>CM061553.1:119463846-120766346 GCA_030864225.1 Capsicum baccatum var. pendulum
TCACTCTCATACAGAATTCACAAGTTGCACACAATGAACCATAGGCTTGCCCTTAGTGTAATGCTCTACTAATATCGGAATGATGAACTTAGGATCAATTAGGACTTTTTCGAGTTGTAGTGTAGGCTAAGAAACGGGTAGAAACTATTTGGGAATAGTGACTAACCTCTGTAAGCGCTTTAATACACTACATTAAACATTTAAAACCAATATCTAACAACCAAATTACACCATTTTCATCCACTCATAACCTTTGTTTTTTTGACCTATCTCTTATAAGTATTTTTACATAGTTTACTACCATATGAATCAATTTTTTCTCTTTTTTTTTACAACCATGGCAATATTTCTAGCATAATTTATATCACACTAATCCACCACACATCAAATATAAACACCACTAGCCATTACCTTGGGGCATCAATTTTACCTTTTTCTTCTTCAATTTCTCAAGCTCCTTACTAATTTAATTTTTTTTTTACTAAAGCACTTAGGAGCTTTTTGGATCAAATTATGGTCTATCAAAGAAGGGAATTAGGCTACATATGAGGCTACCAAAGAAAATAAGCTAAAGGCTCAATGGTGTTAACTAGGATAAAGCACAAAGATAGGACAAAAATAAGGTATAAAACAAGACTATCAAAGAAATGCCTATATTATCTCCTAAACCCACATTCTTTATTTCACTTCACACACACCGGGCAAGTTCTAGACATCCCATGCAACAAGGAATATACAAATATCTCCCGCGTACATGACATATGCTCAACACAATAGGATCATCATAGACTCCCAACCAAATAATAACACAAATTCAAAATTAAGAAAACAAGTACAAGAGTCACAAAAATGAGCCTAAGAGTCTAAAAAAATAGCACTTCACTCAATTAACATGATTTTAAAATAAACCCACTTGCATTATGTAATAAAAAATAGCACTAATCAAGAATATCTCACTTATTCCTAACCAATTTTTTTTTAAATTGAGCCAAAATTTAGGAATTTTCCCACCCCACACTTAAAAATCTACTTTGTCTCCAAGTTGAATTTAAAAGTAAAAAGATAGAAATACTTCCTGAGGCCTCTAGGCCTAGCTAGTCACATCTTTATACATAAATGGGATCCATGGGACCCCACACTCAATCTTTGCCATGCTTCAAACTCAAGTTTATGGTACTCAGACTTCCTATCAACCTGTGACTCAACCAAAAACTAAAAATAAAAACTATGTGAAATAAAAATTAGAAAAAAATTGAAAACGAAAACATACCTAATTAACTTGGGTTGCCTCTAAAGCAGCGCCTAATTTAGTGTTGTGGCACGACCCATATCAGCTCAGCCAAATTCCTTCACTCTTTTACTCCCTTTTGGGAGTTATTTTGTATTCTGTTTTGACCTCTTGAGTTTCCACTCTCAAGGTCAATATCTCTCTTCACTTAAACCTTTATCATGTTGGGAGACATTGGATTCAACTTGGGCCATTTAATCAAGTAATCTGAAGAGGTCTTAGGTGGATTAACCACCTCACACTTTTCCCTTTCAACAACATTGATCACACATAAATCTTTAACTTGGGATGTAATTGTACCCCATAATTTTCTCCTTCAACAACATTGATAACACACAAATATTTAACTTAAGATGTAATTATAGGTGCTTTGTATACATCAAACGCCACCTCTTCATCTTTACCCTCATTTTGAATGTGCCTTCTTTAACATTAATAAAGGCCCCTCCGTTTGCTAAGAATGAACGCCCCAAAATAATTGGTACCTCTTCGACTGCCTCAAAATCAAGAACAATAAAGTCAGTAGGAATAACAAATTTACTAACTTTAATAAGTACATCCTTAATTATTCCTTATGGATACACATAGAACCGTCTACTAACTGCAAAACCACGGTGGTTGATCTAGGCTTTCCCAAGTCCAATTTTTCAAATAGACATAGGGGAATCAAATTTATACTCCCCCTAAATCACTCAATGCATGGGACTTTTCACTCCTAATTTGAATAGGGATAGAAAACTTCTCCTGATCTTTCAATTTCTTGGGGATTTTCTGTGTCATTACTGCATTACACTCTTCAATGAGTGTTATTACTCCCATATCTTATAGTTTCACCTTCTTTACCACCACATCCCTTACATACTTTGCATAATTAGGCATAATATGCAAAATATCTAGCAAAGGTACGTTGATATGAAGCTCTTTGAATGTATCAATAAACTGTTTGAATAGGGGATCCTCCTTCACTTTTATTTGCCTTTGAGAAAAAGAAAATGGCAGTGTCTTTTTCACTTCTTCTACAACCATTTTTTCCTTCAAGTACTCAGACTTTATTGAATTTTAAACAACTTGTCATTTACCTGTTGGGTTACCACATCAGCATCTATCTCCTTTGTTGCCTTTGGAGGTTCTCTTTCTATCTCCTTACCACTTCTTAAGGTGATTTCCATAACCTGCTTTGGAGTTTTTGTATAAGATGGTAAAACACCTTGTGGCCTAGTATTTAACATTTTTTTATTCTTCCCCACTTGCATCTCTAAAATTTTAGTAGTTGCTTGCAAATTTTTTAGGTCTGCAGCAAACTGTCTCTAGTTAGCTAGGATCTGCTTTAACATCTTTTTTGTGTTTCTAGTTGACTGACTTGGTTAGGCCTGTGGCTGTGGGGCATTCCATGGATGATTTATTGGCTGAGTCTGCCACTTCATGTTGTAGGCATTACCATAATTTGGCCTTTGAGCATTGCCTACATACACCACAGATTTTGGATTTGAAGCACATATGGCCGATGCATGACCACTATTTTTGCATACCTTACACCAACCTGCAGCTTATTGGATGCATCACTGAATACTAAATTCTAATAACTAGATTTTTGATAATTGAGTCTACTGATTCTGATATATAATTAACTAAAGCTGAGATCAAGCCTATCTAGCAGCTAATCTTTGAATCTATAGAACAATCTAAGTTCTTTATTGAGCTGAGTGACTGTGTCTAACAATCCTAATTTCCATAATACTGATCTGAGTTCTTTCTGAAGACGGAGACTAAAGTTGTAGGAGGTAGTTATCTAATCGACATACCCCTTTCTGAACTAATAGTGTCCAACCTATAACCTCAGATGGAAAGGTATTAGTATCGTACCACAGGTAAAGAAAACTGCTATAGAGTAAGTCCTAATCTAATGAGTGACCCCTGAGATCAGTCCTAAACTAGCGTGTGATCTCTGAGGATGTCAGTCCTATCTAATAGGTGACATCTCATACCTACGTTGCTACGTAGTTCTGGAACTTAGGGATTTCTTCTAGGGACCCAGTCCAAACTAATGGGTGTGCACCCATCCTTAGGCTCGCTCGGTGCTGAATTATACTCCTAACTGAAAGACACTGAATTGATTTCCTAGTTTATACTAGGCCTGACTAAGCTGTTACTGATCGTACTATTTAACTGAACTGAACTGAGTTATACTAAGTTCTATAACTGTCTGAGTTCTACTGATTGTGGCACGACTGAGATTGTCTTGAACTGACACTGGCTCTAGGGACATAGCTAAATTATCGATTATTAAATACCCCCAGGAATTGATCGCATGGATAATATAGAGCATGAAAATTCTTGAATAACATGACAATGGTCTATCATCCACAATACAATCGATGAGGCATTTCATCTAGCACTTGAAAGTCAAAACTTGTAAATGTATAGAGAAGCATATTAATATCTCATGATTCATTCAATAAGATATTTCATCAAATAATTGGCATGCATTAACTTATACGTAATTGGGGATTTCTTGTCAACATGCTATAATGACTCTATCTTATTTACATAGGCCTTTTATCAAACATATGGGGAGAATGGTTTGGTCATACAACAATCAATACATCTAAATCATCATTGCTACAACAACTCACTTGAAAATTTAAGGGTTTATTACGAACATTATGTAAGTCATCATATACTAGGATGAAATCTTAAAACTTGTAATCTAAGACATGAATCAACATCCAAAAACAACATGAATATGAATATCAATTCACATAATTCATGAAAACTCATAAATATATAATCTTTGAATTTAGAAAAAGGATTCTTGAACTTCATGGGTGGAAGGGACCCATGAATCAATATCTAACATACCTTAATTCTTGACTTTAAGAAGATTGATGGAGAAATTTTAGAGTTTTGAGTCTTGAACTAAGAACTCTAATGCTTGTTCTTTAGGGAATTTAAGAGAAAACAAGTGTTCTCTGGTGAATAATGGATGAATCAAATGTTTTAGGGCTATATAAGGATGGGAAAAAGACTGAAATAACCTTGGGGTCGCGACTATTTTAATGCCTGAAAACTGGGTATCGACGGCTGGTCGACGCACTGCGTCATTAGCACCAATGCGATAGATAATGCACTACATCGGCATCGCGTTGGCTTACTGGAAATTGCCTTGAGCTGAGGAACATTTTATTTGTCGATGCATTCGACGATGCGATGCACCAACATCACGTCGACTCACTATTTTGGACACTAGAACTTGGCCTAAACGAGGTCTGAAAATTTTAAAACTCATCCAGATTCCCTATTGACATCCTTGATCATGAATTAACTAATATATAGACATTTAATGGACTTTAAGGTCGCGAAATGAGATTACCAACTTTCGAAGGCTAAAAATAAGCTAAGTCTGAAAACTTAGCTAAAATTTTCTAAGTTTGGGACCCCTTGTAAAACATTAATGGACTGAATTAAGCTTAGAATTTTGCGGGGTCTTATAATATCTCCACCTTAGGAACATTCATCCTCGAATTAGATATCTAAGATGAGATTTCTGATAGACTGAACTTACTTACTGGACATGACTATCTAACCGATATTACTAATTTACTGAAATTTCATACTGGACATGCATATCTAATGCATGGATACCTGACAAATGAATGCATAACTGAATATGCAATGGTAACTGATATCAAGTTTGTAAAAAAAATATGAGCGTGAAACTAGACAGGTTTAAGGACATGAAAGCATTGGGGAAATCATATGGTATCTCCCCCTTGGGATACCATGTCTCTCTAAGAATGCTTACTTTACTGAGATACTGGGGTGATGCACATGGAACCTATGAACTGAATTGTGAATGAGTATTTGGGATCTGAAACTAATGCATGATTCATGAACTGAGCTGAACTCGCAACTACTAGGATGTTCTATCTGGGAATAGTTACATTCCTAAGATTTCTAATAATATGACTTGATAGAAAGATGGGAAAAACAAACCATACAAATTTGACTGCTTGACTTGTAAACTAAATCGCGGCTTTACTGACTGACTCATGCTTAAAATTTAAGCTCAACTAGGAGAAAAGGATCTAACAAAGCATATCCTAAAATGAAAGACTCATAACGTACCCGAATCTATGTTAGGGGAACTTTCCTGATAATAGCCTGAAGTGCATAAAATCTATTATGACGCTGACCCCTAGTGGTACTAGAAGTGGTGCCCTACTGACTCAAATCTTTACTCCTCTGATCCAAAACTCTACATCCTATAGCTTGTGTCCTAGCTTACCATATCCAAAACATACCTCACTGCCTACTCTACACACACCTAAGTGATTTCTACCACACTCTTTGCAAAACAGATAGGTATGATCACTTCTTATACTACCCTGGGTTTTGGATCCTGGCGCCCTATCATGACTGTCATTCTTGAAATTTGGTACTGGTGCACTATCTGAAGATAGAGCTCGGATTGAAAATTTTTGACTATGCTGGGAACGGTTACCACCCTGTGACCCTGGCTGAGAAAACTAAAACTACCTGTTTTGGCTCTCTTATTTACTCTCTCTCTCTTTTCTTGGCTTTCTCTGTATCAATCTGCTGAGCGTGAATCATCAATATAGAAAGATATATGTCTGTATTGAGCATAACAGTCCTATAATCCTTAACCACCAACCCAGACACACCGGTCACAAACTTACTCATGTTTGCTCTAGGGTCAGTCATCTGATCAGGGGCATACTTAGACAACTAGCTGAACTTGAGGCAATACTTCTTTACTGTCATAGAGCCCTTGCCTTAGGTTCATGAACTCTTATATCTTAGCTTCCCTCATCTCAAGTGGGAAAAACTTGTCTAAGAACACATCCTGAAATATCTGCCAAGTCATGGGAGTTGTATCCTCCCCTCTATTCTTGTTCCACATCACTACCCAATCATAAGAAATATTCTTCAGCCTATAGGATGCCAAATCTACACTCTCCTCTTTTGACACATGCATAATTTGGGTGATATTCTTCACCTTATCAAGATAAAGCTGTGGGTCCTCACCTGCCTTTCACCCAAAGAATTTTGGAAGGTTCATTCTCATAAGATCTTTGATTCTGGCTATGGCTAAATCCTCATCTTGCTGAGGTAGGGCTGCAACCTAATGGTTACCCTGAATATTTATTGTCATAGCTTGGGATGGCACCTGAAAAGTTTCCCGAAACTCTGCATGTGACACATTCTCATTCAAAGGATCTGCGGCTAGAGGTGGTTGGTTATTATTTCTATGGGGATTAGCTCTACGAGGAGGCATATTTTGTAAATGAAAGGAAGAGAAATATTAGACTGAGGGTTTTACTAGAGCTCATGCCCACTCGCACGACATGAATACTAAAAGAAGGTAAATTGTTCCTAAAATATCTCATAGCCTCCTGTACATAAATATGGCGCACAACACACCCATGCACAAAACTCTACTAGATGTAGCTTTTCGGACTTCCTAGGATATTTTTGAACCTTAGGCTCTGATACCAAGTTTGTAATGCCCCAGATTTTGAACCCCGAATGCAACACAGTGCTTATAAGCCCAAAGGACCACAATCTAACCCATGACTGATATCTGTAATTGAGCACTGAATAATATACTATAAAACTAGTGGAAAACTTGCCATAAGTTTCAATACTAAAATAAAATTCAATAAAGTATAACAATACCAAAAATAAAATAACTATCTGAAAGTACTCTAGTATGAAAAAGCCTCTAAACTATTTGAATGAGGAGTTGATAGGACAATCTCCCAGCTAACTCCATCTACTGAAATGCTAAATCTAATGCAATAATAAAATAAGGAACATCATCAAATGATGAGGACTCACTGCTAAGCCTACTGCTGCTGGCTGAATCTAAACTGCGAAGGTTGCTCGGAATCTCATTGTTTTGAACCTATGGTATAAGACACCATAGCACAAGAGAAAAGTATGTGTCAGTATGTGAGAATGTAATGGTATCAATTCTATAACTGACTGAGTTCTACTTATTGTGGCATGACTAAGATTGTCTTGAACTGACAGTGGCTTTAGGAACACTTCTAAATTATCAATATTAAATACGCCCAGGACTCGATAGCATGGATAAGATAGAGTATGACAATTCTTGAATAACATGAAATTGGTCTATCATTCACAATACAATCGATAAGGCATTTCATCTAGCACTTGAAAGTCATAAATGTATAGAGAAGCATATAAATATCTCATGATTCATTCAATAAGTTCTTTCATCAAATACTTGGCATGCATTAACTTATATATAACTGGGGATTTCTTGTCAACATGGTTAATGACTATATCTCATTCACATAGGCCTTTTATCAAACATATGGGGATCATGCTTTGGTCATATAACAATCAATACATCAAAATCATCATGTCTAGATCAACTCACTTGCAAATTTAAGGGTTTATCATGAACATTATGTAAGTCATCATATTCTAGGATCAATTCTTGAAACTTGTAATCTAAAACATGAATCAACACCCAACAACAACGTGAACATGAATATCAATTAACATAATACATGAAAACTCATAAATATATAATCTTTGAATTTAGAAAAAGGATTCTTTAACTTCTTTGGTGGAAGGGACCCATGAATCAACATCTAACATACCTTAATACTTGACTTTAAGAAGATTGAAGGTGAAATTCTTGAGTTTCGAGTCTTAAACTAAGAACCCTAATGCTTTTCTTGATACTCTGGTGAATAATGGATGAATCTCATGTTTTTGGACTATATAAGGATAGGAAAAAGTCTTAAATAACCCTGGGGTCACGACTATTTTAATTTCTAACAATTGAGTATCGACGCGCTGGTCGACGCACCACTACGTTGGCACCAAACGTGCTGCACCGACATCATGTTGGCTCATTGAAAATTGCCTTGAGCTGAGGAAAATTTTATCTATCGATGCAATGCACGATGCAACGCGCCAACATCACATTGACTCACTATTTTAGACACTAGAACTTGGTCTAAACAAGGTCCAAAAAATTCAAAACTCGTCTGGAAATCCCTATAGAAATCCTTGATCATGAATTAACTAAGATATAAACATTTAAAGGAATTTAAGGTCGTGAAATGAGATTGCCAACTTTTGAAGGCTAAACATAAGCGAAGTCTGAAAACTTAGATAGAATTTTCTAAGTCTAGGACCCCTTGGCAAGAATTAATGGACTGAATTAAGCTTAGGATTTTGAGGGTTCTTATAGAGATTGTACTCAACATATTCGTAAAACTATACTACTGTGAGCCTAAGCTCCATATCATATATAAGTCATACTTTTAGCATAACTCATGGAAAACTTTATTAAAGCATGCATAGTGTTATAGATTCTAAAAAGTAGAGTTTGTATTTTATAATATAATAAAGACTCTAACATCACACGTTGAAATATAAGCTTCAAAAACAATGTCCATGATCATGTCAAGAATAAAAAGGACAATAAGGAAACCTTTCTAAGCTTAAAAGTAAATTCAATATTCATAAAATCGATAATCATAAATAAAGGCTTTAAGAAAATTATGAAATTTGCAAATTAAGAGGGAAATTCAAAAGTGGTTTTATAAACCCTAACTATGAACATAAATTCAAGAAAATCCTGAAGTTGGCATAAGGGTAAAAAAGAATCCTCATTAAATTCTTAAATATATTAATTATTTTTCATGATGACATGGAGGAACCATAGCTTGAAGAATAAGTTCCAAGAATTAAATTCTTTGAATCTTGATTGAACTTTTATTGAAAACCCTAAGGTTATGGAGAGGAATTTCATTAAAAATTCATAATGATATAACTAATTATAAATAGGATAAAATGCATGAAAGGGACTTACTTGGTGATGAAGGATGAGAAGAGGATTGAAAACCAACTTAGGGTAGATGGGAAAGAGAATAAATTGGAAAATATTAGAAAAATGAGCTTGTAATAAATCCCGTTAGCCAATTATGAGAGCTTGAGGTGAGCTCACATAACTGGAGTTTTGGACCACACTTTTGGATAGTTTTCTAAAAGTTTTGCAAGCTGAAATGCGATACATATTTGAGTTTTGGCAATGTGAAAGTTTAGATCACAAAACTTTCCTACACTACTACCTTTTAGGGTAAACGACCATAACTTTCTACTCTAAAAGTGAATTAATAAATGATTGATGAAGTTGAGAAAAAGACTCAAGGCTCTTTAATTTTGTAGGTATTGGATTACATAACGCTTTATATTCTAGGTTTTATGCTCATTTGAAGTTGATCCTAGTAAGAATTTATACTAAAACTCAATTAATAGAAAGGCTCTCAACTCAATTTTATGCTAGAGGATTCCTGTGATCCTAATTCCTATCCAAAGATCTTCCCACACTAAAGAATTGATATTACCACCTAGGTAAAATAGGATGTTTTACCAAGTTCGTGTCTAGCTATGCATGTAGAACAATTTATATCTTAGCTCAGAAAGTTTAGGTGTTACAATATCTCTATTTTTGGATCAGTCGTCCTCAAATAAAACCTAGTGCCATATTAAAATATGAATAAAACTACTTTAATTTAGATATCCAAGCTTTTCCTTACTAATATAAACTAAATAGGTCCATACAAAGACCTATATCTAGAGTAGTGAGTACATGGCATGAACATAAGCATGGAACTATAAGACGATAATCTTAGGCATGAAAGTTTCTATGTGTTACTTTAGAAAGAAATAAACTCAAATGCTATAATTAGAAGGAATGAATAGATGTGGATATTTGTACTTTATTTCTTCTTATAAATCTTTACCCTTTAGAACACTATTTTTTAAAACTACTTTCACAACAAAATTTAAGTACTAGTCAAAGAACGAATACTAATCACTTCATGCCATTGACCACATGTACATTTACACACATTCAACCTATAACTCTAACCCCTTCAAGGACTTCTAGGCAACCAAACTATTTATGAATTCTCTCATCTTCCTAACATCTCTACCAACTAAAATTTCATGAACTACCATAGAAAGGCACAACAAAAATTCTCAGCTAACTATTATATATAAAACATCTATACCTCTTTCTTCCTCTACGCTTATAACCTTAGATAGAACAACCATACTATGATCTTCATAATAAGGGATAGATGTTCTCTTAGATTGTATGTTGCTTTGAGCTGTAATTCATGGTATTTGATGCTATAGGATGCATGGTGGGTTTATAATGGTGGTAAATGTATTATGCAAAAGATGTAAATCAAGTATAAACATCACAACAAAGTTTGTAAAGGATGGACAAATGCTTGGGACAATACTTGACCAAAAATGGACTTTTTGGAGTCATTAGCATGCCACGGACCTTAGGCACCGCATTAGGGTCGTGACATGACCTAGGGAGAATCCTAAATGAATAATTACAATATATCACCTATATTAGGGATTTCCATTTATCCTAGTCACCATGATAAAGGTGTGTTACGCCCCTATGTCAAAATCGGCAACTTGTATCCAAGTATAAATAGGACATTTAGTTGTTATGTTTTCCACATTGAACGACCTTGGGAATTGAAGGGAGGATGGAGAACACTTAAACTATGGTTTTTGTTCCATTAATTTGTTTTCCTATGGATTTTAACATCTATTCATTTATTGTGATTACGGTTATGTCCATGATCGGCTAAACACCCTTTTCTAAGGTTAAGGCAAGAACATTAGTATTATTGTTATGAATTGACTTGGTTATTATTCTTTATCATTATTGGTTGTTATGTCTCCTTGTTATTACTATTTTAAGGATTCTCCAACCTTGGAACATATGCATTATCATCACGTGAACCCAAAAAAAGGAACAAGAGGATAGAGCGTGGGATAGATAGGATAGTATTGTAATATTCTAATTGAATGAAGTTATAATTTGAATTTAGGATATAAAAAAACCTAATTTTATTATTTTGTTCAATTATGGATGAATATGAATGCATTTAACTTAGTTATCGCATCCCCACTCAATGATGTAGTTGTGGAGCCAAGTTAGATAGGTGATTATAGGCTCAAAAGACCATAGTTATAATATCAACTCCATGAATCAACAATCAAGATAAGTAACCTAACCGATGAATTATATAGTGTATTATGATTGTTTGCAGCGCATTAAATATGGTTTCTCTCTATTGTCATTTAAAAACCTTTAATTTACCGCATTGTTTATTTTACTCATAGTTTACTCATAAAAAATCTTATGGTTACATTTGCACTGAGTTAATCTTAATAGTGTGACTAGTCTGGAGTAGTTGTTATCACAAGTCTCTGAGGGATCAATACTTGTCTTGTAAAAGTCCACTATATTACTTGGTGATACCAAATACAATTGTTTGTGTCCTTGGGCGCATCAAGGATAATCCGTTTTCACCAATGTACTTATGCAATAGTCAGCTTAAAGTGCGGGAGTTTAACTTTGCCTCTGTCACCTTGTGACCTGACAAGTTTGACTGCTTTACATAACAAATATGTCAAAATGCCAGCTTAAGTTGCAAAGAGGCCAATATTGTCCACCTTAAGGCATGGAAATTTTGAGACCATTTTAAGGATAAATTTGCGAAAAAGACCAGCTTAAAGTGCATAGGAAAAAATCTTGTCCAACTTATGGCATACAAATTTTGAGATCTTAAAAATAAATCCATGTAAAGACCAGCTTAAGGTACAAATGGACAAATATTTTCCACCTTAAGGCTTGGAAATTTTGAGATTCTTTTAAGAATAAACCCATGAGAGGCCAGCATAAGGTTTAAATGGACAAATCTTGTTCACTTTAAGGCATGGAAATTTAGAAGGCCTCGATTTTAAGACTTGTAGATTTTGTCAACTTCCACCTATAAATTTGGTGATTTTGGAGGTTCAACTTTTAACTTTGGTGGATTTGGAGACTTAAACTTGCAGACTTGGCAAATTTGACAACATCAATTTGCAAACTTTGTAGATTTAAAGTCTTTAACTTACAAGAAGATTTAAAGACTTCATCTTGCAGATATGATATATATTTTAACTTCAAACCACAAGCTTTGTAGTTTGCGCCCTTAGATGTAGGCTTGGAGAACTTTACCATTCTGAATCCCATTGAAGAAGCTTTGTTTATTTTTGATAGATTGCCCACATTGAGCCTTAAATATTTGGAGTCTAAAATTTAATCAGAATATTTGCAGACTTAGTGTTCTTATGGTGGATAAGGCTAGAACAAGTCTTTTTTGACACTCATGCAACTGAACTCAGAATGAAATTGTAAGAACCTATGTACCTCGATAACAAGGATCAAGTCACAACGTAGTCCTGGGTGAGTGATTTTTTATTTTTATTTTCTTTATATGTTTTTTGTTCTCCAACCTTTTTCTAGGTTGCCTCTTTTGAGGTTTTCAACCTGGCAGACTCTTTTTTTGAGTCGTACACAACTTATACTCTTCCAGGTATGGAGTGAAAATACAGTTTATGTTTGTGCCTTAAGGAGTGCCATCTTCCTTCAAGGATAGTACTTCTTCAAGAACTTGTCATTGATAGGACCAATTTTTACGGCATCCGCATCGACAAGCTTGTATGCACCATTTGAAAATATCTCTTTCATGACATATGGTCTATTCTATTTGGATGTAAATTTGCCCCTAGACTTACAAGAATTAATAATAGGCCTCCTCACTACAAGGACTTTATCTCCAACTTGAAAGCAACTTAAGCGGACTTTTTTGTTGAAATAACGAAATAGATGAGTATGGTAACATTCCAAGTTTTGTTAAGCATCTAGCCTCTTCTGATCAATATTTTCCGACTCAAAAAGATGCAACTCAACATTTTATTCTTTGGTGAGCCCCTATTGAATATTCAGTCTTTAAGAAGGTATTTTATGCTCAAGTAGTAGGACTGGTTTGACTACAATAACAAGTGACTAAAGGGTTACTTGTGTCGATTTATGGTATATTGTCCTATATGCCCACAAAGCTTGTTCCATTTGTTCATGCCGATCTCTTTTGAATTTGGAGATGACTTTATTTAATAGTTTGCATAGTTTCTTATTGAACGCTTTAAGTATATTGTTGGCGGAAGCATGGTACATAGAAGATTTATGATACTTGAAACCAAGGAGATCAAAATAAATTTTCATCAGCTTGTTATAAAATAGCTTGCCATTGTCAATGTACTGAGGAATTCCAAAGTGGTAGATAATATTCACTCAAATGATGTCTACAATATGCTCCTTATTTAATTATTTGAGAGCAACATCTTCAGCCTAGTTTGAGAAGTAATCTATTGTGGTCAAGATATACAAGTATCCACCAGAAGATTTTAACAGTGGTCCAACAACATCCAAACCCCAAACACTAAATGCCCAGGATGATATAGTTAGGTGTAATACTCCAGGAGGTTGGAGTATGAAATTTGCAAGAAATTGAAAAGCTTTGCATCTTATACCATAATCCAAGCAATCTTTCACCATCGTTGGCCAATGATACCCCATCTTTTTAATGTGAAAATGGAGCTTTGGTCTAAACTGTTAAGATCCACAAACTCTCGAGTGCACTTCTTGCATATCTTGAATTGTTTCTTCCTCACCCAAACATCACAAGATTACTCCCTCAAATTCTCTTCTATATAGAGTATCCTTATTGTAAAGGAAGTAAAGTGCACGACGACAGATGTTAGTCCTTTTTCTTAGGTCTTCTGGAAGTATACCATAGCACAAATAGTCAATGACAATCTATCGTCATTCTTTATTTATAGCTTTAAACATGGTGATGAGGTGCTTAACCTTATTTTCTCTATCTTCATCCTTCTTTGGTAGAGGTACTACCTATTTTAGTGGATAGTAACTTTTGTTTGATTCGAAAGAGTTAGGTTTGAGGCCAGTTCTTTCCTTTGAACATGCTGGAGAGTTACTTCTCCATGACATCACATCAACTTCTGAGCATAATCATGATATGGTCATAGCTTAAGCTTTCTAACTTTATAGATTCCTTAGAGCAGCTTGATCGCTAATTGAGAGTTACCAAAGACTTTTAATTGTAGTTTCTTTATGTCGAATGTCATCACAAGATTGAGTATTAATGTTTGATATTCAATAACATGTTGGACTAACAATTTGTTAGGGTAAAAGAGTATGGGATGACCTCTCTTTATGGAGTGACAAACACCACACTAACACCAAATCCACCTCGATGTGTGAAACCATCAAATTACATCTTCCATAGGGGTCTGGATTCAATAATCATTTCATCAAGAAGTTCATTGGTCAGTTCCCAATCATCAGGAATCAGGTGGTCTGCCAAGAAGTCTACCAATACATGTCCCTTTACAACTTTTTAGGGAACATACACAATCTCAAATTATTGAAATTAAAGGTACTGCATTGCAAGTGGGTCGCTAAAGACTGGTTTCGACATTACAAACTTGATGGGATTTTCCCTAGACACAAGATGAACAAAATGAGCTTGAAATAGTACTTCATCTTTTGGATTGAGAACTCCAATGCCAAACACAGCTTTTCAATTGGAGAATAATTCATCTCATTTAGTGTCATCACTTTACTTAGATAGTAAAGAGAGTTTTCTTTTCCTTTACTATTTTCTTGAGTCGGTGGTGCTCCAACTGACCTTTACTGTGCGTGATATAGAGTATCAATAGTTTTCCAAGTATGGGTGCTGCAAGAACTAGAGTCTTCATCAAGTATGATTTTATTATTTCAATGGCCTTACAATAAGCTTGGTCCCATTCAAAAGAGGCATCCTTATTCATGAGATGGCTAAATGGTTGACATTTTCATATAGGTTTTAGATGAACCTCCTTAAATATGCTAGCCACCCTCGAAGGCTTTTTAAATCATGAATGTTTCAAGGCTTGGGCAACTTCAGAATTGCATCAAACTTAGCCTGATCAATTTTAATTCCTTGATGTCATGCAATAAAGGCAAGGAACATTCCAAAAGTAACTCTAAAGGGACATTTAAATAAATTCATTCTAAGTTGGTATCTTTGTAGCAACTGAAATACCATTCATAGGTCTTTTAAGTGGTCGTTCTTTTTTTCTTGACTTCAGCACTAAGTCATCCATATAACACTCAATATTTTTATCGATTAGGTCATCAAATATGTTTTGCATAGCCCTTTGATAAGTGGTTCTAGCATTCTTCAAATCAAAAGGCATAACCTTGTAGGAAAAAATACCTTTGGGTGTACAAAATGCAGTGAGATCTTCATCCTTTGGTTCCATACAAATTGGATGAACCATCTATGAAGGACATGGCCTCATAACCATTAGAAGCATTAATCATCATCTCTGGAATAGGAATTACAAAATCATACTTAGGGCGGGCATTATTAAGATCCCCTTAAGTCGACATAAACTTGAATTAGTACATTCCTATTCCTCACAAGAATAATAATTAAAATCTATGTGGGGTATTTAACTTCATGAATAAATCCAACTTTGATGATTTTTTAACCTCATTTACAAGTAACAAAATAAAGTCTATCCTAAAGCATTTTTAGGCTTGCTTAATAGAACGGGCATCATTCTTAACCGCCCACTGATAGACTTCTACCTTTGGATCTAAGTTAGGCATCTTTTTATAACACCAAGTGAAGAAATCTCTATATTTTTTGAATATGTCCATATAAGCAATTTATTCATCCATTTATATAAAAGTGCTTAGGTAAGTTAGTCTTGGGTCTTCATCAATGCCAAGATTGACTTCTTCAAGGGATCTATTATGGCCTTCACTACTTTTTTGAGTTTCAATGGAGCATCTCTATCATTTTTCTTTTCTTGAGGATCATATGTGGTAATACCAAAAAATATCTTCCAGCTCTTCATCAACCGGCATTTATGATGAGGTGTTATTCTCACTTTGGGTTGTAATATGATATAGAGAGCCTACACGTTCTTCATCTTCCTCATGTTCTTGGTATAAACTATTATATGATTCTTTGCTATTATCACCTCTTTACATGAAACCATGAGTTACCTCTATTGGCTCATTCTAAAAAGTATCAAACTTTGAAAATTCAATTAGATTTTAGGTGAAGAGTACACTGTCGTGGTTTGAAAACATCCAATGCTTGTTTATTTTATTGTTATTTAGTGGACCAAAACTCTCAAACAAAAGTTCTTATGATTGATTCTCCAAGTTGATCAAAGACAAAAGGTCATTTGTTGGAAGTAGTAGACTTTTCTACAATGACCCTTCGGGTCATTTTCCATATTTCAACTTATTTCTTGCCATTAATGATTTTACATTGCTTCCCCAAGTCAGTTATGACCTGTTGGGTCTGATAGTTCGATTACCGAACAGTTCGTTTGGTCTTTAGAGCCAATTTCCTATTTTGAAATCTTTGTGGGTTCCAAATGGCCACCAAGTGAAAATTTTAGTCAATCAATATCATATGCAAATTTTAACTTTTCCAACAGTTCTAGAATGTCAATTTGAGTCTAGGTAGACTCTTGGTTTAGATCCCAAGGCACCTATGCTCATTTCAACCAATTGGTCAAAAAGTTAAGAAAATGGAATATTGGAATGGGACCCACTTTTCATTGATACAAAATTAAATGGGAATTTTGACAGTTTTATTGAGTCTAAAACATCAAATTTGGTATGGTAGCATAGTCCATTTGCTTATACAGGATTCTAGTTGAATCTCGAGGGGTTGGTAGAGACATGAAAAATTCCAAGTCTCAGCTGTGTTGGTGCCTTTGCTGGTAGCGATGCCAGGGGTCACAATTGTGATAACTTTAGTAGGAAACCAATTTCCTTGATCATGCCACCTTTATCACAATAGCAACTCCCTTTGTAGACTGGTAAATATCGCGATTGCGATAGTCAAGACCCGATCACAATACTTGAACACTTGGGAAGGGTATAAATAATCTTTATTTAGCTCGTTATTCCCATTTCTTAATCCATTCTCAAGATACTAAGACCCTAAAGATTAAGAAAATCTTTGGATTTGATCTTGTGGGTGATTTGGGGAGCTTGTTGATGATTATTCTGCAATTTTTCTTTGGATTTATGGTAAGATTTCTTCATTTCCGTTGTTAATTTTTAACCTTTTTCTTCCCTAAATCCCTAAAACTTGGTGACAAGATTTTAGCACCAATGTAACTCGAATTTCACCTATTTCAAGTGTTATTACTCCTTAAGCATGAGGGATTGTTGGGTTGGGTTCAGAAATGTGATTGCCATAAATGGAATCCACATAGGATTTTTGAGTATTTTTGGACCCAAAGCGTAATAGTGTAATATGGGTATCATCATGTAAAGCCCTAATTTTCTAAACTGAAATGCTACACGATGCTTATGACCTCAAAGGACCACAAGCTAACCCATGACTGATACCTGTACCTGTACTGATACGGGACAAATGGCCATCTTATCTTTCGGTGACATCTTTGGAGGCCAACACATAGAGGCTCAAGAATTGGTCTCCTCGATGATACAAGAACATGCATGGCGGGCCCGTTTTAAGCATAATTCGAAGCCATCTCGCGTATGGAAGATTGCTTGGAGCATTTAAGAGTGAGGATTCACGGTTTTGGGCCTTAAACTCGTCTCCAATGCTGGCCCAAAAAGACAAGGGGCGGATGGGCTTTTATGTGTGAAGAAAGGAGGTCTTAATGGGCCATAATTAAGCCTCCAAGGCCGGCCCATGTTGTGAAGGATAGAAGGGTCATTTGACCACCTTTTGAGTAGTATAAATAGGTGCCTTAGGGCCATTTTTCAGATTAATTACTTTGATATTGATATTTTCACTCTCCAAAGAATTGTAACATTTAGAAACTCTCTCTCTCTCTCTTTCTCAAGAGGAGGCCGAAACTTGTTCACCAAGTGTGGAATCACTTGTGTTGAATCCGTGGCTAGAAACGTGGGTTTTGAGGTTGTAAAGTACCTCTTAGTCCTCGTAAGAACTTGGTGTTCTCTTCAATAGATTTAGGGGTCCTATCTTGAGGTTAGGGTTCTTAGATTATTGATTGATTTATGTCAAGTTAACTATCTTTACTTTCTTGTTGTTGTTGTTATTGTGAAGTTGCTGAAAAATAGAAAACTATACAAAAACAGTTTGTTGTCTCGGATTGTTGTTGTTGTTCATCTTGTTATCTTAAAAGTCTAGTGAAGCCGGGTGTGGCTCTTTCGATTCACTAGCATTTGTATCCATCTTGTTCTTCTTGTTGTTGTGCTGAAATTCTGGAAAATATAACAAAAACAGCTCGTGTTCTTGCTGAAAACTGAAAACAGAAAGCTGAAAACAGTTTTGTAGCTCTCGGTTTCTTGCTGAAAACCGAAACAGAAAGTTGTTGTTCTTGTGTTGTTCCGAGATCTTGTTGTTGTGGGTTTGATATTGTATCATTTGGTATCAAAGCAAGACCGGTTGTGTTCCAACATAACCCATCTTGGGCTAGTAGTTCTCGGCCAAAACCAAACTACACCAAGACAACTTTCTGAAAAATCTGTCCACTAGAAAGTTGAATCCGAGAATAGTATTGTATACTTAGATCTAAGTGTTGTTTTGTTTGTTTAGTGAGTTTCTTGTGTTGGTTTCTTTCTCACCAACACTAAGGAGTCTAGATCCGAAAGTTGAGCTTGAAAAATTGAAGATTGTGTAGTGACTTAAGGGTGGCCGAAAGTTGTATGTTGTTGAAGACCAAAGAAAAATCGGTGGTTGTGTTTATGTGTTAAAGAGGTGTTGAAGTTTGTGAAGTGTTCATCTCTTGAACTTGTGCATGTTGTTCCTCTTGTTGAGTGTTAATCTTATTGAGTGCTCAAGAGGTAAACTTGTAAAGTTGATTGTGAAAGACTTGCACCTATCAATTTGTGGACTTGTCAATCACTTCCCTTAAATCAAGGAACCTTGTTTTGTGGAAATTGTCAACCAAACCCACTTTCTTGAGATTGAACCAAAAGTCAAGACTTCAAAATTTTAAGTTTTCCCACCAAAACACTTTTCAATTTCTTACAAGTTGTGTGAATATTAATTCAAGACAAAAAAAAAAAAAAATATATATATATATACCTAAACCCGAAGAGCAAAAAAAAAAACGTGTGGGCCATTGCTTGATGCCACGTCACTAAAGCTCAACTTAGGATAAATTCTTTGTTACTAATTGTTGATTCTTGGTTTCCTTTGCTTGGTCCTAGAACTAATTAACAAACTAGTACTTTCCTACTAGGTTGTCAACTAGTTCCTTGAGCCGTTGTTCGTGTCAACGATTAATTGTGTGCTTTTATTCGTTTGAACGACTTGCTGAATTTTTGATTCTAGTCCGGCAGAATTTTCTTTGAGTCTTTCAAACAAGAATCCATTCCGGATAAGAGCTAGCTTGAGCCTTAAGACTTCTCGGTTACTAAGCCAATTATTCAACACTTGTGGAACACGAACTAGTGGTGACTAAGACGGCTAATACCTTGACGATGGAAGGAGCTTTACTACTAATATTGTTTGTTCATTTTTGTAGGTTTGAAGGGTGACATAAGAGGAAAATGACTTCGGTAGCCGGGGATTATTGTGACTACAATATGGGAGACTATGATTGTAGTGAGGGTTTCTATGGCTACGAAGTTGAGGAGGATTGCGGAGGCTATGAAAATGGCCATGGTGAAAACATAGGCAGATTTGAAGCTTTCGGTTTTGAGGGGGAAAATGAGGAGAATGAAGTGCCTAGTGCTTATGGTGACTTTGGGAATGATGTAGTACCTCGTGATGGATCTTATGACGAAGTTGGGACATGTGAGGAGTCTTGCACTCTCCACTCCGAACCTAGATTTGGTGTTAGGTATAACCCTTTCATTTGCAAACCTTATGAGAGTTATGATGAGAGTACACTTGAGGAGTGTGAAGATTCATATTCTCCACCTTGTAGTACTTCTTATCAAGGTCGATATGGTGTGAATGGTTATACTAGCTATGGTGTAGGTTGTCCAATGGGAAGAAGAGGATCTACATCTCCGAAATCGAGGGGTACTCATGTGCCTTACAATGTTGATCCGAGAAGGAGTGTACACTCCGGAAAGGTGACCATTTGTGGGATACCGGGCTGCCTCGTTGTGTTAGACGATAAGTACTATAGAAACTACATTGTTCCGTCCATGGTTGATTACTTGGGGTTATTTTGTGAGCCTTTACTTGTTCCATACTTCTTGGACAGGTTTAAGGTTACCGAGAGGGTAAAGGTTGTCTTCTCCCAATTTAATTACCATGAGGAGGTGTGGTGTGATGTTTTTCCCATAACCTATGGTCATGTGAGTCTAGGCGCCGATTGGTTTGCACAACATAAGGTTCCAAATGTGCAAAATTGGCCTAATATTGTGAGAGACCGATGGGGAAATTGCCTCGAGACTTACATTCTGCCCGGGCCGCAAAGAGAAGTTCCTACCTACTCCAATCCGAATTATTATGAGAGACAAAAGATTGAGAGGAGTAAGGGAGTGAAAGGTGGTAATCCGAGAGTGGAAAAAGGAGAGGTTGTGTGGAGCGAAGTAAGAGGATTACCACCAAACCATGCTAACATTGTTTGTCCTTCTATTTCTAAGGACATGTGTGTAGGTCGCAACATGGAAAGCGAAGAAGAACAATGCCAAAAGAAAGTTGCTGCCCAAACTTTTGGAGGGCCTTCACACCGTGACAAAGAAGAATCTACTCAAGGACTTCAAGGTAAAATAGCAAACTCTTACACTTTTGTACATGTGAATGATAATTGTGTGGCTAGTAGCCCATTGAGTGTGAGTTGTAGCTTGCCTATAGAGTGTATTATTTCTTTGCCACTTGATGATGATGTACATGTTGTGAGTGTGGATACACTAGTTGATCCTATTGATGACCGGATAGACTCTTCTTCTAAGATCGATCCATGTCCACCTAGTGTTGAAACCATTATGTTGAATGAAAATACATTATCTTCTGAAATTTGTGTTGATCAACTTATGCGTGAAAGTTATCTACCACTTGAGGATGTGTATAATGTAATTAACGGACCTCAAGTGTGTAATGATGTTGAAAATGTTGATCAAGGTGAGCATGAACCCGAGAGCTCTTCTTGGGGTAATATGGTGTTTGAAACATCCTTGAAACTTGATATTGATCATTTAGAGAGTGAGGAACTTGCTTGTTCCAAATCTGCCCGTGAGGTAGATCACACTCTTTTTAGGTACAATGTCTTGTTTGAAGATGATTTAAACATTCCTAATGAACCTAGTGGTGAAAATAATGGTATAGCTTGCCTTGGAAGCTATAGCCTATATGCTAACCCACTATGGTGTGACAACATTTCTCCTCAAGATGGAAATCTCTTCTCGGATGATGAAAGTACTCTTAAGGGTAGGGAATGTGTAATCTTGAAAGGGGATAGTCACTCGGGTGAAGATGACCATGAATTGCTTGATTACTTGGGAAACCCGAGATATGATTATTCTTGTAAAAATATTTTTGTGAATGGTTCCTTTGCTGCCCATGATGATTTATGTCTATGTGGGGATTATTCTCTTGAAATAAAAGGTGGTGCATGCTTAGAAATTCCATCTACTTCTTCTTTATGTGTTTCCTATATTGAGCATACTAGTGGTGATGGACTTGAGGCTAGTGAGTACATGCATAAGGACACCATAGCTGAAGTTAGCTTGTGTGACACCTTTCTCTACCCTCTTTGTGCTCGTGACATTTCCCCTAATGGGCTAGAGGGTATGCCTAATTTTGAGGACGACACCTTAGGGAAAAGTGAGCTTGGCCGAAACCCATGTCCATGGCTACTTCTCCCATTTGATCCCGGTACCATCTTAGGGCATGGTAGGAGTTGTCTCGGTCCATGCTCATTATTGATTAATGTTCATCATAGCCACTTCCTTTGTGACAGTTGTACTAAGCTTTCCACGATCAACCCAAAGGATTCTTGGTTATATTGCAAATATGTGCAACCTTGGCATGATGATGTTATTTGTTAGATTGAATTTTGTGGCACTAACCCTAACCCTCAAGTCATGAGGATGTGTACTTGTCTTTCTTTTGTTTGATTTTGCAAGGTTGGGATTCGAGGTCGAATCCTTTTCAAGAAGGGGAGGATGATACGGGACAAATGGCCATCTTATCTTTCGGTGACATCTTTGGAGGCCAACACATAGAGGCTCAAGAATTGGTCTCCTCGATGATACAAGAACATGCATGGCGGGCCCGTTTTAAGCATAATTCGAAGCCATCTCGCGTATGGAAGATTGCTTGGAGCATTTAAGAGTGAGGATTCACGGTTTTGGGCCTTAAACTCGTCTCCAATGCTGGCCCAAAAAGACAAGGGGCGGATGGGCTTTTATGTGTGAAGAAAGGAGGTCTTAATGGGCCATAATTAAGCCTCCAAGGCCGGCCCATGTTGTGAAGGATAGAAGGGTCATTTGACCACCTTTTGAGTAGTATAAATAGGTGCCTTAGGGCCATTTTTCAGATTAATTACTTTGATATTGATATTTTCACTCTCCAAAGAATTGTAACATTTAGAAACTCTCTCTCTCTCTCTTTCTCAAGAGGAGGCCGAAACTTGTTCACCAAGTGTGGAATCACTTGTGTTGAATCCGTGGCTAGAAACGTGGGTTTTGAGGTTGTAAAGTACCTCTTAGTCCTCGTAAGAACTTGGTGTTCTCTTCAATAGATTTAGGGGTCCTATCTTGAGGTTAGGGTTCTTAGATTATTGATTGATTTATGTCAAGTTAACTATCTTTACTTTCTTGTTGTTGTTGTTATTGTGAAGTTGCTGAAAAATAGAAAACTATACAAAAACAGTTTGTTGTCTCGGATTGTTGTTGTTGTTCATCTTGTTATCTTAAAAGTCTAGTGAAGCCGGGTGTGGCTCTTTCGATTCACTAGCATTTGTATCCATCTTGTTCTTCTTGTTGTTGTGCTGAAATTCTGGAAAATATAACAAAAACAGCTCGTGTTCTTGCTGAAAACTGAAAACAGAAAGCTGAAAACAGTTTTGTAGCTCTCGGTTTCTTGCTGAAAACCGAAACAGAAAGTTGTTGTTCTTGTGTTGTTCCGAGATCTTGTTGTTGTGGGTTTGATATTGTATCATGTACACTATAATATATGATGTAATAATGTGAAAAACATGAATGATAGGCCATAAGTTTCAACTGCGTAGAATATCTGACAAATCATAACATCCATATGGGGTAACAAATACCAAAAACAACTAAAATCTAAATCAAATTTGAGCTAAATCTAAAAGCCTCTAAGTACTATCTGAATAAGGAGTTGAAGGAACATGTCTCTAACTAACTTCGTCTAGCAAAACTGAACTAAAATAATAAATGAAATAAATAATATCGTCCTCAAATGGATGAGGACTCAGTGCAACTCTGCGACTGGAATGCTACTGCTACTGTTAATCTGGAGCTCGTATCTGTGAACCTGTTATGTAACATAAAAGAAAGCACCATAACGCAAATGCATTAGTACAACTGGTAGTACTAAGCATACGAGTGATGTAGGCTAATGCAAAAGGGTTTACATGCATGAACGATGCGAACTGACTGACTGATATGAACATAAGAGTGCAAATATATATACGTAGTAACTGAGATTATGTTTAAGTGATATCTAGATTTGGACATTAATACATGATCCATTGATATCTAGCATGACAAATATTAAAATTCTGATAACATAGATGACTATGTTTGACAGTCCTGAATCTAATGGAACTATCTGTGTTCCATTCTATAACTGAATTGACTGTATTTGACAGTCCTGATATACTGCAATCTAAAGAACTATCTGAGTTCTTTTTACTGAGACTGGGACTAAAACTGTGGGAGGTAGTTGTTTGATCGACATTTCCTAAAAACGCATATAGCTAAGTTGGGGTCCAGTCTCTTCACCGATTGGAAGGGTATCAATACCGCGCCACTGGTAAGGACAGCTGTGAGTGACCCTTAGCTGGCAGGTACTCAAAATGAGAATGGTGGAAACCCTAAACTGATGGATTAAGCCACCTCATCAACCCTAATATGATAGTTTAATATGTCTCAACCAACACTAGCTATGTAGTTCTAGAACACAAGGATGATTACTAAGAATTACACCCTAAATGGCAGGTGAGTTCCCATCCTTAGGTTCACTCGATGCTAACTTCTACTCCCATCTAAAGAGACTGAACATGATTTAACTGATGGTACATGGATTGAGTAACTGACTTCCATTGACTGGCGGATTAGTACTATTATGTCATGCCTCAAATCCTATTGGGGTAGACTGGCACCTGTAACCGAGGAGGCCCAGGAGAACCAACTCATAACCTTATACTTCCCATGCATACCTCTATGACAACCCAAAATTCAGACAGCATCATGTCGCATATAAAAGGAAATAATCACTTGTATAAGCTCGAGCACATATATATATGTATATTCAATACTTGGTCGTTGAAGCCATCACGTCTATTAACAAAATACCACCTTGACTGTACATTAGGTGGGGGGCGTTAGTACAAAATATTTATTGAGTATGTAAAGCTGTAGATAATCACATATGATATAGGAGATCAACAGAAATCAGAAAAAAGTAAATAAATCATAATAGGAGTTGACCACACTTACTAGAACTTGTGACAACCTGTACATTGTATTTATTTAATCATTTTACCTTCGTTCTTATCATCTTTGTAATCATTATTGTACTGTGACCATTAGGCTGCCTCCAGTACATATCAACTAGGATCGACCCATGATTGTCTTATTCCCCTGGGATACCACCCATAAACACATAAATAGGGATCAACCCATGATAGGCTTATGCCCTTGGGATACCACTCGATAAGAGAGAACTTCCATCACTTAGTTCAATAATCTTTGAGATTGTTATTTCGGTCGCCACCGTATTTTTGATACTTTGAAACAATGATACATCAATAAGAGACATATAAATAGACCATCAACGTAATAACAATGAAGTAAGAACTCATTGTCACATCAATGAAGTGTTTTGGAGTCATCAATGTCATAACAATAAAGTAGGAACTTATTGGTATATCAATGAAACATTTTGGAGTCATTAATAGCACATGGATCTTGTTTGAGTAACCGAATACCTTATGACATTCATTAGTGCAATAAACATGTACGATTTGGAAAACAACTAAGTATTGGAATGTGTTGACATCTTGTAGGGTGGAAACAAGTTCATTGGTAACGTAGGACATCATACAAAACCATTATGGATCACATATTATTGAATAACTTTGGAAACTTTCTTAATAGAACAATTGTTCACTTTCATGCCAAAGATATGGTATAGACTATGCTTTACATACCTGACTGTCAACCTTCAATACTTGTCCCAAATGGACTTCCCATCTTTTTGGATTACTTATCTACAATGAACATATATAGCAATCTAGTATTAGTAACCAAACATCACAATTCAATTATTTGAATTCACCAAACTAGTGGTTAAGTAGTAAGCCTTAATTACACCATAAAGGGTGTCACTTTAACCCTCTTATACTCCAATTACATTCACATGCCATGCATATTCATACAAAATCCTCCAATATCAAGTTTGGATTCATTTATCCTTCCAACCAATCCATTAAACCAAATTGAGCCATAGACATAAATAATCATCAATTCAATAGTATATCACCATATCCACCTTCCATAACTCAATTACCATATCCACCTTCCATAACTCAATTACCATATCTACCTTCCATAATTCAATACAACCAAACTATGCAAAATTATCCATAACCCTATTTCCATCACCTTTCAATAACAACCAATACATATAATTCTCTATCACACATATACATATGGAAAAGAACAAAGGCAAACAATATTCATACCTTAGAATTCACCTCTTGATCATGGAATCCTATTTGCACAAATAATAGGTGTCGTTCGAAGCTCTCGAGATGACAAACCCAGTTATCAGATTACTTTGGAATTTCTACGGTTGAATCAAAAGTAATTTAAAGGTCAAATTTGGCTAGGGTTTGTTCTTTCTCAATGATTGATGATGAAAATGAGCTTCTGAACTCATATACATGTATATATAAACATATTCCCATCCATAATATAATAGTAAATGACCAAAATGCCTTCAAAATTTAAATAATGTCAACTCTGTCCTTTGGTGGACTATTTTGATAAGCTAAAGTAGATCAACCATAACTCTTTGCTCTGATATTGGATTTGGGTGAAATTGGTATCATTGGAAGGATAATTCAAAGGGATTTTATTTCATATAAATTAGGCCACCCAGTTTGTCCTATACAAGGAGTTATGGTCATTTGAAGTTGACCCTAAAAATCTATTTTTATAGGCTGAAGTAAAACGAGTATAACTCCTTACTCAGACGTTGGATTTGGATGAAACCAATTGCATTAGAAAGAAGACTCAAAGACATTTCTTTTCATAGGTTGCATCTCTCCCAGTTCATTATATTAAGGGATTTATGATCATTTGTAGTAGACCCTAAAATTCAGCTGGCCTCAGTAGTTTGTGTGCAGGAAATTTTCCTGCACATTTACTATTCCCAAATATCTCGGCCACCATTTTATACTTTCGAACGTGTTCAATTATATTCAAAACCTATCTATTTTTGGAAATCTTTATATCGTTGGAAAGCTTATTCAATAACCTTTGCATGAAACCATCGATGGGCAAATTTTGGTATAAAAAAATAAAAAAAATTAATTCCATATAAATAAGACCAATACACATACTTGAATACGCCAATACACGTACTTGAATATGGGGTGTTACATAATATGTGAGTATTACCTGAGATCATCAAATTTCTGAGGTTTCCTGAGTTACATGCTTGACTGAGTTCTATGGATCATGGTTTAACTAAGATTATCGTGATAACGTAACATGGCTCTAGGCACACTACTATATTTTTTGGGTACAAGTACCCCCAGGACTCGATAGAAGAAAACTGACACACATGACTGACTTAATCGTAAGAGTTGAGTCCATAATTTACCATATCATGAGTAGGGGATTTCATACTAAGCATAGTTCTCAACATCTTATACATAGAAAAGAAATTCATACAACAGGTATATACTTGCATAACTTCAATATCATGGTCAATCCATGTCACAACAATAATGCATATCACTCACATGGAATTCATGGGAAATCGTAAAGCATAGAGCATAGACTTATCATTTAAGCACTATTAAATCATGGGACATGAATTCTATCATCCTAGGCATATTATCAAATACTTTGCATGCATTCTTTTAGCTTAGTGTGTTCATGAATTTCACTATATTAAGCCACATAAAGATCATTGGTTTCAACTAAAAAACACATATACTTCATGAAAACACATTCAGATATCATCTTGAAACTTAAAAAACAATCATCAATATGTACATGCTCATATTACAACAAGACAATCACAAAATAATATTTAGAACATAGCTCTATGAATAAATGGATCCATAGATGCTACGCATACCTAACTCAAGGTTCTTGATGTTTTTTCAACTTGAAAAATAGCTGAATTCAAACTCAACTAGGTATATATAGGAGAGTGGTAAGTGACCAAAATAACCCTATTAAAATAGCTTGGAAATTAACTGAACGTGGTGTGTGACGACTTGAATGACGGTACGTTATTTCCATCATCATATGTGGACTAGAAATGGGGTTCACTAGATAAGAGTTGATGGCCCGGATGACAGTCCGTCAAAATTCTGACTATCCAGAACGTGGCCCTACTACCTTGGCTGTGATGGTCAAAGTGGCAGTCTGTCACTTGTTTGGTGGTCCGTCAACTTGGACGTCGCACCTGGATGTTTTGGTCATTTCTGAGTAAAACATCCATAACTTCCTCGTCTAGTGTCGGATTTGGACAAAGTTAATATCATTAGAAAGCTAACTCAATTTCCCACGTGATAGAAAGTAGAAATCTCAAAAATACCACGGGTACCAAATATATTTGTATTTCAAAGCAAGTACTAGTATCCTTGAGATGATTTCTAGATAGGAATAAGCACAGGTATTACAACATATCCCCCTTGAGAACATTCATCTTCGAATGAGACTGACTAAGAGGGAAAATAATAAATGAATATGAACTGAACATGAGTGACTGAGACATGACTTCATGACTGACATACTAAATATACTAAATTCATGCACATCTGATGCATGGCTAACTGGTAGATGAATGTGTGACTGAGTGTTCTGATAAATCGAGTTTCTCAAGATGAGAATGCATAGATGATGCATGATTTTATAACTGAACTGATACATGAATGCATGACAGAGTAAAAAATGGTAGTAGATACCACATTTATAATGGGAACATGAATATGAAACTAAATAAGATTAAGGCAAACTATTACCTTAAGCCTGATCTGAATTAGCGGAGAAGAGGTGAGGATACTTGGTATGTCTATATTCTTCTGCTTCCCAAGTATCTCCCTCAATGGACTAATTTCACCAAAGAACCTTAACTAGAGGGACCTCTTTG
Source organism: Capsicum baccatum var. pendulum (assembly GCA_030864225.1). NCBI lineage: Eukaryota > Viridiplantae > Streptophyta > Magnoliopsida > Solanales > Solanaceae > Capsicum > Capsicum baccatum. The sequence goes on from CM061553.1 coordinate 119,492,635, forward strand.
TTCCTCAATCAACGAGTCTGATACTCTGAGATTTTGACTAGAATCTCTTCATAAGAGAGACTGTTCTGAACATCAATGCTCTGAATAAGGACTACAACTGCTGGGTCACCTACGCACTTCTTGAGAAAGGATACATGGAAGACTGGATGAACTGAGGCTAAATCTAAAGGCAATTTGAGCTCATAAGCTACCTTGCCTAAACAACTGAGAATCTTGAAGGGATCGATATAGCGGGGACTGAGTTTTCCTTTATTACCGAACCTCTTCACTCCCTTCATAGGAGAGATATTGAGATAGATATAGCCATCGACCTTAAACTCAAGATCCTTTCTATGAACATCAACATAAGACTTTTGCCTGCTCTGAGCAGCTTGGAGTCTCTCTCTAATCAACTGAACTTTCTCTAAGGTGTCAAAAACCAAGTCAGGACCTATGACTGAGGCCTCACTAACTTCAAACCAACCAATTGGAGATCCATACCTCCTGTCATAGAGAGCTGCAAATAGAAACATTTAATACTGGAATGATAGCTATTGTTGTATGAAAACTCAATAAAAGGCAAGTGGTCATCCCAACTTCCTTTGCAATCAATTTCACACCCCCTTAGCATATCTTCAGGAGCCTGAATGGTCCTTTTTTCTTGACAATTTGTTAGAGGATGAAAGGTTGTACTGAGATGGACTTAGGTACTAAGACCCTTTTGGAATGATTTCCATAAGTGAGAGGTGAACTAGGTACCTCTGTCTGAAATAATAGATAATAGAATACCGTGTAATCTGACCAACTCCCTAATATAGAGTTTGGCATAGTCCTCGGCTGAATAAGAGGGATGAACTGGAAGGAAATGAGCTGACTTGGTCATCCTGTCTATAATAACCCAAACTGAATCATGCTAATGACGAGTTTGAGGCAAACCTATCACGAAGTCCATGTTCACTTCCTCCCACTTCCAAGTAGGAACGATGAACTCCTGCATGGATCCATTAGGCTTATGATGCTCTATATTAACTTGCTGATATGTAGATCACTTATCCACAAACTCTGGAATATCTCTCTTCATCCCACTCCACCAATAGATTTCCTATAGGTCGCGGTACATCTTAGTGGCCCCTGGATGAATAGAGTATTGTGCACCATGCGCTTCTGCAAGAATTCACTGCTTTAAGTCATCTACACCTGGAATGCACAGACGACCCTAACAACGAAGAAGCCTATCTCCCCCATGGGAGAAAACCTCTACTCTCTGATTCTAAACTAATTCTTTTAGATTGACAAGGCTAGGATCCCTGTCTTGCTTTTCTTTCAGCTCAAAAACTAGAGATGACTCTGAACTACTCTGAACACATACACCACCCTCGGAAGAATCGACTAAGAGAACACCCAGTCTAGTGAACTGATGGATTTCCTAAGTTATCTTATTTTGGATATCCTCAACATAAGAAACACTACCCATAGAGATTCTACTGAGAGCTTCGACCACAACGTTTGCCTTATCCATCTTGTAAAGGACACTCATGTCATAATCTTTCAAAAGATCTAACCATCTTCTATGATAAAGATTGAGATATTTCTATTAAAAGACATACTGAAGACTCTTATGATCTGTGAAGACATCTAACTGAACTGTGTATAGATAATGCCTCAAAATCTTTAAGGTAAATACTACGGCTGCTAACTCAAGATCATGAGTAGGATAATTCTTCTCATAGGTTTTTAATGTTAGGAGGCTTAGGCTATGCCCTTACCATACTGTATAAGGACACAACCTAAACCCACTCTGGATGCATCATAATAGACTACAAAATCGTCTGAATTATTTAGAAGAGCTAGAACTGGAGCTGAGGTGAGTCAAGTCTTCAACTCTTGAAAAATCTTCTCATAAGGATCTGACACTGAAACTTAACCTTTTTTTGAGTCAATCTAGACATGGGCGATGAAATAGAAGAAAATCCCTTGACAAACCGTCTGTAATAGCCAGCCAATCCCAAAAAACTCCTGATATTTACTGGAGAGACAGGGTGAGGCTAGTTTCTTACCACTTTAATCTTCTTAGGATCTACTCTAATGCCAACACCAGAAATAATATAGCCAAGGAATGCTACTGATCTTAGCCAAAACTCGCACTTACTGAATTTGGCGAATAGCTGATGATCTCTTAGAGTCTGAAGAATAATCCTAAGATGGTTTGAATGATCACGCTTTATATGGGAATAGACCAGGATATCATCTATGAAGACTATGAAGAACATGTACAAGTACTACTTGAACACACGATTCATCAAGTCCATGAAATCGGCTGGGGCATTGGTAAGACCAAAGGACAAAACTAGAAACTCGAAGTGACCATACCGAGTATGGAAAACTGTCTTTGGGATGTCACATTCTCTAACTCTAAGCTGATGGTAGCCTGATCTGAGGTCAATTTTGGAGAAATAACTGGCACCCTGAAGTTGGTGAAACAAGTCATCTATTCTCGGAAGAGGATACTTATTCTTCACCATAACTTTGTTGAGCTGATGGTAAACAATACACATCCTGAGAGAACTATCTTTCTTGTGCATGGATAATATGGTGCACCCTATGGGGATACACTGGGCCTAATGAATCCCTTATCTAAGAGATTCTTCAACTGATCTTTCGGTTACTTGAGTTCTGCTGGTGCCATTCTGTATGGCAGAATAGAAATAGGATGATTATCTAGAACAAGGTCAGTAAGAAGTCAATTTCCCTTTTGGGAGGAATGCCAGGAAGATCTTCGGGAAACACGTCTAAATACTCATTTATAGTTGGGATTGATTCAAGACTAGGAGATTCAGAACTAGAATATTTAATATGCATGAGATGATACACATACCCCTTAGAAATCATTTTCCTTGCCTGAATGTAGGAAACAAGAAGGGAAAGCTCCACCCCAGATATACTAGACCTTTCAAGATTCTTTGCAAGTTAGTGAGATGGCTTATGAGTTAGCGTTACCCCCAAATTTTATTGTTGTCCATCTAGTGTTACATGTTTTCATGCCGTGATAATACATTCCTGATTCTTACCCTATGCTTAGACGAGATTCAATTCAGATGGATAAGCAATGGACCTTTGTGGAGTAGCCTGTGCTCATTTTGGCTAGTGATGTCAAACGGTTTCTGAAACACCCTAATTTTTGTACCTTAGAAAATTTACTTAATTTCTTATTTCTAGACAAGATACAACTTAGGGAATGAGTCATGCACTTGGGTACGGGTGGTATGGTCCAGTCGTATGTTGACCAATACTGGTCGGTTGGATAGATTTAGGTTTTGTAATAGATACAAATTGGGTGGTATGAGTCGTATCAGTGGATATAGGTTGTTTGGTTACTTCACTTGACCCTACACTTGGTAACGTAAGATGGATCTGAGTATGTATGTCTTACCATGAGTCGTAAGCCAGGGTACGAGTTATCCCGTGGACTCGTATGGTAGCCAGTGTTCAAGTCTCCTGAGATTCTTTTCTGCTAGGTGTATGGTGTATGAGTACTATTCATACACTTGGATATGACTTTGGTTTGGATGTGTTGTACCTTGGATAGCATTAAGTCCAAGGGGGATGCCTATGGTACGAGAGTTGGGTACCACTCATACAGGATGGGTAAGACTCATAAGGGTCAGTCATACCCTATGACGAGAATTAAGTACAGTTTAAATGAGGGAAATTTGGACACTTCCCCACTTATCTTAATAAGGTCCCATGACTTATATTGCACTTGGGAGGTTATTTTCCCTACTAATCTATTCTTACACACTTAGAAAACACTCTTAAATCCTCTTTAGAGTTCTTAGACAAATGAAGCTAGGGTTTTGTCTCAAGGAGTAAATTGGGGAATGTCTTGGTGATTTATCTCCATTATTATCTTGGTTTAAAGCATGTTATCTTTCCTTACTATTAGTTCCAACTAAAGGCATGGATTTTATGTAAATTTTTTTATGATTTGAAGGTTGTATGATTTTTAAGTTTTCAAATATGATTTAGGGGTTTGGCTATAAATGCTTGGTTATGACTTTTCCATGTTTTAATTATGCTTTTATATTCTTTAGTGGTGGTTTTGGATAATTGGTTGCATGGGAATGGTTGTTTGGTAATTGACTTTTGTTTTGGAAATACTATACCCCCAATGTGTTTGATAAATGCCTATAACAATGTTTTCACCGTATTATAGGGTTTTCAATGGAACTTATGCATGGTTTAAACTTGGTAATGTAACTCTAAATGATATAAATGACTTAAATGGTTTTGGAATGATTTGGCTTAATAAACATACTTGTGTGGTACAAGGGAATCTCCCAAGTTAATATGGTAATGAATACTTGTGAGGTATGTGGGAATCCCCTAAGGTAATTGGATGACAGGGTTTATGGGTACATGGGAATCCCTTGACCACTAAAAGGTTTGGCTAAGGACAATGTTTGCAAGTTATAGTCGGTATGATGATACCACTATGAATAGCTGTGATTAATAACAATGGAATAATGGTTTGGTTGGAAAAATTATTTTAATTGGGCAATAATGGCAGGGTGTGAAAGCTAACCATGAAGGTTGGAGTCCAATAGATGAAATATGAAAACTCATGCTTGTCGACATGAGGGGTAGGTCATGGTGACCTTATATGATACTTATGAGGTATACAAGAATCCTCTAGGTACACTGTATATATATATTACGGAGAGTGAAGGATACATAGGAATCCCATACTCTTATGGTATCTCCAATTTATGCGGCTATATGTATTGAATCCTGTTTAGGGGGTTACACTTGACCCATATAGCTCATGGATGATTTTAGGACAATTAACCTTCATATACCCAGGTTAAAGGTTTTGAATGCATGCTAAACCCGATCCCCTTTCCTGACATGGTTATATATATGTATATATGGGTTGTGTACGTATGGATGGTTTTACTTGTATTTCTTAAAAGACATTATTTTTTCCTTATCCCGATTCATGCTAGAATTCACCCGCTAACCCGTTATTATGTGGTTGTATCCTCACGCAAAGCAGAAACTGGCCATTCTACTCTTTTTGCTTAGTATTTAGACATTTGGGGGTCATCTTTTGACTGAAATAGTAAGCTTTCATTTTTCTTAAAGGGTTCATTTCATGGATATTATTTCATACTTTGGATTATTTAGTATACTGGTTTTGGCTATGCTAGCGGGCATGCTCCAACTGGATTTTTATATTATTTTGGTTAGAGACTTTTATAGAACTACTATGAATTGGAATGGACGGGATCGATATTAGTGTCAGCCTTAGTATTGGCATTGGTATTAAGTGTAATATCATTGGACAAGATTTCTCACTATTCCATCATATTTTATTTGGGATTATATATTTAATTATTAATGGAACTTATTTGGTTATGGTAGGGTTATGGTTTTGGTTTGGCTTTGTATGGTTGGACGGTTAGAATCAATTGGGTTGGTCACAGTCGTGATCCTATACCAGAGTCTTAACATGAGTTGTTATGCTTTCTTGTTATATATTTAAAATTCAGCCAACTAAGGAAAGACGACTGGAGGTCAGGTATGGTAGAGAGGGTGGCCTCCAGTCCTGATCGGACTTAAGATGCCCATTACGGCAAGCTCCAGGTTGGGTCATGTCAAGTTGGTATCAGTGCTTCAGGTTATCAGTCAATTGGGAGTACATAAAGTCGTGTCTAGTAGAGTCTCTTTCAGGGCTGTGTATCTCTCTACACTCACAAGAGAAAGGCTACAGGGCATTTAGAAATATTTCACTTTCTTGGTATTCTATTTTCCAGCTTGTGTCTAAGTCCTGGAATTCTTGTCTAATCCTTAGTTGTTCACTTTTCAAATCATGCCTCGACAATTTAGAACACAAGGAAATTCTTCTAACCTATATGCGGATAATGTTGATGCAGTACATCCTACACCTAGAGTTCACCCTGATTATTCTGGAGTTCCCCTGGTTGCTACTAGTCCTCCTTAGAGTGAGGTGACTAATGCAGAATTTTTCCAAACTATTCACACTATTGCTCAGTTGGTTGTTGCTCAGGCTGAGCGGGATGTGATTTTGGGGTTTTCTATTTAGGCCACAAGGGTTGGCCAGTTTATAAAGTTGAATCCTCTTACGTTTACTGGTGTTAATTTAGAGAAGGATCCTCAGGATTTTTTGGATGAAATGAAGAAAATATTCAGGGTGATGTAGGCCATAAATATGAAAGGTGTGAATTTTGCAACTTATCAGCTCAAAGATGTTGCGTACCAATAGTACAAGGAGTGGGATAGGGATAGAGGTGAGTTAGAAGAGTTGTTCTTATGGGATGCTTTTTATAATACTTTTCTTGATCGTTTCTTCCCTCAAGAGTTGAGCAAAGCAAAGATGGAAGGGTTTGTGAATCTTAAGCAAGGTAAAATATATGTTAAGGAATATGCCTTGAAATTTAATCAGTTGTCAAGGTATTCTACAAATTTGGTGGCTGACATACGGGCAAGAATGAGAAAGTTCTCTTCTGGGCTATCTCGAGATCTAATCCTTGAAAGCAAAATTGCTTTTCTAATTAAGGATATAGATATTATGAGGTTAGTTATTCACTTGCAGTAGGTGGAAGAAGAAATGGGTGGAGTTTGGGGAAAGAATAGGTAAGAGAAGTAGGTTCTCTAAGCAGAGTGGTAGGATGGAGATAAATGGCCAAAAAAGAACTAGAGGAGTTTGGGTTCCTTCTCTACTTTTATTTTTCCTTACCTAAGGTAGTCGGGTGACTAATGTTCTCAGGTGAGTCAGGGTCAGTCGGCTTCTTCAAACCCTTTTTTCCATTTCTATGGTTGTCTTCATAGAGGTTATTATGATAAAGAAAGGGACAAGTGTTTTAAATGTGCTTAGCCAGGCCATATGGTCGTAAATTATTTGATCGTAAAGGGTGCATCAAGAGTGGTCAAAGCTCCGGTTGCTTCATCTTCTACTTCTTTAGCTAGTGTTATGGCTTCAGCAACTGCTCTTTCTTCTGGTATTAGAACAAGCTAGAATAGGTTTTATGCTCTTGCATCTCGATAGGAGTCTGATGCATCACCTAATGCCGTTACTGGTATGTTACACCTCTTTTCTCATGATGTGTATTATCTGCTTGATCCGGGGTTAACTATTTCTTATGTGACACCATTTATGGATGTATGTATTAGTTTTGATCCTAAAGTTCTCTCAAATATTTTTTTCGTTTCTACCCCGATAGGTGACTCAGTTATTGCTAAAAGGGTTTATAGGGCGTGTGTGGTATCTTTTGGTAGCAAGCAGAACTTGGTAGATCTGTTTAAATTAGATATGGTGGATTTTGATGTTATTTTAGGGATGATTAGTTACCCTTTTGTTACATGTCCTTGTATTGTTGGACCTATAAGGTTTTCTTTAGGTTTCATGGTGAACCAGTTATAAAGTGAGAGGGTGATTCCATAGCTCCTAGGGGGAGGTTTATTTCCTATCTTAGAGCTCGGAGGTTAATCTCTAAAGGTTGTCTTTATCACTTAGTTTGGATTAAAGATTCTAACTCAGGAGGTCCTTCTCTATATTTAGTTTCAGTGGTAAATAAGTTTCCCGAGGTCTTTTTGGATGATCTTCTTGGTGTCCCTAAGCATAGGCAAATAGAGTTTGGTATTGATTTAGCTTCGGACACTCGTCCAATATCTATTCCTCCTTATAGAATGGTTTCGGCTAAGTTGAGGAAACTCAAGGAGCAACTTAAGGATCTCCTAGATAAGAGGTTTATTCAACCCAGTGTATCCCCCTGGGGTACACCGATGTTTTTCACGCACAAGAAGGATGCTTCCCTTAGGATATGCATTGACTATAGACAGTTGAATAAGGTGATGGTCAAGAACAAGTATCCTCTTCCAAGTATAGATGACTTGTTTGATCAGTTGCATGGTGCCAAGTTCTTATCTAAGATAGATCTTTGGTCTTGGTATTATCAACATAAAATTATGGATGAGAATATTACTAAGATGGATTTTCTTACTCGGTATAGGCACTTTGAATTATTGGTGATGTCATTTGGTTTGACTAATACTTCGACGGCATTTATGAACTTGATGAACAGGGTTTTCAGGCAGTTCTTGGATCTCTTTGTCATTGTATTTATTGATTACATTCTGGTTCATTCCAAGAATGAGGTACATCATGTTAATCACCTTCGTGTGGTATTGCAGACCTTGAAGGGACAACAATTTTTTGCCAAGTCCTATAAATGTGAGTTTTGGTTGAATATTATGACTTTTTTTGGTCATATTATTTTTAGCGACGGGATAATGGTAGACCTTCAAAAGGTGGAAGTGGTTAAAAGGTGGCCTAGACCTACGACTCCAACAAATATTCGGATTTTCTTAGGTTTGGCTAGGTATTATCGGTGGTTTATGGAAAACTTTTTGATGATAGTTTCTCTTTTTACTAAGTTGACTCAGAAAAAAGCAAAGTGTTCTTGGTCAGATGCTTGTGAGGGGAGTTTTGAGAAGTTGAAAAATAGGCTAACTTCAGCTCAAATTTTGACATTGTTTGAGGGTAGTAAGGGATTTGGGTTTTATTATGATACATCTAAGGTGGGGCTTGGTTGTGTCTTGATACAGCATGGAAAGGTTATTGCCTATGCTTCTAGGCAGTTGAAGGTGCATGAGAGAAATTATCCAAACCATGATTTGGAGCTGTTGACGGTGGTCTTTTCTTTAAAATTATGGCGGCATTATCTATATGGAGTGCATGTAGACATCTTTTCTGATCATAAGAGTCTACAATATGTGTTCACTAAGAAAGAGCTAAATCTCAGGCAGAGAAGATGGTTGGAGCTTCTCCAGGACTATGATATGAGTCTTTACTATCACCAAGGTAAAGCTAACATAGTTGTTGATGCTCTTAGCAGGTTTTCCATGGGTATTTTGGCTTATATGGATAAAGGAAAGCGAGAATTAGTAAAAGATATTCGCCGTTTGGCTAATCTTGAAGTCTTTCTCTTGGAATATGAAGACGGGGGTGTGATGGTACAGGAAGTGGTTCGATCATCTCTTGGCACAGAGATTAAGGAGAAAAAAGTGCTAGATCCTATCTCATGAAAATCAAGAGCAATATGGGTATGCAGAAGGGAATGGTATTCGAGATCTATGGGGAAGGTACTTACGGTTCCAAGGGTGGTTGTGCGTTCCAGATGATGACGGTTCATGGCAAAGGATCTTGGCTAAGGCACATGAATTCCGCTACATTGTACATCTCAGCTCAACAAAGATGTATCATGATCTCAAGGAGATATATTGGTGGACTGGTATAAGAAAAGGGTGTGGCTGATTTTATGGCTAAATGCATGGTGTGTTAGCTAGTTAAAGTTGAGCAGATCAGACCTAGTGGGTTGTCTTAAGAAATTAATTTGCCCGAATGGAAATAGGAGGTAATCAATATGGATTTTATCACTGGTCTTCCTCGGTCTCGAAATAGATTTAATTTGGTTTGGGTCATCATGGATAGGGTAACAAAGTCTGCTCACTTTCTGTTAGTGAGGACTACCTTTTTGGTAGAGGATTATGCAAAGTTATATCTTCAAGAGATTGTAAAGCTGCATCAGGTACCTACTTCTATTATCTTTGATCGTGGTACGCAGTTTTGATCTCATTTTTTGTGGTCGTTTTAGAAGGGATTAGGTACTAATGTGAGTCTGAGTACTGCTTTTCATCCTCAATCAGATGGGTAAGTAGAAAGGACTATTTAGACATTGGAGGTTATGCTTCGGGCATGTGTGATTGATTATGGGGGCATTTGGGTTGAGCATCTACCATTGGTAGAGTTTGCTTACAATAATAGATATCATTCTATTATTGGTATGGCTCCTTCTGAGGCATTGTATGGCAGGAGGTGTAGATCTCCTATTGGTTGGTTCATTCTTGGTGAGGTGGACATGTTTGGTCTGGATTTGGTCTATCAAACTATAGAAAAGGTGAAAGTGATTCGAGATAGGTTTAAGGCTTCCCAAAGTCGCCAAAAGTCTTATGCAAATATAAGGCATAAAGACTTAGTCTGAGGTTCGGGATAAGGTGTTCTTAAAGGTATCTCCCATGAAAGTAGTAACGCGGTTTGGTGAAAAAGAGGAGCTCAATTCCCTGTATGTTGGTCCTTATATGGTTCTAACAAAGGGTTGGTAATGTGGCTTATGAATTGGAGTTGCCAAAGTTTGAGCTTTGTTCATCTGTTATTTCATGTTTTTGTGTTTAAAAAGTGCATTGGTTATCCTTCTTCGATAGTTCCTTTGGAGGGGTTGGGTATCTCAGAGTCTCTGTCTTATGAAGAGATACCAATTGAGATCTTGGATAGGCAGGTTCGTTGGTTGCAGACTAAGGAAGTGGCTTCCGTAAAGGTTCTTTGGTGGAACAATAAGGTGGAAGAAGCTACATGGGAAGTGGAGGAAGACATAAAGTCCAAGTATCCACATCTATTTTCTGCTCCTGGGATTCATGCGGAAGGTATGTGTTCTTCAAAATATCTTTATTTTCTGAGTTTGTCACAGGAAGTATTAATATTTTTGAATCTTTGTTTTCAAACTTCACTAAAGATTAGGAATATATTTGATAATGCAAATGTCTCATGCATGTGGTTACCCCTACCTTGTCCATCATTCGGGGATGAATGTTCCTAGTGGGGGAGACTGAAACACCCTGATTTTTGAACCTTAGAAAATTTCCTTTATTTTTGGTTGTTGGGCAAGATACGACTTAGGGAATGAGTTGTACACTTAGGTACAGGTGGTAAGGTCTGTCACGCCTCAAATCCTGTTGGGGCGGACATGCACCCGTAGCCGTAAAGGCTCGAGAAAACCAATTCATAACCTTGTACTTCCCATGCATGTAACTGTGACAACCAAATGTTCTGACAACATGATATTATGTATCGGTGAAAATAACTACACATGCACGCACAAACTGATATGTACAACATTTGGCCGATGAGGCCACCATGTCTAAAATCAGGACACTACCATAACTTTACATTAGTCTACAAAGCCTCTAAAAGATACATAGACTTAGTTAAGGTCGGTACAAACCCTCCCCCCCCCCCCCCCCCCCCCGTCCTACTCTTAACCTACTGCACAATACCAAAACATATGGAACAGACTCGAAAAGCCCCAAATCAACCTGAAGGTCACCAATATGCACAGAATAGCCTGCACTCCTACGAGTGAGGTGTATGAGTTGAAGTACTTGTGCCTGCAGCTTGAAATGCAGGTCCCCCGTGAGGGACATCAGTACAAAAATATGTACTGAATATGTAAGGCTAAAAGTAACAACACATGGTACATGAGCTCAATAAAAATCAGATACAAATATATAAGTAGTACTAGTAGAACACGTTTAATAAGCTTGTGGGACTACATATATTACGTTCCTTTCTTTATTTTTACCCATCTTACTTCATAATCTTTGTAAGCCATATATAATGCAAATGACCAGCTGATCAGTGGTAAATAGATAAATTAGGATCGGCCCATGCTAGGCTTACGCCCCTGAGCTGCCACCTACATATAAAGATTAGGATCGGCCTATGCTAGGCTTATGCCCCTGAGCTGCCACCCACAAATAAAGGTATCGAGATCGGCCCATGCTAGGAAAGTGCCCCTGAGTTGCCCCTCGTCATTTAACAGATTTGCATTACTTAGTTTATTTAGCCTTTGAGATTGTTACTTTGGTGGTCATCACATTATGGTACCTTGAACCAGTAATACGCTAATAAGAGACATGTAAATAGACACTTAATACAACAAAAATGAATTAGGGAGCGTTTGGCACACAAATAAAGTGTTTAAGAGCTGAAATAACACATGGGTCTTATTTGATCAAACGGAGATCTCCTGAATTTTTCTAGTGAAGATAGACGCCCAGATTTAATAATAAGCACGTATTGAGGTGTTCTAATGCGTTAGAGAGTGGGAAAAAGGTCATTGGATACATGGAGTGTAATGTGCTGCCATTATGTAGCACTTTGTTATAGGATAACATCGGAAACTTGCTTGATGGATCAATTGTACGATTTCATGCCAAAGAGTGTGAAATAGAGTATGCCTTACATACCTGGTTATTTGACTCTGAAACTAACCCGAATTGACTTCTCGCCTTTTAGATTACTTATCTACAATAGAATATATAGTAAACTAGTATTAGTAACCAATCAACATATTTGAGATACTTAATTTCACCCAAAACAGTAACCGGGCAGCAACTACTAATCTATCAAACAAGGGTGTTATTTTAATCCTTTTTTTCCTCCAATTACACCCACATACCATTTAGGTTCTTATAAGGTTCACCAAAACCACCTCGACTTCATTACACATTCCAAACAATACGCAAAATAGATTGGGCAGTAAACATTAGTTCTGTGGTGTATCGCCATATCTTTCTTCTATGATTCATTCCAAACTCATCACACCATTATCCAACTTCAACCTGGCAGACCATGACATATACATACAAAACAGTCCACAAAATAGTCCCAAATCCTTTTTATTGTAGCAATCAATTGAACTCATCATCTCTTGAGTTCTCAATAACAAGACATCCATAATCCCCTCTCAAATTCATATATAAGAAAAACAAAATAGAGCAGTCACCTTACCTCAATTCAGTAACTTATTCTTTTAATTGAACTCTTCAAGAGCTTGAACTTTCCTTCACATTTAAACCAAAGAAGAAGAAAAAAAGTTCCTCAATAAAAAGGAAACGTGAACAAACAGCTTGTTCTATAATCAGCCATATACTTATACTCAAGAACTTATAACTTGTTTTCCTAATCTTCCATGAGATAATTAAACAAAATCTTAAGTTTTTTTCACTTATCTTGGGCTGCAAAGGTGAGGGTTTCTTCAAGAACCCTAGAAGGAAAAATAGGGTTGTTGTTCTTGTTGTTTTAGAAAGAGTAGAGATATTTGCTGAAATATACTCCTTTTTTGTGACTTAAAAGTGAAGTAAAATGACTAGCAACTTGGCCTTTTAAAGGCCCTATCTTTTCCACCTCCTTAGCTGCATCTCGGACCATAAAATTGGTCAAATTGGTCCAAGTAGGTGATGCACCTACTTAAGGGTCCAAGCTGCTGAAACTTCAAAGTAGGTGATGCACCTACTTGCTTAATTTCTTGTTGGGCTCAATTATATTTGGGTCTTGCCAGATTGGTGTGTTGGGCCACTTATCCATTTTTTTCTCTTTTGTTCAATTTGGCCCAAATAAGTATATTAGCATAGACCCAAATCTGATCCATAGCCATGGGTCCATTAATTTGGTCCAAACAACCTAAGTAGGTGAATCACCTACTAGCTTAAATAAGTCAAGCAATCACCTCAATATTTTGCTCCATTTTCAGCTCTTAATCCCTTTAATCTAACCTTCAACTTATACATAGTTGGTCACTTCAAACTTTAGATTCAAATACTATCTTACGATTCCAAGTTAAATAGCTATCTTAACGTTAACTTAGTCACATCACATTAAACTGTACGGGCAGAATCTATAATTCCATCTATACCATTAATACTTGCATAACAATTCTCATACGTTATATATATCAAAAGGCTATACCAAGTTCCACCTAATTAGAACAAGTACAAGCAAAATACGGGATGTTACATCCTTGCCCCCTTAGAAACATTCGTCCTCGAATGTTAGCAAAAATGTCCAACCAAAACAAGTTCAAGCCTAAATTTAATATCCATATTACCACATAGTACCTATATATTTTACACTTACTTGTTATTGCTCCAATTTAGCATCTTGGACTTTTTCTTCATATTTGAACAAATGGGGGTACTTGGATTTCATCGCTTCTTCAGCTTCCCATGTGATCTCTTGTACTTGCTAATTCCTCCAAAGCACTTTTACAGAAGCTATTTCCTTATTCCTTAACTTCTTAACTTTTCAATCTAGGATAGCAATAGGTATTTCTTCATAGGTAAGATCTTCTGTAACTTGTACATCTTCAGTAGGAGTAATATGAGATGGATCTCCAATACACTTTCGAAGCATTGCGACGTAAAATACCGGATGAACTGTTGAGAGCTCTTGGAGTAGCTCTAATTCATAAGTAACTAGGCCAAACCTCTGAGCAATCTGGTATGGGCCTATATAACATGGACTTAATTCTTCTTTCTTACCAAATCTCATAACCCCCTTTATATGTGATACCTTCAAGAATACCCAATCACCTATAGCAAACTCTAGCCCCCTTCTCCTAATATCCACATATGAATTGTGTCTACTTTGGGCTATTTTTAGTCGCTATTGGATCACTTTAACTTTTCCATAGCTTGATGAACAACATCTGGCTCGAATAAGGCAGTTTTATCTGCTTTAAACCATCCAATTGGTTATCTACACTTTATTCCATACAAAGTTCATATGGTGCCATTTTGATACTTGAATGATAGCTATTGTTGTAGGCGAACTCAATGAGAGGTAGATGATCATCCCAACTAACTTTAGAGTCCAATACACAAGATCGTAGCATATCTTCAAATGTTTGAATGGTATGTTCTGCTTGTCCATCCGTTTGAGGGTGAAAAGATGTACTTAGATTCACTTGTGTCCCCAAATTTCTCTGAAAAGACTTCCAAAAATTTGCAGTAAATTGAGCTACTCGATCTGATATAATAGATATTGGAACTCCATGTAGTCCAACTATCTCCATAATATATAACTTGGTATATTCTTCAACTATGTAAATGGTCCTAACCGGTAGAAAGTGTGCAGATTTGGTAAGCCTATGAACTATCACCCATATGGAATCAAACCTTTGAAATGTACGAGGCAAACTAGTGACGAAATCCATGTTGATCATGTCCCACTTCCAGATTGGAAGATCTATACATTGCATATAACCCCCGGACTTTTGGTGCTCTACTTTAACTCTTTGACAATTTGGACATTCGGCTACAAATTTTGCAATGTTCTTCTTCATGTCACCCCACCAATACATCCCTTTCAAATTATGGTACATTTTTGTTGACCTTGGATGGATAGAATACCTTGAATGATGTGCTTCTTTCATATTCCCCTTTCTTAGCCCGTCTACATCAAGTACACACAATCTGTTTTTCACCGAAGTACCCCTTCTTGCGTAAGCTCAAATGCCTTTGTCATACCACATTGCACATTTTCCTTAAGCCGTAATAGAATAGGATCTGCACATTACTTCTCTTTTACTTCAATTATTGGTGAAGATTCTACTGCATTATGCACAATAAACCCTTCATCTGGAGTTTCAAGAAGACGAAGCCCCAACTTAGCTAGTTGGTGTAGATCCTTAGTCATCCCTTGTCTTTCTATAGATGGCTCCACAGCTTTACGACTTAACATATCTGCTACCACATTTGCTTTTCCCAGATGATATAAGATATCAACATCATAATCTTTTAATAATTCAAGCCATCTTCGCTGCCTCAAATTCAAGTCCTTCCGATTAAAGATATACTGCAAACTCTTATGGTCAGTGTATATGTCAACATGAATCCAAGGGTCCAAGCTGCTGAAACTTCAAAGTAGGTGATGCACCTACTTGCTTAATTTCTTGTTGGGCTCAATTATATTTAGGCCTTGGTAGATTGGTGTGTTGGGCCACTTATCCATTTTCTTTCTCTTTTGTTCAATTTGGCCTAAATGAGTATATTAGCACAGACCCAAATCTGATCCATAGCCATGGGTCCATTAATTTGGTCCAAACAACTTAAGTAGGTGAATCACCTACTAGCTTAAATAAGTCAAGCAAGAACCTCAATATTTTGCTCCATTTTCAGCTCCTAATCTCTTTAATCTAACCTTCAACTTATACACGCTTGGTCACTTTAAACTTTAGATTCAAATACTAGCTTATGATTCTAAGTTAAATAGTTATCTTAACATTAACTTAGTCGCATCACATTAAACTGTACGGGCAACATCTATAATTTATCTATACCATTAATACTTGCATCAAAATTCTCATACATTATATATATCAAAAATCTATACCAAGTTCCATATAATTAGAACAAGTACAAGCAAAATATGGGATTTTACAAGGTCCATTCATATGCGGACCAATATTTGTTGGTTGGTTGGATTTGGGTTCTGGAATAGATATGACTTAGGTGGTACGAGTCATATCGATGGATACGATTTGTTTGGTTACTTCACTTAACCTTTGACTTGGTAACTTAAGTTGGATCTGAGTATGAGTGGCTCACCATGAGACATAAACCAAGGTACAATTCGTATCATGTACTTGTATAGTGGTCTATGTTTAAGCATCCTGAGATTTTTTCTGCCAGGGGTATGGTTTATGGGTACTAGTCAAACACTTGGATATGACTTGGGTTTGGGTTTATCATGCCTTGGACAACATTGGGTACAAGGGGAGCCTAGGCTATGAGAGATGGGTATCACTCTTACAGGATGGGAATGACTCATAAGGGTCAGTCGTACACTATGATGGGAATTAAGTGAAGTTTAAGTAAGGGCAATCTGGTTATTTACCCACTTATGTTACTAAGGTCCCACGACTTATATTGTATTTGGGAGGCTATTTTTCCTACTATTCGATTCTTAAACACTTATAAAACACTCTTAAATCCTCTCAAGAGTTCTTGGGCAAAGGAAGCTAGGGTTTCATCTTAAGGTGTAAATTGGGGCTTGTTTTGGTGATTTTTCTCTATCATTATCTTGGTTTAAGGAATATTCTCTTCCCACATTTTAGTTCCAATAAATACATTGGTTTTATACAATGTTTTCATGATTTAAATGTTGTATGATTTTGGGGTTTCAAATATGATTTGGGGGTTTGGCTATAAATGTTTGGTTATGAATTTTTTCATATTTTAATTATCTTTTATATGATTTAATGGTGGTTTTGTATAATTGGTTGCATGGTAATAGTTGTTTGGTAATTGGATTTAGTTTTGAAAATACTATACCCCCAATGTATTTGATAAAATGCCTGTAAAACTTTTCACCATATTATTGGGTTTTTAATAGAACTTATGCATGGTTTAAACTTGATAATGTAACTATAAATGATATGAATGGCTTAAATAGTTTTGGAATGATTTGGATTAATAAACATACTTGTGAGGTACAAGGGAATCCCCCAAGTTAATACGGTAATGAGTACTTGTGGGGTACATGGGAATCCCCTAAGGTAATTGGATGACAGGGTCTATGGGTACATGGGAATCCCTTGACCACTAAAAGGTTTGGCTAAGGACAATGCTTGAAAGTTATAGTCGGTATGATGATACCACTACTAATAGCCGTGGATAATAATAACGGAATAATAGTTTGGTTGGAAAAATAGTTTTAATTGGGTAATAATGGTGAGGTGTGACAGCTAACCATGAAGGTTGGAGTCTAATGAATGAACATTGGAAACTCATGTTTGTCGACATGAGGGGTAGGTCATGGCAACCTTATATGATACTTATGAGGTACAGGGGAATCCTCTAGGTACATTGTATATATGTATCATAGAGAGTGAAGATTTTATAGGAATCCCCGACTCTTATGGTATCTTCAGTTTGTGCGGCTACACGCATCAGGGCCCGTTCAAGGGGTTACACTGGACCCGTATAGCTCGTGGGTGGTTTAAGGGCGTTTAATGTTCACACACCAAGGTTAAAGGTTTTTAATGCATACTAAACCCGATCCATTTTCCCAGCATGCTAGGAAAAAGGATCGGGTATCCCCATGCAATCTCGCCTTCGGGTGGCTGTATCCCCGTGCGATGCAGGAATTGGACATTCTACTCCTCCTGCTTAGCATTTAGACATTCAAGGTTCAGTTTTAGATTGATGTGGTGAGCTTCTATTTTTTTGAAAGGTTCCACTTTATAGATATTATTTCATACTTTGAATTATTTATTTGTATTGATTTTGACTATGGTTAGGGGTATGTCCCAACTGGATTTTGGTATTCTTTTGGTTAGAGGCTTTTGTAGAACTGCTATGAGTTGAAATGGGCGTTATCGGTATTAGTGTCAGCCTTAGTATTAGCATTGGTATTAGGGATGACATCATTGGACAAGATTTCTTAATGTTCCATCGTATTTCATTTTGGGACTGTTTATTTAATTTTAATAGTACTTATTTTGTTATGGTTGGATTTATGGTTTTGGTTTGGCTTGGTATGGTTGGACGGTTGGTATGGGATGGTTGGACTCGGTTGGGTCGGTCAAGATCGTGATCTTATCCCAAATTCTTCATATGATCAAATATGTTATCTTATTATATGCTCGAAATTCATCCAACTTAGGGCATGTGACTGGATTTTGGGTTAGGTGGGGGTAGTCTCTAATCCCGATCGGACTTAGGATGCCCATTATGATAAGGCACTCAAGTAGGGTCATGTCAGTTTTACACTAGGGAGATTCCTGTAGTTAAGGTTCAGTGGAGGAACCACCCAGTAGAGGAGGCTACTTGGGAGATCTTGAGTGGGATGCATACCCAGTATCCTCACCTGTTTGAGACTTCAGGTAACTACTAATCCTTAACTTTCACAGTTGAAAGTCCATTTCGTAGTGGATATTGTAATGACCCTTCAAGTTGTTTTCCATATTTCTTTTTATTTTAATCATTAGAGTATTTCCATAGCTACCCAAGGTCATTTATGACTTGCTGAGATTGACAAATCGGTTACCAGGAAGTTCATATGTTTTTTATAGCCAATTCCTTATTTTTGAAGTCTTCGTGGGTTCTAAATAGTAGTCAGGCAAAAACTTTAGTCAAACGACCTTGTATGTAAATTTTAAATTTTCCAATAGCTCCATAATATCAATTTTAGGCTAGGTATACTCTTGGTTTGGGTCACGAGATACCCGAGCTCATTTTGACCTATTGGTCAAAAAGTTAAGAAACTAGAATATGCGTGTGGGACCTAGGCCTCGGAAGGGAATTTTGACTGTGTCATTAACTTCAGAATGTTGAATTTGGTATAGTAGCATAGTTTATTTTCATATACAAAATTTTGGATGAATCCTGAGGGTTTGGCGGAGACTTGAAATTCTAAGTCTTAGTTGTGCTAGTACATTTGTTCATAGCGATGCCAGGGGTCGCGATCGTAATGCCTTTGTAAGGGCACTAAGTGCCGCGATGGCGCAACCATTGTTGCAATTGTGACTACCTTGGAAGAATAGCAGATGCTGCATCGTGAGGGTCGAGTCATGATTGTGAGACCTGAACACTTGGGAAGGGTATAAATAATTCCCTTTTAGCCTTTTTTTTCCATTCCGTCATCCATTCTCTAGAGACTAAAACCCTAAATATTAAGAAAACTTAGGATTTGAGCTTATGGATGATTCTGGAAGCTGGATTAACGTTTATTCCATGTTTCTCCTTCGGATTTGTGGTAAGATTTCTTCATTTCCATAGTTGATTTTTTCCCTTTCCTCTTCCTTAAATCTCTAAAACTTGTTGACTTGATTTTATCACCAATGTACCTTGAATTTCACCCATTTTGAGAGTAATTACTCCTTGAGCATGAGGGAATGTTAGGTTGGCTTCGAAAATGTGATTTTTATAAATGGACCACTCATGGGATTTTTGAGTATTTTTGGACCCAAAGCACAATAGTAAAATATGGGTATCATTATTCTAATATTGATAAGTAGATTGTGATTTTGATATCGTGGCATCTGGCGAAAGTTTCTCAAAAGGAAAAGTCGGTGATTTAATGGATTCTTTGAGCTTTCTTCGGCGTCCAGGTAGGCTAGGTTTCCCTCCTTGTTGATTGATCTAAATCATAGTATGTTTTTATATTGTGTTAGATTTGGGATGGGTTTTAGGTGTTGGTACTGGAATTTTATGATACTTGGGTTGGTTAGACCTTCTAGGCTATTCAAAAATCGTAAATTAGGTGTAATTTGATTAGTTGCTCATGCTTTAGGTAAAATATCTGTCATAGAGTTGATTAAGGCTAGTTTTACATCAAAAATGTGGATTTAGATACTTTAGACTAGTTTAGGGTAGAGTTAGCCTTATATTGGATTTTGGGGATTATAAGTGGGTCTTAGACTCGCCGTAGGCCAAGACATAAACTAATTTTGGTAGATCTTTTATACGCTTATTGTACGCCTTGAAAATATCTATTGAGGTAAAATTGAGAAACTTGGGCATTTGATGATTATGATGGATTAGAATTGAGAGTTCATGCTTAGTGATTATGTTAGTGGTCATGGTTATTGATTATGCTACTGACTAGTGATTATGTCATTGATTATTCTAGTGGTTATGCTATTGATCATGCTACTGATCATGCTTATCAATTATACTAGTGATTATGCTATTGATTATATGAGTGAGTATGTTATTCACTATAATATGATGATACATGATTACCGGTTCGAGTACGAATATTGATGATGGCATTGATGATATAATTATCGGTTTGAGTACGGCTATTGATAATATAATTATGATTTTGATTTTAGAGAATGACTATGTTATTGATTACATACTTATTGGTTCGAGTTTGAAAAATTTACTATGATATTGATTATGACTTTGATGATATGACATTGAGGACTTGGGTGTAATAATTGAGAATAGGGATACTGGCTAAGTCTAAAACCAAGAAAATAGTTATAATGAGGCATGACATGGATGGATTATAGGTGTATCATTGGAGTTGGTAAATGAAGGTGGTTTTGTTTATGTTTAACTTGATTGTACCTTCTAGGCTTATAGAGGCTGCATTGGGTTATTTACTTTTCTGCACTTATTGGCTTGTAGGGCCCGATTTTGTAGTTATAATTGCATATGTCTAATCCTTTATGTTATGTTATTATTCCGGTTATTTTGTTATTTATGCACAGCAATATTGGATTTGATTCAGGTTTGCCTTTATCTTGACATAGTTATGTTATATTGTATTTTTTTTATATTTATATCATGATTTAGCTCAGTCGGTTCATGATGCCTACTAAGTACCCATGGTTTGGATACTCATACTATACTTTTGTACCTTTTTGGTGCAGATTCGAGTACTAGTTGTCGTCATTGATTCCTCAATTGTGCTGTGTTGGATTTCGGAGATAGGGTGAACTCTTGGAGTTGGAGTTTCCCATTTCCATTTATCTTATTTATGTCTAGTCTTATGCTTCGAGACAGATTGTGTTAACTATTTTAGAATTTGAGTTGTATTTATAGTAACTCGTATACTGGATCTACCAGGTCGTGGGAGGATGGTTCTCTATGTTATGACTATGTTTTAGACTATTTTATTGGTTTTCTTATTACTATATTTATTATGTACTTTGCCCTTTTGGGTCATTTCAACTAACTTACCCCATTGTAAATAGCTCGAAAATATGGTCTGGCTTACCTACTGGCGAGGTTTGGTAGGTGCCATCATGACTCGTAAATTGGGTCATAATATCTTCCTCCACGGTGATGTAGTTGCTAATAGCTCTTCTTATGGTGATGTGAACTAAAGGTGGTGGCGTGTACCCTAGGCCTTCACGTGCCTACTGGTTGTATATTCTGAAGAAAACTTGCCCAACTTTGATGGGTCTTTAGGATTGTATCTGGCTTTTACAAATAACTTGTAAGCATTTAGATCAAAACTTTTTTTGTACACTTCATAGGGAGTGTCATATCTTGTGGCGAATTTCGAGGCACAAATTCTGCAAATTGTCTTGATGATGGGTTTATTGCATCAATCCACTTGATAGGTATAGTCATTCTCTCTAGTACATTATCTTGGGTATTAGATGAATAATCTTTCTCTTTCTTTACCTTTGGTGCGTAGCAGAGCATAGGAGTTGGCTTTTTTTGAGGATGTGATATTTTCTTTATTTGAAGTGAAGGAAGGCTTCTTAGTGGTGACTTTTTCGATAGCCACCGTGACATTCTTAACTGCAATATCATCGCACATATTTTTTGTGACATCATTAACTCTTTTCTCATTGACAATATAATTCTTCACGTAGAATTTTGCATATGCAAAGTGACTCAACTTTAGTGAATGACTTATCATTGGTAACTATTTTTTCTTCTGCTCCTCCTTCGAGATACTCCAAGCATTGATATTAAGAAGATGAGATAGCTTTGTTCTCGTGTACCCAAGGCATACCAAGCAATATGTTCTATGAAGTCTTGGCATTGATTACATGCATCAACGCATTTGATTGTAAATCGTCCATATGAATCCCTAACTTGATAAACTCTTGGATCATCAATGAATTTCAGCAGGTTCATTAGTTGCGATTCCAAGTTCTATCACTGTGCGAATGGGCAGGATGTTGACTCTGGATCCATCATCTATCAAGATTCTATTTATCTTCTTTTCAAGAACAATATCCACCATATACAAGGGACGGTTGTGTAGGGTAAAATAAGTAGAAGATCATCATTCTACATATGATTTTTGTATCACATACTTGTGCCTCTTGGCTAAGAAGTTCAGTAGGCTTTTTAGAAGATGAAGGAACTTTCATTGGTAGGTTTTTACCATTTGCTTCTTTTTGCCAGTATTAAAGTAGGATGCCTCGAGGTTGAATAGAACAATCTTTGCACGGAATCAACTTGGCGAGAATTCTTCCAAAGTCACAAGACGTCATGATTTTTTATGGTGAAGATCGACTGCCATCTTCTTCTTCGAAAGCACAACCAATCTATGTTTCATCAATTTCTTCACCATCTCCTAGTTAGCTGCTCGGATGACTTCTTTCATAGACTCATTTTCTTGCATCTGTGCCTAGTCACTAAAGTCCAACCTTCATCAAATAAAAACTTATCATGCTCTAATGGTTCCTCCTTATGATCTTCGAAGCATATTTGGACCGAACGGAATTAACCAAAGATGATAGAGATTTGATGAGAATTGACCTTATTATTATCAAAGAAGATCTTCTTATCATTTGTCAGTTGCATGATTTTATTGAAGAGAAAACTTTTCTCCAAAGGGTGACCCATAAGCCTATGATACTTGCAATAGTTTGGGTCACTAGTCCTTCCATCCTCGTCATGTCGCTTTATCACTAGTAGATCAATGAGCTTATGCTAAAAAAGTTCATTGAAAATTTTAGCAATGTGCTCGAAAAGTCATCTTTACACTTTACTTCTTGCTCACCTTCATGGTGAACTTCACAGGAGATACATTGATATTCATGAATTCTTTGCTGTTATTTTTAGGGACAAACTTGCTCCATATTTTGGGTTCTTACTTATCCTTTTCCCTTTGTGGGTCTTGGATAGGCGCTACTCCCTTTCTGACAGAAGACATGCTCAACTCCATATCATGAGCACGAGTATCTTTCTCTTCAAAGAATTTTCTCTTAATCTCTTGCAAGATACAGAGAAGCTCCCAGCACATTCCTTGGATGCACATCTCTATTGCAAAAGTTTCACTGAGTCAATCTTTGCAGTTTAGACTCGTATTTCTCCATCCATTGAAGAAGTCAATAACTCGATCATCCTTTTTTGATGTATTTGTGAGCTCTACCATGCCCATTGTACGTCTTGTGCTATAAAAGTGATTTAGGAACTCATGCTCCAGCTACTCCTAGTTATCGATGCAATTATGCTCAAGGTTTGTGTACCAATCGAAGGCGTTTCTCTTTAGGGAATGGAAAAATGATTCACAAGACTGACACCGTAGGTTGCAACATTATTACATGTCTCAACAAAATGCGCAACATATTTCTTTGAATTCTCTTTTTCCCTCATATTGTTGAAAATTAAGGAGTTGTAGCCGGCAGACATTTTGAGGATATCAATCCTTGCGGTGTAGGACCTGGCGTATGTCAGAGAAGACTTGATGAAAACATCACACTTGTCTTTGAGGGGTCATTCAATGAGCTCTCTCAGTTGATCAATCGGGACCATCCCTTCAGAAAAAACTTGTACCTTCTTAGCTGGTGGTGTTTGTTTTAAAAGTTATTCTGTCTCATAAACTTATGGAGCTTTCCCAGGTGCATGGCTAGAATTCCCATCTATTAATCCATTCATCCTATCTACCAATTTATCAATCCGAGCATCTTGATTTTTCACATACTTGGTCAGACCCTTAATTGCCTTTGTCGGGTTTAGAAGTTGCTCCTCCATAGATGAGGCATCAGTTACCATTGCTTGCATGATCACTGAAGACATTGGAGTGTAACACAGATTGTCACATAAGTTGATCTTCGAAGTTCTTAGCTTATGCGGTGTAAGTGGAGATGATCCGTTGGTTGAAAGACCATCATTCTTTGTGCCAGAATATTTTGAACCTAAGTGCTTAAGTAGAGCTAGAGTCTTCTTAAGTGTCTATGTTACATTGCTTCTTTCTTTTGAAGTACTTGCAGGGGACCTCGCTCCTTTTGGGTTGAAGATTCAAAAATCAGAGTTGGTGCGGACGACACTTGATGTGTTTGTTGTCCTAGGGTGTTGTCCTTGCTCCTTGTGACAGCTCTAAAGCTTTCAAAAGTAACACCAACATATTTTCTACTTCATCGAACAATTTGGAATAAGCAGCCTTGGAGGCAATTAATTGAGAATTGACCTTTTTGAAAGTCATTTCAGCGTTCTTAAACTTTGATGTCAGAAAAGTTGAGATGAGAGGTAGAGATGGTCCCACTGGGCGTGCCAGAATTTATTGGACGATAAAATTCGAGTTGAACAAATAATAATTGGGACAAAAAATATTGCAACAAACGTTTTATTGATTTCAATATGTGAGTGTTACAATCTCTATAAATCTTCTGATTCTCCTTTTCAAATAATTCAAGGGCTTCGAGTTTGATTTTGAATTTGAATTTGAATTTGATTTGTGAATTTGATGGATTAAATCTTGACTTATACTTGAATTCAAAGTCTTTGGGGCTTGTTCTTAAATCTTGTGGTCTTGATCATGAATCTTGAATTTGTAGAGAAATCTGCGGAGTTTGATCCACAAGCTCTCTCTTGCTTCTTATTAGAATTGTTGGATCTTTTTCTGAATTATGAGACTCATATTTATAGTTGTGGGAATAAAATAGTCATGGTAAAGTTGGACTTATTTTGACCAATGAGATTTAAGTGGCATGACACATTTTTATGGGCTTTTGATTTCACTAGGCATTTTGTATCATTTTAATATGTGGCATGATTCTATTGGATCCTTCACTTGACTTGGGTGCCACATCATTTGACACGCTCATTTGGGCCTCTACAATATTATGACATATTGAGCTTAGCAAAACAGGCTCATCAGCTGTGGCTTAAATCAATGGACTAGCCCAACAAAAATTGGATTTCAATCAAATTCATTATTATTTGAATTTAAATAATTAATCCAATCATATTTATCCATCACATTTATTTGCACTAATATATTTTAAATTTTAGTTTAATCCAAATTTTGTATGAATTTAAATTTAATAAAATTTCATTGTCCAAATCCAAACAACTAAAGTTTATTAGGAAAAAAGTTAAATCAAATTCTTGATTTCTGTAGGTTGGAACGTTGGAGCTGTAATAGATATGTAATTGTTTTAAATATATATTTTATATTTAAATTCCTTTGTTTTTAAAGTTGTTCTCATATATTTTAGGTGTCCTAAATTTTTCACTACCCCTATTAACATATATTTTAGTATTTCTTAATTTTATTAATATATGTTTTAGATAGTTCCTTAAATTTAAATTATATTTCTCTTCTATCATATATTTTAGGACTCCTTAATTTTAAATTAAATTAAAAATCACAAATATTAAATTAAATATTATAAAAAGAATAATATAATAATTTGAGAAACAAATTGTGAAAAAAACGTAGAAGGGTAAAAAATTCAAATTTTTAATATATTGCTGATGTTGATTGTTGATATGATAATATCATATACGTATCATCGGCATTACATTAACTGTCAAACTGTTTCTTCATAGAAACCCTTGAGACTAATATATGACAACGTATACAGAATACATACTTCAGAAATCTGTCAGTGGAAAATTTGGTAAAAAGAAGTGTGCACACATAGAAATTTTATCTCATAGTACCCGAACTCTGGGGAACATTGTTGCCAGAATATCCATTACTTACAGTCTCATGTAATAGAGATAATTTAATCAAGTAATAAAAGTTGAATGTGGGTGATGAAAACAATATAAAGAAAATGATTCAATATTTTAGAATAAAGAATTATCTCTATATCTAAGGGGGTTCCAAAGTAGGAGAGCTATTCAACATGGCCTGCAATTCCTAGCTTTTCCTCTCAATAACAGCTCCTATCACCAATGCCAAAGACAACTATTTTCTGCCATGCACCAATATCGCCCCCTAAATAATACCAACAATAAGCTAAACCCCACCTAAGAGGCGCAAAAGAATGTCCAGTTTCCCGATGAAATTTTTTTTGAAAAAATAGATGGAACTTTTACAGACTGAAAGAGTGAATCTCATAGCCATGCTACTAATGCAGGTTGTCTTCATAGAAGAGAGCCAAAAGCAGCAATCTCAAAACCTGAATAAACCTGATCAAATTCAGCCAGTCTGAGAATCTCCAATTCTATTGGATTCTGGAGTTACATAGAATGAAAAAGGTTCAGTAGAGCCTGCAACTTCCAGATTCCTGGTATGTGTTTTGTTGTTGAAGTGCAACCTATTGATTACTCCAATATGTGGCAATTCTTGATAAAATCACTCGAGTAGTCTACATACTTGGTCCAAAAAGGACGGAGATGCTCAAAGCCTAACTCCAGCCAAGGTTTAGACTGGCCATTGTAATGAATTACAGCAGCCTTCTTCACTTCATTAATGTCAGACTTATTTTGATAGCCCAAGCCAAGCATGTGCCATGAGGTATCAATTGGGTGAACATGACCCTTGAATGCAATCAATGCAGGAGGTAATGTTCCAAGCTTCCACATTGTCAACTTTGACTTCAGATTCTACAAAAGATCGAGTTAAATGGTGTGGATTAATAGCACATGGCTTTCTATACTTAAAAAAAAAAAAAAGATATTTGTCAAAGACTAGTTATGATGTCTCTTCAACTTGAATCAGCACTATATCTGCAATCCGAAGTATTCAACTCTTTATGGACTTACAATAATTGATCACTGTGCTGCTTGCTTAAAAGGAGGGGATGGTGCATAATACAACAAAGTGCAATCACCCCAACCCAAAATGTACACCAACCCAATTTAGGGGGTGATATGTAAATTAAAGATTACATGTCCTGCTTTCGTGCAGCTTGTGTTTTCAATAACAGCAAAAAACAATAAAGAACTCTGAAGCATAAAAAATACAGCTTTAAACTTCTTAATCACAACATTTCTGACGTCAAGTAGAAAAGTTAAATAGTAAATTTAATAGAACACAACCAACAAGAAAACGCTGAACTAAGACATGCTTGTGTGATCTATAAGATCATTGCAGAAGAAAAAGTTTATTCAAGTCACACACCAGACAAAAGAAAGACACAAGGAAGAAGCATAAAAGAATCTCAGAACTCTTGCATGCTTGCTAAATAATCACATAGATGTAGGAACACATAAAACTGAAAGAGACGACAAAAATAATGAACCATGCGAGATCTGACTACCTCTTTAAGCCATGAATGGTAAGCATCTCTTATATTTGTCTTTCTCCATGCATGTAAGTCAAAGACATTCATCCCATAAGCCCATGCACACTCGTCAGGGTTCAAATTTTTTGCTATGAGAGGATGAGAAAAATTGAAGTAGTTTCTGAATCGCTTTGACATCACCCACTCATCTTCTCCTTTGCAGGTCTCAACAGCTCCATTCACCATTCCCTTAAGGTCAATGTCCCACAATGGAGACAAGTCGCGCTGAATCACAACATCATCATCCAAGAAAACCACTTTATGAAGGTTTGGGAAGAGCTGCATACAACAACATAGAATCTCAAATTAGGATAGAAATAGTATATCAACACAGACAAGAGGTGAGAGAACAACGTTACATAAAAGAATTAAATGATAAAACTTACTAATAGCAAGGAGATAAAGGAAAGATATAGTTGAACACTGAGGGTAGTGTCAAGACACGGTCTAGAGATGTCACTTTTGAAGGGATCTTTAGAGATGATTACAGAAATTGGTGAATGGGATATTAAGGTAAGACAAAATCTACGTCAAGCCTCACAGCAAAATTACCTAGCATAAAAGGCGCAAAAGCTAAACTGTAGCAAAGCTAATGAGATACCAAGAAGTAGACGTAGAACTCAGTGTCTACTTGTTGTCAAGCTGATTAAGGGTGAGGAAATACAACACCATCCTCGTAGGGCTATTATTGAAGACTAATATTTGTTGAATATCAGCAAGGCCTCTATTAAACACATATGGGGAGAGGGCGAACCATTTTATCGACTTCCTGATAAACGAAAGGAAAAAGCATGATGAAGATTTAATAATCAAGGAAATGCACTCAAGGTATGGATTTTCTTCTCCTGGTGGACTTAAGCAGTGTTGCCTTTGAAAGACTCCGATCTTTTTTGTTCTTTCCAGTGTACCAGAAAAAAGAAAAGAGAAAAAGGAAAACAAGAAAGTGTTGTTGAAAGCCGCATAGAAGTATAAGTTGGTTGAATAAAAGGAGTATTTGGGATTCAACACTTATAATCATAGCGGGGCATTTTCAAAATAGCAGAAGAAAAGTAAAATAAAGGATGATAATAGTTGTACTTTGCAACATTGAAATAATACTCCCGCTGTTTGTCTAGTTTTGACTTGGCACGGAATTTAAGAAAATAAAGAAGACTTGAATCTTGTAGTCTTAGATTAAAGATATGTAGAATTTACAAAAATTCCATTTAATCTTGTAGTCATAAACATGTCATATGGAAAGCTAGAATTAAAGAGTTCCCAAAAAGGGAAAGAGGCATTCTTTTTGTAAAGACACGACACCTGGGCTTAACTTAACCCCATAAGCTAGCTCATGAAGGAAGGATTGCCCAAGTACATATAAAAAGACCACCTGTCTATTCTCTAACCAATATGGGACTCCAACACACTCGAACACCCCCTTTCACATCCCCTTTCACATCCAGGGCCCAACTACAGTATGCACTAGAAGGAGTCCAATAGGGATGGACTTGGCTCTGATACCATATAAAGATATGGAACTTTGGACTAACTCAACCTCAAAAACTAGCTAAGGAGGAAGAGGATTACCCAAGTCCATATTAACAAGCCACCAGTCCATTTCTTATCAAATATGGGACTCCAACCCACTCTAACTAGGCCCAGGTGTCATATCTTTACATGGTATAAAAGCTAGGTCCAGCCCTATTTGGGTTTGTCCATGCTCCAGCTGGGCCTGGACGTGCAAGGGGTGGGGGTGGGGGGTTAGAGTCCCATATTAGCTGCGGAACGGACTGGTGGTTTGCTTATATGGACTTGGACAATTCTCTCCTCATGAGCTAGCTTTTGGAGTTGAGTTAGACCAGATGTAATGTCTTTACATTTTTAAAGAGACTAAAACGAAAAGTAAGATAAACGAATTGAAGTGGAGGGAGCAGCTGAATAACAAATTCAAATCTGGGGTATTATGTCTCCTCATACTGCTTTGGGATTGAATGCTTACAGAAGCCTTGAAATTTGTAGTTGTAGATATGATTCTATGCAGTTTTACACAAAACATGGAAATTTCAATCCTATAATGGCATGTACATGAAATGTAAAAAAAACTGTGCCCTTTAGCAATACAAAATTTTGATAAGCATTAAACCAAAATCCCGCTGGCTCCAGTTAACTATGTATAACATATATAAAATAAAATAAAAAGAATCCTCAAATGTCAGTTAACAACTGTAAATAAAATAAACAAGAAATTCTCAGATATCAGACAAAATTAGCTAAATCCATTTGCCAGTGAACTGATCAAATTATAGCTAAGGTTGATCCATAAAGAACATTCAAAAGATTTAAGTTCTAGACACCTTGCTTAAGCAATACAAAATATTTGACTCAGTTTTCATACTTAGGCCTATCATTTGCCTCTACATTTATCTCAGTAAACCTTTTCCTGTGTATATATTAGACCAAACCACAGGGTGTTCACCCAATAGAGTTAACATCTACATGTGTCTATGAGAGACTTTCCTAAAATTCATACTCCTAAGTGGAGGGTAATGTTGTAAGAGTTACCTCTGGCAAATATATGCGAATATGATTGAGCAAGGAAATGTATTTTGGGCTTCTAGCCTGCAGTTTTGAGGCAAAAGATCGTGGAGTAGTATCACTGAGATTGGCACCAACTACATGATTTCCATGATAGTATTTCCGAATCCCATAATGACCCTCAACTGCTTCAAGCACTGGAATATTTTCTCTGGTTAACCAGTCAAACTGATGAATACCTCTAACTTCCACAATAGCTGGAGAGACAGGATTCAGAGCAAACCAGGAGTGCATCCCTGCATATGTTTTCTTGTCAGTGATGACATGGAAAACAATTTTTTCAGGCTTTAGAGATGACTGCACGGCAGAATTGACCACGACTGAAGCAGCTAGGATGTTATCAGTTGACAATACAAAATGGTGCAACAGGTTCTCGGAAAGCAAAGGGAGTAGTTCTGGCGAAGGCAACTGCCTGCGTGCATGAGCATTAGATGAGTATTCATCAGTCAACCGCAACGAAAGACAGTGAATGCCTTTAGGAACTGCACTTGCAGCAAAGTGTTTATTCATCAGCTCTGCAAATTTTGACTCCCTGATCTCCCTTTCAGATTTCTCCATCTGCAATATAGCAAATGTAAACATTGTGAAGCAAAGTTTAGCTAAGAGGTACATACACTTCATCACCATGCATACATAGGAACTAAAGGGAGCAATACTGTGCGGCAAACTAAATATCAACCTACAAGTGAATGACAAGCTCATTGTACAACAACCAAAATGTAAAGTATGCAAGGGAATATGTCATTATGAATCATTTCCCTCAATCAGAAGAATCAACAAGCCCATGTGTAACAAGCAGAAGGATTTCTGCAAATGTAGTGCCACTCAATGCATTTTCACTCCTCGTCCATACTTTCCTTAACTGATTTCCACTAAGATAATCAAAGTGGGGGATGGGAATAACTCAATTAAGCCCTCCCAGTGAACATAAGACTCAAAAACAGTCGGTGAGAGTTACATAAAGCCGAATGAACTGACCAAATTAATGTCTAGAGATCAATTTACACAAAGAAAAGAGAGACAGTGAGAGAATTGTTATTTGCACTTACCATTCCCTTCAGCATCAAAGCAAATTCTTTTGCACTGTACTTATTGTTTTTCATTTCAGAAACAAGTTGAGCATAAGACTCTGGGAGCTTCATAAAAGATGGCACTTCCTCAGAGTTTACTTGATTGAGGATCTTAACAAAATCCTTTACTAGTCTCTGTTGAAATAGGAAGAATGACAAACACTGGGATTAATAAAAGTACTATGCATTATTACATAAATGCTTGATAAAAGATTGGAAAACAATGGCACGACAAAGCAGCAGTAAATGATATAGAGGGAACTTTATTTACTTTTGAATCATCAGTCCGTCCAAGAAGTTTTGGTCCCAATCGTCTGCCTAAACAATCTGAATATCAATGAAACGAGAATGAAGTTAAGGTTTGCCAGAACTTTAGCAAAGTTGTAACAAATAAAAGTTAAAGTGTGATTTAACAATTGTCAGAAGTAAAACTGAGCAGCCAAACGAAGCAGCTATCACAAGCATCATCACAAAATTCAATAATACAGATCAAACAGGACCCTTAAACACACCGGTACTTTAAGGCAGGGTCACAAACCCCAAAGAACCCGGCCAGGAAAAGGGTCTTTCTTTCTTTTCTTTTCTTTTCTTTTTTTTGGCTACGGAACAGAAAGAATAGCATTGGAAGACATCAAGAGCAACAGAAAAACATGATCAGAAGATGTGATACAAAGATCCTGGTCCTTCATGATAGCACTAAGCTACATGTGCCATCAATGAACATTTTCTGGACTTTACGAGACGCAGATAGGTAGCATTTCTTACATACCTAAGATGACAGCAGTAACCTTCACACATAAGGCGGCAGTCACAAGATTACCACAGATGCAAACAACTAAAAGTAAAACTTAGCATGCTCCCTCCCCCGGCAATCATCGCTCTTGTATGCATAGTACCCATGAATTGAACTCAACATTGTATCTGCTACCAAAGTTGAAGAACAGAAATACAATCCTGTTGAAATGGTATTCATTTGTAGAATAAAAATTTATGGCAAGGATTGCAATAAGTTGTGACAACTCATTTATCCGTATCTCTGTCCTTCCCTTTTTTATGAGGGTACTTGCCATCAAGTTGAAGACATGACTAAGCTACGGAAAGAAAGAACTCAACTTTCCCCTTAATTTACACAATTCAGAAGTTAAATTAATTAACACAGCTTCAATAACATTGACAACAATCCAAACTAAGAAATAAAAACAGCTTTACTGCATTATCAATGAAGTAATAACAAGAAGAAGATTGCCTCAATCCCAAACTAGATGGGGTCGATAAAATAACAGATGAAATAGAATTAAAAAAAAAATTAAATATAGGCATAACACAAACATTCGCTTTAACATGGCCTCAGCTGGCATCTACGGCCTCCAACTTCAGTGTGCACAATAGGCACTATTTTTTTATCAATAGACACACACAGTCATACGTGGCAAATCTCGAATGATTTGCCCCATAGGACGTGTACTTGTTCAACTTTAGGATAGTTTAAGCGCCTACTTGTGCAAGTTGGAAGGAATAGAAGGGCCCGTTTAGGTATTATGCCTAAAATATGTGCTACAAAAAAATTTCCATAAAAGGTAAGCATCAGCATCCAATCAAAAGGAGAGAGAAGTACCAAATGAGGAGCACTTGTTGACACCTTCAAGGGTAACAAGAGCAGTGAGAATGAAGACAAAAGGCAACAAAAAAGCAAGGATAAGTATTGTATGAAAGAGTGTTCTGTAGGAAAAGTGGCGAGCTGCGACTTTGATCTTCATTAATTCACCAAACCCTCCATTGTTATTGCTGCTCGATATTGTTATACTTCTCATGCTAGGTGAGAAGTGCAGCTGCATCTTCCTCCCCTAACTTTCCAATCCCAATTCCAATTCCAATCCTCAACAATTCCGACACCGAAACCGACTAGGATGCCACTACCTTTTCCTTGATTCAGTAAGCAATCCGAATACAATGATGTTTTTTCCACCATCAGATCCAATGCGACAGCAATTTACGAATCTTGATCGCTTCAAAAACTGGAGTTTGCGGTCTCTTTCGAGACAATGGTTTTTGGAAGGGAGACCCTCTATTACTCCGAAAACTAGCTGAATCCCCGTATAAAAGGAAAATGTTTAGGGCCTTATTGAATAAGTTTCTAAACGAAAGCACACATATATGTACGTGTGCAATGAATGAATCGACAAATGAATAAATGAATGAATGGAATTTGAAATGATAAAAGCTGAGGATGTTTTAATGAAAGA
Organism: Capsicum baccatum var. pendulum; assembly: GCA_030864225.1. NCBI lineage: Eukaryota > Viridiplantae > Streptophyta > Magnoliopsida > Solanales > Solanaceae > Capsicum > Capsicum baccatum. The sequence goes on from CM061553.1 coordinate 119,526,076, forward strand.
TGAATTGCTACTACCTCCTAGTCTCTGACATTGGAGGATTGAACAGAAAGAAAGAAGGAAAAAAAGAAAGAGAGGGGAGAAGGTATTCTGGAATTTCCTATTTCTCTGCTCTTTCTAATTTCATTTGGTCAATGGTGGTACTATTTCCTCTCCATTGTTAGGAAAAAAAAAAAATTAAAGTAGAGCAAAAACAAAAGTGCTGTAAAATAAGAGAGACAAATATAAATGTTGAATAAAAAATAGTGAAAAAAGATATGCCCATACGTTGGAGAATGTATTATTAATTTCTCCATTGTTAGGAAAAAAAATATTACTTTCTCCGTTTCGAAATAAGTGAATTATTGAGTTATTTATTGATGTTTCAAAATAAATAATTATTGAAATTTTTTTTAAATTTACCCTTATGATTTGACAATCAATTAACTTTTGAAAAAGTATTATAAGGTCAACATTTTTTTTTTGATAAAATAAAAAGTTATGTTAAATTTATATTTTTAATATTTTTTTTAATTTATGTATCAAAATTTAACAATTCATTTATTATGAAAGGGAGTGAGTAAAGTGGAGCAAAAACAAAAGTGTTGTAAAAAAAGAGAGACAAATATAAATGTTGAATAAAAAATGGAGAAAAAAGATATGCCTATATGGTGGAGAATGTAATTCTTATTAATTTCTTTTGTGCTATTAATCATTCTTTCTTTACTATGAGAAAGATCACTATTTAAAGTACACAAAATGTTTCCTCAAATGCAAAGGTTACAGACGTTGTTTAATTGGTATGCGAATTAAAAAATTGCTACATGTATAGCCAACTCAAGTATAACACCTTTGTTTCCTCAAATGCAAAGGTTACAGACGTTGTTTAATTGGTATGCGAATTAAAAAATTGCTACATGTATAGCCAACTCAAGTATAACACCTAGTACTTCATATCATGTTTAAGTCATCTTGTACGCTTCTTAGAGCCTAGAGTCAAGTATTAGCCCTTAATCGATTAGAAATCAATTGAAACGAGTTTTAGGCATGTGAAATGGCCAGGGCAACACATTGACACGCCAAAACGCCACATCTCACCGACCACCCAATGTTAAGGGCAACGTGGTGCACTGTCGGCACCAGTTTGGGCAACATAGCATGTTCTCCTATCACAACTATGGCCAAAGTGACGCGTTGGACCTTGTCATGACGGGAAATTTTTTCTGCTTCATTTTAATGAGGGTGTTTTCATTCGACTACTTTTATAAAAATCACTATCTACAACTTTTAAAGCCCTCTAAAGATGTTAGTATTTAGAATTAGTCAATTATTATTCTCTTTCATCCTCCCTAAATTCTAAAGAAGCAATTTTTAAAACAACACTTGAAATCAGTCAAGGGTTTTCTCAAATTCACCTCCTAGTTCCCTTTTTCATCTCAAGATATGTATGGCTATCCCTCTTTTCGTCATTCCTAATGAATGTCGTACAATATCTTAGAATATTTTTCAAAGAACAGATTAGGGTTAAAGGAGAACTCTTAAACTTTGAGTTCTATTTAGTTCATTATGAAACTTCTTGAACTCTTTATTCTATCCTCCTGACAGTTCTTATTCTATGTGATTTCTATGTATTATTTAAAAAAAATTATGAATGTATGTTGCACCCAAGCGCACAAGCAAGTGTATGTGGACTCACTAAGTAATCTAATAGCCTTTACAAGACAATTATCGATCCCTCAGAGACTTGTGTTAACAACTATCCAAGACTAGTTCACTAATAATTAATTCAGTGTATACGTAACCACAAGAGTTTGCAAGTTATAAGTAATCGTAAACTAAATAATACGATAAAGTAAAGGTTTGAGCAATCACTGAAAAAATCCTAGGGTTAAGGTTTTGTGAACAATCATATTACGTTATAGAACTTGATTGTTTAGGTTAGTTATCTTGGTTGTTAGTTCACAGGGTTGATATTATGACTACGGTCTTCCGAACCTCAAATCACCTATCTAAGTTAGCCCCACAACTACATCATCGCGCGGGAATGCAAGAACTAAGTTAAATACATTCATATTTCATCTTGTAATTGAATCAAATAAGGCACTTAGGGATATTCCTATCATAGATGCAAATTATAACTTCATTCAATTAGAATATTACAATCATATTCTATCTATCCCACGTACTATCCTCTTATTCCTCCTTTTGGATTCACGAGATGATTATGTATGTATTATAAGGTTCATGAAGCCTTAAAATAGTGATAATAAGGTTAAATAAACAATCAATAATGATAAACGGCCATACCCAAATCAATTCAAAACAATAACACTCATGTTCTTGGCCTTAACCTCGAAAAAGGGTGTTCAACCGCATATGGACGTAAACGTAATCACAATGAATGAATACATGTTAAAATCCATAAACAAACCAAAGTAATGGAAGAAAAATCCTAATTGAAGTGTTCTTCAGCCTCCCTTCAAGTCCCAATGTCGTCCAAGGTGTGTAACATAATGACTAAGAGTCCTATTTAGAGGAGGACAAAAATTGATGATTTCAACCTAAGGGTTTACCACACCAATATTGTTCCATCTAGGCAGCGTAGCACGTCAAAAATGTGGAGGGATACTTAAAATTGACATTCATAAAGCTTTCAAGGGCGTGACACAGCCTTATCATGACACCTAGGAAGCGTGGCACGCCAAGCACTTAAAAAACAAACAACTTTTCCAAGCTTTGTTCCATGCTTTTGTCCATTCCTTCCAAGCTTTTTAGAGTTGTTTCCACTTGATTTCCAGCTGTACATCAACTATATATCATCATGATCAACTGACCAAGTTTCCTACAGCATCAAACACCACACATTAGAGCACAAAATGACATACAATTCAAGACAATGAACTAGTAAAGGTCATAGCTCAAGCTAAGAGTACTAGCTTTTATCCTTTGATTTTAACTTTGTGTTTTGACTCTAAATTCACTATGAACACACTTTGAACATTATAATCAATTGTTTTAACACTTAGGTGCTCAATTATCTCCTTAACAACTCACTAAGCACAAAAAAGTCCTCTAAACCAAGCTGAATAAGCTTGGATCAAAACATTAAGGTACATAAATCCACCTCAGATTATCAGCCCGTGCTTAAAGCCTTGTTCGTCCTAGAAAAAATATTTACTCTAAGCATCATAATCAGGGATGACTCCATATATTAACAAGTAAGACATTAAAGCTAGCACTATAATGACTATACGAAATGCAAGTTGTCATACTAAGCATGTTATTCACACAATTGAAAGCTCATGAATACTATTCCAAAGCATCCTAGCCTCAAGAATTGGCAAACTCATGCATAGTACTTAGACAAAGAAATCATACAAATCATCAAACTATTATGAAGCATGTGCCCTCAACACAAGAGAGTTACCCATAATTACTCACATAGAAGCAATTTGTCAAAGAATGGGTCCAAGAATCAAATTATCTCACTCCCACAAAGAATTAATAAATTACACAAGATGAACCATAGACTTTCCCTTAGTGTAGTATACCACTAATATCAGAATATTAGGACATAAGATCAAATAGGTCTTTGAGGATTTGTAATGTAGGCTAAATGACGGGTAGGAACTATTTTGGCTAGTATTAGTGACTATCTCCCTAAGCGCTTTAATACATCAAATGAACATTATGAACACTGTATTAACAAATAATATCTACCTCATTCATCTACACCCATATTTTGTTTTGCCCTATCTCATTAAGCTATTTCAAATACACTGAAGAAGGGAATATTCTATTTAATACATTATTTAATTTTGAACAATCTTTATTCTTTTCATTACACAACTCCCAAGTCCCAACCTCAATATACATCAATTCTCAACACTAATAGCGATGTTTTGGGGGCTTCATTTTCACCCTTTCTTTATTTGTATTTCAACTCCTTAACTTAATTAATTTTCAACTAAAGTGCTTAGGAGCTTTGGATCAAATGAAGGTTAATCAAGGAAGGGAACATGCTACATATGAATATACCAAAGAACACAGGCTAAAAGCTGAACGAGGTTAAATAAGATAATGCATAAGGGTAGATAAAAGAGGGTAATATCATGTCTATCAAAGAAAGACCTGTATCATCTCATAAACTCACACTCTTTATTTGCTTTGCATACACACCAAGGAAGTTCTAGACATCACATGCGATAAGGAATACACAAAACCTCACTTCACATATGGCACATCCTCAACTCAAATAGGATCATTATAAACTCTCAACCAAACAATCACACAAATTCATAATTAATCCAACGACGTACAGTAGTCATAAACTCGAGTCAAAGAGTCTCAAAAGTAGTAATTCACACAAACAACATGCTTTTACACACAAAACCCACTTGCATCATGTAATCATACATAACTCCAACCAGTACATCTCACTTATATTAATCATAAAGAAAATTAAAATTTACTCCTAAAAAGAAAAAGGATACTAGGTTCAAAGGGGGCCCTAGTAGAAAAGAACCAAACAGAACAACCACGGAGTGGGTGAAGTGTGCACCTAGTAAACTGACCTAACTAACTAAAAACTAAGAACTAAAATAAAAATATTTTTGTAGTTTTTCAAAAACTTTTAAATTTAATCCCAAAACAAAGAAAATAACAAAGAATAAAGACCCCACAACATCACTTCACCTAAAACCATGGGAATTTCCCCACCCTACACTTAAAAATCTACTTCATGCCCAGAGTAAACTCAGAAGTGGAGATAGAAATAATCCCTGAGGTCTCTAGGCCTAGTTAGCAATATATTTATACATCAAGAGGGTCTGGGGACCCCACAATTTGTCTTTACCATGCTCCATAGCTTCGAGCTCTTGTACTCAGACTTTTCTTCAACTTGTGACTCAACAAAAATAAAAACTACGTAAAGTAAAATCTAAAATACTAAAAATAAGGCCTAGCTTAACTTGGGTTGCCTCTCAAGCAGCGCGCCTAATTTAGTATCGTGAGACGCCCCAACATCACTACTCAATCGAATTCCTTCATCTTCTTCATTTTACTTGGAGGCCATCTTCTTATTCGTTTCTAACCTCTTTAATGTGTACTCTCAAAGTCAATAGCTTTATTAATAATATCATTTTTAGGATTATCAATCATCATCATTTCAGGCTTAGGTTGTGGCTCAGGCAACTCAATAAAACTATTTGAAAAAGTTCTTGGTGGTGCACTTTTTACCACTCCACACTTATCTACTTTATCAGTGTAATCATATATAAATATTTGTATTTGAAAGGTGGATTAAGTGGCTTATAAACTTTGAAAACCATATCTTCATCATCCAATCTCATTGTGAGAGTGACCTCTCTCACGTATATTAGTGCTTCTCTCGTGGCTAAGAATTGGCACCCCAAAATGATCGGCACCTTATAATCTGCATCATAATCCTAAATAATAAAATTAGAAGGAATTACAAACTTACCAACCTTTATAAGGACATTCTCAATTATTCCATCGGGCTTAACTATGGTCTTGTTCGCCAATGGCAGCATCAAAGGACATGGTCTCGGCTAACCCAGCCCATGATTTTTTAACATGGGCAGAGACATCAAATTTATACTCGCCCCTAAGTCACTCAAGGCATGAACTACTTCACCGTCACCAATCTGTATGGGAAAGGTGAAACTCCTTAGGTCCTTAAGCTTCTCAGGCATCTTTTTTACTACCACAGAGTTGCACTCTACTGCCAATGCCACCGTATTAATTTACTGTAGCTCCACTTTATTAGTCACCACATCCTTTAAGTACTTAGCCTACTTAGGCATTCCCTACAAAATATATAAAATATAAAGGTTAATGTGAAGATCTCTAAATATGTCAAAGAACTTCTTGAAGCAAGCATCCTCCTTGGCTTTCATTAGCCTTTATGGAAACGGTGGTGGTGGTATTTTATTCTCAACATATTTTGCTTTCATGTACTCAGACTTCCCTAAATTTGTAGCAACTTTGTCTGTAACCGATTAAGGAACCAACTCTGCAGCAAACTCCTTATTTTTCTTTAGAGGCTTGACATTAAGATCCTTACACTTCTTAAGGAAATTCTCATTACTTGTTTCGTAGGTTCATTATCACTTGGTAAACCACCTTGAGGCCTGGTATTCTATGTCTACTGCAATTTCCCCAATTACTGCTCTAACTACTTTTAAGCTACTTATTGATTTTTTATTTCAGTAGCCATATGTTCTTGGTTGGCCAAAATCTTTTTCAGCGTCTCTTTAATGTTACTGGACTGAGTAATATGTTGCTGCTAAAACTAATGCTTTAGGTTGTTGCCCCAAGGATACATTGGCTAAGTCTTCTACTTTTGGTTATGTCCATTACCATAATTCATCTTTTGTGCATTTCCCACAAAGTTTATAAACTCTAAATTTGCACCATAAATGTCTGCAAAGTGGACACTATTGCCACAAGTATCACAGCAACCAGAAGCAGCTGGACTTCATCAACCTGAGCCTAAGGTTGTTGCATACCCAACTTGCTGAATTGATTCATCATTTGATTATGCATACCAAAAGTTGGGTATCTAAGGCATTATGCTATCAACTTCAATAATACCCACAACCTTTTTCACTAAGCTCCTTGAAGTATCACCATGCCAATCTAGATTTCCTTGTGAAATCTATTTCAACAAAGTCTATAGCTCATCAGAATTCTTTTCCAAAGCCTAACTACTTGCAGCTGAATCAAGCAAAATTTTTATGTTATAGTCAAATACCTCGATAAAGGTGTGAGATACTACCTTATTAGACTACTGGTGATGTGGGCAGTCCCGAAGATAAGCTTTTAACCTCTCCCAATCATGATATATGTTCTCATCTAGCCTCTGTTTAAACCTCAAAATCTCACTGTAAAGTCTTGCAGTCTTTCTAGATGAGAAGAATCAAATGAGAAACTTTCAAACCAAGTCATCTCAATTTGTGATTGAACCTATAGGCTCAACGTTTGACCACTTTTTTGCTTCCCCAAAATGAAAAGGGGAAGAGTTTCAACTTTACATAATCATTTGCCACACCCGTAGGATAAATATGTCACTAATTTCTAGAAAGTTTTGCAGGTGGACTATTGGATCTTCATGTGATATCCTAGTGAATTATCCACTATTGTACAAGAGGTGCACCATGTTCTGATTCAGTTTAAATCTACCAGTAGGAGACGATCTTCAAATAATGGAGGTCATATAAGCTGTGAGTGGAATTGCCCCTTTGCGTACTATTCTGCAGGATGGTGGATCCTAAGCCTTAGAAGCAGAAATGTTTTATCCCTCGTGAATTTGTGGGATACGATAGTGAAGGACTATTTCTTTTCTCTGTTAATATAAGCATTACTTCGACTCGATGTCTAGCTCAACGAATTCCCAATCCTTTGCCAGCTTACTATCCTATTAACCCATTGCCTGCAAATTCAAAAACCAAGACCAAATAAAAAACACCAATAAAATCAAAAATTAAAACTAAACTAAGGAAGTTACCAATTTAAAAGTCCCCGACAATGACACCAAAAACATGTTGCGCCCAAGAGCACACAAAAGTGTACGTGGTCTCAACAAGTAATATAATGGCCTTTTACAAGCCAAGTATTAATCCCTTAGAGACTTGTATTAACAATTATCCAAGACTAGTTCACTAATAAGATTAATTCAGTGTATATATAACAACAAGATTTTGCAAGTTATAAGTAACCATAAACTAAACAATACGATAAAGTAAATATTTGAACAATTTATCAGAAAAGCCCAGGGTTAAGGCTTTGCAAACAATAATACTACATTATATAAATTCATTGGTTAGGTTATTTATCTTGGTTGTTAGTTCACGGGGTTGATATTATGACTATGGTCTTTCAAACCTCTAATCACCTATCTAACTAACCCTTACAACTGCATCGTCAAGTGGGGATGCGCAAAATAAGTTAAATGTGTTCGTATTTCATCCCATAATTGAACCAAATATGAAAATTAGGTATATTTCTATCCTATATGCAAATATAACTTCATTCAATCAAAAAATTACAATCCTATTCTATCCATCCCACGTTTTATCATTTTGTTCATCGTAGTGGGTTCACAAGATGATTATGTATGTATTATAAGGATTATAAAGTCTTAAAAAAGTGATAATAAGGATACATAAATAACCAATAATTATAAACAACCATACCCAATGAAATCCACAATAATAGCACTCATGTTTTTGGCCTTAACCCCGAAAAGGGGTGTTCAGACATTCATGGATGTAGCTATAATAACAATGAATGAATACATGTTAAAATCCATACAAAAACAAAATTAATGAATAAAAACCCTAATTTTAGTTTTCTCCAGCCTCTCTTCAAGTCCTAAGGTCATCCAAGTAGTCTAACATAAAGACTAAATGTCCTATTTATAGGAAGACAAAATTGTCGATTTCAACCTAAGGGCGTGCCACGCCAATATCACGCCATACAGGCCGAGTGGCACACAAAAAATCCAGAGGTATACTGTAAATTGACATCCAAAAATTTTACAAGGGCATTCCACGGCCTTATCACGATACCTAGGCAGCATGGCACGCCAAGCACTTCAAAAATACCCAACTTTGCCAAGCTTTGTCCCATGCTTTTATCCATTCCTTCCAAGCTTTGTGGTGTTGTTTCCACTTGATTTTCAGATTGTAAATCAAATATATATCATATTTATCAACTTCCCAAGCATCCTTCAGTATCAAACACCACACATTAGAGCACAACACGACATACAATTCAAGAAAATGAACTAGTAAAGGAGATAGCACAAACTAAGAGTACTAACTTTTGTTCCTTGATTCTTAACTTTGTGTTTTGACTCTATATTTACTATAAACACGCTTTTAACATTATAAGTGACTGGTTTAACACTTATGTGCTTAATTATCTCATTAACAACTCATTAAGCGCAAGAGAAGTCCTCTTAACCAAGCTAAATAAGCCCAAATCACAACACTGAGGTGCATCAATCCACCTCAGATCAATGTATATGAAAAATGACTGACCTTTGTTTACATCCTAAGTCTTTACAAGCTTTCTATTATGTGCATCCATGAAAGTTTCTAAATTATAAAACTTGTATATATTTAATCATGTTTATGAATTATCATGTTTATGAAATACATCTCATGGTTTATGAGCTTATTCATATTTTAATGAAGCTACCTTATTACTGGTTACAAGTTTACCTTGTGAATTTAATCATGAATTGAAATAAATATTTTTATTTTAAAAACCTAATTTCAATATTTTCATATGATTGTAGAGAGCAAGGGCTCACAAAAATGACCCTTTTTATGAATTTGAGAATAAAGGCTCACTAATATGAAAAATATATGATGTTTAGGGAATAGGCTCATCAACAAAATATATTCATGATATGATTTGAGCAAAAAACTCACCAACAATATTCTTTTATGATATGAATGTGCATCAATACTCCATAACATGACTTTTCAATTTATTTTAAAGATAACATTATGAGCATATCATCATAATCCAATAGTTGAGGTCATGATGAAGCCTACCTTGAACAAGCCTTGGTAGGTAAAGCCAAAACCCACAATAGAAATAAAAAATCAAATAATAGAAAACATAATTCAATTCGAGACTTCTAGAATGAAGTCATTCTATGAATATGCAAATAACATAAATATCCTAAAACAAAATACTTAAAAACCTCAAAATCTGGTGTCATAAGTGTGAAGAGCATCTAATATTAATCTAAAACTGAGCAAGACGTAAGTCTATCTTTAAATATAAATAAAGACAAATAGGATATAATGAGGTCGAATGTGTGCCCTGACGTTGGAGCTCACCAGTACCTTAAAATATCAATCTCTCACTGAAATAGTCATCTATGATGAATCATAATCGTAGTGGGATCTACACCAAAAGGGCATAGAAGTAGAAGTAAGTACGATTCACTTGTGCTTAATACATATCATAGGCTGATTGAGCAAAGTAGAAAACTAAATAAGTAATGAATACTTTGATTTCGATTCTACTACATATAGAAAAGTTCTCAAATGATAGCTCACACCAATCTCCTAAAAATTTCTATGATATAATATCGAAATAAGAATGACTACACACAAAATATAAGGAAAAGTAAGTAAAACCAAGGACACGATAACAAACACTTAAAAAAAAATACAATGATGCAATGCAAAGCAATAATGATAGGATAATGATAATGTAAGTCATCACATGACTTTTCATATACAACTTTTGAGCCTCAACACTTCAAGACAAGATCCATGGGGGGTTCGTAACCTATATAATTTCTCAAAACTTAAATATCATATCTCAATCACTTTACCAGTATAATTCACGGTCAATGATTTTATAACGTGTCTCATTTTCTTTAAAAATCAATAATTCTCAGTGGTACCAATATCTCATGAATATGTATGGATGAAATAAGGATGTAATACTCATAACCAATAAGCATGAAGTAATAATTAATTTAATATAAGTATAATAAGCTCAGAATTAACTTAAAATGTAAAAAAATTCATAATATAAGCCCTCACCCAGTATAATTTGATAATAGTCATATAAGATATAAATAATATAATTTCAAACGCCTCACTCGAGTATCATTACAATGATAGAGAAAAATAAAACTGAAATACAACCTATAATATCTATTTAAGCTCCCTCACAACCATAATGTAATAATCCTACTAGTCATTTCCTTATTTTTGTACATTTTCAGTGTTTTACGCCTTCCCACAGTGGTTACATGTCATTTATAACTTGCCAAAATTTCATTTCGATTATCGAGTAGTTCATTTAGAATTTAGGCTTATTTTCCTATTTTAGAGCCATCATTGTTAAGGAAATGGTATTGGATAAAACTCCTAGTAAATAATCTCAGATGATAATTTCGATAGTGTACAACTCCAGAATATTAATTTAAGGCTAGGGGAACCTTTGGTTAAACTCTCAAGTCTTTTAGACTCATTTTAAGCTATTGGGTGGATTTTATAAAAAATAGAACATAGGTGTGGGGCCAGTATTCAGTTAAAATAATTTAGTATGAAATTTATAATGGTTCTATTGAGTCCAGAATGTCAAATTTGGTATGGTAGCATAGTTTATTTGCACGGACGAGGTTTTAAATGAATATTGAGCACCCGATCGAGGTCCATTTGGACTTAGAAAGATCTGATTCCTCAAGTTGGTAGTGCAACCACTTAAGCAGCGAAATGACCATCTAAGTGTCAATCACTTTAGTGACATTAAGTTGCTTTAGAAGCCTTGGCTATTTGGTTGATGGCCGCATAAGTGCTCCTTGTTCGCTTTAGTGGATATCTATTTAGTGGTTAGGATCCCTCTTTAGCGACCCCTACCTTTTCTTGCCCGATTATTCTAGCAGACTTGTGCCTCTTAAACGGTAGTTGCTTAAGTAACTGTGACCTCTTTAGCGGCACCTAGGGTGTAAATACCCCTTTGTCACCTTAATTTACCATTCATTTCCCAACCTTTTTCCTTTATTTTTGAGAGCTTGGAGCTTGGAAAGTATGGGTAATCAATCATTGAAGATAGGGTAAGTTAGCCAAACACTCCTTGGTCATTTTTCTTTGTTTTCCATCCTTTTTAATTGTAAGTTCTTAGAATTTAGGTCTTAAAACCCTTAGACTTTAGGGGATGATCTGGGCCCTGATTTATTCTACATTTGTGCTTAACTTTTGAGCATACATTGCTTGTCCTTTGGGGGACCTCATGATGAATTCAATTTTATGTTTTTTTAATGGGCCCCATGGGCCTTTTATTAACCCAAATACCAATCTAACTTTTTATATTTCTTATGGGTCTCATTTTACTGATATTTGACGCGTAGATTATAAATTTTATAGTATGGTAGTGTGTCAATATTGTGGAGCAAAGAAAAGTGATTTGTGGATAATTCAAGAATTATGGCTCAACATCGAGGTAGGCTATTGTCTATTTTTCTTCATGAGATGGTGTGTAGTTAGATTACATACTAGGTAAGGAGGATAATACAACATATTTATGACCAATGTATTATCCCATACCTAGTTAGGGAATTTGTAGATAGAAAGGTGAACCGAACCTTAGGATGACATACTTGTTGATAAAATCCTATCACCCTAGATTATATACATGTAAATCATAGTTCGATATTAAGGATCCTTTAGTACAAGACCTACTATTTGACTTACAGAATTGGATCATAGTTTCTCAGATTATAGTATTACTATTATGTTAGTTATATACTTAGACCCGAGGTTGTGGTTACGATACTAATTGGATCCTGGTAAGTATTCTATCCTTATAAAGGACATGAATTTATTAAGTAAATGCTTATGGTTGTATTGTTTGGATATTGTTGATGGTACACATACTTTTAAGTGCATTCATGCTCACTTAGTGTTACGATTCCAACCAAAATTATGATTTTACTATTGTCTTCTAAGAAGGGATTTATTTCTAACTTTTCACTAAAAATAGATTCTTGTTGAATGGGAATGGTACCACCTTATTTACTGATTTATGAGCTTTCAAAAATCAAGATAATGTCTTAGAAATTAGTTTGAGATTGATTCTAGTACATGATTTATCCACTTTATTACCACTAATATTTAGTTCGATTGAGATAGATTTTGACCTTTTTATGCTTTTACGATTATTTAGTCCCGAAGTTGATTTAGGGCAATGGATACATAGACTTACACTCTTTTAGTCACAGTTTGAGTTTGTGTACTTATTATATATATACATCTCTCTGATACTAGATGGATTAGATTAATGGTCATGATTATTAGTAGTCTTAGATCAGGACCTGACATTGTATATGAATATTCTAGAATCCCCAAGGGCCTCTTTGTCTATGAGCCACAGTGCCAGAGAAGAGAGGTCGTCGTAGGTCTTACCTTTGTGAGTTGTTAAGCTAAAGGAGATGTATACACTTTGTACATTATAACACTTAAATCAGATATAGTACTATGGATTTACATTATGTTCATTCATATATATGCATTAGTGTCACGACCTGAGGCTACCCCCTAGTCGCAACAATGGTGCTTATGGCCACAAGTGACCGAAAACTAACCCATGACCTCTTACCTACTATGAGTACTGTACAAAATGGTAATAAATCACATATGCGGAAGGTAAGTAATAGTGCTTAACTCACGCCCATAACTGAGGGGTGAGACGGTCGTTGTCAAGTAACCCAATGTAAATTGGGGCTGAATCTCAAGGAGTGAATGCTATAGACTTCTAACCTATTGGTATTCAAGTTACTATAAGGTTACCCGGAATGCTAATGGAAATAAAATGCATAAGTAAATGGGGGGATTTGTTTGAAAATTCTTCACACAAACTTCAACAAGTACGTGGTGAATGCTATCTTTGGTTTGAATTCAAAGTTTGGAGACATCTTGGGATTATGTCTCCTTAGAGGTAAAGCATATGGGACAATGTTGGTTTATCATGGGATTTAGTTTTAAATTAATGGATAGGATAGGTCAAAGATCATAGGGGTCAATATTTTGACAAAACCCTAATGATTTCACCCATTGGCCCTTTAGCACCTAACAAGTGTGGTGTTTATATAGCCACCCAAAACCTCAACCAAGTATCCCTATTTCTAAGATGATGCTCTTGACGTGATTTACACTCTCTAAACACTTATTCCTAAGATTGCAAAGGATAGTAAACCATAGACTAAGTTGTTCACCATTGCTTTGTACCCCTATAAACCTCTTTCGAGGATGCTATGGTTTAGCTAATATTCACTTAATTCCCTCTATCGAGGATTAAAAAGGGTTTCTAGTGCTTGGAGCTTTCACCCATCAAACCCATTTGGATATTTGGTGTTTTCACCCATCAAATTCAAACACATAATCTCAAGTAATAGTGAAATCCATACTCAACAAGTAAAATCCATGCAAACACAACAATAACCACACATAATCACACTCTAGTTCAACATAATCCTAAGACTAAATTATTTAGCTACTCATGAAGAAAGTAAAGAGAGATATACCATGTGGGACAATCAAAGCATTCATTCTTCAATAATAAACTATGAAATTTAAGCCTCCAAAATTCATTATACACTTGCCCGATTAGGGTTTCAAGCTTAGAATTCAAAACTCACTTATGAGATAAGCAATACCCAAAGAAGAAAGGGATTTTGCTTGTATATAATTTGGGATTCGTCCATAATATTTTACAATTCTGCCCTAGGGACAATTCCCGTTGATCTGTAATTGTGTGTGTTTGATCATGATAGTGGTTATGCAACCACGGTTAGGTTTTGGGACCGTGCTTTTCTGACCACCTAGACCAAAGGTGACCAAATTTTAAGGACCCCAATCGCGGTAATCGAGGCTGACTACTTTAGGTTTCCAACTGCACTCCTTTTGCTTTCATTTTCTCCCTTTTTAGATTCATTTCACATATGCTCTCCTTCTTCACTTTATATCTACAAAATATAGGTATTAGTGCACTAAGATCTGGATAATGCCTCATTTTCCAATACTAAACATGGTAGTGTGTGTGTATAATTTGTACGAATGAGTGGTAGGTTACCACTCATCAATATCCCCAATTTAGACATTGCTTGTCCTCAAGAAACACTACCTCTTACCATGAGACCTTTATCATGTGTGCCCTTGTTTATGTTCCCAATGACCATGAAGACTCAAACTTGGTTTCTACCACAAAAGCTTATCACACATGGATAGAAAAGTATTATCAATACCCCCCATCATAAGATAGAGTGACAAAGGATGCAATGGATCTTAGGGAGCCACTATGTGACAATTACTAACACTCTATAAGTGACTCATAAGCCACCTTCAATTTGTTATACTTCCACTTATCTCATTGTGTAGAAAATGATAAAATCACCCACCTTAATTAATTCATATGCCCCATAAGAAAGAAAACTTCACACACCTAGTTACCACTTATGCAATAAGGAAAATTAAGGGCAATCACTCACTTTCTCAAGGAATTATCTATGATACAAGTACCATGCCATAGGCTTGCCCTTATTTTCAATCGCCACTACAATGACCACACTTGGTTGGAAATCACAAAAGGCTTTTAAGCTTGTAATGTAGGTTTAGGGTAGGATAGGATGAAAATTTCGAACAACAAGATTATACCCTCCTTTAACTTTTACATCAAATTCTCATCACTCTTTGCTTATTGGGCCACTTTTTTTCCTTGTTGCTTTGCCTACTTTATCTCTTTTTCTTTACTAAAAATATTTTCACCTCTTTTCTTTAATTCGTATGCTTGCATCAAGCTTCATGAACTCATTCTTTTGATGAACTATCTTTTCCTTCAAAGAAAAATGCTTACTTGCTAGGCTTGTAGGTTTTTTTCCTTTTTTATGGCGTCGTGGCTCAATCGGTACTTTCTTCTCTTTCCATCACCCCAACATAGGCTTTTGGCCTCACTGTCTATTCTTAGGTTCAAAGAGGATAGGTTTCAAGAGAGGATAAATAGAAGGGTCACGACTTATAATGTGGTTAGAGAAAAAAAAGTCCAACGGGTTAAAGAGGGTGACTAGGGGTAACTCATATGTATTGGAAGACATTTTAGGATAAAGTAGGTTTCCAAAATCACAAAATGGGCTATGATCATTTTACCCACCAAGCACAACAAAAATTTAGTTTTGAAAGACTAATGGGGCATGTTCTAGATGGTATAAGTACACATGAGATGTAGAAAATTAAGCTCATACACACAACATGTTAATGTTGTAAAGAGGGGGTCAATTGTTCTCCTCGCTTGAGACAAGGGCGGAGTATCCCCTATTTTTCTGCAATCAACTTTTAGAGTCAAATAAAGAGAGAGAATTTTATCACAAAGTTGCTCACATCCATGCCTACGACTTTATACAAAAAAAAAATTTGACGAAGGGGGGCGGGGTACTTGCTTTTGTTCCCGAATCATGCATATTTGCTGGTCACGGAAACAATCTAAGCTATCATCTTACATTGCAAACTATAGTATGGGAAAACTTTCATATGGTTATTAAGAATTCAATAATGGGTTTGAATATGAACCCCAATCATCGATGCCACAGGTACTCAGACTTCCCTTGCATTTATGGTTAGAAACTAAAATTATGGATTAACAAAATAAGTACAATATAACTACTCTATGTAGGTGTGAGCACCATCAGAGTGCCCGAATATTACAACCTAAATAAAAATTAAGAATTATCTAAAAGATTAGAAAAGTATGTAAAATATCAATAATACATGTCCAAATCAAATAAATAAGGAGACACCCCTAAATTAAAAGGTAGAAATGCCCCCCCTGCATAAATAATTAAGATTAAAAGAGATAAGGGTACTCCCTGAATCTGCATCAAGGGCTTCTATCACTCTCGGACCCTGCATCATCACCATCTTCCTTAAGATCTGACCACTTAGCCGAGGCCTCATTATCAATGTCCACCCAAGAAGTAGGAAGCCTTCTTCAAAGTTTCAAAACCTTTCATAGACCCTTCAAACCTTACCACATCTTGGTAAAGAGCTCGTCCCTCTTTTTATCCCTAGTGATCATATTTTTATGTGCGCTCCGAAGGTCCTGGTGTGATGCCATCAAAGAGAAGCAAGCTTCCTCAAGCCAGTCAATAGTAGATTTTCTTCTTCTTTTGGTTCTCCTTGTACTCATCATAATTGGCACGTGACACATATGAGTAATGGGTGGTGGAAGGCTCTCCCGACACTTGAGGCAAGCAATCCATAAGCTCTTTAATGGTCACAATATTAATTCCAATCTCTTTAAGAGGTCCCATGGTGGTTTTCCTATGAGGCTTGGGTTCGCTACATGTTGGCTCTTCCAAGTTGTTCTTTCTTTTCTTACTTTAGCCTGGTGCGCCCTCTTCTCTAATATTCAATGGGTAGATGGGGTGCTAGGATGCATATATGTATCACTAACATACTCTTCCACGCCTTCTTTCTTACAAAGCTCATTAATCAGAAAGGGGTAAAAGTGATTTATACAACCTTGGTTTTTGAAATGATTTATTTCATTGACCATGAGTTTACCAACATTAAAAGGGATGCCATCTAGAATACAAGAAACCATCCAAGCATGCAATTTAGGAATTGCTATCATGTGGGTGAAAGGAGACACTCAGCTACAAATGATGTGCAACCATATCTGAGCCTCAAAAGTGAAGTCATTCATGGAGATATTGCTTTCAGTTTTGGTCCATTAGACTTTCTTTCCCAAACATAGTTGTTGTACCAACAAATTCCATGATTTATACCCCTTCGCTTTATATTCACCCATGTCTACCTACTTGAGCCCATAAATATCTTTGATTTGCTTAGCCTCAACTTTCACCTACTTTCCCCGTATCTTTATAATCAATTGAGTGGATCTGAGAAAGATACTTCACTAATATTAGCATAAATTCACGGACCTATTATTCATTTGCAAGGCATGGATCTGGGGCAAAGCACTTCCACCCTGTGGCTTTAAGTTTGTCATGAAAAGTTGGTACTTCTTTGGTACATTCTCTAAAAAATTTTCTCTTTCCAAAAATGACTTTGTCTTTTAAAGATCATGTAGTAGTGAGTGTGGAATTCGGGTACCATTAATTTGATGTGATCAAACTTATCCATGAGGTTTTCCTGAAAGCCCTAACACACATTATATCTTTCAATGTTATTTAAATCATGCAAGATGTTCTAGATTGATCATTCAAGTTCATTAGACTAGGTGCTTGGGATTGCCTATAAAAATTAGAAGTACAGGATTTTTGACATGAAAGGAACCTGCCCTCAGTTACCACGATAGTGGATTAGAACTGTATCCACATTACTGTGGTCGCGGTCTATGACCATGATCGCGACACCTTAGACTGGTTCCATGTCATTTCTACATGTTTAACTTCCTTCTAATTCTAAAATACTAGCATGTTCTATAATATGGGTGCAAATGAAGGTCATGTGAACAATGCTACCGGAGTCTGTGAATATTCCCTTCAAAACTAAATGCCACTATTGAAAGTTCATTTGAGCAATTTATCATATAGAAGGTGTGCATATCACATTCGTCTACCTTTTTTTTTACACACTATTTGGTACTTAAGATTTACCCTCTTATGTGCACACCTAAATCAAGAAACTAACACCATAACAATAATAAGTAATGACCATATGTAAAGCATAAATTAAGACTTTATGCCCTTTCTTAACCATGCACTCAATGCCCTATTTTAAAAAATAAAAGCAAGGATTCATGCCACCTACTAAAGTTTTAATGCAAGAAGGATATGCACGGAGGTTGTTTGAGAGCTTACAACTTGGCCAAAAATATAGCTTAGATTTGAGAGTACAATCTTAAAAAGGGAGTATAAGTGATGATAGGCAAATTTACACGTCTATAGTGCGATATTTTACCCATATTTTAGCCTAGTTTTGAGAACAAATTATATATTTCATGCACTTTTAGTACTTTTTCCTGTAAGTGAGCTAACGAACATGATTACCAAAGTTTCAGGTATAAAAGATGCAAAATTCATCATTTTAGGGATTACTTGACGCCAAAGAAAGCTTCACGAAAGGAGAAAAGGAAGTTTGGACGCCTAAGGACCAAAAGTGATGCATGGAAAACCTGTCCCGGGCTAAAACAGCAATTCTGAAGACTTTGGGGACTAGCAGTAATTTATTATGATTAGGATAATGATACATTAACCTAGTACAATTGGGTTAAGTATTTCATTAGCTTATTAGGATTTGGTTAAGTATTTCATTAGCTTATTAGGATTTGGTTAAGTATTTCATTAGCTTAGTAGGAATAGGATATGAGTATTATAAATACCCTATTTTGCTAGAGATTTTATATCATCTTTCCATCTTTCTAATATACATTCACTACTACTTCTAATTCTGCCATTAATTCTACTTTTTATTCTTCTTCTATTCTTCTATTCATATATTCTTAATTTCCGCAACAAGAGAAACGTTACTTGCAAGAAATCACGCCTAACGCCTACCACACTTGTGCTACACAAAATTCTTATTGTGGTATACTAATAATGTCAATTGTGATTTACTTCGCACTCATGGGTAACTAAACCTCTCTGTTGGGGTTATGGAAGCCGAATGAGATACTATCTATTACTATGAGTTTGTGAGTTTGTGACACGTATGCTGCTTATATCATTATTCTCTTCATCTTAACCTAAATTCTTTGTGGTTGCAAACGCAAGAATACACCAGTACAACATTTAACATGTTCGAAAGAAAGGTTATCTGTCTGGAAAAGAGATAATGTTAAGGTAGTAGGGTCCCATCCCCTATTAAAAAGTTAGTGCCGTAACTGGATTAACCTCTTGGAGAATTGGTACCGTTAGACACGCTTTAAGCTCGAAAGAGTTAAAGTGAAATAATCCTCGAATAGGTCGAAAGACGTCTGGATTTACCATCGAATACAATTCGGTATAAGCACTTGCATGTCGGAATTCAACACACTCATAGCCAATAGAGACGTATAACTCAGAAGGTGGACATAACCCCAACTCTTCAATTCTCATTGTTTACAACTTACTAAATATTCTTTCTTTTTATTTTGCTATTTCAATTCTTACTTTAATATTTTAGTTACACATTACAATCCCCCCTTTTTTACGAGACTTGCACTAAAAGTCTAGTAATCGTTGCTTACTTGTTGACCAAGCTATTCCCTGTGGGATCGATACCCAACCCAGTTGGGTTCTATATTTTCTAATGACCGCTTTACACTCATACGAGAGCTATAGATTGAGCATTATCAAAAATTGGTGCCGTTGCCGGGGAATACGAGTGTCAATTAAGTTTGTGATAATTACTAGACCCTTTGGTCAAAGATTCTCGTACTTTTACTTTTAGTTTTTATTTTTGTTTACTGCAGGTTTTTATTCAGTGCATGCCCCATACTCGAAGTTCTGATCAACCGTTATTACCTATCAATCCCGAACCACAACAAATTGGCAGAATGGAGGCACAAACGAAAATCGAAAGAATGGCTGCTCAACAGGAGCAGGCGAGATTAGCTGCTCTTGCCGCCGCCCAAGTACACCAACAAAACATTGATAACCCTGGGCGAGCAACAAATCCTGACGATGAGGATTTAGGTGATGATGAGTTACTAAACCTGAGGCGTGATGCTGAAATTGTAACACCTGCCAACAGAAGAGGTCGTCAAGCTCGGTTTAGGCATGATTGCCAACCCATGCAACCAGCTTTTGACGACGATGATGATGATCTTGATGGAGCCGGAGCCACTGGAGCCATAATTCCTCCACCATTAGCGCCCGGAGCCAAGTTCAACATCACAAGAACCATGATTCAGTTATTGCAACTCAAGGGATTATTTGGTGGACTAGCAGGCGATGATCCGAATATGCATCTCATCAACTTTATTTCTACATGCAAGTCGTTTGACAATCCTGGTGTTGGTCAGAATGTAATTCGATTACGTCTATTTCCATTGTCTCTGTCTGGGGAGGCAACTCTATGGTTGAATGGGCTGACTCCTGATTCTATTACAAATTGGAGGCAATTGAGAGATGCTTTCCTAGAAAGATTCTTTCCGCCATCCAAAAGAGCACAATTGAGAGATGAAATCAGCAACTTTCACCAGCTTCCAACTGAAGCCCTTCATGAAACATGGAAGAGGTTCAAGACAAAGCTAACGAGATGCCCAAACCATCATATGACTAATGTTCACCTAATGGAGATATTATACAGAGCCTTGAATTCAATAACTAAACCAGTGGTGGATAATGCAGCTAGAGGATCTTTTATGGACCTCACCTTTGGTCAAGCAAGCAATATGCTAGATCGTATGACGAAGCAAAGTAGAGCTTGGCATATCAGGGATTCTGAGGTAGCAAGCCCCACTTTATCTATTGGCATGACTGTAGACCAAAGAAGAAGAGAAGAAGAACGTGATCAAGATATGGCGCACATGAAAACACAAGTAGATCTTCTTACAAAGCATATATTATCAGGGAAGACCAAAAAAGTGAAAGCTATTGCATCAAAAGGAAGAGACGAATCTGATTCGGAAGAAGAGGCCAACTACTTGAAGAATCAGGGGGTTTCCGAGGGAATACCCAAGGAAACCAAGGTCGGAACTACTATGATAAATCTGGAAACAAAGACCAAGTTAGTTGGAAGAACAAGAATGAAAAGAGTGGTTTGTACGTTCCCCCTGGAAGACGTGACGCCACCACATCTAGTTCTGGAAGTATGGAAGACATGCTGGCTAAAATATTGAAAGGAGTGGAAACAACAAGCGCTGCAGTAATAGAGGTAGTTAATGATTTGTCCTCTATGAAACAAATAGTTGATTCTCATTCCACTTCAATCAAGCAAATAGAGCAGCAATTGAGCCAACTTTCAGCAGCACTCAATCAAAGAAAGGCTGGCACTTTACCTAGCGATACTGTGCAAAACCCAAGGAATGATGGGTCATGCATAGCCATTACTACCCGGAGTGGTAAGGTGCTGGAAACTTCAGCAAAAAGCAAGCAAGAGGATGACGAAGTAGTGGACATTGATGATAAGGCAAAAGGAGAAAAATCCGCAGAAAAAGGGCACAACGTCCATGACGTCAATCCCAATCGATTGCAACCTGAAAAATTTGAAAAAAGGAAGCAAGAGGAGAAGAAAGCCATGGAGAGAACAATTCCATACCCACCACCACCTTTCCCTCAAAGACTGAAGAAGGTGGCGGATGACACAAAGTTCAGCAAATTCATGACTATGTTGAAGCAGCTGACCATTAATGTTTCATTGGTGGAGGCACTTGAACAAATGCCTGGGTATGCGAAATTTATGAAGGATCTTTTGACATAGAAGCGGGCATCAAGTTATGAGTTGAAAGATGATGTTCATCACTGCAGTGCAATCGCTACCCGATCAATAGTTCAGAAGAATGCTGACCCCGGTGCTTTCACTATTCCTTGCACCGTTGGATCTTTGAATTTTTCCAAAGCATTATGCGACTTAAGAGCCAGCATCAATTTGATGCCATTATCTATCTATAAGAAGTTGGGGTTGGGTGATCCTACTCCAACCAACATGAGGCTCGTAATGGCGGATAGGTCGGTAAAACGACCTGTTGGTATTCTATGTGATGTCTTGGTAAAGGTTTCTTCATTTATCTTTCCGAAAAACTTAGTTATTTTGGATTGTGAGGCAGACTCAGAAGTTCCCATAATCTTGGGGCGTCCTTTCCTTACTACAGGAAGCGTGCTTATTGATTTGAGAGCTAATGAGCTTTCATTCCGAATAAATGACGAGGTAGTTCGCTTTGATGTTTGCAAAGCAATGAAGCAACCCAAAAATCTGAGTGTATTTTCGGTGGCTGATGTTTTCTTTGATGATGAGAAAGAATTACATGAAGAAGAGCAAATTATTGATGACCCTTTGGCGGTTGTGCTCATGAATGGAGAGAATGAAGATGCTGAAAATTGTAAAGAAGTTATTTGTGCTCTATCAGGATTAGGGACATATCACTATGCTCCCAAGAAGCTGGACCTTGATCTCAAGAATCGACCCACACCACCAGCTAAGCCATCTATTGAAGAGCCACCCACGTTAGAATTGAAGGAGCTGCCAAGTCATTTAAAGTATGCATTCTTAGGAAGCGGAAATACACTTCCAGTCATTGTTGCAGCAGATTTGGGTGAGCAACAAGTTGCAACTCTCATTTCTATTCTACGAAAGTTTATTAGAGCCATTGGATGGACCATTGCGGATATTATTGGTATTCCACCTGGGATTTACACACATAAAATTCAGCTTGAAGAGAATTGCACACCCACCATTGAGCATCAAAGACGTCTAAACCCACCTATGCAAGAAGTGCTGAAGAAAGAAATTATCAAGTGGTTAAACGCGGGAGTTGTGTATCCAATCTCTGATAGTACATGGGTAAGCCCGGTACAATGTGTTCCCAAGAAAGGAGGCATGACGGTGGTCGCAAATGCGAAGAATGAGCTTATTCCACTCAGACCCATCACTGGATGGAGAGTATGCATGGACTACCGAAAGCTGAATTCTTGGACACTCAAAGATCACTTTCCAATGCCATTTATGGACCAAATGCTAGATCAATTAGCGGGGAAAGGATGGTTTTGCTTCTTAGACGGTTATTTAGGCTATAATCAGATTTGCATTGCCCCTGAAGACCAACAGAAGATGACGTTTACATGCCCATATGGTACATTTGCTTTCAAACGTATGCCATTCGGGTTATGTAACGCACCAGCCACCTTTCAATGCTGTATGATGTCTATTTTTTCTGATATGGTTGAAGACACTTTGGAGGTATTTATGGATGATTTTTCAGTTGTTGGTGAGACTTTTGAAGCATTCTTGGCAAACCTAAGTATGACGTTGCAAAGATGTGTAGAATTCAACCTAGTGCTGAATTGGGAGAAGTGCCACTTCATGGTAAAAGAAGGAATTGTTCTTGGGCACAGAATCTCCGAAAGAGGGATTAAGGTTGATCGAGCAAAAATTGAAGTTATTGAGAATCTACCACCTCTAATTTCGGTGAAGGGAGTTCATAGTTTTATCGGTTATGCAGGTTTCTATTGTCGGTTCATCAAAGACTTCACCAAAATTGCTAGTCCGTTGTGCAAACTCTTGGAGAAAGATGTGAAGTTTGACTTCAATGAAGATTGATTAAAGGCATTCGAATGCCTCAAAGGAAAGCTCATTGAAGCCCCTATCATGGTAGCACCAGATTGGTCTCTCCCGTTCAAAGTCATGTGTGATGCTAGTGGTGTAGCCGTTGGAGATGTGCTTGGTCAGAGAAAGGAGAAATTATTTCATCCTATATACTACGCGAGTAAGGTCCTCAATGAAGCCCAAAGGAACTACACTGTGACAGAACAAGAGCTTCTAACGGTTGTGTATGCGTTTGAGAAGTTTCATGCCTATCTATTGGGTACTAAGGTGATCGTTCATACAGACCATGCAGCTCTTAGGTATCTAATGACAAAAAAGGATGCAAAACCAAGACTAATTCAATGGGTATTGCTGCTGCAAGAGTTTGATTTCGAAGTTAAAGATAGAAGAGGTTGTGAGAACCAAGTGGCTGATCATCTATCTAGACTCGAGAACGAGCATGTGGCGCAGCCTAAAATCGATATTGATGATGCATTCCCTGACGAGGAGATCCTAGCGACGATAACAGAAAAGTTACCATGGTATGCTGACTTTGCAAATTTTGTGGTAAGTAATGTAATACCTGCCAATTTATCATACCATCAAAAGAGGAAGTTTATGCATGATGTACAACACTACTATTGGGATGATCCATATTTGTTTCGACGATGTGCGGATGGTATTATTCGACGATGTATATCCCATGTAGAGGTGCCTAATATATTGGAAGCATGCCACACTTCACAAGTTGGTGGACATCACGCAGGTAATCGAATAGTAAGGAAAGTATTGCAAAGTGGATATTATTGGCCTTTGATATTTAGAGATGCCTATGACTTTGTTAGAAGATGCGACCAATGACAAAGACAAGGTGCTATTTTGAAACACCATGAGATGCCCATGTCAAATTCTTGAGGTAGAACGTTTTGATGTGTGGGGCATTGATTTCATGGGTCCATTCGTGAATTCGTTTGGAATGAAGTACATCTTAGTTGCTGTTGATTATGTCTCGAAATGGGTTGAAGCTGTAGCGTTGGCCGACAACGAGGGAAAGCGTGTTGTAGCATTTTTGAAGAAGAATATCTTCTCTCGCTTTGGAGTACCACGTACTATCATAAGTGATGGAGGATCTCACTTTTGCAACAAGCTATTCAAATCCATGTTGGCCAAGTATGGTGTCAAGCAACATAAGGTAGCCATGCCTTATCACCCACAAACGAGTGGACAAGTAGAGGTTTCCAATCGGGAGATCAAGCAAATCTTTGCGAAGACAGTAAATGCTAATAGGAAGGATTGGTCTCGGAAGCTAGATGATGCATTATGGGTGTATAGGACTGCATTCAAAACACCCATCGGCATGTCCCTTTATAAACTAGTTTATGGGAAGGCTTGTCATTTACCCATTGAGCTTGAACATAAGGCATTGTGGGCGTTGAAGCAATTGAATTTGAATTGGGATGATGCAATGAATCTGAGGTTGGAGCAGCTGAATGAATTAGATGAATTCCATCTTCATGCTTATGAGAGATCGTACCTATACAAGGAGCGGATGAAGAAGTATCATGATCAGCGGATTCTTCGACGAAACTTTCAAAAGGATGATATGGTGCTTCTCTTCAACTCTAGATTGAAGTTATTCCCAGGTAAGTTAAAGTCTAAGTGGTCTGGTCCACACAAAGTTATCCAAGTCTACTCGTCTGGAGTAGTTGAATTTGAAGACAATAATGGTGTTGTCTTCAAGGTGAATGGTCATCGTGTTAAACCTTATATCGGTCCTCTTGACTCGATGAATTATATGGCCATCACTTATCTCAACGAAGTCTAAGTACTCGAGGTAACTATGTCGAGCCACGACAATAAATAAGGCGCTAGATGGGAGGCAACCCATCGTTTATCGTTTATCGTTTATCGTTTTTCATTCTAGTACTTGTTTTGCTTTTGATAAATGAAAACCCAAAAATAAGAGTCGTGCCACGACCAAAACTAAGGCGCTAGATGGGAGGCAACCCATCGTACTAATCGTTTTCATTGGTTTTGAGCAAATGTAGGTGCAAGAGGTATTCAACGAGGAGATTGGTTTCAAATAACGATTTGGACGTATTGCATGGTAAAGGGGGTAAGTTTGGAATTAAGATGCATAAGGCTATGGATTGAGCATTGCCCATGACAAAATAGGCATCGAGCAAGGCTAGGCCTAGGTAAAACTAGGACACGAACAAGGCAACACCTATACTATAGCCTAAGGTCTCGGAATCTAGTGTGCAAAGGCATAGGCGCCGCCCATGATCAAGTATGCCATATCATAGGCGCCGCCTATGCTAAAGCTTTTGGTCTCGGAATCTCTTATGCCATGCTAAAGGCGCCGCCTATGGTCACTAAAGGCATTGCACTAGGCGCTGCCTATGCTAGCAAATGCTTTGCATTAGGCGCCGCCTATACCATGCATAGGCAAAGCTAAAGGCGCCGCCTATGGTTACTTTTTGTCTCCAAAACCGATTTTAAATCGGTCAAAACCTGACCCATCCTTTTCCTATATAAAGGGGACTTAGTCTTGAAACATAAACACATTGAAAACTTGACCTAGGCGCCGAACATAGCATCCAAGTCCTCCCAAAACTTTTCTTTTAGCTCTCTCACTTCACAAGAACATCTCCAAAGGCTTCAATCACGTAAGTACTCTCTTGTTCTTCATCTATTTCTCGTAAGTGCTACGTTGCTATGTCTATTATGAATTGCTACATCTTGAAGAAATATTGGTGAAGTTAATATGTTTGAATTGTTAATACAAAACCAAGTGAGTAAACATGTACGTTAGGATGATCTTAACTTATTTCCGACTTCAATTTGATTTTGGTGCATTGTCATACTACTTGCGGAATTGATATAGTCATGAACATTGCATAACCTTGTCACTTAGATACCTACATGTTAGAAGATCCGGTTCATCGGGATAAGACTTATAGTTGCCTACCGACATAGGAGGTTGTGATTATTGATAGAAACTATACCATGATGTAATCCCTATGTAGTAGTATTGTTTTACCTAACATGAAAGTATTGCAAAGGTTGCAAGAAGTGATACATCTCGGATTTTCTTGTCGGAATATAGCTCCTAACAATGTATGTCGACGAAGTCTAAGTAATCGACCACTTTCACTTCACTAAGTTGTATCAACAAAACTAAGTGTGGGGTGGTACCCCTATGGCTTGTTTACGGATTGTATCCTCATGAATGTGTTTAAGTCTCAGGTACAATGGCTCCTAAATCAAGACAAGATAAGGCTACCACTTCCCAAAAGGGCAAGAAAAGAGGTCGCAAGGACCAAGGAGAATCATCCTCAACGCAATTACCACACCGCATGTTTGGAATAAAATGGTTTCTTAAGGAGGAAGCCAAGAATGGTATAGGAACAACAAGGAAATAAAATATGTTCATGTCGATTTAATCAACAAGGACGGCCTAGCGAAGAAGGAGACGCGCATGTTGGCAAAAATCATGGCATTAAATCTGGATTTCATCTTCCGCGACATGGGAGAATGTAATATTGATTTAACAAGGGAATTTTACGCCAATTGGTCGCCGAAAACCACAGGAAGCGAATTCAAGATTCGGGGCCAAGTTCTACAACTCAATGCAGATTTAATCAACTCCTTTCTTGGTTTACCTTCATTCGATCCAGCACCATTCAAAGAGCTATACAGCAGACCTCCTTATAGAGCAATTCGACACATAGTTTGTGGAAGTAGATCCATGGCAAGGTGGAGCAGACAAAAAGACACCGGACGACACAACACCTTCCCCTATGCTCCTTTGAATAGGGAAGCAAGGATATGGTTGCGTATTATCAACTCTTGTCTTATTCCAGGGACACAATACACAAAAATAACAAGACATAGAGTGTGCTTGGTATATGCATTGATGACGAATGCCCCTATCAACATTGGGGCAATCATTCGTTCTACAATGCGGAAAGCCAGACTACACAAGCGGTCCCACTTCACCTTTGGCAATCTGTTGACAGCAATCTTACGGAAGGAGGACATCGATGAGGAACCAGTTGATCACAAACTCCCACATAACCCAAAGAAGGTTGACCTCACAAAGGTCAAAGATGCTGAATCAACACATGGCGTCAACCTTACTACTGCTGAGAGACATGCTCGGGATGAGAGTTTCTTTTGTCATCTTTATGGCATGACTCGGTTTACAATGATGAGTGGTGGACGTGTTCCAACTGCTGCAGAGCTCCAACAGCTGGACCATGACTATCCAATGAATATGCATGCGAGGGAGATTTGTGGAGTAGGTACATACTTTGAGGAACCTCTTGATGATGATGTGCCGACCGATGATGATCGACGCATGCCAGACTCCGACGTGGAGGAGAATTCTGATGACGACGACTCCTATGATGATTCCGACGAAGGGGGTATGACCCCCGACATAGAGGAGGAGTCCGACTGACCAGGTTCTTCATATTTATTTTCCACTGAGGGCAGTGTCCCGTTTAAGTGTGGGGTGGTGGTCTTTGCATGCTTTACTTCTCTATCCACATTTGCATTTATTTATTTATGTTTGTTTGTTTGAGTTTTTTTTTGTGTTTTTTTGTAGTTAATCATTTTTTTTTGTAGTTAAATTTTTTTTACTTAGCTTCGCATGAAATTATTCTAATAGGAAGCATGAGATTATAACTAGAGTTTATGCTAAAATCATGACTATTGAGACGTTTAGGCTCTAATTGTGACTCACTAAGTGATATTGTGTGGTATAATTCCTTCAGTTTTTGGGTCAAGAGTCTATACTACTCCCAATAAAGTCGACCATGTGCCTTGTGTGTGTGAGGATATTGTATATTCTATGTTTGTGGCTAATGCTAGAACTTGCCTGGTATGTATGTAAAGCGAAAATAAAGAGTGTAGGTCTAGGAGATGATTTAGGCATTTCTTTGGCAACCTATGATTATTTACCTTCATTTTTACCTACCCATGGACATTATCCTAGTTAACCCTTTTGAGCCTTTAGCCTATTTTCTTTGACAACCTCATATGTAAGACTAATCCATTTTTTTTCAAGACCATAATTTGATCCAAATTCCTAAGTGCTTTAGAGTGTAAAGTCATGTGACAAAATAAGAGGAAATTGGGTGAGTATGATGCTTTAGAATGTATTGGTGCTTGAATTTGTTATGAAAAAGAATTGCTATCATAAGAGGTATGTTATGAAAAGAAAAAGGAAAGAAAAGCTGAAAAGTTGCTTAAAATTGAAAAAGAAAAAGGGTGGTAGAATAAAAGAAAGTAGAAAGGTTTTTTGAAAGAAAAGTGTTAATGATACAATGTGATATATTAAAGCACTTAGGAACATAGTCACTATTTCTGGCCAAAATAGTCCTACCTGTCCCTTAGCCTACATTACAACCCGTAAAAGACCTAGTTGATCCTAAGCTTAGCATTCTGACATTTAGTGGAGCATTACACTAAGGGCAAGCCTATGGTCATCAGTTGCTGCATATGAATTCTTTGTGAGAGCGAAAGCAAGGATATTTCTATACCTATGTTTGATAAATATACTATACTTGTGAGTGATTATGGGTAATATATTGTGAGACACACATGGTTGATGAGTTTTGGATAGTTGTGTATGATTCTTTGAAACTTAACTTTTGAATATGAGTTGACCACTATCACGAGTTTATGTTGGAGGTTGAATTGTTTCTACTAATGATTGGAAAACTACTCTTTGTTGGTAATTGTTGTGCTTGTCTTGGCGAATATATTATGTTGTTGCTGTGAAACCTTAAGTTAATGTTTAGAGGGACATGATATTTTGTTCGAGGACGAACAAAGCTTTAAGTGTGGGGTGTTGATGATAGGCGAATTTACACGTCTATAGTGCGATATTTTACCCATATTTTAGCCTAGTTTTGAGAACAAATTATATATTTCATGTACTTTTAGTACTTTTTCCTGTAAGTGAGCTAACGAACATGATTAGTAAAGTTTCAGGTATAAAAGATGCAGAATTCAGCATTTTAGGGATTACTTGACGCCAAAGAAAGCTTCACGAAAGGAGAAAAGGAAGCTTGGACGCCTAAGGACCAAAAGTGATGCATGGAAAACCTATCCCGGGCTAAAACAGCAATTCTAAAGACTTTGGGGACTAGCAGTAATTTATTATGATTAGGATAATGATACATTAACCTAGTACAATTGGGTTAAGTATTTCATTAGCTTATTAGGATTCGGTTAAGTATTTCATTAGCTTATTAGGATTTGGTTAAGTATTTCATTAGCTTAGTAGGAATAGGATATGGGTATTATAAATACCCTATTTTGCTAGAGATTTTATATCATATTTCCATCTTTCTAATATACATTCACTACTACTTCTAATTCTGCCATTAATTCTACTTTTTATTCTTCTTCTATTCTTCTATTCATATATTCTTAATTTCTGCAACAAGAGAAACGTTACTTGCAAGAAATCACGCCTAACGCCTACCACACTTGTGCTACACGAAATTCTTATTGTGGTATACTAATAATGTCAATTGTGATTTACTTCGCACTCATGGGTAACTAAACCTCTCTGTTGGGGTTATGGAAGCCGAATGAGATACTATCTATTACTATGAGTTTGTGAGTTTGTGACACGTATGCTGCTTATATCATTATTCTCTTCATCTTAACCTAAATTCTTTGTGGTTGCAAACACAAGAATACGCTAGTACAACATTTAACTTATTCGAAAGAAAGGTTATCTGTCTGGAAAAGAGATAATGTCAAGGTAGTAGGGTCCCATCCCCTATTAAAAAGTTAGTACCGTAACTGGATTAACCTCTTGGAGAATTCGTACCGTTGACACGCTTTAAGCTCGAAAGAGTTAAAGTGAAATAATCCTCGAATAGGTCGAAAGATGTATGGATTTACCATCGAATACAATTCTCTATAAGCACATGCATGTCGGAATTCAACACACTCATAGCCAATAGAGACGTATAACTCAGAAGGTGGACATAACCCCAACTCTTCAATTCTCATTGTTTACAACTTACTAAATATTCTTTCTTTTTATTTTTCTATTTCAGTTCTTACTTTAATATTTTAGTTACACATTACAATCCCCCCTTTTTTACGAGACTTGCACTAAAAGTCTAGTAATCGTTGCTTACTTGTTGACCAAGCTATTCCCTGTGGGATCGATACCCAACCCAATTGGGTTCTATATTTGCTAGAAACCGCTTTACACTCCTACGAGAGCTGTAGATTGAGCGTTATCAATAAGGGAAATGAAGGAGACTAGGGGTTAAATACCTGGAATGACTACGACCGCGATAAGGGGACGCGACCCCAGATACCCGTGTGTTCGTGAACGCGTATTGTGGCCATGACTGTGGTAACTGAGAGTAGTTTTTACTCCTCTATTTTACTCTGTTCAGCATTTTACTCAATTTTCACAGAATTTTCCCTGTTTGGATTTTCCAAGAATACTTTCACAATTGCCCCATTTAAAGCTCATTCAATGCATTATAAAATGCCATAAATGCATGGATTATTAAAATACAAAGACAACATCTAAACTACGAGAACATAACAAAAAAGGATACGAGCTACTCTTGTGGCATTTGTGGGTTGCCTCCCACCTAGCACCTTCGTTATCGTCATGGAATGACGTCTTTGTTCTTTTGATATCATGGCAGGTCCTTAAACTCCTCATCTTTCACTGTCTCATTTTCAACCTCCACCACGGATACTACTTGGAGCTCCACGGGTTTTTTCTTTGACTTGCAAATTTTGAACGAGACCTCATCTTCTGGCACTTGAAATTTTATCACCACTAACTCTAGATTGACAAAGGCTCACCCTGTGGCCAAGAAAGGGCGACCAATAATAATAGGCACCTCTTGGTCCATCTCACAATCAATACAATGAAATCTACTGAGAGAATGAATTTGTCCAACTTTATGAGGACATTAAACAATGTACCCACTGGCTTTTTTGTAATACCCCATATTTCCTTAGCTTAAGATTAACTCTCAATTCATGAGTTATCCAATATAAAAAATTTTAAAGGCTCATTATTTTCTAGTTTAGATCCTACCATTGTGTAGGAAATTGAATCAACTTTCCAACAATATAAAATTTGCCTAAATCTGATAATCGGGTAAAAAGTTGTGGCTATTTTAAGTTTCAGTCGTTAAACACTGTAATTCAGGCTAGTAGCGCATCGCGGAGTAAGAAAAAATGATAATTATCAGTTTCCAGTGAGGTATCATGATATCAGCGCATTATGCATAAGCTCATTTTCATATTTATAAATTTCAGTGAGCCAACACGATTGTACCGCGTCGCGCCGAGCTTTCATAAGCCATTAGGTATTGCAACATGATTCTACTGTGTCGTGCCACTAGCCATATTCCTAGTAGTCATTTTCCAGTGGCTTTGTATGATAGCGGCGCGTCGCACCAAGGCCCAAAATTGGGCTTTTCAGTTTGAACTTTTAAGTCAATCGTAGGGGTAAATGGGTATTTTTCCATGGCCCTAATCAGTCAAAACATGAAATTTACCCCTAAATAATCCATTATCTCATTATTTATTCACTTTATTCAAAGATTAAGTCATTCTCTCTCAAAAAAAGGCTAAACCCTAGTTTCAAGAAACAAGTGCAAAAATCAAGAGTCTCTCTAAGAACCTTCAAGAATTAACAATTCAAGGTATGTTAGGTGTTCATCTATGGGTTCCTTTCACCCATAGAGTCCATGAATCTATTTTTAAAATACAAGATTATTGAATTATGAACTTCCATGCTTGAATTGAATTAAATTCATGTTCATATTATTGTTGGGTTTTAGTCCATGATTAAATTACATGCTTTTATGAAATTAATAATTGTATGTGTTGAATTACATGATCTTCATGATAAACCATTCAATTTACAAGTTGATTGATATAGTCATATTAACTATATATTTTTGTTATTGTATAACCTAAGCATACTCCCCATGTGTTTGATAAAATGCCTATGTGACTGAAATAGTGTCATTATAACATGATATCATGTATTCCCCATTCATGTATAAGTAGATGCATTACAAATATTTGATTAAATGCCTCTATGAGTGAATTATGGACAAGTGTACATTGTTATGTATTTCAAGATTATTCTAAGCCTTTATTTTATGCTATTGAGTCTTGGGGGTATTTAATACTAGAAAATTTAGCTGTTTACCTAGAGCCAGTGTCAGTTACAAAATCTCAGTCATATCATGATCAACAGTACTCTCAGTCAATTACAGAACTCAATAGAACTCAGTCGGTTACATAACTCAGGAAAACTCAGTAAACTTAGTATTCAGTCCAGTCTAGTTTAGTATACTCAATTCAGTGTCTTTCAATTATGAGTAGGATTCAACATCGATTAAACCCAAGGATGGGGGATCACCATCCAGTAGAGGGTCTGTTCCTTAAAAGCAATCCTTTAGTTCCAGAACTATGTAGCCAGTGTAGGTTGAGACATCAAACCTACAGTTGAGGGTAGATGAGGTATTTTAACCTGCCAGATGAGGGTTTCATCATTCTTATTAGAGTACCTACCAGATGAGGGTAACTCTCCAGTTTTTTTACTAATGGCATGGTATTAACGCCCTTCCAACTAGGGTAATAGGTTGGACCCTAACTCAGTTATCTTCTCTTATTTAGGGAATGTTGGTTAGATGATTACCTCCCACAGTCTCAGTTTCAATCTTTAGAATAGAACTTATTTCAGTTCTACAAGATTAGGACCGTCAGGTACAGTCAATATGTATTAGTAACTCAGTTATCAGTAACTTTAGATATCAGTTACTCAGTATCTGAACTTAGGACTTAGCTTCAGATAAGCTTAGTCACATTATTTATTTATATGCACAGTAGTGCACTTTTGGTTTTACCGCAGTATCAGTTATCCATGTACTCTCATGTTCAATTACTCTATATCATATAGTTTGTTATTGTTCATGCATATGAACCCTTGCATTCAGCCTTACATCATCTAGCATACCAGTACATTCCACGTACTGATGCATACTTTTTCTTTATGCTATGATGTCTCATATCATAGGTTTGGATGCTCAGGTTCCCAACCGCGCATAGACACATTCAGGTTCAACCATCAATATCAGCTTTAGTAGTGAGTCCTCATCTGTCGAGGATATTTTTTATTTTATTATTATATTAGATTTAGTATTTTAGTAGTTGTAGTTAGTTGGGTGATTGTCCATAAAATCCATATTCAGACAGTTTATTTTAGAAGATTTTCAGACTAGATTTCAGTCAGTATTCAATTTTACAGATATTTTCACAGATGATAAATTTTATTAGTATTTTAGATGTTTTGAACCTGATGGCATTTCAGCCTATTATTCTGCATTTATTACTGTATCATATTTCAGTGCTCACAGTAGATATTAGTCATGGGTTAGCTTGTGGTCCTTTGAGTTCGTAAGCACTGTGTAGTGTTTGGTGTACAAACTTTGGGCATCATAAACTTGGTATCAGAGCCTAAGGTTCAAAAGTTTCCTAGAAAGTCTGAAAGACACATCTAGTAGAGTTTTATGCATGGGTGTGTAGCGTACCATACTTATGGACATGAGGCTATTAGATGTTTTAGGAAACAATTTCCCTTCTTTCATTATTCATGTTGTACGAATGAGCAAGAGCTCAAGTTAAACTCTCAGTCTAATCCATTTCCCCTTTTTCATTTGCATAGCATGTATCCCAAAAGGACTAACATAAGGAGAACCAGAAATTTATCAGTACCTCAGCCCATTCAGACAGATCTCCTAGATGAGCATGTCTCTCATGTAAAATTCAGAGTTGCATTCACTACTCTAGCCAACTCTGTAGAGGCCTATAATAAATGGTCAGCTACTGTTTTGGCTAACCCAGTGGCCAATACTGCTGTAGCCAAGATTCGAGAATTCACCTAAATGAATCCTACCATATTGTTAAGATCTAAGCCAGAAGAGTACCTGCAAGATTTCCTCGATTAGGTCCAAAAAGTCATAGATATTATGGGAGTGACTTCTAGTGAGAGTGTTGAGTTAGCTACCTATCAGCTACAAGATGTAGGTCATATGTGGTTTAAGCAATGGAAGGTAGACTGGGGCACAGATATAGAGATCTTAGAGTGGGAAGAGTTTGCTAGTGCCTTCTTAGATAGATTCTTTTCCTTAGAGATGAGAGAAGCTAAGGTGTTAGAGTTCATCTATCTTAGGTAGGGCAGTTAGGTGTGAAAAAGTATTCCCTCAAGTTTACTCAGTTTTCCTGGTATGCTCTCCATGTAGTAGCAGACAATAGGTCAAGAATGAGCAAGTTTGTATATGGGGTGTCAGATAGTGCTATTAAAGAGTGCAAAACAATGATGTTGATTAAGGAGATGGACATATCTAGGATCATGGTCCATGCTTAGCAGATAGAAGAGGCTAAGATCAAAGAGAGAGAGGCAGAATAGGAGAGCTAGAATAGGTAGCTTCAATTTTAATCAGCCTAAGTCAGAGGGCGATAATCGTTCCTAGTTTTGTCTAAAATCTTTAGTTCTAGCTTCATCCTCAACTAGTTATCCAGTTCCTAAGTTTAGAAATGGTAACCAAGATAGAGAGCCAGGCTCTAAATCTCAGGGTAGTGTCAACAGTGCTTGAACAAATCCTCTTTGTCAGACATGTGGAAAAAGCCAAAAGGGCATCTACAGAGCTGGTAGTGATGTTTGTTTTAGGTGTGGCAATCCAGGGCACATGTCAGAGATGATCCTTATTCAGGTTCTCAAGGACAACATAATCATCCTTCAACTCAGTTCGGTAACCCAAACTAGCAGGGTGCCACTTCCAGTTCCACCAGTGGGCAATGCCAAATAGCCTTTTTGCACTTCAGTCCAGACAAGATAAAAAAACATTCTCCTGATGTGGTCACAGGTACATTACAGATATTTCATTTACATGTTTATATATTGCTAGATTCAGGAGCTTCTTTATCTTTCATAACTCCTTATATAGTCGTTAACTTCAGAGTCAGTCCAGAAATTCTAGCAGAGCCTTTCTCAGTTTTTACCCTAGTGGATAAATCTATCATAGCTCGACGGGTATACAGGAACTTTCTGTTAATGATATCTTAGTATAGTAGACTTTGTAGAGCTAGAGATGGCAGATTTTAATGTCATTCTCGGCATAGATTGGCTCCACTCATGTTATGCCTTAGTTGATTGTATAAACAAAATAGTTCATTTTTAATTTCCAAATGAACCAGTCCTTGAATGGAGGGATAGTACGCTTAAGTCAGTTAATTTCATACCTTAGAGCGAGAAAAATGATATCCAAGGGGTTTGTCTACCATCTTGTGCGAGTCAAAGACTCTAACTCAGAAACTCCAACTCTTGAGTCAGTTCCAATAGTAAATGATTTCTCATATGTGTTTCCTAAAGATCTTTTCGTAGTTCCCCCGGTTAGGGAAATTGACTTTGGTATAGACCTTCTACCAGATACTCAGCCCATATCTATTATTCCATATAAAATGGCTCCAGTAAAACTCAGAGAGTTAAAGGAACAGTCAAAAGATCTCCTATATAAGGGATTCATTAGGCCCAATGTTTCCCTGTGGGGCGCACTGATTTTATTCGTGCATAAGAAAGATAGTTCTCTTAGAATGTGTATAAACTATCGTTATTTGAGCAAAGTCACAGTCAAGAATAGACATCTACTTCTCATAATCGATGACTTATTTGACCAACTTCAGGGTGCTAGTTACTTTTCTAAGATAGACCTCAGATCAGGCTATCATTAGCTTAGAGTCAGAGAATGTGACATTACAAAAATAATTTTCAAAACCCGTTATGGTCACTTTGAGTTTCTAGTCATGTCCTTTGGTCTTGCTAATTCCCCAGAAGCTTTCATGGACTTAATAAACCATGTGTTCAATCAATACTTAGACATGATAGTTATAGTCTTCATCGAGGACATTCTTGTCTATTTGTGTAGCGAGAATGATCACGTAGACCACCTCAGAATAGTACTTCAAACTCTCTGAACACATCAGTTGTTCACCAAATTTAGTAAGTATGAATTTTGGCTAAGGTCAGTAGCATTCCTTAGTCATATTATTTTCAGTGATGACATTAGAGTTGATCCTCAAAAGACCAAAGTAGTGAGAAACTGGCCTAGACCCATCTCTCCATTAGATATTTGGAGTTTCTTGGGTTTAGCTAGTAATTACCATTGGTTTGTTGAAGGATTTTCATCTATTGCATCCCCTATGTCCAGATTGACTCAGAAGAAAGTCCAGTTTCAGTATTCAGATTCTTACGAGAAGAGTTTTTGAGATCTAAAGACTCACCTCAGCCCCATCTTTGACTCTACTAGATAGTTCAGATGGGTTGGTTGTGTACTATGACACATCCAGAGTAGGTTTAGGTTGTGTCTTCATATAGAGAGGTAAGGTCACAACTTATGCCTCCAGATAGCTTAAGCCTATGAGAAGAATTATCTGACTCATGATCTTTAGTTAGCAGCTGTAGTGTTTTCCTTACAGATTTTGAGGCATTACTTGTATAGGGTACATGTTGATGTGTTCACAGACCACACAAGCCTTTAGTATTTGTTCTTTCAGAAAAATTTGAATTTTTATCAGAAAAGGTGGTTAGAGTTATTAAAAAATTATGGTATGAGTGTTCAGTATCACCTAGGCAAGGCCAATGTAGTGGCTAATTCTCTTAGTATACTATCTATGGGTAGTTTTTCTTTTGTTGCGGATGGTAAGAAAAAGTTAGTTCTGGAAGTTCATTAGCCTTCCCGACTAGGTGTCCACTTAGTCGATTCAGTGAAAAGTTTTGAATCCTCTATAGTTTCTAAGGTGAAGGAAAAATAGGATAGAGATCCCAGTTTAGTTAAGCTGAAAGAGTCAGTTAGAAGTCAAAAAGTAGCAATTTTATCCCAAAGGAGAGATGGTGTATTGTGTTGTTAAGGTTGGCTATATGTTCCAGGTGTAGACGACTTGAGGTAGCTAATTCTTGCAGAAGTGCATGGGGCGCGTTACTCTATTCATCCAGGGGCCACTAAGATGTACCATGATTTGCAGGAAATCTACCGGTGGAGTAGGATGAAGAAAGATATTACAGAGTTTATAGCTAAGTGCCTACGTGTCAACAAGTTAAGATTAAGCACCAGAAGCCTAGTGGATCCATATAGGAGTTCAGTATTTCCACATGGAAGTAGGAAGAAGTGAACATGGACTTTGTGATGGGTTTGCCTTGTAATCATCGTCAACATAATTCTATTTGGGTTATCGTAGACAGGATGACTAAATCAGCTCATTTATTGCCAGTCCATAATTCCTATTCAGCCTAGGACTACGACAAACTCTATATTAGAGAGTTGGTCAGGTTACACGGAATTCCAGTATTCATTATCTCAGATAGAGGTACCTAGTTTACCTCTTATTTATGGAAAGCATTCCAAAAGGGTCTTGGTACCCAAGTTTATCTCAGTATAGCCTTCTACCCTCAGACAGATAGTCAAGCAAAAAGGACTATTCAGAATCTAGAAGATATGCTAAGAGCATACGATGTCGCTTTTAAGGGTAGTTGGGATGACTACTTGACTTAGATCGAGTTCGTAGACAATAACAACTATCATTGCAAAATTTAGATGACTCCGTTTAAGGCTCTCTATGGTCGGATATGTAGATATCCAATTGGTTAGTTCGAGGTAGGTGAGGCCAAAGTAGTAGGGCTTGACCTAGTGTTTCAGTTGTTAAACACCGTAGTTTAGGCCAGTACGTATCACGGAGTAACCAAAATGGCAATTTTCTATTTTCAGTGAGGTAATGTGAAACCAGCGCATCACACCAAAGCTAATTTTCACATTTGTCAATTTCTAGTAAGCCAACCAATTGTACTGCATCGCACCGAGCTTCCAGGTCCAATCAAGTATTGTAATGTGATTCCACCCCGTCGCGCCACCAACCACATTATTAGTTGTCATTTTCAAGTGGCTTTCGTGATAGTGGCGCATCGCGCCAGAGCCTAAAATTAGGTTTTTCAGTACGAATTTTTAAGTTATTATCAGGGG
This sequence comes from Capsicum baccatum var. pendulum, assembly GCA_030864225.1. NCBI lineage: Eukaryota > Viridiplantae > Streptophyta > Magnoliopsida > Solanales > Solanaceae > Capsicum > Capsicum baccatum. The sequence continues at coordinate 119,564,882 of CM061553.1, forward strand.
TAAATGGGTGTTTTTCCATAGCCTTAATCAGTCTAAACATAAAATTTACCCCTAAATAACCCATTATCTCATCATTTATTCACTTTATTCTAAGATTAAGTCGTTCTCTCTCAAAAGGGGCTAAACCCTAGCTTCAAGGAACAAGAGCAAAAATGAAGAGTCTTTCCAAGAACCTTCAAGAATTAATAATCCAAGGTAAGTTAGGTGTTCATCTATGGGTTCCTTTAACCCGTAGAGTCCACGATTCCATTTTCAAAATACAAGATTGTTGAATTATGAACTTCCATGCTTTAATTGAATTGAATTCATGTTCATGTTACTGTTAGGTTTTAGTCCATGATTAAATTACATGCTTTTATGAAATTAATCATTGTATGTGTTGAATTACATGATCTTCATGGTAAACCCTTCAATTTGCCAGTTAATTTATGTAGCCATGATAACTATATATTTTGATTATTGTATAATCTAAGCATGCTCCCTATGTGTTTTATAAAATGCCTATGTGAATGAAATAGTGCCATTATAACATATAGCATGTATTACCTATTCTTGTATAATTAGATACATTACAAGTGTTTGATTAAATTCCTCTATAAGTGAATTATGGACAAGTGTACATTGTTATGTATTTCAAGATTATGCTATGCCTTTCTTTTATGCTATCGAGTCCTGTGGGTATTTAATACCCAACAATTTTGCTGTTTACCTAGAGCCAGTGTCAGTTATAAAATATCAGTCATGTCATGATAATAGTATTCTCAGTCAGTTATAGAACTTAGTTGGTTACACAACTCAAGAAAACTCAATAAACTCAATATTTAGTCTAGTCCAGTTTAATATACTCAGTTTAGTGTCTTTCAGTTGGGAGTAGGATAAGCATCGAGTGAACCCAAGGATAGGGGCTTACCTGCTAGTAGAGGGTATGATCCTTAGAAGTAATCCTTGCATTCTAGACCTACGTAGCTAGTGTAGGTTGATACATCAAACCTACCAGTTGAGGGTTGATGAGGTGTTTTAACCTGCCAGATGATGGTTCCACCATTCTCATTAAAGTACCTACTAGATGAGGGTAACTCCCCAGCGTCTTTATCCATGGCATGGTAAAATATTGTTGATACTCTTATAACTGGGGTCACAGATTAGATGCCAACGTAGTTATCTTATATTATTTAGGGTATGTCAATTAGATGATTACCTCCCAAGTCTTAGTTTTAGTTTTTGTAATAGAACTTAGTTCAGTTCTATAGAATTAGGATTGTCAGATACAGTCAATCTGTATCAGTAACTTCAGATATCAGTTACTCAGTCTCTTTACTTAGGAATTAGCTTTAGATAAGCTTAGTCATAGTATTTATTTATATACACAGTAGTGCATACTCGATTTTACCGCAGTATCAGTTATCCATGTACTCTCATGTTTAGTTACTCTATATTATCTAGTTTGTTATTGTTCATGCATATCAACCTTTGTATTCAGCCTTACTTCATCTAGCATACCAGTATATTCCACGTACTGATGCATACTCTTTCTTGCGCTATGATATCTCATATCATAGGTTCTGACACTCAGATTCTCGACCGTGCATAGACAGATTCAAGTTTAGCCAGTAGTATCAACTTTAGTAGTGAGTCCTCATCTGTTGAGGATATTCTTTTATTTCATTATTATAGTAGATTGAGTATTTCAGTAGATAGAGTTAGTTGGGGTATTGTCCCATCAATTCCATATTTAGACAGTTCATTTTAGAGGCTTTTCACACTAGATTTTAGTCAATATTCAATTTTACAGATATTATCACAGACGATATATTTTATCAGTGTTTCAGATGTTTTGAACCTTATGGCATTTAAAACTATTATTCCACATTTATTACTATATCAAGTTTCAGTGCTTATAGCAGATATTAGTAATGGGTTAGCTTGTGGTCCTTCGAGGAGTAAGCACTGTGTACTATTCAAGGTACAGAATTAGGGCGTTATATTTTTTATGGACCAGTACGCCATCAAAAGTCGTATTGAGGTTGGTGTAGGAGTGTCCAAGCCAAGTTTCTTATAGATGTCATACGATATTAGGTTGATGCTTGCACCAAGGTGACAAAGGGCTTTTGCAAACTTATGAGTCCTAATGGTGCAAGGGATAGTGAGTGCCCTGGGGTCATTTTTATTTTCCGCTACTTTGCTATCCATGATAGCACCCATGAGTAACTTTAATGGTATCACCCTCTATAAGCTTCTTCTTTGACATTAACTTCTTCATAACTTAGCATATCTCGGGATCTCTTGTGTCGCCCCGAGTAGTGGGATGTTTATTGAGAGGTTGCAAAGTTTTGTCATAATTTTTATTAATTTGTTACTCTCTTCCTTTTTATGCAACCATTAAAGGAATGGAGGAGGAACATAGATGGTTGACTTTTCTTCTCCTTGTGGATTTTTAACTCCTACCACTTCTTCATCACTTTCATCTATCTCTTTCTTATTATTTGCTATTCTTCTTTGAGGTTTCACCTCCTTTGCCTTGGCCTTGGGCATATTTTCACTTGCACCTTCTCTAAGGGGCTCTTCAAGTGCTTTCCCACTTCTAGTGACAATTGCTAGGACTTGTGCTTCATTCTTTGGGTTAGTAATTGTGTCACTCGGAAGTCCACATCTAGACCTTGCATTTAGTTTTGTGGAGATTTACCCGACTTGGGTCTCCAATTATTTGATGGAGGTGAAGTAAGACACCACCATTTGAGAGATACGGAGAAGTCACCCTTCAACTCATAAACTATTTTTTTTGCACCTTCAACTCTACTCAAGATTTATGCCAAAATATCTTTGGTCTTGAACTTTTCGGGGTGAATGAAATTTGACTCTTCGGCCTTAGCCCTATCATGAGGAGTAATGTAGCAGTCATAATCATGTTTCCTATCTCTCTAATCTTTATCTCGATCACGATTCATCCGACCTTGGTTCCCACCTTGCCTTTGGTTGGCGGGGCGGGAACCCCTCGAGTAGTTTTCCAAGTATTGAATTTTTTCATCAACTTCTTTGCATCATCATCATCTTCATAAGGTTTTGATGTTATGACATTTACCGATTTCATGGGTACACCCCTAACATGTTCCGTTAGAAGCTCAAGTTTGGTCATTATCTTAGCCATGTTCTCCTCCTTCTTATCTTCTCATTTTCTTTGCTCATTAGTCACCATAGAAGTAGTAGAAGGGGTCCTAGGAGCATCGGTATCACAAATGTGCCACCCCTGATTTTATTTTGATACTTTACCTATCAAATGGAAAGCCAAAGATGATGTAATTTCACAATAGATCCACCCGCCGCATTATCCACAATTGTTTTCTTCAATAGGTCAAGAGCTCTACAAAAAATTTCAAGGAGCATCTTATCTGGGACCTCCGGGTTTTGGTATTGGGATAGCTTTCCATTAAACCTCTCCCACACTTTAAACAATGGTTCTCTATTTAATTTCTCGAAGTTCACAATCTCATACCACTTTTGAAGCATTTTCGATGGTGGTAAGTATCTATCAGGGAACACCGTGGTGAGCTTCTCCCAAGAAGTGATTGAGTCGGGTGGAAGTGAGCGAGCCATAAAACTGCCTCATACGTTAGAGAAAATGGGAATAGCAAAGTCGAATGGATTCTTGTGTAATATGTTCTATGTTAAATAGCGCACAAACTTCCACAAAGTTTTTCAAATAAAAATTTGGGTCCTCACATGCTTGACCCCCATATAATTCTTTCATTTGAAATATGTGAAGCATAACAATAGTTTCATGAAACACACCATTTCTATTGGTTGGCAGGTTGCAGATAGCGCTTGTTTGGGACACTTTATTTAATTGGCTCTCATCAGCTAGTGGGGCATCAAAAGGACAAAAATTACTTACATTATCGCTCATTGCTCCGTGCATACTTTGATCACCTATAAAACAGTCAAAACACCAAATTAAAGTAAATTACCACACTCTGAGTATTCTTAAGTAAGATTAGCACCACAAAAAGGAGATCTATATTTCACTCCCTAGCAATAACGCTATGTTGGTTGAAAATTCTTCACACAGATTTCAACAAGTACGTGGTGAATGCTATCTTTGGTTTGAATTCAAGGTTTGGAGAAATCTTGGGATTATGTCTCCTGAGAGGTAAAACATGTAGTACAATGTTGGTTTATCATGGGATTTAGTTTTTAATTAATGGATAGGCTAGGTTGAAGATCATCGGGGTCAATCTTTTGACAAAACCTCAATGATTACACCCATTGTCCCTTTCGAGCACCTAAAAAGTGTAGAGTTTATATAGCCACCCAAAATCTAAACTACGAATCCCTCTTTTTAGGATGATGCTCTTGACATGATTTACACTCCCTAGACACTTATTTCTAAGATTGCAAAGGGTATTAAACCATAGACTAAGTTGTTCACCATTGCTTTATCCCCCGATAACCCTCTTTCGAGGATGTTAAAGATTACCTAATATTCACCTAAATCCTTCTGTCGAGGATTAAAAAGGGTTTCTAGGTCTTGGAGCTTTCATCCATCAAACCCATTTGAATATTTGGAGTTTTCACTCATAAAATTCAACACATAAGCTCAAGCAATGGTGAAATCCATTCTCAACAACTAAAATCCATGCAAACTTAACAATACCCATAGCTCATACTCTAGTTTAGCATAATCCCAAGACTAAACTATTTAGCTACTCATGATGAAAGTAAAGAGAGATACCATGTGGGTCAATCAAAGCATTCATTCTTCAACAAAAAACTAAGAAATTTAAGCCTCCAAATTTGATTACATACTTGCCCAATTATGGTTTCAAGCTTAGAATTTAAAACTAACTTATGAGATAGGCAATACCCTAAGAAGAAAGGGGTTTTTGCTTATATTATGATTTGGGATTCGTCCATAACATTTTACAATTCTGCCCTTGAGCCAATTCTCGCTAATCCGCTATTGCATGTGTTTTACCACGACTGTGGTTAGGTTCCACGACTGTGCTTTGCTGACCACTTAGATCGATGGTGACTACGATTGTGGTAATTAAGGCTTATTGCTTTAGGTTTCCAGCTGCACTCCTTTTGCTTTCATTTGCTCCCTTTTTGGATCCATTCCAATTATGTTCACCTTCTTCACTTCATATCTGAAAAATGTAGGTTTTTCATGCACTTAAATACAGATAATGCCTTATTTTCCAATACAAAACATGGTAATGTGGGTGTATAATCTGTACGAATGAGTGGAAGGATTACCACTCATTAGTAAGCTGATAAGATACTGTAAAACTAGATACTAAAATATGAATCAAAATATGTCTAAAATATCTGATAATAATTGATAACACTGAAATGGTTGACTGACTGTCGAACTAATTGTCTGAACGCCTCTAAACATCATGAGGAGTTGATGGGACAAACCCCAACTAACTTCGAATGACTGAACATAAGAAAATACTAAAATAACTTAAATAAATATATCATGTCCTCGATAAATGAGGACTCATCACTACTTATGCTGAGTAACGCTGAGCTGTCTAAGAATGATTGGGAAACTAAGTGTTCGAACCTATTTTATAAGATAAAATAGCACAAAAAGTATGCGGTCAGTGTTTTAGATGTACTGGTATATAAGATGATGCCTGGATGAAATGCATAAGGTAACTGGGCATGAATGCATGAACATGTAATATCTGAGAATGTAAGACCAAGAATAAATATGTTTCTGAAATAAATCTGAAATCTAAAAGACTAACATCTGTATAATGAAACAACTAAAAACTTGTACACTTGGTCAAGAAAATTTGAACTGAGATATATTAAAATACTGACTGAAACTGTGGGAGGTATTATTTAAACGACATGCCCCAATCTGAGCTAATCGGGGTCTAACTTGTAACCCCAGTTAGAAGGGTATTAGTACCATGCCACTGGTACTAACATTGGTGTGTATCCACTAATTATGAGTCTCGAAGGACTAGGGAGTCATTCCTAAACTAGATGGTGACCCCTAAGAGATTTCAATCCTAAACTGGTGGTTGACATCTCATAATCCTTTGCTGGCTATATAGTTCTGGAACTTAGGGACTGTTACTAAGGACCTAGTCCTAACTGGTAGGTGATCCCCTATCCCTAGGTTCGCTCAGTGCTAAATCCTATTCCCAACTGAACTAACACTAATACGGAACTGAACAAAGTTTAACTGAACATTTTTTTCTTATAGTGCTCATCATGATTATATCAATTGAGTAAATAGTAATATTCATGGTTTAGCTGAATCATTAATTAAAAATCTGAAATCATGTAAAACATATAGTTATCGGGTGTTTGTAACCCTCCAGCACTGAATGATCAGAGAATACAATATTAAAGCTTAAAACTTAGTATGGGATCATGATTTCAAAGACCCAAAACATAAAAATTCAAACATGTGAGAATCATGAACTTGAACATGGGAATGTGTTAAGTATGAGGAAAACAACATGCTTACACGGCTAAATACATAAATTAGGGATTTAACGTGAATTCACTTAAATATAACATGGGAAACTGAAATTTAAAGCATTAAACAACCTAATTTTTCATGGGATCATACATGAACATGAATTGAGTTTAAATTACTAGGGAATACATGAAATTAACCCATCTTGAACATATGAAATTCCATAGTAAAGGAAAAGCTCCATATTTAAATTTAAAAGAAGGTTTACAGTCTCAATGGGTGAAAGGAACCCATTGATGAATATCCACATTCCTGAATAGGTATAATCTTGAAGATTGCTTGAGCTTAGAAGCTTGAACCCTTGACTTCTTAAGAATGAAGCTTGGGTTTGTTCCTGGTGATAAGGAGGGTTTCTTGAGAGAAATTTGGGGTGAAGGGGGCAAATAATCCCTTTTTGGGGGTTCCAAATCGTGTTAAAGACAAAATAGGGTGAGGGAAATAACTCAAATGCCCCTTAGGTAGTTAAACAGTATCACTATGTGGGACCGATCCATGTGCCAGGCCTCCCTCTCCATAAAAGAGAGAAATGTGTTGTATTGCTTACTTCAAGGCAGAGAGAAATACATCACTGCCAAATCATGTGGCTTTACTATTTTGGCTATCCAAATATGGCTCGAACCTTATCCAAAAATCTTGAAACTCACCCAACACATACTTTTAACCTCCCTAACCATGAGTTAACTTAAAAACCAACATTTTAGGGTCAGGAATATCAAACTAAAAATTCGCAAAGTTTAGGGTTCTTGAAAATGACTAAGTCCTCAATACTTAATAAAATTTTCAAGCCTTAGACCCATAAGCATGCAACTAAGAGCTGAATCGAGCTTAGAATATTAAGGATTATTACAATATCTCCCCTTGGAAACATTTTCCTTGAATGAAACTGGTTTAGAAGAGAATACTGAGATTACATGGTAAACATGCATGACTTGCGACAAGATTACATTATTGAGCTTGAAGCATGATACATGAACTGAACTGATTTCATGAATACATGCAATGACATAAGAATGGTTACATAGCCGAACTAATAATGGAAAAGAGTTAGTCTAAGAAAAATCATTATCTCAAGCAGAATCTAAATTTGCATAGAAAAAATAATGGTATTTGGTTTGCATGTCTGCTTTTGCTTCCCAAGTACCTCCCTCAATAGAATGATTTTTCCATAGAACTTTAACCAAGGAAACTTCTTTGTTCCTTAGTCTACAAATCTGATGGTCAAGAATCTTAACTGCGACATCCTTAAAAGAAAGGCTATCTTGAACATTCATACTTTCTAGAGGAACAGCAATAGCTGAATCACTAATACATTTCTTTAGAAAAAGGACATGGAACACTGGATGCACTGATGGGAAATCTGTAGGTAACTCAAGCTCATAGTCTACCTTTCCAAAATAATTCAAGATCCTATAAGGGCACAATATAGAGGGCGCTGAGTTTCCCCTTCTTTCCAAATCTCCTCACTCTTTTCATAGGTAAAATCTTCAAATAGATCAAATCACCAACCTAAAACTCAAGATATCTCCTTCTTACGTCTGCATAAGATTTTTGGTGGCTTTGGGATATATTCAGCCACTCCCAAATCAATTGAACTTTCTCAGTCACCTAAAACACTAAATCTGGTACGATCAAAGCATCCCCACCTGTCTCAAACCAAGCAATAGCAGATCTATATCTTCTCCCGTAAAAGCCTCAATCAGAGCTTTCTAAATACTAGAGTGATAACTATTTTATAGGCGAACTCAATCAAAGGTAAGTGGTCATTCTATATACCTTTAAAGTCAATAACACATTACCTCAATATGTCCTCTAGGGTCTGAATGGTCCTCTCCGCCTGACCATCTATCTGAGGTTGAAAAGTTGTACTGAGATGAACTTGGGTACCAAGGCCCTTATTAAAAGCTTTCCAAAAATGAGCAGTAATCTTAGTACCTCAATCTGAAATGATAGACAATGGAATACCATGCAGCTTAACCAACTACTTAAGATAAAGTCTGGCACAATCCTTAGCTGAATACGAAGTATGAACTAGCAAGAAATGAGCTGATTTGGTCATTCTATCCATATTAACCCATATCGAATCATGCTGATGATGCGTTTGAGGTTATATTGTCACAAAATCTATGTTTACAACTTCCCACTTCCATGCGGGGATGCTAAACTCCTATAATGTACCACTAGGTCTTAGGTGCTCAACTTTGACCTTCTGACAATTTGAACACTTAGCGACAAACTTTGCAATATCCTTCTTCATACCATTCCACGAGTAGATTTTCCGCAAATAACGGTACATCTTAGTAGCTCCCAGGTGGATGGAATATCACGCACCATGCGCTTCTGTAAGAATTAACTGCCTCAAATTATCAACACAGGACACATAACTTCTCTTCAGAATGATGTACATTATGTCTCTCTTGGGAGAGAACCTGCACCTTTTGCTCTCTAACTACCCCCTTCAACTTAACCAAACTGTGATCCCTATATTATTTTTCTTTCACTTAGGAAACCAATGAAGATTCTAAACCTTTCTGAACCCATATACTACCTTCAGCCGAATGAACCAACCGAACACATAATCTAGCAAGATGATAAATCTTATGAACTAAATTCTTCTTATCATTCACTACATGAGCAATACTACCATAGACAATCTACTAAGGGCATCTACCACTTCATTGGCTTGTCCCATATGACACAACACACTCATATCATAATCTTTTAACAATTCAAGCCACCTTCTCTTACAAAGATTTAGATTTTTTTGTGTGAACACATACTGTAATCTCTTATGGTTAGTGAACACATCAACATGAACCCCATAAAGATAGTGACTCAAGTTTTCAAGGCAAAGACAATAGCTGGCAACTTAAGATCATGGATAGGATAATTCTTTTTATGGGGTTTAAGCTGTCTAGAGGCGTAGGCTATGAACTTGACCTTTTACATTAAAACACAGCCAAGACCAACTCTGGAATCATCACCGTAAACTAGAAATCCATCTGAACCATCTGGAAAAGGCAAGAGTTGGGTGAAAGTGAGTCGAGTTTTCAACTCCTGAAAACTCCTTTAGAAGGAATCTGACCACTGAAATTTAACTATTTTTTGAGTCAATCGAGACATGGTCTCACAGTGGAAGAAATCCCTTTAATAAACCATCGATAATAGCTAACCAAATCTAAGAAACTCTTGATATATAATAGAGAGATGAGTCTAGGCCAGTTCCTCACTACTTCGGTCTTTTGAGGGTCAACTTTAATGCCATCACCAGAAATAATATGGTCAAGGAAAGCTTTTGATCTTAGCCAAAATTCTGGGTACTGGATACTTATTCTTGATTGTATCTTTGTTCAAGTGACGATAGTCCATGAACATTATGAGAGAACTTTCTTTCTTATACGTGAACAAGACTAGAGCGCCCCATGGAGAAATACTAGGACCGATGAAACCATTATCTAAGAGATCTTTTAACTATTCTTTCAAATCCTTAGGCTTATCTGGATCCATTCGGTAAGGTGGAATAGAGATAGGCTGGGTATTTGGTAGAAGATCTATTTCAAAGTCAATTTCCCTTTCAGTAAGAACTTCAGGAAGATCTTCAGGGAACACATATGGAAATTCCCTTACCACTGAAACTGATTCAAGACTTAGAGTCTCAGAACTAGAGTCCTTGTCTCAAAATAAGATGGTACATGCACCCCATAGATATCATCCCTTTTTCCCTAAGATAAGAAACAATTTGACCCCTAAGCACAGACGTACTACCCCTTTATTCAATAACTTGTTTATTAGGAAACTAAAACTGAATGACTCTATTTCTACAGTAAACTGAGGCATACCATGAGTGGATTCAATCTATACCAAGAATGACATCAAAATTAGTCATCTCTAACTTCACAAGATTAACTAAGGTGATTTTTTGAGATACCATGATCGGATAATTTTTGTATATTCGTGGTAGACACTAAGAAAGGCTCTGCTAATATTTCAGGACTAACACCAAAATTGACAGTTATATAAGGTGTTATGAAAGAAAGTAAAGCTCTGGGATTTAATAACACATACAAAGGAAGATGAAAGACCTATAACGTACCCATAACCACATCAGGTGAACTTTTTTGATCATGCTGGGTATGGAGGGCAAATAATCAATTCTGACGCAACCCACTGGTTGCACTGAAAATGGCACCCTGCTGAGTCGAATGACCCACTAGAGCTGATTAAAGATTATACTGGCCCTGTTGGCACGAATCCTATCCCTTATGAGAAACCACTGGACAATCCCAAATCCTGTGACCCAACTTGCCACATCCAAAATAGACATCACTACCAACATTACACACACCATGATAATTTATAACATATTTCCTATAGAGAGGATTAGTACAACTATTATTCATGGTACCCTAGGACTTAGAGACTGTCACTCTATCCCGACTATTTTACCTGAACTTAGGAATTGGAATACTAGCTAAAGAAGGAGCTGCGGCTAAAATTTTTTGACGAAAATGAGAATGGTTACCTCTTTCAGACCTTGGTTGAGAAAAGTTAAAACTACCGGTTCTGGCCCTCTTATTCTCTCTCTCTATTCTCTTAAGCTTCTCCTTCTTAATCTGTTGAACATAAACCATGATTCTAGATAGATCCATCTCCTTAATCAAAATAGCAATCCTACACTTCTTAACCATATTATCAGCTACACTAGATACAAACTTACCAATTCTAGACCTATTGTCTACCACCATAGTAAGAGCATACCTCACCAACTAGTAAACTTAAGTGAGTACTCATTCACACTCATACTAACCTGCTTCAAATTAATGAACTACTACACCTTAAATTCCCCCAACTCTAATGGAAAGAATCTACTAAGAAAGCCATGGAAAACTCCTCCCACTCAATAGGCCCTGCCTCAACACCTCAATCCTTCTTCCACTGCATAAAACAGGTCTGAGGAATATCCTATAACTGATATGTAGCAAACTCTACACTTTTACTTGAAGTGACACTCATGATATCAGTCATCTTTTGTACCATGTCCAAAAATTCTTATTGATCTTCCCCAGACTTAGTTCTAAAAAACAAAGGGGTATTTATTCGAGTAAAATCTTGAATCCTAGCTGTAACTATATTTGCCACTGGATTAGCTGGGCAATAGTTCATTGGTTGTTTTGAGCAGCTACTAAATAGGATAAAGTCGTGAAAATAACTCTAAATTCGGTGTGAGTGACATGCTCTTTCAGGGTATCTTCCTGAATAGGTGGTGGTGTAGGATGATCCCCATTCCTTCTTTTATTGTTTCCTCTGGGAGGCATTGTTAGTAAATGGAATGAAGGATGGGTTAGAAAAAAGGAATTTAATAGAGCCCATACTTTTTTGCACGACATGCACAGTGAAAGAAGGGAAACTTTCTTAAAAGGTCTTGTAGCCTCTTGTCCATAAGTGTGGCGCGCTTCACACCCATGCTTAAGAATCTACTCAACACAATTTTGTGACATCCTAGGACACTTTAGAACATTAGGCTCTAATACCAAATTTTTTCATGACCTAAGGCTACCCACTAGTTACGAAAATGGTGCTTATGGTAATAAGTGACCACAAGCTAACGCATGAGATGGTACCTGTCGTGAGCATTAGACAAAATAGCAATACATCACATGTGTGGAAGATAAGATGATAAATACTATAAGGCTGGATAATGAAATACAAATATCTTATAAAAACTGATAACACTGAATGATTGACCGACTATCTAACTAATTTTTTGAAAGCTTATAAGCGCCATGAGGAGTTGATAGGACAAACCCTTAACTAATTCTGACTAACTGAACATAAGAAAATGCTGAACTAACTAAAATAAATATATCATGTACTGATGGGTGAGGACTACCACCACTACTGCTGAGTAATGCTGATCTGTCTTAGAACAATTGGAAAACTGAGCATTCAAACCTATAATTGAAGACAACATAGCATAATAAAATATATGCAGTCAGTACTTTAAATATACTGGTACATGAGATGAGGACTGGATAAAATGCATGAGGTATTTAAGCATGAATATATGAACATGTAATATCTGAGAATGCAAGACCAAGAATAAATATGTTTCTGAAATAAATTTGAAATTTGAAAGACTAAAATTTATTTAACTAAATGACTGAAAACCCATACACTTAGTCAGGCAAACCTGAACTGAGATATACTAAAATATAGACTGAATCTGTAGGAGATATCATATAATCAACATACCCCAATCTAATTTAATCGGGGTCCAACCTGTAACCCTAGTTGGAATGGTATCAGTATTGTGCCACGGGTACTAATACTAGCTCTATGGATCTACTAATTGTGAGTCCTGAAGGACTAGGGAGTCATTTATAAACTGGTGGGTGACCCCTAAGAGAGTGTCAGTCCTAAACTGTCGGGTGACATCTCATAATCCTACACTGGCTATGAGTTCTAGAACTTAGGGACTGCTACTAAGGACCCAGTCCTAACTGGCGGGTAATCCCCCATCCTTAGGTTCGCTCGATGCTAAATCCTACTCCCAACTAAACTAACACTAGTACTGAACTAAGTTTAACTGAATGTTTATTTTGATAGTGCTCATCGTAATTATTTCAATTGAGTAAATAGTAATATTCATGGTTTAACTGAATCATTATTTAAAAATCTATAATTATGTAAAACAACTAGGTATCGAGTGTTCATAACCATCTAGCACTGAATGATTATAAAATATAATATTTAAGCTTAAAACTTTAGTATGGGATCATGGTTTCAAAGACCCAAAATATAAACATATCATCAAATATACGAGAATCATGAAAATGAACATGGGAATGTGCTAAGTATGAGGAAAACAATATGCATACATAGCTAAATTCATAAATTGGGGATTTAACATGAATTCACTTAAATGTGACATGGGAAACTAAAATTTAAAGCATAAAACAACCTAATTTTTCATGGGATCATACATGAACATGAATTGAGTTTAAAATACTATGGAATACATGAATTTAACCCATCTTAAACATATGAAATTCCATAGTAAAGGAACAACTTCATATTTAAATTAAAAAGAAGGTTTTTGGGCTCAATGGGAGAAAAAAACCCATTAATGAATAGCCACATACCTTAATAGCTGTAATCTTGAAGATTTCTTGAGCTTAGAAGCTTGGATCCTTAATTTCTTGAGAATGAATCTTAGGTTTATTCTTGGGGAAGAAGGAGGGTTTCTTTAGAGCAATTTGGGGTGAATGGGGTAAGTAATACCCTTTTAAGGGTTCCCAATAATGTTAAGGATGAAATAGTGTCAAAGAAATGACTCAAATTCCCTTTGGGCAATTAAACAGTAAAATTTTGTAGGATAAAGCCATGACCCGCGCCTCTCTCTCCATGGGAGAGAGAAATGCATCATGTTGCTTACTCCGAAGGTAAGAGAAATATATTGCAGAGCTTCTCACCATAGGAGAGAGAAATTCATTATGGCTATATCATGTTACTTCACTATTTTAGCTATCCAAACTTGGTCCAAATCTCATTCAAAAAACTCAAAACTCACCCGAGACATACTTTTAACCTCCTTAACCATGAATCAACTAAAAAATCAATATTTAAGGGTCGGAAAGGCCAAAAAAATCCACAAAATTTAGAGGTATTGAAAATGACTAATTTCTCAATACTTAGTGAAATTTTCAAGCCTTGGACCCCTTAAACATGCAACTAAGAGCTAAATCGATCTTAAAATATTATGGGGTATTATAATTACCTATTACCAGTATATTATTTGTTTTTTATATCTATTGGGCTTATGGAGGCCCAGTTATGTATTATTTGTTCAGACTAGCTAATTACTTTATTATTGTTACTATGGTAGTTCATGACAGGTTGATTATGTACTTGTACTAGAGTTTATCGGTATGTGTAATGACCCTCTAGGTTATTTTCTTTATTTCTATATACTTTTATTATTTATAGATTTTCTATAGCTTCTCCTAGTTATTTGTGCCTTTCTGGAGCTAATAGATCGATTACTGATAGTGCTCAACTTGCATGTCAATTTAAGTGAAAGGCGGTCTTTGTTAATATAACTACCCAGAAAGAGTTAGGGTCGAATCCATAAGGAACAATGTGAGTGTCAATTTAGTAGGTTCGAAATAAAAGTTACTTTCTATGTTTAAACCTATGGTACAAAATAGTTTTGGGGGTCCTCAATCTTGTCAAGTGTGAAAGAAATTCTTGGGCTTCTAAAGGACTAGTTTAAGGCTAAAATCAATTAAAGGGTAATCAATTAGGAATGGATCTTGGGGTTATGATTTACTAGGGGTAAGTTATGCATGGATTCATGAAGATTCAGTGCAAATTTCAGTTGTTGATGATATGATCGGCTAAGTTCAAATTCCTTGAGGTTAGTTTTTCAACAAAACCTTAAAGTGTCACTCATTGAATCTATCGAGTACCTAAAAAATGTGTCAATTAAAGCCACCTAATACCTTAATTTGGTATCCCTATTTCTAGGATGATACCTATGGTACAGTTAACCTCATAACCTCCCTTATCTCTAAGATGCTGAAAATTAGCAAACTCTGCCCATAATGGTCTACTATTGTCTTGGTTCCCGCATTCCCCATTCAAGAATGATATGGGTTCACCTAAACCCCTCTTTTAAGGATTGTTTGAGCTTTCAAGAGTTTAGGATTTTCACCCATCAAACCCATTTGGGTGTTTGGGGGCTTTCACCTATAAATTCTAACTAGTCAACCCAAAAAATAGTAGAACCCATTATCAACAAACTAGAATCTACACAAATACATCACAACCCATATGCAATTGTACCTTATTCTAGCATAATCCCAAGATCTAGATCTAGCATATCATAACGATAATGAAGTCAAATATACCAAGATGTCTATCAAAGTTATGCATTAGAAAAATAAAGAGAGAACAAACCACACTTTTGATTCAAATGAATCTTTAATAGACAAAGCTAAATCTACACTTTGAAGTTTGTATAATCACTTCTTGCCTCAAATTAGTACAAATTTAAGCTCCATGCTCTAAGAAATTACAAAAACCCGAAACTAAGGATGAGAGGTAGGGTTGTAGAATAATGATTCTCAAGATGCCATAGAATGAAGGGATTTTCATCCTTAAACTGGATTTGGGGATGACTGGTCAAAATAATGTTTCTATCCTTGGGACATTTCCTACCCTTACCCGATCATGTGAGATTGATCATAATCGCACTCACTGCAATCGCAATTAGTCTATTGTGATTACAGTTGGTTGACTAGCTTGACTCGGTGCGATCATGGGCTGACTCCCATGATCCTAATAATTAAAGTCTAGATCCTGATTATGCTTCAACTTATCTAACTTCAATTTCCTTTTTGATCCTTTTCTGCTCAAGTTTGCTTTTTTTTTTACTCGGCACTTGTACACCTGCAAAATATGAGAATTGGTACATTTAACCCCAAATATGTCTCACTTTTACTTTTAAATCATAGTAGTGTGCATGAATATTTAGTTCAAATGAGTGGTAAATTCACCCCTCATCAATTACCAAACACTTTATTTGGTTTGTAGAGCCAGTTCTTTATTTTAAACTCTTCATTGGTAAAAATTGGCTATCTAGTAATAACTTTAGTCAAATGACCTAGTATGCTAATTTTGAAAGTTTTGTCAGCCTTGTAACGTCAATTTTAACCTAGGGGAACCTTTGATTTGGGTCTCAAGGCTTCAGACTCATTTTGGGCTATTGGCAAGAAATTGATAAAAATAGTCCATGGGTATGGGTCCCACTTTTCATCAAAATAACCTTGTATAGAAATTTTAACTGTACCATTAAGTCTGGAAATAATGTGATAGGGTAGCATAGTTTATTTGCATTCACAAGATTCGAGATGAATCTCAAGTTCTTAGTGGAGACATAGAACTTTTCAAGTCCCTACCTGGTGCAACTGCTAAAACAGTTCTTGGGTTATTTTAGTAAAGGCTGCTTAAGCGGCCAATCAATCTCTTAAGCGACCAGGCTTGCCTGCTATTAGAATATTAAAATAGATCCAGTCCGATTAAGTGAAGGCCATTTAAGCAACTATTGTTCTTTTTAAGAAGAGGGTGTATACTTGGTGGGTATTGCTTAAGCGATATTTGTCCACTTAAGTAGTGACCACTTAACCAGGCAAGTGTATGCTTTAGCGGCACCTGGATGGCATTAAATGCCCTATTTGTCTGATTATCTTCCTATTTTTACATAAATTCAAGAGCTTAAAGCCCTAGAGAGTCTGGAAAATTGGGGGAGAATTTATTAGAAACTCTTGGGATGATTGTGAGCTTGGGTTTCTCATTTCTTCATCAAAATCTCGGTATCTTTTCGATAATTTCATAGTTAATTCCCCAATTTATTTCCAAAATCCCTAAATTTTTGGTGGATATATTTTAGCGTCAGTTTACCTCGAAATTTACCCATTCTTGAGGATAAGCATTCCTTGAGCATTGAGGGATATGTTTACGATTTCAAATTTTGCAAGCAAACCCTACATGGGGTTTTTTACATAATTTTAGACCCGAAGCTTAAAAATACAATATGGGTACTGTTCTTGTTTTGATGAGTATATTATCATTTTGATAGTGTGGCATCGTGCGAAAACTTCTTTAAATAAGAAATCAATAATTTAATGAATTTCACCGGGTTTTCTTTGGCGCCCAAGTAGGCTAGGTTTATATTTCTTATAGGTTCATCTAACTTGTTGTATATTTATGACAATGTGCTAGATATGGGTTGGAAATTAGGTCATGGAAGTATATTTAGTATAATTTGGATCTCTTAGCCAGTTAAGAAACTATAAATTAGGCATAATTGACTTAATTACTCATTTGCTAGGAAGAATTGATATCTTAGGACTAAAATATGGCTTAATTAATATTTAAAAATAAGTTTAGATACCTTATCCTAATATATGGTAGAATTTTATTTAGTATGGATTTTAGGGAGTAAAATTGGGCCCCTTTGACCCACCTTAGGCCAAGACAACTCTTAGCTCCTTGTAGGCATAGTGGATGTGTTACATTAGCTACATTATATTCTAGATCTTGAGTATGTTTAGATTTATGATGTTTTATTGGATATTTGTGTTTTCGATGCATTTTATGTCTTTACGACCAGTTTGATTTCTCACTATTCATGATACGAGTTCCGATTCAAGTCCGACAAATGTTGATATGAGTTTTGGTTCAAGTACAATAAGTGATAACATGAGTTTTGGTTCATTTATGACATTGAAAGGTTATTTATAGAAGTTATGAAGATGGTTAAAGTGTTGTGTTTATGGTATAGAAGGATCCACGATTATGATTTTGATATATAGTTAATTAGTATAATTTTGATAGTTACTTCTCATTAATTTCACCCTCCGTCTTATGGGGGCCTGCTTTGGGTTAAATACTTTTTTGTAATTACTATCTTATGGGGCTAGTTTTATAGTGATGGTTATGTTTTTTATTATTATGGTTTTGGTTATTATGTACAGTATTTAGAGCATTATTCTAGGTTTGGCCTCTTACCTATTTAACTTATTTATCTCACTTTTTATTATACTTATATTATAATTTAACTTAGTTATATGATGATGCCTACTGGGTACCGGTGGCTTTGCTCCTCATTCTATACTTTTGTACCTTTTTGGTGCATATCTGAGTATTAGTGCCTGTTGTTAATGCTGAGATTTATTTTGGTCTAAGTTCGAAGACAAGATGAGATCTCAAAGTTGAAGTTGACCTTTTCTCCTTCTTCTATTTTGCTTAGTCTTTCTATTTTAAACACTGATGTACATTTGTCTTTGATAGTACTCATATTCTTTTCGTTTAGTGTGTATTATACCGAGATTACTAGGTCATGGGATTGCTATTGCTCTTATATGTCTTCCTTCTTCTTATTATTCCATGGTTTATTGTTTGTAAGTCTTTTACTTGTGTATTTCTAATATTTACGCCATTTTCACCAAACCATCCCATTGCTCATTGCTTTATGATATGGTTTGGCTTACTTTCTAGTAGGATAGAGTAGGTGACATCATGACTTAAAAGTTGAATCGTGACAAATTGGCATCAGAGCCAAGTTCACCAGTATTGTTGGTAAACGAGCAAATGTCTAGTAGATTCTCGTGAATCAAAAAAATGATGTCTGTTTCTTACCTTTGTGAGGCTATAAGACATTTATAGGAGATTATCAATTCTTTCATTCATTTCACGCTAAGAGTCTAAGTTTTTTTTTTTAAAAGATTCTTTTGGTTTTACTCTTTTGCAAATATCCAGGATGCATGTTACCGCTACATGAGATGAGGAACCCATGTTCGCCACTAGGGTTCTACTACAGTTTTTGGATAACCTAGAGGTTGGGAATAACTGAGAGATGGAGCCCTAATTAGAGACTAGGATAGGGGGACTTCACCAAGTCCTATTCCTGCTCCTTCACCAGAGAAAACTCTATCTCATCTTATATTGTACCAAGGGATAACACAGGCTCTATTAAGGTTTATTTCTTCATCACTGCTTAGGGATAAGTAAGTTTAGCTCTTCAGTTTAATTGATGGTGCATCATTTGAAGATTTAAATTTGTAGATCATCGTGGTATTAAGGAAGGAGCACAACCAGTAGCTGTGGCTCCCAAAGTTGAGGTACCTTCTATACTAGTTATTGCTCAATTGATAGTTGCTCAGCTGGTAGTTGCACAGCCTACGATGTCTGTTGAGGATAAGAAGATGTTGGGTAGATTCTTGAGATTTACTTTGCCTAGGTTTATGGTGCATCGGGAAAGGATAATTATGAGTTCTTGGTTTCTTTTGAGTATAGCCTCGATAATTTAGGTGTAGTTGAGACTCATGGTGTGGATTACACTAATTTCCAGTTAGAATTTTGAAACACCCTCGGTTTTGGCCCATGAAAATTTCCTAAGCTTTGAGATAACTGTCCTAGTAATGACTCACCATATGAGTCATATGGTTTGGAAATGGGTCAGGTGGCCCTAGTCGTGAGGTGTCCAATGAATGCTGGTTGAGGAACTATTATGGTAATAACATGGTTGTATGAGTCATTGGTAGTGGTGACAGATCATTAGGAGGACGGTCTCTTAATCAAATTAGTAACTTAGTGATTGTACTTTGCTCTGAATACGAGTGTTCACTAAGAGCCATAATTTTAGGGTATGAGTGGTAAAGTGGAGTTATATTTTGTCCAGTTTCAATTCCTTTAGTTTCTTTACTGGGTACGACTAGACCATGTGAGTCGTATAGTCTGATAACGAGTGGGATCTTGAAGTCATATGGTGGATAGTGTATAGGTGTCCAACTCCTTGTATTGGTGGTGACTCAAGGGTATGAGTCGTATGTTATGGTCACAAGTCACGGAGGTCGACTCGTAACCACTTGTGACATTTTTACAGTTTTAAGTTGGGGGCATTTTGGATATTTCCCCTTTTAACTCACTTTGAGTTCATGACTTAAAACACCTTTTGGGACTTCATTAACACATTATTCCCAATACAACACTTTTAAATTCTCTCTCAAACTCTCCCTTTAAGTAAAAGGTAGGGATTTATCAAGGTATTTAATTAGGGCTTTCAAGGGTGGTTTCTCTTTATGCTTCTTGGTGTCTAAGGCATGCAACTCTTCCCTCATTGTTATTTTACTAAACACATTTGTTTTATTGTTTGAATTTTATGGTATTGTGATGGTTTTGAAATAAAGGTGGAGGTTTTTGGATGTTCATGGTTGATTAATGCTACTCATGATTTGATTATGGGTTTTCATGTTCTAATTATGGTTTTCCACATGTGGGTGCATAGGAATGGTGATTTAATTGAGGGGTCATGGTTGATCCCTAAATATGATAATTTTGGCTTTAATAATGTCATGCCTCCAACCTATTTATGAAATTGTCAATGAAAGTTATTTTATCACATATTTTGACTACTCTTGGAATCCTTGCATTTCATAAATGATTAAAGAAACATGAATTGGTTTTGGTTGGTTTCATATGGTTTTGTAAAGTCCTTGGTAGTAATAGTTTGATTATAAGTGGTCTTGGTATTATTAGAAATGGTGGAGTCAAACTTGGTTTAATGGTTTATATGGTATAAGATAATAAACTTACAAGCTCTAAGTTTGGTATGGCTATAACAACAGTTAATGCCTAATTAAAAGACTCATTTTTAAATGGTTTGGTTATGTGTAAAAGGTTTAATTGGGCTTAAAGTGTGTTGAGTAGCAAAGCCATGGAAGGTGAAGGTCCCTGGGGGCCGATATTGGAAAATCACAGTTGTCGGTGTGGGGGGTGGTCTTGGTCACTGTGTGCATGATGTCACACTTTATATTTCTTTGGATGTACTAGTCATCCCAGGTTTTATTCTCTGGTAGTGCGGATAACATATACTGGGGCCCATTTAGCAGGGAGAGTTGAACCCATATAGCCTATGGATGGTTTTAGGACGGACAAACTACATAACCCAAGTTAAGGTTTAAATGCATGCTAAACATTATTACCTATCCCTTCATGGTTTATATGTATATATATGTGATTGCATATGGTTAATTATTTTGGTTTGAATGATGACATTGTTTTATCTTTATCCCTGAGATATATTCTAGCGTTTACCCTAGTACATATTTTCTGGTGTTGTATCTCTATGTGATGTTGGAATCAGCCATACTACCATTCTTCCTACTCAGTGACTGTGATTTAAGGACAAATTTTAAGCCAAATTGAAGTGGTGATCTTCCATACTCCAGAAGGCTCAATTTCATTCTATGGACTTCTTTTCATTATTATTATTACATTGCTTATGTTTTTGCATTTAGTCAGGGGTATCTGCCGACCGAATGTTCTTTGATTCTTGTTAGGATGTTTGTCAAACAACTATGGGAATGGGTGATGTCAGTATTAGGGTTAGCATTAGTATTATTATTAGCATTGTGATTGGTATTGGTTGGATATTGGGTTGTCGTTGTTGTCTATTGTTATAGACTTACTTTATTATCTATAAATTACTATTGTTTTATCCCATTATATATTCAAAATTCATCCAATATAGGGTATAGAGTGGTTAACGATAGGGTAATGGGGATGATTTTTGGTTTGGTTTAGACTTAGGATACCCAACATGATGAGGCCCTGGTTTGGGTCATTTTAGATTAGTATCAAAGCCCTAGGTTCATTGTCAATTGGGTGTCTGAAAAAGTCGAGTCTAGTAGAGTCTTTTTAGGGGCGTGTAGCATGCCATATTCATAAGGGAGAGGCTATAAGGTATTTAAGAATGTTTCTCTTTCTTGTGTTCTACTTTCTAGTTGTAAAGTCTAAGGTCCTCAATTCTCCTCTAATTTACATTTTTTTGCCTTTAAGATCATACCTCCCAGATGATCTGAAGCTCATGGAAACTCTTCTATCCCAATTAGGGACAATGCTAATGGAACTCACTCTTCTTTTAGGGTATAGATCCAGTCTAACATCCAGTTCCTGATTACTCTCCTAGAGTTCTATTGATTCCCTCCAGTACCTTTTGAGCTTCTCAAGTAGATGCGATGAATGTTGAGTTTTATTAGTCCATCATATATTGGCTCAGTTGGTAGCCTCTCAGGTCGAGCGTAGTGCTTATGTTGCTCTATCTTTTGAGGCAACAAGGGTTGGTCAGTTTATGAGGTTGAGCCTTTCTATGTTTATTGGTGTTAAGGTTGAGAAGGATACTCAAGGCTTTATTAATGAGATAGAAAAGATCTTTCACGTTATGCATATTATTAACATGGAGGGTATGGAATTCGCTGCCTACCAACTGAAAGATGTAGCATACCAATGGTATGAGGGATGGAAATAATTTAGGTATAATGATGATGAGTCATCCCTGTGGGATGATTTCTCTACTGGTTTCCTAGACCACTTCTTTTTTTAAGAGTTAAGTTAGGCGACTGTTAATCTTAAGTAAGGCAAGATGTCAGTCAAGGAGTATGCCTTGAAGTTTTACTAGCTATCATGGTATGCTTCAAAGTTAGTTTCTAGTATACGGGATAGTATAAAAAGTTTATTTTTGTGTTGTCCCAAGAATTAATCGTAAAGAGTAAGACTACCTTGTTGAACAAGGACATGGATATCTCTAGGTTGGTTGTGTATGTATAGCAAGTTGTGAAGGAGAATTAGCAGAAGGCAGAGATAGGGGACAGATAGCGCAAGAAGTTTACATTTTCTAACCGGGATGGTGGTTAACAGTAGAGTGGCAGGGATGGCGGTAGGTGGTCCAAAACAAAGTAGGGCCTAATCAGCTACATCATATCCTCCCTATAGGTTTTATGGTCAATTTTATCTGGGTTACTGTGATTAAGTAAGGGATAAGTACTTCTAATGTGGTGATCCAAGGCATATGGTTAAAAGTTTTCCTATTGGTAAGGTTGCCTCTAGGGTAAACAAGGTTCCTATTGCCTCTTCTTCAAATCTGGTACCAAAGGGTGCACATCTAGCTTCAACACTGGTCGGAACTGACTCTATGTTCTGACTACTCTTCAGGAGTCTGAGGCATCGCCTAATGTCATTATTGGTATGTTGAAACTCTTTTCTCATGATGTGTATTATTTACTTGATCCGGGGTCCATGCTTTCTTATGTCACTCCATTTATGGTTGTATATTTTGGTTATGGTCCTAAGTCTATTTCAGACCCTTTTTTTATTTCTACTTCTGTGGCTCATTCTATGGTTTCTAGAAGTCTATAAGGCTCGTGTGGTATCTATAGGTGGTCGAGAGACCTTGGTTGATATGTTTGAATTGTAATATTGGGGATGGATTGGTTGCACTTTTTCTATGTTTCCCTAGATGACCAAACTTGTAAGGTCGTCTACAAATTCTCTAATGAGCTAGTTATTGAATTGGAAGGTGTTCCTTAGATCCTAAAGGGAGGTTCATATCATATGTTAGAGCTCGGAGATTAATATCTAAGGGGTATCTTTACTATCTAGTCTGGGTTAAATATTCTTACTTAAAGGGTCCTTCCTTACCTTCAGTCCTGGTGGTGAATGCATTTTTGGAGGTCATAACTGATAACCTTCCTGGTGTTCCTCCAAATAGGGAGATTGATTTTGGGATAGATCTTGTTCCAGACACTTATCCTATTTTTATTTCCTCGTATAGAATGGATCCAACTGAGTTGAGGGAGCTTAAGTAGAACCTAAAGGGTCTTTTAGACATGGTTTTAATCCATCATAGTATGTCTCAATGGGGTGCACTAGTTTTATTCATACATAATAAGGTTGGTTCCCTTCGGATGTGTATTAATTAGTAAGAGTTGAATAATGTAATGGTAAAGATTAAGTACCCTTTCAAAGGATAGATGATTTATTTGATCATCTTCAGGGTGCTAAGTTTTTCTCTAAGATTGGTCTTCAATCTGGGTATCATTAGTTAAAGATTAGGGACATGGATATCCCTAAGACTAGTTTTCGTACCCGATATGGGCATTTTAAGTTCCTAGTTTTGTGTTTTGGGTTGACTAATGCCCTAGCAGTATTCATGGGCTTGATGAATAGAGTCTTCCGTTAGTTTCTAGATTTGTTTATCATTGTGTTCATAGACAATATTTTGGTGTGCTTTAAGAGCATGGTGCATCATGCTAATCACCCCTGTTTAGTATTACAAACCTTGAAAGATCAACGATTGTATGCAAAATTTTTGAAATGTGAATTCTGGTTGAACGCTATCACTTTTTTGGGTCATGTCATTTCTAGTGAAGGGATGATGGTGGATCCATATAAAGTTGTTGTGGTTAATAAGTGGCCTAGAGCCAAGACTCCAATCGATATTCAGAGTTACTTCGGTTTACCAATTTTTACAGAAGGTTTATGGAAAGTTTCTCTTCTATAGCTGCCCTATTGACAAAGCTTGTTTAGAGAAAGGTGAAATTCTTATGGTCTGATGCTTGTGAGGATAGTTTTGATAAGTTGAAGGATAATCTGACTTTGACTCTAATCTTGACCTTTCTTGAAGGCACTGATGGATTTATGAACTATTATGATGTATCTTGTTTGGGGCTTGGGTGCATTTTCATGCACCATGGCAAAGTTATAGCTTATTTTTCTAGATAGTTAAAGGTGTATGAGAAGAATTATTAGACTCATGACTTGGAATTATTGGCCATGGTAATCACATTTAAAATATGGCATCACTATTTATATGGAATGCATGTAGATATCTTTTTTGATCATAAGACCCTTCAGTATGTGTTTGCTTAGAAATAGTTAAACCTCAAGTAAAGGAGATGGCTTGAGCTGCTCAAGGATTAAGACATGAGTCTTCGCTACCATCCATGTAAAGCTAATGTGGTTGTTGATACTCTTAGTAGGTTATCCATGGGGAGTCTAGCTTATATAGATGAAGGGAGGCAGGATTTGGAGAAGGATATTCATGATTCGGCTAACCTTGGAGTTTGTCTCTTAGAGTCTGAGGATGGTGGTGTGTTTGTGTGAAAGATGGCACAATCATCTCTTGGTGTGTAAATAAAGGAGAGGAAAGTGTTGGATCCTATCTTGATGAAGATCAAGGGTGATGTTAGTAGGAAGAAGGTGATAGCCTTTGAGATTTGTGGTAATGGTACCTTATGGTACCAAGAGAGGTTATGTGTTCTCGATATAGATGGGTTTCGAGACAGGATCTTGGATGAAGCGTACGAGTAGCATTATGCTATTAGTCCTGGTTTGACAAAAATGTATCATGACCTCAAGGAAATATATTGGTGAAATAATATGAATCTTGATATGGCTAGTTTTATGGCTAGTTACATGGTGTGCTAACAAGTGAAATTTGAGCAAATAAAGCTCGGACAATTATTTTAAAAAATTGAGTTGCCTCTTTTGAAGTAGGCAACAATTAATATATATTTTGTTACCAATCTTCCTCAGTCTCAAAATTAGTTTGATTTGGTTTGGGTCATCATGGATAGGATGACAAAGTCTTCTCACTTCTTTCCAGTGAGGAAAAATATTTAGGTAGAGGATTATACGAGGTTGTACCTTTAAGATATTGTGAAGTTACATGGGGTGCCTATTTCTATCATCTCGAATCATGGTATGCAAATTTCACTGTATTTGACAGTCATTTTATAAAGGTTTAAGGATTAAGGTGAGTCTTAGTATGGCTTTCCACCCACAGTCGGATGGGCAAGCAGAAAGGACTATTTAGATATTGGAAAATATACTGCGTGCATGTGTGATTGACTATTGTGGTAGTTGGGTTGAGCATTTCCCTCTTATAGAGTTTGCGTATAACAATAACTACCACTCTAGTATTGATATGGCCCTATTTAAAACTTTATATGGTTAGAGGTGTAGGTCTCTTATTGGGTGGTTTGAGGTTGGTGAGGCAGAGATGTTTGGTCTGGATTTGGTTCACCAGGCCATGGAGAAGGTGAAGGTGATTTGGGATAGGCTATAACCTGCCTAAATTTGCCCAAAGTCTTATAAGAAAGTGAGGTATAGAGAGTTAGAGTTTAAGGTTAGGGATAGGGTGTTCTTGAAGGTGTCTCCCATGAAGAAAGTGATGCGATTTGGGTAGAAGGGGAAGCTCAATTATTGATATGTTGGTCCGTACTTGGTTTTTAGAAGGGTTAGTAATATTGGATATGAATTAGCACTGTCTTCTTGTCTAATCTCTATTTATCTGGCATTCCACATATTTATATTGAGGAAGTGAATTGGTGATTTGTCGTAAATTATACCTATAAAGAATATTGGTATTTTGGATTCTCTGTCTTATGCAGGAACAAACTATACTACCATTCCTCTTGCTAATTTACTTGGATTTGAGGACAGTTTTTAAGCCATATTAAGGTGGTGAGCTTCCATACTCCATAAGGATCTATTTCATGCTATGGAACTTTTTTCATTATTATTATTACTTTGGTTATGGTGTTGGCTATGGTCGGAGGCATGTCCTGACCGGATGTTCTTTGATTCTGTTTAGAGTCTTTGTTGAACAGCTATAGGCATGGGCGATGTCGGTATTAGGATTAGCATTGGTATTGGTTGGACATTTGGTTGTGGTTTTTTGTCTATGGTTATAGACATACTTCATTATCTATAAATTACTATCATATTATATGTTTGGAATTCATCTGACATGGGGTGTAGGATGGTTAATGATAGGGTATTGAGGGTTATATCCAGTCCGAGTTAGACTTGGGATACCCAACATGACTAGGCCCTGGTTAGGGTCGTGTTAATTTGAAAGCCTGACATAAGTGGAGAGGCTATCTTGACCCAGGCTATAACTAGGATCTCCTTATTTGACATAGGCTCAGTTCCCTGAGATGTTCTTAGTGAAGTACATGCCTCGTAGCCTTGGACATTGTTGGAGAGACTAGTTTTTGAGCTTGGAGCAGGGATCCATGACTATTGTAGAGTATTAGTCTTGGTTCCATGAGTTGGCTAAGCATGTTAAATCTATATTCGATAAAATATGAGTGGCTTCGATGCTATGTTTAAAGATTAAGACTTCCTTTTTGCATTGCTACACATAGTTTGGTTGCTGCTAGTAGATTTTTTATTGAGGGGTTGATCATGCTCAAGTTATGTAAGAAATGCATCGTGAGGCCAAACGGGCCAATGATAAGAGGCTATGATATTAGGGCAATATTAATGGGAGCGAAAGTGGCTCACGATTCGGAGGCAATGGTTGTCAAGGCAGGTATCCTCCGCATCAACCTATCAACATCAAGGGAAATATATTAGGCTCGTTCATATCGTACTTCAGATTATCAATGGAGGTCAGTCTATTGACAATAATTATTTTGGCCAGAGTAGTGGTCAGCCTCCAAGGGGTTTATCTTCTAGGTATTCTAGCCATGGTGGTTACCTAGGTTAGCCAGATCTTTTGGGTTCAGTATAATATTAGGCTCATTTTATGGTTGTGGGGCCTTTGGACATTTATTAAGAGATTTTCCCAATTGAGAGAAATGGTTCCTGTAGCTCAGAGTGTTCCAACGATTAGGGTAGTTCCTCCCCTAGCTTGAGGTGGTATACATAGTGGCTGGGGTATTCAACATGGTATTCGTGGTGGTTCCTAGGCAAATAGGACAAGAGTTTGGTTAGGTGCCCAACTAGGTGGCGAATGTGGTTAGTTGTATGTCTTACATGGAAGACGTAAGGCAAAGTCAAATACTATTATTACAAGTACAATTTTAGTGTGCCATTAATTGATTTTTTCTTTATTTTATCTAAGATCCACTTATTCTTATGTATTTCCTTATTCTATACCACCGTTAAAGTTATCTTGGGATTCTTTATCTGTATCATTATGTGTATCTACTCCTGTGGGTGATTCTTTAATAGTGGATTAGGTTTATATATTATATGTTAGTACTAATTGAAAGTTTGATACTTATGCTGATCTTATTTTATTAGACATTATGGATTTTGATATGATTTTAGGCATGGCCTGGTTATTTCCCCATCATACGATATTTGATTATTTTCCAAGATTGTTACTTTCTCCATTCCTGATAATCTCCAGTTATGTGGCAATGATCTATTAGTCATGAGCCGATGGGGATTATATCTTATGCTTGGGCTAAGAGAATTATTTCAATAGGTTATGATCTTATCTTGCTTATATTAATAATGTTAGCGTGAAGAGTCCCTTTCTTGACTCTGTTTCTATAGTTCATGAGTTTTTCTAGTATTTTCCTACCCATCTACTCTTTCTTCCTCCAGATCTTGATAATGAGTTTGTTATTGATCTAGAGCTGGGCACACGACCTATTTTTTGGAACCTTATCATTTGGCTCCTTTTGAGCTTAAAAAGGTAAATTTTCATCTTTAGGATCTCTTTGGTAAGGGATTCACTACACTGAGTATGTCACCTTGGGGTGCTCCTGTATAGGTCATGAAGAAGAAGAATGGTTCCTTACGTATATGTATTGACTACAATCAACTTAATAAGTTGACAATGATGAACATGTATCCTATTCCACGTATTGATGATTTCATTGACCAACTTTAGGGAGCAGCGATATTCTCTATGATTGACTTAAGGTTTGTTTATCATTAGTCGATGATTAAGCCTAAGGACATCCTAAAAACAACCTTCAGGACTTGTTATGGTCATTATAAGTTCTCGGTGATGTCTTTTAGATTAACTAATTCCTAACAAAATTTATGGAAATGTGTGTCCAGGCCTTAGTTACTCTTCTCATGATTGTGTTCATTAATGATATTCTTATGTATTTGAGGAGTAGAGCATATATAGCATTTGAGAATTATGCTCCAGATTTTGAGAGACTATAGGCTTTTTGCCAAATTTTCAAAGTTTGAATTTTGGCTCGAGTTGGGGACACTCCTGGGGCATGTGGTGTCTAATGATGGGATTATGGTGGACCCGACAAAGATTAAGGGTATTTGTGATTAGGCTATGCCTACTTCTCCATATGAGTTTCTAAGCTTTATTGGTATGGTTGGTTACAATAGGTGGTTTATTGAGGGTTTTGCTACTATTTCAATGACGAGGACCAGTCCTTAGACTACTTAATGGTGCAACTTGATATTTCTAAACGCTAAGAGGATACTTGCTAGTGTTGAGGAAAGGTTTACCTTATTTGAATAGATTTGGAGTCACTAGTTTGAGGATATGAGACTTTCCATCATTTATGATTAGGTGTTGAGTGGTGAGTTCAAGAAGACTACTATAGATTCTGAGGGTGTTTTGAGATATGATGGCCATTTTGTGTTTTGAAGGTCGGTGAATTGATTCAATGAATTTTGTACGAGTCTCATAGTTCTAGATATTCAATTCACCCCAGAATACTAAAATGTATAGATATTTGATGCTATATTATTGGTGAAGTGGACTGAAGAGAGATATGGTAGAATTTGTTGCTCGTTGTCTATGTTTTCAGTAGGTGAAGGTTGAGCATCAGAGACCTGGTGGCTTGATTTAATGGTTTTCCATTCACTAGTGGAAAAAGAAATGGATCACCATAGACTTTACTAGTAGGATGCCTCGTACCTTCCATGGTTTTGATAGTCTTTGGATCATTGCAGATTGGTTGACAAAATCAACCTATTTCATTCACATCCAGATGTCTTCCAGTGCCTAGAGGTTAGCTTGTATGTATGTTTGTGAGATAGTTTGTATGTTTGGTGTACTTGGATCTATCATTTTAGATCTGGGTTAAATTTTTACTTTTAGCTTCTGGAGAGCGTTTAAGGAGGAGTTTGTTACTCAGGTGGATCTTAGCACGACCTTTCACCCTCAGAATGATTGGTAGTTAGAACAGACTATTTAGGTTCTCAAGAATATTATTAGAGCCTGTGTTATAGATTTTTAAGGTCAGTGGGAGATGCACTTAGCTTTGGCAGAGTTTGAGTATAATAATAGCTACCATTTGGGTATTAAGATTGCACCATTTGAGGCATTATATGGTAATCATTGTTGTTCTCTAATTAGATGGTTTTAGACCTTCGAGATTTGACCCTGTGGTACAGACTTACTTCTAGAGTCATTAGATAGTGTTAGGGTGATTCAAGATAGGTTGAGGGTAGCTCAAAGTAGGGAGAAGCCTTATGCTAATTGTAGGCTTTATGACATGAGGTTTAGAGTTAGAGATTGAGTATTTCTCTAAGTATCGCCCAAGAGGGTGTGAAAAGGTTTTGGAGGAAAGGTAAGCTCAACCCCAGATATATTTGACTTTTTGAGATCTTTTACATAATTAGAGAGGTGGATTATGAGTTTCCCTTACCCCTAGATTTTGCTACTTTTCATTAGCTTTCCATGTTTCTATGTTGCGGTGGTACATATGAGTATAATATGCTTCGATGTGACTCAATTTAGTTGGATGAGAGGTTGACCTTCATGAAGGAGCTGTGTTCATATCACTAGAGATGTTAGGTGGTTACACTCTAGAGAGATTTTAGTGGTTAAGGTTTAGTGTTGATAATACCTAGTAGAGAAAGCTACTAAGGAGATCGAGAGTAAAATATAGGGCTAGTATCCTCACCTGTTCGAGGAGTTAGGTACATCTTAACACTTTACATTTGCGAATGAAAGTTATTTTAGTAGTGGATATTGTAATGACCTTCTAGGTCATTTTCTTTATTTCAACATATTTTTTTTTTGCTTTGAACTTTCCTATAGCTTCCCCTATTCATTAGTGACATGCGGGAGTTGACAGTTTGATTATCGGATAGTCCGTTTTATTTTTTGAGTAAATTCTTCATTTTGAACTCTTCGCTGGTAAAAATTGGATACAGGCAAAAACATTAGTCAATCAACCTCGTATGCCAATTTTAATAGTTCATCAGCTCTAGAACATCAATTTTAGGCTCGGGGGACCTTCGATTTGGGTCCAAAGGCTTCTGGACTCATTTTGGGCTATTGGTCAGAAATTGATAAAAATATCCCAAGGATGTGGGTTCCACTTTTCATTAAAGCAACCTTGAATGGGAATTTCCACCGTGCTATTAAGTCTGTAATGTCAAATTTGGTAGGGTAGCATAGTTTGTTTGCATTCACGAGATTTCAAATGAATCTCGAGGGGTCGATGGAGACTTGGAATTTTCCAAGTCCCTGGTTGGTGCACCCTTTAGTTGCTGCAACCGCTAAAATGACTTTTGGGTCTCTTTATCGGAGGCTGCTTAAGTGCCGGCCGACCGCTTAAGCGATCAGGATTAGGCTTTTTCGCTAGTGGGCTGCTAAAGCGAATCCTAGTCCCCTAAGCAAAGGCCGGTTAAGCGGCTATTGATCTTCTTAAGCGGAGGGTGCAGACTTGGCAGGTACTACTTAAGCGATACTTAAACGGTGACTGCTTAAGTGGTCAAGTGTCTGCTTAGGAGATACCTAGGAGGCATTAAATGTCTAATTAGCCTGATTTTCCTCCTACTTTCCCATAAGTTCAAGAGCTTGGAACTCAAGATAGTGTGTAAAATTGGACGAGCATTAATTAGAAGATTTTGGAGTGATTGTAAGCTCGGGTTTCTCATTTCTTCATCAAAATGTTGTTAAGTTTCCCTTAATTTCATGGTTAATTCCCTAATTTATTCCTAAAACGCCTAGATTATTGTTGGGTTGATTTTAGTATCAATTAAGCTTGAAATTTACCCATTCTTGAGGGTAAAAGTTCTTTGAGCATAGAGGGATATGTTAGGGATTTTAAAAAATGTAATTCTATAAGTGGCCCACATATGGGAAATTTTTTGGCTATTTCAAAAATGTAATTCTTTAAGCGGGGCCTATATGGAATTTTTATGTAATTTTGGACCCAAAGAATAAAAATGCAATATAGGCCCTATTTTTCTCATACTTATGTGTAGATTATCAATTTGATAGTGTGGCATCATGAGGAATCTTCTCGAAATGGGAAATAGATGATTTTGCAAACTTCACCGGCTTTCTTTGGCATCTAGGTAGGCTAGGTTTACCTTTCTCATAGATTGGGATAAATTACAGTATATTTATGATAATGTGCTAGATATGGGTTGGAAATTAGGTCTTGGAAGTATATTTGGTAGAATCTTGGTCTCTTGGCAAGTTAAAGAAACATATATTAGGCATAATTGACTTAGTTATTCATTCTCTAGGTAGAATTGGTATCTTAGGACTAAATGTGGCTTAATTAATATTTAGAAGTGAGTTTAGATACCTTAGTGCAATCCGAGATAGAATTTTCCTTAGAATGGGTTCCTAGGATTAGAAGTGGGTAACTTTAAGGACAGTTAAATTCTGATGTTATTCATGCTATGAATTCTGATTCATGTTCGGTAAGTGATAATATGAGTTCCATTTTAAGTTTGGTACTGATAACATGAGTTCCCCTTCAATTCTGGCATTGTGAGGTTATTTAAGACGGTTATGAAATTGGTTCAAGTCCGGTGTTTATGATATGGATGGATCAATGCTTAGGATTTCTAGATATAATTAATCACATAATTTTGGATATAACTTATCGTTGATTGCACCCTAAGCTCTTATGGGGGCTCATATTAGGTTATTTACTTTTCTGCACTCTTTGGCTTATGGGGACCATTTTTATAGTGATGGCTATCAGCTAATTATGTCAAGTATTTGGAGCATTATTCCAGATTTTCCCTCTTACCTTGACTTATCTTATTTATCTCATATTTTTATTATATCCGTATTATGATTTAGCTAAGTCGGCTGATGATGCCTACTGTGTACCCATGGCTTTGGTACTTATAATACACTTCTATACCTTTTTGGTATAGATTCAAGTACTAGTGGCCGCTGTTGTCACTGAGATTTGTGTTGGTTAGAGTTTGGAGACTAGGCAAGCTCTCGAAGCCAGAGTTGACCTTTTACCCTTCTTTTATTTTTGCTTAGTCTTTCTATTTTAAAGATTGGTGTACATTTGACTATGATAGTACTCTGATTCTTTTGGTTTAGTGGCTCTTGTACCTTATTACTAGTTCATGATATTATTATTTCTCTTATTGATATTATTTCTAATTATTATTCTATGGTCTATTACTTGTAAATCTTTTGCTTGTGCTTCTTTGGTATTTATGCCATTTTTCACTGAATTAGCCCATTACTCACAACTCTGGGCTAGGTTTAGCTTACGTATTGGTGGTATAAAATAGGTTCCATCATGACTCGAAAGTCAGATCGTGAAAGTATGATTTTGATGCATTTCCTTTTTATGGCAAATTACATTATTGGTAGTTATCTCATGGTTAGACATTATGGTTAAGGACCCCAATTATGCCAGAACTAGCTTTCAAACTTGGTTAGGGTGCCTTGAGATGTTAGGATGGTTGCCTTAGGTCATTTCCTTTAGTAGTCATATATATATATATATATATCTCACTTTCTTGTCTATTCATCTCGTATATATATATATATTCTTGGCCTTGTACGTTAATTTACATCTTTCTTTCACACTCACTTTTCATATATACTAATGAATATACGGTATTGAACTTAAACCCTAATTATTATTAGGATAAGATAGTTTATCCTTATTGTCCTACTACTTTTATCGTGATTAGTTTCTTGGATAGCTATTTGTAACTACATTTATGCCTTACACGTTATTTATGCTTGAATTATCTATGGAGCTCAGACTGTCGATACCTACTGAGTTTGATACTCATACTATACTTCTGAATTCTTTATGTGCTATGGTTTAATAGCACTTATAATGTTTAAAACCAAGAAGTATGCATGTACTTCATGCTATTTTGTTGGGTTGTGTTTTTGAAGTGATTATGCAGGAAAATAGGTTTTGGGAGCCAACTGGAAGAAAAAAAGTCAAGAGCTGAAAAGTGATTACCTACTTAGGGTACCTATTCCCCATAGGTTCCACCTAAAGGGTGTCGGTAGGGTGTTGGTGATAGAAATCTTAGTTCCAGAGAAGTCGTCTGCTACCTAAATGGAGAAACCTATGGCCTACATGTGCCACCTACGGTCCATAAGTAGCATTGTAGGTGGCCACCAACTCAAGTTTTCCTCTTTTGTTTAGGATTTAATTTCTAGGGTTTCCATGTAATCTTTAAATACCTTTTTGATGTTTTAAGTTAAAAAAGCTGGGGAATGCCTTAGGGGGCAAAGTTACCGCACTCTTATTACTTACAAACATATTCTTGATTTCGAGATTTGATTTTGATCTTGGGATTGTTTTGTTCGAATTATTAATCTAGACTTTGGATTTTCATCATAAATTATTGTGAGATTGATTGAATGATTTCAATTATGAATTTTATTGACTTTTTAACAAATATGAGCGGCTAATCCCTTAGCAAGGGTTGTGGAAACCCTGTCAGATTAATGAAGTAGGGAAAGTGCAAAGTTGTTCTAAACTGATATTCTTGCTTGTATTGTGATAATCTTCAGTTTAATAGACCTCTTAGTGGTTGCAAATGTTAGGATCCTGCTTATATTCCTAATTTGCATCACAAGAAAGGTGGAGAGAAGGAAATGAAGATTATAATATAATTTGGAATTAACTGTCCATATAAGCTAATCATCTTCATTTGCTTATGATAATTATCTTCATCTAATAACTCGAAACTAAAAATGTAATA
Source organism: Capsicum baccatum var. pendulum (assembly GCA_030864225.1). Taxonomy (NCBI): domain Eukaryota; kingdom Viridiplantae; phylum Streptophyta; class Magnoliopsida; order Solanales; family Solanaceae; genus Capsicum; species Capsicum baccatum. Next base: position 119,599,443 of record CM061553.1, read on the forward strand.
GTTAATCTGGAATCTAGGATAAGGGTTAGTTTAGCGACACTTGATCATACTTATATGGATTTGTCACTATTTAGAATAGCACACTAGACTATGCACGGATATAAATAAGAATACAATTCATCAGTTGGGACATATTGGACCTCATTCTAATCATTTTTATACATTATGTTTGGATAGTAAGATATTAATTGAGCTATCCGAGCCTACAAAAGAGTGTAAACCAGAGGAAAAATATGTCTATATTCTACCAAATTTGAAAAATTATATTCCTCGCTTAAGGGACAAGAATTGCAATATGACACATCGATTGCTTGGTTCCTTTATTTTTATGCCACCACCCCTGGAGCATAGTAGATTATTAAAGAAAAAATTTGGGTTGAAATTCATATGTTTTAAGTGGAAAGTAAAATTGAAGACCACTTTCTTGGCTACCTTGAAAAGTCTGAGTAATCAAGGTACCCGCATTATGCTGTGATATTAAATCAGGCACTAGATGAGAGACAACCCATGGTCTTGTTGGTGAAGTCTGAGTAACCATAATAGCCACATTGTGCCGCGAAATTAAATCAAGCACTATTTGGGAGGCAACCCAGGGTATGGTGTTATTTGTGCATTTGTGTTAATTACTGACATCATAACTTCTCACCTAAGGTGCCGCAGGTTTGTTTATAACTCACTTGTTTTTAGAGGTCTAATACATTGGGGACAATGTATGATTATAAATTGAGGATAAACCTGCTTGTAGGTCTGGATGTCCTCTTGGGGTTTTTTTTTCATGTCTCCTTTCCTTGGATTTTTGTTGTTAGTAGAGCCAACATGCTTAGGACGTATTGTATTTTACTTTTTGTTGTGTTTTTTTGTGTAACTAGGAGAAAAATGAGTAGGTAAGGCAATTGATGTACTGTATTTTGATTTATTGGGAAATATGATACCCCTTCAAAAAAATTGTTTTTTAATTCTGTGATGTATATATATTTGTGACCATTGTAAACTCGTTATGAAATTAGAATTAGGGATGGAATAATCATAGCTAATAATGCATGAATTGGATAGGTAATAGTGTGTGATGCAAACCTGTTCCATGTCTCTGAGAGATACTACTTTGTTCTCTTTTTCTGTTGCATCCAAAACTTTCCTGGTTAGTCTTACCTTAGTTTTAGGATAGTCGGTTAGGAAAGGATCATAGGCTATTCTTGAAATAAGTCCACTTTTAGCCTAAATGACCCTACTAAAGTGAAAACGTATCCTTTGATCCTTATTTTAAGCATGTATAGACTATTTTTCTTGTTACACCTTTCACCTTCCTATTTTGATTGCAATGAACCTATTTTGCCCCTGGTCCTCATTGGACATTGTTTACCTCAACACATGCAAAACACCTAAGTTGAGGGTGGCTATATGTCACGACCCGAGACTACTCCTTAGTCTTAACACAGTTCTTTGAACCATTATTGATCCCAAGCTAACCCATGAACTGGCATGATACCCAAACATCTAATTTAACATGTATAACAAAACTTAATTTGCTGAGCGGAAGCATAATCATGAAAAATCATAATAAAGATAATACTGATACAGTTTACATCATGATACAACTAAAGAAAGAAACTCAAATTACATGATTGGCTCTGAGTGGCATCTATGAAACCTCTATTATGCTGACTATAAAAAGCTGGGACATGCTTCCAACTACCACTAATCAATATATATGGAAAATCAAAAAAATAGTACATGATATACAACTATCTGGAGTTCTCAAAATAGGAGAACTTATCACCTGCTGGCTGAAAGTAGCAAACTGTCCGACCCTACTGTAAGAGCTACATATGGTACCTACATTATGAATGATGTAGCCACAAATGCAGACATGTGGTTAGTACGTTGGAATATACTGAGTATATGGAGACACATACTAAATCATGGAAATATTTCAAACATCCTGTAAAACTGAGGATATAAGTTATTTGCTGAAATATACATTATGAAACATGACTATACATGAAAACTGTAAATCATAGAGAATTTATAAATCATGAGTTGGAAAAATTCTGTAAGCTAGGAGAAGATAGAAACATAAATGTCGTAAGTCATTCTCTTGTAGGGCTGAATATGTTGTAGAAGCTATACTGATGATGATGTATGAATATTGGGTCTAAAACTATGTGGTGGAAACAAACTTAACTCAAAAATCTGAATATACAAATATACTGATCATGAACGAATAAACATACAAAACCAACATAACATGTTCTAAGTAGATCTGATTAACAAAATGATTGATGCCTGTGTAACTGAACAACTGAATTTTGAGTAACTGGATAACTAACATCGATATGATGAGTCATGGATATATGAATACTAATTATGTAAAACTGAACTGTACTTAGTCTGAATAACTGGACTGAAATTGTAGGGTACTGCGCAAATGAGATAAGGACAAACTGAACAGTATGAGATAACTGAACTTGAATGAAAAAAGACTGTAATATCTGAGAATGCAAGACCAAGCATATGCATATTTCTAAAATAATTTGTAAACTAAAAAATTGAAATCTGTATTACTAAATACTATAAATCTATATGATTTGGTCAAGCAAACCTAAACTGAGTATATATTGAATATTGTATTAAGACTGTGGGAGGTATCCTCTAATCAACATGCCCCAATTTGAGCTAATCGGGGTCCAACCTGTAACCCTAATTTGAAGGGTTTCAAGACTAAACTAATGGTTGACCCCTCATATCTTACAATGGCTATATAGTTTTGTAATACAGGGACTGCTAAGAACAACTTTGCCTAACTGATGGAGATGCCACAATCCCTACATTCACTCGGTGCTAAATCCTACTCCCAACTTAACTGACACTGAAATAATAAACTGGCATATGCACTGAAGCTGATAATAAAAGCTTAGGTCATGGTGTTTTGAAAACATCAGTGTATACAAAGTTTAAAGTAATAATAAACATGTGAACTGATAGTGCTCAACTTGAGCATAATCACTGTGTATAACGATAAGATATGGTTTAACTAAATCTTATTTGAAAATATGAAATCATGTAACATATGTAGGTATCAGGTTTTCATAACCCACCAACACTAAATGATCGTTAAAACATGACATTAAACTTAACGTGTAGTATTGAATCATGGTTCAACTTAAGACATAGGCATTTCATCAAAGATGGGGAAAACATAAATTTAAAACATGAGAATGTTGCTAAAAATCATATGTTTAGGATCAATCATGGAATTCACTTAAATAAGGCATGGGAAACTTAAATTCATAGCATGGGGAATTCTAAATATTTCATGGGATCATACATGGGCTGAATTTAATTAAAATCACCATGAAAACATGAAATTCAATCTTTCTTGAATATATAAAATATCATAATGATGAAAAATTCACTCTTTAATTGAAAGTAAAGGGTTTTTTGGGCTCCATGGGTGAAAGGAACACATGAATGAATACCCCCATACCTTAAATCTATAACTGGTTCTGTTATCCAAACATGCTCCAAACTTGTCTGAAAAATCCAAAACTCCCCCGAGACATACTTCTTATATCCTTGAACATGAATTAACTCAATAACTAACGTCTCAGGGTTGGTAAGGTCAAAATAAAAATCCTCAAAGCTTAGAGGTCTTGAAGATGACTAAGTCCCCCACACTTTGTGAAAATTTCAAGCCTTAAGCCCCTTAAGCATACAAATAAAACCTGAATCGAGATAAGAATAGTGTGGGGTATTACACTATCGTAGGGGTGTATAATTTGAAGTAGGTATGAAGAAGGGTAAATAAGAGAAAAGAAAGTAGGGTTTGGTGTGGTAGAAAAATAAAAAGAAAAGAAAGGTTGAAAAAAAAGAATAAAATAAACCATACCCAACCAAAATGTGCAATAAAAGAATTAAATGGGAAAAATAAGGGTGTAATTTTTGTGCATAGATAAACCCTTTCTTTCCTTTATGCAGTATTTTCTTTCTTCAAATCCAAAAAGCTTCACTTTCTCAAGATTGTAGGAACCTTCTCAAGGCTTCGTGGCCCAACTATACTTTGTTCTTGTAACACCCCACACTTAATTATGCGCATTAGCCATGGTTATATGTGTTGGAGTATATGTATTGATCCTAAGTTAGGTATATATGAGTTTAAGTATGAGTATTGATTATTTTGAGATGGTTTCAAGTGTATAGTTTGATTATATGTGTATGGGAATCGACTTTATTTATACCAGAATTTTCCCGTCGATGGTTCCATACAAAGTTTATTGAATAAGATTTCCAACGATATAAATATTTCCAAAAACGGATAAGTTTCGGATATAATCAAACACGTTCGAAACTATAAAACGACGGCCGGGATAATTGTGAACAGTAAATGTGCAGGAAATTCAAACTACTGAGGCCTGCCAGTTTTTGGGTCGACTTTGAACGATCATAACTCCCTCAATATAATGAACTAGGAGAGATACCACCTATCAAAAGAAAGATCTTTGCGTCTTGTTTCCAATGCAATTAGTTTCATCCAAATCCAACATCTGAGTAAGGAGTTATACTCGTTTTACTTCGGCCTCTCAAAATAGATTTTTAGGGTCAACTTCAAACGATCATAAATCCTTGTACAGGACGAACTGGGTTGCCTACTTTATATGAAATGAAATCCCTTTTAATTATATATCCAACGATACCAATTTCACCCAAATTCGATATCGGAGGAAAGAGTTATGGATGATTTACTTTAGCCTGTCAAAACATTCTACCATGGACAGATTCGGATTTACTTAAATTTTTAAGGGCAATATGGTCATTTTCCATCACCTCTTGGACGAAAATTTGTCATTATATAGATATAATTGGTCTTATATCCATCAATTATCATCATATTATTGGAAATAAGAAACCCTAGCCTAATTTCAACACCAATTATCTTGTGATTCAACCGTAGAAAATCCAAATTGATTCCGTAGTTGTGTTCACCATCTCGAGGGCTTTGAGAAGCACCCCTTATTTGTGCCAACAGGACTTCGAAATCAAAAGGTCCATTTTATGGTAAGGATGTAAATTATGTTGGTGTTATTTATATGGATATGTATATATATATATATATATATATATATATATATATATATATATATATATATGCATGTGAGCACAAGAAGTATGTTATTTGATTGTTGTTGAAAGATGATTGGAAATGATGTTGTATTATTCTTGTGCATGGTTGGATTATGTTGAATTGTGAAGGGATTTGGTGTGATAATATGGTATTGAAATGATGATATTAAATATATATACACATAAACCTATTGATCAAGTTGGTTTTTGGAATGTTTTACAAATATTGGTTGTAAGGAATTATGGAAGAGAATTGTGGTGCTGGGTTGCTAATACTAGATGCCAAATATTACATTGTAGATAAGTGATTTGTAAAGGCGGGAAGTTGTGTCGAATTGGTGTCCGAATCTACAACGAGGTATGTAAAGCATACTCTAACGATGTTCTTTGGCATGAAAACACCAATGTTCCATCAAGTAAGATTCCAAGGTTGTCCAAACACATGTATTGTTCTACATTACCAACGAAGTTGTTTCCATTCTATAAAGTGTCAAAATATTTCATTGATATACCAAAAGGCTCCTATTTCATTGTTGTGATATTGATGATTCTGAAACACATTGTTGATGTACTAATGAGTCTTTATTACATCGTTATTGTATAGAAGGTCTATTACTTGATTCCTATTGATGTATCATTGTTCCAAAGGTACTATATTGACATGAACACTAATGTAATAATCTCAAAAGCTTTTGAACTAAGTTATTGGAAAGATTTCTTATGTGTGTTACTTGATATACGTGTGGGTGGTATCCTAGGGGCATAAGCCTAGCATGGGTCGATCCCTATTTATGTGTTTATGGGTGGTATCCCAGGGGCATAAGACTAGCATGGGTCGATCCCAATTGATATGTACTGGAGGCAGCCTAATGGTCATAGTACGGTACAGTATTGATTATTGTTAGGTGGTTGGAGGTTCGGGAGAAGGAGGTAATGGCTAATGATAATTGTTAAGAATGAAATAAACGAATATATACCGTTCCACAAATGTGTTTGAATCCAAGAACCTAGTTCAGATTAATGATAATGTACATGATCCTAAAAGTGTTTATGAAGTGTGGTTCACTTCTATTATGATTTATTCACATGTGTATGATTTTCTTGATCCCCCATATCACATATGATTATCTACAGCTTTACATACTCAGTACATATTTTGTACTGACGTCCCTCACGGGGGGACCTGCATTTCATGCTGCAGGCACAGGTACTTCAGCTTATTCACAGCATAGATAGGAGCCGGGTCGTACAACTATTGTTTGTGAGCTCCAGTTTGCTTCGGAGCTTTCCGAGTCGGTTCCTTATGTTTTGTTATTGTACAGGAGTCATGTGTGGGCGGGGGTTTGTCCCGACCCTAGTTATGTCATGTATATATGTCCTAGAGGCTTTGTAGACATAAGGAAGGGTCAAGTCATGGGAGTTTATATAGTGATGTTATATTTGTATATGTGGTGGCCCCGATGGCCAAGTATTATATATATATATATATATATATTTGTGTGTGTTGTGCTGATACAGGAAATTAGACCCTTCTATATGTAACGAAGTGCTGCCCAAAGTTTTGGTGAATGTAAGTGAAGGTACAGGTATTTGAACGAGTTCTCCCAGGCCTTCTCGGCTTCGGGTGCCAGTCCGGCCCGATGGGATTTTGGGGTGTGACAGTTCTCTTTCCACCACCCCCAACATAGGCTTTTAGCTTCAATTAGTATTCTCGAGTTCAAGAAGGATAGGGTTCACAAATAGATGAATAGAAAGGTCACAGTTTGTAATGCATTTGCTAAAGAAAGGTCTGAAGTCTTGAAGAGGGTGACTAGGCATAATTCTTATGTATTGGTATAATATTTAGGCTAAAGTAGACTTACAAAATCACAAGATGGCCTATGATCATTTTACCAAGCAAGCATAGTCAAAAATTAGCTTTGAAAGACTAAAGGGTCAAGTTCTAGATAGTACAAGTACACATGAGAAAGTGATAATTAACCGAACACACATGGCATGTGAGTGTCATCAAGGGGATTCAATTGTTCTACCCGTTTGAGACAAAGATGGAGTATTCATTATCTTTTCGAAGTTAAATTTCGGAGTCATAGGAATAGGGAAAAATTTTTGTCACAATGTTACTTACGTCCATGCGTTCAAATAATTTTTTAAAATTTTTTATGTGGAGGGGGTTGTTTGTTTTTACATCTGCACCACACATAATTTACTAATCATGGAGACCATCCGGACTATCATCTCACATTAAAGTTCATAGTATGGGTGACCCACAATCTGGTTACTCTGACTACACTTATGGATCTTAATGCAACTGCAAATTACCAATGCCATAGGTACTCAACTTTCCTTGCATTCTATGGTTAGAAATGCGATCATGATGGAAAAAACTGGACTAATGAAATTTAAACTAAAATACCAAACTACGAACAAAACAACTAATCCATGCAAATTAAGGCACCATCAAGGTGCCCAAATATTACAACCCAAATAAAATGATGGTGAGAATTATCCAAAAGACAAGAAAAGAATATAATACAAACCCAAATTAAATGAATATGAATAAGGAGACACCCCCAACTTAAAAGATAGCAGTATCCCCACTGTATAAACAATCACGGGTAAAAGAGATAAGGGGGCACCCTGAAACTGCATCAAGGGTTGGTATCATTATTGGAATCTGCATCACCACCCTTTTTCTCAAGATCAGACCCTTCGAAAGTGAAGTCGTTCATGGAATTATTGCTTTTATTTTTGGTCCACAAGATTTCCCTTCTGGAGTATAGCTGTTGTGCTAACCAATTCCCCGATGTACACCCCTTCGCTTTGAATTCACCCATATCTGCCTGCTTGAGCCCATAAACATCATTGATTTGTTTAGCCCTAACTTTCACCGCCTTTTCCTGAATCTTGACAGTCACATTGAGTGGGTCCAAAAAGGAGACTTCACCAATGTTTGTATAGAATTCACAATCCCATTGCTTATTTGGGATGCATAGATCCAGGGTAAAGCATCGCCACCCTATGGACTCAAGTTTGTTATGAAGATTTGGTAGTTTTTTTGGCACATTATTCAAGAAAATTCCTCTCTTTGAGAGCATCTTTGTCCTTATGAAATCCCTGCAGTAAAAAGTGTGGCACTTGAGTACCATGAATCGGATGTGATCATACTTATCCATGAGGTTCTCCTGAAAGAATTAAGAACACATTATATCATTCGATGATATTTTAATAATGCAAAATTTTTTAGATTAATCACTAACATTCATTAGACAAGGTACATGGTGGTGTTTGACTAAATAATTGGAAATATAGGAATTTTGGCGTGGTCGAAATTTATCCTCAATTATTGGGACTGCGAGTCAGGGCCACATTCATGTAACCACGATCGCAGTCTATGGCCACAGTTACACTACCTAAGGCTGGTTTTGTGTAAACTCTATACGTACAAATTTCTTCCAAATTTATGCTACTAGTATGTTCTACAATGTTGAAGCATATGAAGATCATTAGAGCAATACTCACAAAGGTACGAACGCCCTTTAAAAAGCAAACATAAGCATTGAAAGTTCATTAAAGCATTTTATCAAACACATTGGGTGCATATATCATTGGTCTACCTATTTCACACAAAGTTAGTTGTGATGATCACTTGCCTTAGACTGAGTTCATATATAACAACAACTATCATTCCAGCATTTAGATGGCTCCATTTGAGGTACTCTATAATAGGAGATATAGTTCTACTATTGGTTGGATTAAAGTGGGAGAGAGCACAGTGGTAGGGCCTGACTTGGTGTTTGACACCTTGGAAAAGGTGCAGTTGATCAGGGAAAGTCTTAAGACAGCTCAGAGCTGATAGAAATCATATAAAGATGTACAAAAAAAGGATCCTGAGTTTGAGATTGGTGATTATGTGTATCTAAAGATCTCTCCTATGAAAGGAGCGAAGAGATTTGGCTTAAAGGGGAGCTCAGTCCCTACCAAATTATCAGCCATTTTGGAAAGGTAGCTTATGAGATTGAGTTGTCTTCAAATTTAGCTTCAGTCCATCCAGTGTTTTCTACTTGCTAAAAAAAGGCATAGGTGACCCAGCAGTTATAGTCTCTGTAGTGGGTATATATGTTTAGAACAACTTCTCTTATGAGGAGATTCTAGTCAAATTCCTCTACTGTCATATTCACAGACTGAGAAACAAATAAATCCCTTTATTCCAAGTTCTTTGATGGAACTTAGTCAGTTAAGAGAGCTACTTGGGAAGCAGAGGAAGATATGCGGACCAAGTATCCTCACCTCTTCTCTGCAAACTCAGAATCAACATAAGGTAATAGTTTTTTCTTGAACTTACTCAGTTCCATGCTCAAATTTTCCTTTAAGACTTGGTACCAGTTATTGTTGCATATTAATTTATGTCTTCATACATCAGATATGCATGTTCAGCATACAAAATTCCCCTTATTAACAATCCCAATCTTGCATTCATGAATCAAGTTCAGCTATGTACTCATGCATTGATATGCATGTTTAGTATGATGTTTTAGTTTTATCAGTAACTTGAGTTATGAAATCATGCTTCAGTTGTACATGTATCATATCTAAATTCAGCATATTAGTATTCTCAACTTAGTCAGTCTCATTCGAGGATGAATATTCCCAAGGGAGAGATATTGTAAGACCCTACAAAACTTTAAGACTGATTTAGTCCTGTAAAAGCTAGTAATGGGTTCCATACTTAGAAAAATTCAGCTAAGTGTTCACACTTAGAGTTATTTTAGCATTCATAAGTTGGCACTTCTTTTTTATGACCCTTATGACCTTTAAATATCAATTTTTAGGTTAGTTCATGATCAGGAATGTAACTATGTGTTCTCGGAAAAGTTTTGGATTTTTCAGACTCTGTTAGAGGTACGTTTGGAAGTCTAAACCAGTGGATCAATGTGATCTCAATGCACCACATCGTCTATTGCATCGATGAGTATTTTCCCCAACTCCTATTGCAAATTCCAATGAGCCAACACAGACTTAATGTGGTTCATCAGCCATAGCATCGACCACATCGATGCGATGCATCAGTCTGTGCATTGCTGGCACATTTTTCAATAATTAAAAAAGCATCCAGAGAGGTATTTAGGATATTTCCCTATTGTGAATTAGCCCCTAAAATATGAAATTCAGCCCTCACAAAGAAAATTACATTCTTTTCTCTAAAAATCATTCAAGAACAAACCCTAAGGATATTAACCCAAGATTCAATTCCCAAGGATTGGACGATCAATCTTCAAGAATCCAAGCATTGAGTTATTTCAAGTGTTTATCCAAGGGTTTTCTTCCACTTTTGGAGTTCAAGAAACCCTTTTTACTACAAGTTCATGATTTTGATGAATTTCATGGTTGGGTTTGAATGTGATCATGATTTCCATATTAATGGAGTTCATAATCTATGATTAGTTGCAACATTTTATGAAATTGTATATTATATATGTTTGCATCATGAGAATTCATGTTTAAACCTTTGAATTAGAATTTAGTATTTGACATTGTAATGTCTCCATGTTTTTTAGTATTGTGTGCATATACTATGCCCTCTAAGTGTTGGTGGATTCTTCATGTGAGTTGAATAGTTAAGTCCCATCATATTTGCATGTATAAAAGTTCATGTTATGCAAGTTTTTGTCAAAATCCTTCAATAATGAATAGTGATCAAGTAATTAGTTATCATGTGTCAAGATTGTGCTATGTCTTATAGTCTATGCTATCGCGTCCTGGGGATATTTAATACCCGAAAATCTAGTTGTTTACCTAGAGCTATAGTACCTGCAGAATAGAATCAGTAGTATTATGATTAGTAGTTTAGTAATCAGTTTAGAACCTAGTAGAGTTCAGTCAGTTAACAGAATTCATAGTATTCTATCAGTTAGTGGAATCCAAGGAACTCAATTCAGTTCTGTCAGACCATATGAATCAGTAACAGATTAGTCCAGCCTAGCACATTTTAGAATTCAGTCCAGTGTCTATTTAGTTGGGAGTATGATCCAGCACTGAGTGAACCCAAGGATGGGGACTCACCTGCCAGTAGAGGGTGTGATCTCTAGAAGCAGTCCTTGTGTTCCAGAACTACATAGACAGTGTAGGTTGAGACATCAACCTACCAGTTGAGGGTTGATGAGGTGTCTGATCTTCCAGTTGAGGGTACCACCATTCTCATTCAGAGAACCTGCCAGATAAAGGTGACTCAACATGTCTTTACCCATGGCATGGTACTGACACCTTTCAAATTATGGTTAAAGGTTGGACCCAAATTTATTTAGAAAAGGGAATATTTATTAGATGACTACCTCCTACAGTTTCAGTTTCAGACTTTAGAATATAACTCAATTTAGTTCTACAGAAATTAGGACTGTCAGACACAGTCACTCAGTTTAGTACAAAACTCAAAATAGTTCTACAGAATCAGGACTGTCAGATATAGTCACTCAGTTAACAATAATACAGTATTAGTAAATTCAAATATCAGTAAACCAGTGATTCTGAACGCAGTATCTAGGGTTACCATGACCTCAATTACAGTTTAAGTATTTCATGCTTGTACCCCTCATTCAATTATACTCATGTTATTCAGTCAGTATTATTCTTGCATATGAACACATGCATCTCAGCCTACCTCACTTAGCATACTAGTACATTCAAAGTACTGACGCATACCTTTTTTTATGCGCTACGATATCTTATATCATCAGTTCAAATGCACGGGCTCCTGATCATACATAGTAGCCCAATCCATCAGCAACAGACTAATAGTGAGTCCTTATTATTTGAGGACAGATTTATTATTCCTGTAGTTTAGTACTTATTTTATTTCATTAGTTAGAATTAGTTAGGGAATTGTCCCTTTAACTCCTTGTTCAGGCAGTAGAGGCTTTTCAGACGTAGAGTATTTATACATAGATGTTCAGTTTTGGTATTGATGTACCATACTCAGTATTTATTTACATCTTTAGCCTTATGGCAAGTTTTAGCTTAATTTCCTTATAATTTCCACATAATTACAGTATTGTTATTCAGGTAATGCAGCAGGTACCAGTCATGGGTTAGCTTGTGGTCCTTTGGGATTATGACCACCTATAGTGCCCGAGGTATAAACTCAGGGCATTATAATATAATCCGATTAAAGTCCTATAGTGATCCTAAGTCGACAATCTAAAAGCTAAGGTTTGAGAAAATAAGGACAAGCCCATGGTATTTGATGCATATTATTGAAATTTCTTTTGTGAGTGTGGGTGTCTCTTTATATATTCCTACATTGTCATGCATGATTCTATTGAGCGATTGGGACTTTTTTATTTTGAGGGCACACGTGTTTTGTTGATAGCTACTTACTTGTTTGGGTAGTGTAACTTGTACACATGCATGATTCTTTGTTTCTTATGCAATGCCATAGCTTGATTCTCTTGTGTCACATTGTTGGGTGACATTGATATCCATACAGTTGCTTTTGAAGTGTTAAGGTAATAAAAAGGGGGTAATGATCTTGATCTTAAAAGTTTGAAATTAACTATTGTAGGTGTCTTAGGTTTCTCTTGGTTAAGCACCATTGTGTAGTTTTGTTGTGTTTTATTGCCTGAGGAAATAAAAATATTTAAGTTGAGGGTCTTGATATGCTATGATTTCATAACACTTATGATGTCTAAAACAAAGAAATTTGCATGTACTTAAGGCTATTTTGTTGGGTTTGATGTGTGTTTTGAAGTTATTTTGAATGGAAATAGGTTTTGGGAGATAACCAGAAAAAAAGTTGAAAGGTGAAAAGTGGCTACCTACTTAGGGTACCTATGCCAAGTAGGTGCCACCTTATGGGTGTAGGTAGGGGGATAGGTGACAGAAAGTTGAGTTTTAGAGAGTTTGAAGCTCCAAAAGTGGTATTCCACCTACGTGGGGCCACCTACGACTCATAAGTGGCACCATAGGTGGCCACCAACTCAAGTTTTCCTCTTTTATTTAGGACTTAATTTATAGGGTTTCCATGTAATCTATAAATAACCTTTTGACGTCTTTTAGTTTAAAAAGATCTAGGGAATTCCCTAGGTGACTAAGGTGATGCACTCTTTTTACTTACAAACATATATTTGATTTAGAGACTCAATTTTTACCTTGGGATTGCTTTGTTCTTGTTTTTGGCTGGATTAGTAATTTGAGACTTTGGATTTTCATCATAAATTATTGTAAGATTTATTTAATGCTTTCAATTATAAATTCCATTGATTGTTTCACAACTATGAACGGCTAAATCCGTTAGTTAGGGTTGTGGGAACCCTGGAAGATTAACAAAGTAGGGGATGTGCAAAGTTGTTCTAGATCAATATTCTTGCATGCATTATATCATCTTCAGTTCGATAGATGTATTAGCAGTTGTAAATGTTTTGATCCCACCTGTATTCACTACTTTCTTCATAAGAGAGGTAGATAGTAGTAAAAGAAGATATTAATAGTAATTTGGAGTTAATTGTCAAAATAAACTAATCATCTTTATCTACTTAAGGTAATTATCTTTATCTAAAAAGTTAAGACAAAAGGTAATAGTTAACCTAGGATCTAGGATAAGCGATAGTCTAATACTATAGAGATAAAGAGTAAGCCAATGATTTCACAATACAACTGGTGATGCATAACTTATCAAATTCTGCATGTAAGATATTAGGTTAGTTCGACCGAGCACGATAAACATATGGAGTTGAGAAGCCAGAGGAAACACAATCTTAGTATTTGTTTTAGATTGATTATATATAAAACATTCTACAATTTATTACTTTTCATAGCTTACAACTACAATCCCCCATTTACTTTACCGTGCTGCCCGTTGATTTCAGCAAGCTTGAGAGATAGTTCATGTAGTCCTTGTGGGTTCGATCCTAACCTGAGTTGAGTTAGCATATTTTGCATCAACTGCTTTAACATAAATTTGAGATATAGCTTTGGGCAATATCAAGCTTGTAGATCATAGTATGAGTTCTCATTATTATTTGGTGCATTGTGAGTAGTAGCTATGGATTAGAGATTTAGGGTAAGCTTTTGGTATTCGGAGCATTACTACTCTCCTTCTTATTAATTAGACTGATCTCTATATTGTAATCAGAGATGACTTATACTTACTGTGTAATTCACTTTATACTCTTATTATATTAGAAACTCTTGTACTGACTTCATTAGGTATTGGGTTTGCTTTATGTATGTTAGTCTTATTATCATAGTCATTTTAATGTTCTCTATCTTTTCTTTTGATAGTCCCTTACTAGTTGTTCTAGACTATGGGCTGACCTACCTACTAGTGGGTTATAGTAGACGGCATTATGACCTAAGATGTTTGTATCCTATCTTTGGGAGGCTACATGGTATTCTTAGGAAATTCTATTCTAGACTTCTTGTCATATGTTTGTATTTTTATGAACCTCTAGTATATTCATTAACTCTATTAATTTCCAAATGGATGGTATGAGGTTATTGATAAATACGGATAAGACTTTTGCACGTATTTCTTGAGCTTTATCTCAACGTTGTGCTGGGGATCAAAAATTAATATCAATGATCTTCAATATCATCCTAAGGATTCGGGGCTAACTCAGGCTCTAGTATAGTTTGTGACCACCTTAGCTTGTTAAATTTGGTGTTGGGAATTTTGAGCCATTTTATAGATACTTACAGTGAAAACTGATGTTCTATAAATCTAGCAGTTCCTAGTATAAAGTTGGGTTTGTTGGTGTTTTAATAGGATTTCTTTTCTGTTTTAGAGTATGAGATTGGATTTCTTGATATGGGAAAAATGGCCATCTTATATTTTGATGAGATCTTTGGAGGCCAACACATAAAGGCTCAAGACTTGGTCACCTCAAGAATACAAGAACATGCATGGAGGACCAGTTTTGAGCATAACTTAAAGAAATCTCACGTGTGGAAGATTGCTTGGAGCATTTAAGATTGAGGACTCACAGTTTTGGACCTTAGTTATGGGCATTTTGGATATTACACAAGGTGTATTTACACACCATAGCTACACCTATCATTAAGGGCAAAGTGGTCTTTTTGTCTTCTTTTGTATTACACTATAAATAGGTCATTTTAGCACATTTCTATGCAGATTTTGAATGATGAAGAATTGAAAGACATATTTTCTCTCTTTTGAGAGTGTAACACCCTTAGTTGTAGGGCTTGGAAAAGTCATCCCTAGCATAGGGCTTGGAAAAGCCAATATTGATCTTTGCTTGGAAACGGTAGATCTTGAGGTGAGTTCATTCCCTTGGTAGTCGCCGTAAGAGTGTAGTTTTTATTATTACATTTATTAGGGGTTTAGTGTATGATATACACTTGGTTTCTGATTCTTGTCATAATATTGGCCTCACTATCTATCCTTTACTTTTCTTGTTGTTATCCTTTGTTGTGGAAATAGTTTTAGGTCTTTTTTGAATCCAAAAATTTATGTTCTTCTTGTCACCTTGTTCTTCATGTTTTGTGGCTATTTTGGGTGTCAAAGACACCATTGTTATCTCTTATTGTTGTTGTTGTAGTGAATTCGAGAGTGGTCTCCATCTTGGTCCTCAAATCCTTAAGATTAGTGGACTGTTTTGAAGGGTGTATTGGACTATTTAGTGGTTGTTTTATGCTCCTCTTATTTTCTTGTATCAGTTGGTATCAAATCCATCATTGATTTTGTTCTAACAAGATCAATCTTGGGCTTGAGACTTGAAAACTACAAAAGAAATAAAAAAAAATCTGAAAACTGAAATTTCCAGAAAATAGCAATCTGTCCGTGTTTGTGTTCTTGGTCAAAATTGTTTATTGTTATGTCTTGGCCGAGATTTGTTTGTTGTATTTCTAGATCTAGTAGTGTTCTTGTTTGTTTTCTTGTTTCTAGTGTTAGTTTTCCTGTCCATTAACACTTTGAGTCTAGATCTAAACATGACCTTGAACTTGTTGAAAGTTGTTGTTGTGAATATAAGCTTGGCCAATTGTTGTTGTTCTTGTAGTTATGGATTTGAAGTTAGCCGTGTTGATGTTGTTGTTATAGCTTGGCCGAGGATGACCTTGTAGTTGGGTGTTGGACTTATTGTTGTCGTTCTTGAAACATTGTTGTTGTGTTCTTGTTGTTCTTCACCCTTTCATCTTTTGTTAACACAAGAAAAGTGAACTTTAAATCTACAAAAGGTGAAAGAAAATTTGTAGTAGTTGTTGGTGAAAGGACTAGTTCACATCACTCATAGACTTGACATCAATTTTTTCAGCCATTTTTCCATATTTCAAGGTGCTTTGTTTTGTGGAACTAGTACAAGTCAAATCTCGCCTTTTGAGTTGAATTTGAAAAGAGTTACAAGACTTGTTCTTTCCCTCCAAATACTAATGTCTTCCATTCCAAAATTATAAGAAATAAAAATTTCAAGAATGGTGATTAAAACTTGATAAAACCGAACCAATGGCTGCCACGTCATCATTGCTACTATTCACACAATATTTGTGAGCTCAAATTTTATATTCTAGTTTCATCTTATTATTTCATTAGTTTTATGTCTTTATTCTAGAATTAATTAACAACTAGTAATCACCTACTTAGTTGTAGATTAATTATTGAATCCGTTTCTTCATGTCTTCGTTATTTGTGTGTTTTTCTCAGTTTTAACTCGTAGTAACTTCTTTGTTTCAAGTTTGTAAGTAAATTTTATTTTGTGTCTTGAGTCGATCGAACAAGAATCTATTCTGGCCACCAAGAAGAATTGACATCCTATTGACTACCAGAGTATAAGCAACTTTCAATATTCACCACTCCAATTGTGACAATCACAAAGGTGAGTGTATACGAGTGTTGGTAAAGAGGTTTACTACTAATCTTGTTTGTTCATTTTGTAGGTTTAAAGGGTGATATAAGGGGAACATGACTTCGATAGCAGGGGATTATTGTGACTACAATAAGGGAGACTATGATTGTAGTGAGGGTTTTTATGGCTATGAAGTTGAGGGAGATTGCGGAGGCTATGAAAATAGCCATGATTGAAACATAGGAAGATTTGAAAGTTACTATTTTGAGGGAGAAAATGAGGTGAATGAAGTACCTAGTGCTTATGGTGACTTTGGAGATGATGTAGGACCTTATGATGGATCTTATGAAGAAGTTGGGACATGTGACGAGTCTTGCACTCCCCACTCCGAACCTAGATTTAGTGTTAGGTATAACCCTTTTGTTTGCAAACCTTATGTGAGCTATGATGACAGTACACGTGAGGAGTGTGAAGATTCATATTCTCAACCTTGTAGTAATTCTTATCAAGGTCGATATAGTGTGAATGGTTATACTAGCTATAGTGTAGGTTCTCCAATGAGAAGAAGAGAGTATGTATCTCCAAAACTGAGGGTACTCATGTGCTTTACAATGTTGATCCGAGAAGGAGTGTACACTGTGTAAAGGTGACCATTTGTGGGATACCAGGCTACCTCATTTTGCTAAATGATAGATACTATAGAAACTGCATTGTTCTATCCATGGTTGATTACTTGGGGTTATTTTGTGAGCCTTTACTTGTTCCATACTTCTTGGACAGGTTTAACGTTACCGAGAGGGTAAAAGTTGTCTTCTCCTAATTTAATTACCATGAGGAGGTGTGGTGTGATGTTTTTCCCATAACCTATGGTCATGTGAACTTGGGCGCCGATTGGTTTGCACAACATAAAGTTCCAAATATGCAAAATTGGCCTAATATTGTAAGAGACCGATGGGAAAATTGCCTTGAGACGTACATTCTGCTTAGGCCAAAAAATAAAGTTCCTACCTACTCCAATTAGGATTATTATGAAAGACAAAAGATTGAGGGGAATAAAGGAGTGAAAGATGGTAATTTGAGAGTGGAAAAAACAGAGGTTGTGCTGAGCGAAGTGAGGGTATTACCACCAAACCATGCTAACTTTGGTTGTCCTTACATTTCTATGAACATTTGTGTAGGTACCAACATGGCAAGCGAAGGAGACCAATGTAAAAAGGAAGTTGCTGCCCAATCTTATGGAGGACCTTCAGGTCAAGGCAGGAAAGAGTCTACTCAAGTCTTCAAGATAAAATAGCTAACTCTTACACTTTAATACATGTGAATGATGATTGTATGTCTAGTAATCCATTGAGTGTGAGTAGTAGGTTACTTATTTATGAGACTAATGATTTCTTGCCTCTTCTTGATGATGTATATATTTTGAGTGTGGATACAATAGTTGATCCTATTGATGACGAAATTGGCTCTTCTTATGAGATTAATTTATGTCCACCTAGTGTTGAAGCCTATTTGTTTAATGGAAGTACATCTTCTTGTATAATGGGCATTTTGTGAAAACTATCCACCACTTGAGTATGTGTATGATGTGCTTAATAGGACTCAAGTGAGTGAAGTATTTGAAAATGTTGGTCAACAAAGTGAGAATAAACCTGAGAGCTCTTCTTGGGGTAATATTGTGTTTGAAACATCCTTGAAACTTGATATTGATCATTTAGAGAGTGAGGAACTTGCTTGTTCCAAATCTGTCTGTGAGGTAGATCACACTCTTTTTAGGTATTAAGATGATTTAAACACTCATAATGAACCTAGTGGTCAAAATGATGGTATAGCTTGCCTTGGAAGCTATAGCCTATATGCTTACCCACTATGGTGTGACAATATTCCTCCTAAAGAGGGAAATATCTTCTTGGAAGAGGAGAGTACTCTTAAGAGTATGGAATGTGTAGTTGCGGAAGCTACTTCTTCTTCTACTTTGTATGATTTCATTGTTGAAAGTACTCATAGTGATTATTGGGAAACTAGTAGTGAGTACACATATGATAGAACCTTAGTAGAAGTCAATTTGAGTGATACCTTTCTCTACTCTCTATTTTCTTTGGATGATATATATGTTATTGTAGAGAGTATGTCATTTAGTTTGGGTGTAGACCACGGGAAAGGGAAGTGTTGTCGAGACCCGTGTCTATGGCCACTTTTCCCATTTGATCCCGATGCCAAATTTAGAAATGGTGATGTTGGTACACCAAACTTATTGCTTGATCTACATGACAAAAAAAGTTTCACTCTTGATATATCCTATAACCAAATCCTTGTACATCTTTTATTGAGTTTTTAATATTCCTTTCAAAGGATTCTTGGTTATATTGCAAATATGTGCAACCTTGGCATGTTGAGATAATTTGTTATGCTAACCCCAACTTTCATGCCATGAGGAGTTTGTATTTGTTTGTCCCCTCTTCAATTTTGCAAGGTTTGGATTCGAGTTTGAATCCTTTTCAAGAAGGGGAGAATGATACAGGACAAATGGCCGTCTTATCTTTTGATGACATCTTTGGAGGTTAACACATAGAGGCTCAATACTTGGTCACCTGGAGAATACAAGAACATACATGGAGGACCCATTTTGAGCATAACTTACAGAAATCTCGTGTGTGGAAGATTGCTTGGAGCATTTAAGATTGAGGACTCACAATTTTGGACCTTAATTAAGGGCATTTTGGACATTACACATGGTGTATTTACACACCATGGCCATACCTATCATTAAGGGCAAAGTGGTCTTTTTGTCTTCTTTTGTATTACACTATAAATAGGTCATTTTAGCTCATTTCCTTGCAGATTTTGAATGATGAAGAATTAAAAGACATATTTTCTCTCTTTTGAGAGTGTAACACCCTTAGTTGTAGGGATTGGAAAAGCCATCCCTAGCATAGGGCTTGGAAAAGCCAATATTGATCTTTGCTTGGAAATGATAGATCTTGAGGTGGGTTCATTCCCTTGGTTGTCACCGTAAGAGTGTGTTTTTTATTATTATATTTATTAGGTGTTTAGTGTATGATATACACTTGGTTTCAAATTCTTGTCATAATATTGGCCTTACTATCTATCCTTTATTTTTCTTGTTGTTATCTTGTCTAGTGGACTATTTTTGGGTCCTTTTTGAATCCAAAAATTTATGTTCTTGTTGTCATCTTTTTCTTCACGTTTTGTGGCTGTTTTGGGTGTCAAATACACCATTGTTATCTCGTATTATTATTGTTGTAGTGAATCCAAGAGTGGTCTCCATCTTGGTCCTCAAATCCTTAAGATTAGTGGACTATTTTGGAGGGTGCATTGGATTGTTTAGTGTTTGTTTTGTGCTCCTTTTATTTTCTTGTATCATTTCTTGAGTGGGGCAGACATAATCCTATGCTATATCTCTAGAGCATGATATGGTGGATGGATTTATTAGTGGATTAGCTTGGCCACTAATTTGGCATTGGGGCTTTTGATAATAGTCAAGTCTACTTTTCCTTAAGTTATTAATCATGCAAGAATCATAGAGAGAGCATGTATTAGAAAATATAGAGGTGGCTCTCAGATTAGTCGTGGTGGTCATAGTGGACAGAGTTCTCATCACACTTTGTAAATTATTCATTATGGAGATCATTTTGGATTAGTTGGCATAGTATGTAAGAGTGTTCTAGGAGCTTGTTTAGGTTGTGGTGATATTGGTCGTTTGCCTAGATAGTGCCCCCAATATAAGTTAGTTGTTCAGATAGGATCAAGGTATATTCCTCGCCATCCTAGAGCTCATGAGACATGTTATAATTCTGCGAAGGATAGTTATTTTAGTAGGGAGTGTACCCAATGTTAGTTGGTCAACTAGTTGGGGACAACTCATATTTCTCACTAGATTAACGGTTAAGGGGTTTGTTAAGTAGAGAGACTGATCGTTGGTCCATAGAGTGTGCCCAACATAGAATTATTAGCCGTTTAGCTTATATAGATCAATCTCAAAGAGATATAGTGCCTTCAGTTAGAGGTAGTGAACTTAGTTCCTTAGTTGGTACTTCCTACGGCTTATGTTGTTATTTTTATCATTATTATTTTGGTTCTTATTGATAATTAATATATGGCTAGAATGGAATTTTTTATTCTTACTCTATTGATGATTCTTTTTTCTCTTCTATTGATGAGGTTATAATGGTTGTTAAGTAGATTGTGAATGTGAAGGTATGTTTGTCCTTCCATGGGTTTGTTGTAGTTCTAGAGTTGGCAATTCAGTTATAATGCACATTTTTGATACTAAAATCCTAAGGCTTACTCCTATGGTGCTGGGATTCTAACATTGACTATATTTTTCTATAGCTTGTTTTTCAGGCTGACCAATTTAGGATCCGTTCTTCGAATTTGGATAGTTTATTTGCCCAATAGTGGTCTTATTATTGATGTCGAAAGGTCTTAGCTTTGACTTGCTAGTTTGTTGGGTTCGTCTTTTAGTGATAGGTTTGAACTTGGTGTTGGTGTGAAGTTGGATATCCAATTCTTACTGTGATGTGGTTCATGACCCAGTTGAGTTAATGTTGGAATAAAATAGGAGAATTTAGGAAATCCTTGTTTTAGCATTTATTCGGCCTAATAAAACTTTATGGAGTGCTTTTCTATAGTGATATGTGCCTATTGGTATTCATTTCTATAGATGGAGCATTAAATTGACTAATTTCTGGCTATAGTTGTATTTCTTCAAGTTGCTAGAATTTAGGTTATCATTAATACTGCTTGAAGCCTTGTTGAGTTCTTGGGTGTGCCTTGGTGCATTATTCTCTTTAGAAGATGTAGAGTGGATTGCTTGTGTCTTCAGATGGTGGGTTTTTCTCCGTTCTGATTTTGTTCTTCAGATAAATTTTGATTATGGCTCTGGCAGGAACCAACTAAGATATGCCTAGTATTTGATAGTGATGTTGATTTGGGTGTTTGAACTAGGTTTAGCTCTATTGGCTCAAGTTTTGGGGTTTTGGCTCTTTTGAATGGCGACTTGAGGGTTATGATAGATTTTGGCAGTTAGATGCTTAGTCGTCAACAAGATTGGTTTGGGTAGTTGAGATCATATAGTTCGTCTTTGATGCTGAGATTATAGCAACAAATTGTGTAACCTGGTGGCAACCCAATTTCCAGATTTGTCTCAATTGTGTATTCGTTTATAGGTTGGCTAAGCATACTGTGTATCTACCTATACTAAAAAAGTTATAATAAGAGACCTAAAATACGAGACGTCAAAAGTAGGTAAAAAAAATAAGAGACCTCATGAGGTTGCTCATCCCCTCAATTTATTTTTTAATTTATTTTAAAATAAAGATACCTCTTGAAGTTGGTAAATAATAAAAAAAACTTTATGATTTAGTAATAGAGACCTCAAACGATAAAAAATAAAATGCGGAAGAGTTTAGTGCCAAAATAATTAAAATTAGTCAAAAAGAAATTATAAAATATAAAGTGGGTCAATACAAAAATATTGCGACCTCTCGAGGTCGCTATTATTTTAATAAATTGATATTTACTTTTAAGAATAATTATCTATCACTACGGTGAGGTAAAATTATTTAAATATTTATTATTATATTTAGAAAATACAAAATCCATGAACAACTCTCTCAAAGCTCCCTTGGATCTTAAATCTGACCTCTCTCTCAAAACTTCTTCAATTTTACTACTGGGTGTACTTCTAGTATGGAAGTTGGAATGTATTCAACCTCGTTATCCTCATCATCTTGTGTTGAAGCACCCATGCTCAAATTCGACCCTCTCGTGCCCAAACTAAATCTGTCAGCTCTTTTATTCCAAGTAAGATTACAAGTTTTTCTTATTTATGTATAGAGTTGAATGTGAATCTATGAATTTCTTAGACCTTCTTTAATTTACTCAAAATGTGAAGATTGTAAATGAATAATTGTTGGTTTTGTTGTCTTGTCTTAGAACTGTATTTTTATGCTTTCCAATTTCTTATTTTTGTTTCAGAAATTCATTTCAGATTGTGAATCAATTCTTTCCAATCGAATAGTTGGGTATTTTATGCATTTTTTCATATTGTTTTCCAAATAGTTGGGGTTTTATGCAATTTTTAGAATTGTAAATCTGATTATATAGAGAACCTAACAACTAATAAGCAACACATTTCTGCATAAAACCACAAAATGGCTATTTAGGAAGCATTTCTTAAATATTCAATTTTCCCGAGGGCTAATAATTTTAATTCATGTTTAAGACAACAAGATTAAAAATTCTTCGATTAGTTTTTGATCTTGTGCATCGATCTAACTAAGTCAATAATCTTGACTAAATTAGAAATTTAATTACTAATTTCTGGTTGTTGGAAATATGTGGAAGGATAAGATTGTAGTATTAGACTATTAGTTAGCTTTCATTTATGTAGGTATGCAGTTTTTGTTTTTTTTTTAAAATTTATTTAGTTTTTAATTTTGATTTTATGTTGTTGAGCTTTGAAAAGTTGTATGGGTTGGTTGATATTCGTAGTGATTTTTGGATGTAGTAGTATAGTAGTTTTTGTCTGGGCAATTGCTAAAATGGCTATTTTTATGGCTTTTGGTGGATATAATTTGCGTTGTGATGATGAAATTTGTAGATTGAAATTCAATGGATTTTGTTTTGTTTGGAATTTTAACATTAATAAGGCATTTTTAAGCATCTTTCAATTTAAACGCACTCTTTACTGTATAGTCTACACCTTCCACTTTGTAGCTGTACATCATAAATGTATCAAATAGATCGATTCAAATTCAAATAATTATTTTCTTTCAATAAAATTCAAAAGTGTTGATTTAGTGCGACACTCATGAAAAAGAGAGGACCACAAGAATGGGTTGAAGAGAAGGACTAACAAGCTTTTATGTTCACAAACTTTCTAAGGAGTAAGTAAAGTAAAAAGAGAGCTTTGGTAAATCACATAGTGAAAACTTTTGCAACTTGGGTAAATCACATATCGAAATGAAAGTGAAAACTTTTAGTCTTGATAATGGTGTATCTCAAGGCTGAATGTGCTCGGGCTATGACAAGTAGGTAGGAGCTGGTCCCTCGTCTTGCAATAGAGCACCTGTGAGTAAAATGTTCTTGGTCACAACCAATTTGGTGTAAAAGAAAAATGAGGAATTGGTTTGTGGGTTTTTTGATTAGGACTTTTAGTAGTTGTCTTATATATAAATTGATTCTGTATGTGTTCAAGTCCATCATAGTGTTTCATTCAACAGCTAAGACAAATCCAAGGCCCATTGTAGTTCTAACAATCTATAAATATGCTAAGGTAAGTAAAACAATTCAAATATCTTGATAATATATAGATGAGCTTCACTTCTTGCTGAATTTAGTTATCTGTTAGAAGAAACTAGAGCTGCATCACTAATATAATATAGGATCTTATTCTTGTTTGATAATCAATAGACTTTTAACTATTTAGCGCACATCATTTTATACAGAGAAAACATTTGATATTACCTCATTGTACCAGTTTCCTGTTTGTTTTGTTAGGAGAAAACCATCTAGATTCCCAAAATTTCTTTAAGGTCTATGAAGCGACATGATCATTAGTTAAAATTCAAATAACAGGAATACACAGATTATTCAGATTTCCACATAATAGCTAACAAATCCTAAAAGAGGGAGATACTTTTGTTGGAAGATCCTCCTTGGACAAACTATATGAACAACTATATGCTGGATTATTTTTGAACAAAAATTGCAAGGTAAGAGAAATTAGTCTCCATTGGTTGAAGTATATAGAAGAAAGGCTCAATTTGAAATGCTGGCCACCCTTCTGGAAAGGAAATTTTTATTTTATGCTTACCAAGACTTCTTTATTATCCTACATTAAGAAAGATCTCTTAACATACTCTTACTATAAACAACATCCATATTATTTAAAAGGTTAAAAAGACTTCAACTTTTACCTTAACAGTCATGTCCAAACCAAATAAGGTACCTAAATTCGTTTAGAGCAATTGATATTTTGCTAGTGTTCTTCCTTGAGAAGTTTTTTACAAGTGTTTTTAAATATTGATATACAGGTTCCAGTGCCAATACATGCTATATGGAAGCATATATTTACTTTTATGAGTATATATTGTGTTCTATTGTGTATATGTTGTTAAAGCTTAAAATTTTTCCTTCAGTAGCATTTCCTATTTTGAATCAATTATGATGTTCAAGTTAAACTAGTCAAGTAAGCCTAATCACTTTCTATTTTTTGAAAAAATTTAAACAATATATTATAAGTAGAAAACAGTTGCACCTGTTATTCTAAAATAATATCTTAGAATTAATTAATTTGGTAGAAGTTCATGCTGTTTTGTAGCACTATCAAATTTATTTATCTTGTCACTATAGAGAAAGTATTTTTGGCATCCAGAACATGAAGTCCAGATTACTAAAAACTTCAAGTTAAAAGTTGGGTGCATACTTGTTGGCTTGCTATCGAAAGATCGTGTAAATAACAAGAGACCTAGGTGGATTCTACCTAAAAATTGGTAAAAGTTAGTTGACCATTGGTTGACTGAGTTGAAGTTCAAGAAGATGAGTGATATTGGCAAGAGAGCTAGAGAATCTGTTAAGGATGGCTTTTTACATTTGAGTGGAGCTCAGAGTCAGGGGAATGTAAAGAGAAAACTGGTAGGTCATTCATGACTTTGGTAATTTTCATTGAATTGTGACTTCTTAAGTGATACCTTATCTTCATTAAACTTATTTTTCTGGGCTATTTAACATGTGATGCTATAATGAATCGGTGCATTTTTATAGAGCTTATCTTTTTACTTATGAGAAAATAATATATCTACCAATATATATGTATATATGTGTGTATATATATGTGTGTGTATATATATATATATATCTTATTCTTAATAATGAAAAAATCTCCTAGTGTTAGTGTTCACTGTTCGGAACTCATATATGCAAAGGTACCAATCGAACATTAAAGACCCCAAAGCGACGAAAAATTTCCTATCCAAGGTGGAAGTCCTCCTGTGAGATTGTTTATTAAAAGACCAAGTAAATAAACTTTGATAATGAACTGAGATTGTCAGTTATCATCCTAACAAGAACATTTAACTCTAGAGAAAGTATTCTAATTTTTGTACATTCAGTTAGATTAGTAGGAGTTTCACAGTGAAATAATTCTAAGTGAGATTTAGATGTTGTAGGTGCAGCAAGTTCCAAACTTTTTTTGTGGCATTTTACCATCAAAGTTACTTTTTGTAAGATTATTGCTCATGAGAAATAGAGACTCCATTTGTTATTTAGAAAATGTTGTACCATCTCTCTTGAAGTGCACAACCTGTCGAGCAAAGATGGAGCACACTTGTTTCTTTGAGTGAATATCTTTAAAAGTAGTAAATGACAAAAAGATTAATAATCTTCTTCTTATATATACATGAATATAAATAACCTTTCTGTTGCATAAGTTATTCAGAATAAGACATCAACTTCAGTCAATATACATGCAATATTTTTTATTTTTAGCAAGTGTTTTGTAACAATTATTTCATAGAAATTAAAATTTAACCAATTCTAGTTGTAGGAAAAGTAACTTGGGAGGCCAATAACTCAAGATGAGGCATTCAAGGCTACACATATAAGAAATAAGAAAACCCTTGGAGATCCTGATGTTTGGGTTGAGTCATGAGCTCATCTAACCTATGTAAGACTCTATTTCTAGTAGTAATTACTTTATATTCTAAATTTATATTCTAATATTATCATCATTAAATTTAAAATTGATATTTTTTATCCATAGAGGATTTTTGCCAAACTCTGCAAGAATATAGTCAAGGCCTATCAGTTATCCAAGAGTAAAATGAGAGAATACGGTTAGATGATGTTGGTGTCTGAGTAAGTATGGATATGATTATGGATTACCCCAGTGAACCTTTTGTAAATTTTATTCGGAATTGAAAGGCCTCGATATTTCCTAGTATGATGAGTTAAGGGTGACGATTTTGGCTTTGAAATAGAAGATAGCTGAGCTATCTAGTGAAGCTAAGGCCTCACCGGATAGGGAAAGACAAAGGGATATATAGTATACAGGAATAAAGGCCCAATTTGATGTATTACTTGCTTTAGGGGAATTACCCCTTCTACCAGTAATGTCGTTTGCCCTCCTCGAACTCCCCAGTCTTTACCTATTTCACATGGAGTATAGGTAAATTTAGAGGTGTGACTTAGGAGACCAGTAGTGATGATTATGAGTAGGATTATTATGGTGACAATACACTACCGCATTGTTATAGTTGAGTGTTGTGTTCGATAATTTAAACCATATACTTTATGTCATTAATTTTAATTATTACATGTTTTTGAATTCATAAAAACTTTAAAGCGGTTTGAACAATAGTGGTGTATAAATAACTTATGAATTCTACATTTTTTTCATTCAATTTCAAGGTATTTAAATTTGATTTTCATTGGATTATATTTAGTACTTGTGTTTGCTATAGTTTAGCCCTTGGTGATCGATTTAATTAATTATATTGTATATACTATTTAATTGAATTAAAATGACATGTACTTGTAAAAGATATTATTTTCATAAGTTTTTTTGGCAGAAAAGACACCTCATGACGTCGTTATTTCACATTTTCATTTTCTAGAAAATGCACAAAAGCAACCTCATAAGGTCTTTTTTCACACTTTCATTTTCAACATGCTCAAATAAGAGACTGCAAGAGATTGGTTATGTTTTAAATATGTTGTTTATAATACAAAATTAAGAAATAATAGTGACCTAATGAGGTGTTTTATAATTAAAAATAAAAAATAAAAACTAAATAGAAACCCTATGAAGTCTCCTTTAGTAAATTAATAATAATAATAGTTCTAATAATAATAATAATAATAATAATAATAATAATAATAATAATAATAAATAGTTCAGAGACCTCACGAGGTATCTTATTAAAAATCTATAAAATAACCTACGTGACTTTGTAAGGTCACTTTTTGGTGACCTCTTGAGGTCTTTTACAATAAAACAACCTATGTTTTAGAGACCATCCATTGAGCTCACTTTGGAAGTCTGTTTTTTTGGAAAAGAGACCTCATGATATCCACTTTTTAGGTCTCTTTTTGCAACACTTTTAGTGGTATATATTTGGTCTTTTCAGTTTAGATAGATTGTGGTTGATAGATGTTTGAATGATAGTCTGTTTCACTTGATGATGGTTTCTTCAGTTTTTGATGTTAGTTTTCAGTCTTCACCAAAATTTTGAATAGCTACTCAACAAAAAAAATGTACTTGAGTTGGACTTTGAATGGTTTCATCCTTAGTTGGTGGGGCGCCCTAGAGAACATAGTTCAGTTTTGAGCATTTGTGCTTCAAGCTCTTAACTATCAGTTTTAAGGGCCATGGGTATCAGCTTGAGGCTTTGGCATAAATTACAGACATCGATCATCACCATTTAGGTGTCGAGGTAAAACCTTATGGGCTTGTCCTTATGCTTCCCATTATAGATTTTGGTGCATCAGCTTCAGGCCTTCGAGGTTAGTATGATAGGATTTTACGGACAAGACTTAGATGATATTTTCCATGGTTGGTAGGTTTGGAAGGGAAAAGAAAGGTCAAATTTTGTTATTTGAGTTGGTCGCATGATTCATGACTTGGATTACCTTTAGCTTTGTTGAGTTTTTACTGGGTGGTGTTCATATCAGTGTGTTATTGTTTGGCATTGCATTCATCAACCATTCTCACATCAGTTAGAGTCCAGTTGGTTGTTGAGATTAAGTATTGGTTATTTGGAAAATAAAGTAATGAAGTTGGTAGAAAAATGGACACCAATATAAGAATCCCTTAAAGGGGCCATGTCTTTATAGAGGTTATCTGAGGAGTCATGCTCGAGGCATGTTGGCCTAATACCTAATTATCTTTAGCTTCCAGGATTTTTCTATTCATTGACTTTTGTAGATATAAGTCCTTTTAGTAGTGGATATTGTAATGACCCTTCAAGTCATTTCCTTACATTTCATGCATGTTCAACATTTTGAGCCCACCCATAGTAGCTACATTCAATTATGACTTAGCAGAACTATCGATCCGATTATCAAGACGTTTATTTGGGATTTAGGCTTATTTACCTATTTTAGAGCTATCGATATTAAGGAATTTGACACGACCCCCTAGTCGTAAAATGGTCCTTAGAACCACAAGTGATCCCAAGCTAAACCATGTACTTGCATGATACTTGAGCAACTGATTTATAATGTGAATACAAGATAAATTTGTTGACCAAAAACATAATCATGAGACAACAAAAACAACAACAAACCCAGTGTATTACCACACAGTGGGGGTCTGAGCAGGGTAAAATGTAAGCAGTCCATACCACTACCTCTGGAGAGGCAGCACGGCTATTTCTGATAGACCCCCGGCTAAGGACAAAGAATAATAAGTAAATTTATAATAAAGCCTGAAACACGTTAGAACAATAAAAATAAGGCACCCACACAGTAGAACCCTATACTAACAAACCAAAGGCACCCTCACCTACAATACCCCACCCCCAAAGCTCTCCTAGCTTTCGACTATGGCCCACCCGCAGGCACTAACCTTCTTGATACGGGACAAATGGCCATCTTATCTTTTGATGACATCTTTGGAGGCCAACACATAAAGTCTCAAGACTTGGTCACCTCGAGAATACAAGAACATGCATGGAGGACCCGTTTTGAGCGTAACTTAAAGCAATCTCGCGTATGGAAGATTGCTTGGAGCATTTAAGAGTGAGGACTCACGGTTTTGGCCCTTAATTAAGGGCATTTTGGACATTACACATGGTGTATTTACACACCATGGCCTCACCTATCATTAAGGGCAAAGTGGTCTTTTTGTATTCCTTTGTATTACACTATAAATAGGTCATTTTAGCTCATTTCTTGGGAGATTTGGAAAGATGAAGAATTGAAAGACATATTTTCTCTCTTTTGAGAGTGTAACACCCTTAGTTGTAGGGCTTGGAAAGGCCATCCTTAGCATAGGGCTTGGAAAAGCCAATATTGATCTTTGCTTGGAAACGGTAGATCTTAAGGTTAGTTCATTCCCTTGGTGGTCACCGTAAGAGTGTGGTTTTGATTGTTACATTCATTAGGGGTTAGTGTTGAAATACACTTGGTTCTTAATCTTGTAATAATCTTGGTCTCACTATCTATCTTTATTTTCTTGCAAATCGTGTATGTGTTGTGTAGTGGACTGTTTTGGGGTCTTCGTTGAATCCAAAACTTGTATTATTGTTGTTCATCTTGTTCATCACGTTTTATTGCTGTTTTGGTGTTAATATACACTCTTGTATCTTGTATTCTTGTTGTTAGTAGCGAATCCGAGTGTTGTCTCCATCTTGGTCCTCGAATCCTTAAGATTAGTGGACTGATTTGGTGTTTGTTTTGTGTTCCCTTCTCTTTCCCGTATCATTTGGTATCAAAGCATGGCTTGATCTTGTTCCTACAAGATCAATCTTGGGCTTGCTTGTTAGAAAATTAAAAAAAAAAAAAAAAAACTGAAAACTGAAATTTTCAGAAAGATAACAATCTGTCCACTTTGTGTTCTTGGCCGAAAATTGTGTTCTTGTTGTATCTTGGCCGAGATTTTTACTTGTCTTAAGTGTTTCTAGTGTTAGTATTGTTATTCACTAACACTTTTGAGTCTATATCTTGATTTGAGCCTTTGTTGTTGATGTTGTTATTGTGAACTTGGACTTGGCTGATAGTTGTTGGTATTGTTGTTGCGGGTTCAAGACTTGGACGTGTGGTGTGTTGTTGGTTCAAGGTTTGAACGTGTATTGTGGAGATTGTGTAGTGGAGTTTAAGCTTGGAAAAGTGTTTTTTGATGTTTGGGGTCCAACTTAAACCTTAGAACTTCAAGACTCAAAGTTTGTGTTCTTGGTGTTCTTCACCATCTCTATATGTTGTTGAAGAAAATGTGGTTGTTGATCCTATAAGTTGAAGAAAGAGAGTGTGAATTGATGTTAGTCTTGCAAGGAATAAATCCAAGATTTAAGGTGTAAGACTTGTGGCTCAAAGACTTTTCCTACAACCACAAAAGACTTTATCAACCATTTCCCAACACTCCCTAGACTAGACTTCTACTTTTTCAGTTTTTCCTTATTTCAAGGACCTTGTTTTGTGGGACTACTTTTTTCTTTTTTCAAGAACCTTGTGTTGTGGGACAAAATACTTTTTCCTTATTTCAAGACTTATGTTTTCCCTACCAAAAAAACAATTGTCACCTTTTCCAAATAGTGTGAAGATTTAAAATTTCAGAATTTGTGATTATAATGGGTGGGACCAAAACCAATTGCATGCTGCCACATCATCCATTTGCTACTGTTCACGTCATTAATAAGCTCAAATTTCAGATTTTAGTAGTTTCCTTTTATTGTTCCTTAGTTTCAATTTTATTGGTTCCAATTAATTAACAACTAGTAATCACCTACTTAGTTGTAGATTAATTGTTGAATCTCTCTTTCGTGTCTTCGTTATTTGTGAGCTTTTCTCATTTTTAATTCGTTGTAACTTCTTTATTTCAAGTTCGTAAGGAAATTTTATTTTGTGTCTTGAGTCTATCAAACAAGAATCTATTCCGGCCACCAAGTAGAATTGACATCCTATTGACTACCGGAGTATAAGCAACTTTCAATATTCGCCGCTCCAATTGTGAGAATCACAAAGGTGAGTGTATACGAGTGTTGGTGAGGAGCTTTACTACTAATCTTGTTTATTTATTTTGTAGGTTTAAAGGGTGATATAAGGGGAACATGACTTTGATAGCTGGGGATTATTGTGACTACAATATGGGAGACTATAGTTGTAGTGAGGGTTTTTATGGCTACGAAGTTGAGGGAGATTGCGAAGGCTATGAAAATAGCCATGATCAAAACATAGGCAGATTTGAAAATTACTGTTTTGAGGGAGAAAATAAGGTGAATGAAGTGCCTAGTGCTTATGGTGTCTTTGGAGATGATGTAGGAGCTCGTGATGGATCTTATGATGAAGTTGGGACATGTGAGGAGTCTTGCACTCCCCACTCCGAACCTAGATTTGGTGTTAGGTATAACCCTTTCATTCGCAAACCTTATGAGAGCTATGATGAGAGTACACGTGAGAAGTGTGAAGAGTCATATTCTCCACCTTGTAGTACTTCTTATCAAGGTCGATATAGTGTGAATGATTATACTAGCTATAGTGTAGGTTGTCCAATGGGAAGAAGAGGGTATGCATCTCCAAAACCGAGGGGTACTCATGTGCTTTACAATGTTGATCCGAGAAGGAGTGTACACTCCGGAAAGGTGACCATTTGTGGGATACCGGGCTGCCTCGTTGTGTTAAATGATAGGTACTATAGAAACTACATTGTTCCATCCATGGTTGATTACTTGGGGTTATTTTGTGAGCCTTTACTTGTTCCATACTTCTTGGACAGGTTTAAGGTTACCGAGAGGGTAAAAGTTGTCTTCTCCCAATTTAATTACCATGAGGAGGTGTGGTGTGATGTTTTTCCCATAACCTATGGTCATGTGAGCTTAGGCGCCGATTGGTTTGCACAACATAAAGTTCCAAATATGCATAATTGGCCTAATATTGTAAGAGACCGATGGGGAAATTGCCTCGAGACGTACATTCTGCCCGGGCCGCAAAAAGAAGTTCCTACCTACTCCAATTCGAATTATTATGAGAGACAAAAGATTGAGAGGAGTAAGGGAGTGAAAGGTGGTAATCCGAGAGTGGAAAAAGGAGAGGTTGTGTGGAGCAAAGTAAGAGGATTACCACCAAACCATGCTAACATTGTTTGTCCTTCTATTTCTAAGGACATTTGTGTAGGTAGCAACATGGAAAGCGAAGAAGAACAATGCCAAAAGAAAGTTGCTGCCCAAACTTTTGGAAGACCTTCACACCATGACAAAGAAGAATCTACTCAAGGACTTCAAGGTAAAATGGCAAACTCTTACACTTTTGTACATGTGAATGATAATTGTGTGGCTAGTAGCCCATTGAGTGTGAGTTGTAGCTTGCCTATATGTGAGTGTATTATTTCTTTGCCACTTGATGATGATGTACATGTTGTGAGTGTGGATACACTAGTTGATCCTATTGATGACCGAATAGACTCTTCTTGTAAGATCGATTTATGTCCACCTAGTGTTGAAACCATTATGTTGAATGAAAGTACATTATCTTCTGAAATTTGTGTTGATCAACTTATATGTGAAAATTACCCACCACTTGAGGATGTGTATGATGTAATTAATGAACCTCAAGTGTGTGATGATGTTGAAAATGTTGATCAAAGTGAGAATGAACCCGAGAGCTCTTCTTGGGGTAATATTGTGTTTGAAACATCCTTGAAACTTGATATTGATCATTTAGAGAGTGAGGAACTTGCTTGTTCCAAATCTGTCCATGAGGTAGATCACACTCTTTTTAGGTACAATGTCTTGTTTGAAGATGATTTAAACGCTCCTAATGAACCTAGTGGTGAAAATGATGGTATAGCTTGCCTTGGAAGCTATAGCCTATATGCTAACCCACTATGGTGTGACAATATTCCTCCTAAAGAGGGAAATCTCTTCTTGGAAGATGAGAGTCCTCTTAAGGGTAAGGAATGTGTAGTTGCGAAAGCTACTCCTTCTTCTACTTTGTGTGATTTCATTGTTGAGAGTACTCATGGTGATTATTGGGAAACTAGTAGTGAGTACACACATGAGAGCACCTTAGTAGAAGTCGATTTGAGTGATACTTTTCTCTACTCTCTATTTACTTTGGATCATATGTATTTTATTGTAGAGAGTATGTCATTTAGTTTGGGTGTAGACCACGGGAAAGGGAAGTGTTGTCGAGACCCGTGTTTATGGCCACTTTTCCCATTTGAACCCGGTGCCAAATTTAGAAATAGTGATGTTGGTGCACCAAACTTATTGCTTGGT
The DNA here is from genome assembly GCA_030864225.1 of Capsicum baccatum var. pendulum. Taxonomy (NCBI): domain Eukaryota; kingdom Viridiplantae; phylum Streptophyta; class Magnoliopsida; order Solanales; family Solanaceae; genus Capsicum; species Capsicum baccatum. The sequence continues at coordinate 119,633,308 of CM061553.1, forward strand.
CTACATGACAAGCAAAGTGTCACTCTTGATGTATCCTATAACCAAATCCTTTGTATATCTTTTATTGAGTTTTTAATATTCCTTGCAAAGGATTCTTGGTTATATTGCAAATATGTGCAACCTTGGCATGTTGAGATGATTTGTTATGCTAACCCTAACCCTCATGCCATGAGGAGTTTGTATTTGTTTGTCCTCTCTTCGGTTTTGCAAGGTTTGGATTCGAGGTCGAATCCTTTTCAAGAAGGGGAGGATGATACGGGACAAATGGCCATCTTATCTTTTGATGACATCTTTGGAGGCCAACACATAGAGTCTCAAGACTTGGTCACCTCGAGAATACAAGAACATGCATGGAGGACCCGTTCTGAGCGTAACTTAAAGCAATCTCGCGTATGGAAGATTGCTTGGAGCATTTAAGAGTGAGGACTCACGGTTTTGGCCCTTAATTAAGGGCATTTTGGACATTACACATGGTGTATTTACACACCATGGCCGCACCTATCATTAAGGGCAAAGTGGTCTTTTTGTATTCCTTTGTATTACACTATAAATAGGTCATTTTAGCTCATTTCTTGGGAGATTTGGAAAGATGAAGAATTGAAAGACATATTTTCTCTCTTTTGAGAGTGTAACACCCTTAGTTGTAGGGCTTGGAAAAGCCATCCTTAGCATAGGGCTTGGAAAAGCCAATATTGATCTTTGCTTGGAAACGGTAGATCTTAAGGTTAGTTCATTCCCTTGGTGGTCACCGTAAGAGTGTGGTTTTGATTGTTACATTCATTAGGGGTTAGTGTTGAAATACACTTGGTTCTTAATCTTGTAATAATCTTGGTCTCACTATCTATCTTTATTTTCTTGCAAATCGTGTATGTGTTGTGTAGTGGACTGTTTTGGGGTCTTCGTTGAATCCAAAACTTGTATTATTGTTGTTCATCTTGTTCATCACGTTTCATTGCTGTTTTGGTGTTAATATACACTCTTGTATCTTGTATTCTTGTTGTTAGTAGCGAATCCGAGTGTGGTCTCCATCTTGGTCCTCGAATCCTTAAGATTAGTGGACTGATTTGGTGTTTGTTTTGTGTTCCCTTCTCTTTCCCGTATCACTTCTACTCTTATCCGTGTCCTCCACACCTTCTTATCAAGGGTCATGTCCTTCATAAGCTGTAACTGCTCTATGTCCCATCTAATCACTTCCCTCCAATATTTCTTCGGCCTACCCCTACCCTACCTGAAACCATTCAGAGCCAGTCTCTCACGCCTATGAACTGGGGCATCCACGCCCCACCAACTCACATACCCGAACCATCTCAACCAAACTTCCCGCATCTTGTCCTCCACCGATACCACTCCAACCTTCTCCCGAATAATATCATTCCTAACCCTATCACTCCTAGTAAGCCCACACATCCAACACAACCTTCACATTTCTGCCCCCTTCAATTTTTAAATATGGGTGTTCTTCCCGGCCAACACTCTGCTCCATATAACATGGCCAGATGGACTGCCACTCTGTAAAATTTTTCTTTAAGTTTGAGAGGTGCCTTCTTATCACACAACACTCCCGAGGCTAGCCTCTACTTCATCCAACCTGCCCCAATCCGGTGGGAGATATCCTCATCAATCTCACCATTTCCCAAAATTTAGAACCCAAGATACTTAAAACTATCCCTCCTACACACCTCCCGAGAGTCCAACCTAACTACCAACTCATCCTCCTTCCTCAAGTCATTAAACTTGCATTCCATATACTCTGTCTTGCTCCTACTCAACCTGAACCCTTTAGACTCAAGTGTTTGTCTCCAAACCTCCAATTTAACATTCATACCTCCCCGCGTCTCATCAATCAACAATATATCATCCACAAAAAGAATGCACCAAGGCACCTCAACTTGAATACGCCACGTTAAAACATCCATCACCAAAGCAAATAGAAAAGGGCTAAGAGTCGATCCCTGATGCAACCCTATCAGGATCGGAAAATGCTCAGAATCTCCTCCCGCCATCCTTAAATGAGTCTTAGCTCCTTCATATATGTCCTTAATCAATCTGATGTATGCCACCGTGACCCCAATCACCTCCAAGCATCTCTAAAGAGCCTCTCTAGGAACTTTATTGTATGCCTTCTCCAAGTCGATAAATACAAAGTGGAGATCTTTCTTCCTTTTCCTATACTGATCCACCAGTCTCTGCACCAGGTAAATTGCGTCTGTCGTTGAGCGACCGAGCATAAAGCCAAACTGGTTCTCCAAAATAGGCACCATCTTCTTCAACCTCTTCTCTAACACTCTCTCCCAAATCCTCCTAGTATGACTCAACAACTTAATACCCTTGTAGTTGTTGCAACTCTGGATGTCACCCTTGTTCTTATATAGAGGAATCATAGTGCTCCACCTCCATGCCTCAGGCATTTTTGCAGTTTTGAAAATACCATTAAACAATTTGGTCAACCACCTTAAACCAACCCTGCCTGCAAACTTCCAAAAGTCCACAGGGATCTTGTTTGGCCTTGTTGCCCTACCCCTCTGCATTTTGTGAATAGCCTTACTAAACTCCTCCACCTTAAAACGACTACAATACCTGAAATCATGAAACCTCTCTGAGTTCTCCAGCTCCGCTAGCATAATGTCCCTGTTCCTCTCATCATTCAAAATTCTGTGAAAATCCGACTACCATCTTCTCTTAATACGAGCGTTCTCCACCAGCACACTACCATCCTCCTCCTTAATTCACATTACTTAGTCTAGGTCATGACCCTTTCTCTCCCTTACCTTAGCAAGCCTATACAACCTTTTTTCCCCACCTTGCTTCTCCAACCCTGTATAGAAGCTCTCAAAAGCTACCGTCTTAGCAGCCGTAACTACTAACTTTGCCTCTTTACTAGATAACTTGTAATCCTCCCTACAATCCTGCTTATCCTATTTTTCCGTACTCTCAACCAACTTAGCATACGCCCCATTAGTACTTGCTACTTTTTTCTTTACTTCCTCATTCCACCACCAATCCCCCTACCGCTGATTAGCCCAGCCCCTCGAGACACCCAATACCTTTTTATCTGTCTACTTGGTACACCTAGAATCCTTATCCCACATACCATCCACATCACCCCTACATTCCCACACCCCTCTCTCCACTACCTTCTTCTCTATCTCTAATTCACTAACCGGAGTCAAGCCCTCCACTTAATTCTAGGATGACCCTCCTTTTTTTTTTCCTATCCTTCTTTAAGCCTAAATCTATCACCAGAAGCCTATGTTGGGTCGAAAGGTTCTCACTTGGGATGAGTTTACAATCCTTGCACAACACCCTATCCCCCTTCCAAACTAGCAGAAAGTCAATCTGCATCTTAGCTATTGCACTTTGGAAGGTGACTAGGTGATCCTCCTTCTTTAGAAAGATTGAATTCACTACTACCAACCCAAAGGCCCTCACAAAATCCAATAAAGCGACTCTCTCATCATTTCTCTCCCCAAAATCATAGCCTCCATGCGCATCGCCGTAGCCTCCTGGTAGCACCCCAATATGACCATTGAAATCCCCTGTTACAAGAATTTTCTCAGATCTAGGGACGCCTCTAACCACCTCATCCAAAGCCTCCCAAAACTACTTCTTCTCCTTCCCGTCCAAGACCACCTGAGGCACATAAACACTACACTCGTTTAAAGAACACCCCTAATGACTGACTCAATCGTTATCAGCCTATCGTTGACCCTCTTAATATCCACTACTTGCCCTTTAAGTTCTTCATCTACTAAGATGCCTAATCCATTCCTACGCCTATCACTCCCCGAGTACCAAAGCTTGTACCCATCCATATCCCTAGCCTTGCACCCTACCCACTTGGTCTCCTAAACACACACAATATTAATCCTTCTCTTTCTAAAAATCTTCACCAGCTCTATTGACTTACCCTGAAGGGTTCCTATGTTCCAAGATCCCACCCTCACCCAATGTATACTAGTAACACGTCTACCTTTACCATACTTTACTCCACACCTACTTTCCCCCCAGTTCCAAACTAGTCCTCTTCTCTTCCCCTACCCTAACACCTATCCCCAGGCCCAAACCTCTCAGACATGACCCTTATATGTCATCGACACCCAAAGCCACCCCTTAAGAAAAACAAAGCAAGAAACAAAACTAAACTATGATAGAAACAAAAACTAAACTAAGATAGCAACAAAAACTAAATATCAGGAAATATAGGGAACACGAATGACATAGCACCAAAGACAACAAAACCAATAGTAAAAGCAGTGCAATATAGGATAATGGATAATCCAAACAAATTAAATGCAAGTCAAGATACATAAGATAATACAATAATTTATACGAAGAATAAAATAGCAAAGGTTAGAAGTCATTGGGTTACGTTTGTAGAACAAGTCTTCTTTTCCTCGTGGTATGTTGGACCCCAAAAAACTGATGGAGAAACTGGTTGTTAGGGTAATATCATCAGAGTGATGCTGGAATCATATCTGGTACCGTTGGAATCCGAGCTATTCGAAACCAGCCACAACTTCAAATGTGCCCACCAGAATCTGTCACTTCTGACTGGATCTGTGCACTGCCTATATCACTAGAGTCGCGCGGCTGGTGACCTTTACCATCGATGAAGTAATGAATGGTTCGAACGATGGGGAGAGATAAGGAATAGAAGAGTGAAAAGGGTAAAGAGAACTGGGGAGAGAGAAAGAGAAAGAGAGATATGACGTATATTTTCCTATTATCGGTGCTCCGACGCCATCACCGGCGTCGGCCGGTCAAGGGTCAGTATTCATTGGGTTAGTGAATGTTAGTTATAGTGAGAGAGCATTAGAGCTCAGGGATAAGGTAGACATGAAAATCAAAGTTCTAGAGCTCCAACAAACACTGACCCTGTCTGAATAAATATAATTCTAGTAAAGGTTGCAACATGATAAAACTGAAGAAAGAAACTTGAATTACATGAAATGACTCTAACTAACTATCTATGAAGCCTCTACAATACTGACTGTAGGCAGCTGGGACATACCTCCAACTATAATAAATTAATACATGATAAAGATAATAGTACAATACATGAACTACAACTGATTGGAATTCCTAAAATAGGGGAACTCATCACCTGCTGGTAGAAAGCTAAGATTTGTCTAACCTTGGTGTATTGACTACTTTGGGTACCTACATTATAAAGGATGTATCCATAAACATATATATGTGGTTAGTATGTTGGAATGTACTCAGTATTCTTGAGACATGCACTAATTCATGGAAATATTTAAAACAAGCTTTAAAATTGATTACATACGTTATATGCTGAAATATGCATTTAAAACATTGTTGTATGTGAAAACTTAAGTCATATAGAGATTTATATATCAAGAGCTAAAAATAATTTTGTAACCTGGGAAGCAGTAGACAAATGAATACTGTATGCAAATCTCATGTAAAGATGAACATGCTGTAAAACTGAATTGAGGATCATGTATGCATATTGAGCATGAAAACATGAACATATAAAATTAAAAATGCAAGACCAAGTATAGCATATACTGACATGATTTGAATAACATAAATAATCAGTAAAACTGACTGAATAATTACTGAAATCTGATTACTTGGTCAAGAAACCTGAACTAAGATAAATTGAATACTGACTAAAACTGTGGGAGCTATTATGTAGTCGACATAAACTATGTGAGCTATCATGGAGTTCAACTTCTGACCCATATTGATGAGTGTTGTTCTATCTTTTCCATTGGAGTAGAACCTATACTGGAGTGATCACTAAACTGAGCCCATATTGCGCAAGGGGAAACACTCTCTGGCGAGGGCCCCTAAACTTACTGTGGCACATAGTTTCTGGGGAAGTAGGATGCACTAAACCCACACTCATAGTTTCTGGGGAAGTAGGATGCACTAAACCCACACTTCTCAATTAGTGCTAAATCCTTTCCCAACTGAAAGACACTAAAATACTAACTAGTGCATGCACTAATAACCGATAAGCTCAAGTCATGGTATTTTGAAAACAATAATGCATACAAGTTTTGAAGTAATTATAAAAATGTAAACTGATAGTGCTCAACATGATCATATTAATATGAGTTTAACAATAAAATCATGATTTGACTGACTCATTACTTGAAAGGTCTGACATGTATGTAAACATGTAGGTATCGGGTGTTCATAACCCACCAGCACTGAATGATTACAAAATATCGATAACAACACTTAAAAATCAATGACGTAAAAATCATATTTCAAAGACCCAAAACATGATATATTTAAATAGTCTGATATATTTCATGAATGTAAACATAGCAATCAAATAACCTTCGAAAAATATCATGTTTATACATTCTAAAGCATAACTTGAGTAAACATGACTTTAACTGAACATGACCTAGGGTTTTAGAACTTCATGTATGTAGGAATATGATTCTCATGGGATAAAACTATTATCAAGGCTTGAATGTAAAACTAATGAGAAAACATGGATAAATGTCATAATTTAAATGGAAGTTGCTCATAATTAGAGTAAAAATTCCTACTTGAAAAAAAAATATTTTTTATGCTCAATGGGTGGAAGAAACCCATTGATGAATGTCCCACATACCTCAATTAGATAACATCTTGAAGAAAACTTCAAATTGGAACTTGAATCCTTGAGTTCTTGAGCGAAGAAACTTGAATTTTGTTCTTGGGAGGAGGGGAAGGGTTTTGAATCAAGTATTGAATGTTTAGGGTTAAGAGAATGTAAATAACGTGTTGTAAAATCCCTTCATTCACTTAATAATGAGTAGGTATGATTTAGGGGTGTGAAAAAGACTTCAACCACCTTAAACTAGGTCAAAATGGAGAAATTTTTGCACTGTGCTTTTGCTGGGAGGTGCACAACCAAAGCACACATGAGGGTGTGCGGCGCACACCTAAAGCACAACCCATCTAGTGGCTATTCGCACTTGACATACGACACATGACCTTAACATGATCATATCTTTTTACTCGGGTATGGGATTAAGGCGAATGGTATAATTAGATAGTTAATTCAATTATCTATAATTTGGTGGGTCTTGAGATGCAAAATTCCACATATGTAAGAATTTATACATGTTCAAAGTTGACCCTTGTAGAATCGTATCAAAAATTTGTCTGAATCAAAGGCTCTTAGCTCAAATATGCTATAAGTGATTCCTATGAACATTTTTCCACCTAATAAGTAGAATTCCTACTAGTCTAATGATAATGACATATGTATTTAAATATAAATCATGGGATTTGAGTTTATACATGTAGGAAAAATGGTTTAATTTCTTTCTAAAAATGTGGGGTATTACATTATCTCCCCCTTGGAATCATTCGTACTTGAATGATGGATAGCAACTTATTGAAACTTTAGAAGTATAGGATAAGGTACACATGACATGTCTGCTAATGAAAGATAAAGCTGAGCTAAAACATTAAAACTTCCATCATTAAATTGATTTTTGAGCTAACTTGGTTTTATTAACTATAAGGAGCCGATTCATGATGAGAGTTTAGAACTCACTTGAAATGATCATGATACGATCATATATATAAAACTGCGAACTTGTAACTGATGCAACCAAGCCCAAGATTTACTAAGGATGGAGTAAAGTACATAAGTTCTCATTTTGTCCCTCAATAAAACTTGTATAGGAATCAAAGAAAAAGGCTTCACGGCGTTACCAAGAACATTATGTAAGCACGAATCATGAGAGAACGATATTAAGGACATACAAGGGGTATTACAATGTTTGAGATAAAATACTTAGAAAACTGAGATCATTCACTGAACACTTATGAACTAAATCATGACTAATATCTAAACTGTAGACATGATGCATGGATAGAACTGAATTCATAACTTCCATAGACATGAATGAATTACCTCATGGAATATCCATAGTCATGAAACTTGAGATAGTAAGACTAGATGAAAAAAGGAAAACTATAGGATCTTATCGTATTTGATTGCTAAACTGAATTGCTGGCTGTACGGGCTGAATCATACTTAAAGTTCATACTCAACTCGGAGTATTTATCCAATAATTTTCTAAGAAGTTCTAATAACATTAGGGAGTAATGATCTTGGGCATAATCTGATTAAGATATAAGGAATCTCAATATGGCAATAACTTTGCAACATGGAACATAATCCTATAAAACATAAACTAGGATAGAGTTTCTAGGCCTTAGACAATGCAACTCATAACTTCCAAGCTTAGCCATACTTCTCAAATACTACCTCAACCATACTTGTCCTCTTGAATACCATGCTTATTTGATTTAACATATAATCCTTATATGGGTATAGATAACTAATTCAACCCAAGTTGAGTTAAACTACATACCTTTTCCATGTTCAAGCGTAACTTGAAATTACAAAGTGCAACACATAACATCATAATACTAGTCTAAGCAATAAATTTGATACCTTATATGTGTTTCACTGCTCTCATCTAGAGAATAATTCTCCTTACCACCTCAACTACTAAATCTAACCTCTTACTAGGAATTCACTAGAGCACAATGCACCCATCCACTTATATACCAACCTGACGTTAAAGCCTATAATAATAGCCATGTATGAGCTTCTAGGAAAACAACCTACCAAAGTATCTTTATCATATTCTCTAATACCTTTATCAATTACAACTTTTATGCACTATCCCAAGAAAACACACACACAAAGTTTTAATTAACCATGAAATATACTAAAAGTTTTGCCTTACTCTTTCTTCACACTTATAGTCTTTGATAAAACAAGCATACAACAATCTTTTCCTTAATAAGGAACATTTTCTCTCTCCCATAAAAATCATTCTTAATCATAACTATTTTGGCATAAGGAGAGGTTAATAAAAGGTTAGAATATAAGGACCTGATGCATGAAAGAATACTATGCATAACTTGGAAACTTAATTTAGGCTTGAGGAATAGAGTATCCACAACTTGGATTCATTAAAGAGATCTAAATTGAGGACATACATGACATAATATGTATTTTGTGAATCATTAAGAGTGTAGCATGAGTACCTAGAACTGAACATACTGTAAAGAATGGTTACACAAGTCATAAGCGGCATGACCTGAGTTTGGGGTTTAGAAATCATAGAATATGATTTGTACTATGATGTTTCAGCTTTTGACGGATTATTTTAGGTGTTTTTCTTAGGACAATTATGTGTTTTCTAGAAGCCATTGTTATATTAACATGGTATATTAGTTCTTTCAGGAAAAGATTTGAGTGTGACAGATTAATTGGATAATCTGAGCAAAATAGAGGTAAAATGAGCAGTGACGGCTTAACGCAAAATCACTGGAAGCCCTGCGACAATACAGGCGTGGACCATTGACCTTGCAATGGGCCATAGAACTACCATCACTTAGAAGCAAAGAATGGATTTAATGGAGACCCAGTGATGGTGTAGGCAATGGACCGTTGGACCTGCGATGAACCGTCGCTTGACCCATCGACCATAAAGCGAAAAATCTAAGTTTGAATTTTAAAACCCTAGTTCTGGAATCATATAAATACAAAATATTAGGATTTATTCTATATCTTTTATTATTATTTTCATACTTTCTCCTCTATTGAGAGCTATGTAACACTTTCCATTGAGATTTGAATTTAGTGATTTTTCTCTGATTATTAGTTTTTATATTTTCCATTGAAGATTGAGAAGGATAATATTGTGACTTTTGTAAATGCCCTCTTGAATCCATTAATGAACATCAATATATCTTTTATTTCTTATATTGAGATGAGTAGCTAAACTTCCATAACTAGGGTTATGGTAGCCTTGATGTAGATGACTATTTTGGGTTGTGAATTGATTTGATTTCTAACATCTATCGAAAATACATGAATTTTTCTTCATTATAATAAAATCTCTTGGTTGAAAACTAGAGAAGTGATCCCATGAACTCCACTTGTCTGAAAAAAGTGGATGTTAGGAAAAAAGTGATTAACACAAACTCCATAGGTTTACCGTTTGGGTTAACGGGTTGATGCCTGAACAGGATCAACCCTCATGAGAGTGTTATTGAATAATGCATGAATCCTTTAAGTTTGAGAGATTTAAAGGGTGAAATAATCATTAGGTTGAGAAACACATGGGTAATCCTTAGGATTCAATAATTTTTGCAATTGAATATATGAGATAGAATTCGAACAAAAACTCACAACCCTAATTGTTTGAATATCTTGGTGAGGATAACTCTAGTTAATTCATTCTCATTGAAATTACATCTACATTAAATCTCAGTAGCTGGGCTTTTGTGTGACATAAATTTAAAAGAACACTGTTAACACATTCAAACTTCCTTCTACTCAGGAACCTTAGATCAATAGTCTAATAATATTCACAATACTTAGTGAACACAGTATTCCCTATAGTATTCGACACCCAAACCTATTGGGTTCTATATTTGACAGCTACCACTTAATCTCTCATAAGAGAGGTGTAATTAGGCGTATTAAATTTTGGCGCCATTGCCGGGGAATACAATTGTCAATTAAGTTTGTGTTTGTTAATTGACCTTTGGTCAAGTTTCCCAAATTTTACTTTTCTTTATTATTTTTGTTTTATGTAGGGGATTTTTTGTGTATGCCAATTACATGGAGATTGGGTGAACCGTAATTACCAATACATCCTAAACCACAACTAATTGGCAGAATAGCAGATCCCCAAGATGCTGAGAGAGTAGCTGCATTAGCTAGAGCCTAACTTAATCAGCAGAGTGATGGTCAGTAGGCACATTATCCTAATCTTGATGATGATGTTTTGGGGTATGATGACTTGTTAGATCCTATTAATCATAGGACTGTAGAGAATGTAGCTATACCGGTGAATAAGAATGTAAATAGAAACCATCTTTTTAGGGCGAGACCTGATCGCCAAGCTTTTTAATTTGATTTTAATGATGTTAAAGATGGAATGGACAGAGATGGTGCCACTGGATCTTGTATTCCTCCCCTTTAGCAATAGGGGAAAAGTTTAATATTACCAGTATAATGATTCATCTCCTTCATCCGAAGGGGATGTTCGGTGGACTCATGGGAGATGATCTCAATATGCATTTAGTGAACTTTGTCACTCTTTTCAAGTCCTTTGATAACCCGAGAGTGGGAAAGAATGCCATCCCTCTGCATTTATTTCTGTTGTCTCTATCTGGGGAGCCAACATTGTAGCTTAATAAGCTGATGCCTGATTCTATAACCAACTAGACAAAATTGAAAGAGGCTTTCCTAGAAAGGTTTTTCTTGCTTTCCAGAAGGGTACAATTGAGGGATGAGATAAAAAAATTTAGGCAGCTCCCAACTGAATCTCTTCATGAGCTATGTGAGAGATTAAAAAAGAAGTTGACTTAGTGTTCGAATCATAACATGATAGATATTCATCTGATGGAGACTCTTTATCAGGCATTGAGCTTTATTACAAAGCCAGTTATTGATAATGCTATAGGGGGATCATTTGTGGATATCATTTTTTAGGAAGCCTCAGAGATACTTGATCAGATGACTAAACAAAGAAGAACTTGACATACCAGGGATTCAATGGTAGAAAGCCCTATTGTGTCTATTTATATGACAATAGAATAATTTAAGAAAGAGGAAGAATGAGATCAAGACATGGCACACTTAAAGACGCAGATGGATTTGTTGACTAAGCATTTATTATCTGCAAAGACTGAAAAAAGTGAAAGCTATTGTAGCCAAAGGTAGAGATAATTCTAATTTGGAAGAAGAGGCTAACTATTTGAATAAACAGGGGGGTTTCCGAGGGAATAGCCAAGGAAATCAAGGTCGAAACTACTACGACAAGATTGGTAACAATGATACAGATCAAGGAAACTGAAAAGGTAAGAATGATAGGAGTGGGCTATATGTACCTCCCAAAAGCAGAGATAATGTTGTAACTAGCTCTGGCAAATGTCCATAGAGGACATGATGGAGAATTTATTAAAGGGAGTTAAAGTACCAACTCTGGGGTACCTACCATGAAGAGCGAGTTGTTTTCTATGAGTCAGTTGGTAAACTTGCAGTTACCTCTATTAAGTAGTTGGAGAAAGAAATGAGCCAGCTCTTAGCAGCATTGAATCATAGAAAAACTAGAACATTACCAAGTGATACCATTCAAAATCCGTAGAATGATGGATCTTGCATGGCTATAACTACTAAAAGTGGTAAGGTATTGGCAAACCCTTCTGTGGGAAAGACTGTGGTTGATATTATATTAGATGGCATTAAAGAAGCAGAGATTTATCATTCAGTGGAGTCAAGGAAATCGGATAAGGTAATTGATAATGCACCATCCAACAGTCTGCAGGTTGATGATTTGGAGAAGAATAAGGGAAAGGAGGTTGAAGTGGTGGTTACCACTCTTCTAAGACCACCCCCTCTATTTCCTCCTTTTTTGATGAAGAAGGCTGATGACACAAAGTTTAGCAAATTCATGGCTATGCTTAAGCAGTTGATGATTAATCTGCCATTTGTGGAGGCATTAGAGCAAATGCCCAGGTAGGCAAAGTTCATGAAATACCTCATCACAAAGAAATGGTCAGTTAGTTTTGAGCTGATGGACAATCTTTATCATTGTGGTGCTATTTCCACAAGGTCTCTGGTGTAGCAAAAGGTAGATCCAGGAGCATTTACTATTCTATGCACTATTTAACCTCTTGACTTTGCAAAAGCTCTGTGCCACTTGGGAGCTGGCATCAATCTGATACCACTAGCTATTTACAAAAAGTTGGGTTTAGGAGACCCCATAACCACTAACATACGACTTGTGATGGCAGATAGGTCGGTAAAATGACCTGTTAGTATTTTGTATGATGTGTTGGTAAAGGTTGATAGTTTTATATTTCTTGTGGATTTTGTCATTCTGGATTGCGAAATGGACTTTGAGGTGCCCATAATCTTTGGTCGACCTTTCCTCATAGCTGAAGGTGTGCTGATTAATTTTTGAGCTAATGAGATCTTATTTAGCCTGAATGATAAAGTGGTGCAATTTGATGTGTGACAATCAATAAAGCAGTAGAAGGAAATAAGTGTTTTTTCTATTGTGCATGTCTATTATGAGAAGGAGCAAGAAGTGTTGATTGAAGAGAAATTTGTTGTTGAGCTATTAGCTATCGTGTTGATAAATTTTTATCAAGATGGTATAGAAGATTATAAGGAAACAGTGTCTGCCTTGACAGGCATGGAGTCTTACTCATATGCACTTAAGAAGTTGGATTTGGACTTTAAAAATAGTCCAAATCTACCTGTTAAGCCTTCTATAGAAGAACCACCTATCCTGAAGCTGAAAGAGTTACCCAGTTATTTGAGGCATGTGTTCTTGGGCAGTGGAAATACAATACGTTCTATTATTATGGATGATATGGATGAGCAACAAGTGGAAACCCTCATCTCTGTTCTTAAGAGATATAAGAGGGCTATTGGTTGGATGATTGTAGACATCATCGACATCCCTACTGGTGTATGTACACATAAAATTCAGCTAGAGGAGGATTATGTCCAAACTACTGAGCACTAGTTTTGCTTAAAACTACCTATGAAAGAGGTGTTGAAGAAGGAGATTATCAAGTGGCTAGATGAAGGAGTGGTTTATCATATATCGAACAGTAAGTGGGTGAGTCATGTTCAGTGCGTTCCCAAGAAAGGGGGCATGATAGTGATGGATAAAGAGAAGAATGAGTTGATTCCCCTCATACCTGTTACTGGGTGGAGGGTATGCATGGATTACCAAAAACTCAATTTAGGGACATTAAAGGATCACTTCCCAATGCCCTACTTGGATAAGATGCTTGACCGATTGGCTTGAAAGGGTTGGTACTATTTCTTAGATGGATATTCCAGTTACAACCAGATGTCCATTGCTCCTGAAGATTAGGAGAAAATGACACTCATATTCCCATATGGTACATTTGATTTTAAGAGAATGCTTTTTAGTTTTTGTAATTCACCCGCCACTTTTCAATAGTGTATGATGTCAGTCTTTTCTGATATTGTTGAAGAAACCTTGGAGGTGTTTATGGATGATTTATCGGTTTTTGGTGATTCCTTTGAACTATGCTTGCTAAATGTGAGTCGGGAATTTTAGCGGTGTGAAGAGTTTAACCTTGTTCTTAACTGGGAAAGATGCCACTTCATGGTGAAGAAAGGCATTGTGCTCGGTCACCAAATTTCAGCTAAAGGCATTAAGGTAGATAAGGAAAAAAATGAGGTGATTGAGAAACTTCTACCTCCTATCTCAGTCAAAGGGGTACACAGTTTTCTTGGCCTTGCAGGATTCTACCACAGATTCATAAATGATTTCTCCAAGATTGCAAATCCTCTTTGTAAAATCTTGGAGAAGGAAGTGAAATTTTCTTTTGATGATGATTGCAGAAATGTGTTTGAATGCCTTAAGTTAAAGCTAGTGGAAGCCCTAATTATTGTTGCCCCTGATTGGAAGAAGCCATTTGAAATTATATGTGATGCTAGTGGAGTAACACTTGGAGCTATTCTCGGACAAAATAAAGAGAAGTTGTTTCATCCAATATATTATGCAAGAAAGGCCCTAAATGGGGCTTAGAAGAATTATACGGTGAAGGAGCAGGAACTTCTAGCAGTGGTGTATGCTTTTGAGATATTTTGGGCATATTTACTAGGTACCAAGGTAGTGGTACACACTGACCATGCTAACTTGAGGTACCTAATGGCAAAGAAGGATGCTAAACCAAGGTTTATGTGGCGGGTATTGCTACTTTAGGTATTCAACTTCGACGCCAAGGATCGCAAGGGATATGAGAATTAGGTGGCTGATTACCTATCCAGACTCGAAGGTGAGTAGGCAGTAAAAGATGAGCTTGAAATTGATGATTCCTTTCTGGATATAAAAGTATTGGCTGCAGTGCTCAAAAAAGTACCTTGGTATTCGGACTTCACGAACTATGTGGTAAGTGAAGTAATGCCAGAAAATTTTTCCTTTCAGAAAAGGAAAAAGTCTCTCCATGATGTGAAACATTATTTCTGGAATAAGCCGTATCTTTTTCGACAATGTGCGAATAGTATTATTATATGGTGCATTCTAGAAGTATAGATGTTCAGTGTAATGGAAGTAAATCATGCTTCCCCAGTTGGAGGTCACCATGCTGGTGATCATACTGCCAGAAAAGTTCTTTAAAGCAGCTACTATTGGCCCATTTTGTTCAAGGATGCTTACGAGTTTGTAAAGAGATGTGACCAATGTCAAAGGCAAAGATCTATGTCGAAGTTCCATGAATGCCAATGTCTAAGATGTTAGAGGTTGGACTGTTTGATGTCTGGTCCATTGAATTTATGGGGCCCTTCGTAAGCATGAAGTACATACTAGTTGCTGTTTACTACATGTCAAAATAGGTCAACGCTGTGGCTCTGGCGGATAATGAAGGAAAGCAGGTTGCTGCATTTTTAAAGAGAAATATCTTCTCTAGCTTTAGGGTACCACATACCATCATAAGAGATAGAGGATCATACTTTTTCAACAAGGTATTCAGAGTTGCCTTGGTAAAATATGGAGTCAAACAATATAAGGTAGCTACTCCATACATCCCACAGACCAGTTGGCAGGTGGAGATCTCTAATCGGGATATCAAAGTTATCCTTTCCAAGACTTTAAATGCTAGCTGAAAGGATTGGTTTAGGAAGCTAGATAATGAATTATGCGAATATCGAATGGATTTCAAGACACCCATTGTCATGTCACCATACCAATTGTTTTATGACAAGGCTTGCCATTTACCGATTAAGCTAGAGCATAAAGCGTGCTGTGGGAACTGAAGTATGTTAATCTGAATTAGAATGAGGCTGTAAATATGAGACTGGGGTAGCTGAATAAGATGGATGAGTTTCATCTTGGAGCTTATGATCGGTCTGATCTATACAAGGAAAGAATGAAGAAGTACCACGATAGCAGGATTGAAAAGCGGGATTTCCAAAAAGGTGACTTGGTGCTTTTATTCAACTCCAAACTCAGGCTATTTCCAGGTAGCTCAAACCCAAATAATCTGGCCCGTTTAAAATTAACCAAGTCTACTCGTCTGGAGTAGTGGAACTTGAAAATAAAGATGGAAGTGTCTTCAAGGTTAATGGGCAACGTGTGAAATTGTATATCGGTCCAAAGGAATTGATAAAAAATATTGGTAACATCTATCTCGATGACGTTTGAGTAATCGAGATAATTACGTCGTACCACGACAATAATCATGAACTAGTAGGAGGAAATCCATGTTGTGTTATTGTATAGCATTATTTGAAGTTATTTCGGTGTTTTTATTGTTGTTTTGTATAAGCTAAAGGGTTTGTGTAGGTGTGTAGGTCTGACAGTGCAAGAAAATAGACACTGAAAATATTTGGGGGTGAATGAAGGGTTGCCCGACGGATCGTCAGTGACTTGAAGGATCATCGTAGTAGCCGTCGAAGCAAAGTCCAGAAACCAGGTTACTGGAAGAATCACAACGAGTTGACCGATGGACCATCACAGTTGTGATCGACTATCAACTAAACCGTTGCCAATATGCCCCAAGGTATGTTCTCTAGAAGGGATCGATGGATCATCGATTATGTGATGGACCGTCGCACGAACCACACAAATAACCTACTTCAACGGGTTGGGTTGGATCAATTTAAATAGCCATTTATTTCATTCTTATCTGACCTAAATAGTTTAAATATAGATAATTTGAAGCGGTTGAGTAATTCCCAAACTATTCAACGAACCTAAATCTTTTCATTCTACCTGAAGACTTTCCACTTTCCTCTTCCCCATCTATTTAAAGTCTAGTTTATCTTTATTATTTCAATCATAAGCTGTAAAGAGTCTTCATAAAAGTCAAGTGTTATTTTGTGTCGGTGTGTTTAGAGTATAAGTCAGGTGAACAAGCAAGTACTGTACCATTAAGGTATGTTCTCCCCATTACTTTCTATGTGATTCAACACAACGAATAAAGAAAGCATGTGAAGTTTGTAATATTGAGATATTTCTCTCTGATTCTTGAGTTCATCTGTGTGGGTCTGAACTAAGAGAAAATATGACAAACTCAATCCTAGGTGAAGTATGAGTAGCCCATGGATCAAGAAAAAGCAAAATGAGGGGTGTATAAATGGTGAAAAAGCCATGAATAATTTCGTTTAAAATGAAGGTCTGCAAGGTGTTTGATGAAATGCTAAAACAAAGTCTAAGAGCGAAAATTACAGGCAACGGCTAGGTCAACGAACAATCGAATACCCGACGACCCATCACCACTTTCTCAAAATCAAAGTCATTGGAAAGAGTCGCTGTTAAATATAGAACCCAATTGGGTTGGGTGTCGAATCCTACAGGGAATACCTTTTTCACTAAGTATTATGAATGTTATTAGACTGTTGATCTAAGGTTCCTGAGTAGAAGGGAGCTTGAATGTGTTAACAGTGTTCTTTTGAATTTGTGTCACACAAAAGTCCAGTTACTGAGTGTTAATGTATAGGCAATTTCAATGATAAGAATTAACTAGAGTTATGCTCACTAAGATGTTCAAAAAATTAGGGTTGTGAGTTTGTGTTCGAATTCTAACTTATGTATTCAATTGCAAAAATTATTGAATTCTAAGGATTACCCACATGTTTCTCAATCTAATGAGTATTTTACCCTTTATTTCTCTCGAACTTAAAGGATTCATGCATTATTTAATAACACTCTCATGAGGGTTGATCCTGTTCAGGCATCAAACCATTAACCCAAAGGGTAAACCTATGGAGTCCATGTGAATCACTTCTGTTCCCAACATCCACTTTTTTTCAGACAAGTAGAGTTCATGGGCTCACTTCTCAAGTTTGCAACCAAGAGATGTCATTATAATGAAGAAATATTCATGCAATTTTGATAGATGTTAGAAATAAAACCAATTCACAACTCCAAAATAGTCTCTACATCAAGGCTCCCATAACCCTAGTTATGGAAGTTTAGCTACTCATCTCCATATAAGAAATCAAAGATATATTGATGTTCATAAATGACTTCAAGAGGAAACTTACAAAAGTCACAATATTGTCCTTCTCAATCTTCAATGGAAAATATAAAAACTAATAATCAGTTCTCAATCTCTAGATTCAAATCTCAATGGAGTGTTACACAACTCTAAATAGAGGAGAAAGTATGAAACTAATGATAAAAGATACAGACTAAACCCTAATACTTGGTATTTATATGATTCCAGAACTGGGGTTTTAAAATTCAAACTTAGATTTTCTACTTTATGGTCCATGGGTTAAGCGACGGTTCATCGCAGATCTGACGGTCTATCGTCTGCACCCTCGCTGGGTCTCCAGTGACTCCATTCTTTGCTTTTGGGTGACGGGTAGTGCGACGGCCCATTGCAAGGTGGACAGTCCATTGCCTGGATCGTCATGGAGCTTCTAGAGATTATGCATTCTATATCTTGGTGATAGTTTAGATTGATAGTTCATCGCAGATCCGACGGTTGGTCACCTGGACCATCGCAGGATGTCCAAATTTTATGACTTCTTATTTTGGTCGATGTTTAGCCCAATGGATCTCCGCAAGGTCAATGGTCCATCGCCTAAGTCGTTGCTGCTCATTTTACCTCTCTTTTTCTTAGATTATCCAAGTTATCTTTCACAGTCTATTCTTATCCTAAAAGCACAAAAATACTATGTTAACTACAACAATGGCTTCTTGAAAATGCACAATTATCATAAGAAAAAGGCGTAAAATGATCCATCAAAAGCCGGAACATTAACACCCTCAACTTAAGGCAATTTCTTGTCCTCAAGCAACTCAACACCAGGATACATATATGAACAACATCATGATGGGAGTGTTATAGTAAAACCAACATAATCATACAATCATTCCACTATCTATTTGGTTATGCTATATTGACACACGTGGATCTACTACCGGCATTAACTACTAATCATCATATTAGCAGCTACAGATACAACACCCCAGAGAAATAAATAGAATAAAAATATAACTCAATATGCCCTCACAGCCAAAGAAGTCCACCTCACATCACACAATTAAATTATGGACAAAACTAAGCTTCTCACTCTTAGAAAAGAAGTTACCAACACCGTGTACACCAATAAACTTGCCCTTGTCATCTAATGTTCTCTAATGATTGACTCACCAATATCAAATAGGACTTGCTAAGGGTTGTAATGAGGTTTTAGGCTCGGTGAGGGTTTCATTTGGATAGGTAAATTAAAGTACAAGACTTTACTCTCTTTTCCCTTTTTAGTAGCTACTTGCCAGAACTAAAGACCCTTTAATTCATTCGTAGAAATTCATCAGCGCTCTTGTCATAACCTAGTTTTTTTAAGATGATAACACAGCATTATCCACCCTCAACTTATGCTGATGAAGAAAGTTGAGGTGCACAATATCTCATTAGATAGCAAACTAGACCAGGGAAGGATGCTACTCCTCAAATAAATTTCAACTTAACCTACTAGGCTGCCAACAATCCAGCAGTAGCCATTCTCAACTTAGGCATTTCACCTAATTTAAGGTGGGCAATGTCCATAATTGGATCAGGGCAAAGCTAAGTGCTTAACACCTTCTAGAGAGTGAATTAAACTTATTTAGATAGAAAAACACTAACACAATTCAAAAGGGTTGACAAAGGAAACACAATATTTTTGTTGGGTAATCATCTGGCTAAGTGGACTAACAACACAAGGAGACCTACTATCATCTCTTATTGGGTCAAAACACATGACAACATCTAATGAACCGGGAAAGTTCTAGGTGTACCACTTATGTTAGAACTACACAAATACTCACTCACACAGGCACTAAGCTAGTTTCTATCCTACTAATTCTTAGGATCCAGGTCACATAGCCATGCTTTGCTTCATTACTAACTTCTAATGACATTATTAGAGTCACACATGATTTCACAACATTTTACCTTGGTAAGAGGAATTAATTATAAAAAAATGAAAAACACAATTTTTCCACAATTAATTGTCATCCATATACATACAACAAGGTGCTAACCGGAATGGAACTTTTATTTCATGCAACAACATTACCAACAGAACTTGTCTTGAGGAAAGGAAATTTCAACGCTACAGTTAATCCTAGACAAGAAATGAAAATGCAACAACTTAATAACAACCTAGACATGTCGGTTCTCCTAGATAGCATATGGGAGGAAAAGAAAATCGGCAACACAACCCCCCATGGTACAAGCACATCCTACAAGTACATCCCACATTGTATTGTTGTATAGCATTAGTTAAGATATTTTGTGTTTGTTTTGTTGTTTTGTATAAGCTAAAGGGTTTGTGTAGGTGAGCAGGTTTGATAGTGCAGGAAAACAAATGCTAAAAAAGTTTGAGGGTGACCAACGAGTTACCCGACAGATTGTCGGCGACCCAACGGATCATCCTAGTAGCCGTCACAGTAAATTCTAGAAACCAGGTTACTAGAAGAATCACAATGGGTTGACCGATATACCGTTATAGCTGCGATGGACCATTGACTAAACCATCACCAATATGACCAAAGGTAAGTTCTCTGGAAGGGATCGATGGCTATATCGATGGATCATCGATATGCAACGGACCATCGCACGAACTATCGCACATAACCCTACTTCAGTGGGTTGGGTTAAATCGACTTAAATAGCTATTTAATTTATTTTTATATGACCCAAACGGTTTAAATATAGATACTTTGCAGTGGTTGAGTAACTCCTAAACTATTCAATGCACCTAAATCCTTTCATTCTCCCTAAAGACTTTCACTTCCCTCTTACCCATCTATTTAAAGTGTAGTTTATCTTTATTCTTTCAATCACAAGCAACAAAGAGTCTTCATAAAAGTCAGGTGTTATTTTGTGTCTGATGTTTAGAGTACAAGTTAGGTTAACAAGCAAGTACTGCACCACTAAGGTATGTTCTCCCCATTACTTTCTATGTGATTCAAAATCATGAATAAAGAAAGCATGTAAAGTTTGTAATATTGAAATATTTCTCTCTAATTCTTGAGTTCATCTATGTGGGTCTGAACTAAGAGAATATGTGACAAACTCTATCTTGGGTGAAGTTTGAGTATCCCAAGGATAAGGAAAAAGAAAAATGAGGGGTGTATAAATAGTGAAAAAGCCATGAATAATCGTGTTTGAAATGAAAGTGTGCAAGGTGTTTGATAAAATACTAAAACAAAGTTTAAAGGTGAAAATAATAGGCGACAGTCAGAGCAACGGACTGTCGGATACCCGACGACCCATCGCCTAAAACCATCACCACTTTCTCATAATCAAAGTTATTTGATACCTGACAATTTGGATCGACGGACCATCGCAGGATCGATGGAATGTCGCCCTAGCTGTCGTCGGTCTATAATTTTTTTGCTTATAGTTTAAGTTATAAACTGATAAACATTTCATTTGCAAATATTCTAGAAAACAAATTACTAACTACCAGGGGTAGAGGTAGAGGCCAAAGGGCCAGATGAGGGTAAAAGACGTAGAAACAGTAGGTCTAGATCAATTTTGATTAAGGAAGGGTTTGGAGTATTTAACCCCATACAAAAGGAAAGTCCAGAACAAGCAGATCCAAATTTAGTTCGACGTAAGGATCCATAAGTGTGGAAAGCTATGCGATGGCAGATTGAGGGTGATCAAGAGCACTTCTACAAAGGGTTGGCACCAACAAATAGGGTACCCATAAATAGGGCTATTTTTGAGGAGTGGCAAATCGTACCAACCTTGCATGAATACCCAGAACTTAATCACAGATTCAATGAGTATGAACTAGGATGGATGAGTAGGCCTCTTGGGACCTATCAACCAAATATGGTGTCCAGGTTTCTTGCTAATTACTTGGCACTGCCTGAGAAAAATTGCCCAAAAGGTGCATCAGCTATAGACATGAACAAACTTGATATAGTCCTTGTGTGAGAAGTTGACATAGATATCACAGAGCAAACATTGAATAGGTTATTTTTACGCCAGAATATTGGATATAGGGGGAAATTCTAGAATTAGAGCACTAACTATTTACACGGATGGAACAAAAGCCGTGGTTAGCTAGAATACTGACTGATGAAGGGGAGCTTGTGTGGCTACACAATCCACACGAAAGGATATCTAAGTCATCCCTAAATTTTTGGGCCAAGTTCTGGTGGGTGATAGCCTAAAGACTACCAAACACACGAAATTGGTTACTAAGATGCAAATTCCAGCAACCAAATAAAGAGAAAACAACACATAGAATGGAGATGAAAAAGAACAATGCTTGTAATTAAAGGATAGATAGAAAGACCCTTACTCATATTCAATGATTAGAACTAGAAGATATTTCAAAATCTTCAATACACCTCACAAATAAGAGTTCAAAACCTTCCTCTTAGGTGACCCAAAGGAAACACTCTTCCTCAAGTACACCTTTCTTGCTAAATTATCCAAAACAAGTGAAACCCTAACTTCAAATGTTCTTGGACCAATTTTCAGATTCTAATAGCTAAACCTAGAAACTAAAAACTAAAATATAAGAGTAATATCCAATTTCATCAAAGTCTAAGGAAAATACAGGATAAAGGGTCTATTTATACTTAGTACAACCAAATAACCAAAATACCCTTAATAGAAAGGGAGTCTCAAAAGATCATAATGTCCCTAAGTTGAGGCACCTTTGAACTATATTCAAGGCTGCCTTGGAGTGCATTAAAATCTCTTCTTCACAAGGCTAAGCTCCTATTTGGATGAACAAGGCTTGAAAGGCTCCAAAAGGGTCTTCAATCCGCAACTTGAACCTTTGAAAATACCTCGTACTCTTTGTGCTCTTCATTCTTGTATCATACTATCCATATTTAAAGGAATTTGTCCTTAAATTCATACCTTGCAAAGCTAAAGAGGGAAGAAAACAAGCAGACAATCCTCTTAGTAGGAGGGTTAGCATTAGTACCACAATTATATCATCATTCCAAGGTGGTTCACACTTAACATACATCCACTTATTCTTGGTATTTGAAATGAAAAGCTTAGCATATACGATACCAAAGATATGAATAGAGTCAATATCAAAAGTAAGTGAGCACGACCAACAACTATAACCTTCATATTTCAAGAGTATTCCGGGGTCAAATGGAAGAAATATACAAGAATCTAAGCAGAGGTTAGCCATTCCTTTTACTAGAGCGTCAAACTCACAATCATCTTCATTTAAGAAAGGGAAACATCCACCAATCTTACTACCTCTACATAATATTAATTCAAAATTGACATGGTTATCATCATAGTCAAATAGGTAGTATAGGAAGGAATCAAGTGTGAAGGCATCAACCAAGGTACTATCATCTACAAGAGGGTAATGTAGTTTGTGAATACTCTTGTCACATGATAATGGAACCTTATTCAACTTATAAGTGCTAGAACTAGATGGACATAAATCATTCTTACGAAAAGAATTAATTTTGTCATCTAAAGGATCAAATAGTGCTTGTGTACTCACAACAAGAGTTTGGTCCTTATACAACCTATCAAAACCAAGAGTATCACAAAAGGGAGATTCATACGCTTCTTGACTAATCCAATCCAAAACTACACCACTTTCGCTACTTCAAGCCACATCACAATAATTCAAGTTTTGAGGAGTGTAGAAAATGACTTTGTTACATTGTAGATTATGAGAAGTGTTTTTTTCACTTGGTTTCGCATCATGGTAGCCCACATGCTCCATATTACAAGGGAATATGTCAAGGTTTCCCTTTTTCTTCATTGCTTATCCCAAAATGGGGACTTTTAGCGATGGGCTTGAAGGAAACTTCCTTGGGATTTTCCTCGAAACTTCTAGGGTCTTGAACCTTCACATGAGAAAATAAAGTACTAGGAAAAATTCTAGTATTTGGGTTAGTGAATAAAAAGGGTCCTTTGCGGACAAGATCCACAATAAAGCATATTTTTCCCTTCCTACTTCACAACCCATGGTTTTCCCTTCCTTTTCCCTTCTTTGTTCACATTCTTATTGTACCTCAGTAATAATGTTCTCTCCATCTTGAACTCTTTTTGGTTCCTAACTCATGGAGAGGAGTCATTGGATTTTTTGAAGTATAGGATCTTTAGACTTGAGGTGTTTGGAATTGTGGAGATTTTGGTAGACATAGTCTATCAACCCTCGCTTTAATTCTAATCATGTCACCCCTCATTAAATCCATATCACTCCTTATAGCATCATTTCCGCTCTTCATTTCTCAACTCAAGGCCTCCATTTGGGCCATCAAAGCTCCCATAACATCATTTCCCAAAGGTTGGGAAGTAGTACCTTTGGTTTCCGTGAAACATGTACTTACGAAGTGCAAAAAAAAACTGCAAGTAAAATACCTATAAAACAAGCAAATGAGTTAGTTCAAAAGCCTCACTTTACTCACACTCTACCTCACCTCTCACTTGGCTTCACAAGTGTTGGAGAACCAGCAATACTTGGCAAGTTACTTGAGAGGTGAGAAGCTTTGAATCGGAATGGATCTTCGTTTGAAACGATTCAAAATAAGTGATGCGCAAACTTGAACCAACAGAAATACTGCGACTTGAAAACGAGAAAAGCACACAAAAATTGAAGATGCAAAACAACGGACTCTAATCTAATTACCAAACTAGTAGGTAATTACTAGCTTACTAATTAGTAATAGAATCAACACAAAAGCAACTCGAAACAACAAATAGAAACTTGGAAATTTAATTTTAGAACTCAATTTTATTGTTTGTATATGTGATGATGTGGCATCTTGTGATTGGATGCCACTTTTCAAAATTTTCAAATCTCAATACACTTGTTTCGGTCAAACTTAAGAGAAGAAGAAATTTTGTGTGGGAGGCAAAAATTGAAGGTTTTGGAGCCCTTTTGGAGCTTCAAATGAATTCAAAATGGATTGGTCCCCCCCTTGTAATTTCAATTGTACTTGATTATCCCCTTTGTCTCTTCTTTCTTTTGGATGACTATGAATATACCAAGGAATATGCCTACACAAACGCCAAGTAATCTCTCTTTCTTCTCCTTTTTTTGCATCAAACACAATCTTTGAATATTCTTCCTTATCAAGACTTGATGAACATGGAAGAACAAGATGAATAATTAAGAGTTGACCAAAGTTTGACCACCTAGCAAATGAACACCAAATCTGATTATTTTTGAAGATCTAGGTTCCTTATGGAAAAAGAACCTCAACCATCTAAAAATCAGCCACAAATCCAGTCACTAACACAAGCCAAAAAAATGTCACCCTCTCCAAAAGCTTCAAACAAGCCACAACAATGGTGGATCTAGCTCAAAAACAACCAAACTTCACTGTAAAAGTAGTTCTAGACTCCCTATGTGCTAGAGAGAAAGGATATAACACTAGAAACATTCAAATAAAAACAAAAACTTATAAATCTACCTTGGAAAATTCGTATCTACAACAAACACACAAGAAAACACACAATTGTTTTGGTATTTTCTGATTCTCGACTTTTTTTTATGAGATTTTCTATATAAGAACACTAAAACCGAGATTTAGGGATGTTGGAACAACCCTAACCAAGGCTTTGATACGAAATGATAGCCTAAAGACTACCAAACACACGGAATTGGTTACTAAGATGAAAATTCCAGCAACCAAATAAAGAGAAAACAACACATAGAATGGAGATAAAGAAGAACAATGCTTGAAATAAAAGGATAGATAGAAAGACCCTTACTCCTATTCAATGATTACCACTAGAAGATGTTTCAAAATCTTCAACACACTTCACAAATAAGAGTTCAAACCTTCCTATTAGGTGACCCTAAGGAAACACTCTTCCTCAAGTACATCTTTCTTGCCAAATTATCCAAAACAAGTGAAACCCTAACTTCAAATGTTCTTGGACCAATTTTCAGATTCTAAGAGCTAAAACTAGATACTAAAAACAACAATATAAGAGTAATATCCAATTTCATCAAAGTCTATGGAAAATACAAACTAAAGGGTCTAGTTATACTTAGTAAAACCAAATGACCAAAATACCCTTAATGAAGGGTGCTCCTTTGGAGTGTAGAAAGGGAGTCTCAAAAGACCATAATGTCCCTAAGTTGAGGCGCCTTTGGATTATATGCAAGGCTGGGTTGGAGTGTATTAAAAACTCTTCTTCACAAGGCTAAGATCCTATTTGCATGAACAAGGCTTGAAAGGCTCCAAAAGGGTCTTCAATCCGCAACTTGAACCTTTGACAATACGTCATACTCTTTATGCTCTTCATGCATATATCAGTTGGAGATTTTGAGTCTGAGACTGATGCCAATAAGCGGTGATAACCGCTTAGAACTCATTATAGCTGTGACTGATGCTGCTTTAATGGAGGGACTAACAGTGGATTTTTGCCATATTATTTTTGATGGATTGTTCTTTCACACTCACAAAACTCATATTGTGCTACCATTCCCATGACTTATCACAAAATTATGCAAAAAAGTGAAGGTACCTTTGATTAGTGGAGTCGATAATGAGATCTTGGCAACATATAAGTAGGATATTGAAAAGATGAGGGATAACTAAAAGTTCGATATACGAGTCAACAGGCCTCCAGCTCAGCAAACTCAGTCAGAGATAGTTCTTGAATTAGAAAAGGGTCCTTCAAGTATACCATCACCACTTGCTACATATGTACCTCCTGTTACTTCTATAGGTTCAGATTTGATGCCCACAGGTGAAACTGTGAAATCTATATTAGTTCCACCCTAATACTCAGAATATAGACTGAACTAGGAAAATTTTACAAAGTATGTACGAGTCCAAAAAAGGAATGAAAAGTAATTGGCTATATGGGGGGCAGATTTCAAACCTTTTGTTAAGAGAATTATGGAGAAAGGGAATCGGTCTTTCAGGAACATCAAGCTATGAATGAATAACATGGAGGATTATATCAACAAGAGGCTGGATACCCTATCCATTTTGAATTTTTCTATGTTGATTGCAGAGTTGAAAAATTCTGGGCTGACATAGATAGGATAAATCAACAACCACAGCAGCCCACATTTGATCCTGTTCATATTGCAAATGATAAAGATAAAGGCCATATTGATTTAATGGGGTCACCAATGAAAGATAAGGGTAAGAAAATAGCTGAAACAGATGAAAAACCTAAGAGATTTGGAAAGAGAGCAAAGAAGAAAAGAAAATATATAGTCATGACACCAGAAGAACTGGAAGAATACCAGATATAGAATGCAACAAAAAAGTCAAAGAAATCAGAGAAAAGAGGAAGAAGAGAATGCAAGATGAAGCTGCATGTGTTTCCATATGCTCTGCCCTAGTCAGTGAAAAAATTTCTGACACTATTAGATAGGTGATACCTCCAATTCTGGAGGGAGAGATTTTGAGTACTTTTACCACCATAGGGGCCAACATTACACCTGGTGAGGATGCTGGAGCCTCATAACACTTCATCGATGCCTCAAATGAAGAAGAGGCACTACAATTATTTCCAATCCTTTATAATTAAATTTTATGCATTGAGGACAAAGAATTATTTTTCTTTGGGCCTTGGATGTGCTTATAGGATGTGATTGTACTATGGGGGGTTGTGTTGCCGATATTCTTTTCCTCCCATGTGCTATCTAGGAGAATCGACATGACTAGGTTGTTATTAAGTTGTTGAATTTTCATATCTTGTCTAGGATTAACTATAGGGTTGAAATTTCCTTTACTCAAGACATGTTCTGTAAGTAATGTTGTTGTATGAAATAAAAGTTCCATTCCTGTTAGCAGCTTGTTGTATAATATGGATGACAATTGATTGTGGAAAAATTGTAATTTTCATATTTGTATAATTAATTCCTCTTACCAAGTGGTAAAGTGATGTGAAACTATGTGTGACTCTGAAACTAGCATTATAAGTTAGTAATGAAGCAAAACATAGTTATGTGATCTAGATCCCAAGAATTAGTAGGATAATAACTAACTTAGTGCTTGTGTGGGTAAGTATTTATGTAGTTCAAACATAAGTGGTACACCTAGAAATTACCCGATTCATTAGATGCTGTCGTGTGTTTTGACCTAATAAGAGAGGATAGTAGGACTCCTTATGTTGTTAATCCACTTAGAGAGATGATTGACCCATCAAAAATATTGTGTTTTCTTTGTCATCCTTGTTGAGCTGTGTTAGTATTTTTCTGTCCAAATAAGTTTGATTCACTTTGTAGAAGGTGTTAAGCACTTAGCTTTTGCCCTGGTGCAATGATAGACATTATGAACTTTAACTTAGGCAAAATGCTTAAGTTGAGGGTGGCTACTGCTGGATTGTTGGCATCCTAGGAGGTTGAGTTGAAATTAATTTGAGGGGTAGAATCCGACCCTAGTCTTGTTAGCAATCTAATTAGATATTATTCATCTTAAATTTCTGCATCAGCATAAGTTGAGGGTGGCTGATGCTATGTTATCATCTTAAAAAAATTGGGTTATAACAAGAGCGTTGATGAATAACTGGGAATGAATGAAAGGGTCTTTAGTTCTGGTAAGTAGATACCAAAAAGAGTAAAGAGAGGGAAATCATGTACTATGTTTCACCTATCCAAATAAAACCCTTAGTGATCCTTAAAGCTCATTACAACCCTTAGCAAGTCCTATTTGATCTTGACGAGTCAATCATGAGAGGACATTAGATGACAAAGGCAAGTTTACAGGTGTACACGGTATTGATAACTTCTTTTATGAGAGCAACAAGCTTAGTTTCATCCATGATTTAAATATGTGATATGAGGTGGACTTCTTTAATTATGAGGGCATGTTGAGTTATATCTATTCTATTTATTTCTTTAGGGTGTTGTATTTGTAGCTGCGAATATGCTAATTAGTAGTTAAGGCCAGTAGTAGCTCCACGTGTGTTGAGAGAGCATAACCAAATGGGTAGTGGAATGATTGAATGATTGTGTTGGCTTTACTTTAAAATGCCCATCATGATGTTATTCATATATGTATCTTGGTGTTGAGTTTCTTGAGGAAAACTAATTGCCTTAAATTGAGGGTGTTGATGTTCTGGATTTTAACGGAACATTTTAGGCCATTTTCATAGGATAATTATGTGTTTTCAAATAGCCATTGTTGTATTTAATATGGTATTTTAGTGCTTTCAGGATAAGAACTGAGTGTGAAAGATAACTTGGACAATCTGAGAAAAACAGAGGTAAAATGAATATTGATGGCTTAGCTAACAGACCATCAACCTTGCAACGATCCTTCGGGCTAAACCGTCGACCAAACGTAGAAGTGATAGAATCTGGACATCCTCCAACGGTCTAGGTGATGGACCATCGGCTCTGAGATGAACCATCGATCTAAACCGCTGCCAAGATACAGAATGCATAATCACTGGAATCCCTGCAATGATCCAGGCAATGGACTATCGACCTTACAATGGGTTGTCTCACTACCCGTCACCCAGAAACAGAGAATGGAGTCTCAGGAGACCTAGCAATGGTGAAGGCGACGGACCATCAGACCTGCGATGAACTGTTGATCATAAAGCAAAAAATCTAAGTTTGAATTTTAAAACACCAATTCTGGAATCATATAAATACCAAGTATTAGGGTTTAGTCCACACATTTTATCATTAGTTTCATAATTTCTCCTCTATTGAGAGCTGTGTAATACTTTTCATTGAGATTTGAATCTAGAGATTGAGATCTGATTATTAGTTTTTATATTTTCCATTGAAGATTGAGATGGAAATATTGAGACTTTTGTAAGTTCCCTCTTGAAGCCAGTTATGAACATCAATATATATTTGATTTCTTATACAGAGATGAGTAGCTAAACTCCTATAACTAGGGTTATGTGAGCCTTGATGTAGAGAACTATTTTTGGGTTGTAAATTGGTTTGATTTCTAACATCTATCAAAATTGCATGAATCTTTCTTCATATACTGTCATCTCTTGGTTTGAAACTTGAGAACTCTACTTGTCTGACAAGAAAGTGGATATTGGGAAAAAAAGTGATTCGCATGAACTCCATAGGTTTAATCTTTGGGTTAACGGGTTGATGCTTTAACAGGAACAACCCTCATCAGAGTGTTATTGAATAATGCATGAATCTTTTATGTTCGAGAGAATTAAAGGGTGAAATACTCATTAGGTTGAGTAACACATGGATAATCCTTAGAATTCAATAATTCTTGCAATTGAATACATAATTTAGAATTCGAACACAAACTCACAACCCTAATTGTTTGAACATCTTAGTGAGTATAACTCTAGTTTATTCATTCTCATTGAAATTACATCTACATTAACTCTCAGTAGCTGGACTTTTGTGTGACACAAATTCTAAAGAACACTGTTAACCCATTCAAACTCCCTTCTACTCAATAACCTTAGATCAACAGTCTAATAACATTCACAATACTTATTGAACACAGTGTTCCCTGTAGGATTTGACACCCAACCTAGTTGGGTTCTATATTTAACAGTGACCACTTACTCTCTCGTAAGAGAGGTGTATTTTGGGCACATCAAATTGTTGAGTGAAATGGAACTCCTTATACTAGGATATAAGTATACATGATCCTATGAAAAGTGCATGAATATGAGCTATGATCATTGAGCTGACATGTAAGCCATGAGTAGATGTTGTGATGACTAAAGGCAAAACTTTGTATTAAGATAAGAATGGGTCGGGTATCTTTCTCCCCTACTTTTATTCTAGGACTCACTAGCATCACTACAAGAATCAGAGAGCTCAACTTGGTTCCTTATTCTATCATCTCCCCTTAGATTCAAGCTATCATTCTAATTCAGTGGACCCTTTTAATAAACTCTAAACTTAACTGCAACCACTTTAATCTAGAGTCTGAGATATAACAATACACATGAAAACTAAACAAACCCTAAAAGACTCTACCTAAAAATGTAAAACCACTTCTAATACTTCATTCTTAGATAGAACTTATAACTTTTGATAACCCTAATAGTCATAATATAAAAACTTAAACACTTTATAACTTAGAATCTTTAGGAGTATCACCATAACTTAAGTTCACACCATCTAGAATTTCAACTCTTCTTTGTATTTGATCAGTCATCCAAGATTCAAACTTAGCTTCTAATATTTAACATGGATATTCCCAAACTTTCAATGAACCATACTAACTTCCTTCATAGCCTAGTAATATCACACCTATAATCTTATATTTTTCCCTAAACCATAAGTTTTTCTATCACATTGAATATCTGACATCAACCATCTATAGCCCATAAGGTAGCTGGAAAGAACATCATATACTACATGGTCTCATTCAGACTTAGCAACTAAAGGTACTATCAAGATCATACACTGTTAAAACTTAGAAATAATACAATCTCATGTCACCTTGGTTACACCTCTAGATCATAACCACTTCATCATACATAAATTTAAATCAATAATCTTAAATTCTTGCATCAACTGTTTCAAGCCTACTGATTTACCTTCATACAACTATCCCCATGGATACATAATCTAATATATTCGGATAGCATTATCTCCATTTTATTAAAGTTAAACTTCTAGGTCTATGCTTGTAACTCTAGTTCATCTGCTATCATAGGATTTTATGAAAGGATCTGAGGGAACTTATGACTTTGGTTCAATGCACAATTATTTTTATGATTATGAATAAACACTTTCAACTATTAGAATATAAGGGCAATGATGGGATATTTTTAATCCCGTATGTAATCCCATAACTATCTATGTGGACTGTCTGAGAAAACACTATTGGTAGGAATTTAAGCATGACTGTTTCTATTTCTTCCAAACTAAAGCAAAGTTGGCATGAATGGAGCAAGACGAGAATCTGTATAAGTTTCTTAGACAACATATCTGTAGAACAATCAGAGATATGAAAGAAGGAAAATATTCCTTAAATGCCTTGTAGCTTCACGAAGAAAAAAATAGACATCTCTATATCATTCTGCAAGACACTACTAGACACGGCTTCATAGACACCCTAGGACACTTGAACCTTGTACTTTGATACCAATTTTGTCATTTCCCTAGGTTACCACCTAGTGCTTAGAACAACAAGTGATTCCAAGCCAACATATGTACTGGCATGATACTTGAGCAACTAATTTTTAATGTAAATACAAGAAAAATATGTTGAGTGGAAACATAATCATGAGAAAGTCTGAATAAATATAATACTAAGGAAGTTTAAGAGATGATAAAACTAAAGAAAGAATCTTGAATTTCTTTTAATGACTCTGACTGACTATCTATGAAACCTCTACTATACTACTGTAGGCGAATGAGACATACCTCCAACTGCCACAAAGAAATACATAAGAATGATAATAATAAATTACATGAACTACAACTGACTAGAGTTCCCAAAATAGGAGACCTCATCACCTGCTGGCTGAAAGTTGAGATCCATCTGACCTTGGTGTATGTCTACGTTTGGTACCTACATTATAAAGAAAGTAGCCATAAATGCATATATGTGGTCAGTATGTTAGAATATACTAGGTATATAGAGATATGCACTAAATTAAGAAAATATTTATAATATGCTTTAAAACTGAGGACATATGTTATTTGCTAAAACATGTATTTAAAACATAACTGTATGTGAAACCTATAAGTCATAGTGAGATTAATTAATTATGAGCTGAAAATAATTCTGCAAGCTGGGAAGTAGTAGAAACATAAATACTGTATGTAAATCTCATGTAAAGTCAAATATGCTGTAAAACTAAACTAGGGATCATGTATTGATACTGAGCATAAAAATATGAACATGTAAAATTAAGAATGCAAGACCAAGTATAGCATGTACTAACATGATCTGAATAACAAGAATAATATTTAAAACTGACTGAATAATTACTAAAATCTGATTACTTGGTAAAGCAAATTTGAACTGAGATAAACTAAATACTGACTGAAATTATGGGAGCTATTATGTAACTGACATAAACCATGTGAGCTATCATCGAGTCCAATGTGTAACCATGTTGAGGAGGATTGTTCTATCCTCACTATTGGAGTAGAACCTAGAGAGATCACTAAACTAAGACGATATTGAGAACGAGAAACATTCTCTTGCGAGGCCCCAAAACTTATGATGGCATGTAGTTTATGGGTAAGTAGGATGCTCTGAACCCATACTTCCCCCTCGGTGCTAAATCCTACTCTCAATTGAACGAAACTATAAACTAACTGGTGTATGCACTGATAACTGATAATCTCAGGTCATGGTATTTTGAAAATAATAGTGCATCCAAATTCAAAAGTAATTATATATATGTAAACTGATACTGCTCAACATGATAATAACAAATTAAGTTTACTAATAAAATTATGAGTTGACTGACTCGTTACTTTAAAGGTTTGAAATGTACGTAAACATATTCGTATTGGGTGTTCATAACCTAATAGTACTAAATGATTACAAAACATTGATAATAATACATAAATCAGTGACGTAAGAATCAAAACTCAAAAACCCCAAACGTGAGATATTTTAATGGTCTGATAAATTTCAAGAATGTAAACATGGGAATAATTTTACCTTGGGATAAATTTATATCTATACAGTTTAAACATAACTCGAGAATTTGATAAGATTTCAACAAAATATAACCTAAGGTTTTTGAACTTCAAGTTTGTAGGACTATGACTCTCATGGGCTAAAACTATTAGCATGGCTCAAATGTAAAAATAATGAGAAAACATGGATAAATTTCATAATTTACAATGAAGTTGGTCATAATTAGAGTAAAATTCCTACTTGAATCAAAAAGAGGGTTTTCTGCTCAATGGGTGGAAGGAACCCATTGAAGAATAACCCATATACCTTAATTAGATGACTTCTTTGAGAAAGCTTGAAATTGGAACTTGAATCCTTGAGTTCTTGAGGGAAGGCACTTGAATTTTCCTCTTGGGAGGAGGGAAAGGGTTTTGAATCGTGTATTGAATGTTTAGGGTTTAAAGAATGTAAATAAAGTGTTTTCAAACCTCTTCATTCATTTAAGAATGATTAGGGATGGTTTTGGGGTATGAAATAATGATCTTGGGCATATTTATATGCTCAAAGCACCAATATGCACCCAGATTTGGGCTTAGTTCAATAACTTTGTATGAATTCTTAAGTATAATTCAACTTTTATTCTGTTTTGTGCCTAATGAATATGATTAGTACTTTCAGGTTTAAAATGATAAAGAATGGTGCATAATTGGATACAATGAGGATATGGAAGTAGTAAAGGAATGAAAGGGACTAAAATTAAGTTGAAAAAGGGAAGCTAGAAAGTAGGAATCCTCATTTGAAGACACTTCACGTTCCGAGGATCAACAAAATAGCAATGTTCAAATTCCAGTGAAGGTTTATGAAACCACCGCATCGCAAAGAAGTTTTGTTTATCGAATTTGGCAACTTGAAGGTTTAGCGCATCGCGGAGGATGATTATTTCCCAATTGTCCCAATCTAGTGACTCACCACGATAGTGGTGCGTCGCGGTGAAGGTGCAATTTACAATTATTAGGGACTACTTGGTCTCCACAATTTTCTATATTCTAATGGAAAATAAGAATCGAAGTCATGGAGCGACGTGCCGAGTGGACAAATCAGGAATATTTTAAGTGTTTTGTTCCAGCTATAAAAGGAAAATCCAAGATAATGTGAGGGACTTTTTAAAGGACAGCAGCAGCGAAAAAGTAGAATTTTTTCTCTTTTAGGGTTCTTAAACATTCTTCTCAATTTCTTTATTCAAAGGATTGATTTGGGTATGATTTGTTACTTATTTTGGATGATGAATTCAATCACGAGTAGCTAAACACCCTATTTCTGGGGTTGAGGCTAAGAACATGAGTGATCTTTAATATTCTTATTCATAGTTTCTTTTTGGATTATAATATGGATTGTTCTTGATTTCTTGATGTTACTATTTTAATGAATGCCCACCATTAGAATAAATTTATATTTTTATGTAAATCTGGGAGTAGAATCATAGGATAGAACGATGAAATTAGGGAGCAAGGTTTTTATTCTTTTAAACAATAAGGGATTTGAATTAGCATCTAGGATAGGGATAAACCCAGAAGCCTTGCTTGGATCACTTGCAAGAAGACAACTTCATGAATCTAGAAGATTTATTGTAACTCTACAGGAGTTGTAGTTATAACATTCAATAGATAGAAGATTTGAGGTCGGGAGACCAAGATTGTGGCATAACCCTTGCGAACCATCAACCCGATAACCAATTAGACTGTGAAAAGAATAGAGAATTGTATGATTGTGACTAACAGTAATATGAAGCTTGAACTAGGAGGTTGATGGGAATTCAAAAAAAATATGGTGCAATTTGTTGAGATCTGCGGGAGAATTTTAGGTAATTTCACACGAGTATCCACAGCAGCACTTACAAACCTTCCGGGAGAAAAGCAACACACATATTCCTGAAGATGTGAATGCTCATTATGTCAGATTAACACTCTTTACCTTTTCTCTACTGGGGGAAGAAAAGAGATGGCTACTTGACGAACCACACTAATCTATCACACTACATGGGAAGATTGTGCTCAAAGGTTTCTTATTTGTTTTTTCCATCTCAAAAAACTGCGTGATTAAGGAGTGAGATATTAAGTTTCAGACAGAAAGATGGAGAAAATCTCTACCAAGCTTGGGAGAGATTCAAGGGAATGCTCAAAAGTTGTCCTCATCACCATCAATCGAATAATATTTTTATGCATACATTTATAGAAGGCCTTGACTCTAATAAAAAGATTCTCTTAGATTTAGCAGCAGGGGGTCAAGCTTTAGAGAAAACATATGAAGAATTGTATACCTTGCTGAATTGAATTACATAAGGAAATCCTAATTAGCAGGCAGACTCAAGAAATGCTCCCAAGAAAGTTGCAGGGTTTTTGGAGGTTGATTATTTCAGTGCACTACAAGCACAGATTGCAGCAATGTAGAATCATATGTCTACTAAGCTTTAAAACTTAAAGTTGGGTACAACATAACTAGCAGCCACAACAAATATAGTTCAATAGGTGATGGTGTAAAGTTTGCTGAAGTGGTGAGCATAAAGTAGATGCATGTTATTTTAATACAAATTCAGTCAACTATGTGGGGAATGAAAATCGTCAGGGTCAACAAAATTTTGGCAATAAGTATAATCCAAATTGGAGGAACCACCCTAATTTTTCATGGGGTGGAAATCAGGTACAAAAACAAATCAGTAAAAGGACTAGTGTAACCAAATCCATAGCCGGTTTAGAAAAATTAGGTGACTTCTTCGAATAGTAATGTAGAGGAGATTCTTAAGCAATTTATGGATCAACAAGCACAGTTTGCGGTGGACTTGTAGGCTCAACAGGCACAGTTTGCAGCTGTGTTAAAGAGTCAAAAATTACTCACAAGAAATCTGGAGTTGCAGTTAGGTCAAAACATAGGATCGTAGAATATAAGGCCACAAGGAGCATTGCCTAGCGACACTGAGGATAATCCTAAACAAGTGAATACAATTACAATGAGAAGTGGGCTACAAATGAAGGAGATGGTTTAGAAGAAGAAGAATCTCATGGTAACTAATGATAGTTTTCAAGGGAATACAGAAGTATAAGTAAAAGAAAAAGAGGCTAGTGAAGAGATTCATGTAGAGAAAAAGACTATCCCCTTACCCTTTCCTTAAAGGGCAACAGAGTATTAAGAGAAAGCCAGTTTTAAGAAGTTTCTAGATCTTCTAAAACA
Source organism: Capsicum baccatum var. pendulum (assembly GCA_030864225.1). NCBI lineage: Eukaryota > Viridiplantae > Streptophyta > Magnoliopsida > Solanales > Solanaceae > Capsicum > Capsicum baccatum. Next base: position 119,670,042 of record CM061553.1, read on the forward strand.
AGTCCAAGTAAATTTTCCTCTTGTTAACATTCTACTGAGTGTGCCAAAATAAGCTAAATACTTAAAGGATATTGTTGCCAATAAGAATCAATTGACTGAAGATGCTACAATTGCACTTACTCAAGATTGCACATCTAAAATTCAGAATAAACTGCCCACAAAATTTAAGGATCCTGAGAGTTTTACCTTGCAGATTACCCCTGGTCAAACTATTTATGCACGTGGATTACGTGACTTGGGGGCGAGCATAAATCTCATGCCCACTTTATGGTACCAGAAGATGGGTCTTAGAAGCCCTAAACCCACGACCATTATGTTGCAGTTAGCAGACAGGTCTTTGCTAGACCAGATGGTATTATTGAAGATGTACTAGTGCAAATGGGATTTTTAATCTTTCCTATGGAATTTGTAATTCTTGACTTTAAGGATGATCAAGTTATTCTATTTATTTTGGGACAACCTTTTTTAGAAATAGGGTAGTCACTCATTGATGTGTCAGCTGGAAAAATGACAATGTGAGCACATGATAAAGTAGAGGTTTTTGATGTGTACAGAGCATTGAAATTGCCAGCCATATATGAAGAGTTGTCCTCAATATTGGTTATTGATCTTACTTCGGATTGGCAGTTTCTTTTGTCTAATGATCCATTAGAGTGAGCTTTGATGGATTATGATCTGCATGGGTATTCAAAAGTATTGAAATTGGTCCAGGTTATGAATTTAGCTGTAATTGAGACAAATAAAGTGATGATCGAGCCTTTAAATAGTCCAATTGGTCCACCACCCAGGCCTTCAATTGAAGAAGATCCTAACTTAGAGATTAAGGTTCTCCCTGTTCACATACAATATGTTTTTCTTGGTGATCAAGATAACTTACCTATTATTTTATCTGCAGGATTATCCAATGTACAGGTAAAGGAAGATATAGCAATTCTCAAAAGTAGAAGGGAAGCAATTGGCTGGCAGATGTCTAATATTTTAGGAATCAATCCATCATTTTGTAAGAAAAATATTTACATTGAAGAGGGTTATATATATAGAGTGCAGCAACAAAGGAGGTTGAATCATGTGATAAAGGAAGTGGTCCAAAAAGAGGTGATCAATTAGTTAGACAGTGGTGTTATCTACCTAATTTCTGATAGCAAATGGGTGAGTATGGTGCACTGTGTACCAAACAAGGGAGGAATGATAGTAGTGACGAATGATGATAAAGAGTTGGTTCCCACTTGTACAGTTACCAAATGGAGAATATATATAGATTATCGGTTGTTGAATGAAGCAACTCGTAAAGATCACTATACAATTCCCCTTATTGACAAAATGCTAGATACATTTGTAGGGAAAGATTATTATTATTTTTTGGAAGGGTTCTCTGGCTACAATAAGATAAGCATAGCAGAAGAAGAATAAGAAAAGACGACGTTCACTTGTCCATATGGTATGTATGCTTTCAGAAGTATGCCCTTTGGCTTATGCAATAAACCTGCTACATTTTAAAGGTGTATGATAACGGTATTCTTGGAAATGGTGGAGGAATTTGTGGAGGTATTTATGGATGATTTCTCTATCTATGGGAATTGATTTAAACTTTTTTTGTAAAATCTCGACAAAGTTCTAGCTTGGTGCAAAGAAACAAACTTGGTGTTGAATTGGGAAAAGTGCCATTTTATGGCTAAGGAAGGAATTGTCTTTAGGACATAAAGTGTCATGCGAAGGTCTAGAAGTTGACAAAGTAAAGGTTGAAGTAATTGAAAAGTTGCCTCATCCAGTTACAGTCAATGGCATGCAAAGTGTTTTAGGACATACAAGGTTCTATAGATGATTCATTCAAGATTTATCAAAGATCGCGAGTCCTATGTGGAAATTGTTAGAGAATGAAGTCAAGTTCATGTTTGGAGCTGATTGCCATGAAACTTTTGAAAAGCTTAAGAAGATGTTAATGGATGTACCCATTTTGATCGCACCAGATTGGGAGTTACCTTTTGAGCTAATGTGTGATGCTAGTGATATTACAGTGGGAGTAGTGTTGGGTCAGAGAAAAGAAAAGGTATTTTGATTGATCTACTATGCTAGCAAGGTACTGAATGATGCTCAAGTTAACTACACAGTTACAGAGAAAGAGATATTGGCTGTGGTATATGCATTTGATAAGTTTAGATCCTACTTAATTGGTACCAAAGTCATTGTTCATACAGACCATACTACTATTATTATTTTGTGAACAAAAAGGATGCAAAGCCACGACTAATTAGGTGGATTCTGCTACTTCAAGAATTTGATCTTGAGGTACGTGATAGAAAGGGAGCTAAAAATTAAGTTGCTGATCACTTGTCACGATTGGAAAATTGAGACCATATTCTGGATGACTTTCAGAGAATCAAGAAAGACTTTCCTGATGAGAAGTTGTAGTTATTAGAAGCAGTTGAGTTCCCATGGTATGTTGACATTGTAAACCTGATATTTTATGGGGTGTATCCTTCCGAAACTACCGCACAATAGAGGAAGAAATTACTCCATGATTCTCGTGCTTATATTTAGGATGAACCATACCTATTCAAGTAGGGTCCAGATAGAGTGATTCGTAGGTGTATCCTAGAGGCTAAATTTTTAAAGGTGTTACAAGATTGCCACTCATATCTATATGGTGGACATCATGGGGGTGAGAGTACTATGAGGAAAGTGTTACAATCAGGTTTTTTCTGGCTGACTCTATTTAGAGATACAGTGATGTTTGTAAAGAGTTGTGATCAATGCTAAAGTTTGGGTACTATAACTAGGTATCATGATATTTCCTTGAATAATATTTTAGAAGTAGAAGTCTTTGATGTTTAGGGGATTGATTTCATAGGGCCCTTCCCATCTTTGAAAGGTAATTTGTACATTCTTGTTGAAGTAGAATATCTCTAAATGACAAATGATGCAAGAGTGGTGGTTAAGTTCGTGAAGAAGAATATTTTTTCCATTTTTGATACGCCAAGAGTAATAATTAGTGATGGGGGCACACACTTTATCAATAATTGGATCAAGAATCTTCTTGCTAAATATGGTGTTCGGCACAAGGTGGCCACTACATACCATCCTCCAATGAGTGGACAAGTAGAGGTATCCAATTGGGAGATTAAGCAAATACTTTAGAAGACCTTGAATGGGCAGAGAAAAGATTAGGTGGAGAAGCTGGATGATGTACTTTAGGCATATCGAACAGCATACAAAACACCCATTAGGACATCTCCATATCGCTTAGTGTATGGTAAGGCGTGTTATCTTTCTGAAGAGTTAGAACACCAAGCATATTAGGTTGTGAAGAAGCTGGATTTTGAGATGCCTGCCATGGGAGAAAGAAGGTTATTTCAATTGAATCAGCTTGAAGAGTTTAGACTCCACGCCTATGAAAATACCAAAATTAACAAGGGAAAGACCAAATGAAGGAATGACAAGAACATTCAAGTTAGGGAATTTGAATCCGGACAACTTGTATTATTGTTTAATTCCCAGCTTAAGTTGTTTCCAGGTAAATTATGATTAAAATAGTTTGGCCCTTCTGAGGTGGTGGGCATAGCACCTCATGGAGCTGTAGATTTGTAGAATAAAGAAAAGGCGGAGAAGTTCCTTGTGAATGGATAGTGTGTAAAGCATTATTGGGCAGATAATCCGAATAAGCACAAGGAATCTATCACTTTCACTGATGATTCATGATGATCTGAATCATGCCACAACGTAAATTAAGGCTTTATGTGGAGGCAACCCACACATGTATTGTAACAAGTAGTTTAATTTTTGGCTTGTAAAATCAAAAAGAAAAGAAAAGAAAAATATAAAAAAATAAATCGTGTCACGACCAAAACTAAGGCGCTGAGTAGGAGGCAACCAACTTTTACTCATAATTTTTGTTGTTTTCATTTTAGATTGCAGGGAGTTTCAAAGTGAAATGAGGAGATTACCACATTTGATGATAGCAATCAGGTTTGCAAAATGATTTGTGTAAGTGGGGATTTACTCAGGTAAGAAAACAATGAGAATTACATAGGGAATCTGAGTTTAGATAATGGAGCAATACGGAATTGGGTATTTTACAATTTTCAAATTCCAGTAAGGATACGCAATTTACACCGCAATGGAAAGAAGTGTAAATTGAGAATTTTCAAGATCCAGTGGATTGTCGTAATTTTCAGCGCGACACGAAACTTGGACAATTGATAATTATCAATTTACAGTGAGTGGGCGTGAATCTTAGCGCATCATGGTGGGAAGTTAAATGGCAATTGGCTTTATCCAGTAGGTCTACGTGATCCTACCACATCATGGAGTGGGCTAAAATTGGACTTATACATTCATTAACGCTAACCCAACCCGCCCCTCTATAGATATAACCTCACAAAACCTAATCCCTTTTATTTTAACCTCAGCATAGCCCTCTCACTTTCTCTCTGATAAACTTTTACACTTTTTTACTTTCTTTCATCCTTCTCTCAATTGTTGAAGTTTGTTCTTTAAGATTTATTTATTTATTACCTTTCTTGTTATGTCTTGTGATGATTGATAGTGTTTTTAGGCATAATCTTGTTTCCCTCTCATAATAGTTGTAAATTTTAGCATTACCTATGTTATTTTGTAAAATTTGTGACATCTTAAACTACTTGTCATCATTTTAAATCTATGAGAGCAAAATTTAATAGGTATCTGCAGTTGGTATTAGGGGGTAAATATTTTTCACATGTTAGTTGAGCGAATAGAGAGTGTAAGAGTATCATAGCTGGGGGTGTAAAGCTAGATTATTTAGGAAGTTAGGGTTAACTTCGTTCCACTGTGAATATACCCTTCTTATCTAATATTAGTTGAGTTAGTAGAATTCTAGAATGCGAGATGCTACAGTAATATTATTTTATTTATAGTCTCATATTTTGTGATTAGCTGGGAGTCAATGACATGATGTTTTATGTTGAGGAAATGACAAGGGATTATGTGTCCCAAAGAGTAATATGATGTCTTTGAATATGATAGTAAGGACTGCACAAAGGGAAGTGTGAGTACCTTGGTTGTTAACGTAGGTATTTGGCTCACAACTAAGTGTGGGGTGCAAAGGCACTCGTAATGCACACTCAGTTTAGCTAATCCTCAGTTTAATATTCTTTTATGTTTATTGCATTTTCTTAATCGCAGGTAGAATGTAATCACAATCCAGCAAGAAAAAGGCATAGGCGGGACCTTCTGCTCCTGCTAGGAAGAGAAGAAGATCGTCTGAAGGGAAATTAACTAGAGTGCCTAGGGCCCCCCACTTCAGCGGGGGAAGGTTAGAAAATTTAGCTTTAAGGCTTTACACTTCATCTAACATTGATGGTGATGATGTAGATGGGGCTCCTGAGGACATGGCTTCTATATTCCCGTTTGAGTGATCAGGATGTATATTGCCACCTTACCATAAGCTTAATTGGAATCACTGGCACAGTGCTTTATTTTAAGTATGGGTGGTGGGTTTGTATTCTCCTGTCTCTTCATTTGTTATTCGACTGAGCAATTTTATTTTTTTGTTATGATGTGCTTGCAAGTACTAGATATTCGGAACATTGGTCTGTAATAGTTAGTAACTTTGACTTTGTGGACTACAATTTGCCCTCTTTGGAATTTATTGCCTATTGCTTTAGTTTAAAGTATTATGTTATTATTATTTTCACCCTCAATGGAAAGTTCAGTTTCAAGTAGTTACATTTTTTTTGCCCCCTTTAGTAATTAGGAATAAACAGTCATAGTTAGTTGCCATTTGCTATGATAGATGGATGACGACCTTCTTAAGGGAAGTGGTCATGCGAAGTAAAGAAATTTTGGAGAAACTAATACTATCTTAGAGGAGTGGGTGAAATGGGCCATCTTTGTAGTAATTGAAACTAATTCTAGTATCAATAAGCATAAGAGTGTTTTTTTTTATTTTAAGTACTGAGGATTTAACCTCAATAAATGAAATTTGATGTGTTGGCTTAAATTTGAATTCAATAAAGAACATGATTGGGAACCTTTGGATGATTTCGTACATGCACTGTGAGTGTGAGGATTAGTATATATTCTACATGAATAGAAATGACTAGAACTTGCCCAGTATGTCTACAAAGCAAAATAAAGGGTGTTGAGTGTAGGAAGTAATGTAGGCATTTCTTTGACAACCTTGTTTCTAACTTTAATACACCTTCTTTGGTACATAGTCTTAGTCAGCCCCGTTGAACCTTTAGCCTATTTCTTTGGTAGCCTGTTTTGAAACCTTATCCCTTCTTTGTTGAATCGTAATTTGATCCAAATAAGCTCCTGAGCATTTTTAATATAAGACTAAGAAAAGATTAAGAGAGAAAATAAGGAAAAAAGGTAATCATTTGATGCCACCAAAGTAGTTGTTATTGATGGTTGATGATGTTGGGTTAATTGGGAATGAGTAAATATAAATGTTACAATGAACTCGTTTGGCCCTGGTCCAATTGGATAATGTGCACCTTAATGGAGGCCTTTTCTCTTAAGGGTGGCTATAATAGGGGTGCGTAACATGAATATGGAAGGAATGACTAATACTTCTAACCTAGTTTGAAAAAATAAGCTAATTGAAAAAGGTGTTGACAAATGAAAGTATGGGGATAAATAGAAGGATAAATTGGTGTTGGAAAACATAGTTAATTGATAGTTCTGGTATTAAAAAGCTTAGGATCAATAGTCACTATTTCTATAACTAGTACCAACCAGTCCGTAAGCCTTTATTACAACCCAAAAAAGACCTAGTTGATCCTACACCCAAACATTCGACTATTAGTGGAGTGGGACACTAAGGGCAAGCTTATGGTTCATTCACAAGCATGTATGAATTCTTTGTTGAGAGCAAGCGATTTGATGTTGATACTCCCCTATTTTTGCATAGATATCATTATGAGTTAATATGGGGAAATTTTCTTGAGTGAGGATGCGGGTGGATAAAACCCATATTACTTATTGTGTTTCATTGATTAAGTTTGCCAACATGTTAGAAATTCATTTTTGAGATAGAAAAATTTGTATTAAATTGTCTCATGTGCTAAAAACTGTTTTGACATGATGATGTAAGAATTTGCTATTGCAAAGTGTAAGTGCCCATGGCCACATAACTTTGAGATTGTGATGAAAAGAGAAAGTAATTATGTTTCTGAATTCATGTGTTCTAGGACTAACTAGGTTTTAAGTGTGGGGTGGTGATCTTGGGCATATTTTTATGCTCAAAGCACCAATATGCACCTAGATTTGGGCTTAGTTCAAGAACATTGTATGAATTCTTAAGAATTCAGCTTTTATTCCATTTTCTGCCTAATGGATATGATTAGTACTTTCAAGTTCAAAATCATGAAGAATTGTGCATAATTGGATACAATGAGGATATGGAAGTAGTGAAGGAATGTAAGGGACTAAAATTAAGCTGAAAAAAGGAAGCTAAAAAATAGGAATCCTCATTTGAAGACACTCTGCGTTGCGAGGATCAACAAAATAGCAATGGTCAAATTCCAGTGAAGGTTCGTGAAACCACCGCATTGAGGAGAAGTTTTTTAATCAGATTTGGCGACCTGAAGGTTTAGCACATTGTGGAGGATGATTATTTCTCAATTTTTCCAATCCAGTGGCTCACCGTGATAGTGGCGCGTCACAGTGAAGGTATATTTTACAATTATCAGGGACAACTTGAGCTCTGTGATTTCCTAGATTTTAATGAAAAATAGCAATTGAATTCATAGCACGACCCCCTGGTTGGACAAATCAAAAATATTATATGTGTTTTGTCCCAGCTATAAAAGAAAAAATCCAAGATAATGTGAGGGACTTTTTAAAGGAGAGCAGTGGCGGAAAAGTAGAAATTTCTCTCTTTTAGGGTTCTTAAACATTCTTCTGAATTTCTTTATTCAAAGGATTGATTTGGGTATGATTTGTTACATATTTTGGATGATGAATTCAAACATGAGAAGGTAAACACCCTATTTCTGTGGTTGAGGCCTAAAATATGAGTACTCTTTAATATTCTTATTCATAGTTTCATTGTGGATTATCATATGGGTTGATCTTGATTTCTTGAGCTTACTATTTTAATGATTGCCCACCATTAGAATAAATTTATATTTCTATGTGAATTAGGGAGGAGAATCACAGGATAGAACGAAGAAATTAGGGAGCAAGGTTCTTATTCTTTTATAAAATAAGGGATTTGAATAAGAATCTAGGATAGGGATATACCTAGAATTCTTGCTTGGTTCACTTGCAAGAAGACAACTTCATGAATCTAGAATATTTGTTGTAAATCTGTGGGAGTTGTAGTTTAACATTCAATAGATAGAAGGTTTGAGGTCAGGAGACCAAGATCGTGGCATAACCCTTGGGAACCATCAACACGATAACCATTTATACTATGAAAAGAATAGAGAATTGTATCATTGTTCAAAATACCTCAACCCTGGAATCGTTATCATTATTGATTACAAACGTTTCTTTCTTTTCTTTAGTAATTATTAATTATTTCTTGTTTTGGAATTTATATTTTATTTATAGATTCATCTTAATCTTGATACAATCAAATACTTAGTACTCAATTATCTTGAACTAAAGATTGAAGAAATGTCTAGTTTATTTATCTTTGAGTGAACAATATCTGACTGTCTAATTCATTATAGTAATTTCATGATCACGTACACTTGCGTATGCGTAGAGATGTAACAAATGACTTCATCGCACTTAAACTAAGTCAAAATGTAGAAATTTTGGCACTGTGCTTTTGCTGAGAAGAGCACAGCTTAAGCACACCTGAGGGTGTGCAACAAACGCCAAAAGCATAGCCCATCCAATGGTTATTGGTGTTTGTAAGGTGATACACGGCCTTAGCATGGTCATAATATTTCGCTTGGGTATCAAATTAAGGTAAAATTGGTATAGTTGGAAATCAAATTCAATTATATATAATTTGGTGGGTCTTGAGATGCGAAATTCCACCTATGTAAAAAGTTATACACGTTCAAAGTTGACCCTTCTAGAATCGTATACCAAAATTTGGCTAAATCAAAGGCTCTTAGCTCAATTTCTCTCTTAGTGATTTATATGAACATTTTTCCACCTCATAAGCACTTTTAACACTAGGATAATGATCATGACACATGTATTCAAATATAAATCATGGGATTTGATTTTATATACGTAAGAATAATGGTTTGATTTCTAGCTTAAAGATACAGGGTGTTATAGAATTGGCCATGGAATAAAACTCAGTAAATTATCTTGGATGGTTATTTTGATAGTTTCATTAGATTTGGAATGGTTATTTTAGGCTAGGGAGAAACTTTGATTAACTCCTAAGGCTTTCGAACTCAGTTTAGGCTATTTGGTGGATTATATGAAAATGGAAATATAAGTATGGGACCCACATTTAGATAAAATGATCTTGGATGAAATTTTTGATGGTTTCATTGATTCTAGGATGTCGAATTTTGTATGATTGCATAGTAAATTTGCACATGTGGAGTTTCAAATGAATCTATGGCACCCAATTGAAGTCCATTTAGACATTGAAAGATCTAATGCCTCAAGTTGCTGGTACATTATAATACCCTGAGTCATTATGTTATAAACCTTTTAAAAGATAACCCCCAAAGTTATTTTTCAAACATTTCAAGCCCCGTCTTAATCTGAGGTCATGGGAAAATGTTTTGGAATATTTCCCTTAAGGGTCTGATAAACTGCCATGGCTACGATTGAAGGTAACGAGTTGTAACCACTCGTGATGATTCATCAAAAGTGAGTCGTAGCCACTTTAGTGAATCCTACAACTACTTACAATGACTTTTACCCACTGTCTACGAGAAGTATAGAAGGATTTATTGTCACCACAGTATGTGATCCAAGAATTCAACATAGTGGTTACGATTCCAGCATATGACTCGTATCCATAAATTATGAGTTGTTATAAAGAACCATAATTTGACCAGTAAAGGATCCAAGAATCCAGAATCATTTTTTTGTAGTTTTAGAAGTGACTTAGACCTATATTAAGACCCTAAATAGCTCTTAACTTATAGACGAATCAAAACATCCCTTAGCAATTAAATTCTTGGGATGTATATAGCTACAACCACATTCAAATGAGAATAACTTTTGTCTACTAAGTATTTCTGAGCTTAAGACCAACCAAAATATATATAATTGAATTATAATTCCAAAGATACTAATTTTGCCATAATCTGATATCGGGGTGAAAAGTTATGGTCAAATCACTGAAGCATTGTCAAAGATAACAGTGGTTACGATTCACAGCGACAACTCACAAGAAAACAATACGATTTGTTAATAGGAGTCATAACTATGATAGTACGAGTAGAAATCAGAGTTCCTATTGATGATTGAAGACATGACTCGTACCCATAACTTACAAGTTGTAACCAAACATGTCGGGACGCTTCCAAACATTTTCTAGATGATTTCTAAGGGAGTTTTTGGTCTTATCCTAGTCTTTTAACCCCAAAACTATGCCATTTAAGCTATTTTAAGGCTTTATAAAAGGCAAAAATGCACCAAATACATTATTCAACTATAACTCCACTTAGAGAAATCAAAAGGGACCATTTCTCTCTTCTCTAAGGAAACTAGGATTCTTCAAGTTCAAGCCCAATTCTAATAAATTCATCTAAGGCTTTTATAATCAGGTAAATGGGGGATTCATCAATGGGCTCCTTCCACCAATTGAGCCCAAAAATCCCCTTTTTGGTTTAAAGGATGAATTTCTCCTCTTTTGATGAAAATATATATGTTCAATATGAATTAATCCGTGCTTTTCTTTTTAGATCTAAATTCAAGCCATTTCAACACATATTCCATGTAAATTAGGTTATTACATGCTTTCAATTTCAAGTACCCATGTAATATTCAATAAAATTTTAATCCTCATGGTATAACTATCCTTACTTTCTTCCTCAGTAGCTAAGTAATTTAGTCTTGGAATTATGTTAACCTAAAGTATAATTATGTGGGGGTGTTTTTGAGTTTTTATGATTGCTAGTTGTTGAGCATGGATTCCACCATTTCTTGAATTTATGGTTAGAATTTGTGGGTGAAAACCCCAAATCTCCAAATGGGTTTGATGGGTGAAAACTGTAAACTCTAAAAACCCTTCATCATCTTTGAAAGAGGGATGAAGGTGAAATATGTCTTTGAGGGGAAAAGGCAATGATGAAAAACTGAGCTTATGGCTTACTACCAATTGTCATCTTAGAAATATGAGTATTTGAAGTGTAAATCATGTCAAGAGAATTATCCTAGAAATAAGTATGCTTGATTAAAGATTTGGGTGATTACGAATTGCACACTTGTTAGGTGGTCGAAAGAGCCAACGAGTGAAATCATTGTTATTTTATTGAAAGATTTACCACAATAACTTTTGACCTAGTCTATCTTAACCCACATGCTCTTACTTTTAGGTAGACATAATCCCAAGATTTCCTCCAAACTTGAGTTTACATCAAAAGTGCCATTGAGTGTGTTGTTAGCCAAAGCATGTCACAACTAATTTCAAAACCAATCCCCCTATTTTATTTTACATATCGTTTCTATTAGCACTCTGGGTAACCTTTTAGTAATTAGAACACTCATTGGACTTAAAATTTATAATTCGCTCCTTGTGGATTCGACCCTAACTCTAGTTGGGTTATTGACAACGATCTCCTCACCCCCTCAAATATGTGAGTGATTTGAGCTTTATCAGTGAACTTTGTAGGCAATGCTTAAAACCCAAATAATGGTAATTCCCCTACAACTACAAGTGGCAGATTCAGTCGAATTTCTCTAGGGGCAATGGGCAATGATCGGCAGTTTTAGCAACATTAAAAAAATACAAAGTCTAAAAATCTAGAGGAAATGTTAAAAAATATCCTGGCCAAGGAAAAAGAAATGGCTTTACTGAGATCATAAATCAGTAAGTGGCTTAGAATAAGTTAGTGCAACAGTTGGGGTAACTAGCACAAACATAAATTACCAGGTCATAAGGTGGTTTGCCTAGTGATAATTAATCTCTTATTTTAATCAATTTAAGTAGTGGTAAGGATCTTAATAACAAACCTCCAAAGACAAATAAGGAGGCATATATAGAGTTGGTTCCTAAATAGTTTGTAACTAAAGATGCTGAGAATTTAGGGAAGTTTGAGTACCCGAAAACTAAGGCTACTAAGCAAGTTGTATAAAGATCACCACCACCATTCCCACATAGACTCAAGAAACCTAAGAAGGATGCATACTTCTAGAAATTCTTTGACATATTTAGAGAAATTCACATTAACCTCCTTCTTTTTTATGTTTGGCTGGGTATACCCAAGTATACTATATACTTTAAGGATGTGGTGACTAACAAAATAAAGATATAGGAAGATAAGACCGTGACACTTACTGAGGAGTGACACTCTATAGTAATGCAAAAAATGCCCAAGAAACTGAAGGACTAAGGGAGTTTCACACTCCCTATACAAATCAATAACAATGATATAGTCCATTCTCTTAGTGATTTAGGGAAAAATACTAACTTGTTGCGCCTACCATTTTTCAGAAATCTTAGCTTGGAGACTCCGACACCATGCTCTGTCATACTTTATAAGGTAGACCTAACTAAAGTTAGGCTAGAATAATTCATTGAGGACGTGCTCAGTAAGATTAGTAAGTTTATTATCCCATTGATTTTATTGTTTTGGATTATGATGCAAATGATAGGGTACCATTTATCTTGGGACGTCCATTATTATCCACAGAGGGGGGAGATTTTATTGATGTGAGAGAAAGCACTCTAAATATGAGATTGGATGATAAAAAGGTGGTCTTTATATTTATAAAACACTCAATACATCTTCCTACTATAAAGATTTATGCATGATTACAATGATGGAAGTGGATGAGTATGGGGTGGTGGATTCCAAACCACTGAAAACCTCTATGGACTCTCTCATTGAGTTGGAAAATCCTCCACCACCTAAGCGTAAATTGATGATAAATGATGAGCCTCAAAAGGCTATTGTTCAGAAAGTTGTTGACATGAGAGTTCACACTCAAGAGGTTAAAAGAGAGTGAAAAGATGTACTCCACGTAAAAGGAAGAGGATGAAGGAAACTGGTTGAGTTATGATATTGTGCTAGGCTACGATAAAAAATCAGGCGCTGCTAAGGAGGCAACCCATGTAAGTATTCATATTTTTGTATTTTTAGTTTTTATTTCACCTTAGAGTTTCTTTTTGTGAGTAATATGTTGATGGGAATTATAAGTATTGGAGACTTCATCTAAAGATTATGACAAAGACTGTGGGGTCCCTGGAACTTTTTGATGTTAAAAGATGCTACTATCTAAGCCTAGAGGCCTCAAGGAGTATTTCTATCTCTACTTCTAAGCTTAATTTAGAGACAAAATAAGTTTTAAGTGTGGAGTGGAGATGATATTGACATTTATTTGGTAGCCATTGTTATAGCCTTATTTACCTACCCTTCGGCATAGTCTTAGTTATCCTCATTGATCCTTTAACATAAATATTTTGGTAGCTTCGTATGTAGCTTGCTCTCTTTTGTTTGGTTTGATCTTAATTTGATCCAAAGCTCCTAAGCGCTTTAGTTGGAAATTAATGAAGTGAAAAAGAGAGAAAATATGAAGAAAAAAGGTGACAGTTAGGCCTCAAAAAGTAGCTATTGGTGTTGTAAAAATGATACGTGTTGAGGTTGGGAGTTTTGTAACTAAAAGATTTTCTAGTTTGTTCTAAAATTTAATCTGAGCTAATAAATAATCCTTCCTTCACATTATATTTAACTGGATTAGTGAGATGGGGCAAAAGAAAAGAGATGTGTGTAGATATAAATGATGAAAATTGGTTGTTAATAAATAGATTTTAAAGTTCATTTGATCTATTAAATATCTTAGGGGAGATAGTTGCTAGTACTAGGAAAAATAATTCCTATCCATCTTTGAGCCTACATTACAACCCTTAAAGACCTATTTGATCATAAGTCCTAACATTTTGATATTAGTGGAGTACAACAATAAGGTCAAGCCTATGGTTCATCTTTTGTAACTTGTGCATACTTTGTGAGAGTGAGCTTTGTTTGATCCTTATACCCATTCTTGTGATAATTCCATCCATGTGAGTGAACATGGGTAACTCTATTATGGTGACGACACATGTTTGAGGATAGTTAGGCAATTTATATGATCTCTATAATTGAGTAATATGCATGAGTTTGCTAACTTAGGGTGTGTATAGTACAAAGGAAAATGTTTTCCTAGAAAACAAGTTAATTTCTTACTTGTTTTCTTCTGTTTGGTTGGTGGATGGAAAATATTATTTGAAAAATATTTTCTTGTGTTTGGTTGGTGAATTAAAAATATTTTTCAAAAAATACACTTTAGTGTTTAGCAAAAGTGTAAAAATACATTTTAAAAAATTAATTTTTGATCCCAAAATATACTTTTTTTAGGGTGTGTTCTATATGAAGGATGAAAAATCTTTTCTCAAAAGATAAGTAATTTCTTATATTCTTGTGTTTGTTATGCAAATTGGTTAGCATATGTTTTCTAAAACTATTTGTATATATTTAACAAAAACAGTGAGAACGAATAGGATAAGAAAGGTGGGATAGGAAAAAAGTTTTGAATTTTTTTTTTTAAAAAATAAAAGCATTAGTTTTTTTGGAGAGTGGGTTGGGGTTGTAAAAATAGATCGTAAGGGTGGGATAAGAAAATAATTTTGATTTTTTTAAAAAATAAATTATTTTCTGGAGGGGGGCTAGTAGGGGGTAGGTGTCAGGTTAGGGGAGTGAGGGTGGAGTAAGGAAAAAATTGAAATTTTTTAGAAAAAATAAATTAAAAAAATATATTTTTTTGAGGGCGGGTGGGGTGGAGGTGGAGGAGGTTTGTAGGGGTGAGGTTCAGGTAGGGGATGCAAGAAAAAAGTTTAAATTATTTTTAAAACATTTAAAATATTTTTTTAGATAGGATGGTAAGGGGTGGGGTGGGTCGGAGTAGGGTGGTAATTTTGAGAGTTGTATGAATATTTCAACTTTAGAGTGAGGTTGAATGAGGGTTTTGGAAATGTTTTCCTTACTTTTTGAAGGGAATTCATTTTCCTTAGATTTGAGGAAAATAAGTTGGTTTGGAAAATATTTTCCAAAACCTTTAAGTCAACCAAACATGAGAAAATTGGAAAACATTTTACAGAAAATGTTTTCCTTCATATCAAACACACCCTTAGTGAGTCAATTCTTGAGGTTACGATCTTTTGAAGCAGTATTCTTGAGTTCACAATTGTACGAGACACACTTGTGCATGGAACTTGCTATCTATATAGTCATTATAGTTATAGATTGAGTGTCTTGCTTATAATAGTAGTATTGGAGTCTTCTTATGATCTTAATGCTTAATTGAAAAGTTTTTCATTTAAGAATAAGGCTTTTAAGTGTGAGGTGATAGTCCGAGGTGGATTTATGCACCTCAGCGTTATAATTTGCGCCTAAATATCTTTGTTTTGAGGACTTCTATTGTGATTATTGAGTTAATTCTTGTATAAATAAGAATCTAAGTGATATGTTACGTAGATGTAATATTTAAGGTGTGTTCAATAAGAGTTTGGAGTCAAAGCATGAAGTTAAAGTGCAAATGACAAAGCTAGTACTCTTAGCTTGAGTTATGTCCTTTACTAGTTCATCATCTAGGATTGTATGTTGTTTTGAGATATAATTTGTGGTGTTTGATGATATAGGATGCTTGGTCAATTGAAAAATAAGATATGTAGATGATAATCAAGCTATAAATCAAGATAAAAGACACCAAAAGGCTTGGACATAATGGTCAAACACATGGGACAAGCATGGACAAAGTCTGGATGTTTTGGGATCATTGGTGTGCCACGCTGCCTATGCAACACAATAAGGGAGTTTCATGCCCTTGTAAGCATCCTAGGAAGCGAATTACAGTAATTCAATGTGATAATGGCATGCCATAGACCCTAGTCCATACGATAAGGGCGTGGAATGCACTTATGTTGAAAGTGGCGGTTTGTGTCCAAGAACAAATAGGACCATTAAACATTGTGTTGGACATCTTGGACAACCTTAGGGATTTAACACACAATCAAGGAGGCTAAAAATAGTGTTTCTACTCTTTTTCTTTAGTTTATTCTTATATTTGTACATGGATTATTGTATTATGATTCTTGTTATATACATGAGTGGCTATACACCGTTTTCTGGGATTAAGGCCAAGAACCTGAGTACTATGGCTATGGATTGATTTAGTTTTGCTTAGTAATATTATTTGACTATTTATTTATCCTTATTAACGCTATGCTAAGGATTCACAACCATTAGAATACATGATTAATTCTATTATATGACCATAAGGATGAATGATAGTGGAAACTGTGGGATGAATAGAATAGGATCGCAATATCAACTGAATATTATTATGGTTTGAATTTAGGGTAGGAATATACTTAAATGGCCTATTTGGTACAATTACGGGATAGAACATGAATGAATTCAAATTAGTTCTTGCATCCCCACTAAACGATGTAGTTTTGGGGATAAGCTAGATAATTGATTAGAGGTTCGAAAAGCCATAATTATAATATCAACTCCATGAACCAACAACCGAGATGATTAACCTCACCAACAAAGTTACATAAAGTAGTATGATTGTTTGTAGTTCCTTAAATCTTCATTTCTCAATACTGATTGTCCAAGAATCTTTACTTTACAATATTGTTTTAGTTTACTTCTAGTTATAACTCTCAAACTCTTGTGGTTATGATGGCGCTGGCTTAATCTTAATTATTGAGCTAGAATTGAATAGTTACTTAACACTTGTCCCCATGGGATCGATCCTTCGCTTTTCCTTAAGGCCACAATATTACTTGTTTGTGTGTGAGCTTGTGAGCAACAAGTAGGCAATCACTTTACTCTCCTGCATCGAGACCACCCATGCCAACTCTGGAAGAATAAAAAAGCATGGTAAATCGGACACCCTTCTTAGCTAAGGTCAATATTGGAGACATGGTCCACAAATTCCAGATCTTTTGAAAGCTCTCCACACTTTCATCCAATTACTAAAAATAATATTTTCTAAGTAAACTTTGTCAAAGGAGTCACATAAGAAGAGAAATACTACACAAGCCGACAATAATATCATACTAACTAATAAAGCTCTGAACCTCGGTAGACGAAGTGGGTCTAGCCTAATCATGGACTACCTTTATCTTGGCCGGATCAACCATAACACTATCCTTGGTCACTACATGACACAAGATGGAATCCAACTAAAACATGCACTTAGAGTACTTGGCATATAACATCTTATCTCGTAACTTCAAAACTATAGTTCTTAACTGTCTCACATGGTCAACCTAATTTATCAAATAAACCAGGATATCTTTGATGAATTAAAGAATTAGTATAAGGTCTTGATCATCAACTCCATGAATGGTTCTAGGGTATTACATGGCTATAAGACACGACTAACAACTTATAATAACCATACGAGTTTGAAAAGATATATTCATAACATTTGAAGCTCTAATCCTCAACTGATAACAATCAAATCCCAAGTAACTCATAGAAAACACAAAACAAAGCTGATTAAACAAATCATCAGTGCGAGTAAGATGATACTTGATCTTGACCGTCAACATGTTCAATTACCTATAATTAATACACATACAAACTGTTCCATCCTTCTTCTGTAAAAACAAGATAAGAGCAACCCAAGGAGACATGCTAGGTATAATAAACCCTTACCTAATATATCTTTCAACCGCTCCTTTAATTCCTTTTACTCAAGTGGGGCATTCATATAAGAAGGAGTGGAAATAGGCTTTGAGACAGAGTCAACATCAATAGCAAACTTAATATCTTTATGTGGAGGTATACTATGTATATCCTTAGAAAATGTCGTAGAAGTATCTGACAACTCGAATAGAATCCAAAGAAGGTGGTGAAGCAACACTAGTATTGCAAGTATAATAAAAATAAGAAAGACATCCTATTTCTACCATGAGATGGGCACACATAAAAAATATAGCCCCCTTCAACCCTAAACTAGGATTACCCTTCCATGGTAATCTCAGCACACCCATAGTATCTAACATCATGATCTTGGAAAAATAATCAAAAATTTCATAATAAAGAGCTAACTAATCAATACCCAAGAAAATATCAAAATCAATTATATCTAGGATAATCAAGTCTACCCAGATCTCATGCCTCACAAATCTTACTATACATGATCGATACACCCAATCTACCACTAAAGAATCTCTAACTAAGTAGATAAATGAATAGGTATAATAAGGGACTCATATATAGCGCCAAAAACTAGTGGAAAAGCATGTATAAATAGAGTAAATATATAACCAGGGTCAAATAACACAAAATTAGAATAGTGGTAAAACTAGGATAATATCTGTGATAATTGCATTAGAGGCCTCTACCTTATGTCTCCAGTATAGCATAGTACTAACTACGTCTGCTCCTAGACTGGGAAGACTTGTGGCCACTACTGTATGCTCTTCAAGCTCTACCATGAGCACCTTTATCACTACCCTTCCACTCTTTGAACCACCTCTAACTGTAGATATAAATGTACGACGAAGATAATGTTGAGGACTTTGCTAGGAAAGACCCAATACATACTGAGGATACTCTCTCACATAATGACCAGTCTCATCATATACATAACATCCTATACTACCTGACTCAATAACACTTTATACTACCTGACTTTGTAAAGAGGACCCATAAAAAATGCCATTCCTAACTTGATAAACAAAAATTGCAGAATTTGTTCGCATGACATAACCTATGGATGCTTGAATCCCCCAAAACAGCAAACCTACTGAACATTGTAAAGCTACTTGATCTGTTCTGCCTTGATAATCATGAGTACCTCTGCTAGATAAATCCCTATCTTAGGATATATGTCTGGTAAACTTATCCTATTAGTACATCTTCTTAGCACCGCACCACCCTGAGTACCATGATGAATTGAATTAATCAACTTAGAATGCTCTAAAACACTCTAAAAAAAGATCCTAAAACCACTATTTGAGTAGTAGCCAACAGATAAAAACTGCCAAAGCCATGACAAACTTTCTAATCTTCTCTGATTTGATATATATACTAGCAGTGTTATATATGGATAATGCATAAAATGTGTCTCATACTATAATAGTCATGGAGCCCTGCTCTAGGTAACCAAACTTATCTCTCATATGATCCCTTAAACTATAAGACACAAACCTCTTTAAAAAAGCATTCAATAATTAGGTCCAAATTATAATAGGCAAACCCAAGAGTATACATCTATAAAGAGACCTCCATTACTACTTAGATATATCAATTAGTTGATAAGTCATATTTCCAATACCATAGGACTCATAGGTGTCCTCTCCAATGGAACCATTAAACTCAAAAAAAGACAATAAAATAAACCTCTCAAACAAATTTTGATCATTAGAGGAAATCATAGGATCCAAATAAACATGAGAAATAGTGATCCCAATAAGAAGTGAATCAATGTGCTGGGCTACTACAATAATTCACTATCTAATGAAGTTAGAAAACCATAAGTAGGAGTTTTCCTTGGCAACTAAATAACTCCTGGAGTTTGAAAAATACCCAAAACACTCACTAAAATACTCCTTTAGTGTACTTCATCCAGATGACCTAATAGATGAATTAACAAATCCTATAACATACAGGTAACAAATGCATTTTATGGGATCTGAGTTCATCTTATTTCCTTTAGGTGATAATCCTCATCATCTTTATAACTCTAAATATTAGGATAGGTTGCCTATCCCATCCTATAGATAGAGTAGCTCCGTGTGTCCAACATCTACCTCTAGCTTAGCCACAACCCCTACCTTGCCCTTTAATGACTTGATTTTTGCTGATTTTCATAAATTATTTATTTTTATTTAATTTTAATATTTTACCGCTCCCCATGGTTTTATTATGGTATTTTTAGGGCGTGAGGGGTATTGGAATGGTTCCCAATGCATTTCAATGTTATTTTTGCAAGATTGTGATTTTTTATGGTCTTAAAAGCTTATTGTTGACTTTGGATAATATTTTTTGATTGGAGTGTTGGATGAAAAATAGAATATGTCAGTAGACCCAAAATTTTTATATTAGGTTGATAACATAGTTTTTGTGGTTTACATCTTTGTATCTCATTTCAACCCTCTATTCAAAAAGTTGTGAAAATAGGTCTCGGGGGTTAATTATGTGAAAATGATGTTTTTTGTAAATTTTAAAATCTCCATTGAGTCTGAAGAATAAAATTGAATAGGGTAGCATAGTTCATTTGTCTTCTCGAGATTGCTGATAACACTCGAGGGGTCCGTAAAGACTTAGAATTTTCCATGTCTCCACAGCTGGGGCAACGCTCAACTGGTGCAACCACTAAAGCACCAATTTGGCCTCTTTAGCAGCCAGTTCTAAAGCATAAATTAGACACTGATAACGCTCAAACTACAACACTCGTAAGAGTGTAAGCGGACATTGTCAAATATAGAACCCAACTGGGTTGTGTGTCGAATCCCACAGGGAATACTTGGTCACTAAGTAAGCAACTATTATTAGACTTTTGATGAAAGGTTCTGCGAAATAAGAGGGGAGTTTAAGTGTGAAATAATGTAAACAAAATAACAATGTAAAAACAGAATGTTTGGTAGGTTTTAATCAATGAGAATTGAGAGTTAGGGTTATGTCCACCTTATGAGTTGTACGTATCTATTGACTATGAGTTATGCAGAATTCATACATGCATGCGCTTATAGAGAATCGTATTCTATGGTAAATCCAGGCGTCTTTCGACCATCAAGGATTATTTCACTTTAACTCTTTCGAGCTTAAAGCATATCTAATGGTACAAATTCTCTAAGAGGTTAATCCAGCTACGGCACTAACGTTTTAACAGGGGTTGGTGCCCTATTACCTTGACATTATCTCTTTTCCAGACATGTAACTTTTCTTTCGAACAAGTTAATGCTATCCTGGCGTATTCTATATGTTTGCAACCACAAGAATTTAAATTAAGATGAAGAGAATAATGATATAAGCAGCATACGTGTCAAGAATTCACAAACTCATAGCAATAGATAGTATCTCATAAGGCTTCCATAACCCTAACAGAGAAGTTTAGCTATTCATGAGTGCAACGGAAATCACAATAAAGATCTCATGTGTTGTATGGTTTGGTAGTACTTGTGGCGTGAATTCCTTGAAAATAGAGTTTCTCTTGTCGTGAAAATTAAAAGTTTAATAGATGAAAAGAAGGGAAGAAGAATTAATTGAAAGAGAATTCTATTGAAAGTGTTGAATGAATAATAAAAAGTAATTGATGAAAGATGTCCCTAAAACTTTAGCAAAATAGGGTATTTATAATACACATATCCTATTCCTACTAGGCTACTGCATACTTATCCTAATCCTAATAAGTTACTGCATCATTATCCTAATCCTACTAAGTTACTGCTGATCCCCAAAGTCTTTGGAAATGCTGTTTTTGCCAGGGACAGGTTTTCCATGCGTCACTTTTAGTCCCTAGGCGTCCAAGCTCTGCTTTCCTTCTTTCGTGAAGCTTCCTTTGGCGTCAAGTTATCCATAAAATGCTGAAAGCTTCATCATTTATACCTGAAAACTTGCTAATCATATTTGTTAGCTCACTTACAGGAAAAAGGACTAAAAGTGCATGAATTATGTATTTTGTCCTCAAAACTTAGCTAAAATATGGGTGAATTATAGCATTTTAGGCGTGTAAATACGCCTAACATCAACACCCTACACTTAAAGCTTTGTTCGCCCTCGAACAAAATGTCATGTCCTTCTAAACATCCACTTAGGGTTTCATAGTAACAGTACAAAATATTCATCCAGACATGCATAACAATTATTAACAAAGAGTAGTTTTCTAATCACTAATAGAAACAATTCAACCTCTAATATAGACTCGTGATGGTGGTTACTTCGTATTCAAGAAGTTAAGACACCAAAAATCATACACGACTACCCAAAACTCATCAACCATGTGTGTCTCACAATATATAACCCATAATCTCTCACAAGTATTGCATTTTTCAGAACATGGGTATAAAATTTTCCTTGCTCTCACTCTCACAAAGAATTCATATGTTGCAACTGATGACCATAGGCTTGCCCTTAGTGTAATGCTCTACTAAATATCAGAATGCTAAGCTTAGGATCAAATAGGTCTTTTACAGGTTGTAATGTAGGCTAAGGGACGGGTAGGACTATTTTGGCCAGAAATAGTGACTATGTTCCTAAGCGCTATAATATATCACATTATGCCATTAACACTTTCTTTCAAACAACCTTTCTACTTTCTGATAATCTACCACCCCTTCTCACCTCTTTTGTTATTCAAGTTTGAACAGAATTAACCTTTTTTTTCATTTTTCTCTCTTCTCTTTTTTTTATAACACACCTCTATAATAACCATTCTTTTTCATAATGAATTCAAGTACCAATTCACTTTAAGGCACTACTCTCACCCAATTTCCTTTTATTTTGTCTCATGACTTTACAATTTAAAGCACTTAGGAATTTGGATCAAATTATGGTCTTGAAAAAATGGATTAGGCTACTTATGAGGTTGTCAAAGAAAATGGCTTAAAGGCTCAAAGGGGGTTATCTAGGATGATGTCCATGGGTAGATAAAATGAAGGTAAACAATCACAGGTTGCCAAAGAAATGCCTAAATCATCTCCTAAACTCACACTCTTTATTTCGCTTTACATACATACCAGGCAAGTTCTAGCACCAGCCACAAACATAGAATATACTATTATCTCACACACACAAGGCACATGGTCGACTTTATTGGAAGCAGTATAGACTCTTGACCTAACGTATGAAAGGATTGAACCACACAATTATGGTGAGTCACAATTAGAGCCTAAACGTCTCAATAGTAATGATTTTATCATAGACTCTTGTCATAATACCATGCTGCCTATCAGAACAATTTCATGCAAATTTTTTTTTTTTAAAAAATTTAGCTACTAAAAAAAACAAAACAAACAAACATAAATAAATGCAAATGCAGATAAAGAAGTACAACATACAAATACCAGCACCCCACACTTAGACGAGACACACTGCCCTCAGTGGAAAATAAATAAGAAGAACCTGGTTAGTCGGACTCATCCTCTATGTCTGGGGTCATACCCCCTGCATCAGAATCATCATCAGAGTCCTCGTCATCAGAGTTCTCCTCCACGTCAGAGTCTGGCATTCGATGATCATCATCGATTGTGACATCGTCATCAAAAGGTTCCTCAAAATATACACCTACTCCACACATCTCCCTTGCATGCTCATTCATTAGGTAGTGATAATCCAGATGTTGGAGCTCTGCAGCAGTTGGAACACGACCCCCGCTCATCACGGTAAACCTCGTCATGCCTTAAAGATGGCGAAAGAAACTCTCATCCCAAGCATGTCGTTCTGCAGTGGTAAGGTTGACGCCATGCATGGATTCAGCATCTTTAATCTTTGTGAGGTCAACCTTCTATGGGTTGTGTGGAAGTTTATGATCATCCGGTTCCTCTTCGATGTCCTCCTTCCTCAATATTGCAGTCAACAGATTGCCAAAGCTGAAGTGGGACCTCTTGTGCAGCCTAGCCTTACGCATTGTAGATCGAATAATTGCCCCAATGTTGATAGCGACATTCGTCATCAACGTGTACACCAAGAACACTCTATCTCGTGT
Source organism: Capsicum baccatum var. pendulum (assembly GCA_030864225.1). NCBI lineage: Eukaryota > Viridiplantae > Streptophyta > Magnoliopsida > Solanales > Solanaceae > Capsicum > Capsicum baccatum. Next base: position 119,693,823 of record CM061553.1, read on the forward strand.
TATCTTGGTGTACTGTGTCCCTGGAATCAGGCAAGATTTGACTATTCGCAACCATATCCTAGATTCCCTATTTAAGGAAGAATATGGGAAGGTGTTGTGCCGACCGGTGTCCTTGTGTCTGCTCCATCGTGCCATAGATCTTGTTCCGCACAATGTGTGTCTAATGGCCCTGTACGGAGGTCTATTATGCAGCTCCTTGAGTGGTGATGGATCAACAGATGGTAGCCCCAGAAAAGAGTTGAAGAACTCCGCATTTAGTTGTATAACTTGGCCCTGAATCTTCACTTCACTCCCTGTAGTTTTCGGTGACCAGTTGGCATAGAATTCTTGTTCTAGATCGAGATTACATTCTCCCATATCTCGGAAGATGAAATCAACATGTAACGCCATTATCTTGGCCAACATGCGAGGTTCCTTCTTTGCGAGGCTTTCCTTTTGTATCAACTCTACATGAACATATTTTTTCTCTTTATTATTCCTATACCACTCCTTTCCTTCCTCCTCTAGGACCCATTTGATTCTTAACATGTGGCGAGGTATTTGCAGTGAGGAGGATTCACCTTGCTCTTTGCGTCCCCTTTTATGGCCTTTCTGTGAGGTGGTCGCTTTGTCCTTTCCTTGTCGTGCTTTTGGTGCCATTGTACCTAAAATAACTTCATGTTAGCTTTCTTTTGGTAGAAACAATTGACGAGCAAACAGTAGTGGTCCCACCCCACACTTAATTTGTTAGCACAAGCTAATTAAGTGAACGTTATCGACTACTCAGACTTCATCGATGAATGTTTAGGCGTTATGTTCCAACAATATAATCAGTGCAGTCATACTTTTCTTGTCATCTTAACTATCCTTTTATGATTGTAGTTCATGTAATCTTGACAATTCTTTCATGTCTTGGACTAATTCATTACTTTGAATAAACTTACTACATAGATATTGTATCAATTTTATGGCTTGAAATAATCACAACATCTCGTGTTTGTAGTTACCTATGATTTGCATCTTAATGAACAAGTCATTCAAGCAATCTTTCAACTTACAAGATTATGCAATTTTCTGAACCATGTCAATTTCACAAAAGTATCACAGTTTATCAAAATCAAATACAAGTTGGAAACAATTCAAGAGCATCCTTACGTATTTGTTCACTCACGAATCAACCAAATTCAAATCACCAACACTACTACAAGATTTAACAATTTAGTATAGGCGTAGTAGTGTAGTACTTATGGAATATAAAAGAAGAGCAAAGAAGTAGTTACTTGATTGATGGCCTCGGAAGATGTTCTTGCAAAGTAAAAGAGAAAAAGGAAAATTTTTGAGAGAATTTGGAGAGGTAGGCGGCGCTTTAGGTTGGATTTGCAATGTGTTTTTGATTTAAGACTAAGGTTCTATTTATAGGATAGGCTTGGGTCGGGTTTCGACCCATTTGGAATTGGATTTGGAGACCAAAAAGTGCACATAGGCGGCGCCTAATGCTTTGCCTATGCTTGGCATAGACGGCGCCTTTTGCAAAGCCTTGTTGAGCATAGGCGCGCCCTATACTATGGCATTGTTGGGCATAGGCGGAGCCTATGCCATGGCATACTAGATTCAGAGACAAAAGGCTTTTGCATAGGCGGCGCCTATGCTATGGCATTGTTGAGCATAGGCGGCGCCTATTCCATGGCATTGTGGAATCCGAGAGCTTAGGCCATAGCATAGGCCTTGCCTTGTTCGCGGCCTAGATTTACATAGGCCTTGCCTTGTTCTTTGCCCATATTTGCATAGGCAATGCCTAACCCATAGCCTTTTGCTTCTTCATTCCTAACTTACCACTTTCAACATGCAATACTTCCAAATCAAAATTTGAAACCAATCTCCTCCTTTACACCTCTTGCACCTACATTTACTCAAAAACAACAAAAACAATTAGAACGATGGGTTGCCTCCCATAAAGCGCCTTATTTTTAGTCGTGGCTCGACAAAATCCTAGGAAAAAAAAACAATAAAAACAATTAAAAACGATGGGTTGCCTCCCATCAAGCGCTTGATTTATTGTCGCGGCACGACATAGCTATCTCGATTACTTAGACTTCATCGAGATAGATGGTGGATCGTTTTCTGAATGGATTCAGACGACAAAGAGTCTTACTTTTAGGCATGCAATATTCTTCGAGATGACCCTTGTGCATACATATCTCAGGAGGGATACCAATTATATCATCAATAGTCCACCCCATAGCTCTCTTGTATCTCTTCAGAGTAGAGATAAAAGCCTCTACATGCTGTTCAATTAAATCATCTGCCACACTCACCGGAAGTGTATTTCCACTTCCTAAGAATGCATACCTTAGATAATTGGGGAGCTCTTTCGATTCTAGCACTGGGGGCTCTTCAATGGAAGTGTTCGCTGGTGGTGACGGTTGATTCTTAAGATCAAGGTCCAGCTGCTTAGGAGTATGAGAATAGGACCCTATTTCTGTTAGAGCACACATAGTTTCTTCATAATCTTCATCATCCTCATGCTCATCATTCAGCAGCGCAACAGACAATGGCTAACAGTAGGCTGTTTCTCTATAGATAATGTTTTCTTATCTTTATAATGAACATCAGCTACAGAGAACACATCCATATCTTTGGGCTGCTTCATTACTTTGCATACATCAAAATGAACCACTTCGTCATTCAATCGAAATAAAAGCTCATTAGCTCTCATGTCAATAAGCACACTTCAATTTGCGAGGAAAGGGCGTCCTAAGATTATGGGAACTTCAGAATCCACCTCGCAATCCAAAATAACAAAGTCAGCAGGAAAGATGAAGGTGAAAACCTTTACCAACACATCATTTAAGATACCAACAGGTCCTTTTACCGACCTATATGCCATCACGAGCCGCATATTGGTTGGTGTAGGGTCGCCCAACCCCAACTTTCTGTAGATGGATAGTGGTATCAAATTGATGCTTGCTCCCAAATTGCACAATGCCTTAGCAAAATTCATAGATCCAACCGTGCAAGGAATAATGAAAGCACCAGGGTCTGCCTTCTTCTGTACTAAGGACCTTGTGGCAATTGCACTGCAATGATGAATATTATCTGTCGGCTCATAGCTTACTGCCCGTTTCTTTGTTAAAAGGTCCTTCATAAATTTAGCGTACCAGGCATCTGTTCCAGCGCCTCAACTAAAGAAACATTAATAGTCAGCTACTTTAACATCGTCATAAATTTATTGAACTTGGTATCATCAACTCTCTTTTTTAATCTTTGAGGAAAAGGTGGTGGTGGAAGGGGAATAGTTTTCTCCATGACTTTCTTTTCCTGTTGCTTCAGACTGGCACTCTTTTCAAGCTGTGGACGTTGAGGGGTGATGTCCTTGACGCCTTCTTCAGCTTCTTCGACGGCTTCTGCATTATCTGTGGTATCATTGGCCACTTGCTTGCTTTGGGATGAATTTTCCAGCTCCTTACCACTCCTGGTAGTAATGGCATGCATGTTCCATCGTTCCTTGGGTTTTGCACTGTGTCGCTAGGTAAGGTGCTAGCTTTTCTTTGATTTAATGTGGCTGCAATTTGACTCAATTGTTGCTCCAGCTGTCTTATTGAAGTGGAATGCGAGTCAACCAATTGCTTCATTGAGGCCAAGTCATTTATTACCTCAGTTATTCCCAAGATGGTTGCCTCCACTCCTTTCAACAGCTTCGCCATCATATCTTCCATGGACATATTTCCAGAACCAGATGCAGTGGCATCACATCTTCCAGGAGGAATAGACACGCCACTCCTGTCAGTCTTGTTCTTCCAACTACCTTGATCACGATCTTTGTTTCTAGAATTATCATAATAGTTCCGACCGTGGTTTCCTTGGGCATTACCTTGGAAACCCCCCTGATTGTTCAAGTAGTTGGCTTCTTCCTCAGAATCAGATTCATATCTTCCCTGTGACACAACATCTTTGACTTTTTTGGTCTTCCCTGATAATAAATGCTTGGTAAGAAGATCCATCTGCGTTTTCATGTGCGCCATATCTTGATCACATTCTTCTTCTCTTCGCCTCTGTTCTGCAGTCATGCCAATGGATACAGTAGAGCTTGCTACCTCAGAATCCCTGGTATGCCAAGCTCTACTCTGCTTTGTCATACGATCTAGCATACCACTTGCCTCATTGAAAATAAGGTCCATGAATGACCAACCCGCAGCATTATCAACCACTAGCTTAGTCACTGAATTCAAGGCTCTGTATAATATCTCCATCAAGTGGATGTTGGTCATCTGATGATTTGGGCACCTCATAAGCTTCTTTTCGAACCTCTCCCATGTTTCGTGAAGAGCTTCAGTTGGAAGCTGTCAAAAATTATTGATCTCATCTCTCAACTGTGCTCTCTTGGATGGCGGAAAGAACTTCTCTAGGAAAGCGTCTTTCAATTGCCTCTAATTTGTAATAGAATTAGGAGTCAGCCCATTCAACCATAGAGTTGCCTCCCAAGATAGAGACAATTGAAATAAACGCAATCGAATTGCATTCTATCCAACAACTGGATTGTCGAATGACTTGCATGTAGAGATAAAGTTAATCAGATGCATATTCGGATCATCACCTGCAAGTCCACAAAATAACCCCTTGAGCTGCACTAACTTAATCATAGTGCTAGTGATGTTGAACTTTGCTCCGAGTGCCAAGGGCAGAAGAATAATAGCTCCTGTGGCACCAGCTCCATCCAGATCGTCATCATCATCATCGAAAGGCATCTGCATAGCGTGGCGTTTAGGCCTAAATCTAGCTTGACGATCTCTTCTATTTGCAGGTGTCGCCACCTCAACATCACGCCTAGGGTTTAGTAACTCGTCATCACCTAGGTCCTCATCATCAGGATTTATTGCCCGCCCAGGGTTATCAATATTCTGTTGATGTACTTGGGCAGCGGACAACGCAGCTAGTCTAGCCTGCTCCTGTTGAGCAGCCCTTCTCTCAATGTCACGTTATGCATCCATCCTTCCAATAAGTTGCGGTTCAGGGTTTATGGGTAATAATGGTTGTCCCGAACATCGAGTAATTGGCATGCACTGAATAAAAACCTGCAGAAAACAAAAACAACAACTAAAAGTAAAGTACGAGAATCTTTGACCAAAGGGTTTAGTAATTATCACAAACTTAGTTGACAACCGTATTCCCCGTCAACGGCGCCAATATTTGATAACGCTCAAACTACAGCTCTCGTAAGAGTGTAAGCGGACGTTGTCAAATATAGAACCCAACTGGGTTGGGTGTCGAATCCCACAGGGAATACTTGGTCACTAAGTAAGCAACTATTATTAGACTTTTGGTCTTAGGTTTTGCAGAATAAGGGGGGAGTTTAAGTATGCAATAATGTAAACAAAATAACAAAGTAAAAACAGAATGTTTGGTAGGTTTAATCAATGAGAATTGGGAGTTAGGGTTATGTCCACCTTATGAGTTATATGTATCTATTGAGTATGAGTTATACGGAATTCAGACATGCATGCACTTATAGAGAATCGTATTCTATGGTAAATCCAGGCGTCTTTCGACCATCAAGGATTATTTCACTTTAACTCTTTCGAGCTTAAAGCGTATCTAATGGTAGAAATTCTCCAAGAGGTTAATCCAGTTACGGCACTAACTTTTTAACAGGGGTTGGTGCCCTATTACCTTGACATTATCTATTTTCCAGACATATAACTTTTCTTTCGAACAAGTTAATGCTATCCTGGCGTATTCTATATGTTTGCAACCACAAGAATTTAAATTAAGATAAAGAGAATAATGATATAAGCAGCATACATGTCAAGAATTCACAAACTCATAGCAATAGATAGTATCTCATTAGGCTTCCATAACCCTAACAGAGAAGTTTAGCTATTCATGAGTGCAACGGAAATCACAATAAAGATCTTACGTGTAGTATGGTTTGGTAGTACTTGTGGCGTGAATTCCTTGCAAATAGAGTTTCTCTTGTCGTGAAAATTAAAAGTTGAATAGATGAAAAGAAGGGAAGAAGAATTAATTGAAAGAGAATTGTATTGAAAGTGTTGAATGAATAATAAAAAGTAATTGATGAAAGATGTCCCTAAAACTTCAGCAAAATAGGGTATTTATAATACCCATATCGTATTCCTACTAGGCTACTGCATACTTATCCTAATCCTAATAAGTTACTGCATCATTATCCTAGTCCTACTAAGTTACTGCTGATCCCCAAAGTCTTTGGAAATGCTGTTTTTGCCTGGGACAGGTTTTCCATGCGTCACTTTTAGTCCCTAGGCATCCAAGCTCTGCTTTCCTTCTTTCGTGAAGCTTCCTTTGGCGTCAAGTTATCCATAAAATGCTGAAATCTTCATCATTTATACCTTAAAACTTGCTAATCATCTTTGTTAGCTCACTTACAGGAAAAAAGACTAAAAGTGCATGAATTATGTATTTTGTCCTCAAACCTTAGCTAAAATATGGGTGAATTATAGCACTTTAGGCGTGTAAATACGCCTATCATCAGACACTTTAATGGCCTAGTACTAGTTGGGCATGTGGATTTTAGTGTCCCTCATTTGCTTAAGAGGAGGGCACTAAAGCGGTCCTTGTCTGCTTTAGTAGACTGGCCCGCATTGGCAGGTATCACTAATGTGGTCCTTGAGAACTTTAGCGGTAACTTCTAAAGTGGCAATTGGACCGCTTTATTGGCACCGGGAACATGGTTATATGATATTCTTTTCCCATTTCTTCACTATTTTGGAGATTTGGAGAATTTAGTTTTATGGTTTTTAGGTAATTTCCTCTATTTCCAAGTATGGGTAAACTCCAAAGTCCTATTTTAATTACTTTTCTTTGATCGTTTCAGTTAAATATTATTTATGCTTGGATTTTAAAGGTGGAATTTGGGGATTTTATCCCGAAAGGCCCAAGTTAGGAATTCATCGTTTCAAACCATAATTTCACCCTATTTTTACTTTGGTATTTTCCTTGAAGTTCCTTTAATCTTGGAAAACATGTTTTGGGACTAAAATTCTAGTTTTACCTTGGTTGTCAAAAAATTCATTTAAGGGATCCATTTAACCCCAATTTGAAAGTGGAAAATATGGGTATCATTGGCTTTCTTTTGATGCATAGATTCTATATTTGTGTATTTTAGCTGATTTTGAGGTTGTTCGTGAGGTGAAAGCTTGGCGATAAAGGCTTATTTTTTTATTCAACATTCACGATAAGGTATGGCTTAACTTTCTTCATGCTTGATTGAGTAGTTAATAATAATGTAAAAGCATGCTATGGGCATGGGGTTGCATCATGGAAATTTTTTTTAGGTGAGTTATGTGCTCATATAGGGGCCTATGTGGATAATATTTTACGGTTTGAGAAATTATTTGTTATTATGACTGCCTGGGATCTTGTATGACATTGTTGGCCTAGTATTGGTATATGTATTCTTGATTTACACTTTTTGATGAGAAAAAACTGAGATATTGGAACTTATATGGTATCAATGACATTTTCTTACATGTTTCACTTGATGGTTTATGGATTTTATTGGATTATGGATGGTTGGTTGGTTTAAGTGGATTTTTAGCATACTTGGTTGGTATATTGGTGTGATATTGGATATTCTCAGTTTGGCTGTTTGTGAGGATTATATCCTAATATCATATTCATTCATGAAACATTGGTACCACCATAAAAATATTGGAAAACCAGATTTTTCTAATAGAAAATGGGACATCTTTAGAAATCCTCTATAGATATATATGCCAGAGAGAAGTTATGGATATTGGTATTAGATATTGGTTGTATATGGGGTGATGAAACCCTCAAGGGTCCTACCTCAAGAGCACAACTTGATAGGTGTATATGGAGGTTGTGCGACGACCTCGTGTACCATTATCTTTATTGTATTCCATAAATATTGTGCTTATTTTGTTTTGTGCTTCAGTTCTTAATTCAATATCTGTTTATATGTAATCCATTCCCCTACTTGTACCCTGTATATATGTATATTTATGTTTTTCTATTATATTATTATTTTTATATGTGTATATTGTAGAATTATTAGTCGAGACGATATAGGCTACAGTTTGGGACATTTTTTGATTGCTAGTGACATGCCCATAATTTGTGTTTATATTCTATATTTTCTACTTTGATAAGTCAGCCTATGATACCTACTGAGTACAAGTGGACCACCCTTTCAGTGCAGATCTAGGTACAAGTACATCGCATATTAGTGGATTCGGGCAGTACTTATAGTCTATTTTAGGTAGTGGTTGATCATCCGGAGTTGACCACTACCTTTTTTTATCTAGACAACTTCTTATTGTATTTAGAGACATATTTTATCCCCTTTTTGATATCCTAGGTAGATTTTGACTTTGTGTTGTATTAGTTTGTTCTTACTCCATGACTCCAAGTTTTGGGATGTTGTATGGTATCTTTCATTATATATTTTCCACTTATTTTATATGTATGGTTCAGCTTCATCCTAGAAGCCTTGCCTTCTGTTTTGGTATTGATTTCTCATTTCTTATAAGTATGGGTGATAGGCGTATTTGTCAAGGATTGCCGTGACAAGTGCCATCATGTCCCTAAGTTCTTAAGTCGTGATAAATTGGTATTAAAGCCAGGTTTCCATTGGTCTCACAGTATAATAATATGGAATCTAGTAGAATCTCGTGGATCGAAACATAGAAGTTCATATCTATCTTCGAGAGGTTATGATATGTCTTTAGAAAAGTTCCCATATTTTGTTCCCTATCTTGCAAAATCGTTCATACCTTGTGTTCCAAGTCACACTTTACTTTTTTTCTGGGCATATGGTGTGTCATGACCCAAATCAGGGCCTGACCGTTATGGGTATCTCAAGTCCACCGAGGACTAGAGACCACCCCCATTCACCTAATCAGTTAGGACATAATATAATATGACAGCGAAATTCCAAACGTAAAGCAAGATAGATAAGTACGACTCAAAATAAGTCTTAAGAGTTTAACAACCAATCCCAAGTCCACAGTTATCCATAAAGCCTCCATACAAAATGTAAATCTATCTAAGCTGGGACATGCCCCCGACGATATCCAAAAATAGTCCAAAGAAAAGTATATGACATAAAGAAACCCAAATAATGAAATGAAGTCTTCCAAAATATGAAATCTCACCAATTCAAGATAACTCATGAACTTACCCAACTATCATATGCTACTTTGTAGGAAAAATGGAAGTATGGCAAGTTCCGACATCGCGTGGGGATACAACATATGAAGAAGGTTAATGGTTGGAGAGATACCATGTATCCTAGGGATAAGAGATAAAATAATTCCATTATCCATAATACAGAAACCACTAAAACCAATACACGACATCATATGTAATACATACATACATATATCAGATGCTGGGGTAGAGAATATGGATTAACATGAACCTTTAAAACCTTAACCTTTATTGTGTAGCATAACCGTCGTAATCAAGTCACCTAAGGGATAAATGAACCTAGATCTTCCCTAATTAGAACGTCCCCCGTGCATGTAGCCGCACAAACCAGAGTATAATCATATGTCATATGCCTGATAAGGGACTAGAACCTTCCAACATATATCAAGGTGACTTAAGCACTAATTTACATAACATGGGGGACACGAACCTCCTAATAATAATATAATAATAAGGGGGACTCAAACCTCCCGGTCATTTAGACCTCTGCGCAGTTTCTGGTGTTGGTCCCTTGGGATGTCCACTTTCACGGCCCGGCTACACAAGCTACTTCTTATCCCAATTAAAACATTTAACACACATTCCCAATTTGTTGAACCGATTATGAATTTAGGCATCCTGTTGGTATCGACATGCCAACCCCACTTCTAAGTTCATTATCATTCCACAACCCATTAACCATCACGAGGGGAAACTTATGACCCCTTAAGTTCAATAAACATTCACAAAGGGAATCCACATACCCCAAAGTTCAATAAAATCACACCATGATTCATTAGCCTTTTATGCCATAATATTAGTTCAAGTGAGCAAGTCAAACCATATGACAAAACCATATTCATTATAAATTTCACAATTTGGGTAGCGGGAACACAGTTTCCAAAACCATACATCAAGGCAAAATAATCAAACTAGGGATAACCATAACCCCCTAGTTTATTTACCATTTACATGCACCCTAATAAGTGTATAAATCAATAATATATAGAATAATGGTTCAATAGTAATCATGAGAAATCATTCAAACAATTTATATCCAAAACTCTCAACCCATAGTTCAAGACCCAACATAAAAACCATGAATAATAAATAATTTTTCATGCCATTAAGAAAATACAAGTATAAGGAGTTTCATGCCTTAGACAGTCAAGGATTTGTGATAAATTGGGAACATGGAGCGCGAAAGATGTACGTACGATGAAATCCTTATACTTTCTTGGGGTTTTGAGTTTGAAAGTGAAATAATAGCTTTTGTGCCGTGAAAACTTATGGAAATAAGTTAATATAGTGTTTAAAGGTCATTTATAGGTGAAAAGACCTATTTACCCCTCTTTCTAAGGGAAATAGCATAAAACTGCCCAAATTTAAAGCACCGGCATGTAACAGAGCTTATCACTGAAATTATCTTCCGTGACATGCGTAAATCACGGTTGTAAGTAGGCATCTAGGTCTTCACCAAAAAGGTACAGAAGTATAGTATGAGTACCAAAACACCGGTTGTAAGTAGGCATCATTTGCTGACTTAGCTAAATTGTAATATAAAGACGATATAAAGTAAGACAATAACTTAAAGTCAAGGTATAGGATCAAAACTGAATCTTCTCCACTATCAAAGTAACAATATCTATACTACTAAAGCAATACCATGATATACTATATCAATAGACTTCATAATCGTCATATCAAATGAGTACCATTTTGGAAGCATAAAGTCACATACCCAATATCAATCATGTCATTTCTAGTATTCAACATATACACATCACTAAAGTATGAAAAACAAGAACTACCATGATGTCCCATACCGGCGGAAAGTACATGTAAATAAACACAACCAAGTACATGTCGTGGCATTATATACTATCGTAGAGTACACCAAAAAAATACAATACAAAGAACTCATCACGGTGTCCCATACCACTGGAGAGTACACCAAAATATCAAGCAATAATACAATAAAGCACAAGTAATCCACACTCGCCAAATCCGCGGGTTGCACAACCCCACCATGGCTTATTATCGAGAACCATATCCAATATATATAACGTAATTTAATCACAATGAAACAAATATTGTTATAGCATAATCATATAATTGCGCGTTGATGATAGGCGAATTTACACACCTAAAGTACTATATTTTAGCTAAGTTTTGAGGACAAATTATATAATTCATGCACTTTTAGTCCTTTTTCCTGTAAGTGAGCTAACAAATATGATTAGCAAGTTTTCAGGTATAAATGATGCAGAATTCAGCATTTTATGGATAACTTGACGCCAAACAAAGCTTCACAAAGGAAGAAAGGGGAATCTTGGATGCCAAGGACCAAAAGTGGCGCATGGAAAATCTGTCCCGGGCAAAAACATCAATTCTGAAGACTTTGGGGACTAGCAGTAACTTATTAGGATTAGGATAATGATACATTAACCTAGTAGGATTGGGTTAAGTAATGTATTAGCTTAGTAGGAATAGGATATGGGTATTATAAATACCCTATTGTGCTAGAGATTTTCATTCATTCTAGTTTTAATTCATTCTTCAATTAACCATTCTACTACTACTTCTAATTCTTCCATTAATTCTATTTTTCTTCTTCTATTCATCTATTCAATTTTTAAATTCCACAACAAGAGAAACGCTACTTTGAAAGGGAGTTCACGCCTAAAGCCATACCACACCATACTACACGTGAGATCTTTATTGTGGTATAATGATAATGTCTATTGTGATTTCCATCGCACTCATGAGTAGCTAAACTTCTCTGTTAGGGTTATGGAAGCCATATGAGATACTATCTATTGCTATGAGTTTGTGAATTCGTGACACGTATGCTGCTTATATCATTATTCTCTTCATCTTAATTTAAATTCTTTGTGGTTGCAAGAATACACCAGTATAGCATTAACTTGTTCGAAAGAAAAGTTATATGTCTGGAAAAGAGATAATGTCAAGGTAATAGGGTCCCATCCCCTATTAAAAAGTTAGTGCCGTAACTGGATTAACCTCTTGGAGAATTTGTACCATTAGATACGCTTTAAGCTCGAAAGAGTTAAAGTGAGATAGTCCTTGTTTAGGTCGAAAGACGCTTGGATTTACCATCGAATACAATTCTCTATAAGCACATGCATGTCTGAATTCCGCACAACTCATAGCCAATAGAGACGTACAACTCATAAGGTGGTCATAACCCTAACTTCTCAATTCTCATTGCTTTACATCTTACCAAGCATTCTTACTTTTTACTTTGCTATTTTCCATTTTTACCTTATTACTTTGGTTACATTACTTGTACGACAAAACTCCCCCCTTTTTACGAGACTTGCACTAAAAGTCTAGTAATCTTTGCTTACTTTTTGACCAAGCTATTCCCTATGGGATCGATACCCAACCCGGTTGGGTTATATATTTGACTGCGACCGCTTTACACTCCTAAGAGAGTTGTAGATTGAGCGTTATCAAAATTTGGCGCCGTTGCCGGGGAATACGAGTGTCAATTAAGTTTGTGATAATTACAAGACCCTTTGGTCAAAGATTCTCGTACTTTTACTTTTAGTTTTTGTTTTTGTTCTCTGTAGGTTTTTATTCAGTGCATGCCCCATACTCGAAGTTCTGGTCAACTGTTATTACCTATCAATCCTGAACCACAACGTATTGGTAGAATGGAGGCACAATATGAAATTGAAAGGATGGCTGCTCAACAGGAACAGGCGAGACTAGCTACTCTAGCCGCCGCTCAAGTGCATCAACAGAATATTGATAACCCTGGGCGAGCAATAAATCCTAACGACGAGGACCTAGTTGATGACGAGTTACTAAACCCTAGGCATTCTGCTGAGATCGCAACATCTGCCAACAGAAGAGATCATCAAGCCAGGTTTAGACCTAAACGCCGAGCTATGCAACCAGCTTTCGACGATGATGATGATAATCTTGATGGAGCCGGAGCCACATGAGCCATTATTCCTCCACCATTATCACCCAGAGCCAAGTTCAACATCACAAGCACCATGATTCAGTTATTGCAACTCAAGGGATTATTTGGTGGACTAGAAGGCGATGATTCGAATATGCATCTCATCAACTTTATTTCTACATGCAAGTCGTTTGACAATCCTGGCGTTGGTCAGAATGCAATTTGGTTACGCCTATTTCCACTGTCTCTGTCTGGAGAGGCAACTCTATGGTTGAATAGGCTGTCTCCTGACTCTATTACAAATTGGAGGCAATTGAGTGACGCTTTCCTAGAAAGATTCTTTTCGCCATCCAAAAGAGCACAATTGAGAGATGAAATCAGCAACTTTCGTTAGCTTCCAACTGAAGCCCTTCATGAAACATGGGAGAGGTTCAAGACGAAGCTAATGAGGTGCCCAAACCATTATATGACCAATGTTCACATAATGGAGATACTATACAGAGCCTTGAATTCAATAACTAAACCAGTGGTGGATAATACGGCTGAAGGATCTTTTATGGACCTCACCTTTGGGCAGACAAGCAATATGCTATACCGGATGACGAAGCAAAGTAGAGCTTGGCATACCAGGGATTCTGATGTAGCAAGCCCCACTTTATCTATTGGCATAACTGCAGACCAAAGGAGAAGAGAAGAAGAACGTGATCAAGATATGGCGCACATGAAAACACAACTGGATCTTCTTACAAAGCATCTATTATTAGGGAAGACCAAAAAAGTCAAAGTTGTTGCGTTAAAAGGAAGAGACGAATCTGATTCGGAAGAAGAGGCCAACTACTTGAACAATCAGGGGGGTTTCAGAGGTAATACCTATGACATGCTGGAGTAAAATAGGCATAACTTTTTTCTCTAATACCGGATATGGGTGAATTTGGTACATTTGGAAAAATAATTCAATTATCTATCTGTTGGCAATTCATGAGCTCAAAATTTATTTGTGTAACAAGAGATATGCTCATTTGAATTTTACTATGCCAAAATACTTCTCAAGAATTCAATCGGTAAGGGATATTTTTATTCACTTAATCGCTAGGACATCTTTGAGGCCTTAATACATATCACCCTTGATCAGAAAAATACCAAAGAACTATAATTTATTTCTCATGAGCTTGAGTCTTGGTAGTACTATTGATTAGATTTCTCGGGGTATTACAATATCTCCCCCTTGTAAACATTCGTTCCCGAATATTGCCAGATAGGCCAAGAATAAGAAAAAAAATGAGGACGTATAGCTGGAACGACTCACTAAAAGAACTTACTTCACTCTATACCTTCAGCTACTATACAAAATTCATGAATTCGTGATGGAAATAGACACACAGCTGAATCTTTAATAAGAAGGGGGCAGAATTAAGAAACAATGGTACCTTCTGCTCGCTCCAAACTCACAGAAAAGAGGTGAGGGTACTTGGCTCACATATCACCTTCGGCTTCCCAAGTAGCACACACAACAAATTGATTTCTCCAAAGAACTTTAACCAAAGGAATTTCTTTTTTCCTTAGCTTATGGATCTGAAAATAAAAAATCTCAACCGGAATCTCCTCGAATGAAAGGCTATCCTGAATATCTAAGATTTTGGAAGAATCAACCATGACAGAATCACCAATACACTTCTCAAGCATAGAAACATAGAATACCGGATGAATGCTAGACAACTCTGCAGGTAACTCCACTTTATATGCTACTTTCCAACACGGCTCAAAATCCTGTATGGACCAACATATTAGGGACTAAACTTTCCCTTCTTCCCAAATCTCTTCACCCCTTTCATGGGTGAAACTTTTAATTACGCCAAATGATTAACATTAAACTCAAGATCTTTTCTTCTCATATCCGCATACTACTTCTAATGACTTTGAGCGATCTTCAATCTTTCTCGAATCAACTTAACTTTTTCAATAGCCTCGAACGCAGCATCAGGCCCAATCACAGCTGCTTCTCCTAATTCAAACCAACCTATAGGCATTCTACATCTTATCCCATACAAAGCTTTAAATGAGGACATCTAAATACTAGCATGGAAATATTGTTATACGCAAATTCGATCAATGGCTAGTGCTCATCCCAACTACATTTGAAATCAAGCGCACATGCCCTCAACATGTCCTCCAAAGTCTGAATAGTCCTCTCAGCCTGACTATTAGTCTGTGGATGAAAAATGGAACTCAAATGAACTTGGGTACCAAGACCCTTCTGAAAGGCTCTCCAAAACTGTGAAGTAAACTGAGTACCCCTATCTGAGATGATAGACAAAGGAAATCCATGCAATCAGACTAACTCACAGATATACAATCTAGCATAATCCTCGGCTATATAAGATGAATGCACTGGTAAGAAATGAGCTGATTTAGTCAACCGATCTACAACAACCCAAATTAAATCATGATGAGGATGAGAAGGAGGCAAACCAATTACGAAATCCATATTCACTTATTCCTACTTCCAAGTAGGAATGCTAAACTCTTGCATTACACCACCGGGCCTTTGGTGCTATACCTTAACCTGTTGACAAGTAGAAGACTTTGCCACAAATCCTGCGATATCTTTCTTCATACCGTTCCACTAATAGATTTTCTGAAAATCGCGGTACATCTTGGTAGCACTAGGATGAATAGAATATCGTGCGCCATGCGCTTCGGCCATAATTCCCCGCCTTAGACCATCAACATCAGGAATATATAATCTACCCTGCAATATCAACACATCATCTCCCCCTTGGGAGGCTCTACCTTTTGGTCCTTAATTGACTCATTCAATCTGACCAAACTAGGATCCCTGTCTTTCTTCTCCTTTACCTCCAAGACCGAAAAGGACTCGAAACTACTCTAAACTAGCGTACCCCCTTCAACATAATCAAGAAATCTAAAACCCAACCTAGCCAAAAAATGTACATCACGAGCCAATTCTTTCTTATCATTCTCTACATGAGCTACATTTCCCGTAGACAACCTGCTAAGAGAATCTGCCACAATATTGGCCTTGCCTGGGTGATACAACACACTCATATCGTAGTCTTTTAGCAACTGTAACCATCTTCTTTACCTAAGATTTAACTCCCTCTGAGTAAACACATACTGAAGGATTTTGTGATTAGTAATCACATCAACATTAACCTCATACAAATAATATCTCCAGATTTTCAAAGAAAAAACTATAGGTGCTAATTGAAGATCATGGGTTGACTAATTCTTCTCATTAGGCTTCAGCTATCTAGAGGCATAAGCTATAACTTTACCCCTCTACATCAACATACAACCCAAACCAACTCTAGAAGCATCACAATACACCATAAAACCATCAGTACCATCGGGTAAAGCTAACACTGGGGCTGAAGTGAGTTGAGTTTTCAAATCTTGAAAACTCTTCTCACAGGTATCGGTCCACTTGAACATAACTTTCTTTTGGATCAACCGGGTCATGGGAGATACAATGGAAGAGAAGACCTCAAAAAAATGACAGTTGTAACCAGCTAGACCCAAGAAACTCCTAATGTCAGATGGGGAGGTAGGTCTAGGCTAATTTTTCATAGCTTCTGTCTTTTGGGGATTGACTCTAATGCCTTCGATAGAAATAATGTGGCCTAGAAAAGCAACTGAACTTAGCCAAAATTCACACTTGCTAAATTTTGCGAATAATTGATGATATCTAAGAGTTTGCAAGACAATTCTAAGATGTTCGGCATGATCATCCTCTCTTTGGGAATACACAAGAATATCGTCTATGAATACAATGAGAAATATATCAAGATATTGCTTGAACACTCTATTCATGAGGTCCATAAAGGTTGTTGGAGCATTGGTTAACCCAAAGGACATGAAAAGAAACTCAAAGTGACTATAACAGGTTCAAAAGCCTGTCTTTGGAATATCAGACTCTCTAACTTTAAGCTGATGATAGCCGAATCTAAGGTATATCTTTGAGATATAAATCAGACCCTATAGCTGAACAAATAAATCATCGATTTTATAAAGAGGGTACTTGTTCTTGATAGTTACCTTGTTGAGTTGACGATAGTCAATGCACATATGCAATGTACCATCTCTTACGCATCAATAGAACAGGTGCACCCCATGGGGAATAACTGGGTCTTATAAAACCTTTGTCTAAGAGATCTTTGAGTTTCTCCTTCAATTCTTTATGTTCTACAGGAACCATATAGTACGGAGGAATGGAAATAGGTTGAGTCTTGGGAAGGAGATTAATCCCAAATTCTATTTCTCTATCAGTTGGGACCGCTGGGAGATCTTCTGGGAAAATATCGAGAAATTTATTAACAATCCTAGCTAACTAAATGGTATGAGTCTCAGAATTGAGGTCTTTAACTCAAACTAGGTGATAGATGCAGCCCTTAAAAATCAACTTCCTAGCTTTGAGTAAGGATATGAAATAGCTCTTTGTATTTATTGAACTCCCAAACCACTTAAAAATGGGATCATCAGGAAATTAAAAATTAACCAACTTGGGTACAACAATCTATAGACGCATAACACGAGTAAAGCTAATCTATACCCAGAATGACGTCAAAATCAACCATATCTAGCTCAATCAAATCAGTACATATGACCCGATGAACCACAGTGATAGGACATTTCTTATACACTCACTTAGCAATAACAAATTGTCCTGTCGGGGTAGAAACTAGAATAGGCTTAGGAATCCATTCAGGGTCCATCTCAAAATTTGTAGCAACCAGAGGTGTCACATAAGAGAAACTCGAACCGAGGTCCATTAATACATACATATTGAAATAAAGACATGGAGCATACCAGTGACAACATCTGGAGGTTTTTCCAGCTCCTGGTGAGGTGGTATAGCATAGAAGAAATTATGGGGAAAACCGCCAGCAATACTAAAAGAGGTGCCCTGAGGAAGAACTGGGCGGACTATGAGAGCGGGGGCACTGGTAGCTTGAATCTGGGGATGAGCATCTCGACTCCCCTTTCTAACATATGGACAATATCAAAGTCAGTGGCCCAACTTGCCACAACCAAAGCAACCCTTCTAATTAATAAAACACTTGCCAAAATAAAAACTACCACACTTGGCACATAAAGGAGGACAAGGTATGTTACTTAGACTTTCTTGAGACCTGGACAGGATAGGCCTGGTCCCATGATCCTACCTTCTTCTAGGTGTAGGAGCACTAACTAAGGAAGGCACTGGCATAAACGGACGTCTCTGGAATTGAGGGTGGTTCCCTTCATGGAATCTGGACTGATCGAATCCCTGCTACTCTGATCTATCTCTTTTATTCCCTCTTACTCTCTCCCACTCTTTTACCTTATCAACTTCAATCTGTTGGGCATGTATCATCAACTGAGAAATATTTATGTCTCTATTAAGCATAGCAGATCTATACTCTTTCACAACGTAACTCGGCACGCTGGTCACAAATTTGCTCATGATGGTCCTGGAGTCAGCAATTATACTAGGAGCATATTTGGATAACTGATTGAATCTAAGATAATACTCCTTAATAGTTATGGAGCCTTGTCTCAAATTTATGAACTCCTCTATCTTTGTTTCCCTTATCTCAAGAGGAAAGAATTTGTCCAAGAACGTATCCTGGAATAACTGCCAAGTAATGGGAGAGGCATCCTCACCTCTACTCTTCCTCTATATCTCCATCCAATCATATGCAACATCTTTTATTCGATAGCCAGCTAATTCAACACTCTCCTCCTCAGTCATATGCATAATCTGGGTGATCTTTCTCACTTCATCTAAGTATATCTGTGGTCTTCACCTACCTTCGACCCATAGAACTTAGGAGGATTCATCCACCTAAAGTCACGAACTCAAGCAACAGAAGAATCATTCTCTTTCAGCAACAAAATAGTAGCCTGGGCATTAGCTTGAGCATTGGAGGCAACTGCCTGGTCTAGCGCCTGAAAATCTGCAAGTAATTCTACATAAGATACATGATTATTCAAGGGATTAATGGATTGAGGTTTCTCATTATTTCTATGAGCTCAATAAGAAGGAATTTTCTATTATAAGAGAGCACGAGTTAATTGTAGATAAAGAGACATTGTAGGCATGATAAATTTTAAAAAGAAAGAAATGACTTTTACTAAAAAGTCTCATAGCCTCTTGCTCATAGATGTGGCATGCTACACACCAATGATAAAGACTCTATGTAACGTGGCTTGTTAGACTCCCTAGGACCTAAGAGTCCTTAAACCTTAGGATCTGATACCAAGCTTTGTAACACCTCAAAATTTCCATCCCGAGATGTCACACGGTACTTAGGGCTACACTTAGCCCGAAGCAAACCCTCAGAGCCAGACATTACCTCAAGGAACTCAATTCAATAATAGTCATGCATAATAAAGTGATATATCACATTGGGTTTAATAGAGAAACTGGAGAATACTAAACTGTACAACCAAAATATATAATGAATGTCTGTACATACCACCCTCTAGTCTGAGAAAGCCTCTATATATCAAAATTAAGGAGCCTTTGGGACAAACCCCCAACTGACTCAGCAGTACTAAAAGCCATAACAACAAAATAATATCACAAATATATAAACACAGGCCTCGAACCATGAGGACACCACTGAGAAAACTCACCACTGAGGAAATATAGTGAGGCACCCGAATATCACTAACATGGTTGTGAATAAGTACCTGAACATACATTACGATAAAATGTAGCCCATAGGAAAATATATGGGTCAACACATTGGAATGTACTGAGTATGTGGGGGTGCATAAGGAAATATCAACTCATGGTCACAATATTAAATATCAAGTCATTACTTGGGAATAGTAAAATAATCATGTATAACAAAACTTGAACAATTTATATTCTCATAGTCTCATGATGAAGTAATTTGGGTATAAACCCACTTTCAAAATCATATAAATCCATAATAGAAATCAAACCTTTGGGCACAAGAACAAAAGAATTGCTCTTGTTCAAAACACCACATACCTTAATCTTTGAAATTGGATGAATTTAAGTGCCTTAGACTCTATCTGCACTTGTAATAAATAATTCTGGAAGCCCACACTGTGAGGAACTTGGTTCTTGAAAAAATCTTAATGATTTATGGATGATTTTTTGAATATTAATGTTCTTGAATGAAACACTAGATATATTTTCTTAAGTGGATTGAAAGAGAAAATGAAGAAATTAGGGTTTGGATAGGGATTGTCATATATATAGAGGCCTCTAAAAGATGGGAAAAGACCAAAATACCCTTAGAAAAATGTCCTTTAATTGCTGAAAAAAATAGCTGATGACATTTGTGACAAGCCATCAGACTTCTGATAAGTCATCATGAAATGTCGTCACAAAAGGGTGGAATTTATGACTTTCTGCTTAAGGTTGACGATATTTTGTGACAAGCCGTCAGACTTCTGACAAGTCATCATTAAATATCATAACAAAATGTTGGAATTTGTGAATTTATGCTTTAGGTGATGACATTTTGTGACAAGCCATCAGACTTGTGATAAGTTGTCACAAAATGTTATCACACAGTTTCCAAGCTGACATGCTGGAGTAAAATAAGCATACTTTTTTGCTTCCATGCCAGATTTGAGTAAAATTGGTACCATTGGAAAGATAATTCAACTATATATTTGTTGGTACATCGTAAGCTTGAAATTTGTTAGTGTAACAAGAGATATTCTCATTTGAAATTTACTATGCCAAAATTATTATCAAGAATTCAATTTGTAAGGGATGTTTTGATTCACCTAATAGCTAGGATATCTTTGAGGCCTTAATACACATCACCCTTGATCATAAAATTACCAAGGAACTATAATTTATTCCTCATGAGCTTGAGTAATGGTGGCACTATTGGTTAGAGTTCTCGGGGTATTACAAAATCTTATGGTGTCCAGTTTACACACCAAATGGTTTCTGGGTTGACTTTGACAGGACCCTATGAGTTGTATGGTCCCACTATGACTCATCTTTGTTGAGTCGTAGGGTCAACATATTGTGAGTGCCTTGGATACTATAATAGGTATGACTTGTGGTGATGCATCAATATAAGTCTGTACGAGTCGTATAGTGACCCATACTCATTGATGACTAAATTTTAATTTTTATATTGAGGGCACTTTGGAAAATTCCCTTCTCACCTAAATTAAAAACCCACATTCATAAAACACTTAAGGGTAGGTTATTTCTCATTCATAACGTACTCAAATACTTCTAAAGATCTCTCAACTCTCTCAAGCATACTTAGTGTTTCCAAGAAGTAGGTCATCCAAGGCTCAAGAGTGGAATTCTCTTAATATACTTCTATATTTCATGCATGTTACTCTTTGCTAAATGCTAATTTGTTAAAAACATATATTTTAAAGTGTTTTTCATACGGTGTTGATATTGATTTGATAAACATGGGTTGAAGGATTTGAATAACTGATATTTATATGATGTTTCATATTTGTCCCTACATGGTGTGTGTTTTAATGCTGGCTTTAAAATCAAATTGATGCAAGGGAATGGTGAATAAATTAAGGGATTGTGATTTCCCCGAACATGTGACTTTTGAAGTGGTTATGACCTGACCCCAACCCCTTATTGTAGAATTGGTTTTGAATATGAGAAGTATGCACATTGAATTTATTTTGAACTATTGCTAAATGCGAAAAGGTTAATGAAGAATGATAATTTTGAGTTGAACCTTATGGAGTTGTGTAATTCCCTAAGCTAATGTTTAATTGATCCAAAATTGGGTTGTTAATTCCACTAAATAATGGTAATTGGTTTGACATTTTGATATTACCTTACAAGTGTAGTTAGTATGACGATACCAACAATGTATGCCTTAATGTGTAATATAGTTTAATTGATGGGAATGAGTGATAAATATTGTAATTGAACTTTAATGAAGGTTATGTAATTGAGTCATAAAAGTGGAGGTCCTAAAGGAAAAATACTGAAAACCACATTTGCCGATGCGGGGGTCTATATGATCGGGTGGTTCAAATCTCCGTTATTTTCATCATATTATTGGGAGGTTTGAGTTTCCCATATATACTGCATGATTTGTTTATTGTGTCACCTTGATATGTTGGAAGATTCGAGTCTCCTATAGTACATATGTATACCCTCTAATTTGTATGGCCACACACACCAGGACCTTACCAACTTAGGAATAGCTACCCACTATAGCCCATGGGTATCTTCTTATATTATGACGGTTGAGCTACATAACCCAGGTTAAGCTTCTTAAAGATCATGTTAAGCCTTTTTCCCTATCCCGATGTGTGATATATATATCTATATGCATTAGCTTTGAAAGATTTTGAACTGATTGATTGTGACCTAATGTTATCCTTATCCCTGAGTTATATGCTAGTGTTCACCCTACTAACTATCTCTTGATGCTATATCCCCACATGATACAGGCACTAGAGATACTTCTACTTTTTTAAGCGGAGTTAGGTAGATCGAGTTAGTTCGACAGTTCATTGTGTTGAAGTGATGAGCTTTCATTCTTCGAAAGACTTAGACATTTCATATGTTATCATCATAGACTGGATATAAAGAGTTTTCATTATCATTAATATTATCATTTTCATTATTTTCTGACAGTGTCAGGGACATATCCCGATCGAGACTATTTTTAATTCTTTTTTAAAGGATTTATTGGTTTATTATTGACATGGGTGATGTTGGTTAGTTGTTTTGGCTCGTTATTGGTTATCATTCATACATTTTTATTTAATTCTTGAAATATAATCATATAGTATTTTGTTAAATGTTTGAAATTCATACAACCTTAGAGTTTTTGTGTTTGCTTGGTTAGGTAAAGAGGGTAGTCTCCAATCTATGTGGGAATTGAGATGCCCATCACGGATAGACACTTGTTTGGGTCATGAAAAAGATGGTATTAGAACTTAGGTTTTGTGTAATTAGGTTCCCAATAAAGCCATGTTAAGTAGATTCTCTTTAATGGGTGTGTTGCATGCCGCACTTATAAGGAAGATGCTATGAGGCCTTCAGGAATTTTTTTAATTCTTTTTGTTCTATTTTAGGTTATAGAGTCTAAGGTCTTTAACCTCCTCTAATTCCCATATGTTCACTTTTCATATCATGCCTCCCAGAAGATCTGATTCTCATGGAAACTTTTTGTCTCATCGGAGGACAATGCAGATAGAGCTCGTCCTACTCTAGGAGCTCAGAATTGGTCTTGGGTAGCTACTTCTGATTGTCCTGATGGAGATTTATCAGTTACCTCTATGCCTTCTCAAGTATCTCAAACTGATGTGTCTAATACTAAATTTTACTAGTTGATTAATTTGCTTACCCAATTAGAGGTATCTCAAACTAAGCGGGTTTCTGTTTCTCTATCATCCAACGCCACTAGAGTTGGACAATTTATGAGCTTGAGTCCTCTAATCATCACTGTCTCTAAGGTTTAGGAAGATCCTTATAGTTTTATTAATGAGATACAAAAGATCTTTTGGGTGATGCATGAAACTAATATGGAGGGTGTAGAGTTCGCTGCTTATCAGTTGAAAGATGTAGCATACCAATGGTATAAAGAGTGGGAACAACTTAGGGGAGATGATGCCGAGTTCCCTTTGTGGGATGACTTCTCCAGTTTTTTTCTGGATCGTTTATGTACTCGAGAGTCAGGAGGTGAAAGCTAAGGAGTTCGTGAATCTAAAGTAAGGAAGGATGACGGTAAAAGAGTATGCTTTGAAGTTTCATTATCTGTCGTGATATGCTCCAGGATTAGTATCTATCATGAGCGATAGAATAAAGAATCTTGCCATTGGGTTAAACCATGAGTTGATATTGGAGAGCAAGGATTCCTTATTGAACAATGATATGGATATCTCTAGACTTGTTGTTTATATTCAACTAGTGGAAAAGGAAAAGAAGAAGTAAGAGGATATTAGTGAAAGAAAGAATAAGATGTTTTAATATCTTAATCAGGGTGGAGGTCAGCAACAGAGTGATAGGAATGGTAGAAAATGGTCTAAGAAGAAGTGGGATGATTCTTATTCCTACTCTACGGCCAGTGCTCCTTATACAAAGCCATCAGGTGATTTTCATTCATAATTTAATAGTGGGTATAAAGCACCAGGAGCCCAACATCAGGCTAGTAGGACTCATTAACTCCATCATATCCTCTTTGTAGATTATGTGGTCAGGTGCACCATGATGTTTGTGAAGAAAGGAAGAACAAATATTTTAAATGTGGTCAGATTGATCATATTTAGAGGGATTGTCCATCTAGGTCTTCTTCTGGGGAAAATAAGATTCCTGTTGTTACTTCATCAGCTACTACGCCAAATGGTGCTACTTCTGTTTTTGGCCTCAACACTGATCGGAACTATTGGTATGCTTTTTCCACCTGCAAAGATTCTGAGGCATCCCCCAATGTTGTTACTGATATGATCAAACTCTTCTCTTGTGATGTATATTGTCTGTTTGATAGGTGGTCTACAATCTCTTATATGACCCCTTATGTGGCTATCTATTTTGGTTTTGATCTAGGATGTATTTTAGACCCTTTTTCTGTGTCTACCCTTGTACGTGACTCTAATATGTCTAGAAGTGTTTATAGGGGTTATGTGATCGGTCCATGGTAGGGAGACCTTAGTAGACTTGATAGAAATGGACATGTTAGATTTTGATGTGATTTTGGAGATGGATTGGTTGCATTTGTACTATGTGTCTCTTGGTTTTTAGACTCGAAGGGTTAGTTTCCATTTCAATAATAAGCCAGTGATTGAATGGGATGGTAGCACCCTAGTACCTAAGGGAAGGTTTATTTTGTATCTTAGAGGTCGGAAATTGGTTTCCATAGGGTGCCTCTATCACTTAGTATATGTTAAGGATTCTAGATCAGAAGGTCCTTTTCTGAAGGCTATCCCTGTGGTTTGTGAATATCTCAAGGTGTTTCCTGATGATCTTCCTGGTATTTCTCCCTATAGGGAAAATGATTTTAGGATTGATCTTTTTTCGGACACTCATCCTATTCTATTCCATCTTACAACATTTCTATAGTTGAGTTGAAAGACCTCAAGAAGCTATTGAAAGATCTTCTAGATATGGGTTTTATCATCCCTAGTGTGTTTCCATGGGGCGTTCCATTTCTACTCATACATAAGAAGGATGGATCCCTTCGTATTTGTATTAATTATGAAAAGACCTGAACAAGTTCCTTGTCTTAATGGGCATCCCAAGTCTAACAAGGACCTGGAACCACCCCCGATACCCAACCCAACCTCCGAACACATAGCCTGAGTCAGATGAATTCCGAACATATAACAAGATAGAGTTATGTATCATTTAAGATTCTGGGATAGGCCCATGACCATGACCATTCTAAATGAGTCAAACCACCCAATACCGTACCAACAACCATAACGTTAACCAATCCATAACCATTATATAACATAATAAGATAGAACAATCACAAATCAAATACAGTCAACTGGTAGCAGCCATAATACCAATACTAATGCCAAGGCTGACACCAATGCTTACACTGCCCGTACCAACCCATAGTAGTCTCACAAAGCCTCTATACAAAAGTAAAACAATATTTGATCAGGACATGTAACCGACCATAGCCAAAACCAAAGTCTAACAAAGTTTGATAACAAGACCATTACATGAAATGGAGCTTTTCGGAGTATGGAAGCTCACCAATTCAATCCAATTCAAAGTTGTTCCAGAATTTGATAACTAAGCAGGAGTAGTATGGACGGTTCCTACATCACCTGGGGATACAGTACCCGAAGATAGGTTAACGGGTGAATGCTAGTATGCATTCAAGATAAGGATAAAAGAATGCCAACATCTTAAATCATGTAAATAAATATATGCATTCACATCAATACATATATATAGAATCAATGCCGGTAAAGGGAATTACGTTTAGCGTACATTTAAGACTTTTTTCCTGGGTTTGTGTAGATTAACCATCCTAGAACCACCCACGGCTATATGGGTCCAGTGTTACCACATGAACAGGCGCCAATGCATGTAGCTGCATGAAATAGAGATATCACAGGGGTAGGGAATTCCCGTGTACTTGTCACCCTCTATGATACATATATACAAGTATAAATTAGGGGATTCCCGTGTATCCTACAAGTAGATGATCTCCATGACAAATCCTCATATCGTTAAACATGAGTTTCCAGTGTCTGTCCATTGGACTCACACCTTCTCGGTTAGCAGTCACAACACTCCATTATTTCCCAATTAAAACGATTAGTATACAACCAAACCACAAATTCAATATATTATTAACTAAGGTTATAAGAAGTGGTATCGTCATACAGACTACAGCTTGAAAGAAATGTCCATAGCCAATCACCTAGGGGATTCCCATGTATCCCATAGGTTCCATTATTAGATTCAATTAGGTGATTCCTATGTACCTCATAAGGTTTTTCATCAAAGACATGGTCACCAAGGCCTTATAATTTATCCATTAAAACCATTTAACAAATTTAGGTTCCATTATCATATTAAACTATGCAAAGTTTTCAATGAAAATCCAATGATGTAATAAAAGCCTTCTCATAGGAATTTTAGCAAACATGTTGAGAGAATATAGTTTCCAAACCCAAAACCAAGTACCAGTTCACCATTCCCATGCAACCACATGTCTAAACCAACATTATAATATGAAAACCATAAGTAAAAACATGGGAAAATATAAATCAACTATTAATAACCAACCCACAACATATAATTCAAAAACCCAAACCATATCACAATTTTACCATGAAAATGATTCATAAAACATGCCCTTAGTTGAAATAACAACGATGAAGGAGTAACATTCCCTAGATTATGAAGAAGACGGAGATAAATTATCACTTTAGAGCCTTAATTGACCACCTTGAAGGAAACCCTAAACTTTGCTTAACCCAATAGCTTGGCAGAGTTTCTAAGTGCTTAAGAATAGAAAAATAGGTCAAATGATATCCCAATAGTGTTTTAGGTCATGGGGACTTAAGGTATTTAGAGGGGAAATGTCCAGATTATCCCTAACTTAAACTGTATCAAATTCCCGCAGAAGGGTACGACCAAACCCTAAATCATACCCTAGGGTAAGAGTAGTACCCTTATCTGGTACCCTGAGCCTCCTCTTTGACCTCAACAATGTCAAACATACGACTACCAAGGCCAATTCATACACAACCATATACCTAGTACTCTAAATCCGTACCTTAGGACTAATAGACTCCTCTAGGTTAGACATAGGGTAACATATGTTTGGATCATACTACTAGTACCCTAACATCGACTAGTATGCTCTATTTGTACCTTGGATAGAAACCAACAAACCTAAACGGGTTAATATAAGAATAATACCCACAATGAATGTACCCTATAATATGACTAGTACCCCTAGTCGTATGATGTCCAGAAGCCCAACACTTAGGAAATTTCTAGGGATCAAAACCAAGGGTGTTTCACCCCCCTCCCCCTTGGATCATTAATCCCCAAATGATAGAACAGGGCATTACAAGCATGATTTACACTCTAACACCTCAATTCTAATCTCTAACTATGTTAAAAAATGAGATACAAAGAAATCAATCTTTCCTTTAACAAAGTTTGAAAACAAAAGTATGATGAAGAACACATACTATCTGCACAAATTCCGAGAGTAAAAAATAAGAACGGATACTTAGACTTCATGTCCTCTTCCTATTCCCATGTAGCTTTTTCAACCTTATGGTTCCTCCATAGAACCTTAATCAAAGCTACATCCTGGGTTAGCAAGTAATGAACATGATCATCCAAGAACTCAACCGAGACATCCTCATAGGACAAAATATTTGAGATACCAATATATCTAATAGGCATGACTTGAGACAAAACACCCATACATTTCCTTAACATAAAAACATAAAACATTGGATGAATAGAGTTCAAACTAATAGGAAACTCTAACTTATATTCAACCTTACCAACCCTTCGCAAAACCAAGGACCCACATACTGAGAGTAAGCTTTCTCTTTTTACTAAAATGCATCACTCTCTTCACGAGAGACAACTTTAAGAATACCCTATCCCCAAACTCAAACTCTAATGCTCTTTACCCTACATCTGCATAGGACTTCTTGCAACATTAGGAATCCTTAAGTCTATCCCAAATCACCTTCATATTTTTCATAGCTTGGAGAACCAAATTTGGGCAATCATCTCTGTCTCACCAACCTTAAACCACCTAATAGGAGCCTATATCTCCTACTATACATGGCCTTAAAGGGAGCTATCCTAATGCTAGAGTGATAGCTATTATTGTAAGAAAACTCTATAAGAGGTAAAATGTTCAACCCAGTTGCCA
The DNA here is from genome assembly GCA_030864225.1 of Capsicum baccatum var. pendulum. Lineage (NCBI taxonomy): Eukaryota > Viridiplantae > Streptophyta > Magnoliopsida > Solanales > Solanaceae > Capsicum > Capsicum baccatum. The sequence goes on from CM061553.1 coordinate 119,722,287, forward strand.
CCATAGTCAATCACACGCGCACAAAACATGTCCTCTAATATCTGATTAGTTCTCTCTACCCGTCGATCTAGTGTAGATGGAAAGCAGTACTCAAACTCACCATTATCCCAAACCCATTCAAAAATAACCACAAATGTGAGATGTAATCAATGCACCACGATCAGAGATGATAGATACAGGCAACACATGCAACTTTATAATATCATAATTATATAACCTCGCTTCAAGAAGTTAGTCCTTATTGGCTAAAATGAGTTAACTTTTTCATCCTATCCATGATGACCCAAATTAAATAAAACTAATTTTGAAACCGAGGAAGATCGGTACCAAAATCCATGTTGATCACTTCCTATTTTAATTTAAGAAATTCAAATTCTTCATACAATTATTCAAGACTTATGTGCTTTACATTCACTTATTGACACACCATGTATTTGGCCCTAAAATATGCCACATCCCTCTTCATACCATTCCACCAATACATCTCTTTGAGGTTATTATATATCTTTGTCAAACAGGGAAGAACAACATAGCATAATTCATGCGCCTCAGCCAAGATCCTTTCTCACAAATAATCGACGCTAGGAACACATAACCTTCTTTGTTGCCGTAAGGTACCATCACCAATTATCTCAAAGACCATCACCACTATATTAGCTTTACTTCGATGGTAGTAAAGACTTATAATATAGTCCTTAAAATCGTAAATCATCTCCTTTTATTGAGGTAAAGGTCTTTCTATGTGAACATATGCTGTAGGCTTTTATAATCAGAAAAGATATCCACATGCACCCCATATAAATAGTGGTACCAGATTTTTTGCACAAATACCATATCTAATAATTCCAAATCATGAGTAGGATAATTTCTCTTATGGACCTTCAACTACCTAGAAGCATAGGCTATCACCTTACCATGTTGTATCTTAACATAACCAAGTCCTACATGGGACATATCACAATAAACCACAAACCTATCAGGGCCTTTATGCAAAGTCAAAATCGATGCCAAAGTTAGCTTATCCTTCAACTTCTTAAACCTATGCCCATACGTATCTGACCATAAGAACTTAACCTTTTTTGAGTCAATTTAGTCAATAGGGAAGCTATGGAAGAAAAGCTCTCAACAAACCTCCTATAGTAGCCAGCTAAATCCAAGAAATTACAAATATCAGTATGAGTCATTATTCTTTGCCACTTCTTAACAACTACAACATTTTGTGAATCTACCATGATCCCCTCACTAGAAATAATATAACCCATAAAAGTGAAAACATTCAACAAAAACATACATTTAGAGAATTAGGCATACAACTACTACTCCTTCAAGGTTTAGAACACAACTCAAAGGTTCTTGGCATGATCCACCTCACTTTTAGAGTAAACTAGAATGTCATCTATGAAGACAATGATAAGAAGATCTAAAAACTACTAGAAGACCTTATTTATAAAATCCATGAAAGCCACTAGGGTATTGGTCAAACCAAACGACATCACCAAGAACTCAAAGTACCTATATCGAGTATGGAAAGTAGTCTTAGGGATATCCACCTTCATAATTATAAGATGATGATGCCCAGACCGAAGATCAATATTAGAAAAGAATTTGGCACCTTGCAACTATTCAAACAAGTCATCTATCCTTGGAAGAGGATACTTGTTCTTTAATACGCCATGGAAACATGACACTTTTGATGCTAAAAACCTTGAATTTATGAATAGAATTAGGTTGTTTTAGTAGATATGATGCACTTTGGTGTTTATTAAAGGTAAAATATGTCTACCATAGCATTTGGATGAGAATGGAAGAAAAATACCTGGAAAGACAAAGTTTTATCAAGATACGAGTTACCTCATGGGTCATCAACACACCATAAGACCCATAGGATGACTCATAAGCACAATAAAACCCAAAATCAAATTGATAATCTGAGTATGGAGAAAATATGATAGAAGCATCTGAGTCATAAGTTGAAGGTACGATTTGTGAAATGGACTCAGAATCATAATAGAATCTATAACTATTATCGAATGTTAAAGTCTCAAATGTATATGAGTCAAAAGTCTGAGTACGGCTCATATAGGAAAACCATAAGAAGACCAATATTTAATACTTAGAAAGACAGAAGTCCTAGGTGTATTCGAGTAAAGGCCACGAGTTGTATGGCTAAGGTACGACTCATGAGCAGAAGTCGTAAGAAGAATAGAAATTTGAAGCCTTGGGAAATCAGACACCAGAATGGATATGAGAGGCATGGTATGACTTGTATAGTAAACATATGAGTGACTCATACCATGTGCCTACAAAACTACCTTTCCAATTTTTATTAGGATTTTTGAGTATTTTTTATATTCTATAAATACCCTAGGGTTTATCTTTTATTAGGTTACATTCTTAAACATCTTTTTATGTTCTAATATACTCTATTACATACGTTTTCTTTGTTCATGAGATTTTGGGTTTTTATATGATAGTAGATTTTAAATCTTATTCTTCTTATTATTGTGCAATTAATTACATGTATTCTAAATTGATAATCATGGTTTCTAACGTGAATATGAGAAGCTAATATCTCTGACTAGGGTTGTGGTAACCTTTGATGATTAGCTACATAAATGAAGTGGTAGATTTATCTATTCTAGGGTTTAGGCATGTATCTTAATCTACTTCACAATAATAGACCGCAAAGCTACTCTAAAAGCTTAGGGATAGCCTTCCTTTGTATAGGTCCTCACAAGGTAGTTTGTGATTGGAAAACAAGATTAAGACAATAATTTGAGATTCACTTCCATGTTACCATTCTATTATTTTAGGTAATCAATTGATACTCAAAAGGTGAAAGTGAACTAAAGTCAAAATAAGGAGCAATATGGATACTCCTTGAGACTTACAAGGTAGAGGGTGAGATTTATTAACACATTCACAAGACAATTGATAATACATATCTTGTTCACTTTACATATAGAAGAGTAAAGTAGGGGGAACATAATCCAAGTGTCATCTTCTATTATTTATAGCTTAAAAGTATTTTAGATTCGGTTATTACTAACTGATTACTTTAAAATTTCTGCATTTACTTTTTTGCACTACTCGTGGATTACATCAAGTTAAGAAACTATTCACAATCTTCTTTGTGGGTTTGACCCCAATCTAGTTGGGTTACTATATTTGGCATTGAACACAACATACTTCTTTTGGAGGTTAGCTTTGGGTGACATCAAATTTTGGCACCATTAATGGGCAAGAAGGTTTGAGTAGTTAATTGAATTGGTAAAGTTTGCAGACTTTGTTTTCTATTTTTTTGCTTTGGTATACGTCGGTGTATGTCAAACACTAGGAGAAAAGGTAATCCCTTAAACCCTTATGCTCAAGAGCCAGAGAGAATTCTTCAAACACCTAGAAGAATGTTAGTATAATTTCATGTCCTTTGCTTTTTGATCCAAAGGCAACACTCTCACATAGACCATGTGATCCACATAATATGGCAGATTTATAGAAGTAACAACTAATAACTATTGCTAAGAAAAGAAGAAGATCAACCGAAGAGGCTCAATTAGCTGAAGAGGATAGGTTAGCTTGGCAAGGAGGACTAGCTAGGCATAGATAGAAAGCTAAGCAATGAGACAGAGTTCAAAGAAGCAGAGCTCCATTGATTCCTACATATCAACACATAAACCCATACAATGATGAAGAGGATATAAGTTATGCTGAACCTAATGAGACAAGAGCCATCATTCCTGTTGCTTTACTCTCTAATGTGAAGTTTAATATTACAAGCACCATGATCTAATTGTTGTACTTAAAGGATGGATTTTTGGAATCAGCAATGAATGATTCGAAAATGCATCTTGCTAATTTTACTGAGATTTGCACATTGTATACTATTTCATGGATGGACCAAGAAGCTTCGAGATTGAGGTTGTTCCCATTTTTATTGATGGGTGAATCAGGTTACAGAAACTTCCAAGAGGCTCAATCACTACCTATCATGATCTACATAAATAGGTTTTGAATAGAATTTTTCCTTCTACAAGGATACTACAGTTGAAAGATGAGATTTATGACATCAGACAAGTACCTGTAGAATCCTTGCATGAAGCATGGTTTAGATTAAAGAAAAAGCTGAGCATGGTATCTAATCATAGAATTAGAGGGTAAAAATTGTTGGAAAACTTTTATAAATCATTGAATGTTAGTTCGAGAACAATGGCAGATATGATTTTGGGAGGTGAATTCATGTATCTTTGGTGGGATGCTATGTAGGATATATTGCATGATATTTCAGTGACTAATAAAGGTTTGCATACTAGAGATGCAAAACGTAGTATATGTAATTATGCTATTAGAGTAGCCAATAATTATGGTGTTGGGGAAGATTTGGTAGCACAAGAGGTTGCAAAGCTTCGAACTAATATTGGGTTGCTTAAGAAATGATTCACAATAATGAGTGCTGAGAAAGTGAATGTAGTTACGACACAGTGGTATACTTCCAAAACTGTAAAGATTAAATCTAAAGAGGAAGTGAAGTATCTTGATCATAGTTTGATGTATTTCTCAGCCTAAGGTAAAGGGAATTAAGGTTTGAACTATTATAATGATAGGTATAGAGACAGAAGTGAAGAGTAATGGTTATTAGCAGCGAAAAGATAACTACAAGGGAAAGAGTGACAAGTATGTTCCACAAGGTAATCATAATTTAGAATCAAGAATAGAGGCCTTGTTATCAAAATTAGTTAAGAGGAGAGAAATTCAAGAGATATACCTTAAGGATCTCAAAGCAGACCTGTCAAGGCTAAACTAAAAAGTCAAGTCACATGTTACAACAATCAAGTAGTTGGTGCAACAATTTTGTCAGATATTAGCCATAGTAATCAAAATAGCCTAGCACTCTCCTATGTAACACGTTGGCTAATCCAAAGAATGATGATCACTACAATGCCATTAAAACCCAAAGTGGTAAATACACCATAGAACCACTTGTATCAATTGCAAATAAGAAAATGAATGATGAAGATCCTGTTGACATAAATAGTAGTATCAAGAAAGATAAAAGAGAAGAGAAGGTAGAGGAGCCTATTTTGAAGCCTATCTCAAGACCTCATCCTTATTTTCCTAAAATGATGAAAAAGAAATAAGAAGGTAAGTATAAGAAGTTTTTGTCAATGCTAAAAGAGCAATAAGTTAATATCCCACTTATAGAGGCATTAAAGAAAATGGTAGGATATGCAAAATTTATGAAAAGTATAATCACCAAGAAGAGGCCAGTCAGTTATAAGCCAGTTGAAAACATTCATCATTACAGTGTAGTAGCTAATAGATCATTGGTGGAAAAGCAGGAGGATCCTAGTGCTTTCACTATACCTTGCACTATTGGATCCTCTAACCTTGCTCGTGAATTATGTGGTTTGGGTGCTAGCATCAACCTCATGCCATTTACAATATTTAAATAGTTAGTGTTGGGAGATCCTAAACCAACCACCATAAGATTAGTAATGATAGACCAGACTGTGCAAAATATAGTTGGTATCTTATATGATGTATTGGTAAAGGTGCCTTATTTCATATTTCCTATGAATTTTATGATATTAAATTGCAATGTGGGCTTCTAATTCCCAATTATTTTGGGAAGACAATTCCTGGCTACGGGAAGGACATTGATTGATTTAGAGCCAGGACATCCGATATTGAGATTCAATGATGAACAAGTGATATTCAATATATGTAAATCCATGAAGTATCCTAATGAGTTAATGGTGGTATCCATGACTGATGTTTATGATCGTGAAATGAATTCATTTTATGATGTTTATTTAGTTACTCTTTGGGATAATTATGTTGATACTGCTGTTCATATTGAAGAGAGGTTGGGTGTTGAAGCTTTTGTAGCTGTGCTCATTAACTATTATAGTGATTGCATTAATGAGTATGATCAGATGGTGTGTGCACTTTAGAGGAGTGGTTTGTATACTTATGCACTAAAGAAGCTTGATTTGTACCTGCTCACCTATCCATTAAAGAGCCATCCATCTTAGAGTTGAAGGCCCTCTTTCTTATTTGCGATAAGTATTTTTGGGAGCTAACAACACTTTTTCAGTAATTATTGTAGCCGATTTGATTAACTCAGAAGTAGAAGCATTGTTATAAATATTACAGAGATTCAAGAGGGCCATTAGTTTGTCCATTGTAGATATTATGGGTATTCTACCAGGTTTGTGTACTTATAAAATTAAACTTTAGCCAGGTTGTATTCTAATTATAGAGCATCAGTGTAGAAGTTAGTAAAGAAAGAGATAATCAAGTGGTTGGATGTTGGTGCAGTATATGCCATTACAAATAATAAGTGGGTTTGTTCGGTACAATATGTTCCAAAAAAAGGTGGTATAATTGTTGTGCCTAATTAGAAGAATGAGCAAGTTCCAATAAGGACAGTTATAGGATAGAGAGTATGTTTAGATTACAAAATATTAAATGCATGGACTCAGACGGACCATTTTACCATGCCCTTCATGGACCAGATGTAATATAGGTTAGCCGGATGAGAATGGTACTATTTTCTTGATGGCTTTTCAGGTTAAAACCAAATTACTATTGCACCCAAAGACCAGGAGAAGACAACTTTCATTTATCCTTATGGGACCTTAGCATTCATTCTAATGCCTTCGGCCTATGTAATGCTCCAGCTATATTTCAGAGATGTATGATGTCAATCTTATTTGACATGGTAGAAGACACCATTAAAGTGCTTATGGAGGATTTTTTATTTGTTAGTGATTATTTTAATGACTTATTAGTTCATTTGGCGAATGATCTTAGACGGTGTGAAGAATGTGACTTGCTACTTAATTGGGAAAAGTGCCCTTTTATGGTTAAAGAAGGTATAGTACTTGGAAACAAAATTTCAAAAAGGGGTATTGAGGTATATAGAGCAAAGATTGAAGTGATTGATAAATTACCTCCTCCAATTTCTGTGAAGGGAATTCGTAGCTTTTTGGGTTATGTTGGGTTTTATAGGTGGTTCATCAAGGATTTCTCTAAGATTTCCAACCTTCTTTGTAGGATTCTTGAGAAATAGGTGAAATTTGAGTTTACTAAAGTTTTCTTGAAGGCTTTTGAGTGTCTGAAAGAAAAGTTGATGACTGCTCCTATCGTTGTATCTCTAGAATGGTCCTTGTCATTTGAGAATATGTGTAACGCGAGTTATTAGGCCTTATAGGCTGTACTAGGTCAACAAAAAGAAAAGATCCTTCAACCCATCTACTATGATATCAAGGCATTAAATCTTGCTAAGAAAAACTACACCATGATAAAACAAGAGTTGTTGGCAGTGGTTTTTGTCTTTGAGAAGTTTAGGACTTATTTGATTGGGACAAATATGATTGTGCGCACTGATCATGCAACATTGCGATACTTAATGGCAAAAAATAATGCCTAGCCTAGAATAATTAGGTGGATGCTATTGCTGCCAAAATTTATTTAGAGGTCAAGGACAAAAAAGGCACTGAGAATCAAGTTCCGGATCATTTGTATAGACTTGAGGAATAGCTATGCAGAATATTGATGTTCGGCTTAAGATTGATGACAATTTTCCAGATAAGAAGATATTACCAACTTCTGAATATCTAAATCCATGGTTTACAAACTATGAAAATTATATAGAAAATAATCTAATCCCAGAAGATATTTCCTTTTAATAGAGAAAGAAGTTTGTGCAAGCGGTAAGGAAATTTTTCTATGATGAGCCTTATTTATTTAGAACTTATGCGGATGGGATTATTCGTAGATGCATACCTGTAGGGGAGAAGATGAGTATACTTAAGGCCTGTCATTCTTTGCAAGTTAGGGGTCATCATGAAGGAACCCGCAAAGCCCACAAAATCTTGCAATGTGCATATTATTAGCCAATAATTTACAAAGATGCATATGATTTTTCTTCTTCTTGTGATCAATGTCAATGACAAGATATCATTTCTCGATGCCATGAACTTTATATGACTTCTATCTTAGAATTGGAATTGTTTGATGTATGGGGTATAGACTTCATGGGTCCTTTTGTGAGTTCGTTTAGAATAAAGTATATACTTGTTGTTGTGGATTATGTTTCTAAATGGGTGAAAGTAATAGCACTTCCCAACAATTAATCACACAGCATCATTGCATTCATAAAAACATATATTTTCTCGATTAGGAACCCCATGTGCTATCATTAGTGATAGTTTGTTACATTTTTGTAATCATCTATTCAAATATCTTCTTTAGAAGTATGGAGTAAAACACAAGTTGGAAACATAGTATCATCCATAGAATGGTCGACAAGTTGAGTTGTCCAATAGATAAATTTAGGCCATCTTGGAAAAGACAGTGAATAGAAATAGGACTGATTGGTCACAAAAATTAGATGATGCATTATGGGCTTACTAAACAGCGTCCAAGATTCCAATTGGTTCTTCACCTTATCATCTAAGGTATGGAAAGTCTTGTCACTTGCCTATTGAGATTGAATATAAAAGCATTGTGGTCTTTGAATAAGCTAAATTTTAAGTGGCAATATGCATCCAAGTCACGAATAATATGATAAGATGAAGTTACATCATGATTGTAAAATCAAGAAAAGAATCTTTGAAAAAGATGGCCAGGTATTGGTGTATAATTAAAGGCTTTGATTATTTCCAAATAAGTTAAAGCCTAGATGGTATTGCCCCTTCACTGTGCTAAGAGAGTTTTTATATGGTGCTTTTGAATTAAAACAGTATGCTTTAGCCTAATTCAAGGTGAATGGGTAAACAGTCAAGCACTATATGGGTAACACTAAGAAAATTAATGTGATTTTTGATATGGACCTTGGTGAAGGCTAAGTAACCAAGGTAATTGTGTTGTGTCGCTATGTTAAACCAAGTGCTACATGGGAGAAAACCCATAAGGCTAGCTGGTGAAATTTGAGTATCCCACTTACCCATGTCGTGCCGTGACATTAAATCAAGTGTTGCGTGGGAGGAAACACATGTTTTTGTACTTATTTATTTTTTGGTAATATGGTTGTTCAGTTTGCAGTACAAAATACTGTAGAAAAGATCCAAAATTTTTTAAGTAAATAGGTCATACGTACACTTCACGAGTCATATCTATATGGTATGACTGGTGAGTAGGAGTCGTAAGGACCTGGATGAAAATTTAAAATCATGTAGAAGTTTCTAGAATGGATATAATTCTCAGAATAAGTGGTACCCTTAAGGTAAAACTCGTCACATTGAGTTATATACACTCCAGAACCCAGGTAAGGTTCCAGGTCTATATGAGTTAAAGAAAAAAAAACTCAGAAACTCTAGTACAAGTCATACACATGACTCATACCCGAGCTTACCAGGTCAGTTTCATTGGCCAACCCGGCCTAGCACTTGATTTAAAAAGAATTGGGAACCTAAAAATAGGCACCCGATACCCAAAATTAAACCCACCTCCATTGTTGATGAATTTCTAAGCTTCCAACTCACAAAATCACTTGAATAAAATTCAAATCACACACAAACCTGCTTGAATTTCTTTACATGGAACCATCTAAGCATGAATTTGGGGGTGGAAAAGTTAAAATCTAGAAAACTATGAATTCATCTATGTAAGTGAGTTTTCGAACTCAACATCATTATATTTTAAGTTAAAATCATAAATGTGAGTTAGTGTAAACTTGCTTAGAGTTAAATTTACTTCATTGTTGCTTTTTCTAACCCTAGTTCATAGGTTTATGTTGAAAAATAAAGTAGGGAAACATTTTGATATTTTTATGTTTCTATTGTGTCTATTTTATACTGATATAAAGTAAAAATACTCAACAATAGATGGTAGTTTAGGAATTTTGGTTGTGAGTCAACTTTGAAAGTTGAGCTTCTATGTTACAGTGGATACGAGATTCTTACGACTCGTATCCATAGGTAATGAGGTCATAACGAGACTCGTATCCACTGACAACATAGAAGTATAACTATGTTTGAATTTTTGTATGTGTACGACTTTCATAAACAAGTTATACCCAACCTATACGAATCATACACTAAAGTCGTATAGACCTGGGAGAAAATTAAATGTTATAGATTGTTTCTGATCTTCTTATAATTATTGGTAACCATCGAACGTTGTCAGTATGACTGGTTAGGAGGACGTATAAGATTACCAGTGAATAATTATTTACCATGTTTAGCATACAACCTGGTCATACAAGTCATACCCAGTTGATACGACCTGTACCTCTACTCTAAACCTCGACAGAACATGCACACTAAACTTTAGCTTCTTGTTGTTGCTTTCTTTTTTTTGTTTACTTACTAATGAATGTGTACTTTTAAGTACAATTCCTCTAAAAATGCATCTTCTTCCACACAAGTTCCTAACAAGGAAACAAAAAGGAACAATATTCTAATTCTGAGACTACATAGTTATCCAGTAATACCGGTGACTTATACGACTACCCAAACAAGGGGCAAGGTTGACCTAAAGGCAAAAAATTCCATGAAAGGGAAAAAGGTAGAAAATTTGAAGGAAACATCTCTACGGAGTTCAAGGTGAAAGAACCTGGCGACCTACCCTCCCAACTTACCTCCACCTTCAGATGCTAAAGATGATGCTAAATCTAGTTTTGAATATGCTAACAATTAAGAGGTCAATGATATAACAATTTATAAATCATACCTTCTCCTAACACTTACCGCTATACTAGTTCCCATTCTTGAATAATAAGGGTACCCTAGTATGCAGGAGAAATGTAATAATGGGTTGAGCAGACTTCATAATGGAAAGATCAAATGGGTCTTATATCTGAAGAGGAGGGTGACTACTACTAGGATGATAGAGATACCCAGGTTTGAGTCATACTTCAATCAATATGGATTTGAGTGGATGTCGAGAGCACCTGGGAAGTACATTGATGTTCTAGAAAGAGAATTTTATGTCACATACCTGGGCAAGTTAAAGAGACAGTATCCACATGGTCAACTGTGGAAAGGTGGTGACCTTATCGCTTCAATAACTATTTAGGGAGTGCAGGTAGACATTTTCCCATGTATTTTTGGTAGATTCTTGTATGAATGGAATTATCAGCCTCCAGTAACCACTAGGGAAATTGACTACTGGCTGAAGGAAATCAGAAAGATTACTACGAAGTTGTTAGTATTAGATGACAAGATGGGTCACTTCAGATGGATTGTAGAGTTTATAGAAACACATGGTAAAAATATTGTATGGGTAGTGGGAGGCCAGGGGTAGCCTTCCAGAAGATTAAGAAGCATATAGAGACGTTCTAAGCCAAGTCTTAATGGATGCTTGCTCGACACAAGCTATGTACCACTATAAGGGACAATATGTTGAGTCCAATTCAGGTAGCTAAGATAGAATGGTTCATAGCTGGCTATGAGTTTAATGTAGTAGAGTTCCTAGATCAGGAGATAAGAGACTGGGTTATAGGTGGTGAGAATTTACTACTAGCATACCCATGCATAATTACATAGTTGTGTTTGGATGCGGGCGTGAGGTAGCTATCGGGTATTAATTAGATGTTAGAGGACACAAAAACCACTGACCTGGGTATAATTATAGACACAGCCAACCCATTCTCTAGGTAGGCAAAGAAAAAGGCGGATATGTTGGCCGAGATATTTAGATAGAGTGGTAAGGAGGAGGCTACTAATGCTGCTGAGGAGGGAGGACAAACCGAGACCACAAATGGATGTAGTGTGTACTTCTAGTTCTCCTCATCCAGTATAGTCTATATACCTTATCCCATGACCAGACTGTGTACATTAGAGTCCATGGTACACAACATGAAATAGAGGGCATAAAGACCTAGTTTGACATGCAGTTGACGACCTAGGAAAAATGAGTACAGTATAGGCTTGAGGCAATTGAGTCAGGGATTACTTAATAGTTAGGTAACGGGCAGATGTGTGATATTACAAAAATAAATTCTGAAGTTGACTAGATTAAGAAGATATTCTCAAAGTTGTATGATAGAATAGTTATCTCAGAGCCCGTGATTTAGATAGTTGTTCCCACGATCTACATGGATAATATTTGGGCTATTCCCGACATACTTGAAGAGACTCTAGTGGATATATGAGAGAAAAGAAGAAAGAGAAAGATAAAAAGGCATGAGGAAAAGAATTATAAGAAGAAGGCCGAGGCAGATGGCATACAGGATGAGCACGAGCGAAAGGTGCGGGTCTGTGAGATGGCTGCTGGAACTGGTGATTTGAGACCACCAATTATTGATGTTAAGGGTAATGGTGTTGCACCCCTACTACTACGGATGACTCATTCCCAACAATTGGTGGGTCGATTGCTGAGGAGTGTGGGACCTGACCAGAGGGGCCACATGCTGGTACTGCATAATTCGACGCTTTGAGCGCCAAGGTAAAACTTCTCATCCTTGCTTTATATTTTTTAGGCCTTGGGGATAGTGGAAGAATTTTCAGTTGAGGTGGGGGTGTATATAGGATTCTGAATATCTGGAAGTAGCTAAAATATCTAAGTAGCTTAAAGTCTGTTAAGGCTTGTAAGTTTGGTGCTGACAAAGGGTTGAAATAGGGAGAAAATTTACACCTATGGTAGAAAACTAATTTTACTAATTTTTAATTAATTTGTAATGAATTGTAGTTTTGAAATTGATTATAAGTTTGGAAATATGAATGATTATGGATTTTAAATGATTATGCTGAAAGTATTTGTGTGAAACTGAATTATGTTGAAAAGTTAAGACCCCTCTTAAATTTTTGTTAATTGTGTGAATTGTGTATCTGTGTGAGACGATTGTAAATATTATAATCAAAATTAGGATTAGGGATAGAAAAATTAGGTAAAACAGTTGCATAACTGGATAAGTAGTACTTAGCGATGTAACCTCGTGTGAGTATGTGTTAGGTTTTACTGAGTTCACGATGTATCAGAAGCTAGAACTTTCTTGGTTGCTTTTACCTATATCTAGGATAGTCAAGTAGGAGATAATCATAGGAATTTTTTGTTGTAAGCATACATGAGTCTAAATGTCTTAAACAAATGAGTGAATCCCTTTGATCCAAACATTTGAGCTTTAATTAAACAAATTTTGTTGTTTACACCAATTTCTCCTTCCCGTTTCCCTTACAATGAATATGTTTTGGCTCTAGTCCTCCTTTCACTCTGCGTACCTCAACTCAGGAAAATTGCCTAAGTTGAGGGTACCTATTATAGGGGTGCGAAAGAGAAAATAGGCAAGAAGAGTCGTGTAGAAAAAAAATTTGAAAAAAGACAGGTGTGGTGAAAATAAAAGAAGAAAAATTGCAATAAAAGAAAAAAGGAAGAAGAAAAGAAAAATAAAGTGAGAAAATCATACCTAGCCCAATATGAATGTGTCAAAATAAAAACTGAGACATATGGGTGGAAAAAAATTTGTAAAATAAGAGGAATAATAAGTGGACCCCTAAGAAAGCATAGTGTCAAGGGGGCGTAGTCATTAAATAAATTTTAAAAGTATATCATTCCAGCCCTGAGCCTACATTATAAGCCGAATAAAGTCCTTCTGTGTTGTGATCCTACCTTGACTATCTAAAAACTTAGGAAGAGAGCATACGAGTAAGCCTATAGTATTCTATATACACCAGTGCTAGTTCTTTGCGAGCGAGAGAGTAATTTGTTATATCTATGAATAGATTGATTAATCCATATTGAAAGTGAATGGGATTTCATTAACTGTGAGCGCACACGGGTTATGTTGCTAGGTTGCTAGATTGTTCGGTGAATGTAATTTGTGTCAATTCCTGATTGTCTATTACTAATATAATGCCATCATCGGATCCATCTATATTTTCTTGTATGTAATGTCATGTACACAGTTCCAGTTCTGAAAAGTTAAAAGTGAGAGGAGAATAACATGGTTTAAGATCTTGAACTAAAAAATCACTGCTATAGGTAGCTTAAGACCTTTCTGTTTAAGCATCGTTTCATGTTTTGAGATAGAGTTTGATTTAATTTTGCCTGAGGACACGCAAAAGTCTAAGTTGAGGGTATTGATGCATCATGGAACATGAAACTTTAGATGCCTAAAATCTTAAATTTATATGAGGGCTTAGGTTGTTTTAGTAGATATTATACACTTTGGTGTTTATTGCAGGTAAAATAGGTCTACAATTGCGTTAGGATGAAAAAGACCTTGAAATAAAAAGTATGATCAAGATACGAGTTACCTCATGAATTGTCAACACACCATACAACTCATAGGATGACTCATAAGCACAATAGAACTCAAAGCCAAATTAAGAATCTGAGTATCGAGAAGATACGAATGGAGCATCCAAGTTCTAAATGAAGGTACGGGTCATGAAAAGGAATCGTAAGCATAACAAAATCTAAATCTACCATCCAAAGTTGAAGTCTCAAAAGTATACAAGACAGAAATCTCAGTATGACTCATATAGGGAGACCATAAGTAGACTAACGTTCAAACCATGGAAAAATAGAAGTCCCAGGTAGATACGAGTGAAGGACATAAGTCGTATGGTCAAGGTATGACTCGAGAGAAGAATTCATAAGAAGAATAGAAATTTGAAGCCTTTGTAAATTAGACACTAGAATGGATACGACAACTATGGTATGACTCATATGATGAGCATACGAGTGGATGAGGGAGTCATACCATCTGCCGACATAACTTTACCTTTCCCATTTTTATTAGGATTTCTGAGTATTTTTGAGATACTATAAATACCCTAGGGTTTATATTTTATTAGGTTACATTCTTTAACATATTTTTATGTTCCAATATACTCTATTACATATTTTTGCTTTGTTAATGAGATTTTGGGTTTTTATTCAATAGTAGATTCTGTATTTTATTCTTCTCATTACTGTACAATTAGTTTCATGTATTATTCATTGATAATCATGGTTTCTTGCATGAATATGAGTGGCTCATATCCCTGACTAGGGTAATGGGAACCTTGGTGGATTAGCTACATAAAGAAAATAGTAGATTCATCTATTTTAGTATTTGTCTAAATATCTTAATTTTCTTCATGTTAATTAACCTCAGAGCTACTGTAGAAGCATGGGGATAGCATATAATTGCATATATCCTTACAAGGGAGTTTGTGATTAAGAAAAGTGGATTAAGACAGTAATTTCAGATTCGCTTCCATCTTACCATTCCACCATCTCATCTAATCACTTGAGACTCAAAGTGTGAAAGTGAACTAAAGTCATAAACAAGTTAAAGGGTGAGATTTATCAACACGTTCACAAGATGATTGATAATACATATCTTATTGACTTTACATGCATAATAATAGAGTAGGTGGATTGGAAACGAGAAATTTACGAAGTTGAGATGCCAAGGGGAACACAAGCCTAGTGTTGGTGTTCTATTATTTACAACTCAAAAGCATTCAAGATTTGATTATTATTTACTGATTACTTCCGAATCCCCCCTTACTTTTCCGCACTACTAGTGGTTTACATCAAGTTAAGCAACTATTTAGGACATTTCTGGTGGGTTTGATCCCAACTTAGTTGGGTTACTATATTTGGTATCGAACTCATCATACTTCTTTTCGAGGTTAGTTTTAGGCGACATCATTCTTTACCGCCACCTTATTCAACTACCGGTAGTCAATACATATTCGTAGGGAACAATTTTTCTTACACATGAACAACATCGGTGCACCCCATGGGGACACACTAGGATGGATGAAACCTTTATCTGAAAGATCCTTTAACTGCTCCTTCAACTTTGCCGGAGCCATTCTATATTTGGAAATAGAAATTGGATGGATGTCTAGAAAAAGATAAATCCCAAAATCTCCCTATCCGGAGGAATACCAGGAAGGTCATCAGGAAAGACCTCAGGAAATTTATTCACCACCGAAACTGAATGCAAAGAAAGACCCTCTTTGTTAGAATCTTTAACCTGGATTAGATTATAGAAACACCCTTTAGAAATTAATCTCTGAGCTCTAAGATATGATATAAATTTCCCCTTAGGATCTAGGTAACACCCTTCCTCTGAACAACAGACTCATTAGTAAATTTAAAAACAATCCTAAAAATCCAACACTCTAGGGACACATAGCATGTATGCAACCAATCCATCCCAAAATTAACATCGAAATCAATCATATCTAATTCATACAAATCCACCAAAGTCTCTTTACTACAAACACATACCACACACACCCTATATGCTCTTTTAGTAATCACAGATTCACTTACTAGGGTAGAAACTGAAAAGGGGTCTGAAACACACTTTAGACCAAAACCTAAATGCACAACCACTAAGGAGGTTACATAAGAAAGGGTGGACCCTGAATTATGTAAATAATATACATCGTGAGAAAAGAGTTGAAACATACCAGTCACGACATTAGGCGATGACTCAGACTCCTGTCAGGTAGTGAGAGCATAAAGACAGTTCTAACCAGTGCCAGAACTAGATGGTGCACCTTTTTGTGCTGGAGCCAAAGATGAAGCAATTGGAACCATGTTTTCCCTAGAGGCAACCTTTCTAACAAGATAGTTTCTAAGTATATAGCCTAGTTGACCATAGCCGAAGCACCTATCCCTTCCCTTATCATGGAAACCTATATGTAGATGAATACAGAATATGTAGAGAAGATACGATAAAGCAGTCTAAGCCTTGTTAGACTAAGATTTGGCACCTTGTGCCTTGAAGTTGTCACTACCATGGAAATTCCAATCATCTAACGGCTTTGGGTAGGGAGAACTAGCTGTCGAATATGATCGAGAGTTTCCCAACTTCTATGGCCACATACCTCCATCCCGACCACTCTGTTGTTGGACACCACCCTACTTAGAGAATCTAAAATTCTTGCCCGACCTCTATCTTATTTTAGCATGTGTTTTCTTTTTTTCTTCTACCTTTTGCATATAGACAACCAACCTAGATATATCCATGTTGTTGATCAGCAAGGAAACCTTACTTTCAAGGACCCACATACAATATAGCCCTGAAAAAAACTTTCACATATGAGCCCTCGTATTAAACAATCTTTGGATCATACCAATACAACTGGTGAAACATCAAGGCATACTCCTTGACCGACATCTTCCCTTTCTTTAGATTAGCGAACTCCTCTTCTTTTTCTTTTCTTAACTCTTGAGAAAAAAGCGGACCAAGAATGCGTTGGCAAAATCCTCCCACATTGATGACTCATTAGTGTTACCCTTTCCTATCCTATTCCTCATACCACTGGTATGCCACATCTTTCTACTGGTATGCCATAAACTTTACTGTTTCCTCTTTCGTGGCATGCATAACTCTAAAAGTCTGTTCTATGTCATCCAAAAAACTATAAGGATCCTCCTCCACCTTAGCACCTATAAGGGTCTGAGGTTTCAACCTCATGAACTAGCCAACCCTTGTGGCCTCAGAAGATGGAGTAACATGAACACCACACATAGAATTAGTAGCTACTAATTGTGCAAACATATGAATTGACTGATGAAACTCAACATTCGTTACATCAACCTGAAGAGTTTGAGAAAGACTAGAGGGAACTGGTGGAACTACAGGACAATTCAGGACTGGACCCCTAGATCGAGTATGGATCCAATGAGTATAGCATGTGTTATCAATATTTTCCCCAATTGGGATTGAGAAGTTTCCATGAATTTCAGATCATTGAGGCATGATTTGAAAAGCGAACAAATGGGAATTAGAGAAGATTTTAGGACTTAGACTCCAAAGCTTAAGAATAGATCACAAGAAAGAGAAACATTCTTAAATGCCTTGTAGACTCTTCCTTTTAAGTGTGGCGTATTACATACCAATAAAAGAGACTCTACTTGACATGGATTTATGGATGTCATGACCCAAAACCGATCCTTGTCATATAGGTATCTCAATCCCAACAAGAAATATAGATTGCCCCGTTAACCCCACAAAACCATCACATCAGTCCACATGTATCAAATAAACTCCAAACGTATAATCAGAGAGAAGAAACAAAAATAACAATCATAACTTAAGAAAGCCTAGACATTCATTAATATATACATTCAACATCCAATATACCTAAATCCGCAGTAATCCACAAGCCTTTATAAGTCCGATGTCAATAATATGTCGAGACAAGCCCCCAACAATATCCAAAACCCAATCCAAAATAAGTCTATGACATAAGCTAAGAAGACTATGAGATGTGTTCCTTACGAAATATGGATGTTCACCAATTCGATGTCAACAATCTAACCGCCCGAACACCTAATCACTATGCAAGAAGACAAGAAGATACTTCGGCCCCTTTATCATATATGGACTCGGTGTTCGAAGATGGTTAGCGGTTGGAGCACTAGCATGCAACTCAAGGGTAAGGATACATAATGTAATTATTCAATGCCAAGTGAAACCACCATAAGACACCATATTTATACACGTAGGCATGTAAATACATATGGATACACCAAGTGTCAAAATATATCAAGGCCTAGCATGTATTTTAAATCACTTAAACACAAACCTTCCACCGCTTAGGTTATACTGGGTGTGATGAATCTAGCCTCAAGTCATCTTATTAAGAAAGTGGACTCTAACCATAAACCCTTTCATTAGTAAAGTAGAATCTTACCACAAGCCGTCTCATTATGCATGTGGACTCTAACTACAAACCATCTAGTCATGCAAGTGGACTCTAATTGTAAGCAATTTCATTATGCATACAGACTCTAACGAAAAACCATCACATCTATTACTTGTCGACATTGGACTCTAACCTATTTTCCATGCATTTATATTTACATCACACCATTCACATTTGGAGAATCTAACCCATTAAACCATTTCAAGCCATCAAGGCCATAAGTCAACACCATATATGACCACAAGGCCATCATGAAACATAAATCAGTCAATCACTTTAACAAGCCAATGCATTAGTTTGAAATATCATTCAACCCAAATTATTCTCATCAAGACCTTTATAAAATCGTTAATTAGCATTCTTACGCCAAGCTTAAGTTCATACACAATTCAATTTCAGACAAGGGACTCTAACACTTTAAACCAATCAAACCACCAAGGGTATCATTTAACTCATTACATAGCCAATAAGGCCAGTACACGATTATTTACCAATCATTCCAAACAAAGAATTTAGAAAATAATTTACCAATAATTCATACTCATTAAGCCATTTTCTTAGCTTAAATCACCAACAAGTTACTAATTAATTCTAGTTGACAATTTTTACAAACACCTTGAAGGCATACTCTTACCAGACTAAAACCCAAGTGAAAACCATAAATATTAGGGTTAGAGTTGACCCATTTGTTAAATCACAATCAACAAGAACCCATACGTGCAACCCATTACCAAATATGTATAATCACAAGTTTAAAGAAGAGAAAATATTACCTACCACTATACATAAAAATCCTCAATATTTGTTTCCAAAACTATTCTTAATGATTCATAAACATTGTTTAAAAAACTTGATATTTGAGAAATAATAATAGGAGTAGAGTCACATGCCTTGTACAAGATGATTTAAGAAAGGATTCTTGACCCCTTTAGCCTTTGATGAACACTCTAGAAAGCCTAGCCTCCAATCTTGGTGAGGAAGTTTTGGGAGTGTTTTGGTATGTTTTTGATCTTGTATATAAAAAGAATGAAGGGGAAAATAAGGTTATAAGTCCAGGTTCATAGAGGTTTAGGGATGTGAAATGTCCAAAATATCCTCAGCTAAAAGGTGTAAAATAATCTCCTAGGAGGGTATGACTCTATTTCTAAACTGTAACCTAGGGTACGAGTGGTACTCTAACTTGTACCTTAGGCCTCACCATGGACCTCTAAATAGTACAAGGTATGACTTTGCAAGCATGACTCGTATTCAAGGGTATGATTGGTACCAAGCAACCCGTACCCAAGTCAGTGTCCATTATATTATGAATAATACTTTATTCGACTATGCAGTTATGAACCGTACCCTAACATATGACTAATGAAGCGATAAACCATGTCTTGGATAGTGTGTAACCAACCTAGACTACTCTCTATACAAGAGGGGAGGTTACTAGTCATACCCTAGTACAAGATTTGTGTGCTTATAACATATTCAACCCAGAACCTCAAATCTTGGGGATGTTTTCTAAGGGAACAAAACCTAGGTGTTTTAATGGACTCCCAATTAACCATGAACCTAGGCTTTGATACCAACTTGACATGAGTTGAACCAGGGCCTTGTTGCAATGGGCACCCCAAGTCTAACAAGATCTGGAACCACCCCCGATACCCAACCTAGCCTTCAAACACATAACTTAAGTCAGATGAATTTTGAATATATAACAAGATAGAGTTATGTATTATTCAATACTCTGGGATAGGCCTATGACCATGACCAACCCAAATAGTTAAACCACCTTATACCATACCAATAACCATAAAATGAACCAATGCATAACAATTCTATAACATAATAAGATTGAACAATCACAAAATATATATAGTTAATTTGTATCAACCATAATACCAATACCAATGCCAACCTTAACACCAATGTCTACACCACCAATACCAACCCATACTAGTCTCACAAAGCTTCTATTCAAAAGTAAAATAGTATCTAATCGGTACATGCCCCTGACTATAGTCAAAATCAAAGTCTAAGAAATAACCAAAGTATTATAACAAGAACATAACATAAAATAAAGCCTTTGGAGTATGGAAGCTCACCACTTCAATCCGACTCTAAGATGTTCATGAATTTAATCACTGAGAAGGAGGAGTATTATGGCTAATTCCTTCATTGCGTGGGGATACAATACCTGAAAATAGGTTAGCAGGTAAATGCTAACATGCACCTATAATAAGGATAAAATAATACAAATATTTAAAACCAAGTAAATAAATATATGTATTCATATCCATACATATATATATATAATCCATGTCGTGAAAAGGTAATAGGTTTTAGCATGCATCAAAAACCATTTACCTTGGTTTTTGTGGCTTAATCATCCTATAACAACCCATGAGAAATATGGGTCCAGTTTTACCCCCTAAATAGGCCCAGTACATGTAGCCAAATGACCTGGAGATGTCACAGGGGTAGGGGATTCCCATGTACCCTTCAACCTCTATGATATATATAAATAAGTATAATTTAGGAGAATCCTATGTACCTCACAAGTATATGGTCTTTGTGACCAATCCTCATGTCGACAAACATGAGTTTCCTCTGTCTGTCCATTAGACTCACATCTTCATGACTAGCTATCACATCAGGCATTATTGCCCAATTAAAACCATTACCACACAACTAAACCACCAATTTCATATATTACTAAGCAAGGCTATAACAAGTGGTATCAACATACCGACTATAGCTTGCAAGAAATATCCTTAGCCAATCACCAAGGGGATTTCCATGTACCCTGTAGGTTCTATTATTAGATTTACTTGTGGGATTCCCATGTATACTACAAGGTTTTAATCAAAGACATGTCCACCAATGCCTTATAATTTAGCCATTAAAACCATTTAACCAATTTAGGTTCTATTACCATATTATACCATTCAAAGTTTTCAATGAAAGTCCAACTATGTAATAAGCATTTTCAATTTAGGTTCAAAGTCCCACTTGAGACACATCTTACTAAACCACAAACCTCTCATTGCTTTCAGGCAACGTTAAAATCCGAGCCAAAGTTAGCTTATACTTTAGCTTCTGAAATCTACCCCCACAAGCATACGACCATAAGAACTTCACCTTCTTCTAAGTCAATTTAGTTAATGGAGAAGCTATCATCAAGAGACTCTCCACAAACCACCTATAGTACCTAGCCAAACCCAAAAAGCTCTGAATGTTAGTTGGAGTCCTAGGTCTAGGCAACCTCTTAATCACCACCACCTTTTGTAGATCCACCATGATCTCCCCATTAGAAATAATATGACCTAAAAAAGTGATAACGTTCAACAAAAATTCATAGTTTGATAATTTGGCATACAACTACTACTCTTTCAAGGTCCGCAATACCACACAGAGGTGATTGGCATAATCCATCTCACTCTTAGAGTATACCAATATGTCATCTAGAACACGATGACAAAAAGATCCAAAAACTAATGAAACACCCTGTTATCAAATCCATGAATGCCGCAGGGCATTGGTCAACAAAGTGACATAACCAAGAACTTAAAGTGCCAGTACCAGGTACAGAATACCATCTTAGGGATTTCCATCTCCCTAATCTTAAGCTGATGATACCCAGACTGAAGTTCTATCTTAGTAAAGAATTTGGCACCTTGCAAATGATCAAACAGTTCATCTATCCTTGGAAGAGTATACTTGTTCTTAACTGTCACCTTATTCAACTATATATAGTCAATTAACATTCGAAAGGACCCATTTTTTTACGTAAGAATAACACCGATGCACCCTATGAGGATACACTAGGATAGATGAAACCCTTATCTAAAAGATGCTTAAGTTTTTTTTTTAGTTCCCTTAACTTAGCCAGAACCATTCTATAGGTAGGACTATATATTGGATGAGTGTCCAAAACCAAATCAATCCAAAACTCAATCTCTCTATTCGAAGGAACAACAGGAAGATTATCTGGAAAGACCTTAGGAAACTCACTCACCACCAAAATCAAATGCAAAGAAGGACCTTACGAGTTAGAGTCTTTACCCCAGACCAAATGATAGAGACACCCTTTAGAGATTAACCTCTAAGATTTAAGATATGATATAAACCTCCCCTTAAGGTCTAGGGAACCACCCTCGTATTCAATAACTAGATCACAAGGGAATCTAAAGATAACCTTATAGGTCCAACAAAATAAGGATGTGTATCACAAGTATAACGAATCCATCCCTAGAATGACATTGAAATCCACCTTATCTAATTCAAACAAATCCACCAAAGTATCCTTACTAGCAAAAGATACCACACACACCCTATAGACTCTTTTAGCAACCATAGAGTTACTTACTAGGGTAGAAATTGGAAAAATGATAAAAAAAAACCTTGAGATCAAAACCAAAATACACAACCATAAATGGGGTCACATAAGAGAGAGTAGACCCCAAATCAAGTAAATAACACATGTCACAAGATAAGAATTGTAACGTATAAATCATGACATCAGGAGATGACTCAGAATCCTGTTAGGATGCAAGAACATAAAACCTATTTCGGTCTATACTGGTACCAAAAACAAAAATAGATATAGAAGAAGCAACCCTAGGAGAAGGAGCACATGAAAAGGCAATCAAAACCTTGTTCTCTTTTGAAGCACCCTTACCAACTAGATAATTTTTAAGTTATAGCCTGACCGACCACATTTGAAGCTCCTGGCCTACCCTCATTGCAGAAGCCCTAATATAACTAACCATAAAACCTACAAAGAGGAAATGATGAGGTCGACTGAGCCCCACTAGCCTGAGATTTGGCACCCTGTGCCTTGAAGTTATTTCCATCCTATTAACACTTATCACATGACTACATCGTGTATGGAGCACTAGCTATGGAAAAAGAACCAGAACTCCCTCGCTTCTTCTTTGTCCACATACCACTATCTCGACCACTTTTTTGTTAACCACCCTACTCAAAGAACCTGAACTTCTTACCTTACCTTTCCCCTATTCTAGCCTGCTTTCTCATTTCCTCCTCTACTTGTTGTAGTGAACAACTAACCTAGAGATATCCATGTCCTTGATAAGCAATGCAACATTGCTTTCAAGTATCAACTCACAAGACAATCCTAAAGAAAATTTTTCTATCCTAGCCCTCATATCATACACCAATTCAATAGCATACCTATACAACTAGTGAAATTTTATGGCATATTCCTTCACTGACATCTTCTTCTATTTTAAATTAAAAAATTCTTCCACTTTTCTTCTCTTAACTCTAGAGAAATGAAGTCTTCTACAGAAAGACTCATAAACCTCACCTCTTGCCTATTTGCATCCTTGTACCATAGGTACGCCACATCTTTAGCTGATAGGCAGCATAATTCACCCCTTCCACATTCATAGCCTACATGACTCTGAAGATCTTTTCCATATCATCCAGAAAACCTGAAGGATCCTTCTCCACCTTAACACTAATAAAAGTGTAATGATTCAACCTTATAAACTGGCCAACCCTTATGGCCTCAAGAAGTGGTAATACCTGATACACCGCACTTGTCTTGGGAGGCTACCAACTAAGCAATTATATGAATCAATTATGAAACTTTGCATTTGTCACATTTTCCTGAGGAACTTAAGTAGCACTAGAATAAACCATTAAATCTTTAGAGAAATCAAGTGCTAGACCCGTAGACCAAGTGTGGATCCTTTAAGTAGAGCGTGTCCCATCAATATTATCCCCAGTTGGGATATAGGAGTTTCCATGAGCTTCATATCATTGAGGCCTGATCTAAAAATAGATCAAATGGAATTAGAGGAGATTCCAAGACATAGACTCCAAACTTAAAAATAGACACAAAAAAGAAAAACATTTCCTAAATTCCTTGTAGCCTCTTTCATATGAGTGTGGCGCGCTACACACCCTTAAAAGAGACACTACTTGACACGGCTTTGTGGACTCCCAATTGACCATGAACTTAAAGCTCTGATACCATCATGACATGACCCAAGCCAGCGCCTTGTCAAAATGGGCATCCCAAGTCCAACCTAGATCAGGGACCACCCCCATTACCCAACCTAATATCTAAATACGCATACCCTAAGATAGATAAATTCCAAATATAAAACAAGATAGTGTTTGTTACAATTTTAGACTCTAGGATAGTGCCTGATCGTGTCCAACCTAAACAAGTCCAGCCATTATTATCCAACTAATAACAAAAACTAAAAGAAAACTATAAACCAATCTATGCATCCCATACCAAATGAGTTCCATCATAAATATATATATATATAGTCCCAAAACATAATAGATTGTAACAATCATAAATATAATTAAATGGTATCAAACCCAATACAAATGCCAATACTAAGGCTGACACCACCTATATCGACCCAGAGTTACTCCATAAAACCTCTTATAAAAAATAAAATAATATTGGGGCATACCCCAAACCATAGCCAAAATAAATGTATATGAAATAACCAAAGTATGTAAAGATATCCATGACATGAAATGGAGCCTTTTAAAATATGGAAGATCTCTACTTTAATCCAAACAAGCTGATCTCGAATCTGATCACTAAGCAGGATGAGTAGAATGGCCTATTCCTATATCGCATGGTGATACAACCACCAAAAGATGGGTTAGTGGGTGAATGCTAGCATGAACAAAGGATAAGGATACAATAATGCCAACTTTTAAACCCCAAAAAACAAACTATATTCATTCACAACCATACATACATATATATAACCATGATGGGAAAAGGGAATTAGGCTTAGAAGAGTTTAAAACCTTTAACCTGGGTATATGCAGCTAAACTATCCTAGAACCACACACAGGTTATATGGGTCTAGTTTAACATTATCTGCGACATGTTTGGGAGTTCAAAATTTTGAATCGATGTGATCTCGATGCATCGTGTCGCCCATCACATAGACTAGCATTTTTCACTAGCCTTCAGTGCAAATTCCAGTGAGCTAACAGAATATCAGTGTGTTGCGTTGGCTATCATCTCAATCATCGACGCGGTGTGTCACCTAATGGGTCACTGGACATCATTTTTCCTCTTATAATTTCGCATTCACGGTGTATTTAGGTCAATTTCCCTACTCTTATTCAGCTCCAAAACATAAGATTAAGACTTTATAAAGGCAAAATCCACTCATTATTCACAAATCCTCTCAAGAACAAACCCTAAACCATCAAATCCAAGATCCAAGTCCCAAGAAATTCACCACAACTTTCAAAGAAGTAACACTCAAGGTATGTCAGGCGTTCATCCAAGGGTTTTGTTGCACCCTTGGAGTTCAAGAACCTCTTCTAAAGTTATAATTGATTGCTTTAATGAATTTCATGTTGAATTTGATTGTATTCATGATTATGATGTTATTGGTGTTTTAATTCATAATTTATTACAAGATTCATTTGAAGTAATTAACATATGTGTAGGTTTATGTGAACTTATGTTAAAAACCCTTTGAATTTGTGAGTTGGGATCGTGATCATGATGCTTGCATGTTGACTAGTGTTATATGCATAAACCATACCATCCAAGTGTTTGGTAAAATCTTCATGTGAGTTGAGTAGTGCAATCATATCATGTTACATGTATACAAGTTTATACTATGCAAGTGCTTGATAAAATGCCTTAAATAATGAATTGTGATAAAGTGACTAGTTATCATGCTTTCAAGATTGCGCTATTTTTTTATTATCTATGTTATCAAGTCCTGGGGGGATCTAATGCTCAACAATCTAGCTATTTATTTAGATTTACAGTATTATCAGAATAGTGTCAGTGATGTCACGTACAACAGTACTCAGTTAGTTACAAAACTTAGTATACTTAGCCAATTAACAGAACACAGTATATTCAGCCAGTTAAAAAAACTCAATGTAACGCCCCATATTTTGGGCTACAATATAGACCATTATTTTGATGTGTTGATAAACCCCAAAGCCATAAAATACTATGCCAATATTAGCATGTCAATCCATTAATGCTTGAATTTAGACCATAGAGTTCCTTCAACTCAAGGACGAGTTGAAACTATTTCGATCGACTAAGTTTTAGGGGATGTGGTAAAGTGTGTCAGCTTCCATTGATTATAACTCTTAGTATATGTTGAATTACGAAGCCTACTATTTTTAAAATGATAGTACTTTGAGTTATCTTTCCAACAATACCAATTTTGCTAAAATCTGACACCCAACCAAGAAGTTATGGCCTTTCAAAATGATATGCGTCGCCTAACTAATCGCCCATGGCCACTGGAAAGCATAGAAGATAGCCTAGGCGGTGCCTATGTAAACATAGAAGATAGCTTAGGTGGAGCCTATGTAAATATAGGCAATGGGATGGGCAGCGCCTATGTAAAGAATTCAAGTGACATAAACACTCTGTTTTGGGGATAAAATGGTCCTTTTCCACCCTTACTTAGCCCTAAAACATGAAATTCAGTTCCAAGGACCCCAAAATAAACCTTCATTCATCAAAAGTTCTGAAATATTCTCCTTAGGGTTTCAAAATAAAAACTCAAGCAACTCAAGATTTAACCGGAGGTTTTAGGAACAAATTGCATATTTGGAATCCTCTCAACGTAGGCTTCGAGAAGCATGTAATATTCATAGTAATCGAGGTACGTGGGGTTATCCAAAAATCTCATGGGTATAGTTTTTATGAACATGCATTCTTTTAAATAAGAGTTTTCAATCAAATGCTAATAACTTGCTTTCAATATGATTTCTATGTCATTTTTCTTTATGTCATGGGAATTGTTTTGCCTATATACTTTAATGGTTGAAACCATACATATGTGATTTGAGATTTTCCATGGAAGTTTGATAAATATGAATGATAAATTGCTTTCAAATTCCCATGGTAATGTCTTGATACCCCATATCATATTGTGACCAACAAAAGAGAGCACAAATTTGAAATAAATGTTGTTCACCATAGGTAAATGATGAAGCACCTTGGTTTTTACATGATATGCATATGTGGAAGTGATATTGATGACTTGAAAGTCGGGTATGATTAGAACCTACAGAATATAATATGTGATTGAATCAGATAAAATTCGAATGCATTGATTTTACATGAGATAGGTGGATGCCCAAAGAAGGTATTTGAGTGTAAGGGCTCATCACTAGAAAATTTGTTTTCTGACACAAAAATTTGGTACCAGGCTAAGTGATCTTGTGTACTTAACTTTATGTAATTCTCAAATTGGGACTATAGGTAGGAGCTCTGGCTAAGTGATCTTGGGCACTACGAGTGGGTCTTGACACCATGCTTCGTAGTCTTTTGGGTCTCTCCCTCAACCATGCTTCATTGTCTTTTGTGTCTCTCCCTCACTTATACTCAAATCTTGGCGGCAACCGAGGTTCGACAGTTGGTGTAAATTAAGTAGGGTATTCCACCTAGCTTAGTTGCATTTCATTGTTGTTAAGAAACTATTGCATTATTCCCATGTGTTTTCAAATAATTTGATACGAAATTGCTTTATAATGGCTTTTAACTATATTTTGTAAAAATATTATGTTTTGTCATGATATCTCTGCGTGCCAGTACTTTTGTGTTAGCCCCCTCCCCTTTCTAACCTTTTAGGTTCAGAGGCCCAGTCTAGGGTTCAAGAGAATAAGTAGATCATTCAGACAGAGTTGCAGAGACAAGTGGTGAGCCTTCTATGTTGTGGAAGGTCGTATGTCCTGCAGTCCTTTTATCTTATAATTAATTTTGGGGGTCTACTGGGGATCTTGTCCCAGTTTATATACAATTACTTGACTCAGTCATTTGTTAGAGATTTTCACAGACAACTGTTTAGAGGTGGATTGATGTTGGGGGAACTTTATTTCCCTGTTATTGTTTTTTTTCATATTTATGACCATGATTCTAAATTATTGTATTTCATCTGCATTACTTTTATCATATGAATTAGGTGCATGATTACCAGACAGATAGGGGTGTTTTGGGCCTCCATAGTTTGAAATGCTCATCACAGCCAGACCCTGGTTTAGGTAATGACAAACTTGGTATCAAAGCATGGTTCATGGTCCCAGGGTGTCTGCAAAATCATATTAGGTAGAGTCTTGTTTATGTCTGTGTAGCACGCCACACTTATAAGCAGGAGGCTGCTAGGTATTTAGGTAATGCTTCCCTTCTTTGTGATTTAGTTCGTGCTTCAGAGTCTGAACTATCCCCTAATCAATGATCACTTGTGTTTCAGAAACATAGTTATACCTCCACGTCGTATCATCGATCAGAATGCTCAGGCAGATAAGGTCTGTCCCACCCATGGGATGCAGACCCATAACAGAGCTCAAACTCCAAAACTTATCCCTACTTCAAGAGTCCCTCCAGTCCCGACCAGTCCACCTTAATGTCAAGCATCCCCCAACTACTCAGGGAGATATTTCAAACGCAGAATTCAGACGGTCTATTCATATGCTGACACAGTTGGTAGCTAACCAGGATCAACGATCGAAAGATATTGGGTCTGCATCTATTATGTTTGAGGCTACTAGAGTTAGACATTTCATAAAGATGAACCCACCTAGGTTCACTGGCACCAAGGTGGAGGAAGATCCACAGGTGTTCATGGTAGAGATAGAAAAGATCTTTAAGGTGATGCACGTGGATGAGGTTGAAAGGGTGGAACTAGCAACCTATCAGCTGAAGGACGTTGCGAATCAGTGGTATGCTGACTGGGAAGGTGCAAAAGGTGAGAGTGCTGAGCCCATAGTTTGGGGAGAATTTGTGGAAACTTTCCTTGATCGATTCTTTCCTCTGGAGTTGAGGGAGACCAAAGCGATAGATTTTATGAATCTGAAGCAAGAAAGTATGATTTTCCAGGAGTACACTTTGAAGTTTAATAAACTAGCTCACTATGCACCAGAGTTGACTAGTAATATGAGAGCCCGAATGAGGAAATTTGCGTCTGGCCTTGCTGATAACCGGGTACTTGAGTGCCAGGGGGCTATGTTGAATAAGGAGTTGTACTTTGCTCGATTGACCATTCATATGCAGCAAGTGGAAGAGAAGAAGAAAAAGATTGCTGATTTATAGAGAAACACAATTTGTTGAACCGGAATGCGACATGGTGCTTATGACCTCGAGGGACCACAGGCTAACCCATGACTGATATTTGTACCTGTGTAATGCAAATCATAAGGTAATAATGCGGAATACATGGAACTATAAGGCCATAAGCTTCAACTGAATACAATTATGTAGGTGAAAACACCCTAAACAACTAAATCTGAACATAAATCTGAAAGTAAATCTGAAATACTCTAAACTATCTGAATACAAAATTGAAGGAACATGTCTCTAACTAACTCTGTAAAACCGAATTGAAGAATAAATAAATGAATTAAATCATATTGTCCTCGAATCAATCAGGATTCATTTTGTCTCTGCGACTAGAATGCTACCGCTATTGTTGGGCTGGAGCTCGTGTCTCGGAACCTTTCGTGTAACATGAAAAGAAAGCACCATAGCACAAATGTGTCAGTACATCTAGGCTAAACATAAAGGGTTTTATGCATGAAAAACACTGATTGACTAATATGAATGTGGGAGTGCAAACACACATATATAGAAACTGGAATCATGAATACACGATAGCATGACCTATAAGTTAATACATGATTTACTGATAACTGTCATGACTAATGCTGAAACTGATAACACTGTCCTATGTATGCTGAAATCTGAAGAACGCCTTGAGTTTTTTCACTGAGAATGATGCTGAAACTATGGGAAGTAATGTTTAACTGACATGCCCCATGTATGCCGTTACGGCTAAGCTGGGGTCCAATCTCTGCCCCGACTGGAGGGGTGTCAATACTGTGCCATGGGTAAGGACAACCTGTGAGTGACCCTTATCTGGCATGTACTCAATGAGAACAGTGGGAACCCTAAACTGATAGGTTAAGCCACCTCATTAACCCTAATCTGATGGGTTAAGATATCATAACCTACGCTGGCTACGTAGTTTTGGAACACAGGGATTACTACTAAGAATCACACCCTAAAATGAAGGGTGAGTTCCCATCTTTGGGTTCACTGGGTTCTAACCTCTACTCCCATCTGGAGGGACTGGACATGAATAATTGACTGTGTATGACTTAATCTTACTGAATTCTGTTGACTAGCAGAATGTTACTGATATCTGACAACTGACTAAGATCATGAGTTTTTCCTGAGTCACATGATTAACTGAAGTCTATGGAATCATAACTTAAGTTCGGATATCGTGAAACATGACATGGATCTAGGCACACAGCTATAGTTTTCATATACAAGTATCCCCAGGACTCGATGGAAGGAAACTGACATACATGACTAACTTGATCATAAGAGTAGAGTCAATAATTTATAATTTCATAAGTAGGGATCTCATACTAAGCATGGTTATCAACAATGTATTACATGGAAAGGATTTCATATCACATGGAAGTACTTGCACAATCTTAATATCATGTTCATTGCATAATCATATTGGCAGCAAATACTAATAGCATGGAAGTTCATGTGGATTCCATGGTTATCATACATCTTGTTCATAAGTAGGATTTGTAATTAAACATATCATAATATCATAAGAATAGTTCATGAGTATTCCAACAACATTTACAAGGCACATTATCAATTATAGAAGTCATTGGAACGTAAGGGCATATCATGAATCCATTACTTAGTTATAATTTAGCTATATTGCATTCTTTCTAGTTTCTTAGGCATTTTATCAAACACATTACATGCACTTCTTAAGCATTGGTGAATCATCAAATTATACATAATGAACAACCAAATTTACTTGTTTCTCACTCATATGATATCATGAACTCATAAAAACATATAAAGATTCCATCTTGGGAATCACTCAATACCAATAACATGATCATCAACACCCAACAATATAAAAATCATACTTTATGATGAAAAAAGGGGTTTTTGAGCTTTATGGATGAAAAGGATCCATAAATCAACTCACGCATACCTTAGGAGAAAAGATTCTTGATGATTGACGGAGAAATTTCCTTGAATAATATCTTCAAGCTTAGTTATGCAACCCTAGTTGTTTTTATCCTTTAGTGCTCTTGGATGATGAGCTTTGAGATGAAAATAGGGTTTTAGTATGTTTAGAGCATATATATTTCATAGGGTTATGTTTAGGGACGTGTAAGGAGTATTTAAAGACTTAATTACCTTTAAAATAACTCAAGATGGAGTGTTTTTCATACCTGAAATTGACTTAGGCGGTGCCTAAGTGATCGTCTATGCTTGCGTTGGGCAGTGCCTAACCAATTGCCTATGCTTGGGTTGGAAGGCGCCTAACCAATCCCCTATGCTTGGGTTGGGTGGCGCCTTACCAATCGCCTATGCTTACTATCTCTCACAAAAATGGGCATAACTTTTCACTTGGGTATTGGATTATGGTGAAATTGGTATCATTGGAAATCTAATTTGATTCTCTACAATTTGGTGGGTTTAAATCAGCAAAGATACCACATTAACATCGAGTTATACTCGTTCAAAGATAACCCTTGCAAAATCAAACACTAAAACTTGATGGATTTAAAAACTCTTAGGTTGTATTACCTTAAGTGACTCATATGAACATGCTTAATGAATCATAAGATATCCTATCACTAGGATATTCATTGTAAGTCATGTACTCAAGTATGAATCACAGGATAGGAGATTTTATACGTAGGAATACTTATTCACTTCCTATCTTAGAAGCATGCAGGGTATTACACAGGCTAAGAGAGCTAGATCTATGGACCAGCACCAGAGTCAGCTACAGAGTGGTAACTAGGGTAATAAGTAGTCAAACAAAAAGAAGGTTTGGAATAATGCACAGTCAGCAGCCAGTGCCCCAGCACCCAGACTATTGACAGACACACAAACTCAGAGTTTTCAGACTCCTTATGGATCTAAAGCTCTAGGTACACAATCTTAGGGAAGTATGGCCTAGCAGCGTCGTAATTATCCATGGTGCAAGGTTTTCGGAAGGAGTCATCTAGGAAAGTGCTGGTTTGAGGGGAGAAACTACTATACTTATGGTAAAGTGGGTCACCTTCAGAGAGATTATCCTTCTGCTGGAGGAAATATGGGGGGGGGAGGGGGGTTAAGTCCCAAGACACCTCCATTATTCCTCTTTCCAAGGGTGCCCCTTTAGCTGCCGGTAGCTGTTGCAATCGATTATATTCTTTGACTAACCACCAGGAAACTGAAGCTTCACCAAATTTTATCATCGGTATGTTACAAATATTTTCTCGTGATGTTTATGTATTGCTTGATCCTGAGTCTACTTTATCTTATGGAACCTTTATGTGGCTATTGGTTTCAGGTTTGATCCCAAAATTACTGTAGAGCCCTTCTCTGTTTGTTCTCCTGTAGGTGATTCTGTTGTTGCTAGAAGGGTGTATAGAAATTGTGTCGTGTCTATTCATAGTAGGGAAACTGTGGTAGACCTTATAGAACTTGATATGATAGATTTTGATACCATCCTTGGGATGGACTGACTTCATTCGTGCTATGCCACACTCGATTGCAGGACTTGAAAGGTCATTTTTTCTTTCTCGAATGAGATACCTATTGTATGGGCAGGGAGTTCTATGGAACCTAGAGGTCACTTTACTCTTATATTAGAGTCCGAAAGCTTATCTCCAAAGGCTTTATGTACCATCTAATTCGAGTAAAAGATTCAAAAGTTGAAAATCTTCCTCTACAGTCAGTCCATGTAGTGAATGAATTCCCAGAAGTCTTTCCCGAAGATCTCCCAGGGATACCCCCTAATAGGGAGATAGATTTCGGCATTGATGTGTTGCTAGACACTCATCCTATTTCTATTCCTCCATATAGAATGGCTTCTACAGAACTAAAAGAGTTAAAGAAACAGCTTGCAGACCTCCTAGACAAAGGTTTTATTCGTCCTAGTGTTTCCCCATAGGGTGCACCCATGCTCTTCGTGCGAAAGAAGGATAGGTCTCTTCGTATGTGCATAGACTACCGCTAGTTGAATAAGGTCACGATTAAAAATAAATATCCTCTTCCTAGGATTGATGAACTTTTTGACCAACTTTAGGGTGCCAAGTGTTTTTCAAAAATAGACCTTCATTCGGGTTATCATCAGTTGAAAGTTAGGGAGTCAGACATACCCAAGATAGCCTTTCAAACATGATATGGTCACTATGAATTTCTAGTCATGTCCTTTGGGTTGACTAACGCCCCTGCAACCTTCATGAATCTTAGAATAGAGTGTTCCATCCGTTTCTTGACTTGTCCGTCATTGTATTTATTAATGATATTCTGATCTATTCTAAGAGTAAAGAAGATCATGACAATCACCTCTGAATTATTCTTCATATCCTTAAAGATCATCAGTTGTATGCCAAATTTTCTAAGTCTGAATTTTATTTAGATGCTATTGCCTTCCTGGGACATATTGTGTATAGTGATGGGATAAGAGTTGATCCGCAGAAAGTTGAATCATTGAGAAAATGGCCCAGACCCATGACTCCCACTGATATTCAGAGCTTCTTGGGTTTGGCGGGGTATTATAGAAGGTTCATAGAGAGTTTTTCTTCCATAGTTGCTCCACTTACTAAAATGACTCAGAAAAAGATGAAGTTTGTTTGGTCTGAGTTGTGTGAAAACATTTTTGAGAAGTTGAAGGACAAGTTGACTACTGCTCCTGTTTTGACCCTTCTCGAGGGTATAGATAATTTTATGGTTTATTGTGATGTGTCCCGTGTGGGACTTGGTTGTGTATTGATGCAGCGTGGTAAGGTGATAGCTTATGCATGTAGGTAGTTAAAGGTGCATGAGCGTAACTACCCCACTCATGACTTGGAGTTAGCAACCGTGGTGGTTGTACTTAGAATCTGGAGGCACTAACTCTATGGAGTGCATGTTGATATTTTTATTGTCCATAAGAGTTTGTACTATGTTTTCTTGCAGAAAGAATTAAACCTCAGGAATAGGTGTTGGATAGAGCTTTTGAAAGACTATGGTATGAGTCTGTATTACCATCCGGGCAAGGTAAATGTTGTAGCCGATTCCCTCAACAGGTTGTCTATGGGCAGCCTTTCTTATGTAGAAGAAGGAAAGAAAAAGATGGTGAAGGATATTCACCGCCTTAGAAATCTGAGAGTGCGACTCTTAGATTCCAAAGATGGAGGGGTGATTGTTCATGAGTTAGCTAAGTCATCCCTTTGTGCTGAAGTTAAGGAGAAGCAGGTTGAAGATCCCATCTTGATGCAAATCAAGAAAGATGTGGGTCAACAAAAGGTTATGTCATTTGAAATTAGTGGTGATGGTATTCTAAGATTTCAGGGTAGGTTGTGCGTTCTTAATGTTGATGGACTGCGAGAAAGAATCCTTGATGAGGCACGCACTTTGAGGTATGTCGTTCACCCAGGCTCTACTAAGATGTACCATGATCTAAAAACCTTGTATTGGTGAAATAACATGAAACATGATGTAGCTGATTTTGTGTCCAAGTGTTTGAACTGTCAACAAGTGAAGGTAGAACACATAAGGCCAGGTGGTACTTCCCAAGATATAGCCCTACCTTTATGGAAGTGGGAGATGATAAACATGGACTTCATTATAGGACTTCCGAGATCCCAAAACCAGTATGATTCAATATGGGTGATTATAGATCGGTTGACAAAGTCAGCCCACTTTTTGCTTGTGAGGACTAATTATTTGGGAGAGGGTTATGCTAAGATTTACATTGACGATATAGTTCGGTTTCATGGGGAACCAGTGTCCATTATATCCGATAGAGGTACACAGCTTTATCTCAGTTTTGGAGATCTTTTCTGAAGGGTTTAGGTACACAAGTGAATTTGAGCACAACTTTCCACCCTCAGACAGATGGGCAAGCTAGCGTACCATTCATACCCTCGAGGATATGTTGAGGGCATGTGTCATTGATTTCAAAGGTAGTTGGGTAGATCACCTGCCACTGGTTGAATTCGCTTACAATAATAGTTACCATACCAGCATCAAGATGGCTCCTTTTGAAGCTTTGCATGGATGGAGATGTACGTCTCTGATAGGATGGTATGATGTGGGTGAGACTCAGTTGTATGGGCCTGATATCATTCATCAGGCAATGAAGAAAGTGAAGATCATTAGAGAGTGGCTCAAGACTGTTCATAGTCTTCAAAAGTCCTATGCCAATATTCGAAGAAGAGAACTAGACTTTAAAGTTGGTGATTGGGTGTTTCTCAAGGTTTCTCGTATGAAAGGAGTTATGCAGTTTGGAAAAAGGGATAAATTAAGCCCTCACTATATAGGGCCATATCAAATTCAAAAAAAGATTGGTACAGTTGCTTATGACCTAGAATTGCCTGAAAGTTTGGGTTCCGTTCATCCGATATTCTATGTATCTATGTTGAAGAAATGCATTGGAGATCATTCTATGGTATTTCCAGTAGAGGGTATCAAAGTGACAGACTCTTTGTCTTACGAAGAAGAGCTTGTTGAAATTTTAGATCGCCAAGTTCGAAAGCTGATGAGCAAAGAGATAGCCTCAGTAAAGAGACTGTGGAGGAATCAGAAAGTCAAAGAAGAAACTTGAGAGTTAGAAGATGACATGAGAATTAGATATCCCAATTAGTTTGCTTTGATAGAGGATAAGACAGAAGGTACTATTACTATCTTATCTTTCCTAGTCCTTTATTATGCTTGAAATCGTGTCTATCTGTGTCCCGCATCATCATTTGGGGATGAATAATCCTAAGGGGGGATAATGTAACACCCCGCATTTCGGGATACAATATAGACCATGATTTTGATGTGTTTATAAACCCCGAAGCCATAAAATCCTATGCCAATACGGCATGTTACTTAATTGTGTAGCATGTGAATCCATTGAAGCTTGAATTTAGACCATAGAGGCCCTTCAACTCAAGGACGAGTTGAAACTATTTCGATCGACTAAGTTTTAGTGGACGTGGTAAAGTGTGTCACCTTTCATTGACCATAACTCTCTCTATATATCGAATTAGAGAGCATATTATGTTTCAAATGATAGTTCTTCGAGTTAGCTTTATAACGATAAAAATTTTGCTAAAATCCAACACCCGAGCAAGAAGTTATGACCTTTCAAAGTGATATGCGTCGCCTAACAAATCGCCCATGGCCACTGGAAAACATAGGCGATAGCCTAGGCGGCGCCTATGTAAACATAGGCTATAGCCTAGGTGGCGTCTATGTAAACATAGGCGATGTGTGGCGCCTATGTAAAGAATTCAAGTGACTTAAACACTCTGTTTTGGGGACAAAATGGTCCTTTTCCACCCATACTTAGCCCTAAAACATGAAATTCAGTTCCAAGGACCCCAAAATACTCCTTCATTCATCAAAATTGCTCAAAGATTCTCCTTAGGGTTTCAAAATAAAAATCCAAGAAACTCAAGATTCAACTGAGGGTTTTGGGAACAAATTGCATATTTGGAATCCTCTCAACGTAGGCTTCGAGAAACATCTAATATTCGTAGTAATCAAGGTACGTGGGGTTATCCAAAAATCTCATGGGTGTAGTTTTTATGAACATGCATGCTTTTAAATGAAGGTTTTCAATCAAATGCTAATAACTTGCTTTCAATATGATTTCTAAGTCATTTTTCTTTATGTCATGGCAATTGTTTTGCCTACATACTTCAATAGTTGAAACCATGCATATGTGATTTGATATTTTCCATGGAATTTTGATAAATATGAATGATAAATTGCTTTCAAATTCCTATGATAATGTCTTGATACCCCATATCATATTGTGACCAACAAAAGAGAGCACAAATTTGAAATAAATATTGTTCACCACTGGTAAATGATGAAGCACCTTGGTTTTTACCTGATTATGCATATGTGAAAGTGATATTGGTGACTTGCAAGTCGGGCATGATGATACCCTACTAAATATGATATGTGATTGAATAAGATAAAATTCGAATGCATTAATTTTACATGAGATAGGTGGATGCCCGAAGAAGGTATTTGAGTGTAAGGGATGATCACTAGAAAACATGTTTTTGACACGAAAATTTGGTACCAGGCTAAGTGATCTTGTGTACTTAACTTTATGTCATTCCCAAATTGGGACTATAGGTAGGAGCCCAGGCTAAGTGATGTTGGGCACTACCAGTGGGTCGAGACACCATGCTTTCTGGTCTTGTGTGTCTCTCCCTCACTTATACTCAAATATCGACGACAACCTAGGTTTGACAGTTGTTGTAAATTAAGTAGGGTATTCCACCTAGCTCAGTTGCATTTCATTGTTTTTGAGAAACTATTGCATTATGTCCATGTGTTTTCAAATGATTTGATATGAAATTGCTTTATAATGGCTTTTAACTATATTTTGTAAAAATATTATGTTTTGTTATGATATCTCTGTGTGCTAGTACTTTTGTGCTGACCCCCTCCACTCTCCAACTTCTCAGGTTCAGAGGCCCAGTCTAGGGGTCAGAGAATCAGTTGAACATTCAGACGGAGTTGCAAAGACAAGTGGTAAGCCTTCTATGTTTCGGAAGGTCTTATGTCCTGCAATCTTTTTATCTTATAATTAGTTTAGGGGTCTACTGGGTGCCTTTCCCAGTTTATATTCAGTTACTTGACTCAGTCATTTGTTAGAAATTTTCGCAGACAATTTTTTAGAGGTTGATTGATGTTGGGGGAACTTTGTTTCCCCATTATTGTTTCTTTTCATATTTATGACCATGTTTTCTAATTATTGTGTTTCCTCCACATCACTTTGATCATTTGAATTAGGTGCATGATTACCAGACAGATAGGGGTGTTTCAGTCCTCCATGGTTTGAAATGCTTGTCATGGCCAGGCCCTGCTTCGGGTTGTGAGACTCAGTGTATTTAGTCAGTTAACAGAACTTAGTAAATTCAATCTAGTTCAGTTGGAAAACATTATTAGTAAGAGTCTAGTCAAGCCTAGTACAATTTAGAAATTAGTTTAGTGTTTACTCAATTGGGAGTAGGAATCAACACCAAGCGAACCCAGAGATGGGGGCATTCCTGTCAGTAAAGGTTTGACCCTTAGTATCAAGCCTTGCTTTTCAAAACTATATAGCTAGCATAGGTTGAGATAGCTTCCTACCAGTCTAGGGTTGATACATCTCATACGATTTTTCCTTCCTGCAAGGGTTCACAAAATGTCTTCCTTCCAAAGAGGGTTAACTTATAACCATTATTAGTATCCCTTGGCAAGGTGCTAACACCTTTACAACTGTGGTAATAGGTTGGACCACAACTCAGTTCATAATCGGGGTATGTTAGTTAGATGAACACTCCCACAATTTCAGTTTAAGTTTTAGACTTAGTTTTGTTTTCAAAATCAGGACAATCAGATACAGTGACCAAGCTCAACATGAAACTCAGTTCAGTTCCACAAAATAAGGATTGTCAATAACAGTCACTTAATTAACAGTAATACAACATCAGTAAACTCAAATATCAATCATGTAGTTTTTGAAATTCATTATCCAATATTAATGTGATATTAGTTACCATATACATAATTATGTGCATAGCATGGGATAATCTGTATTTACATCAGTTTTAGATATTCATGGACTCTCATTCAGTTATATTCATATTATTCAGTCAGTTATTGTTCATGCATATGAGCCCGTGCCTTAAGCCTTACCTCATCTAGCATACCAGTACATTCAAAGTACTAACACATACCTTTCTTTTATGCTTTGATGTCTTATATCATAGGTTCAGATACAGTAGCTCCTGATTGTACTTAGTAGCCTAACCTATCAGCAACAGATTTAGCGGTGAGACCTCATAGTTCAAGGATAGAGTTATTATTTTAGTATTTCAGTATACTTTTAGTATCCGGAGTTAGTTGGGGACTTGTCCCATCAATTCCACCTTCAGAAGTTAGAGGCTTTTGGACTAGAATATTTCAGACAAATGTTCAGTTTTCAGTATTCTTTTATCAATATTTGATTTTAGTTATGAACCTTATGGAAATTTCAGCCTAATTTATGCATTTACTTCAGTATTATTATGCAGTGTACATAGCAAGTACCAGTCATGGGTTAGCTTGTGATCCTTCAGGGATGCAAGCACCGTGTGACGTTTGGAGTGTAGACTTGTGGCATTACAGCGTCTCATTCCCTAGGAATGAAATATAATCGTGCCTTAAGCCTATCAAATTCTGATAGCTTATAATCTCTTTCGTGATATTTTGATTTCAGCAGCATATAAATACATACATATAATAAAGAGAATTTCTCTCTTAACTTATCATTTAGAGTATATCATATGTTTCTACCACATTCACTACAAGAATGGAACAAATTGTTATCTTTCAGACTTATTATGCATTGCTACCATATTCACTTAAAGGAATGGAGCATATTGATGGGAAAAATTTCATCTCTTTCACCAAAAACATATTGGTTTACATTAGCCATCATTATATCATCAATATGGTGCATTGACATTCAAACTTAATGCCTTATACATATAAAGGCGTCTTAGCCAATAACTACTCTATGGGACTTAAATCCATCATCTTATTATGGTCCAAAACTCTAACCAGATGTTTTAAACCAACCCAAACAACATTATCACAAAATTACAGTATCAAATTTAATCAAACTATATAGTATAAGCACATATTATGCATAATAGTTTAGGACTAAATCAACACATTTTTAATATTCAAAATATACACTACACAAGTTACAATGTACTTCCACTGTGATTCAATTTGTCTATTAATAGACAATAATATTGTATATTAAATTATCACTCATTCGTATGTCCACATAACCAATATACACTAATACTTAATCATAATCAACCTGTACATAAATTCAACAATATTGTCGATGATGTATAATATTTTAATATTAAAATATTTGATGCTCAAATATAAATGTTTATTCTTAAAAAAACTAAATTTATTACTGTGAAATTGAGATATATATATATATATATAAGAAATAATTATAACTAACAAAAGGGTAATATAAAAAAACAACAAAGCGGAAAGATATGGAAAACCTTATTGCACAATCTATGAGAAATTTCTTATACAACTTTTGGTGAAATAAGTCTTACAACTAAATTAGTTTCTTACCGTACAAAATGTTTCACACTTATCACTGGATCATTTAACATGGAGATCTCAGTAATTAGAGACTCGTGCTGATTACGAGTTATGAAAAATGAAGTAGAGAACAAGAGTAGAGATAATACAGAGTAATTCTTGTTTCTGATTCTTGAGATTTTTTCTTAGAGTCCTTTACAATGAGGGAAACTTTTCTATTTATAGGGTAAATTAATCCTATTTTCTTTCTAAAAGATATATACTTCAAATCTTGATAGATCTTATCTATATTAATTATTGACATTCACTATAATGTAAATACATTTATAAAATTATTACTTTTTTTGTACTATTGGTTGTTTCTTTCACATGAGAATGATCAATATTTGTAGCACATAAAGTGTAATATCTCATAAAAATTTTAATTAAATTGTCAAAGAAAATAAGGTGAAAATTTTAAAGAGACAAGTTACTTATTCAAGGACTAAAAGAAAAGAATTAAAGTTTTTATGCTTTAACCTATGAGAAAACTGCGCAGTGAGGAAAAAAGGGACTTTAGGGTATCCCAAGAAAATAATGCAACAGCTAAAGATTTTGAAATAAATTAAAGAAATTAAATTTGGAGGAAAAATAGGAAAATACTCTTTCTAGTCAAATTGAACTACGAATTTTTGAACAAACCAACAAGTTGATAATGTCCTATTAATTTGAAATGTCATGGAGAATAGAGAATTAGTTTTATTTTATTTATATGTGATGTGACCTAACAGAGGGTATTTTGGAGTTGAATCAAGAGAAAATTTCACTAAATAGAATTTGTATTTATTTGATTTCTCATAAATGTGATACTACACTTTTTTTTGTGATTTTATTGATTGATTGAAAGAAGTTGTACTGATTGCTTGTATCGACAAGGTTGGTATTTCGACAAGAATATTGTTAGTAGAATGTTACCACATTTTGATTTTTCATAGTTTGCATAATTTATACATAATTTTGAAGAAAATAAATGTTGTCGAACACTTTAAAATTGCATGTCGGGAAAGTATTTTACATAATTCTAAGGCTTTGAATGTTAGCAGATCATGCTAATTGAGGGTCACATTCTGGTTCATCAGGTTATGGAGGGTGATCATGCACTTCTAGGCCCTTACATTGTGATTCATCTAGTAGGTGATAGTTTTTGTGTGATGAGTTTGAACACTTAGCAAGAGATTGTCCTGGGTGTTGATAGGTCCTCCCCAATAAGGTTCTTTACTTCTGATTAGTGTAATCATAGTGTCAGCATTAAGAAAGGCTACACAGGGCAATAGAGGTAGATCTAGGGGTACCAGTTATGGATCTTGAAAATGGGTAGTGTTATGCTTTTCTTTAGAGACATACGATAGAGTCCTAGTTTTCCATCATTCTGTCTTAGTATTGTTTGACCTCAGGTTTTTATTCTCTTATGTGACTGTATATTTTGCCTCTTGTATATGTTATATGTGAGTTCCTTATTGTACCCATTTGTATTTTTGCCCTCGTGGGCTATTCTTTAGTGGTTGATCATGTGTAATTATCATATGTGGTGACTTTTATATAGTGTGAGACTTGGTTATATTAGATCATACTCAAATGGTCTGCTTTGATGTTTATTTGATATGGAGTAGTTGTCTCCTTATCATCTAATTTGTATTATTGTAATAAGATTGTGATCTTATATTTCTTGGTAGTATCATGGTTAGAGTTGAGGGGTACTTCTAATTCATGTCTGAAAGGAGTTATATCTTTTTTATGTGCTCATCGCATGGTAGACAAGGGGTGTCTTTCTTACTTAGACTATGTGCATGCTACTAATGTTTGTTCAAAACCTCCTTAAGATTATGTAAGAGTTGTTAGAGAGTTCATGGGTGTGTTTCGTACAATTTTGCAAGGTATTACTTAGGATAGTGATATTTATTGTTCTATTGATGTGTAGAAGAGCACTAAGACCATTTGTATTCAACCTTATATGATGTCTTAACACAGTTGAAATAACTGAAAGAGCAATTACA
This sequence comes from Capsicum baccatum var. pendulum, assembly GCA_030864225.1. Taxonomy (NCBI): domain Eukaryota; kingdom Viridiplantae; phylum Streptophyta; class Magnoliopsida; order Solanales; family Solanaceae; genus Capsicum; species Capsicum baccatum. The sequence continues at coordinate 119,765,042 of CM061553.1, forward strand.
AGATTCATTGCATGAAGAGTTTATTAGACCGACCATTTTTCCTTAAAGTTCTCCTATCCTATGGTGAATAAGAAATATGGGAGCATGTATATATGTATTTATTATCTCCAATTAAAAAAATTGACTATGCCAATAAAAAGTATTTTGTTCTGTGTGTTGATGATCTGTTTGATAAACTTTAGGATGCAACAGTGTTTTCTAAGATTGATGTACGATCTGGTTATTATCTGTTAAAGATAACATCTATGGATGTTCTGAAGGCGACTTTTAGAATATGCTATGGCCATTATAAATTCTTGGTTGTGTCTCTTAGGTTGAGTAACACCCTAACAATATTCATAGAGTTATTGAATAAGGTGTTTAGACCTTATATTAATTCTTTTAGGATTGTATTCAGCAATGATATCTTAGTATATTCGGAGAATGAGGCTGATAATGTGAGAAATTTGAGGGTTACATTCAAAAACTGAGAGATGAGTAGTTGCATATGAAGTTTTCCAAGCACGAGTTTTGGTTAGATTTTGTTTCTTTCTTTAGTATTGTAATGACAAAGGACAGTATCATGATCGATCCACCCAATGTGGCGGTGGTGTATGATTGGGCTAGACTTACTTCTCCTACTGAGAATTGGAGCTATGTCAAATTAGTTCTATATTATTGTATATGCAGGGATTATTTTCCATTATGGCTAATTTGACTCATTTGAGTCAAAAAAAGTTATTTTCTTGCGGTCGAAAGATTAAAGATGATCTTTCAAAAGATTAAATAGTGTTTACTTCAACTCCTATATTAACTTTACTCAAGGAAGGCATTGGTTTCACAATATCTTGTAATATTTTTGTAATGACCTAAGACATCTTTATGTCACAAATTATCTAGAATTAATTTTTACGACAAAGGAAATCCGTTTTTCAAACCTGAGAGTTATTATTTCAAGGGGAATAGTGGGGATCAAAAAATCTAAATGGGACACCCTACTGCCTACTACCAAATTGGTAATTTTGTGTTGCAATGGTATCACTACAATGGTTACTCAACAGCTACAATGATACTAGGGTAGTACCCAACTTGAATTATTTTTAAGACCCTTCTTTTATTTTAGCCTTCTTAGGTTATGTCCTTTCCCCCAACACACCTAGAATAAACTAAATACCTAGAGCTATGGGGTTTCAAAATCCATATTACATAAGGGAAATTTCGAGGCATACCCGACGAGAATCCACATAGGGAAGGATCATGTTATGTGCGGGATAAATCCCTCTTCTTAATAACAACAGAATTCATCTATGAGGTAGGTTAAGGTTTTACATTTAATATAATTAATCTTGATTCATGTAATAAAGATAATAACGCTGGGAGTTTCATGCCTTAGGCCTTCAAGCACTATGTTTGGATATTAAAAATTCTTTATAGTTGACTTTGGTCAACATCTTTTGTTTTGTGCGTCGGATGGAAAAACAAACTGTGCCAGCAGACCCAAAATATTAATTTTGAGTTGGTATCATAGTTGGTATTATTTTATGGCTCATGAATCCCATTTTTACCTTCGATTTGAGAAATTATAAATAGGGTACAAAGGTCAATTTTGTGAAAATGATCCTTTTTTAAAAGATCAAACGTCTCCATTGAGTTTGGAACATCAAATTTAGTCTACCAGCATATCTTATTATCATTCTCATGATTTTTAATAAATCTCAAGGGTCCCATTGCAAACTTAGAAAAAAGTACAAGATTACTGGTGTAGCACCAGCTGGGGTAGTCATTTAACCAACCAAGGAGCCACTTACGTAGCCAGCTGATGTAGTTTAGATCCTTATGGGAGAACTTGGTTTCTTATGCAGTGATCGTTTAAGCGACCATTTAGTCGCTTAAGCTATCACAATCGGTCACCTATATAAAAAATAATTTTCTCAATTCTCCACTATTTTGAGACTTTGAGCTTTGAGTTTTACAGTTTTTGAGTGATATATTCAATTTTGAAGCTTGGGTGCTCATAATTCCTATTTCAATTGTGTTACTATGATTTTTGTCGTCTAAATCTCATTCAAATAAGATTTCAAAAGTAAAATTTGATATTTTGGGCTCGAAAGGCCTAAAGTAGTTTTCTTCAAATTTAAACCCTAGTCTAAACCTTTTTTTCAGTTGAATTTTGTTTTATGGATTTCTTTAATCAGGAATAACATATTTATAAGCTTAAATTTTTGTTTTATCCTTTCTATCCAAAAACCCATTTTTGGAGTCCGTTTTGACCACAACTCAGAAATGGACAATATGGGTATCTTTTGTTTCTTTTTATGCATAGATTCTATATTTGTATGTTTTAGTTGGCTTTGAGTCCATTCAAGTGGGTAAATGTTTGTATTGAAGGTTTTTCGATGGAGATTTAATTGTTTGAGGTAGGTTATAATTTAACTTTCTTCAAAACGGGTTGCATAGCTAATACAAATATAACATGTTAAGGGTATGGGTATTAATCATTGAAATATTATTATTAATATTATGTTCTTATTTGTTATTAATATTATGTGCTCGTGTGGGGTCCAATATTGTTGTTCTTGGTGTTTAAGATATTATGTTCTATGTGTGACCTATGTGGAGGTCTTACATAATGTTGTTGGCCTTATGTATATAAATTTGGATTTTTTTCTTTTGGTGGAAATGTCTATGTTTGGGTTTATGTGATACCAATGACACATTTCTTGCATGTCTTGCTCTAATGGTACATGTATATATTATTTCACGGATGGTTAGTTTATTAAGTAGATTCTGGCTCATATGCTTATGAAATAGTTGGATATGAAATTCTCATTATGGTTTGGGATATTTTCTAATTGCTGGTTACATACCTACAGTGTGTATTTTATAAATCCTATTTTCTACTTTGCTCAGTCGGCCAAAGATACCTAATGAGTACAATTGTGTCATACTTATCCCTATTATGCCTATTTAGTGTATATCCAGGTACTAGTGTGTCTCATGATAGTTGAGTTTGGGTGGTGATTGAACACTTTTGAGGTATTGGCTGCTCTATGATTCAATATTTGACCCCCCACCCTATCATATCTATTTTATTTCCTGTTTTGAATTCGGAGATAAACTTATGTCCCATTTTGGATCTTTAGTTGTATTTTCAGGCTTTGAGTTGTATATAGATTGTTCTTACACTGTGTCACTAGGTTTTGGGATGGTTTAGATATTTAGGCTTCCATGTTTATCTTATATATGTAGCTTAACTTCGTTCTTGAAGTATTACGATGGGATTTGATCATTCTTTATTTTTTCATATTAGTTTGGGTAATTGGTCGATATGATGAGTGCCATCATGACTCTTGTTTTAGTTCATGAAAAATTTGTATTATAGCTACTAAATTCATTAGTCTTATTAGTTTAAGAATAGAGTGTTTGGTAGAGTCTTACAGATTAGTACGCAGATGTCCATATCTATCTTCGAGAGGCTATAAGATATCTCTAGGAAACTTTCTTATTTCGATCTTTATCATGGAAATATTTCATACCATGTGTACTAAATCATGTTTCACTATTTTTTATGCAGATGGTGAGGACTTGATCTTGTGATTCTAAATCATGTTCAAATGCCAAGATATTGTAAAAACATCTTTCAAATCACAAAACTATAATGTTTAATTCAGCAAAAGAGAGGGAGTTCATAATTTATGCTTTCAACAATCTTAAATCTCAAATTCACACATATACATATATATGTAAATCGATTTAGTGGGAAAAAACCACAAGGCCAAAGCAATAGTATCATTGAAACTTTCGAAATGCATAATCAATAATATAGTTTTCAAAACCCCATGAAATACAAGCATCAAAACCTTTAAATCATCCTTTAATAATTTCTAGCCCATGTAGTTTTTAGGATAAACCCCGCATACCTCTATTCTAGAAAATAATGGATGATTCTTGAAGCTTACGATTTGGGGATCCCAAATCTTCAATCTATTTCTAAAACTGACGATTGAATCTTTATTTCTCTTGAATACTTTGTAAAAACCCTAAACTATGTTCTTGGAGAATTATGATAAATATTACTCTATTTTGGATTCATAGGGATTACATCCCATGTTAGAGAGGATAAGGGATTGGAGAAATACCTAAATACCCTTAATGATACAGACTTGAAGCTGAATATTTGGCCTGGCGTGATACATTGGGCAATGCCATACCTAGAGAACCGGAGTACCTAGGGCATCGCCCTATCTATAGTGGTGCTAAAACCTAGGCGGCACCCCTCTTAGAGCGGCAGGGTACCTAAGGCGGCACCTGCATATCACCTCAAGCTACTAGAATTGGACACCAAACATGCCCTTAGGCTCATCTAAAAATTCTGAAACTCACCTATAATGCACTACGACATTGCCCCATCAGAACGAAATAAAAAAATCTAAAATCGAAGGTCAGGAATGTCGCGAGATAATTCACCAAAGTTAGGACGCTTATGGAATGAAGAAAGTCTCAACACTTAGCGAAATTTTGGAGTTCTAAGCTTCTCTTGACAAGATTAAAAAAGCTTTAACAACTCGGACAATTTTTGGGGTGTTACATTATCTCCCTTTTGGGAACATTCGTCCTCGATTTTCGCTGACTAGGCTTAGAGTACTTGTTGGTTAGACTTAATTAAAGGACGAGAACATCTGAAACATATATATACAATGGAAACTACTGATATACTAACTCTTCTACTAAGTATGCATAGTTGATGCATAGAATACCTGCTGAAACTATTGATGAGCTGAACTCTCATAATGAATATGCATATCTGATGCATAGATCTGTGACTGAGTTGTTCTCATGAATGGATGACTGATTCTACTGATAAGGTGAATTTCCACTACTAAGCATGCATATCTAATGCATAAGTATCTGACTAAACTAATTCTTGAAAGTATGACTAATTGTGCAACGATAACTGATGCAAAGCTTGTAATGAGAATCCAAACATGAACGTGTATGGATTTAAGGAATTAACACACCGGGGAGTTATAGGGTATCTCCCTCCTTGGGCACTATGTCCCTCTAATTCGTTAAATACTAAGAGTTATGGTTAATTGAAGTTGACCCATGTTTTGACGCTCACTCAAACTCGAACGGCAAGAAAGCTTTCAACCCGTCCTTGAGTTAAGGGACCTCTATGATCTCAATTCATGCTCAAATAGGTCCCCACATTACATAATTGATTATCATGCCAAATTTACATCGATGGAATAGATTATATCTTGGGGATGGTTCCAACGCATGAGACTTCGGATAGCAGGACTGGGTGTAAAGGTGGAAAACCACAATACTTGTCTGCCTAACTATTAAATTGAATTGCTGGCTATGCAGACTGAATTATACTAAAAACTTACCCCCAACTGGAGTATCTCTTCAAAACTCTTTCTAAAGAAGTTCTAGTATCATTGGGGAGCAAAGAATCTTAGGCATGATTTACACAAGATATATAACTAAGGAATCACAACCTTGGCACTACTCTATTACATGGAGTATGGACATTTAACTCATAAGCTAGGATAGAGTTTCCAAGCCTTAGGAAATGCAACTTCTTACTTTCAAGCTTAGCACATTTCTAGAATACTCCCTTAACTATATTATCCCCTTCAAATACCATATACTTTCGATTCAACTTGTAATTCTCATATGGGCATTGACAACTCTTTATACTAATGTCTAAAGTAACATAAATCCTTCACTATTGTCAAGCCTAATTCTAAATCATAAGATACAACATGCCACACCACAATACTAGTCTAAACCATATGATTCAATATTCTATATCCCCCTTTAGAGATCACACCTTAATCATAACGTGCCTTACCACTTCAATAATTTAACTGTGAACTCTTACTATAGATTTACTAACACATATTGTGATCCTTTACTAAAATCTCAACATGTCATTCAAAGCTATATCTATAACCACATATGAACCTCAAGGCAAACATTAATCAAGACATACTTCATATATTCTCTAAACCACCATCAATACGACTTCAACGCGCTACCCCATTAATATACACACACAAATTCCAATTAACTGCAATATAAATCAAAGACTTGGCCCCAATCTTACTTCTCACTTATGGACTTATCTAAAACAAGCATATAATGATTATTTATCAACAATAAACATTCGCTCATCACCACTGTCATTACATAAGAAGGAGTCACAAAAATGTTAGAACATGAGATGTTAAAGTATAAGACAATATATTATGAAACTTGACACTTATTTGAGGCCTGACGAACAACGAATCAACATCAGGTATTCATCAAAGTGATCTAGGATGAGAGTATACCCGTCCCTAAGTTGAATCTCGCCAATCATTTGGTGTATAGAATTAGTTATGGGAATTGAGCACACTATAAAGTGTGAATATATGAGTCATGAGCTGCATGACCTCAATTTGGAGTTCATAACATATGGAATGTGATTCCAACTACTGAATGAAGTGAAACTCCTCATTTCGGAACTGGAAGAGTACATGACTCTTTATCACAAGCATGGAGATGAACTATGATCATGGAACTGAAATGCAAGGCATGAGTAGGTATTGGGATCACTGAAAATTACTGAGATAAGAATGGGTTGAGATTCACCCTCACCATCTGATGTTCTATATCATATTGTATCACTACTAGAATCTAAGAGCCTTGGTTATTTGTTCTATCATCTCCCCTTGTCTTAAAGCCATCACCTTACTAGATTCTAAACTGAACCACACTTACTGCACTCTGGGGTATGGAATACAACAATACATGCAATTAGTAGAACTTAACCGGAATGACCATACTTGGAAGTGGAAAACCCACTACTAAAACCACCTTTTGAGATACACTCTTTCTATAGCCTCCAGTAGTCATCATATAATACTTGAACACTTACTAACTTTGATTCTTCATGAGTATCCCCAAAGTTAAATTGCACACCCTCTAGTGCTTCTACTTTTATTTCTAATAGCGCAACTTTCAAAGACTCAAACTTAGATTCTAACACTTATCATAAATAACAAACTTAGATTCTAACACTTAACATAAATATCACCTTTCTATATCTGTCATAGCCTACCAATATAAAAACTTCATACTAATGATCCTCTACCATGAGAATCAAGATCATATCAAAAGGCTCAACACTATTAATCAAAGCTCCTTAACTTGGCCATTTAGAACAACATATACCATGTAACTAGTCTTTTTCCACCTCACAACTCAACGGTACCACTAGCCACATACAACACGAAATAGCCTTAAAAAAATACCGCAACCTCATATCACCTTGGCATACTTCTACATCATACATACAACATCATACTTCATTACAAATCCAATAAGCTTAATCTCTTGCATACACTTTTCAAGCCAAGTAAATCACTTCCATAAAATTATTATCAATACCTAACCAATCATCACAACTACCATAATGGCCATCAACTGTCCAACTTAATGTCTAGTGCTAACATTATTTTCAATCCAACCTTACACACTATTCCTACTAAATATTCATCATTAATCTTAAGCCACTACTCTTACCACCACATCTTTCACTTAAATTCAAGCCTATAGTCTAGTATGAATCATCTACTACCAATGAAGAATACAACATAATATACTTATCTATCAAATTGGGACATTCTACCTAGATGCCCCAAAAATCTACTACACACCTTCTCACAAGTAATACTAGTTTACAAATACCAACAAAAAGAAGGTTAAGGGTTATAGTCACATAATAGACTTGATCAACCTTACTCTTATATTATAAACCCATACAATCTTATCTACTTATACGGCTTTCTAGATCATACTTACTTATTCAAGCATACATTTAGACTACCTTCAATTTCCACAATAACCATGGGTCTATAATTATATCCTACTGGATAATCTAGCCATTTTCATTGTTCAAGCAAACAACAATTCACCTTAACTAATAGCTCCTTCTCTTTCTTCTACTAAAATAACACACAAGGAAATATTGCTTCATTACCGACACATGCAAAATGATTCGGCCATACATGTATTCAACAAACACAAGAATAACAAGTTGAACAACAAGTTGCTAGTGAATCAAAATAGGCCTCAAACGACTTCACTAGAATTTGATTTTTTTGTGTTTTAAACAAGAAAATGAAATGAATGACAAGGCAACTATGATAGTGAAACAAAAGTGCCCCACATGGCTTCACTAGACTTTTTTTTCCAACAACACAATGATGACAAGATTACAAGAGATAGAAACTTGAAACAGAAAAATCAATGGTCTAAGAATACACATCCTACTCTGTATAAATAAAGATATGAGTTAAACAATTCTCCCGCAGACTACCATACAATCCACACATGCTACTAGCTACCACATTAGTCTATCACTATAAAGCGGTAAATCATCCCCAAATATAGAATATTCAACAAAAATATTTATGGACACAAAATCATCCTCACTTTGACTTCTAACCTTGCGGGTTCACTTCACCAAGTTCTTGGTCCAATATTGCTACCAATAGGTCATGACACCAACACTTTAACTTATACTTCTATTCGGGTGGAAATACAATTCCAACACTCTTCTATATATCATTCTCTCTTAAGCATGACATCTTCAACATAAATTTTTGAAAAGAATTGAATATACTTAATATAGAAGGTTGAAAAGCATGATTTCATCAAGATCAAGGTTTATACTAGAATCAATACACTCTAAAGCACTAACAGACTCTTCTCAAGTCATTGCAAGATTTTAAAATATTATATGGTTCAACCAGAAAGAATCATTACATTTAGACTCTAAACCTATGCACTTGAATCACCACAATAATGAGATATATCTGACAACATCAGAGTAAAGAAAGAATTGGGATAGCTTTACTTTTGTATGGATGATGCCATAGCATAAATTAGAGTATGGAAAAGGAACATTCTGACTCTATTGCATGAACTAGAACATAAAGAAAGAGAGACATTCCTAAATGACTTGTAGCCTCCTATTTATAAGTGTGGAGTTCTACATACCCATAAATAAGATTCTACCAGATGTGATTTTGTAGACACACTAGGACCATGAACCATGCTCTGATACCAAATTTGTCATGACTCGAACCGAGGCCCTTGTCATGACAAGCATCCCAAAGTATGAAGGCCAGGTATGCCCTTCTATATCTGGTAATCATGCACAATATTCATATGATAAAAGAAAATATGGAAAATGGAGATCTAGTATGGAAACATGGTCAATCTGAATTTAATCATAATACCAAAAACTATAATTCAAAAACATCTGAATTATAGCATCAAACTCAGTCTAGGAAATCTCTACTAAATCTCAAAATAACACTGTCTAAAATCTAGGACAAGGACCCAGTAGATCAAAACTATAGAATAATAAAAAACTATAAAACATTATGCCTTCTAAAATATAGAAGGCTCACCACTGCACAATCTCTTCTGCTGTCGAAATTAACTACTACTTATCTAGAACCCTAAACTGTGCCTCCGAACTTAAGAGGTTAGAAGGGGAGGGGGTCAATATAGATGTACTGGCATGTAGAGAAAATCCTAAAATAATAATTTATAATGAACATATATGAGATCAATTTAAAACAGTTCATAATCATACCATTTAGTACGAAAACACATAGGCATTTTAAAGGACTTGGTGAAAACATATGAAATCTATAACACTCTTTGTATTACTTTTGTGCTAGGTAGGATACCATAAAATTCTAAAAATTCCATGGGCTATATGCAAACTTCCATTAACTCGACAGCTAAGCCCCCAACCCAAGTATGCCACAAGGGTCGGAGTCTCTGAATTTACTGTGCCACCCGATCGTAAGTAGCTTACAATAATAATCTACCCATACCGAGATATACGATTTTAGGCTAAGAGGTACTTAAACTACTGCTTTCTTTGGGAAGCCACCTAACCCTCTTTAAGCCCCCTTTTAAAACTATATCAAAACATGCATTCTCTAAAAAACATACTCTGAAAACATGCTCTAAAAACATATTCTAAAAACATACTCTAAAACTCTGTTATTGCATAAATACATATGGTATCATTATACCATTGACTAGCAAGTCAAACTCTAATCCATTATTGTCTATCATATATCTTTGTATTGAAAATACAAGTTTTGAGACCAGTATTTCATTTACTCATTTCAGCGAATCTTTTTCTCAAATCTCATGTAAAAATATGTAATTCTTTCTCATACACACAAGAACATGTTAATATCAAAAAACACCCTCTCAATAACTCCAAATCATGTTCAAATGCCAAGATATTGCAAAACCATCTTTCAAATCAGAAAATCATAATCTTTAATTCAACACAAGAGAGGGAGTTCATGATTTATGCTTTCAACAATCTTAAATCTCAAATTCATACATATACATATATATATGTAAATTGATTTAAGGGGAAAAGATCACAAGGCCAAAGCAATGGTAGCATTGAAACTTTTGAAATGTATAATTAATAATATAATTTTCAAACACCCATTAAATACATGCATAAAAACCTTTAAATCATGCATTAACAATTTCAAGCTGATTTAGCTTTTAGGATAAATCCCTTGCACCTCAATTCCAAAAAGTAATGGATGATTCTTGAAGCTTATAATTTGGGGATCCCAAATCTTCAATCTGTTTCTAAAATTAATGGTTGAATCTTGATTTCTCTTGAATCCTTTGTACATATCCTAAACTATGTTCATGGATAATTTTGATGAATATGACTCTATTTTGGTTTCCTAGGGATTAAATCACGTGTTAGATAGGATAAGGGATTGGAGAAATACCAAAATACACATAATGATATAGATTGGAAGCTGAATATTTAGCATGGCACGATCCACCGGGCGGTGCCCTGCCTAGAGCACTAAATTATCTAGGACGTTGCCCTATCTAGAGCGGTGCTAAGACCTGGGCGGTGCCCCACTTAGAGTGCTGGGGTACCACAGGCAGCGCCTGTATATCGCCTCGAGCTATTAGAATTGAACACTAAAGATGCCCTTAAGATAGTCTAAATATTTTGAAACTTACCCGTAATGCACTATAACCTTGCCCCATCGCAACACAATAAGAAAATCTAAAATTAAAGGTCGGGAAGGTTGCAAAATAATTCACCAAAGTTTAAAAGCATATGAAATGAAGAAAGTGTCAACACTTAGCTAAATTTTTGAGTGCAAAGCTTCTCTTGATAAGCTAAAAAAGGCTTTAAAAACTCAAAAAAATTTTAGGGTGTTACAATTTTAGATATGTATTTATATTAATTTGTTTGGGGTAGACATTCTACTATGTGTCTGTATATTTTACTTTAAGTTTTGATTTTTCTAGTAAGCCTCTTGCTATTCTTATCCATGTCCCTACCATTATAAGAGACTCTTTAGTGGTAGATTAGGTGTACCAATCCTGTGTTATGACATTTGCTGGGTATGAGGCTTAGGTAGATGTGATTCTTGATATGGTATATTATGATGTCATCTTGGGTATAGATTGGCTAGATACATACCAAAATATTCTAGACTATTAGTCTAATATCATGACTTTAGCTACAATGATTGTGATAAGGATACCTTGGAAGGGTTTACTTTATTTGGGTCCCAATCGAGTTACATCCTGTTGGCATGTTCAGTTCTTGGTTGAGAAGGGATGTTTGTATTAGTTGGCCCATATTCATAATGCTAGAGTTTCCACACCTTCTTCTTTGGAATCTTTCTATATTATCTGCGAGTTCATGTATGCTTTGCCCATAAATTTGCCTAGTTTGCCAATGAATTATGATATTGACTTCACTATTGATGTTGAGCCAGGCACCAAACCCATCTTTATTCCTCCTTATAGGATTTCCCTAGTAGAGTTAAAGAAATTAAAGGATTAGTTGTAGGATCTTTGGATAAAAGATTTATCAGACTCAGTGTATTACCTTGGGGTTCACCTATTTTTATTGTGAAAAAAAATGATAGGTCTATGTGTATATGTATTGAATATCGATAGTTAAATAAAGTGACTGAGAATCACTATCCTCTTACTCGTATTGATGATTTATTCGATCAGCTTCTGGGTGCTTTAGCATTTTTAAAGATTGATTTAATGTTCAAGTGTCACTAGTTAAGAATCAGAGCTTCGAATATCCCGAAGATAGCTTTTTCGACTTTATAAGTTCTTGGTCATGTCCTTTTTTTTAATCCCAACATAGAAATGGGCAATATGGGTATTATTATGAGTTGTTTTTATGTCTTTCTGGTTGACCAATACCCCAATTGCATTCATAGAATTAATGAATTGGGTGTTTTAATCATATCTTAATTCTTTTGACATTATATTAATAGATGATATCTTTGTTTACTCCAAGAGTGAGGTTGATCATAAGAATCCTTTATAGATTGTACCTTTAGAGGACAAGGGATGAGAGGTTGTATGAAAAGTTCTCTATGCGCGAGTTTGTGTTAGAGTCTATGTTTTCATGGGTAATGTAGTGAGCAAGGATAGTATCAAAGTTGATATAGCAAAGATTGCAACGATTCGTGATTTGGCTGGGCCTACCTATCCCATCAATTTTTTGATTTTTGTTAGTTTAGTGCATAGCTGTAGATGTTTTGTTAAGGGTTATTCATATATTATGGCTCCTAAGACTATGTTGGCTCAAAAGAAAATTTTAGTTCAGTAATTCGCTGATTGTGAGGCAAGCATTCAAACCTTAAGTATATGTTGAACTCAATTCCTATATTGACCTTGCCAAAGAAGGGCGTGAGTTCTACTATATTTTGTGAGACTTCTAGTGTTTTGTTAGTTGCGGTTTTAATATAAGAGGGTAAGGTAATTGTGTATGCTTCTCATCAGTTGAATCCCCAGGAGAAGAATTACCCTACCTATGAATTTGAGTTATGCGTGATTGTGTTTACTTTGAATTTATGGAGGAACTACTTGGATTTTGTCATGAGATCTTCTTAAATAATCATAGCCTTCATTATTTCTTCACCTATTAAGATCTTAATATTAGGAAGAATCATCGGCTTGAGTTGCTTGAGGACTATGACCTACTATTCTCTATTATCAAGGCAAGGATAATGTTGTTGTGGATACCTTGAGTCGGATGTTGAGTAGTATGGATATCTTGGCATATCTTTTTACCTTGGAGGGACCTTTATCTTTAGTGGTTCAGTCTTTGACTAGCCAAATGTTTAGGTTTATATTTTGGCACAAGGGTATGTTTTGGTATTTATGAAGGCTAGAACTTTTTTATGGACCAAATTTGGGCTCATTAGTTTGGCGATACTGGATTGAGAGTGATTCAGGATAAGGTGTTGAGTGGTGAGGCTAAAGAATCCTCACTTAATTCAGATGGTGTTTTGAGGATTGGAGGTCGAGTTTGTGTAACGAAAGTAAGTGATTAGGTGAGATTGATATTGGAAGAGGCTCATTATTCCAAATATTCCATTCATCAAAAAATTACCAAGATGCATTATGATTTGAGATATCACTACTGGTGATGTGATATGAGAAATAGGCTAGTAGATTACGTAGATCATTGGCTATGTTACAATCAAGTAAAAGATGATCATTTCAAGCCTGGTGGTTTGCTTTAGATTTTAACCATTCTCGAGTAGAAGAGGGAATAGATGAAGATGGACATCATGAATGGGTTTCCTCATACTTATCGTGGTTCTAATAGTCTCTGGTTTATCATGGATAGATTGATCAAAATTTACTTTTTTTATTCCTTCTTAGATTTCTATTAGTACACAGAGGTCAACCCACATCTACATTTGTGAGATAGTTTGTCTCCATGGTGTACTAGTGTCTATCATCTCAGATATAGGTTTATTTTTCACATCTCAATTTTTGTAGGCATTTTTGGAGAAGTTTGGTAACCTGGTTATTATTAGTACAACTTTTCTCTCCGAAACGATGCTCAGTCAAAGCGGACTATTAAGGTTTTAGAGTATATGCTATGCACTTATGCTCTAGACTTTAGAGGTTAGTGGGAGCAACATATAGCTTTGGCAGAGTTTCAATATAATAATAGCTATCATCCCAGTATTGAGATGCTCCTTTTGAGGCTTTGTACGGTAGGTGTTATCGCTCACCAGTTTGTTGGTTTGTGGTTTATAATGTTAGACCCCGAGGTATAGACTTTCTTCATAAGTCTTTTGTTAGAGTTTTAGGTCATTCAGGATAGAGTTTGAGTAACTTAGAGTAGAGAAAAATGTTGTTCAAACCGTAGACTTTGTGGCTTGAGATTTAGCATTGGTGATCGATTCTTCCTTCATGTTATGCCCATGAAAAGTTTAAAAAGGTTTAGGAAGAGGGGCAAGCTTATCCCCAGGTATATTGGACTATTTGAGATTCTTTGAACAACTGGGGACATAGCTTATGAGTTAGCATTGTCCCCAGATTTATGAACTTTTCATGTAGTTTTTCATGTATCCATATTACGATGATATATTCCAGATTTTTGTCTTGTCATTCATTGGGATATAGCGTAGTTTGGTGAGAGGTTCTCCTTTTTTATGGAGCTAATCTCCATCCTAGCCAAGGATGTAAGGCATATGCATTCAAGAAATATTTTAGTAGTTAAATTCCAGAGGAGAAATTGACCTGTGATGAGGCTACTTGGGAAGTCTAGTCGATATGTTTAGTAGTTATCCCTAAATTTTTGCTGATTTAGGTATTTCCTTTGCCTTTAGTTTGAGAACGAACTAGATTCTTAGTGGTGGATAATGTAAAGGCTTGATTTTATGAATTATTCATTTTTATGTGATTTTACCATTTTACCCTAACTTGTGGTTGCTACATGATATTTTTAGAGTGGGGAGATGATTGGCATGGTTCCTAATACATTATGGTGAGTTTTGTGCGAGTTTGTGCTTTTTATAGTTTAAAAAGGCTTTGTAGTTGACTTCACACAACATCGTATGTTTTGTGTGTAGGATGGCAACACGGTCTGTGCCAATAGATTCAAAAGGTCGATTTTGGGTTTGTGGTGTGGTTGGTTTGATTTTATGGCTAGTGAATCTCATTTCAACCCCTCATTAGGGAAATTTATAATGGAGTCTCGGGGGTTAAATTTTTAAAAATCATCCTTTTTTGAAAATCTGATGTCATTATTGAGTTTAAAACGTTGAATTTAGTCTAGTAGCATATCTCATTTGCATTCTCAGGATTCCAAACGAATCTCGAGGGTTCCACACAAACTTGGGAAAAACTCCAAGTTTTCTTGTACAACACCTATTGAAGAAGTCACCTAAGAGACCCTATGGGCTCTTAAGCAACCTAGGGGCTGCTTAAGTGACCACATGACATCATTTAGCCTTTTAAGCAATCACAACTAGGCACCCCTATAAAAATAATTTTCTCAATTTTCTACCATTTTTGTGACTTTGAGCTTTTGGTTTTAGAGAGTTTGTGTGATTTCTTCCATTTTCAAGCTTAGTTAAGCTCCAAATCAATATTTTAGTTAATCTTCTTTGATTCTTGTCATCTAAACCTTGTTAAAATACGTTTCAAAAGGAAAATTTGGGAATAATGGCCCGAAAGGCCTAAAATAATTTTTATCAAATTTAAACCTTATTTTATACCCGTTTTCACTTGGGTTTTCTTCTATGGCTTCTTTTAACCATGGGTAATGTATTTATGAACTTAAATTTTATTTTTATCCTATTTTTTCGAAATCCATTTTCCAGTCCATTTTGACCCAAACTAAAAAATGTGCAATATGGGTATCATTGACTTTCTTTTGATACATATATTCTATATTTGTTGGTTTTAGTCAGTTTCAAGGTCGTTAAAGAAGTGAAGGGTCTATGTTGAAGGCTTTTGGATTGAGATTTCATTGTTCTATGTGGGCTATGCTTAACTTTCTTTAGACGTTGGGTAACTAATACTGAAATAAAAGCATGCAATAGCGAAGCAGCTCAAAATTTAAATCTTACAAAATTTACTAAGAATGAACCTTCTATGCATCATATGACTTATATCTTACAACTCGTAGGGTGTGGGTATGGGTCTAGGACCCTAGTCATAATTTGGTCAGTGTCACATTTGCTAAGCTTTGTTCTTGGTACAAAAAGAATCCATACGAGTCATATGCACATGATATGAAAAGTAAGGTCCCAACCATATATTATCAGTGTCTATCCAAGATATTTCTGCTTAGGGTATGACTTAAAGGGTACTAGTCATATGGTGATGGTATGAGTTAGGTGAGGGAGTTGTATCTAGAACAGAATATGGTGTCAAACTTTGTGATCAATCCACGAGTAGAAGGCACCACTCGTATGATGTGGGTACAAGTGGAGGGGTCCAATTGACTCTCCTTGCGGGTCTTCTATAGATTTTAATATGAGGGCATATTAAACATTTCCCACCCCAAGCCCTTAAGACCTCACGTCTTAATAACATTTTTTATCCTTTCATTCCCCACTTTAGAATATAAAAACATTCTCAAAACTCTCTAAAATTCTTTAAAAGAGATTGGTCTAGGGTTTTATCAAGGTGGTCATCTAGAGGATTAAGGATCAAAATCACTCTGTGAATCTTTGTAACTCAAGCATGTGACTCTTCTTTCATTTTTATTTCATAAAAATCACGTGTCTTAAACATTGTTCTTGAATCATATATGGTTGGTTTAAAATCTATGGTTGAGGGTTTGAATACATAATGTTAAGTATCATTCTCTCATGAGTTAACTTATGATTATATGTTTTTTGGATAATGGATTTACACGTGTAGGGGCATGGAAATTGTGGTTTAATGAATGGGTCATGCATATCTCTAACTTGATGGTTTTTGACTTAAATAATTATTTGATGATGGTATGCCCTCAACCTGATTGTGAAAATGTCTATAAGCAGAATTTTGTCACATGATGAATTGTGTTTTGAACTAATGCTTGGCATAAGAATGTCAATAAAGGATGAATGGTTTTTTAAAGGTGTTGATGGCCATTAATTGAATTAAATTGTGTCTTGAAACTAAGGCATTGGTCTATTAATGTACATGGTTGGTAAATGGTTTCATGAAGATTTTGTTGGCCATAAGTTGATTTGAATTGAAGCCCTGGTGGTTTAAATGGCTAAATGAGTTTGAGTCCTTAGATATTGAATTAAATTGATGTCTTTGCACAGACAATGGGATTGAGTCTTAATGTTGAATAAAAATGGTTATGTCATGTCATATGTTTGTAAGTGGGGTTGGTATGACCATACCAATGAGATGTCTTTGGTAAGTAATTAGACTAATGGTTGTATGTATGTGTAAAGAGTGTTTTAGTTGGGCTTTAAAGTGGGATGTGTATCTAGGTTGTGAAAGTGGAGTCCGATGGACTAACACTAGAAACCACACTAGCGAGTGTGGGTTTCTATATGATTGGGAGGTTTGAGTAATCAGAATTGATATATGAATGGGAGGTTTGAGTTCCCTATATTCTATACATTGCTACTTTAGTCACCTTGATTATTTTGGGAGGTTTGAGTCCCCTCCGTGATGGCATAAACGTTTATGGATATTCTCTGGTTCATGTGGCTACACGCACTATAGGACTCTTCTATCTTTGGGAAAACTATCCCGTATAGCCCGTGGGTGACTTATTATATGACAGTTATTCTACATAACTTGGGTAAAGGTTTTTAAAAGTTTATGCTAATCCTTTCTCCCTATCTCGACACTATATATAGAGAGAAGGATGTATATATGTGATTGCATATGATGATATGAATTGGTTTTTAATAGTGACATTATTTTATTGCTCTATCCCAGAGTTATGTGCTAGCGTTCCAACTGCTAACCATCTCTGGCTATTTTATCCCCATGCAATATCGGAACTAGAGTTTCTTCTACCTTTTCTATCAAGAGATCGGGTGTTATAGTTGGTTTGTGATTTGGCTTTGAAGTGGTGAGCTTCCGTACTTTAGAAGTCTTCATTTTAAAGTCTTTTTATTGTATGATTCCGACTTTGTTTAAACTTTGTTTTGGATATGTTTGGGAGCCTGTCCCAATCGGTAACTCTTTAGATTTGATTAGAGACTTTGTCACACTATTATTAGTATGTGCAATGTCGGTCGTGGTCTCAGAATTTTTATTGGTATTGACCCCTTACCCGATAGTGTTGATTCTGATTATACTTTGATGTTTTTATATAATTAAACTCGAATCTTTTTGTATGTTCGAGATTCAACTGACAATTGAGGTCGTTGAGCTAACTTTGTTAGATGAAAGAGGTAATCTCTTGTCCACGTAGGACGTAAAATACCTATCACAGTCAGGCCTTAGTTCGTAGTCATGACAAAGGTTGTATCAGAGCCTAGGTTTGGTGTCATTGGGTGTTTAACAGAACCGTGTCAAGTAGAGTCTCTTTTATGAGCGTGTAGCATGCCACACTTATAAGAGAGAGGCTATAAGACATTTAGGAATGTTTCCATTTCTTGTTGTCTTAATTTTGAGCTATAAACTCCAAGGTCATTTGATTATTCTGATTTCCTTTTGCTCTTCTTTCAGCTCATGCATCCACAAAGATCTAAATTCATGCAAACTCTTCTGTAACATCTGGGGATGATGTGGATGTAGCTCATGCAACTAGTAGGGTCCAATTTGGTCAAGGGCTACTACATCTGACTATCCTCATGAGGTCCCACCTGACTCCACTGATCCCACTCCTGAGGGTGACACTAATACTTAGTCGTCCCTTGGGGAGGTTACGAATATTGAGTTCCGTCTCTCCATCACCTTATTGACTAAGTTGGTCATATCTCAGTCCCAACAGTTAGGTTTAATCACTACTATTATTAGTTTATTTGAGGCCACTAGAGTTGGCTAATTTATGAGGTTACATCCTCTAATGTTTATAAGTAAAAAGGTTGAAGTGGATCCTCAAAGATTTATTGAGGAGATAGAAAGATCTTTCAAGTAATTCATTCTTGAGAGGTTGAAGGCGTAGAGTTTCCTGCTTAACAATTAAAAGATACGGCGTGCCAATGGTATGAAGAGTGGAAATAACCGAGAAGTGAGTATGTTGGATCTTCCTTATGGAATGATTTCTCTAGTTTATTTTTGGACTGGTTCTTTCCACAGGAGTTGAAGTAAGCTAAGGAGGAAGAATTTATTAACTTAGGGAAGGATAACAGTCAAGGAGTATGCTTTAAAATTCCATCAAATTGTCCCGGTATGCTTCAGAATGGTATCTAATATGAGGTCCCGAATTAGAAAGTTTGCTTTAGGATTATCCATTGATTCATGAGATTAAGGCTTCCTTGTTGATCAAGGAAATGGATATTTTAAGATTGGTTATGTATATGCAGCTGGTTGAAGAGGAGAAAAAGAAGGGGTTAAAATTAGTGAGGGGAAGACTAAAAGGTCTAAGTTTTCAGAATAGAGCGGAGGCTAACAACAGAGTGGGAATTAGCCTAAGATAAAAAGTTGGGGGAGTTATAACTCCTATTCGATGGCTAGTGTGCCCTACCAAAAGTCATCGAGAGATAGATATTTTTAGGGTGGTGATGCTCCCTACCAGTCTCAGACTAGTGGGCCCCAATCAATAATTTCCTACCCTCCTTGAAGATTTTGTGGTTAGCATCATCTTGGTAAGTGTGAGAAAGGGATGAACCAATGATTTATGTGTGGTCAGATTGGGCATATATAGTGGGATTGTCCTTCTAAAGTTTCTTCTGGGAACATAAGGTTCCTATAGCCTCTTCTTCTGATCTGTGACCAAAAGGTGCCACTTCTGGCTCTAGGACTGGTCTGAACCATCTTTATACTTTCCCTACTAGTTAGGAGTTTGAGGCATCTTCAGATATTGTTACTCGTATGTTAAAAATCTTTTCTCATGATGAGTATTGTTTATTTGATCTAATGTCCTCTCTCTCACTCTCATGTCCCTATTTATGGTTGTGCATTTTAGTTTTGATCCTGAGTCTCTGTCTGACCGTTTTTTCTATTTCTACTCTAATAGGAGACATTGCGGTGGTCAGATGAGTCTATAGAGGATGCGTGGTAGCTACTGGTAGTAGAGAAACTCTGGTGGATTTGATAGAGGTAAACATGGTTGATTTCAATGTTATTTTAAAATGGACTTATTGAACTCGTGCTATGCTTCCTTATATTTATTGACCCATAAGGTCGTGTTTAAATTTACTAATGAGCTAGTTGTTGAGTGGAAGGGTGGTTTTCTTGCTCTTATGGGGAAGTTTATATCGTATCTTAGAGTTCAAAGATTAGTCTTTAAGGGTGTCTCTATCATCTAGTCGGTCTAAAAGATTGTAACTTGGATTATCCTTCTTTACATTATATCTTGGTGGTGAATGACTTTTTTGACGTCTTCCCCAATGACCTTCCTAGTGTCCCTCCTGATAGGGAGGTTGATTTTGGTATTTATCTTGTTTTAGACACTTATCCAATTTTAACTTCCTCATGCTGAATTGCTCCAATGCAATTGAGGAAGCTTAAGAGGCAGTTAAAAAATATTTTAGACAAGGGTTTCATCCATCCTAGTATGTCTCTGCAGGTTAATCGGTGTTATTCATATGTAAGAAAGATGGTTCTCTTCGGGTATGTATTGTTTACTGGGAATTGAATAAGGTGAAGGTAAATAATAAGTATTCCCTCCCGAGGACTGATGATCTCTTTGACAAGTCTTAGGGTGCCAAATTCTTCTGTTAGAGTGATCTTTGGTCTGGGTATTATTAGTTAATGATTAGGGAGGTGGATATCCCTAAGATAGCTTTTCGTACTCGATATGGGAATTTTGAGTTCTTAGTGATGTCCTTTGGATTAACTAATACCACAACGGCGTTAATGGATTTGATAAATAGGGTCTTCTATTAGTTTTTGGACCTATTTTTTATTTCTTCATTGATGACATATTAGTGTACTCTAAGAGTAAGGAGGATCATGCCAATAATCTCAATCTTGTGTTGCAGACGTTGAATGACTACTAGTATATGCCAAATTCTGTAATATAAATTTTAGTTGAATGTTGTAACTTTTATTAGTCATGTCGTGTCTAGTAAGGGAATTATAGTAGATCCTCAAAAAGTTGTTGTTGTTAAGTAATAGACTTGACCTATGAATCCAATTGATATTTGAAGATTCTTAGGTTAAGCCGAATATTATAGGAGGTTTATGGATAGATTTTCTTCTTTTGCTGCTTCATTAGCTAAGTTGATAAAGAAGTAGGTGAAGTTTTTGTGGTCGGATGCTTGTAATGGTAGCTTAGAGAAGCTAAAATATAAGTTGACTTCTGCTCTAGTTTTGACTCTAACTGAGAGTACCTTGGTTTAGTGGTTTATTATGATGTGTCCTGGGTTGATTTGGGTTATGTTTTAATGCAGCATGGTAAGGTTATTGCTTCAGCCTCTAGCATTTAAAGGTTTTTGAGAGAAACTGTCCTACTCATAACTTGGAGTTGTTATCCGTGGTGTTCACGTTGACAATTTGGTATCACTATATAAATGGGGTCCATGTTGATATCTTTTTTAAGGATCAGAGCCTACACTATAGGCTTACTCAGAAAGATATTAATCTAACCCAAAGGAAGTGGTTTAAGTTACTGAAGAACTGTAATATGAGTCTTCGCTACCTTTTAGGTAAAGCTAATATGGTTGTTGATGCTCTTAGCAGGTTGTACATAGGTAGTTTGTCATATATTAATAAGGATAGGTGGGAATTGGTGAAGGATATTCACCATTTGGCTAACCTTGGAGTTTGTCTCTTAGACCCTAAGGATGGTAGTGTGTTTGTGCAACAGGTGGTGCGATTATCTATTGGTTCAAAAATAAAGAGAATAGGTATTGGATCCTTTTTTTTATGAAAATCAAGGATGTTGTGTGTAAGCCAAAGGTGATGGCTTTTTA
The DNA here is from genome assembly GCA_030864225.1 of Capsicum baccatum var. pendulum. Classification (NCBI taxonomy): domain Eukaryota; kingdom Viridiplantae; phylum Streptophyta; class Magnoliopsida; order Solanales; family Solanaceae; genus Capsicum; species Capsicum baccatum. The sequence goes on from CM061553.1 coordinate 119,786,917, forward strand.
GATCGACGGTGATTGTATCTAGAGGTACTAAGGGAGGTTGTGTCTTCCAAATGTGGATGGGTTGCTAGGCAGGATTTTGGCCGAGGCCCATGAGGTATGGTATATTGTTCATCCTGAGTATATGCTTACTCATGACCTTAAGGAGCTATATTAGTGGAACAACATGAAATGGGATGTAGCCAACTTTGTGGATAAGTGTTTGGTATGTCAACAAGTGAAGGTGGAGCACTTGAGGCCCAGTGGTCTACTTTAAGAGATTGAACTACTGGTGTAGAAATGGGAGATAATCAATATGGATTTTGTTACCAGTCTTATACGGTCACAAATAATTATGACTCCATTTGGATATCGGTTATAGGATCACAAAGTCCGCTCACTTCTTGCTAGTAAGGATTAGTTATTCTGGTGAGGATTATGTGATGTTGTTTCTTCTAGAATTTGTATGCATAGTGCGCCCATCTTGATTATTTTGGTTCGTGATACTCAATTCTCATCGCACTTCTAGCTGTCATTTCAGCATGGTCTAAGGAATAAAGTGAGTCTTTTTACTTCTTTTCCCCAATAGTCGAATGGGAAAACCGAAAGAACTATTTTAACTTTATAAGATATGTAGTGAGCCTATGTGGTTGACTATGGTGGTAGTTGGTTCAACCATCTACCTTTGATTGGGTTTGCTTATAACACTAGTTACTATTTTAGCATTAGTAGGGCCTAATTTGAGGAATTAGATGGTAGAAGGGGGAGATTTCCTATTGGGTGGTTTGAAGTTTGTAAAGTTGAGATATTTGTCCCGAATTTGGATTACCAAGCTATAGATAAGGTGAAGGTAATTCGGGATACACTTAAGACTGTCCAAAGTCGCAAAAATTCCTATGTGGATGTGAGGTGAAGGGACTTGGAGTTTGAGGATGGAGATTAGATGTTCTTGAAGTGTCTCCTATGAAGGGAGTATTGTGGTTTGGAAAGAAGGGGAATATCAGTCGTCGATATATTGGTCCATATGTCATTTTGAGAAGGTTTCGTAATGTTGCAAATGAGTTTGAATTTTCCTTTAGCATGAGTTCCATTCATCCAGTATTCCATGTGTCTATGTTGCAAAAATGTGTGGCTTACCCTTTGTTTGTTTTCCCTTTGGAGAACATTGGTAACTTTTATTTTTGTTCTATGAGGAGGTCCTAGTGAGGATCTTGAATTGTCAAGTTCGTCGGTTGAGAAAAAAAATGTGGATTCAGGGAAGGTTCTATTGTAGAACTAAAAGTCTGAGTAAGCTACTTGGGAAGACAAGGAGGACATAAAGTCCAAGTGTCCATTCCTATTCCTGATTCCAGAAAATTGTGCTTGAGGTATGTGTTGTTCTTAATAGCTTGTTTTCTACCTTTGTTGACTATTGATTATGAATGCCGTGGTACTTTATATGTTAAAGGTAAGAGTAGATATGTTTGAGGCTTAATCGTGCTTGTATTTTCCTCATCCTATCATTCAAGGACAAATAATCCAAAGGGGGGAGACTGAAACACCCTGAACTTTGGCTATTGAAATATTTACTGAGTCTTGAACCTTCTGTGCATCATACGACTTACACTATGCCACTTGTATGGTGTGGGTACTAGTCTAGGTCCCGAGTTGTATGTTGGTCAGTGTCATATTTTCCAAGTTCTGTTCTTAGTACGAAAAGACTCCATATGAGTCGTATGTACATAATACGAGAATTCAGGTCCTAAATGTATTTTTGCTGTCTAGCCTAGATGTTTCTCCTTAGGGTACAATTTGAAGGGTACTAGTCACATGGTAATGGTATGAGTTAGGTGACAGAGTCATATGTTGGACTGAATATGGTGTCCAACTTTCTGATTAAGGTACGAGTAGAAGATACTACTCATATGAAGTAGGTACGAGTAGAGGGGTCCAATCGTACCCTCCTGCGAGTCTTCTACAGCTTCTTAAATTGAGAGTATTTTAGACACTTCCCACAAACATTTCCCACCTCAAGATGTTAAGGCCCCACATCTTATAACACTTTTTGGCCTTTCATTCCTCACGTAGACGATCAAAACACTCTCAAAATTGTCTAAAAATATCTCAAGAAGATTAGACAATTTTGAGAGTATCATCAATGTATTTGGTTGTTTATATATAAAGAATGTCTTTTTTGTGCTTTAAAGAAAGATGTATAATCGGGTCGTGAAGGTGCTATCCACAGGACTAACACCTAAAAATATGCTAGCCTGTGTAGGTGTCTATATGACTGGGAGGTTTGAGTCCCCCAAATATATATTTGAGTGGAAGGATCGAGTCCCATATATTGTATACATTGGTGCTTAAGTCACCTTGATTATGTTGGGAGGTTTAAGTCCCCCATAATGGCATTAACAGTTATGGATATTCTCTGGTTCATATGGCTAGACGCACTGGGGTCTTTCCATCTAGGGGAGAGCTAGGCCCATATAGCCCATGAGTGCCTTATTATATGATGGCTATGCTAACAACCATGGTTAAGGTTTTTAAAAGCGCATGTTAAGCCTTGATCCCTATCCCGATAGTATATATACGTATTTATATATATGTATACATATGATGATATGACTTGGTTTTGAATAGTGGCATTATTTTATTCCGCTATCCCTAAGTTACATGCTAGCATTCCAACTGCTAACTATCTCCAAATGCTATATCCCCATGCTATACAAGGATTAAAGTTTTTTCTACCTTTCCTATATAGTGATCAGGTGTTTGAGTTGGTTTGTGAGTTGACATTGAAGTGGTGATCTTATATAATTTTTAAGGCAAGTTTTATATTGTTACTCATTTTATTTGATTAGGGGCTTTGTCAGATTACTGTTGTTACGGGCGGTGTCAATACTGGTCTTAGAATTGGCATTGGTATTGGCATTGATCCCATTACCCAATTATGATGATTATGGTTATACTTTGATTTTTTTATATAATTAAACCCGTATCTTTTTATATATTCAGGATTCACCCAACAATTGAGGTTGTGGAGATGACTAGGTTAGATGAAAGGGGTGATCTTTGATTGACAGGGGACTTGAGATACCCATTACAGCCAGGCCCTACTTTCGGTCATTACATATAGGTATCGGTATTAATCATGAAAATGGCGGTATTATTGTGATGTGCCCATATGAAGGTCTTACATAATGTTGTTGTCCTTATGTATATGTATATTGTTGTTTTGTTTTTTGTGGAAATGCCAAATTTGGGGCTTATCTGGTATCAATGACATATTTCGTGCATATCTCACTCTAATAATACATGTACTATAATTGATCATAGATGATTTTCTTATAGAGTGATTTCAGCTCATGTCCTTGTGTAATGGTTGGATTATATCATATTATCATATATAAATTCATAAGGCATTGGTATATCTATGGAAATACTAGTTTTTTGATAGAAATATGAAAACTTTAAAAAAACCCTGTGAAGATCATGGGCTAGATAGGAGTTATGGATACTGGATTAGTATTGGTATTGGTTATTGGATTGTATATAGGTTGTGACCCCTCATGGGTCCTTCCTTTGCACAGTTCTCAACAGGTGTATATGGAGGTTGTACGACAACCACAGACATATCATACAAGCACCATCATCACCATTATCATTCTCGTTATATTTCATACATTATGCATCTTCAATGTTGTACATTATGTTTAATTGGATGCCTATCTATACTTTGCTTCTTTTTTTTGTACTTGTACTTGGTATATGTTCTTATATTTAAAACTGTTAGTGGAGACAGTGTTGGTGCCATTTTTGACATTTTCTGATTGCAAGTGACATTCCTATAGTTTGTATTTTATATACCATATTTTCTACTTTGCACAGCCGTCCCATGATATCTACTCAGTACAAGTGGATGATATCATCCCAACTACGCACTGTTGGTGCAAATCCAGATATGAGTCCACTGTACGGAAGCTTAGTTCGGGCGACGAATGGATTCTTTTGAGGTCATGGCCAATCTATGATTTTAGAGTCGACATCCTACCACATCCTATCTAGTTTATGTATTATTTTGTATTCAGAGACAAAATTTTGTTCTTTTTTGTCTCTTTAGTTGTATTTTTGACTTTGAGTTATATGTTGATTGTTCTAACACTGTGACCCCAGGTTTTGGGATAGTTTATGTATTGTTTTGATATTGATGTTTTTGCATTTATTGTGTATGTGAGGTTTTTCCATTTATTGTGTATGTATGGTTTGATTATGTGTGGTTTATGTATTGGATTTTGATGATATTTTTTCTTTTCGTATCAGTTTAGGTGATTGGCTTAACCACGATGAGTACCATCATGACACTTGTTTTGGGGTCTTGACAATATGAGATAGTCTAGGTGGTTTTAGTCACTTAAGGATTATGATCTCACTATTATTTCTCATTTGGCTAAGAGAATGTGGTAGTGGATACCGTGGGTTGGAAGGCAGCAAGTAAGGAGAGTTTGGCTTATATTTTAGTAGAGGATCTTTATTTAGCCATAGGCGTGCAATAATTGGCTAAAAACTTGGTTCAGCTTGACATTTTTACACATGGGCTTGTTATGGCATATATGGAGTCTAGATCCTCATAGATACAGTAGATTCAAGCTTGATATCGTGATTATGAAGAATTGAGAGTGATGTATGATATAGTAGTGAGTGGCAAGGTAAGGTAAACATCGGTTGATCTCGGGGGTGTTTTAAGTATTAGCAAATATGTTTATGTGTCCGGAGTTAGTCATTGGATTAAACTAATCCTAGAGAAGGCTCATTGTTCAAGTCATTATATTTATCTAGGAGCAACTAAAATATACAATTAGATGAAGCAACACGGTTGGTGGTGTGGAATGAAGAAAGATATTGTAGAGTTTATGGCCAAGTGTTTGAATTGTCAATATGTAAAGTATGAGAAATAGTGATCAAGTGATACGATACAACAGATGCTTGTACAAAAGTGGAAATAAGAGAAAATTACTATGGACTTTATTGTTGGCCTGCCCCTAACTTTGATTCTATCTAGGTAATTATTGATAGGTTCACTAAATCTGCACACTTTTTACAAGTGAATGTAAATTGTACTACGAAGAAGTGGGCCAAGATCTACATTCAATATATTGTTCATTTGAATGGTGTATCCATCTCTACTATTCTTAAAAAATATTTGTAGTGTTCCTTTAATTTTAGAGCTCTATGTAGAGTGTATTGGGTACTCAACTTGAGATGAGCATGTAATTTAACTTTGATATGGATGGCCGAGTAAGAGCAGACCATTTAGGTGTTAGAAGACATGATTTGAGCATAGGTTTTGGATTTTGGTGGTCATTGGGATAAGTTCATTCCTTTAGAATAGTTTTCCTAAAACAACAATAACCATTTCAGCATACAACTGATACCTTTTGAGGCTTTATATGGAAGATAGTGCAGATTCCCCCTGTGGGTTGGTTTAATTCTTCTAAGGTTAGGTATTGGGGCACTGACTTGTTGAAGGACTTTATGGAAAAGTTATATTGATTCACTAGAGGATTATGATTACCTAGATGTCCAAACTTGATTTACGAGTTGTGATGACATCTACTTTATGCCTCCATTAGGTAAGCCAAACCTTAACTCGAAGCTTAAGAAAATAGGTTAACTCAGTGGAAAATTCCCAATCATAGACAAAAATGAACAACACACTTATAAAAAGACAAAAATGTTTAAATAGATAAAACAATCCATAAAAGATAACATCCCATGACCTGGTAGAGCCAGTACAATAGCAAATAAAAGTATTATATCTAAAAAGACTTAGAATAGTCAACTATATCCATATCTATAAGGAAAGACAGAATATCAAAACAAATAAGGAAATAGTTGACTCCAAATCCAAGAGCTCACACTATCTTTAGAAGGATCAACATAGCACAATCAACAATCAACGATGACAACTAGTACTCGTATATGCACTAAAAAGGTTCAAAAGTGTAGTATGAGTACCCGAACAAAGGTAACTCAGTAGGTATCAATGGTTGACTGAGATAAATAATGATATAAGTATGTTAAAATACAAGATAACATAACTAAGTGTAATACCCTGGGAAAATTGTTATTGAAATTTTGTGCATAAACATGTTGGGTTCTATATTCTAGAATGAATTATAAATTTTCCGTACGGAATGTCTTAGATTATGACCCACCATTAGGTAGAGTATCGAATAATCTTTCCAACGATATGTGGATCATCCAAAACGGACACCTGAGCGACGAGTTATGAACATTCCGATCGAATTGTGAATAGTACTGAACAGTGAAATGAGTAGGAAAAAGTACTGAGGCCTGATGTATTTTTGATCCAACTTCAAATGATCATAAATCCTAGTACACAATGATTTGGGTGAGATAATATATATCAACGAAAAGATATGAGAGTCCTCTTTCTAATGAAATTGGTTTCATCTAATTTGGATAACGGAGTAAAACATTATGTTTGATCTACTTCAGACTATCAAAACAGCTCATCGAAGGACAGATTTAAGAATTATTTGATTTTTATGGGTGTTTTGGTCATTCCCCCTCGCCCAAAAGTCATCCAAACCCTATATTAAAGCCTATTAGAAGTATTATATGTTATATTTCATCAAATTCCCAAAAAAAGAAAACTCTAAGCTCCTACATCAAACTTTAAGAACCTCCAAAGTGCAACATTAATTTTGCAAATTTATTCAAGATTCCAAGTTCCTAGTTCAAGAACTCCAAGAACCATCATTCAAATGCATGATTAACATCTCAAAAATGAGTATCGATCTAAAGTTCATCATTCATGGTATGTGGGGTTTTTCAACAAGAACTCTCTTTCGTTCTTGTGCCCAAAAGTAATTTTCTTTACAAAGGCATGATTTTTATTTGATTTTTATGAATTTGAAGCTTGAACCCATATCTTATGATAATTATTATGAAATCTTAATGTTTATGATTTTGAAAGATGAATTTACATGTGTGGAGATATAAAGCATGAATCTTGAATGATATTTATCATGATTTTGATATTTGGGTCGTGAATCCCCATTGGAAATTGTGTTTTTTGAGAAAGTGTGTGTTATAAGCACGTTGATGTTGAATATTTGAGATATTTTGAATGATTTCACCTTTTGGTCTTAATGGAGTTATTTTGAACTTGAGTATGAACGAAATCCACAACATGGTTGATTTTGATAGATGAGAAGCATGATGGGTCCCGATGTATATTTATATATTACTGAAATTGTTTTATTGTGGATTGTCTTTGAAATGATTTGAGCTAAGTTCGAGAGAAATCTTTAGCACCGAGTAGGAGGTATAAAACAACCTTAGTTCTCTAGAACTACATGCCCCCGTAGGAGTGAGCCTGAGGCTAATTTATATAGTGATCACTAGTTTGTGTAGATTTGATATCAATAGTCTTACTTCAATGGCAAGGATAGGACGGCTCTCCCTAACGTGGGTTGTAAGTTGGACTCCATGTAGCTCACATAGTTTATGTCGGTTATAGGATCTCCTAGTGTGTATGTGTTTCCTATTATCTATGGTAAACGGTGAAGTGATTTGTAAGTGGAATTGTGAAACTTATTATTTCAAAAGATTTAAATGATATTTACATTATGAGAATTTATATTATTGATGAACTGAAAGTGATTGACAAATTATATGATGACTCACATGTGTTATTATACTTATTTCATCCTCTCATGATTATGATGATTTTCGTCGGGCTATGTGAGTCTTTCATACATCTTGCATATTTCTTATAAACATTGATGATGATGATGTTTATAAAATTGCATACACCCCCATATACTCGGTTTTTTTCGATGGTACAGACCCACATCTTTGGATGTGCGCTGCATTTTCTAGGAATGTAGGTTCAGGTGCTCAGTTCCAGGTTCGATAGTGATTCTTTGGGCATGCTGTTCTACATCCTTTGTCATGATGAGTCCTCATATTCTGAGGATGTGATGTCTGATGTTGGTTTCATGGAATTGTTTACATTTGATAACTAAGTATGAGTTAGTTGGGGCATGTCTCAATGGCTCGCTGGTTTTATTGATTTTATTCGAGGCTTGTCAGATTAGTATATATTTTGGGAGTTGACTAATAAGTCATATTTTGTTATCTTTCTAAAATTCATTTATTATTGGATGATGATTACTCTATTAATATTTGAGGGTTATTTATGGAAACCCTATTGATTCATGTTGAACAAAATAAAAATAGCTCAAAGGGTTAGCTTGGGGATACTCGTAGCCTCAAGCATAGTGTGATGCTCTGGAACCTATTCTCGGGGTGTTACAAACTTGGTATCAGATCTTAAGGTTTTAAGGTGTCTTAGGGAGTCTGACAAGCCGCATTAAGTAAAGTCTTAATCATCGGTATGTAGCGTGCCACATCTATGAGCAAGAGGCTACAAGACATTTTAGGAAAAAGTGTGATTCTTTCTTTCAGAAGTCTATCGTGTTTAAAGTGTCTCTCTCTACTATTGGTTTGTTCTCTCCTCTTTCTGAAATATGCCTCCACATCGAGCGAGAAGAAATAATGATGGTCATCAACCTCAACCCGCTGAACCATTGAATGAAAATGTGTCTCACGCTGAATTTTGGGTAGCCTTTCAGGCGCTGGCCCAAACTGTTACTGCAAATGTTAAGGCCAACCCAGGCTCGACTCAACAGTAGCAGGGAGGTGATTCAGCTGCTGCCAGGATCCATGACTTCATGCGGATGAATCCGCCGAAATTCTATGGGTCCAAGTCTAATGAGGATCCACGATTGTGTTTAGAGGAGGTGCGGAAGATTACTCAGGTGATGCATGTATCTAAGGAACATAGTGTGGAGTTGGCTGCATATAGGTTGAAAGACCTTGATTATGACAAGTTTGTTGCTTAGAGAAAAGGTAGAGGTGAGGGAGTTGTCCCTACGACTTGGCAAGAGTTCCAGGATGTATTCCTGGATAAGTTTTTCCATTTGGAGATGAGAGAAGCAAAGGTGGAAGAGTTTATGAACCTCCGGCAAGGCTCTATGACTGTAAGGGAGTACTATCTGAAGTTCAATCAGTTGGCCAAGTATGACTTAGTGGTTGATAATCAGGCAAGTATAAGTAAGTTTGTGAGTAGAGTGTCTAGTTATGTGGTTAAGGAGTGTAGGTCTGCTATGTTGAATAGTGAGATGAATCTTTCTAGGCTGATGACTCATGCCCAACAGATTGAGGCAGACAATATTAAGGAGAGAGATAGAATAAGAGGGTCTAAGAAAGCTAGGTACGAGCAGCACAGATAGGGTCAGACTAGATCGCAGGGAGGGACTCACCCTTAGTATAAGGATCATTCGTCTATGCCAGCACCGTCATCTGCTAGTGCTCCCGTGCCTAGAGGTAGGCAGGAGCAAGGTAGCAAGTCATATACTTCTAGGTCCCAGTACAGTACTGCCAATAAGCTAAACAATCCTCTATGTCCTAAGTGTGGTAGGGCTCATTCGAGTGAGTGTTGGGGTGAGAAAAGGGGTTGTTTAAGGTGTGGTGACATGGGTCACAGAGTTAGAGATTTTCCAAAGGATGGACAAGGGCATCGTGACTATCATCCTCAGACCCAGACTCAGAATGTTAGTGCTCCAGTTCCAATACTTTCCCAGCCCCATCTCAGGATGCCTCTTCTAGCAATGCTAGCGGGCAGCGCCAGAATAGATTATATGCCTTACCGTCCTTCCAGGAACATGAGAACTCTCCCGATGTTGTTACTGGTATGCTTCGTATATTTCAATTTGATGTGTATGCTTTGTTGGATCCTGGACCCAGTTTCCTATATGTTACACCTTTGATTGCTGTGAATTTTGAAATGAGTCTTGAGATTATTACTGAGCCTATCCTAGTTTTTACCCCAGTGGATTATTCGATTGTTGCCCAGAAAGTGTATAAAAAGTGTCCTATTGTCGTTTTTCATAGAGTCTTGTTGGATGATCTGATTGAGTTAGACATGGTAGATTTCGATATGATTCTGGGTATGGATTGGCTGTATTCTTCTTATGCCTCTATTGATTGTCAGACCTGAGTGGTCAAGTTTTAGTTTCCGGGTGCATCCGTGTTTGAGTGGTCTGGAAATTCTGTGTCACCCAAGAGTGATTTTATCTCTTACCTCAAAACTAGAAAGCTTATTTCCAAGGGGTGTATTTACCATTTGTTTAGAGTCAAAGACACTAAGTCTTAGACTCCAATTCTCCAGTCTGTTAATGTTGTTAATGAGTTTTCTAATGTCTTTTTGGATGATCTCCCAGGGATACCTCCTGACAGAGAGATAGAGTTCAGGATTGATCTTCTTCCTGATACTCAGCCCATTTCTATTCCTCCTTACCGTATAGCCCCTGCAAAACTTAAGGAGTTGAAAGAGCAACTCAAAGATCTACTAGATAAGGGTTTTAAAAGGCCCAGTGTTTCTCCTTGGGGTGCTCCTGTGTTATTTGTAAGAAAGAAAGATGGCTCTTTGCATATGTGCATTGATTACTGCCAACTGAATAAAGTCACCATAAAAAATAAGTACCCCCTTCTGAGAATAGATGATTTGTTTGACCAATTGCAAGGTGCAAGTTATTTCTCAAAGATAGACCTTTGTTCCAGCTATCATCAACTTAAAGTTAGGGAGTGTGACATCCCAAAAACTATTTTCCAAACTCGTTATGGCCATTTTGAGTTTCTTGTTATGTCTTTTGTGTTAACTAATACCCCAGCAGCTTTTATGGACCTCATGAATCGAGTGTTCAGACCATATCTGGATATGTTTGTCATAGTGTTCATCGATGATTTGCTGGTGTACTCTCATAGTGAGGATGAACATTCTAATCATCTCCGAACTGTCTTGCAAACCCTTAGAGATCACAAGTTGTTTGCCAAGTTCAGTAAGTATGAGTTTTGGCTAAGGTTAGTTGCTTTTCTAGGTCATATCATTTCTTTCAAGGGTATTAGAATTGATCCTCAAAAGACTGAAGCTATTAGAAATTGGCCTAGAACTATTTCTCTAACTAATATGCAAAGTTTCTTAGGTTTAGCTGGCTATTACCGCCGTTTTTTGATGGTTTCTCCTATATAGCGTCTCCTGTGACTCGGTTGACCCAAAAAAAAGTGAAGTTCTTGCGATCCGAATCTTGTGAGAAGAGTTTTCAGGAGTTGAAGACTCGACTCACTTCAGCCCTTGTTTTGACTTTGCCTAATGTTGTTGATGGTTTTGTGGTGTACTATGATGCTTCGAGAGTTGGGTTGGGTTGCGTATTGATGCAGAAGGGTAAGGTGATAGCTTATGCTTCTGCATAGTTAAAACCCTATGAGAAATATTACCCCTCCCATGACCTTAAGTTGGCTGCTGTTGTGTTTGCTTTGAAAATATGGACACACTATTTGAATGGTGTCCATGTTGATTGTTTTACTGATCATAAGTGTCTGCAGTATGTGTTTACCCAGAGAGAATTGAATATTATGCCGATACGATGGTTAGAATTGTTAAAGGACTATGATATAAGTGTGTTGTACCATCTTGGCAAGCCCAATGTTGTGGCGGATGTACTAACTAGAGTGTCCATGGGTAGTGTTTCGCATGTGGTAGAAGGTAAGAAAGAGTTCGCTCGTGATGTACATCGTTTCGCTAGATTGGGGGTTATGTTGTTTAACTCTGCTGAATGTAGTATAGGGGTTCAGAGTAGTTCTGAATCCTCCTTGGTTTCGTAAGTGAAAGAAAAGAAATACATAAATGCTAGTTTAGTTAGACTGAAGGAGTCAGTCAAGGACCAAAAAGTAGAGGTTTTCTCCCAAGGGGGAGCTGGTGTGTTGAGATTGAAAGGTAGATTGTATGTCCCGAATGTTGATGATTAGAGACAGATGATTATGGCTGAAGTGCATGGGGCGCAATATTCTATTCAACCTGGTGCCACCAAGATGTACTTAGACTTGCAGGAAATCTATTGGTGGAGTGGAATGAAGAAAGATATAGCAACATTTGTAGCTAAGTGTGCAACATGTCAACAGGTTAAGGTTGAACACCAAAGACCTGGTGGTATGATGCAAGAGTTTAGTATTCCACCTGGAAGTGGGAAGAGATAAATATGGACTTTGTCATTGGTTTACCTCCTTCCCGATGCCATCATGATTCTATTTGGGTTGTGGTTAATATATTGACTAAGTCTGCTCATTTGTTGTCTGTTCATACTTCATATACTGCTGAGGATTACGCTAGATTGTATATCGAAGAGCTAGTCAGACTACATGGAGTTCCCTTGTCTATCATTTCGGATAGGGGTACTCAATTCACTTCGCAATTTTGTAAAGCTTTTCAGAAGGGTCTTGGCACCCAAGTGCTTTTGAGTTCTGCTTTTCATCCATAGACCGATGCTCAGGCTGAGCGGACCATCCAGACCTTAAAGGATATGTTGTGAGCTTGTGCACTTGACTTTAAGGGAAGTTGGGATGGTAACTTACCATTGATAGAATTTGCTTATAATAACAGCTTTCACTCTAGTATTGGCATGGCTCTGTTTGAAGCCTTGTATGCGAGGAAATGTAGATCACCCATAGGTTGGTTCAAGGTGGGTAAAGCGGCTATGAGTGGTCCTGATTCTGTATTCGAGGCTATGGAAAAAGTTAAGTTGATTAGGGAAAGGTTGAAAACTGCGCAGAGTACTCAGAAGTCATATGCGTATGTTAGAAGGAGAGACCTTGAGTTTTAAGTTGGGGACCTAGTGTATCTAAAAATTTCACCCATGAGGGGGTAAAGAGATTCGGAAAGAAGGGGAAGCTTAGTCCCCGTTATATTGGTCCTTACATAATTCTTAGTCGTGTTGGTAAGGTAGCTTATGAGGTCAAGTTGCCTTCCAAGTTATCCTCTGTTCATCTAATATTCCATGTCTCCATGCTTAGAAAGCATATTAGCGATGCTTTGGTAGTGGATTCCTCTGTAAGTTCTTACATTGATGTAATAACATGGGAAATGTTTTGTTGAAATTTTGTGTGTAAACGTGTTGGGTTCTATCTTCTAGAATAAATTATAAATTTTTCGTTTGGAATTCTTAGATTATGACCCACCATTGCGCAGAGTATCCAATAAGCTTTCCAACGATATATGGATCATTTAACAGTAAAATGTGCAGGAAAAAGTACTGAGGACAGGCATATTTTTGATCCAAGTTCAAATGATGATAACTCCTTGTACACAATGATCTGGGTGAGATACTATATATCAACGAAAATATATGAGAGTCCTCTTTCTAATGAAATTAGTTTCATCCAATTTGTCTAACGGAGTAAAACGTTATGGTTGATCTACTTTAGACTATCAAAACAGTCGACCAAAGGACAGATTCGAGAATTATTTGATTATTAGGGGCGTTTTGGTCACTCCCCCTCACCCAAAATCCGTCCAAACCCTATATTAAAGCCTATTAGAAGCATTATATATTATATTTCATCAAATTCCCTCAAAAATAAAACCCTAAGATCTTATATCCGACTTCAAGAACCTCCAAAGTTCACCATTAATTCTGCAAATTTATTCAAGATTCCAAGTTCCTAGTTCAAGAACTCCAAGAACCATCATTCAAAGGCACAATTAACATCTCATAAATAAGTATCGATCTGAATTTCATCATTCAAAGTATGTGGGGGTTTTCAACAAAAACTCTCTTTCGTTCTTGTGCCCAAAAGTAATTTTCTTTACAAAGGCATGATTTTTAATTGATTTTTACGAATTTGAAGCATGAACCCATATCTTATGATGATTATTATGAAATCTTGGTGTTTATGATTTTGAAAGATGAATTTACATGTGTGGAGATATAAAGCATGAATCTTGAACGATATTTATCATGATTTTGATATTTGGGTCGTGAATCCCTATTGAAAATTGTGTTTTTTTAGAAAGTGTGTGTTATAAGCACGTTGATGTTGAATATTTGAGATATTTTTAATGATTTGACCTTTTGGTCTTAATGGAGTTGTTTTGAACTCGAGTCTGAAAGAAATCCACAACGTGATTGATTTTGATAGATAGGAAGCATGGTGGCTCCCGATGTATATTTATATATTACTGAAATTGTTTTGTTGTGGATTGTCTTTGATATGATCTGAGCTAAGTCCAGGAGAAATCTTCATCACCAAGTGGGAAGTATAAAGCAAACTTATTTCCTTAGAACTACATGCCCCCGTAGGAGTGAGCCTGAGGCTGATTTATATAGTGATCACTAGTTTGTGTGGATTTGATATCAATAGTCCTACTCCGCCGGCAAGGATAGGACGAATCTCCCCAACGTGGGTTGTACATTGGACTCCATGCTCACATGGTTTATGTCGGTTATAGGATCTCCCAGTGTGTGTGTTTCCTTGTGTCTATGGTGAACGGTGAAGTGATTTGAAAGTTGAATTGTGAAATTTAATCTTTCGAAAGATTTGAATGATATTTACATTATGGGAATTGATATTATTGATGAACTGAAAGTGATTGACAAATTATATGATGACTCACATGTGTTATTATACTTATTTCAACCTCTCATGATTATTATGATTTTATTCGGGCTATATGAGTCTTTCATACACCCTGCATATTTCTTAAAAATATTTATGATGATGATGTTTATAAAACTACATACACCAGCATATACTTGGTTCCTTTCCATAAAACTGACCAGCAACTTCGGACGTGGGCTGCATTTTCTTGGAATGTAGGTTCAGGTTCTTAGTTCCAGGTTTGACAGTAATTCTTCGGGCACACTGTTCTACATCCTCTGTCGTGGTAAGTCCTCATGTTTCGAGGACGTGATGTCTGATGTTGGTTTCACGGAATTGTTTATATTTGATAACTGAGTATGAGTCAGTTGGGACATATCGCAATGGCTCGCTGGTTTTATTGATTTTCTTAGTGGCTTGTTAGACTAGTATAGATGTTTGGAGATGACTAATAAGTCGTATTTTTTTATCTTTCTAAAATTCTTTTATTCTTGGATAATGATTACTCTGTTGATATTTGAAGGTTATTTATGGAAACCCCATTGATTCGTGTTAAACTGAATGAAAATGGCTCAAAGATTTAGCGTGGGGATACTCGTAGCCTCAAGCACTGTGTGACGCTCAGAAACCCATTTTCGGGGCGTTACACTAAGTCAAGGTATAGAAATGAATCTGAATTATCTCTGATACTGATAAACACAATAAGTAATTTAATCGGGACAATGATATAACACAATGCATCAACACATGCGACACTTTTTGTAAAGTATTAGGAAATGAATCGTATTAATAAAGCCTAACAAGGAATCACACAAGAAATCACAAACTACAAACTTGGATCCTATACGCAAATTGGTGCAGAAAGTAAATAAGTTATCACAGACTCCCATATGCCTGGAGATACCCAAAAATAGAATAAAGCTAGAATTCATCATTATAACTAACGAACTGGTTATTTAACCATCATTCCATAATTTATCGTCAATACATTACTTACCAACATTTTCAAAGTACCCACGTTCCATAATACTATCATCATTTAACAATTTTATCATCGATACTGACTAGTCAATATTTATTAGCTAACCATCTCTTGTTAACTAACTAATTTGATTACTAGTCATCATATAAACTCTTGTCATCCTTTTTCACTATTCATCCCTATCCACTAATCACCATTTATTTGATAACCATCATTTATTAACTAGTCATCATTTACAAGCAAATCCTCTTATATTAGTTAGTAATGATTAGTTACATAAACAATATCCACTACTAATCCTTATTTATCACTAATCATCAACTATACCACCTTATAATTATTTATCACTAATCAACAATTATCAATAATCCTCACAAGCCCACTAGTTTTCATTTTTATAACTTTCGGGCTATATCCGACATCCCTAATATCGACATCATAGCTAACCTGTATATATAGACATAAAATCATATCACAATAAATAGCCAAATTTTAACCGATATATCTACACATAGGTACATCAACATAATCATCCTCAACCTCTTTGGATATCAATGTATCATCATAATCATCCTCCAGACATAGTGGGTATATTAAAAATCATCATCATCTTCCGAAATTGAACTTAGTATAATCAATATCAATATTATCTTTTGGAATTGAATCGGGTTTAATCAACATCATCATCACCTTTCAAAATTGAACCGGGTATATATGTATATAGTAGCTGTCCAGACTCAAACTGGTAGCCACATCATCTTAGTCGGTGGTATAATCAATAGCATAAGTTCTAATATAGTCAAGTTTTATGAATTCTACCATAATTATAGTATAACTTCCCATAAAATCAAGAAGCATGACTTCTAGTATAATTAGTAACAGAATTGCTAAAATCATCAGTAAGAATGTTTTCTAGAATGATTACTAGCATAATTGCTTAGCATTGTTATAATAATAATAAGTAATAGCATAGGAAATAACTTATCAATAGCATGGTCAAAGGCTTATCATTAGCATAATAACCAATAGCTTGTCACAACATGATTCATCTTTCATCATAGCATGAGTAACAATCTAATTCATTAGTCTATAAATACTAATTCTAAAGGAATTATTACTATAACCATCAAGTGCCAAGGTTCCTCAATATTGCCTCAAAAGGGAATTCTCTGGGCATTTAATAGGAATGTAAGGGTTTCAAGATAACTAATTATCAATCTTGACTTAAGGAGGGTCGAAAAGGTGATTTCTGTATCCCCTAGATATACTTTGAGAAAAATTCTACCCCGCACTATGTTAAGGTTTCTATATCCACTCTTAGATGTATAGCAATCCACAATTAGTCCTAAGGTAAAGTTTTTTGCGAAGCATAACAATTAAGCCAAAATAGTAACTAAGGCAACCTCTTTTAATGTAAAATACTTAAGCAAATCTTACCCTAAGCTTAGGTGTCTAAATAATTTTGATCTAACTTAAATATTCTAAGGCATTCTTATTCTAAACATGAGTAATGAAGTCCAATTCACCTAAGGCATAAGAAAAATAGGTCAAGTATTTCAACTCTGTGGTTTTAAAATAGCCTGAATGGTCCAACTAACCCAAGTCTTGGATTTCATCAATCCAACACCTAAAACCTACCAAAAATCTAACATAATATCATAAGAATACTAGGGAATATTTCAATCTAACAAGTGATAAACCTAACATACCTCGACATCGAAGAAAGGTCAATAATCAGCTAAACCATTGTTTTTCCCTTCCTAGAAGCCTCCTAAAGATGCCAAGCTATCATAAATACATTCCACTCATTGATAAGAGAATAATATTAATATTTCACCATTATCCTTTAGATTCAAAAATTACACAAACACCTCATGTGGGTCCTATATATAGAAATCATATTTTTGAAACCAACCCAATAATCTAACATGCTCAAGGATTCATTAATAGAAAAATGGGTGAAATTCAAGACAAATTGTGGCTAAAATCAAGACCTTAATATTTTGGTATTTAAAGAATGTAATCACTAAAATCCACTAAGAAAAGGGTTAATTCTTACTCAAATCAGAAGATAATCACAAAAATAAATGTTAAACAAGATCCCAAGTTACCCACAAACCTGAATTTTAAGTTATAACACTCTTTAGGGTTTTTTCTCGCAAGTGATGGATGAAAATATTTGTAAAAATAGACTTAAGTGGTCTTTTATACCCTTTCCAAGTTCGCAGGAGTCGCTATCATGACCCCGAGTTTGCAAGTACTAGTCTTGATTTTAACTTACATGCTACGATCACAATATTATCCTACGTAAGTGTAACATCCCGTGCTAATCTTAGCTTGATTTAGATTTTAGTTGCATACATATAAGTCTTAAAGCCTAAAAATTTTATGAAGTGTTGGGGACTTATTAATTTTAAGGCCTCTTAACTTTGAGGATTTTTAAATCACTTTCCAAATCCTAAGATGTTGATTTTTGAATTAATTCATGTTAAAGGGTGTAAGGAGCACATCTGGGGAAGTTTTCAATTTTTTGGATGAGGATTGGGTCATGTTTGGATAATGATTCCACCATCTCATTATGATAGCATCGCGTCACAATGCTAATAGCGATGGCACACTTACCGTGTCGCGCTGGCCATGTAAGCCACAATCTAGGTACAAATTTAATTTCCATAGGGGAAATTATGTCTTTTTTCCTTAACTCAATCCATCAAATCACTAATTATAACGTTGGTTATGGAATTATTTGCCGATCTTCTCCAATTTCCTCTCAAAAAGTAACCCTCTCCTCCCAAAAGATCATCAAATTCCATTACTTTCTCTCCTAGAAAACCAAGAATTCAAGTTTCCCATTCCTATAACCTTTAGGAAGGCATCAATATTGGTGGTTTTTCTTTCAATATTAAGGGTTTAAGGTATGTGGGAGTTTATCAATTGGTCCTCTTTCACCCATAGAGCCCCAAAACCCTTTTTTCAATTTAAGAATGAATTTTCTATCATCATGGTATTTTGTATGTTCAAAAAAGATTGAATTTTATGTTCAGTTTTCTTATGTGTGATGTCCATTCATGTGCCCTTTTCACTCATGGAGTCCAAGAACCCTTTTTATTATTAAATTATGACTTTTTACATGATTATGTTGAAATCTTTCCATGAATATCTTGTTATTTAAATTTTTAAGTTTAGATTATAATTGTTTCCAAGTAGAATGGATTATGGTATGTTTTGATGTTGTATTTCCCATATCATTCTCATTCACCTCAGGATAAACACCTAATTTTTGTTTTTTCATGTAATTATGCTACCTCATCATGTTTAAAACAATCCTCATGTTAAAGTGTTAATCTCCATGTGTTTGGTGAAATTCCAAAGTTATGGATTTTGAATAATGATTCACTTTTATGGTTTTCACAGATTGTATATGTCCTTATTATCATTTTATTTCAGTGATGGTGGGTTATCAAAACCCATACCTTGTTGTTTGCATAATTTTAGTATATTCAGAATGATTTCAGATAAACCATGAGCATTGTCATTCAATTAGTTGTTATGATCTATGTTTTGCTTAGTTAAGCTTAATTTAGTCCAGTAAACTATATAATTCAGTTAGGAGTAGGATTCAACACCGAGAGAACCCAGGGATGGAGACATTCCTACTAGTTTAGCATTTGACCCTTAGTAGCAATCACTTAGTTACAATACTATATAGACAGTATAGGTTTGAGATGTCTTCTTGCCATTTTAGGTTTGACATATATCACATGAGATTCCTGCCAATTTATGCATCCACTTAGGGTGTTTTCTTAGATATGATGCACTTTGGTGTGAATTGCAGGTAACATTGGTCTACAAATGAGTTTGAACAAAATGTGATGAAAAGACCTGGAAAAGACCAACTTTGATCAGTATATAAGTCAACACCAAAGTCAAAACCAACCAATACAACTCATATGCTGAGTCGTAAGCATAATAAAACTAAAATCCAAATTAAGAAACCATGTATAAAGAAGATACAACTCACATATCCTAGTCATAATGCGGGATACAAATAGTATGTTGAACCTTGAGCATAGCAGAATCCAAGATACTATCAAGGAATTGAAGTATCAGAAGGATACAAGTACAAAGTCTGAGTACAACTCATATAGGGATATCAAATGCCAACCAATGTTCAAGATTATAAGAGACTGAAGTGTCAGGTGGATACTGATCAAGAACATGAGTCGTATGCATAGTTACTACTCCTAAGCCAAAGTCATTAGCTAAACTTATAATTGAAGCCATGTAAATATTAGACGCTAAAATGGTTACTATAAGGCAGGGTGCGACTAGTAATTTGAGTGTACGAGTGAAAATCAAGTCGTACCGACTATCGACTGCCGACTTAACTTTACCTTTTCTATTTTATTATAGAATTTTTATGCTATTTTGAGATACTATAAATACCCTAGGTTTTATTTTTTATTTGGTTATGCTTAGTGATATTCTTTTACACACAAGTACATACTTTTATAATTATTCTTGAGATTTGAGGGTTTTATTCAATTAAAGACTTTGGAGTTTGTTCATCTTATTCTTGTGCAATTGATTTTATGTGTTATTTATTTATAATCATGAATTCATGCACAAACATGAGTTGATAATCTCTTTAGCTAGGGTTGTAGGAACCCTAGTGGATTAGCTACGTAGAGAAAGTGTGACACTCATCTGTTCTAGGGTTTATGCATGTATCCTAATTCTTCTACACTATAATTGATTTCAAGTAACTGCAATATATTGAGACAAAAGCATCTATATTCACATTCTTTCCATAACTAAGAATGTTGAGATTGGGAAAAAATGATTAGGATAGTAAATTTGGGATTTCTACATTTACTTTATAATTTTTGCATTCCATTTAATCACTTGATCCAATAATCAAGGATCAAGTGAACTGAGGCCATAGCAAGGGACAACAAGGCAATACCCGACGATGATAAGAAAGCCTAAGGGTAAAATTTATCTTCGCACTCAAAAGGTAGCTGATATTACCTATCTTGTTGGCTTTAAATGTAGAGAACTTGAGTAGTGGGTTAATTACGGGAATTCTATGAAGTTGAGAAGCTAGGGGAACGTAGACCTAGTATACATCTCCTATTAATTACAACTCAAAAGAACTCAGGAATTGGTTACTCTTTCCTACAGGTAACAAAATCTCCCATTTGATTTCCTTTACTGATCAAGGATCAAGACAAGTAAAACAACCATGTGGGATCAACCCTAACCTAGTTGAGTTATTATATTTGCATCGATCATATTATACTTTTGATGTGAGGTATAGTTTTGGGAAATATCCAATTTTTGTGTCATTTCCAAGGAAGATTATTAGAGTAGTGATTTGAATTGGTGAAGTTCTCGAGTTTTTAATTTTTTATTTTTATTTGGCATGTGCTAGTGTATAAAAAACAGTAGGAGTAGAGGCTATCCCTTACTCCCATTTTATCCAGAGCCAGAAACAATCCTTCATATATTGAGAAGGATGTCAAGATAAGTTCTTTATAATGTGAAAGGTCCCCTAACTCTGGACCTCAATATGGAACTCTCACGTAATCAATTAGACATACAAAATATTATAGACATACAGACATAACAACTATTACAGAGAGAATTTAGAAAAGCTGAAAAAGCTAGACTGGCTGCTGAAACCGAATTAGCACAGTAATGTGAACTAGATAGAAATAGATAAGTTATTGATCATCGGGTTCAGAGAAGAAGAGTTCCATATATTCCAGCATACCATCACTTAGATCCATACGAGGAGGAGGATGTAGACATAGGTTATATTGACCCTACTGAGACAAGAGCTATTGTTCCTCCTTCTTTAGCCTATAATGTAAACTTTGATATAACTTATTCTATGATCCAAGTATTGAATTTGTAAAGTGTATTTTCAAGAGTAGCTAAGGATAATGCAAAAGTGCACGTTGCTAATTTTCTTGGGATCGGCACAAACTATAACCTCCCAGGGGTTGATCAGGAAGCATTGAGATTGAGGTTGTTCTCATTTTCTTTAACTGGAGAGGCATCTCTATGGATAGGGGTACTTCCAAGAGGATCTATGACTACATGAAATGGGTTGAAGATTTTGAGCAAATTTTTCCTTTTTGCATGGATGCTACAACTTAAGTATGAAATTTATAACTTCAAATAACTGCCTATAGAATCAATGTACGAAGCATGGTTTATATTTTAGAAGCAGCTGAGTCTGGTGCCAAACCACAGAATCAGAGGATCTAATTTGTCAAAAATCTTCTGTCAATCACTGAGTGATAGTTAGAAAGTCATGGTAGATACTATTTCTTAAGGATCATTTATGCGTCTTTGTTGGTATTCTGCACAAGAATTCCTTGATAATATTCCAATTACAAATAAAGGATGGAATACTAGAGATTCTAATTGTGGTAGTGGTAACTACGTTATTAGAGCGATAAACACATATAAAAACCGTAATTATATAGTTGCAAAAATGGTAGCACAACTTTAGAATGATATTGGATTACTCACAAAACAATTTACTTCACTAAATTCTAAGAAAGTGAACATAGTAATGGCACTGGGGTATACTTCCAAACAATTTGAGATTGAATCTGAAGAAGAGGCAAACTATCTTGATCATAGATTGGTGGATTTCGAAGCCCTAGGGCAAGGAAATCAAGGTTATAAATATTAGAATGGTAGATATAGAGGTAGAAGAAGAGACAAAGATGACGATTAGAGATATAAGGATGACTATAAGTAGAAAATTGACAAATACATTCCACAAGGCAGTTGAGATACAGAGTCTAGTATTGAAAACCTATTGTCTAATCTAGTATTGGTACAAGAGAGTTAAGAATATTATCATAAGGATATGAAATTATATATGTCAGGAATAAATCAAAAATTCAAATCACACACCATAATAATTAGGTAGTTTGAGAAACAATTCATGAAGATATTAGTCACAGTAAATTAGAGACAGCCTGGCACTCTTCCAAGTAATACAGTGGTAATTCCCTAAAATGATAGTCAATGTTATGCCATTACTACTTGGTGTGGTAAAGTTACTTCAGTTACACCTACACCTACTATTGATGAGCAAAAATAGAATGATGTTGAGCTAGTTGTTGTGGGAAGCAGCAGTAATCCAAATGAAGGAGATGAAAATGCTATGCAGCTTGTGATGAAACCCATTCAAAGACCAAATCCCCTTTTTATGCAAAAACTAAAAAAGAAACAAGAAGAACGTAAGTATCAAAATTTTTTGTCTATGCTAAAAGAGCTAATTATCAATATATCGCTTATAGAGGCATTAAAGTACATTCCAGGCAATGAAAAGTTCATAAAGGATCTAATTACAAAAAAAAGGCAGTCAGTTATGAGCCAGCTGATAATATCAATAATTGTACTGCTGTAGCCACTAGATCATTGGTAGAGAAGAAGGAGGATCCTAGTCCAGTCACTATACGTTGCACCATTGGATCTTTTTACTTTGTATGTGCATTGTGTGATTTGGGTGCTAGTATCAACCTTATGCCATTTGTAGTATTCAAGAAGTTAGGGTTGGATGCTCTAAAACCTACCACCTAAGTCTTGTCATGGTAGAAAGGAGTGTGAAAAAGCTAGTTGATATCCTTTATGATGTCTTAGTAAGAGTATATTCTTTTATTTTTCCTGTTGACTTTGTTATGTCAGATTGTGAAGTAGACTTTCAAGTCCCAATTATTCTTGGCAGACCTTTTATGACTACAGGTAGAATGTTGATTGATTTGGATATTAGACATCTCATGTTAAGATTTAATAACGAACAAGTTATATTTGACATATGCAAATCCATGAAGCAACCTGATGAGTTGAGGGTGATTTTTGTAATTAATATGAATGATAAAGAAGCAGATTCTGCGATAAGTTTGTGGGATAATAATTCTGATGCGGTTGTTCCTATTGAAGAAAAACTAATTGTTGAGGTACTTACAACTGTGATCATGAATTTTGACTCTAATGGCATAGAAGAATATGAGTAACTTTTTGGTAATGGTTATAGTTTTTCTCCAAAGAAGATTGATCTTGATTTGAAGAATAGAACTACTCTACCTGCTCGCCCATCCATTGAGGAACTGCCAGTGTTAGAATTGAAGGCCTCTCATCTTACTTGCAATATGCATTTTTGGTGACCCTCAACATGTTGTCGATAATTATTGTTATTGACCTCATATAATAAGAAGTGGAAGAATTGTTGTCAATTTTGCAGAATTTCAATAGGGCCATTTGATGTTCCATTAGATATATTATGGGTATTCCATCTGGTTTGTGTACTCATAAAATTTAGCTTGAGCTAGATTATATCCATCTAATGAACACCATTACCGACTTAATCCTCCTATGTTGGAGGTGGTTAAGAAGGAGATCATCTAGTGGTTGGATATTTTGTGGTGTTTCCCATTGATGATAGCAAGTGGGTTACTCTGGTTCAATGCATTCTTAAGAAGGGTGGAGTAACTGTTGTTCCTAATGAAAATAATAAACTAGTTTCTATGTGGTCGGTCACTGGATAGAGAGTGTGCCTGAATTGTAGAAAGATAAATGCATGGACCCAGAAGGACCACTTTCCAATGCCATTCATAGATCGGATGCTAGATAGCTTAGCAAGTAGAGGATGGTACTATTTTCTTGATGGGTACTCGGGTTATAACAAGATTACTATTGCACCGAAGGACTAAAAGAATACAAATTTTACATGTTCTTTTGGGACCTTCGCATTCAAACAAATTCCATATGGGATATGCAATGACCTAGCAACATTTCAAAGATGTATGATGTCTATTTTCTTTGAATTGGTTGAATACACCATTAAAGTCTTTATGGATGATTTTTTAGTGGTGGGCGACTCTTTTGATGATTGTCTCATTCACTTGGCCAAATCTCTATAAAGATGTAAAGAATGCAACATGGTACTAAATTGGCAGAAATGCCATTTCATGGTCAAAGAAGGAATTGTGCTTGAGCACAAGATTTCAAAGAGAGGCATATAGGTTGATCAAGTAAAGATTAAGGTAATTGAAAAATTACCTTATCCATATCTATGAGGGGAATTCAAAGTTTTGTAGGTCATGAAGATTTTTATAAAAGTTTTATTAAAGACTTCTCAAAACTTGCAAGCCCTCCTTGCAAACTTTTTATGAAGTAGTTAAGATTTAATTTTGATGATGCATACATGAAAACTTTTGAAAGCCTTAAAGAGAAGTTGGTAACTGCTCCAATCATTGTGTCTCCTATTTGGTCCTTACCTTTTGAGATTATATGTGATGCGAGCGGATTGGCCTTAGGGTCTGTACTAGGCCAACAGAAAGAAAAGATCCGTCATCCCATCTACTATGTTAGAAAGGCAGTAAATCCTTCTTAAAAGAACTATGATGTGACTGAGCAAGAGTTGTTGGCAGTGGTTTTTTCCTTTGAAAAGTTTAGATCTTACTTGATTGGGACAAAGGAAATAGTGCACACAGACCGTGCGGCATTGCGATACCTAATGGCAAAGAAGGATGCAAAGCCTAGGTTGATTCAATAGGTGTTGTTACAAGAGTTTATTTTGAAATAAAGGATAGAAAAAGACATAAAAAATTAAGTTCCAGACCACTTATCTAGATTAGAGGAGGAAGCCATGCAGAAGGTTGCTATAAGAGTGGAGATTGATGACAGTTTTCTAGAAGAACAGATAGTAGCTTCCCAGGATCTTATTCCAAAGTTTGAAGATTTTTAAAATTACCTAGCCAGTGATCTAGTTCCAGAAGATCTCTCATATCTGCAAATATGAAAATTCATGCATGAGGTAAGAAAGTTTTTCTTGGATGAACCTTATCTTTTCAAAATTTATGCAGATTGAATCATTCGTAGGTGCATACCTAAGGTGGATATAATGAGCAACTTTAGGTAGGTCATTCATCACTAGTTGGGGGTCACTATGGAGGGGCCCAGACAGCTCATAAGATCCTGCAGTGCGGCTACTATTGGCCGACTATTTATAAACATGCTCATGACTATGATGCTGCCTATGATCAATGTCAATGACAAAGTAATATTTGTATAAGACATGAACTACCTATGACCCCTATCTTAAACTTAGAAGTGTTTCTATAGGGCATAGATTTTATGGAACCTTTTATGAGTTCATGTGGCATGAAGTACAACAGGTAGCTGTTGATTATGTTTTGAAATAGGTGGAAGCAATTGCGCTTTCTAACAATGAAGTAAGGAGCATCACAACATTTTTTAGAAAGACTAGCTTTTCTCTATTTGGTATACCATGTGCAATTATTAGTGACAGAGGGTCACATTTTTTCAATTATCTATTCAAGAGTCTACTTGCAATATATTGAGGGAATCACAAGGTAGAAACACCTTATTATTCATAGACTAGTGGGCTAGTAGAAGTGTCCAATAGAGAAATCAAGTCCATATTAGTGAACACTATGAATGCTAATTAGACTAATTAGGAAAAAAGGTTAGATGATGCATTATGGGCTTACCGTATAACTTACGAAACCCCATAGGTTCTTAACCCTCTCAGCTTGTGTATGGCAAAGCTTGCCATTTACCAATTGAGATTAAGAATAAGGCGCTATGGGCATTGAAGAAGATAAATTAAGAGTGGAAGGATGCAGCTAAGTGAAGGTTGAATAACATCAATGAGTTGGTTGAATTTTTACTCCGGGCATATGAAAGTTCCGCAATTTACAAAGAGAAGATAAAATTGTATCATGAATTAGATATCGAGAAGAGCGTATTTGAGAAAGGTGACCAAGTACTACTATATAACTCTAGGCTTCACTTGTTTCCTAGAAAGTTGAGGTCTAGTTGGCATGGCCCATTCACAGTTTAAAATGTCTATCCCTTTGTCACTTTAGAACTAGAGAAGGATGGTGTACAACAATTCAAGGTAAATGGTCACATATAAAAAATCTATATGGGAAATATAGAAGAGGTAAATGAAATAGCTGATATTAACCTTGATGAAGTCTGAATAATCAAGGCAATTCTTTAGTGCCTCAATGTTAAATCAAGTGCTACATAGGAGGCAACCCATGAGGATACTTGGTGAAATCTTAGTATCCAACTTAGCCACGTCATGCTGCGATGTTAAATCAAACATTGCGTAGGAGGTAACCCATGTTTTTGTTACTTATTTCATTTATAGGGTAATTTGTTTGTTCAATGTTTAGGATTAAAGAATGCATAAAAAAATCCAAAGAAGTTAGAAAGATATCATATGAACTCTTTACGGGTCGTATCTATACGGTATGACTCATGAGTAGGAGTCGTATTGGCCTGGAAGATAAAATATTAAGTTATGGAATGCATACAACTCATAATACAAGTTGTATCCCTTAGGTAAGATTAGTGATCAAAAGTCTTATCCACTCTAGAACCTAGGTAAGATCCCATGGTTGTATGAGTCAAGGCAATGACCCATAAGTCTGGGTACAAATTGTATCGGCAATTTGTTCCCTAGCTTACTAGGTTAGTTATTGGGTTTGAAATGACCCAAGACTTAAATAAAAAGGAAAATGTCAACCAAATTGAACCCCTGAGACTTCTAAGTCGTACCCATATATTTTTCGTCAAAATTTTGAAATCAAATCATAAGAATCAACTTGTTTTAGATTAAATCTACTTAACAACAACCTCAAATCAGTCAATTTGAGCGATTTTAAGTTGAATTCAAAGATCTTAAGAACCAAAACCAAAATCTGCTATTGTAATAGCCCAAAAAATCCAAACCAATATTAGAGCCATGTACCAAGCTCATGCATAGTACATCATGGTTCTTTTATAGTTTTATGATTAGGTTAGATGTATATTATATCATCAAATAACTCCCAGCTATCAGACGAATCAAAACATTCCCTTACTGATTGAATTCTTAAGAAGGATATTGGTATAGTAAACTCCAAACGATCATATCTCTCCTTATACATGGAATTTTTGAGCTAATGAGCTATTAACTGATAGATAATTGAATTACCTTTCTAACAATATCAATTTCATCTAAATCCAATATCAGAGAAAAGAGTTATTCTTGTTTTACTCAAGCATGTTAGGCTAGATACAGTGTGATGACGTTCTTGGTTTCTTCTTTCATGGTAGCTTACCACATTTATGACGCCTTATCATGAAGGTCGTCGCCTTGGGCAGAATCCAGCTACAGTGTGACGACATTTTTGACGGCCTATCAAATTTTTGATTCCTTGTCACAAATGTCATCAGACTTAGGTAGAAACCATCAATTGTAGCGTCTATATGATGACATTTTTGCTGGCCTGTCATATTTTTGATGCCTTGTCACAAATGTCATAAGGCTTAGGTAGAAACCATCAATTCCAGCTCCTGTGTGATGATATTTTTGTGGCTTGTCACATTTTTTTGATGCCCTATCACAAATGTCATCAGCTATGATTTTTAGCAACTGGGAATTTATTTCATAAGGATATTTTGGTTTTTCTTTCACCTTTCATGACTTATAACTCTAAATATCCGTAATTTTTTCCATTTTCTTCAGTTAAGCATCTCTAAAACCCTCTCTTATGCTCTTAAACATGAGATTAGGGTTTCAATCAAACTCATCTCTTAAAAGAAAGATTCAAGCCTTTTTTAAGATAATTGAGAATTAAGTTTCCCAATCCAAGAACTCTCCAGAAAATCATCAAGGTTTCCTTTCTAAGGTATACGTAGTGATCATTTATGGATCCAATCCATTCATAGAGCTGAAGAACCATGTTTTAAATATTATTTTGTAAAACTTTTGTGGTGATATGTTGACGATTGTTGTTTAAGTTTCAATATGATGTATAAAGGTGTCTTCATGGAATATATATGTTTGTTTATTGAAAACCATTACCTTTTGGTGGTTAAATATGGTGCAAGTATGAAACTCACCAATGCCTTAAAGAATGCATGCAAGGTGTTTGATAAAATTCTTAGAATGTTAGAAATTCATGTTTGTATGGTTCTATGATGTCTAAATGACAAGACCATGTAAGCTATATACTTCAATATGAATTCCATTCTTTTCATGTGTTGCTATTGTGGTGGTATGAAGTATCCAAGATAATTAAGATATACAATATGTACACGAAATACATCCATGCATTCCTTATAATGTTTAAGCTATTGAATAACTATATGAAATATGATATCCCCTACTTATGATAATGTGAACTGCGGACTCCAATCTTAGAATCAAATTAGTCATGTTGTATCAGTTTTTTTCCATCGAGTGTTGGGGGTATTTGTACCCAAAAACTATAGATGTATGCCTAGATCCATTTTATGTTTCACGATATACAAAATCAAGCCATGATTCTGTAGAATTCAGTCAGTCATATGACTCAGGAAACCTCATGTTCTCAGTAGTTATTAGATATCAGTAGTATTTTGCCAGTCAATGGAATTTAGTAAGTTCCACTTATATATAGTTAGTTAAATTATGTTTAGTCTCTTCAGATGGGAGTAGGAGTTAGCACCGAGTTAATACAAGGATGGGAACTCACCTATATATAAGGATGTGATTCTTAGCAGCCATCCTTACATTGTAGAACTATGTAGCCATCATAGGTTGAGACATCGCAACTTATTAAATAAGGGTAGATAAGGTGGCTTAACCTGTTATATGAGGGTTCCCATCGTTATCACTAGATTTAGCTATTATATGAGGGTTTCTCATATTTTTTCCTTACCAATGGCACGGTATTGACACCCTTCAAGTTAGGGTAAAAATTGGATCCCGTCTTAGCCATAATGGCATATATGGGGCATGTCGATTAAACAACTACCTCCCACAGTTTCAGACTCAGTCACTATAAAAGAACTCAGATAGTTCTTAAGATATCAGTATACTAGGACAGTCAGATAAAGTCAAATTCAATTATAGTGTGGAACTCAGATAGTTCCATCATATTTAAGACTGTCAGATACAGTTGCCTGTGTTATCAAAGCTACAGTTTCAGCCATATAAGTTATCAGTAAACCATGTATTAGCTTACAGATCTAGCTATCACATACTCATGATCTTAGTTACTATGTATGTAATTTTACACTCTTATGTTCATAACAATTAGTCAGTTAGCATTGTTCATGAATGTAAACCCTTTTGCATTAGCCTTCCTTACTCGTATACTCAGTACTCTATTTATACTAATGTATTTGTGCTATGATGCTCTCTTTGATGTTACAGCATAGGTTCAGAGACATGAGCTCCTGATCAGCAGTAGTATCCAACCACAGAGTTGCAGTGAGTCCTCATCCATTCGAGGGCAATATTATTTTATTTCATTTATTATTTCAACTTATTTTTGCTAGATGGAGTTAGTTGGAGACATGCTCCTTCAACTTATTATTCAGATAGTACTTAGAGGCTTTCAGATTCAGTATCAGATTTTTTGTTGATTTGATTTAGTTTTCAGTTGTTTTGGGAATCTTTCACCCATATGGATATTGTGTCTTGAAAGATTTTTATTCACGATGTCCTACATGTTTATGTTTTATATACTATTACATTTATATTGCAGTGTACATATATAGATATCAGTCATGGGTTATCTTGTGGTCCCTTAATGTCTTAAGCATCGTGTAGCATTTCGGTTTAGATAATCAGGGCATTACAAACTTGGTATCAGAGCCTAAGGTTCAATAGAGACCTAGGAAGTCTTAAAGCCAAATCTAGTAGAGTCTTGTACATTGGTGTGTTGCGCACCATATTTATGTATAGGAGGCTATGAGATATTTTTGAAACATTTCACTTTCTTCAGTATTCATGTCATGCTAGTAAACATAATTTCAAGTCAGTCTTTCAATCTAATCCACGTCAACAAATTTAGTCTAGTTATAGATGACTGATTTTGATGTCATTCTCGACATGGATTGGCTTTATTCTTGCTATGCCATAGTCGACTGCAGAAATAGGATAGTTTAGTTTCAGTTCTTGAATAAGCCCATCCTAGAGTGGAAGGGTAGCACTTCGTCTTTCAGGGGTCAACTATTTTCCTACTTTTAGGTAAGTAAAATAATTTTTAAGGGGTGTGTGTATCATCTCGTGCATATTAAGAATTCTAGTTCCAAATCTCCCAGTCTCGAATCAGTCCCAGTAGTTAATAAATAGTCAAATGTCTTTCCCAAAGATCTTCCAGGCATTCCTCCCATAAGGAAAGTAGACTTCGGCATAGACCTTCTCCTAGATACTCAACCTATTTCTATTCTGCCATAAAGAATGGCACCAGTAGAACTTGAGGAACTGAAAGATTAGTCGAAGAATCTCTTAGATAAGGGATTCATCAGGCCCAATGTATCCCTATGGGGTGCGCCAGTCTTATTCGTGCACAAGATAGACGGTTCTCTCAAAATGTGTATTGATTACCGTTATCCAACAAAGTCATGGTCAAGAACATGTATCCTCTGCCTAGGATAGACGACTTATTTAAACAACTCTAGGGTGCCAGTTATTTCTCAAAGATAGACCATAGATCAGGCTATCATCAGCTCAGAGTTAGAGAATGTAACATTGTGAAGATAGCTTTTCGTACTAGGTATGGTCACTTTAAATTTCTAGTCATGTCCTTTGGTCTTACCAATACCCCTGCAACTTTCATGGACTTGATGAACTGGGTGTTTAAGAAGTACTTTGCACATTCGTCATAGTCTTCACAGATGATATTCTGGTCTATTCTCGCATAGAGCGTGATCATTCAGACCATCTCATAATTGTTCTTCAGACTCTCAAGGATCACCAGTTGTTCGCCAAGTTCGGTAAGTGAGAATTATGGCTAATAAGTAGCATTCCTTGGCCACATTATTTTCAGTGATTGAATTAGAGTAGATCCTTAGAAAACTGAAGTGGTAAGAAACTGGCCTCGCTCTATCTCTCCATCCGATATCAGGAGTTTCTTGGGTTTGGCTGTCTATTACAGATGGTTTGTCGAGGCACTTTATTCTATTGAATCTCCTATGTCCAGATTGACTCAAAATAACGTCAAGTTTCTGTGGTCAAAACCTTACGAGAAGAGTTTTTAGGAGTTGAAGACTCGACTCACCTCAGCTCCAGGTTTAGAACGTCCCAATGGTTTCGATGGATTCATAGTATGTTGTGATGCATCCAGAGTAGGTTTAGGTTGTGTCCTAATACAGCATGGTAGAGTCATAGCCTACACCTCCAGATAGTTAAAGCCCCATGAGAAGATTTATCATAATCATGACCTTGAGTTAGCAGCAGTTGTCTTTGCCTTACAGATTTGGATGCATTATCTATACGGTGTTCATATTGATGTCTTCACAGATCATAAGAGTCTCCATTAGGTATTTTCTCAGAAAGATCTCAATCTTCGTTAGAGAAGGTGGTTAGAGCTTTTGAAAAATTATGAAATAAGCATCCTTTTACCATTCAGGAAAGGCCAACGTTGTGGCTGACGCTCTCAGTAGACTCTCTATGGGTAGTATTTCTCACATTGAGTATAGCAAGAAGAAGATAGCTCAGGAGATCCAATAGCTTGCCAGACTAGGTGTTTGCTTAGTTGACTCTTCAGAAGGTGGTGTATGTATTCAGAGTAGTTTAGAGTCATTTCTATTTTCCGAGGTGAAAGAGAAGCAAGACAGGGATCCTAGTCTTTTCAAGATAAAAGAGTCTGTTAAGAATTAGAAAGTAGAGGTTTTCTCCTAAGGGGAAGATGGTGTTCTTAATTGTCAAGGTCATCTACGTGTTCCAGATATAGATGACTTGATGCAACGAATTCTTACAGAAGTAAATGGTGCGTGATACTCTATTCATGAAGGGGCCATTAAGATGTACCACGACTTACGGAAGATCTATTAGTGGAGTGGGATGAAGAGAGATGCTGCAGAGTTTGTGGCTAAGTGGTCTACATGTCAAAAGGTAAAGATAGAGCATCAGAAACCTAGTGGTTCCATGCAGGAGTTCACTATTCCTAGTTGGAAGTGGGAAGGAGTGAACATGGAATTCTTGATGGATTTTTCTAGAACACGTCATCTGCATGATTCAATTTGGGTCATTGTAAACAGAATGACCAAGTCAACTCATTTCCTTCTAGTTCGCACCTCTTACTCAGCATCGGATTACGCCAAACTCTATATCAAGGAGTTGGTCAGATTACACGGTGTTCTACTATCTATCATCTTAAATAGAGGTACCCAGTTTACCTCTTATTTATAGAAAGCATTCCAAAAGGGTCTTGGTACCCAAGTTTATCTAAGTATAGCATTTTATCCTCGGATAGATGGTCAAGTAGAAAGGACTATTCATACTATAGAACATATGCTAAGGGCATGTGCAATTCATTTCAAGGGAAGTTGGGATGACAACTTCCCTTTGATTGAGTTTGAATACAACAACAACTTTCATTCCAGTATTCATATGGATCCATTCAAAGCTCTATATGGTAGGATATGTAGGTCTCCGTTTGGTTGGTTTGAATTTAATGATGCCTCAGTCATAGGTCCTGACGTAGTGTTTGATGCCTTAAAGAAAGTTTAGTTGATAAGAGAAAGACTCCAAGTTGATCAGAGCCGACAAAAGTCTTATGCGGATGTTCATAGAAAGGATATCGAATTCGAGGTCGATGACTATGTTTTTCTCAAGATCTCTCCCATAAAGGGAGTGAAGAGGTTCTGCAAGAAAGGGGAACTCAGTCCCCGCTATGTCGGTCCCTTCAGGAATCTCAGTCACTTTGAAAAGGTATCTTATGATCTCAAAGAAGTGCATAGGTGACCCACCAGTTATAGTCCCTATTCCGAGCATTGACATTTAGAACAGCCTCTCTTATGAAGAGATTCCAGTCGAAATCTTACACTATCAAACTTGTGGATTGAGGAATAAAGAAATCCCTTTAGTCAAGGTTCTTTGGCTAAATCATTCTCATGAGGGAGCTACTTGGGAAGCAGAATTAGATATCGTACCAAGTATCCTAACCTCTTCTCTGCCAATTTCGATCAAGCTCAAGGTTATAGTTTCCTTAAGCTTATTCAATTTCATGTTCATATTCCTATCATAAAACTTGGTACCTAGTACCATTGCATAGCTTATCATGCATTCATGTATCAATTTAGTCAAGCGATCACGTATCAAATATGCATTCTCATTGTGATAAATTTTAGTTTATCCGAACATCAGTCATGCATTCATGAGTTCAGCTTATCAATCATGCATCAAAAATGCATGTTCACTTGTGCTATATTCAGTTTAGAATTCATTTCAATCCTAAAATCATATGCCAGTTGAGCATGATTAGTGTATGCATCGTTTTATCTTTTCTCCCCTCTCAAGTAGTCATCATTCAAGGACGAATGTTTCCAAGGGGGAGATATTGTAATACCCCAAAAAATCCAAACCAATATTAAATACATGTACCAAGATAAAGCATATTACATCATGGTTCTTTTATAGTTTTGTGAGTAGGTTAGATGTATATTAAGGCTTCAAATAACTCCCAGCTATTAGACGAATCAAAATATTTCCTTATTGATTGAATTCTTGAGAAGGATATTGGTATAGTCAATTTCAAATTAGAATATCTATCATTATAATTGGAATTTTTGAGATCATGACCTATCAACATATAGATAATTGAGTTATCTTTCCAACGATACCAATTTTTCCTAAATTTGATATCAAAGCAAAGAGTTATTCCTATTTTACTCCAGCATGTTAGGACGAAAATAGTTTGACGACATTTGTGGTAGCTTACCATATTTGTGACGCCCTATCACAAAGGTCATCAACCATAGGCATAAATCAGCTCCTAAGTGACTATATTCATGGTATCTTACAACATTTTTGACGCCCTATCACAAAGGTCGTCAGCCTTAGGCAGAATCCCGCTTCTGTGTGATGCCATTTTTTATGGCCTGTCACATTCTTGATGCCTCGTCACAAATGTCATTAGACTTAGGCAAAAACCATCAATTCCTCTACTGTGTGACGAAATTTTTGAGGGCCTATCATATTTTTTGACTCCTTATCACAAATTTCATCAGGCTTAGGAAGAAACCATCAATTCCAGCTCCTGTGTGATGATATTTTTTACGGCTTGTCACATTGTTTTGATGCCCTATCACAAATGTCATCAGCTATGATTTTTCGCAGCTGGGAATTTATTTCATAAGGATATTTTTGTCTTTTCGTCACCTTTCATGACTTATAACTCTAAATATGCGTAATTTTTCCCATTTTTCTTCAGTTAAGCATCTCAAAAACCCTCTCTTATGCTCTCAAACAGGAGATTAGGGTTTCAATCAAACTCATCTCTCAAAAGAAAGATTCAAGCCTTTTTCTATGATAATTGAGAGTTAAGCTTCCCATTCCAAGAACTCTCCAGTAAATCATCAAGGTTTCCTTTCTAAGGTATGTGTAGTGTTCATCTATGGATCAAATCCGTTCATAGAGCTGAAGAACCATGTTTTAAATATTATTTTGTAAACTTTTTGTGCTGATATGTTTACGATTGTTGTTTAAGTTTCAATATGATGTCTAAAGGTGTTTTCATGGAATATATATGTTTGTTAATTGAAAACCATGAACTTTAGGTGGTTTAATATGGTGCAAGTATGAAACTCACCAATGCCTTAAAGAGTGCATGCAAGGTGTTTGATAAAATTCTTAGAATGTTTGAAATTCATGTTTTTCTGGTTCTATGATGTCTAAATGACAAGACCATGTTAGCTATATACTTCAATACGAATTCCATTCTTTTTATGTGTTGCTATTGTGGTGATATGAAGCATGCAAGATAATGGAGATATACAATATGTACACGAAATACATCCATGCATTCCTTATAGTGTTTAAGATGTTGAATAACTATATGAAATATGATATCCCCTACTTATGATAATGTGAATTGCAGACTCCAATCTTAGAATCAAATTAGTCATGTTGAATCAGTTTCCTTCCATCGAGTCTTGAGGGTATTTGTACCCAAAAACTATAGATGTGTGCCTTGATCCATTTCATGTTTCACGATATACAAAATCAAGTCATGATTCTGTAGAATTCAGTCAGTCATATGACATTGGAAACCTCATGTTCTCAGTAGTTATCAGATATCAGTAGTATTTCGCCAGTCAATCGAATTTAGTAAGTTCCACTTATATATAGTTAGTTAAATTATGTTTAGTCTCTTCAGATGGGAGTAGGAGTTAGCACCGAGTTAATACAAGGATGGGAACTCACCTGTATATAAGGGTGTGATTCTTAGCAGTCATCCTTACATTGCAGAACTATGTAGCCATCATAGGTTGAGACATCAGAGCCCATTAAATGAGGGTAGATAAGGTGGCTTAACCTATTATATGAGGGTTCCCATCGTTATCACTAGATTTACCTATTATATGAGGGTTTCTCATATTTTTTCCTTACCAATGGTGCGGTATTGAGACCCTTCAAGTCAGGGTAAAAATTGGATCCCGTCTTAGCCATAATGGCTTATACGGGGCATGTCGATTAAACAACTACCTCCCACAGTTTCAGACTCAGTCACTGTAAAAGAACTCAGATAGTTCTTAAGATATCAGTATACTAGGACAGTCAGATAAAGTCAAATTCAATTATAGTGCGGAACTCAGATAGTTCCATTAGATTTAAGACTATCAGATATAGTTGCCTATTTTATCAGAACTACAGTTTCAGCCATGTAAGTTATCAATAAACCATGTATTAGCTTACAGATCTAGCTATCACATAATCATGATCTTAGTTACTATGTATTTAATTTTACACTCTCATGTTCATATCAATTAGTCAGTTAGCATTGTTCATTAACGTAAACCCTTTTGCATTATCCTGCCTCACTCGTATACTTAGTACTCCAGTTATACTGATGTATTTATGCTATGATGCTCTATTTCATGTTACAACATAGGTTCAGAGACATGTGCTCCTGATCAGTTGTAGCATCTAGCCACAGAGTTGCAGTGAGTCTTCATCCATTTGAGGGCAATATTATTTTATTTCATTTATTATTTCAACTTATTTTTGCTAGACGGAGTTAGTTGGAGACATGTTCCTTCAACTTCTTATTCAGATAGTACTTAGAGGCTTTCAGATTCAGTATTTAGATTTATTTTAGATTTGATTTAGTTTTTAGTTTTTTTGGGAATCTTTCACCCATATGGATATTGTGTCTTGAAAGATTTTTATTCAGTTGAACCTTATGTCCTACATGTGTATGTTTTATATACTATTACATTTATATTGCAGTGTACATATATAGATATCAGTCATGGGTTATCTTGTGGTCCTTCAATGTCTTAAGCATCGTGTAGCATTTCGGTTTAGATAATTAGGGCATTACAAACTTGGTATCAGAGCCTAAGGTTCAATAGAGACCTAGGAAGTCTGAAAGCCTCATCTAGTAGAGTCTTGTACATTGGTGTGTTGCGCACCACATTTATGTATAGGAGGCTATGAGATATTTTTGGAACAGTTCCCTTTCTTCAGTATTCATGTCGTGCTAGTAAGCATAATTTCAAGTCAGTCACACAATCCAATCCACGTAAACAAATTTAGTATAGTTAGAGATGACTGATTTTGATGTCATTCTCGACATGTATTAGCTTCATTCTTTCTATGCCATAGTCGACTATAGAAATAGGATAGTTTAGTTTCAGTTCTTGAATGAGCCCGTCCTAGAGTGGAAGGGTAGCACTTCGTCTTTCAGGGGTTAACTATTTTCCTACCTTCGGGTAAGGAAAATAATTTTTAAGGGGTGTGTGTATCATCTCGTGCATATTAAGAACTCTAGTTCCAAATCTCCCAGTCTCGAATCTGTCCCAGTAGTTAATAAATAGTCAGATGTCTTTCCCAAAGATCTTTGAAGAATTACTCCCATAAGGAAAGTAGACTTCAGCATAGACCTTCTCCTAGATACTTAACCTATTTTTATTCTACCATAAAGAATGGCACCAGTAAAACTCGAGGAACTGAAAGATTAGTTGATGGATCTCTTAGATAAGGGATTCATCAGGCCCAGTGTATCCCTATAGGGTGCGCCAGTCTTATTCGTGCACAAGAAATACGATTCTCTCAGAATGTGTATTGATTACCATCAACCAACAAAGTCATGGTCAAGAACATGTATCCTCTGCCTAGGATAGATGATTTATTTGAACAACTTCAGGGTGCCAGTTATTTCTACAAGTTAGACCTCAGATCAGGCTATCATCAACTCAGAGTTAGAGAATGTGACATTCTGAAGACAACTTTTCGTACTCGGTATGGTCACTTTAAATTTCTAGTCATGTCCTTTGGTATTACCAATACCCTTGCAGCTTTTATGGACTTGATGAACTCGGTGTTTAAGCAGTACTTGGACACATTCGTCATAGTCTTCATAGATGATATTCTGGTCTATTCTCGCACAGAGCGTGGTCATTCAGACCATCTCATCATTGTTCATTAGACTCTCAGGGATCACCAGTTGTTCGCCAAGTTTAGTAAGTGCGAATTTTTGCTAATACAATAGCATTCCTTGGCCATATTGTTTTCGGTGATTGAATTAGGTAGATCCTTAGAAAACTAAAGTGGTAAGAAACTGGCCTCGCCCTATCTCTCCATCCGATATTATGAGTTTATTTGGTTTGGCCTATTATTATAGACGGTTTGTTGAGGCACTTTATTCTATTGAATCTCCTATGTCCAGATTAACTCAAAAGAAGGTCAAGTTTCAGTAGTCAAAACCTTGTGAGAAGAGCTTTTAGGATTTGAAGACTCGACTCACCTTAGCTCCAGGTTAGAACTTCCCAATGGTTCTGATGGATTCATCATATATTGTGATGCATCCAGAGTAGGCTTAGGTTGTGTCCTAATATGGCATGGTTGAGTCATAGCCTACGCCTCCAGATAGTTAAAGCCCCATGAGAAGAATTATCATACTCATGACTTTGAGTTAGTAGCAGTTGTCTTTGCCTTACAGATTTGGAGGCATTATCTATACAGTGTTCATGTTGATGTCTTCACAGATCAAAAGAGTCCCCAGTAGGTCTTTTCTCAGAAATATCTCAATCTTCGTTAGAGAAGGTGATCAGAGCTTTTGAAAAATTATGAAATAAGCATCATTTTACCATTCGAGAAAGGCCAATGTTGTGGCTGATGCTCTTAGTAGACTCTCTATGGGTAGTATTTCTCACGTTGAGTTTAGCAAGAAGAAGATAGCTCAAGAGATCTATCAGCTTGCCAGACTAGGTGTTTGCTTAGTCGACTCTTCAGAGGGTGTTGTATGTATTCAGAGTAGTTCAAAGTCATCTCTTGTTTTCGAGGTGAAAGAGAAGCAAGATAGGGATCCTATCCTTTTCAAGATAAAAGAGTTTGTTCACAATCAGAAAGTAGAGGTTTTCTCCTAAGGGGGAGATGGTGTTCTTCATTGTCAGGGTCGTCTATGTGTTCCAGGTGTAGATGACTTGAGGAAACTAATTATTGCAGAAGTGCATGGTGCATGAAGTACTATTCATGAAGGGGCCATTAAGATGTACCACGACTTACGGAAGACCAATTAATGGAGTGGGATGAAGAGAGATGTTGCAGAGTTTGTGGCTAAGTGCTCTACATGTCAAAATGTTAATATAGAGCATCAGAAACCTAGTAGTTCCATCCAGGAGTTCACTATTCCTACTTGGAAGTGGGAAGGAGTGAACATGGACTTATTGACAGGTTTTTCTAGAACACATCATCAGCATGATTCAATTTGGGTCATTGGAGATAGAATGACCAATTCAGCTCATTTCCTTCTATTTCGTACCTCTTACTCAGCTGAGTATTACGCCAAACTCTATATTAAGGATTTGGTCAGATTACACGGTGTTCTACTATCTATCATCTCAGACAGAGGTACTCAGTTAACCTCTTATTTATACAAAGCATTCCAAAAGGGTCTTGGTACCCAAGTTTATCTAAGTATAGCATTTCATCCTCAGATATATGGTCAAGTACAAAGGACCATTCAGACTTTAAAAGATATGCTAAGGGCGTGTGCAATTCATTTCAAGGGAAGTTGGGATGACAACTTGACTTTGATTGAGTTTGAATACAGCAACATCTATCATTCCAGTATTCATATGGCTCCATTCAAAGCTCTATATGGTAGGACATGTAGGTCTCCAATTGGTTGGTTCGAAATTAATGAGGCCTCAGCCATACGTCCTAAAATAGTGTTTGATGCCTTAAAGAAAGTTTAGTTTATCAGAGAAAGACTCTGGGTTGCTCAGAGCCGAAAAAAGTCTTATGCGGATGTTCATAGAAAGTTTCTCGAATTCGAGGTTGATGACTATGTTTATCTCAAGATCTCTCCCATAAAGGGAGTGAAGAGGTTCGGCAAGAAAGGGAAACTCAGTCCCCGCTATGTCGGTCCCTTCAAGATTCTCAGTCACTTTGAAAAGGTAGCTTATGAGCTTAAAGAAGTGCATAGGTGACCCACCAGTTATAGTCCCTATTCCGAGCATTGACATTCAGAACAACCTCTCTTATGAAGAGATTCCAGTCAAAATCTTACACTATCAAACTTGTATATTGAGGAACAAAGAAATCCCTTTAGTCAAGGTTCTTTGGCTAAATCATTCTCATGAGGGAGCTACTTGGGAAGCAGAAGTAGATATCGTACCAGTATCCTCACCTTTTCTCCGCCAATTTCGATCAAGCTCAAGGTAATAGTTCTCCTTAAGCTTATTCAGTTTTATGTTCATATTCTTATCATAAAAATTGGTACCTAGTACCATTTCATAGCTTATCATGTATTCATGTATCAATTTAGTCAAGCGATCACGTATCAAATATGCATTCTCATTGTGATAAATTTTAGTTTATCCGAACATCAGTCATGCATTCATGAGTTCATCTTATCAATCATGCATCAAAAATGCATGTTCAGTTGTGCTACATTCAATTTAGAATTCATTTCAATCCTAAAATAATATACCAGTTAAGCATGATCAGTGTATGCATCATTTTATCTTTTCTCCCATCTCAAGTAGTCATCATTCGTGGACGAATGTTTCCAAGGGGGAAATATTGTAATACCCCAAAAAATCCAAACCAATATTAAATACATGTACCAAGATAAAGCATATTAAATCATGGTTATTTAATTGTGTTATGAGTAGGTTAGATGTATATTAAGGCTTCAAATAACTCCTAGCTATTAGACGAATCAAAATATTTCCTTACCGATTGAATTCTTGGGAAGGATATTGGTATAGTCAATTTCAAATTAGAATATCTATAATTATAATTGGAATTTTTGAGATCATGACCTATAAACACATAGATAATTGAAGCAAAGAGTTATTCCTATTTTACTCCAGCATGTCAGGACAGAAATAGTGTGACGACATTTGTGGCAGCTTACCATATTTGTGACGCCCTATAACGAAGGTCATCAACCATAGGCAGAAATAATCTCCTAAGTGACGACATTCATTGTAGCTTACCACATTTGTGATGCCCTATCACGAAGGTCGTCAGCCTTAGGAAGAATCCAGCTTCTGTGTGATGACATTTTTGATGGTCTGTCACATTCTTGATGCCTTGTCACAAATGTCATCAGACTTAGGCAAAAACCATCAATTCCTTCTACTGTGTGATGAAATTTTTGATGGCCTGTTATATTTTTGACTCCTTGTCACAAATGTCATCATGCTTACGCAGAAAACATCAATTCCAACTCCTATGTGATGACATTTTTGATGGCTTGTCACATTTTTTGATGCTTTGTCACAAATATCATCAGCTATGATTTTCAGAAATGGGGAATTTATTTCAGCAAGGTATCTTGATATTTTCTTTTACCTTCCATGATTTATAACCCTAAAAAGGCATAATTTTTCCCATTTTTCTTCAGTAAAGCATCTCAAGAATCCTCCCTTACGCTCTCAACCACAAGATTAGGGTTTCAATCAAACTCATCTCTCAAAACCAAGATTCAAGCCTTTTTCCAAGATATTTGAGAATTAAGTTTCCCAATCCAAGAACTCTCCAGTAAATCATCAAGGTTTCCTTTCTAAGGTATGTGTAGTGTTCATCTATGGATCCAATCCGTTCATAGAGCTGAAGAACCATGTTTGAAATATTATTTTGAAACTTTTTATGGTGATATGAGTATGTACATGTTGATGATTGTTGTTTTAAGTTTCAATGTGATGTCTAAAGGTGTTTTCATAGAATATATGTTTGTTAATTAAAAAGCATGAACTTTAGGTGGTTTAATATGGTGCATGTATGAAACTCACCTATGCCTTAAAGAATGCATGCAAGGTGTTTGATAAAATTCTTAGGATGCTAGAAATTCATGTTTGTATGGTTCTATGATGTCTAAATGAGAAGTCCATGTTAGCTATATACTTCAATATGAATTCTGTGTTTTTCATGTATTGCTATTTTGGTGGTATGAAGCATGCAAAATAATGGAGATATACAATATGTACACTAAATATATCAATGCATTCCCTACAATGTTTAAGATGTTGAATAACTATATGTAATATGATATCCCCTACTTATGATAATATGAATTGTGGACTCCAATCTTAGAATCAAGTTAAATATGTTGTGTCAGTTTCCTTTCATAGATTCCTGGGGGTATTCATACCAAAAAACTATAGCTGTGTGCCTAGAGCCATGTCATGTTTCATGATATACAAAATAAAGCCATGATTCATTAGAATTCAGTCAGTCATGTGACTCAAGAAACCTTATGGTCTCAGTCAATTATCAGATATCAGTAGTATTCCATCATTCAATAAAATTAGTAAGTTCTAGTCAGTTAAATCATGTTCAGTCTCTTCAGATGGGAGTAGGAGTTAGCACCGAGTGAACCTAAGGATGGGAACTCCCTTGTATATGAGGGTGTGATTATTAGCAGTCATCCTTGCGTTCTAGAACTATGTAGCCCGCATAGGTTGAGACATCGCAGCCTGTTATATGAGGGTAGATGAGGTGGCTTAACCTGTTATATGAGGGTTCCCACTGTTCTCACTAGATTTACCTGTTATATTTGGATTTCTCATATGTTTTCCTTACTGTGGTGCGGTATTGACACCCTTCCAGTCAGGGAAGAATTGGAACCCATCTTAGCCATAATGGCACATACAGGGCATGTCGGTTAAACAACTACCTCCCATAGTTTCAGACTCAGTCTCAATAAAAGAACTCAGATAGTTCTTCAGATATCACTATACTAGGACTATTAGATACAGTCAAATTCAGTTATAGTGCAGAACTCAAATAGTTCCATCAAATTTTAGACTGTCAGATACAGTCGCCCATGTTATAAGAACTGCAGTTTCAACCATGTCAATCATCAGTAAATTATGTATTAGTGTACAGATCTAGCTATAACGTACTCATGATCTTAGTTACTATGTATGTATGTTTACACTTCCACGTTCATCTGAGTCAGTCAGTTAGCATTGTTCATGCATGTAAACCCTTTTTGCAATAGCTTGCCTTTCACGTATACTCAATACTCTAGTTGTACTGACGTATTTGCGCTATGGTGGTTTCTTTTATGTTACACCATAGGTTCAAAGACACGAGCTCTAAATCAGCAGTAGCATCCAGCCACAGAGTTGCAGTGAGAACTCATCCATTCGAGGGAGATATTATTTTATTTCATTTATTATTTCAGCTCAGTTTTGCTAGACAGAGTAAGTTAGAGACATGTTCCTTCAACTCATTATTCAGACAGTACTTAGAGGCTTTCAGATTCAGTATTTAGATTTAGTTCAGATTTGATTCAATTTTCAGTTATTTTGGGTATCTTTCACCCATATGGATATTGTGTCTTGACATATTTTTATTCTGTTGAACCTTATGGCCTGTATGCTTATGTTTTCTACACTATTACGTTATATATTACAGTGTACAGGTACAGATATTAGTCATGGGTTAGCTTGTGGTGCCTCAGGGTCTTAAGCACCGTGTAGCATTCGAATTTACATAATCGGGGTGTTACAGCTATACTACACATACCAAGTAAGTCTCCGACCTTAATTTTACTAAATTTTAAGTTGAAATGAGTAGTATCAGGTATTGTTAACTTGGGTTAAGTGAAATTTCATTATTTCATGGATTGTTGGTGCACTATCTTTGCAATTTGAAGTTGAAAATTCAAAAAGAAAATAGAACTAGGGTTTTTGAATAGATCTTTTATGTTAAATTGCTAGATATAAATGATAACTTATTGGGTAGATAGGGAATTTCATCGAAGTAAAACTTTGAAGTTGAACTTCCATATTGTAGTGGACACAAGACACCTAACCACTTATACTCACCAGTACGGGAGTTGTAATGAGACTCGTACCTACTAACAATAGGGAAATCTAACAAATTTAATGTTCTGGAATGGATACCACTCAACCATACAAGTTGCATCCAAACCTTATTATTTGTACACATTAATCGTACCCACATAGGAAGAAAATAAATTTAACAAAATTTTCTGAATAGATTATGACTATTGGTCATGAGTCATAACTAGCTGGTAGAACTAGTAAGGATGAGTCGTAAGCTGGCCAGTAAATAATGATCATGCACTGTCTAGGTTACAACTCAGGTAAATGAGTCATACCCGGTAGGTACGATCGGTACCCATTACTCGTACCCAACTGGAACAAGGAACATTGAATTTTTATTTTGATATTTGTTCTTTTCTTTTCTTAGTTACTAACATTAGTGTATT
Organism: Capsicum baccatum var. pendulum; assembly: GCA_030864225.1. NCBI lineage: Eukaryota > Viridiplantae > Streptophyta > Magnoliopsida > Solanales > Solanaceae > Capsicum > Capsicum baccatum. The sequence continues at coordinate 119,831,119 of CM061553.1, forward strand.
TGCAATAAAAATTCCTCCAAAGACATCGTTTTTATCCAAAACTGTAGCAAAGAAGGAAAATAAATAAGAGCCCATCAAAAGGGAAGAAATAATCTTTTACAAATCTGAAACCATCTTTAAAAGTAGTGGAGAAGAATACACTGGGACCAAATCCAAGAAAGGTTCTTAGAAAGGAAAGGCATCAACTAAGGCAAAAGAGAAGAATTTTAATCCCAAGGATTCTAATACACCACCAATAGGTCTGACAAAAAAGAATGTGACTGTCTCTCCTCCATACACACCGCATCCTATTGATGAATAAGATGTGGATGATAATGATAAAGTAATATCCAATGCAGCTGAGGAGAGTATCGAGGAATCTCATGGTCCCGTGGTTGAGGCCACTCTGATAGCTAGAAATGACCCCCGACTAGCAATAGCCCCTACTCTAGTGACTGTCGTTGAATGATGGGGATACCCTAAATATAGGCGACATTTAACACAGGGTTGTCTTAGCTACCAGAAGGGAAGATTAAGAGAGTAATGTACAAAGAGAGATGGATGACTACTACGGGTATGGATGAATTGCCCAAGTTTGCATAATAGTTCAAAAATCATGGCTTCAAATGGATAATAAGTATGTTAGAATGATACAATGAGGTCCTCATTAGTGAGCACTATACATTTATAAAGGCGAGTTAATGAGGCAGCATGCACATGACATTCTGTGGAATGGAGATAAACCTATATCTCCCTGGTGATTCATAAAGTTTAGATGGATATATCCCATGAACCATTGAAAGATGTTTTTGTTCATAGACATATCAGGCCATGTCCAACACAATTAAAATAGATTATAGAATGGCTGAAATGAGGAAGATCACCAGTTAGATATTGGGTACTGATGACAAGATGGTAATATTCTGGTGGATTGCGGAGCATATAGCTTCGAACGGTATGCATGCTACCAGGGTTAAGGGTGATATAGGAGAGTCTCAGCAAATAATAAAAGGTACCATAAACTTTGAGGGTAAGTCTTGGTCGACTATAGATCATCACAGTCTATGTCCAACTAGAGGTAATGACGTAATGAGTTTGTTCTGAGCTGCGCTGATAGCAGGTTTTACATCCAGGTATGCATTTGATGTTGGTGAGTTCTTAATTTAAGAGTTGAGAGTTAGGGTTGTTACGAAATAGAAGGCGTTGCTAGCCTACCTCTGCATGATCATGCAGATATCTTTAGCTGTGGGTGCATTGTAGATCCTAGGAGTCAATAACATAATAGTGGCCCATCAGACATTTGATATCGGGCTTATTCATGATGTATCCAAACTATTTGCTAGACTTGTGATACAGGCAACATATGCTATGGCAGGAGCTTTCCCGCAAGATTATTAGACTGATATTTTTTCTCCTGCTAAGGCCACTGAGGCAAGTACATAGACTGAGACTGTATCCTCAGATGCAATGGGTACTTCTAGTGCCCCACCACCAGTTTAGTCTGTGCTACCTAGGTCAGGAGGGATGCCTACCGGTGTGATGATGATTTCTCAGGCTACAAAAATAAAGGTAGTGACCTAGTTGGCTACACTTACTGCAAAAGTCAACAACATATAAGGTAGAGTACAAAGTTTGATGAAATGGCAATTGGAGGTACATGATAGGAACATACAAAAACACCTCGATGTATTTGAGTTGAAGATCACTTAATAATTTGGTAGTGGGAAGACGTCTGATATTGCTGATATTCGAGATGAAATTAATGAAATAAAGGTAATGGTTCTCAAGTTATCTGAGAGGCCGGTGGTTGCAAAGTTTTTTATAGAGATAGTGATCCCCACAGTTGAGGTGCCTGATATTTGGACAGTCCTGGTGGATGAGTAGGATGAGCGAACTGAGGAAGACAGAAGAGAAAAGAAGAGAAAGAAGAAAGAAGACAAAGAAAATAGAAATGAGGAAAAAGATGCTAAGAATGCTAGATATAATGCTAGCAAGGATGGTCAACACCACATGATGGCTAGAAGATCTGACAGATCAATAGATCTAATTATTAATGATAAGAGGGTCGATATTGTAACCCCTTCTGTTGTTAATCAAGTCCTGGCTGGGACCATTGCTGATGAGAGTAGAATCCAACCTGAGGGCGCACGTTCTGATGTTGATGCTCCAGTGCCATGAACACCTAGGTATGATTTTTATCCCTACTTTCTTTATTTTTTAGTACTGTGGATAGTGCAATATTATTATGTTAGGGGTGGGGTACCAAAAATTTTGTGAGTAGTTAGAAAATTTTTTGATGTAGCTAAAACAAAAAGTCTGTTATTGCTTGTAGGTTTGGTGAAGGCAGCTGAGATAGGGAGTAGATCAGTGCACCTATGGAATAAGATATTTTTTATTTTAACTATAATTTTTATGGATTTTGAAAATTTAGGATGTACTAAAAGATGCTGATTCTAATTTTAATTTTTTGTGATTGATGAGACATTGCAGATTATCGTGGATTTTTAAATGATCTTGGGAAAAGTAGTATTAACTATGCTGAAGATTTGAAAATATTGAGCCCCCTTTAAATTTTGTTTAAATCATTGTGTGATTTGTATATTTGTGTTGAAACTATTGAGTATCTGATAATGACATTAGGATTAGGGATAGCACATGTATGGATAAAACAAGTGCAGATTTGGAAAAGTAGCACTTAGTAATGAGCCCTGTGTTAGTGTGCGTAAGGTTTACGGAGTTCCCATTTGTGTTGGAATCTATAAATTTGTTAGTTGCTTTTACCGGAGTCTTGGATGGTTAGGTAGGAGGTGATTATACGCCCTTTCTATATGAGTCCTATTATGCCTAAAATGCCTAAACAAAATGAACAAATCCCTTTGATCCAATAGAGATTTAATAGACCAAACTTCCTTGTTACACCTAGCAACTTCACGTTTAACTTGAAATAAACGTGTTTTTGACCTTGTTCCTCCTGTGGATATTGTGCACCTTAATCCAAGCAAATATCCTAAGTTGAGAATGGCTATGGGTGCATGAGAGCAAATGTGTATGAAGAAATGAGAGAAAAGTGTGAAGTATTGCAAAAGAAAAAGAAAAATAAGCACTAGAAAAAGCTAAGTCTGACCCAATTGGAATATGCTTAAAAGAAAAAAAAAGATATAAGGGTGGAAATAAATTCAAAAGTGGAAAATTGGTGGAACCCGAGAAAAGCTTAGTTTCTAGGAGACTTAGTCACTAAAAAAATCTCCAAAAGATTTCCTACCAGCCCCTAGCCTAAGTTACAAGCCAAATAAAGTCCTATAGAGATCTTTCCACGGCTATCTGGTAATTTAGGAAAAGAGCATAAGGGCCAGCCTATGGTATTCTATGCACTCTAGTGATACTTCTTTGTGATAGAAAGCATGATTTGTTATATCCCTGAATAGATTGATATATATGAGGAGAGAATGGGATTTCTTTGACTATGAGTGTACATGGGTTATGCTGCTAAGTTGCTAGATTGTTTGACAAATGTAAAATAGGTCTATGCCCAAGTATCTATTGCTAATGTAATGCCATCATCGGATCCCTTTGTGTTTTTACATGTGCTGAATTTTTATATGCAAGTTTGAGTTGAAAATTTTAAAATTAATAGGGAAACAACAAAAGTGAAATTTAATTCAAAATCACTGCCTTGGGTTGTTTGAGATCTTCCTGATTTAACCATTGCCTGAGGGGTAGAAAATAGTATTTGGTTTTGTTTTCCTGAGGACATGCATAAGTCTATGTTAAGGGTGTTGATATGGCATGGAAATATGACACTTTTGATTCTTAAAACTAGGAATTTATGTGTGAACTTAGGGTATTTTGTTAGATATGATGCATTTTGTTGTGAATGGCAGGTAAAACGTGTCTATAACAAAGTTTGGACAAAAATTGATGTAATGAACTTTAAAATACCAACTTTTATCAGGATAAGAGTAAACACCAAAGTCGTAACCGATCGATATGACCCGTACAATGAAACGTAAGAATAACATAACTAAAAGATAAATTGAGAAACCAAGTATGAAGAAGATACGACTCAAGTATTCTGTCGTAAGGCAGGAGATGAATCATATACTAAACTGTGAGCATAAAAGAATCCAAGATACTATCAAGGAATTGATGAATTATAAGGATACGATTTGGAAGTTTGAGTACGACTCATATAGGGATGTCATATACCAACTAGTGTTCAAGATCGTAAAATACTAAAGTCCTAGGTAGATACAGATCAAAATCATGAGTCTTATACGTAGTTACAACTCGTAAGCCAAAGTCATAATCTAAATAGAGAATTTAAGACATGGACAGATTAGACACTAGAATGGTTATGACAAGGCAGGGAAGACTCATAAAATCAGGATACAAGTGAAGATTGAGTCATACTAGTTGTCGACTTAACTTTACCTTCCCCATTTTTAATAATATTCTTATGTTATTTTGAGATACTATAATTACCATAGGGTTTATCTTGTATTAGGTTACGTATAGTGACTTTATTTTACGAAGAAGTACATACTCTTGCAATTATTTTTGAGATTTGAGGGTTTTATTCAATCAAATACTTTGGAGTTTATTCATCTTATTCTTATGAAATTAATTTTATGTGTTCTTTATTGATAATCATGATTTCTTTTACAAACATGAGCGGCTAATCTCCTTACCTAGGGTAATGGGAACCATGGTGGATTAGCTACATAGACAAAGTGTTACATCATCTATTCTAAGGTTGATGCATGAATCGTAATTCTTCTTCACTATAAATGATTTCATGTAGCTGCATCATCATGAGATAGAAGCCTCTATGCGAATTCTTTCGATAACCAAGAACCTTGTGATTTAGAAAATAAGATTAGGATAGTAATTTGGAATTTCTACCTCCACCTTATAGTCCCTACATTACATCTTATCGCTTGATCCGATAACCAAGGATAAAGTGAACTGAGGCCATAGCAATGGACAACAAGGCAACACCCAGTGACGATAACCATGGCTAAGGGTGAAGCATATCTTCACGCTCAAAAGATAGTAGATAATACCTATCTTGTAGGCGTTAAATGTAGAGCACTAGAGCAGTGGGTTGATCATGAGAAGTCTATGAACTTGAAAGTCTAGGGGTAACACAGACCTAGTGTTTGTCTCCTATTGATTACATCTCAAAAACACTAAAGAATTTGTTACTCATTTCTATTGATAACAAAAAACCCTATTTACTTTCTTGTACTTCTCGAGTATCTAACCAAGGAAAGCAGTTTCTCACATTTTCCCTGTTGGATCGACCCCAACCTAGATGGATTATTACATTTTCATGATTGCATTATACTTCCGATTTGAGGTGCAGTTTTGGGCGACATCAAATTTTGGCACCGTTACTGGGATCAAACTCAGTTCGTCCACGTGATAGGTAGGAATACTCACCACTATACTATAATGACAATGATTTGTGAAATAATATGACAATGCTTGGCAAACAAAAATGGAGGATACCTATGATAATCAATAATCAATTTTAGCTCAAAAGATATTATACTCTCCAAGTTCAATAACTTTAAAACTAGTGTGTATATTAATGATGCATAATAATGTGACACAAAGGAATGAATCTATGCCATTATATTAGCAACAAACAAACATGCATATATGCAAGTTACACTATCAAAAGAAGTAATCAACTATCAATACAACCCATGGGTCCTCACAATAAAAATTCCCTCTTCACTCATATATAATATCAAGCATATCAATGTGGGGATGGTCAAGAGACACTCTCTCTTAGAAAGAATTTCTAATAAATACATGTTAAATACCATAGGCTTCAACTTATTTTCTTTTCCTTAGCTTTTAGACAGTCAAGTTAGGATCACTATAGGACTTTATTTTGCTTGTAACGTAGTCTTCGGGATGGTATGGTACTTATGGATGTATGAGGTGACTAAGACTCCTTTGCACTATAGTAACTTGTGGGTCACACACATCAACCATATTTTGCATTATTTATTTCCATTATTTTTCTCCCTTTCAGATTCGGTTTAAAGCACATTCAGATTGGGTGTGATCCTTATTCTCTCTTTTTCAACTTTTCCCAATTTTTCTTTACTCTTTCTTTTTCACCCACACCCAGCCTTACATTCTTTTATCTTATTTTACCCTTCTTTATACCCATTTTACGTCACATAAACCTATAATATCAACCCTCAAATTGGGTTATTGCCTGGGTTGAAGTGCATAATTTCCAAGGAGGACGAAGGCCAAAACAGGTTCATTGGACTAGAAAAAGGATAGGTAATAGGTGTAATTAGAAAAATAGTCATATAGTTTCAAAATTGGCATCAAGGGATCTCATTCACACATGGAAGGTCAATTTAGCTAAAAGTGGAATAATCTTAAAAATGGTCTATGATCCTTTCTTAACCACTATCGTACAACCTAAGCAAAACTAACTAGGCAAGTTCTGGATTTAACACACAAAGGGCAATAAGTGGCATCTCTCACGCACATGGCATAGTGTCAATATTTTAGTCTACCACCTATCTAATTCATGGATAACTTTGCCATTATTATCATGTTCCTGATACTAATTCAATAAAAAGATTCACAATAGTCGCATATATATACATATCACACTGTTACAAAATGGACAATTAGAGAGGTATTTATCATTTATATCACAAACCAACAAAAATATGTCAACTACCCTAGATACTTTTTTTTCTCCTAGTTAACCACAAAACATCATGAAACAAAATATAATACGCCTAAACATGCTGACTCTACTAGGAATAAGACTCTGGGGAAAAGAGCCATAGAAACAAAAACCCAAGAAGACATTAAGACCCATAAGTAGCCCCAACCTCAACTTAAAATCATTTATTGTCCCCAGTGCATCAAACTAAAATAAGAGAGTTACAGACATACCTACGGCACCGTAGGTGTGGAGATCTTATGTCAATCACGCAATATGAATGAAAATAATAAAATACCTTGGGTTGACTCCCAAGTAGTGCCTGATTTTAGGTCGCGGCATGATGGGACTTTTTTGGGTAGTCATACTTCCCCAACTAGTCCATGGGTACCATGATTACTTAAATTTCATCAAGGTAGTCCAATAGTTGTTCTTCAAATTTCTCCTTCCACTTTGAACTTATGAATTTCAGCCGTAATTACTTTTCTAATTTCCCATTATGCTCATTAGGTGGAGGTATAAAAATAATATACCTAAGAAATAGATATGGCTTGTTGTAGTTCTTGGCCCTTACGTAAGGAATGTAGTTCTTTGATTCTGGCCAAGCAAATTTAAGAATATAGACATAAGTTTCATCTTAAACTAATTTTTAGGCTCAATCAAGATCTGAATATCCAAACACAATGTGGAACAATTCTTTAAATAAGGTCCAATGCATTCCAACTCTGAGATTGAAGTCTTTTTTACATCCTCACACAACTCTAATATACTCTCCTTAAGAGTGACGCTATCCATAAGAGAATGAGCTATTTTTGACTCCACCACTTTTAGCTCCTCAACTTGGCTTTTAAAAATTCTTTCAGTCTCGAACCACCCATCACTAAGTCGCTGGGTACTACACATAACAACTTTTGCATCTAACTATGTTTGTAGAAGGTAAATATCAAAGACAAAAGTATTAACCTCATGCATACAATATTGTCTTTCTTTTCCCAGGAGTGCCAACATGTCAAGAATGCTTTGATTATGTTCCAATAATATATTTTGTCGTACCCCTACAGTAATGCACTATATTATAAGGACAAGGATCAATAAATAAAGAGTCAAAATCACTCCATACTTCCTCTGGCCAGGCTATCATTCTCAAGAAGAGTAAGTCAAAAAAATAATTAAAATAAAATAGAATTAAAACAAAAGAAAATAAATCCAATGACTCCAACAACTTCAATCAAGAGTCCCGAGATTGTATTCCCCGCTAACGGTGCCAAAATTTGATAATGCCCAAAATACACCTCCAATTATGCATAAAATGGTCATTGTCAAATATAATAACAAAACTAGGTTAGGGTCGAATCCCATGGGAATGCATCAGAAATCTTTCTCAAATTTGTTAAAATTACCGACCAATGCATACAAGTAAAAAGGAGGATTTGTTTAAATAAAATAAAAATAAAAGAATTGGTTATTTTTGGTTGTAAATAATAGAAGATGAACACTAGTCTTATGTTCCCCCTACCTTATTAACTCCATAGATTTCTCGTGATCAACCTATTATTCTGTTGTTTTGCATGAAAAACCTACAAGATATGTATTATCAGCCGCCTTTTGAGTGCGAAGATACATTTCACCCTTTCAACTTGGTTATTATCTCAAGGTGTTGCCTTGTCGCCCCTTTTGTATGGCCTCAGTTCACAAGCTCCTTGGTTATTGGATCATGCGATAAGATGGAATGCGAAGACTATAAGGTGGAGGTAAAAATCCCAAGTTACTATCTTAATCTTCTTTTCCCAATCATGAACTTTTTGGTTATTAGATGGATATGACTACTGGCTATCTCATGTTACAGCCGCTACTTGAGATTAATTATCGTGGAGAAGATTAAGATACATGTGACCCTAAAATAGATGAATATCACACTTCTACTACGTAGCTAATTCGCTAGGGTTTCTACAACCCTAGATAAGGAAACTAGCCAATCATATTTATGGGATCAATCATGGAATATAGACAAAATTAATAAATTAATTTCAAAATAATGAGGAATTAATCCCAAAGTCTTAAATTGAATAACAAACAAAGAACAAACAAAAAATTATAATTAATAGATGCTGAATTTTGAAATTGGTGAATATTTTATAGAATGAATGATGGATGATGAATGACCAAAAAAAAGCCTCAAGGGCAATTATAGATAACAAAAACTGAAACCTAATTAATGTAGGAATAGCCTAGAAATCAACTCCTAAATAAATTAGGAAAATACTATAAATCAAATCCTAAATAAAATAGGACAACATAATTACTCATACATGGTAGAAGTGTAATTGGGATATATGGAAACTCTAGGAAATAAATCCCAACTAAAATAGGATAGGTCACGTAAGTCGGCATAAGGTACGACTCAAGTTCATGACTCGTATGGTTGGCTTACGAGTCGTAGGACCAGTCGTATACATTCCAGTGGCTTATCTCCCAAGGTTTCAACATTGTGATCTTCTTATGACTCAGCCTCATCAGTCATACCTTCATTATATAATTCATGTACTTCACTCGTATCCACCAGGGACTTTTTCATTTTTTTTCATGGATACTGTTCATTGTTTGGTTGGATAATACGAGTCATGCTCAGACTTCAAAATCATATTCTTCCAACACATTAACTTTCTTAGAGATTTTTGAAAACTTTAGATACATATTGGTATCACCAACAGCTTTAAGATGTTAGGCATGCGAAAACATCCCTTAACAATTAAGTTTTTATAAAGAAGCTAGCTACCGTTATCTTAAAATATACATACCTTTTGGTATAATTAGTATTTTTGATCTCAAGACCCTCCAACAGATATACAATTCAGTTGTTTTTCAAAAAATACTAATTTTTCATTAATCCGATATTGGGGTGAAAATTTATGGACAAATGTTGAAGCACTATTAAAGCTGTGATAAATCTTTCTAAGGTACGGCGTTAAGGTATGTCCAAGATACGAATATTGTAGAATCTTTATAAATTATTAGGAAGAAGTCATATCTTGGGCAGTAAAGGGTTAAAATGGGTTTTAACTACGATTAAAGCCACATTTCATAGTTCCTCTTGCATTTAGCATCCAAAAACTAATTGCTTCAAATCATTCCAAAATATAGCATATCACCAGTATTAGGTCACTCTTTAATCCTTTAGGACACCAGTTTAGTGGATCCACACAGCTAGTGTTAGTACCCGTGGCATAGTACTGATTTTCTTCCAACTAGGATGATAGGTTGGACCCTAATTAGCTCTGATTAGGGCATGTCAGTTAGATGATACCTCCCACAGTCTCAATACAGTATTTAGTATAGTTTCTATTTAGGTTTTCATTACCAAACCATACAGACCCTCAGTTATTCTGTTATCTGATTTCAGTCTTCCAATTTACCGATTATTTCAAAAATGCTTATGCTTGGTCTTGCATTCTAAGATATTATAGTTTTAATGCATTCATGTTTTGTTATATCATGTTTTTTAATTATTCCTTATATCATACTCACAGTAACCTATAGTTTCAGTCTAGTTATTCAGATAAAGTACAATCCAGTATTCTATGATTAGTATTCAGTCATTAGCTATTCAGTGTTTAGATATCAGTAGTCCGTATTCATATATCAGCTACTCATCATATAGATGCTAGTTATCACTTTACTTAGATTTCAATCATTCCATCACCCAGGCATCAGTAATTCTATTAATTACATTAGCTTAGTACTTGTATGTTTGGTTTTATATGTTCATGCATTCATGTTTTACCATATCCCAGCTTCAACTTTACTTACGCTACAACAAGTAAAGTTTTAAGAAACCAAGTGTAGTGATTCACCATCTTATCATATTATATTTGTTACTCGTGATTTATACTACTTTGGATTTCAGTTTATTTCAGTCTCTTGGTGAGTCTACTTACACTTAGCATGCATGTTTTATGATTACGTATGAAATTAGTTTTACTTATTTCAACTAACCCCACTTACTCAGTCTATTTTAGTATTACTGATCCACATATATGTCTGTGTGTTTACATTGTTTTATAATGTAGGTACCAATTGTAGCCTGCAGATCATGACTAGACAGTTGTTATTTTCAGCCAGCAGATGATGAGTACTCCTATTTTGTTGACTCTAGTCTGATGTGGTTCATGTACTTTATTTTATTATTTATGTGTATTGATTAGTGGTAGTTGGAGAAATTTCCCAGCTATCTATAGCCAGTATAGTATAGGCTTCATAGATGTCCATTAAATTCAGTCATGTAATTTCAGTTCTATCTTTAGTTTTGTTAGATTGTAAATTTTATCAATATTATGTTCTCCCAGATTTTGTCATTATTCTATTTCTGCACAATAGAACCATCTATTTAATATATTATAAATTAGTTGCTTAATAGTATACCGGTTCATGGGTTAGCTTGGAATCACTTATGGTTCCAAAAATCGTATTACGATAGGGGGTAGTCTCGGGTCATGACAAACTTGGTATTAGAGCATAGACTTCAAATTTCCTAGGGTGACTATGAAGCCATGTTTAGTAAAGTCTTGCAGAATGGTACAAATACATTCATACTTTTCTTTAAGAGACTATAGGACATTTAAGTAATGTTTTCCTTATTTCATGTCTTAAATCGTATAGTACAAGTTTTCTCTAACGAACTTATTTAGATTATTATGTTAATTCATCCGTCCTATCTCTGCCTTATTCTTAAGAAAACAGAAATAGTCAACATAAATTATTACAAATAGAGTTTTCTTAGACAGTACCCACAGATAGTTATGGGATTTCACACAGGCTTAAAAGTATCCCATCAGTACTTTTACTTTCTAAAGTTTTAAAGATTTTATTCATGTTCATGAAAATTATGCACTAAGCCAGAGTCAGATATACCCTTTGATCCTTTTTCAGAATCCTTTGATAGCATATCGTTTAGAGTTAAAAGCATGAACCCAAAAGTTTAGCAGTAGTAAAGTGGGGATAATATTTATATAGAATTAGTAGATTATCTATCCATGGGGCTAGTTGTATTAAAGGTGAATTAGTAGGCTTGAAACAGTGTACGCAAGATTTTAAGGTAATGATTCAAAATTAAGTATGATGATATGTGTATAATTTGGAGGTGTACCCAAGGTGATATGGGATTGTATTATTTCCAAATTTTAACAGTGTGTGTGCTTAGGTAGTACCCTTGAGTTGAAAAGTATGGATAAGGCTATGTAGTATATGATGTTCTTATCAGCTAACTTAAGGTTTATAGGTTGATAATGTTGGGTATGTTTGTGTAATGATAATTCTCATGGTTTAGGGAAAAATATAAGTTTAGAGATATAATATTATTAGGCTATGAAGGAAGTTTGTATGGTTCATTAAATGTTTGGGGATATCTATGTTAATTGTTAGAATCTAAGTTTTAATCATTGAAAATTGAGCTAATAGAAAGAAGAGTTGAAGTTCTAGATGGTGTGAACTCATGGTATGATGATACTCCTAAAGATTCTAAGTTAGTATGTGTTCAAGTTATTATATGATAACCATTAGGGCTATAGAAAGTTAAGAATTGTATCTTAGAGGGAAGTGTTAGAAGGGGGTTTTACAATTTCAAGTGTAGTCTTTCAGGTTAAGTTATTATTTATGTGTATTATTATATCTTAGACCCTAGAGTAAAAATAGTTGCAGTTCACTTTAGAGTTCTTTTAAGGGGTCCACAGACTTAAAGTGATGGCTCAAATCTTAGGGAGAGATGATAGAGCAAGGAACTAAGTCAAATCTCAGACTATAGTAGTGATGCCAATGTATTATAGAACAACAGTAAGGGAGAATGATACCCAACTCATTCCTATCTCAATGAAAATTTTTGTACTTCAATCATCATGATATCAACTCATGCCTTACACGTCATCTCCATGATCATAATTCATGTTCATGCACATTATAGAGAATTATGTACTCTCCCAATTGCTAGTATGAGTAGTTTCAGTTTGCTAAGCAGTGCTAATCATGTTTAATGAATTTATGAACTCAAAACTCTGGTCATGCAACTAATAAATCATGTACTCATTCTTTACAGTATGGTCAGTTCCCATAACTCATGCTACACTCTTAATGATTATCGAAATTCAGACTATGTCATGTATATCCTCAGTTTTGATCTATATAATGATCCATATCGGGAATACTCTATTCATCAGGCCTCAGTTAAGTGTCTAATTTATGTATAGTATACTTTCATGCTTCAGGTCCTCATGTAATAACCTTTCAATGACCTCTCCTTAGGCCAATATAGTGATGATGAATAATTATATAGATTGAAAAGAGTAAGGGTTTCTTATTTTCAAGGTACAGAATAGTTTTATGGTATTAGGCATAGTACCTTGTAATTTCACGTTAGGCTTGAACATGGTGGTAGTATGAAGCTCAACTTAGACCTTGGTTGTAGTAGTTATGTGCACCCATGCGAGTATTTAAATTTATTGAGCGAGGATAAGTTTCAATTAGGCAGTTGGATTGCCTAAAGCCTAGTAATTCAATTTCTTCTTATGTTTTATTGGCCTATGTTCCATGTTACAGAGTTATAGCCATATTAATATTCCTTATTCAAATATCTTATTCAGATCATGCCTAAGATTTCTTTTCTCCCTAATGTTATTATAACATCTTGCAAAAAGTGTTGAAGAAATACTCAGTTGAGTATAATCTTTCAATATAATTCAGTCTATATCACCAGCATTTATGTTTAGCATTCAGACAGACAAGGTAATTTGTCTTACAATCTGAATTTTCTTGAGTATTGTAATTCTAAAAGGTAATTTGTTTGCAACCATGTAAATTGCAAAATTAGTTAAGTTTAGGTATTATGCACAGACTTAGTTATACATTCATATTCCAAGACATGCATGTTCAGTATATGATCTCAGTTACCTTAGTACAATACTCTCAGTCTAACCAATCTCTTTTGATGATGAATGTTCCCAAAGGGGAGATATTGTAATACCCCATACTAATCTTAGCTCGATCCCGCTCTTAGTTGTATGTGTAAGAGGCTTAAAGCCTGAAAATTTCACTAAGTTTTGGGAACTTAGTAATTTTAAGGCCTTTTAACTTCGAGGATTTTTAAATAGATCTTCTTGATCCCGATATATTGGATTTCAAGTTAATTTATGTTCAAGGGTGTAAAGAGGATATCTCGAGGATGTTTTAGATTTTTTCGGAGAGGATTGGGTCATGATTGGATCACAGTTCTAGCAGCTCATCACGATAGCTCACGTTGCGGTGGTAATAGAGATGGCACTCCTACTATATTGCGATGACCATGTAATCCATAATCCAGTTATGAATTTATTTGGCTGAGGGGTAATTATGTCTTTTCCCCTCAACCCAATTCATCAAATCACAAATTGTAACACCAGTTAGGGTATTATTTGCCCATCCTCTCAAATTTTCTCTCAAAAACAAACCCTCTCCTCCTCCAAGATCATCGAATTCCATTAATATTACACCAATAAAACCAAGAATTCAAGTTACCCAATTAAAGAACATTCAAGAAAGCATCAATATTGGTGTTTCTCTTTCAAGATTAAGTGTTTAAGGTATGTGGTAGTTAATCCATGGGTCCCCTTTCACCCATGGAGCACAAAAACCATTTCTTTCAATTAAATAATAAATTTTCTATCATCATGGTATTTTATATGTTCATGAAATATTCATTTCATGTTTTCATGGTGTTTTTAATTCAATTGAGACTATGTGTGACGTTCATCCCTGGGCCATTTTCACCCATGGAGTTCAAGAAACCTTTTGATTATTAAATTATGAGTTTTGACATGATTATGTAACTATCTCCGTGAATATCTTGTTATTTCAATTTTCAAGTTAAGATTATAATTGTTTAAAAGTAGAATGGATTATGATATGTTTTGAATGTCGTAGTTACCATATCATGTTCATGCGATTCAGGATAAACCCCCAATCTTTAGTTTTGTCATGTAATTATGATACCTTATCGTGTTTAAAAACATCCCCATGTTTAAGTGTTAATTTCCATGTGTTTGATGAAATGCCAAAGTGATGGATTTTGAATAATTATTCCCTATTATGGTTTTCAAAGATTGTATATGTCCTTATAATTATTTCCTTTGAGTGCTGTGGGTTATGAACACCCGATGCCTAGTTTTTCACATAATTTCAGTATCTTTAGAATGATTTTAAATAAATCATGAGCATTGTCATTCAGTTAGTTGTTACTATAAGTTGTTTCTTCAGTTAAGCTTAGTTTAGTCTAGTAAACAGTATCATTCCGTTTTTAAGTAGGATTCAATACCGAGCAAACCCAGGAATGGGGGCATTGCTGCCAGTGTATGGTTTGACACTTAGTAGCAATACTTGAGTTATAGAACTACGCAGCCAACATAGGTTTGAGATGTTTTCCTACCAGTTTAGGTCTTACACATAGCACATGAGCTTTCTGCCCGTATAGGGTGGCTCTTTAGTCCTCCAGGACACTAGTTCAGTGGATCCACACAGCTAGTGTTAGTACCCCTAGCACGGTATTGGCACCGTTCCAACTAAGATTATAGGTTGAATCCCAATTAGCTCAGATTAGCTCATGTCAGTAAGATAACACCTCAGGTAGTCTCAGTAAAGTATTCAGTATATTTTTAATTTAGGTTTGCTTGACCAAAGTATACAGACCCTCAGTTATTTAGTTATCAGATTTCATTCATTCACTTTACAGATTATTTCAAAAATATTCTTATGGTTCGTCTTGCATTCTAAGATATTACAATTTTCAAGCATTGATGCTCAGTTATTTCATAGTGTTCAATTATTCCTTATCTTATATTCACAATAACCCATACTTATAGTTAAGTTATTCAACTAAGTACAATCAGTATTCCATGATAAGTATTCATTCATCCGCTATTCAGTGTTCGGATATCAGTAGTCCGTATTCATATATTAGCTACTCAACGAATAGACTCTAGTTATCTGTTTTCTTAGATTTAAATTATTCGTCACACATGCATCAGTTATTCAATTAATCAGATCAGCTTAGTACATGTATGTTTGGTTTTGTATGTTCATGTATTCACATTTTACCGTATCCCAGCTTCTGCTCTACTTATACTACATGTAAGATTTAAGAAAGTGTAGTGATTCTCCAGCTTATTAGGTTATGTTTGTTACTCGTGATTTAAGCTATTTCAAAATTCTATTTACTTCAGTCTCTTGGTGAGTCTACTTACACTTAGTATGCATGTTTTAAGATTTTGTATGAAATCAGTTTACTTATTGTATTCACCCCGCTTACTCAGTACATTCCAGAAGCACTGATCCATATATATGTCTGTGTGGCTACACTGTTTCATAATTTAGTTACCAGTTGTAGCCCACACATCATGACTAGACATTAACTGTTTCCATCCAGTAAGTGATGAGTCCTTTTATTTCGGGGACTCTAGTTATATGTTCTTCATGAACTTTATTTTATTATTCAAATGTATTGATTAGTGGTAGTTGGAGGCATGTGCCAGTTACCTATAGTCAGTATAGTAGAGGCTTTATGGATGTCAGTCAGAGTCAATCATAGAATTTCAGTTCTCTCTTCAGTTTTATCAGATTGTAAATTGTATTAGTATTATATTTTCCCCAGATTTTGTCATGATTATATTTCCGCATAGCTAAACTAGATATTAAATATATTATAAATCAGTGCTCAATAGTATTCTAGTTCATGGGTTAGCTTGGAATCACTTGTGGTTCCAAGCACTATGTTACGACTACTGGGTAGTCTTGGGTCGTGAGACTAGGATATTATTATCGTGAACCTTGGCCCACAATAGCGATGCATCATCTAACAACATTGGACTTGTAATTATCCAAGTCCTCTCCAAGCCATCAGGATTAACTCAAAATCCCCTATATGCAAATGAACTATGTAACCATACCAAATTTGACGTTCCAAACTCAATGGTGCAATTAGATTTTCCATTCAGGTCATTTCGACTAAATGTAGGTCCTACACCCATATTTCATTTTCTTAACTTTCTAATAAATAGGTCAAATTGAGCTCGAGTGTCTCAAAACCCAAACAAAGGTCTACCTATCCTAAAATCAATAATCTAGAGCTACTGGCGTAGTTAGAATTTGAATACGAGATCGTGTCATAGAAGTTTTCCTCCAGTGGCCATTTTGAACTAGAAAAGACTTTATAATAGAGCATTGTCTCTAAAAACCAGATGAATTGCCCGGTAACTGAACTATCATCTCCAACAAGTCCTAAATGACTTAGGGAAGCTATATAAAAGCTCTAATGTCAAAAATAAGCAAAAATATAGAAAATGACTTGCAGGGTCATTACAATATCCACTATTAAAGGAACTTTAGTCCTCAAAAGTTAAGGATTAGGATATACCTAAAGTCTTAAACATATCAGGATACTAGGTTTGCATCTCGCTCTTAATCTCCCATGTGGCCTTCTCTGTTGGGTGGTGCCACCACTGAACATTAACTACATGAATCTCTCTAGTGCACAATCAGCTGACATCACTACCCAAAATGAGAACCGACTACTACACAAAGGTTAACCACTCATCCAACTATACAGAGTCCTACCTAAGCACATGAAATGAATAAGGAATGTATTACCTAAATAAAGAAAAATGGAAAATTGGATAAACAACGACAAAATTTAGAGTAAAGCTAACTCATAAGACATCTCACTAACTGTGAGAAGAATCTCAAAAGGTCTAACATATCTTGGACTGAGCTTGACCTTCCTCCTAAATGTCATCATACCTTTTATGGGTGACACACTACAAAAAAATACACAATCACCAACTCAAATATCAAGGCATGAAACCTGCGATTTATATAGGCATTCTGCCAATTCTGAGTTGCTCTCATCCTATCCTAAATCACCCTGACTTTATCCAAAGAATCCGAAAGCAAATCAATACAACGAGGTCTCACCTCAAGAGTCTCAAACCATCCAGTTGTAGAACGACATATCCTACCATACAATACCTCAAAGGGTGCCATCTCAATACTCGGATAATAGCTGTTATTTTATGCAAACTCTGCCAAAGCTAAGTGTTTCTCTCACTTACCTCTAAAATCCATAGCATAAGATCGGAGCATGTACTCAAGAAGCTGAATAGTCCTCTGCAACTGACAATCTTTCTACAGATAAAAGGTTGTTGTAAGATCCACCAGAGTGCCCAACTCCTGCTAAAACTCACTCCAAAATCTTTAATTAAAAATGGAACCTTAATCTAAAATAATATTAATGCGCACACCATGATAGAGGATTATCACCAAAACATAGATATGGGCTAACCTCTTAGCACTGAAGGAAATCTTACTAGGAATAAAGAGTGTGGACTTGGTCAAACGATCAACAACAACCCAAATACTATCAAAACAACAGTAAGTGTGAGGAAAAACACTAACTAAATTTGTGGTAATCATCCCATTTCCACTCGGTAATAGGAAACCTCTGAGTCAAACCACTTGGCTTCTGATGCTCAACCTTCACCTGCTGAAATCATAGTCAACGAGCTATTAAATTTGTTATATCTCTCTTCATACCACTCCATCAATAATGTTGTTTTAAATATCTATACATTTTGGCTATGCCACGATAAATGGAATATCTAAAGTAGTGAGCCTCATGCAAAATAAAATGAATCAAGTCCTCAATCCTCAAAAGACAAATGCATCCATCAAATCCTATACACACTCAGAACTATGGTGTTTCTCTAGTTCTCACCACTTAACACCTGGTAACGAAGGAAACAAATCAACTATCCTCAACCTTACGATCTCAATCTTCTCAAATAGGAAATAACTTAACTCAACACAAGAAAGAATCCTCCTAGGGTCTGAAATATGAAGAAAAACCATCAATTTGGCTAAGGACTGAATATCATATGCCAACTGCTTCTTAAAACTAAAATACAAGCCAAGCTACCTATATTCACTATCTTTTAGCTCTAGGCATCTGCTATTATATTTTCCTTGCTTGGATGATACAAGATCAAAATATATAATCCTTAAGAAACAAAATCCATCTACATTATGTAGCATTAAGCTCCCTTAGAGTCATAAGATGGGTGAAAATATTAGAATACACACCATCAAGATAATGCCTCCATATCTTAAGCATGAATAATATTGCCACCAACTAAAAATCATAAGTAGGGTAGTTGCACCCATGCACTAGAGTTTTCTAGAAGCATAAGCAATGAAATGACCCTACTGCATTAATACACAACCCAGACTAACTCCAAAAGTATCACAAGACATGTGCATCCCTCATAATCAATAGGAAGGGCTAAAAAGGAGCTAAATTGAGAAACTTTTAAGCTTTTAAATGATCATCTAACACTCCTCGAATTATAGAAAAGGAACCTCCTTTTGAGTCAATCTATCCATAGGTCCTGAAATAGTATCAAACCCCTTGATGGATCGTCTATAATAACTAGCCAAACCAATAAAGCTATAAACCTCACTCAGAGATTTAAGTCTAGCCTAATCGTGAATTTCCTCAATATTCTCTGGGTCTAACATAAGACATCCTTATACACCAAATGTCCACAGAATGCCACTAACTCAGGCCAAAACACACACTTTAAAAACTTTGTAAGAAACGTATATTCTCTCAAATCCTAGAGCATGATCCTTAAATATTGTGTGTGCTCTTATCTACTTCTCAAATACACAAGGATGTCATTGATGAGCACAATCACAATGAAATCCAAATAAGTCCTTAATATTCAGTTCATCAAATCTGTAAATGTGGCCGGGGCATTATTCAACCCTAATGACATCAATAAGAACTCATAAAAACCATATCGGGTCTTGAAGGCTATCTTTAGGATATCTTCAGCTTGAAGCCTTAATTGACGGTAACCAGATCTTCAATCAATCTTATAAAACCCTATCGTACCTTAAAGTTGGTAAAATAAATAATCAATGTGAGGCATAGAGTAACAGTTCTTCTCATTCACCTTATTAAGTGGCCTATAATCAATAAACATACGCATAGAGTCATCTTTTATCTCTACAAACATTACAAAAGCTCTCTATGAAGACACACTCAATCTATAAAACCCTTACTAAGAGGATCCTAAAGTTGAGAATTCAGCTCTTTAAGCTTGAAAAGAACCATATGGTAAGGTTCCATTGAGATAGGTGGAGTTCCAGTACTAAGACCAATAGCAAACTCAATCTCATGGATAGGGGGAATACAAAATAGGTTTCAAGGGAACACATCAAGAAACACACAAACTATAAAAACAAATACAAGCGATAGATTCTCCATACTAGTACCACAAATATAAGCGAGAGAAGAATCACAACCCTTCAAAATAAGTATCGTAGCACGAACATAGGGAATAATCCCTAGAAGCTCACAGCTAATTGCTCCCTGCCAGCCGACTAGGGGTATGTCAGGAACGTCTAAGGTAACGTTCTTGGCTAAACAATCTATGACTGGATGATAGTGGGATAACTAGTCCATGCCTAGAATCACATCAAAATCCTTTATATCCATAATAATAAGATTAGCATAAGTACCAACATCTCAAATTTTGACAACACAGGAACTGAGAACTCAATCCACTACTGAAAAATCATACAGAGGAGTAAATACATGCAATAACACAGATATAAGTCACAAGAAAGCTCTAATTATGCTGCATAATTAGTAGATATATAACAATAAGTGGATCCAAGATCAAATAAAGAAACCACCAAATGCCGGCATACAAAAGTTATACCTATAACAATAGCATCAAAAATCTCCAACTTGAGTCTTATAGGTATTGCATACAACTGACCAAACCCAGACCTAGATGGGCAATTAACAAACCTCTTATCCTGCCTAACCATGTCTAGAATGAACAGATGAAGAACCTCTCTTAGACCGACCAGTACCCTTAAAAGGGCAATCACTAGCACTAGAGTGACCTCTATTGATAATTTAAAGTGTTACGTAAATAGATCGACTAGGCTGAATCCCGAATGAGGATATAAAGAAAGTTTTGAGCCTTGTAGTACCCACATGAAATAGGTTTGTGGAGCTTTTTGGGTCAAAAACTTGTTTGACATCAGAACCCTAATATCACCATCTTTAGAGAAAGGACTTTCTTTATATCTATATCTATTAGACTAGTTCTTTCACTTGCTTCCAAATTCAACTATATTACTTACTCAAAAGCTATGAATATTCTACTAGAAATATTGATTCTCACTTTTGCATACAACTTTTAACCTAACGGTAGGCCTAGTAACTTTTCAGAATGGGGGATCCCATTTGGCAACAACCATGGTAGTAGTTACAAAACTACTTGGCAGGGAGTGGAGTAGAAACTGACTTGATTGATACTAAAAAGATGGATGTAGAGGATACCTACTCTAAAAAATACTATCTCTATTAGGAACTATGATGGCTCCCAGTGAATGAGCTTTGAAACCTAGGCCTCTTATCATGACCCTCAGACCCGTACATTGTATCTCCTCTATCATTCCATAATGATTCAATACTCATCAAAAGAGCTTTCTCCAACAACTAAAACCTATGTAGACAAACGAATGGGGATTCTCATCCCTCTAACAAAGCAACATACTCGATCATACTAAGTGTCAAGAATAAAAGTCGCATGCCTAGCCAACTCATAAAAATGAGCCTCATGCTCTATAAACTATTATGGAGCCCTACTTTGATCTAGAGAATTAATCCCCCAATCGATATCTAAGGCTGTGAGGCATGTACTTCTCCAAGAATATCTCATAAAACTGAGCCTCTATCAAGTGAGAAGATCCAACTAGTCTAGAATTCATATTACCTCTCTACTAATAACGAGCAGCCAATTCCAACTAAATATGTTAAAATCCACACCACGAGTTTTAAAAATGCTAGAATTATGAAGACTATCCTCACAAGAAATTAGGAACTCATAAGCATCCTTGCTTAGTCAACCAGAAAACCTAGGTGGAGCCAGTCTTAAGAATCAACACAACATTATCTTCTCCTCGAAAGACATTGTAGGCTGGCCAACCATTGTCTAAGAAACTCAGCCTAAGAAAATATTGGTGCAGATAGAACCTCAACTCTCGGAGCTGCAACTATAGGTTATGACCCCACCTCAGTACCACTATAATTTATAGTTGTGCACCATGAGATAGTATACCACCAACTAAATTGAAAAGGTGAACCGATGCATCTCTAGCACTAAAGAAAACTTAAGCCCTGGTAGAGCCTATGCTTGTCCCTAGCCTACCGCTTGCTGGGGTAGAAGAATTTATAGTACAAGAGCGAGAATATGACCTAGGAAAGGCGGCCTATCTTGTCTCCTAGTTGGGGACACATCTTATGGCTAACAATGACCTCTAGTTCATCAACAAATAGGAGTAGGATCCCTATGCTCAGTCTCGAGAAGCTCATATTGTGTACCGGTAGAACATCTACAAAAGAGTGAATTCAAGGTAATACTCTAAATCCGACTTAGATTCTTAGCATGTTATGAGTGAAAGAAGTGAAGAACGCCTAAGAATGTACCACACCCTTCCAAAGTTAGAAAACATAACTCATCTTTCTAATCTACATGACTACTAGACAATTGCTCTTGTACTGGCATTAGTAGTGAAACCTAGTCTCTTATACTGTCATGACCTGAGACTTCCCTTAGTCTTAGCATGGTGCGTAGAACCACAAGTAATCCTAAGCTAACCCATGTACTGGCATGACACTTGAGAAACTTATTTAAAAAATAATAAAATCTTAAAATTTTTAGGGGGAGCATGATCATGAGATAATCTTAATAAATATGATAATAGAAAAGTTTACATGCCGATAAATCTAAAGAAAAAACTTGAATTAAATATAATCAATTTGATTAACTATCTATGCAACCTCTATTATACTAACTATAGGTAGTACAGATATGACCCCAACTATAAATAAGAAAATATAATACAAGAACTGTAACTGAATTGAGTCCTCGAAATAAGAGAAATCATTACCTACTAGATGGAATCTACAATATGTTGGACCCTAGTGTGTGGGATATATCTAGTACCTATATTATGAAGAAATGTAGCCACAAACTCATATATGTGGTTTATACTTTGGAATGTACTGAGTATAAGAGATATGCACTAGTCATGAAAATAATTAAAACATGATTTAAAATATAGGACATAAGCTACTTGCTGAAATATGTATTTAAAAGTTGTTTGTACATAAAAACTGTAAGGTGTAGAGAAGTTTCTAAATCATAAGCTAAAATATTTCTATAAACTAGGTAGTGTTAGAAACATGAATACTACTTCTATATCTCAAGTTAAAGTTGAATATGTTGTAAAAATGTACTGAGGATCATGTATGAATAATGAGCATGAATGCATGAACCTGTAAAATAATTGCAAGACAAAGCTTAAACATGTACTAAAATGATCGGAATAACTAATATATGGACACTTGGTCATGCAAACCTGAAATGATATAATCTAAACACTAAACTAAAATTAAAGGAGTTAATATTTAACTGACATGCCCCAGATTATGACTACTTCCTAATGATCCATAATAAGACATTGCCAATCGTAGTTTGGGCGGCTTTGAGCTTTAGTATTTTGACCCAGTTATTAGATTTAGGAAAAATTAATATTATGGGAAAGCCAAATCAATTATCTATCTGTTGGTGAATCTTGAGATCAAAAAGTCTAAGTATACAAAAAGTTATGATATTTGAAGTTGAGTATAGTAGTATACTTCACAAGAATTTAATTGTTAAGGGATGTTTTAACATGTCTATATGCTAAGTGATATTTATTACCTTAATATATGTATAAATAACTATAAAACTATCAACACATGAGGTTTGATATTGCATGAACTTAAAGCATGTTTCTTACATTGGCTTGGATTTTTGGGGTGTCACAATATCTCTCTCATGGGGTCATTCATCGTTGAATACAGACTGACCTGGCTAAAAGAATAAAAAAAGAATTACAATTCTTAACATAAAATTATAAGTGCTGAATATGGACTTGATTACTAAATTTCCAACTAACTTTAACTACCTTAAAAATTTAAGAACTTATTAGTACTATCTTGCTGAATTCTAAAGTTGGATACTAACATGCTACTGAATTCTGAATCTAAATACCATTTATGGTTGGGACTGATTTAGACTAAGAGTAAGGACTCAACTAATTTCGCAACTTTAGTTAATTTGAATAAATTACCTCATAGAATATGTAAATTTATGAAACTTCAGATAGTAAGACTAGATGAAAAGATGGAAGACTATAGGAGATTATTTGTCTAATCTAAACTGAATTGCTATTGATACAAATAGACTCATACTGAAAAGTTATAACGCAACTAAAGTATTTCTTCAACACTCTATCTTAGAAGATCTAATAACAGTAGGGAGCAAATAATTTTTGGCATGATCTGAGTGAGATATATTAATAAGGGATCGAAAAATGGATACAACTCTATAATATAGAATATAAGAATAGAAAACATAATCTAGGATAGAATTACTATGCCTTAGGTGATGCAACTACCCACTTTCAAGTTTAGCCACACAACTTAAATACTCCCTCAACTATACTTTTCTTATTAAATGCTACCCTTTATTTGATTCCACTTATAATCTTTACTTAGGTACTAATAAATCCTTCTACCAAAGTCTGAGTTGAACTAAATTCTCTCTCCATGTTCAATCTTAACTCAAAGCCATAAGTTACAACACATAACACCATACTACTAGTCTAAACCATGGATTCAATATCTTATGTGTTTTTAGATCTCTCATATTGATACGGGACAAATGGCCACCTTATCTTTGGACGACATTTTTGGAGGCCAACACATAGAGGCTCAAGACTTGGTCACCGCGATAATACAAGAACCTGCATGTAGAACCCGTTTTGAGCGTAACTTAAAGCGATCTCGCATATGGAAGATTGCTTGGAGCATTTGAGAGTGAGGGTTCACGGTTTTGGGCCTTAACTAAGGGCATTTTGGACATTACCATGGTGTATTTACACACCATGGCCGCACCTAGATGGTACATGATACGGTTGGGGCAGCCTCCACAAGTACGCGACCCTTCACACGAAGCCGAGCTCGGGAACTACAAAAACTCCAAGCTTTGTTCATGCCAAAATGGCCGTGTGTGAGTTGGAGATTGAACCAGCCAAGGACCTGAACGTTTTATGTGTGAAAAGGGGTGTTAATGGGCCATAAACTAGTCTCCAAGGCTGGCCCAAAAGGCAAGGGGCGGATGGGCCTTTTATGTGTAAAGAAGGGGTCTTAATGGGCCCTAAACTAGCCTCCAAGGCTGGCCCAATAGGCAAGGGGTGGATGGGCCTTTTAGCCCTTTTGTTTGTAATATAAATAGGTGCCATTAGGGTATTTTTCAGCATTACTTGATTATTGATATTTTCACCACAAAGACTTGTAACTTGAACTCTCTCTCTTGTTCTTGAGAGGAGACCGAAACTGTCCAACAAGTGTAGTGTCACTTGTGTTGAATCTTTTGGCTAGAAACAAGGGTTTTGAGGTTGTAAAGTACCTCTTGGTCCTCGTAAGAACTTGGTGTTTCCATTCATTAGATTTAGGGTCCTATCTTGAGGTTAGGGTTCTTAGTTTATTGAATGATTTATGTCAAGTTATCTATCTTTATCTTATCTTGTTGTTGTTGTTCATCTTGTTATCTTAAAAGTCTAGTGAAGCCGTGTGGGGCTCCTTTCGATTCACTAGCATTTGTTTCCATCTTGTTGTTATTCTTGTTGTTGCTGAAAAACTGAAAACAAAACACAAAAACAGTTTGTTGTCATGCTGAAAATCTGAAAACCGAAACTAAAAAAAAACTGTTTTGTTGCTCTCGGATTGTTGCTAAAACCGAAACAGAAAATTGTTGTTCTTGTGGTGTAAACTGAAAATCCGAGATCTTGTTGTTGTTGGTTTGATCTTGCATCATTTGGTATCAAAGCAAGACCGGTTGTGTTCCAACATAACCCATCTTGGGCTAGTAGTTCTCGGCTTGAACAAAACTACACCAAGAAAACTTTCTGAAAAATCTGTCCCTTAAAAGTTGAATCCGAGAATGATGTTGTGTGCCTAGATCTAAGAGTTATTTTGCTTGTTTAGTGAGTTTCTAGTGTTGGTTTCTTTCTCACCAACACTAAAGAGTCTAGGTCCGAAGGTTGAGCTTGAAAGTTTGAAGATTGTGTAGTGACTTGGGAGTAGCCGAAAGTTGTGTGTGTTGATAACCAAAGACAAATCGGTGGTTGTTTGTTTACGTGCTAAAGAAGTGGTTGAAGTGTTCATCTTGAACTTATCATCTTGTTCATCTTGTTAAAGTATTCATCTTGTTGTGTGTTCAAGTGATAAGATTATAAAGTTGATTGTGAAAGACTTGCACCCATCACTTTGTAGACTTGTCAATCACTTCCCTTAAATCAAGGAACCTTGTCTTGTGGAAATTGTCAACCAAACCCACTTTCTTGAGATTGAACAAAAGTCAAGACTTCAAATTTTTAAGTTTTCCCACCAAAACACCTTTCCATTTATCAGAAGTTGTGTGAATATTAAACCAAGACAAAAAAAAATAAAATAAATATATATATATATATATAAACCCGAAGGGAAGAAAAACGTGTGGGACCCTTTTGCATGCTACCATGTCACTATAAGCTCAACTTAGGATATTCTTTGGTTGGTAATTATTGATTCTTGGTTTCCCTTACTTGGTTTTAGAACTAATTAACAAACTAGTATCTTTCCACTAGGTTGTTAACTAGTTCCTTGAGCCGTTTGTTCGTGTCTACGGTTGTTTGTGTGCTTTTATTCGTTTGAATGAGTTGCTGATTTTGATTCTAGTCCGGCAAGAATTCTTTGAGTCTTCAAACAAGAATCCATTCCGGACAAGAGCTTACTCATGCCTTAACATCTCACGGTTACTAGCCAATTATACAACACTTGTGGAACACGAACTTGTGGTGAACTAAAGCGGCTAATACCTTGACAATGGAAGGAGCTTTACTACTAATATTGTTTGTTCATTTTTGTAGGTTTAAAGGGTGATATAAGAGGAAAATGACTTCGGTAGCCGGGGATTATTGTGACTACAATATGGGAGACTATAATTGTAGTGAGGGTTTTTATGGCTACGAAGTTGAGGGAGATTGCGAAGGCTATGAAAATAGCCGTGATCAAAACATAGGCAGATTTGAAAGTTACGGTTTTGAGGGAGAACATGAGGTGAATGAAGTGCCTAGTGCTTATGGTGACTTTGGAGATGACGTAGAGCCTCATGATGGATCTTATGATGAGAGTACACGTGAGGAGTGTGAAGATTCATATTCTCCGCCTTGTAGTACTTCTTATCAAGGTCGATATAGTGTGAATGGTTATGCTAGCTATAGCGTAGGTTGTCCAATGGGAAGAAGAGGATATACATCTCCAAAATCGAGGGGTACTCATGTGCTTTACAATGTTGATCCGAGAAGGAGTGTACACTCCGGAAAGGTGACCATTTGTGGGATACCGGGCTGCCTCGTTGTGTTAGACGATAAGTACTATAGAAACTACATTGCTCCGTCCATGGTTGATTGCTTGGGGTTATTTTGTGAGCCTTTACTTGTTCCATACTTCTTGGACAGGTTTAAGGTTACCGAGAGGGTAAAGGTTGTCTTCTCCCAATTTAATTACTATGAGGAGGTGTGGTGTGATGTTTTTCCCATAACCTATGGTCATGTGAGTTTAGGCGCCGATTGGTTTGCACAACATAAAGTTCCAAATATGCAAAATTGGCCTAATGTTGTAAGAGACCGATGGGGAAATTGCCTCGAGACGCACATTCTGCCCGGGCCGCAAAAAGAAGTTCCTACCTACTCCAATCCGAATTATTATGAGAGACAAAAGATTGAGAGGAGTAAGGGAGTGAAAGGTGGTAATCCGAGAATGGAAAGAGGAGAGGTTGTGTGGAGCCAAGTAAGGGGATTACCACCAAACCATGCTAACGTCGTTTGTCCTTCTATTTCTAAGGACACTTGTGCAGGTAGCAACATGGAAAGCGAAGAAGAACAATGCCAAAAGAAATTTGCTGCCCAAACCTTGGGAGGACCTTCACACCATGACATAGAAGAATCTACTCAAGGACTTCAAGGTAAAATGGCAAACTCTTACACTTTTGTACATGTGAATGATAATTGTTTGGCTAGTAGCCCATTGAGTGTGAGTTGTAGCTTGCCTATATGTGAGTATATTATTTCTTTGCCACTTGATGATGATGTACATGTTGTGAGTGTGGATACACTAGTTGATCCTATTGATGACCGGATAGACTCTTCTTGTAAGATCGATCCATGTCCACCTAGTGTTGAAACCATTATGTTGAATGAAAATACATTATCTTCTGAAATTTGTGTTGACCAACTTAGGCGTGAAAGTTATCCACCACTGGAGGATGTGTTTGATGTAATTAACGAACCTCAAGTGAATGATGATGTGGAAGATGTTGATCAAAGTGAGAATGAACCCGAGAGCTCTTCTTGGGGTAATATTGTGTTTGAAGAGTCCTTAAAACTTGATATTGATCGTTTAGCGAGTGAGGAACTTGTTGGTTCCAAATCTGTCCGTGAGGTAGATCACACGCTTTGTAGGTACAATGTCTTGTTTGAAGATGATTTAAACACTTCTAATGAACCTAGTGGTGAAAATAATGGTATAGCTTGCCTTGGAAGCTATAGCCTATATGCTAACCCACTATGGTGTGACAATATTCCTCCTAAAGAGGGAAATCTCTTCTTGGAAGATGAGAGTCCTCTTAAGGGTAAGGAATGTGTAGTTGCGAAAGCTACTTCTTCTTCTATTTTGTGTGATTTCATTGTTGAGAGTACTCATGATGATTATTGGGAAACTAGTAGTGAGTACACACATGAGAGCACCTTAGGAGAAGTCGATTTGAGTGATACTTTTCTCTACTCTCTATTTGCTTTGGAACATATGTATGCTATTGTAGAGAGTATGTTATTTAGTTTGGGTATAGACCACGGGAAGGGGAAATGTTGTCGAGACTTGTGTCTATGGCCACTTTTCCCATTTGAACCCGGTGCCGAATTTAGAAATGGTGATGTTGGTGCCCCAAACTTGTTGCTTGGTCTACGTGACAAGCAAAGTGTCACTATTGATGTATCCTATAACCAATTCCTTTGTACATCTTGTATTGAGTTTTTAAAATTCCTTGCAAAGGATTCTTGGTTATATTGCAAATATGTGCAACCTTGGAATGTTGAGATGATTTGTTATGCTAACCCTAACCCTCATGCCATGAGGAGTTTGTATTTGTTTGTCCTCTCTTCGGTTTTGCAAGGTTTGGATTCGAGGTCGAATCCTTTTCAAGAAGGGGAGGATGATACGGGACAAATGGCCACCTTATCTTTGGACGACATTTTTGGAGGCCAACACATAGAGGCTCAAGACTTGGTCACCGCGATAATACAAGAACCTGCATGTAGAACCCGTTTTGAGCGTAACTTAAAGCGATCTCGCATATGGAAGATTGCTTGGAGCATTTGAGAGTGAGGGTTCACGGTTTTGGGCCTTAACTAAGGGCATTTTGGACATTACCATGGTGTATTTACACACCATGGCCGCACCTAGATGGTACATGATACGGTTGGGGCAGCCTCCACAAGTACGCGACCCTTCACACGAAGCCGAGCTCGGGAACTACAAAAACTCCAAGCTTTGTTCATGCCAAAATGGCCGTGTGTGAGTTGGAGATTGAACCAGCCAAGGACCTGAATGTTTTATGTGTGAAAAGGGGTGTTAATGGGCCATAAACTAGTCTCCAAGGCTGGCCCAAAAGGCAAGGGGCGGATGGGCCTTTTATGTGTAAAGAAGGGGTCTTATTGGGCCCTAAACTAGCCTCCAAGGCTGGCCCAATAGGCAAGGGGTGGATGGGCCTTTTAGCCCTTTTGTTTGTAATATAAATAGGTGCCATTAGGGTATTTTTCAGCATTACTTGATTATTGATATTTTCACCACAAAGACTTGTAACTTGAACTCTCTCTCTTGTTCTTGAGAGGAGACCGAAACTGTCCAACAAGTGTAGTGTCACTTGTGTTGAATCTTTTGGCTAGAAACAAGGGTTTTGAGGTTGTAAAGTACCTCTTGGTCCTCGTAAGAACTTGGTGTTTCCATTCATTAGATTTAGGGTCCTATCTTGAGGTTAGGGTTCTTAGTTTATTGAATGATTTATGTCAAGTTATCTATCTTTATCTTATCTTGTTGTTGTTGTTCATCTTGTTATCTTAAAAGTCTAGTGAAGCCGTGTGGGGCTCCTTTCGATTCACTAGCATTTGTTTCCATCTTGTTGTTATTCTTGTTGTTGCTGAAAAACTGAAAACAAAACACAAAAACAGTTTGTTGTCATGCTGAAAATCTGAAAACCGAAACTAAAAAAAAACTGTTTTGTTGCTCTCGGATTGTTGCTAAAACCGAAACAGAAAATTGTTGTTCTTGTGGTGTAAACTGAAAATCCGAGATCTTGTTGTTGTTGGTTTGATCTTGTATCACATATCAAGGAAAATAATCCTTACCAGTTCAACAACTAACTTTAACCTTTTACTAGGAATTCACTAGTGCACAATGCATTTATCCACTTATATAAAACATATCATTCAAGCCCATCATTATGACCATATATGAACTTCTAGGCAACCAACCCACTTAGAAATTTTCACCATTTCTATAATACCTCAATCAATAACAACTTTCATGCAATATCCCCATGAAGACACCTAGAATTCTCAAATAACTATGGCATATGCCAAATTTTTGCCTCAATCTTCCTTCACACTTATAGTCTTCGATAAAAAAAAGCATACAAAAACACATTCCTAATAAGGAATAACATTTAATCTCTCCTAACTAAACCATTGTTCATCCATTTTATATACCACTTTCTTCACATAAGGAGAGGTCACTAAAAGATTAGAACGTGAGGACCTGAAGCATCAAAGAATACTAGACATAACTTTGACACATAACTGAGGCTTGAGAAATAGAGTTTTAACAACATATATTCATTAAAGAGATCTAAATTGAGGACATACATGCCATATGCAAATTTTTACTGGTCGTTAAGGGTGTACCATGTGTTCTAAAAACTGAGCATACTATTAAACATGAGTACATGAGTCATGAGCTGCATGACTAGGGTTGGAGTTCATAACATCATGGAATATGAGTCATACTTCTGAGTGAACTAGTACTTCTTATAGTAGGAACAAGGAACATACATAATTCTGTGCATACGAATATGAGCTATGATCATAGAGATGACTTGTAAGACAGGAGTATAAGTCGTGATGACAAAAGTACAAAAGTTTGTACCTATATAACAATGGGTAACATATCTTCCTCCCTTTGTTTTGTTGTAAAACTCACTAGCATCACTACTAGAATCAAATAACCTGACTTAATTCCTTCTTCTATAATCTCCCCCTTAGATTCAAGCCATCATTGTAATTCTATTGAACCCTTTAATAAACTAAAAATAAACTACAATCATTCAACTCTAGAGTTCGGGATATAACGAAACACATAAATACTAAACTCCACTTGAAAGACTGTACATAAAAGTGTAAAACCCACTTCTAGTAATTCCTTCTGAGATACAATTCTGAACTTTTTATATCCCCACTAGTCATCATATAATAACTAAAAACTTACTAACATTGTATCTTTTAGATTATTACAATACCTTAAGTTAACACTCTTACCTTCTAGAATTAAAAAATTTTATTTTCTACTAGCTTAATTACCCACCATTAAAATTATATTCTAACACTCAACATGGATAGCCTCAAAACTTCTTATGAACTAATATCCACTTACTACAACATGATAGGAATCTTGACACACAAATCCACACAAAAATCTATATTGTCATACTTAACCTTAACAAGCTTCTCTATCTTTCTGGTCGCTACCTATTCTCTATCCTGACTAAAGGATTAACATATTCTAAGTTACCTTAATTTGTAAATATCTATCAAAGTGCTATTAAACAATCGACACAGCACCTTTCTGGATCTATGGATACATAATCTACTAAATCAAGATAAATACTATCCCTACTTTACTGCTACTAAACTTCTAGGCTTATGCTTCTAACTATAGGTCATACATCCGTAGGATTCCATGAAGGGATTTGAGGGTACATCTAACTTTGGATAAATGCATAATTTTTTTGTAAATATGAATGAACTTTTTTAATTTTTGGATCATAAACGAACTGATGGGATCCTTTCAGGCTTGCGTGCAATCTCATAATTATCTCTGAGGACTATCTATAAAAACTCTACTTGTTGAACTTAAGTTTTTCTATTTCTATTACCTCAAAAATAAGGCAGAGTTGGCGTGAATGGAGAAATGTAAGAATAAAAATAAGTTATTTAGATAATATCTCTACTATACGATCTGAGATATGAAAGAAGGGAAATATTTATTAAATGCCCTCTAGCCTTTCTAAGAAAGTACAAATGTCTCCATACAATTCTGCAACACTCTAATAGACACAGCTTCATTGATACCCTAAGACACTTGAAACCTAAGACTACCCCCTAGTCGTTACACGATGCTTAGAACCATAAGTGATCCAAAGTTAACCTGTGTACTTTCATGATTCTTGAGCAATCGAATTAAATTATATATAAAAGATAAATTTGCTGAGGCAAAGCATAATGAGATAATCTGAATAAATATGATACTCTAATAGTTTACAACCCTATAAATTTTAATAAGGAACTTGAATTACATATAATGACTCTGATGACTATCTATAAATCCTCTACTAGACTAACTATAGGTTGTCGGGAAATGACCCCAACTATCACAAATTAATACATACAAAATAGGAAAATACAATACAAGAACTACAACTGACTTGAGTCTTCAAAGTAAGAGAGCTCATTACCATCTGGCTAGAAGATACTATCTGTTTGACCTTGGTGTGTACGATACATTTGGTTCCTACATGTGAAGTAATCATGAATATGAGAACAAATATTTGTCTAAATTTCTAGGTATTGGGTTTTAATAACCCACCAGCTCTTATTAATGCAGTTGATCATAATGTTATTAAAAATTGATCATAAAAATGGATTTTCATGAATAAAGCCCCAAAATTCAACTACTGATCATACTAAGGAAATTCATGATTTTGAACATGGGAAGATGTTATTCTAATGGAAAAGCATGTATTCATGATTTAATTATAAAATAATCTAAACAAATTAGGGAAAATTCGTATAGCTTAGTCACATTCTTAAACTTTGGGGTAATATCAAGTAAATCATACATCGGTATGAAAATAGCATGAATGATATTATATGGGCCTAAGAATCCATGAATAATCATTAAAACATGCTTATGAGTGAAAATTCAATCTTTGGGGGTTAAATTTAAGCTTCAAATAACAATTGGGTAAAAGCCCTAGTTTATGAAAATCATAAAATTCATGAACAAAAATATTAATTTGGGCATGAGGATGAAAGGTGATTCTCATTAAATACCCATAAACCCAATTACTTTTGATTCTTTAATTAAAGTTATTAGGACTTGGACTTGGAGACGAAAAGATCCAATTTCTTGATTTTGGAGAAGAGAAATGTCCCATGTATGTTGAGTAATTTTGTGTTGTGTTTAGAATGTGGTACTTGGGGTTGTACTGGCTTTTTATTCAGCATTAAATTATCTTAAACGACATAATTTTAGGGTTAAAAGAGTGGGAAATGACCAAAAAACCCCTGTGAAGCTGTTTGGAAGTCGCTTGGAAGCAGTCTTAATGAATTAGGTCACGACACATAGGGTCTAGCCACGAGTCGTTACTTGAGTCATGGTCAGATATCCAATTTTATCCTCTACTGCCAGATTACGACTCCATCCTAATGACCTGTAATGAGACATTGTGAGACGTAGTCTAGGCAACTCTGACAGTGCTTTAGTATTATGGTCATAACTTTTCACCCAAATATCGAATTAAGGCAAAACTGATATTGTTGGAAAGTTAATTCAATTATCAAAATCTAGGAGCTTTAAGACGACTATAATATATCTACTTTATTGGAATTTAAT
Source organism: Capsicum baccatum var. pendulum (assembly GCA_030864225.1). NCBI lineage: Eukaryota > Viridiplantae > Streptophyta > Magnoliopsida > Solanales > Solanaceae > Capsicum > Capsicum baccatum. Next base: position 119,864,988 of record CM061553.1, read on the forward strand.
AGCTAAAGGATATTTTGACTTGTCTATAAGATAGGAGCTATTTGTTACTTTAAAATATATATAAATCAATAAAGACTATCAAAATATGAGGATTGATCTTGCATGAACTTAAAGCATGGTTCTAATATCGGCTTTGATTTTTGGGGTGTCACAGATACCAATCTGTTACGACATAATTTACAAGTCACGATGGAACCTACTCTATCCCTCTAGTAGGTAAGCCAAATGGTGACCCGAAGCTAAGCACACCAGGTTAACTCGGAGGAAAATGCTCAATCATAAGGAAAAATGAACAAGACACTTACAAATAAGTAGAGTTCTAAATAGATAAAACAATCAAAACAAGATATAATCCTACGACCTGGTAAACCAAGTATAAGAGAATCTAAAAGGATTACAATTTAAGGACTTAGAATAGTCAACAATATCTGTCTTCATAATAAAAGATTGAATATCAAACTATAGAAAAAAATAGGCAACCTCAACTCTAAGAGCTCACCCTATCCTCAAAAATATCAACGCCTCATGATCAACGATTACCGACGAAAACTAGTGCTCGGATCTACTCCAAAAAGATGTAGAATTATAGTATTAGTACTTAAACAATGGGTACTTAGTAGGAATGATCATCCACCTGAGATAAATCATGATAGAAGTATGATAAAATTCGAGATAATATAACAAAGTCAGGTGCAAAAATGACCATGAATTATCTCCAATTCTATTATACATATTAAGTAATTTAACCGTGAAAAATAATATAACACAAGGCATCCACATAAGCCAACATCGACGTATAATACTAGGAAATGAATCACACTTATAATGCATCATGATGCATCACACAGTCAATCATAAACTACAAAATTGGCTCCCATATGCCAATTGGTACGAAAAGTAAATAACTCATCACAGACTCCCATTCCCATGGAGAGTACACTAAAACATAGAATAAAGTAACCATTCATTGTTACAATTAACTTACTCATTTTTTAACCATCCTTCTATAATTTATCGTCGGTCATTTAATAACCTTACCAATGATACTCACCATCATCCTATCCTGCCTACCTGTGAACCTCCTCGAGTACCTTCGAAACCACCTCTATGACCTTGAAAACCACCTATAGATTAGGGATAAACTACTCTAATAGGGGGAACACTCCAAACTGGGGAAACAATTTACCCACGACTAAGGAAATCTTTAAAAGATTGACCAAGAGCTCCACAACTATAACATGACACATGAGTTAAACCAGAAACAAAAAATCTGGTTGACACATAATAACCATCACATCTAGAATGACCAGATAAAGAACCACTAGAACACTGGCCATTGCCCTTACTGATGCGATCACTAGAACTAGACTGACCTATTAATTGCATGCTTGAACAGGTTGACTAGGCCGACTCTAATACTAATAGGATGGACACAGAGGATAACTATTCCCAAAACTGATATCTCTACGTTGATAACTACAATGTCTCCTATTGAATTTTTCCTTAAATCCAGGCCTCTGATCATGACACTCAAGACCCTCATAGTGCATCTCCTTTATTACCCGAGCATGGTCTGACACCTCAGTGAAAGACCAACCCATAACAACTAAACTCTGAGTAGACATAGAAATAGGGAGCCTCAACCCTCTAACAAAGCAATATACTCTCTCATACTCAGTGTCTGGGATATAAGCCACATGGCTATCCAACTTGTGAAAATGAGCCTCATACTCTGCAACTATCATGGAGCCCTACTCTAATCTATAGAATTGATCCCTCAAATGATCTCTAAGGATTAAGGCATGTACCTCTCCAAGTATATCTTAGAGAACTGATCCCATGTCAAGATAAAAGATCTAACAGACCAAGAATCTATATATACCTCTCTACCAATGCCGAGCAGCCAAGTCAAAGTGAAATTTAAGGTAATCCACACCACGAATCTCATCAAGGCCCAAATTACTTATCCCACCGTTAGTTGGGGAGAAAGAATATATGGCTCAAGAGCAGGAATAGAACCTAGGGAAGACAACATATATTGGCCTTTAGCTGGAGACACATCTCATAGCTATCCACAACCTCTAGGTCATTTACGAACAAGAGTAGGATCCCTAGGCTAGATATCTGGACACTCGTCTAATGTAGCTATACCACATGTCCTAGCCATCTACAAAATATTAAAGTCAAAGGAATACTCTTTAGCATGATATGAGTGAAAGAGTGAACACTCCTAAGAATGTCCCGTAGCCTCCCAAATATAGGAAACAAACATCATCGTTCTGATCCACAAGACTATACTAGACATATGCTCTTGTACTACAAATAAAATTAAAACCTAGTATTGGATACCAATTTGTCATGATAAAATTTACGAGTCGTGATGGCACCTACTCTATCCCTGTAGTAGGAAAGCGAAACCATAACTTGGGCTTACACAATGGGTTAACTTGGCAAACAATGTACAATCATAGGCTTACTAAAAATTCAGAGATACATAGACATACATTAGCAAAAAGCCCTAGATACAAATTATATTAAATTTATCTTTTGTTTTACAAAAAAAGAAAATTTGGTAAATACATAAACATAGCACCAAAGATACAAAATAATACAAAAGTATCATGTATGAGGAAATATGTATCTCGACATAATATTGCCCAGATCTGAACATGCTTTTCATGCAATTTCTTTTTTCTTCTCCCTTTTTTCATGATTTTCACGCAATTTCATCAACATAGATGGATCGTTTCTATGCTTGGATCTACTTTCATTAAAATCATTAGAATCTAGCTCAAAAATACCAGGAACAAAGTGTATAACTTCTCCATACTATTTGATATTTTGTAATTAAGAGATTCTAAGAATAAAAGATATTACCAAATATCTATTCATTATGTAATATCAAACAATATGGACTAAAAATGATTAGCAAACAATTACTTTAAGAATGAAACTGAAATAAAACTTTGTTGAAAACAGAATAAAAAAATTGATTTTTGATTGAAATTGAAAGATAGGATAAGAAGAAAGTGAATAAATGAACACCACACTTATAAATAAACAAAGATTTCTTAATAGATCAATTATTAAATACAAGATACCATCCCAGGACCTGGTAGAGCTAGTACAAGAGCATCTATAAGTATTACTACTTAAAGACTTAGAATAGTCAACAATAAATATCTTGATTACTACAGATAGAATATCAAAAGATTCAAGGAAATAGGTGGTTCCAACTCTAAAAGCTCACCCTATAACTAGAAATGTCAACACAACACGATCAATGATCAACGATGATAGGTAGTACTCGAATCTGCACCCAAAAGGTACAAAAGTGTAGTATGAGTACCAAAATAATAGGTACTCCGTTGGCATGAATGACCGACTGAGCTAAATCAAGATAAAGGTATGATAAAATACAAGATAACATAACTAAGTCAAGGAGCAAAAACGAACCTAAAACATTTCCAGTACTTCTGTACATAATAAGTAACTTAACTAGATAAATAATAAACACAAGGCATCATCACATTCCATCATCACCGTATAATATATGGAACTAAATCAGAATAATAATGCATCACAAGGCATAACACAAGCAATCACAGACTACAAATTGGCTCCCATATGCCAATTGGTGCAAGAAGTAAATAACTTATCATAGACTCCCATATACTTAGAGAGTACACTGAAACATAGACTAAAGCAACCATTCATTGTTATAACTAACCAACTCATAATTTAACCATCATTCCAAAATTTATCGTCATTTGGTCATTTTCACATATTTGACGAAATACCTACATTCCATTATACTACTATCATTTAAAAACCTTATTATTGATACTCACTAGTCACCATTTTTTAGCTAACCATCTCTTGTTAACCAACTCATTTGATTACTAGCCATCATATAACCTTTAGTCATCCTTTAAGATTATTCACCTCCTCTCCACTAATTACTATTTATTAAATAACCATTATATGTCAACTAACATCATTTATTATCTAATTATCTTTTACCAACAAATCCTTATTTATCAACTAGTCATGATTAGTCGCTTAAACAATATCCACCATTAATCTTTCTCTATCACTAATGATCAACTATACCACCTTATAATTATTTATCACTAATCAACTTATCTCTAATCCTCACAAGTCCACTAATTATCATTGTACCATTTTCAAGCTATATTCAACATATCTAATATCGACATCATACCCATCTTGTATATGCATATATATAAAATTATATCATAATAAATCGTCGAACTTGAACCGATATATGTACTTATAGGTACATCGGCATAATTATCCTCTAACCTTGTCAGGATCAATGTATCATCATAATCAACCTCCGAACTTATCAGGTATAATAAAGAACATTATCATGCTCCAAAATTGACCAAAGTATATTCAATATCAACACCATCTTGCGGAATTGAACTGGATATTATCAACAACATCATTACCTTTCAAAATTGAATTGGGTATATATATGTATAGTAAGTATCTAGACTGGAATCAGTAGCTACATCATCATAGTTGCATAATCTATAACATAAATTCTAATATAGTCAAGTATCATGAATTGTAGCATAATTATAGCATAACATCCCATAAAATCAATAAGCATGACTTTTAGCATAATTAATAACAAAATTGCTAGCATCATCAACAAGAATATTTTCTAGCATGATTCCTAGCATAATTGCATAGCAAGGGCATAATCATAAATAATAGCATAGGCAATTGTCACGACCCAAACTAGGGCCTGGCCGTGATGGGTATCTCATGTCCCATATAGACTGGGGACCACCTCCTGCACCTAACCAAACTAAAAATACCACACCCCAAGGTCAGCTGAATTTTGAACATATAACAAGATAAGAGAATATAAATTTAAAGATATTAAAATAAGTCTATAACCAAACCAATTGATACTAGTATTAATGCCAATACCAATACTAATACCAATAGCAACACAGTCCATGCCCACAGAAGTCCAACAATGCCTCTAATCAAAACCAAAGAATATCTAGTAGGAACTTGCCCCCAACCAAAAGCAAGACCAAAGGAATAGTAAAGTCATAAGGAAATCCATTGTATGAAATTTAGTACTCCAAAGTATGAAAGCTCACCACTTATCTCTAACTCAACATCTTTCCCCAAATACAAGGCACTGAGCTAAATAAGTAGAAGTATAACCAATTCCTTCATCTCATAGGGATACATCATCTGAAGACCGTTAGCGGGGTGAATGCTAGCATGTAAATCTAGTATAAAGGTAACATAATGACATGATAAATATTTAAAATATTCAAAGCCAATGCACATAATCAAATACATATACATAAATATATATATATCATATGCCAGGATAGGGAAGGAGGCCTAACATGAATTTCAAAACCTTAGCCTTGATTGTGTAGCTCAACATCCATATAATAGTATCCCCGAGCTATATGGGCCCTAACTCTGACCTCCTGGTAAGGTCCCAATGTGTGTAGCTGCATGAACTAAAGAATAATCTTATATATATGCACATCGGGGACTCGAATATCCCAACATATACCAAGGTGGCTTAAGCACCCGATAAAATAGTAATTTATGGGTGACTCAAGCCTCTCTAATTATGAAATAATAATAATGGAGACTCGAACCTTCCTAGTCACTTTGACCCTCATATTGGCAAATTCGGTTTCCAATAGCGGTCACTATGACATCCACTTTGACGACTCAACTACACATCCTTTATTAAAGCCCAATTAAAATAAATATCACATATTCCCATTCATTTACCCACATTCCACATTAAGGATTAAAGTATTGGTATCTTCACACAACCTACCCTTGCAAGGTAACAACAACATGACAAAACAATTCCCATTAAATTGGAGAAAGCCTCTCCTTTTGTTCATTAATACACCGAGGGGGTCACCGACTCCCTTTGTTCATTAAATCATACCATTGTATTTCGAATGCCACTTTGTATCATGAAATAGTTAAAGACTAGTTCAATTTTACAAATTCCCACATTTGTCAAAATCAAAACCAATTTTACATTATGGGGTTGGGGTCATAACCATTTAAAAAGTCATAAGTTAGGGAAAATCAGAATTCTAGTTCATTACCATACCCATGCACCCACAAGTTCGAAATAATCTTTAAAGCATGAAAATCACATATAAACCGTGCGAGACAATGTTCAATTTATAATTATTTAAAAACCTAACCTTTATTCAAAAGCAACATAAACGTCACATGGATACTACTTTAAAACACATGCTTTTAAAAAATAAATAATGAGGGAAGAGTAACATGCCTGAAATAATAAGACGTATGGAGAGAAACTACCCTTGAAATCCCTAATTGATCAACCTCTTGAAGCCCTAGCCTTAACTTGAACAAAGAGTTTAAGAGAGAATTTGGGAGTGTTTTATTGGGAATGATGTGATAATGATGTCCCAAGGAAGGCTTTAAATTGTGGGGTCCAAGGGGTTAAAGTGGTAAATATAAAGAGTGCCCCAAACTTAAAGGATTAAAAAGAGTCTCTTACCATGAGTCAACCTCTTAACTCGTAACCTCACCATATGACTCGTCACCATGAGTCATAACCAAGACAGTGACTAAGACCCCAATACAATGTCGACCTTATGACTCGACCAACCCATTCGTAATGAAACCCTACGACTCATAGGGTCTAGTTATAGTCAACATAGACTAAAATTTGGGACTTTCACTTGACACGTTACGATTTCACATATCGACTCATGACATATCCTTATGGATCTTAGTGAGCCACTAGTACTAAGAGCAGAATTAAGAGTCAAACCTACTGGTTTAGGTTTGAATTATCCCAATGAGTTATCAAGATACCACCCTACGACTACGAGGGTCCAGTCATAACCAATGTAGTGAGCCTAAATCTCAAGAAAATTGTAAGAGCCAAAATCCAGGGTGTTTCAATTCTCCCCCACTTGGATCATTCATCCTTACATAATGGAAAAAGTAAATCGCTAGCATAATCTAACTCTATATTACCCTACTCTTACCTTTAACAAACTTAGAAAATAAATATGCCAAGGAAATCACCTATTTCTTTAACAATGTATGAAAACAAAGTGTTAAGAAAAACACATACCTTACACACGATTATCCTAAAAGAAAAACAAGAATAGATACTTGGAATTTATGTCCTCTTTGGCTTCCTAAGTATCCTATTCAACCCTATGGTTCCTCCATAGAACCTTTTCCATCTCTTGGTGCACCAAATCCAGTCCAAATATCTCTACCTAATAAACCTAGAACCACCAAATAAAAGACCTACACCTCCTATGATACAATGGGTAAAATAGAGCAATCCCAATACTAGAGTAGTAGTTGTTATTATATACAAACTCCAAAAGAGGCAAATGATAAACCCATCTACCACCATAGTCAACAACACAAGTCAAAAACATATATTTTAATGTCTAAATATTCCTTTCATCTTGCCGATCTGACTGTAGGTGGAAAACAGTACTAAGCTTCACTTTAGTTCCCGAACCTCTCTAAAAGGAATGCCAAAAAATGTTATGAGAACTGAGTACTACAAACTGACAATATAGAAATAGGCGCCTCATGAAACTTTATAATTTCTTTATGGAACAACCTCACATGATCTTCAGTCGAGTAATTGGTCCTCACTAGCAAGAAGTAAGTAGACTTAGTCATCCTATCCATGATGACCCGAATTGAATCAAACTGATTTTGATAATGAGGAAAGATAGTAACAAAATCAAAATTTATTATCTCCTATTTCCATAACAGCAGTTCAATCTCTTGATTCAACCTACCAGGCCTCAAGTGCTCAACCTTCACTTGTTGACACACTATGTATTTAGCCTTATATTATTCTACTAATAAATCTTCTTAAATCTTGATGCATCTATATTGAACCAATATAAATGACGTAACACAACTCATAAGCCTCAGCTAAGATCCTCTATCTCAACCCATCTATATCGAGAGAACATAATCTACCTTGGTACCTCAAGATACCATCATCATCGATCTCAAAAGTTACAACCTTTGCTGACCTACATCTTTCTTAGTCTTCATTAAGATAGGTTCCAATTCCTGCTTCTTCTTTTCTCAGCAGTAAGGGATGACATCCCCACCTCTTGTACAAATAGACCACCATCCTCAGATTACAAGAGATGAACTCCAAGGTTAGCCAAATAGAGAATATCTTTTACCAACTCCATCTTATCCTCATTTACATAAGCTAGATTCCACATGGATAACCTTCTACAAACATTAGAAACCATATTAGCTTTACATCGATGATCGTGGAGACTCTTGTCATAATATTTAGCAACTCAAGCCACCTCCTCTTTCTAAGATTTAACTCTTTCTAGTGGAACACATATTGCAAGCTCTTGTGATCAGAAAAGATATCTACATGAACTGTATACAAATAATGACACCAAATCTTTAATGCGAAAACCACAACTAACAAATCCAACTCATAAGTTGGGTAATTCCTATCATAATTCTTTTATGAATAAGCTGTTAAATATTAAACTTATTTGTAATATGGTACATGTTTATAAGGATCAGAAAGTAAAGATTTTCTCCCAAGGGGGAGACGGTGTATTGTGTTGTCAGGGTTGTCTATTTGTTCCAGGTATAGATGACTTAAGGTAGTGAATTCTTGTAGAAGTGCATGGTGCGCGGTACTCTATTCATCCGGGGGCCACAAAGATGAACTGCAACTTATGGGAAATCTATTAGTGGAGACGAATGAGGTAAGATATTGTTGAGTTTGTGGCTAAGTGTTCTACATGTTAGCAGTTTAACATAGAGCATCAGAAGCTTAGTGGGTCCATGCAGGAGTTTAGTATTCCTACATGGAAGTGGGAAGAAGTGAACATAGACTTCATGAAGGGTGTGCCTCATACTCATCGCCAACATGATTCAGTCTGGGTCATTGTATATAGAATGACCAAATCAGCTCTTTTTCTTCGAGTACATACCACTTATTCAGCCTAGGATTGTGCCAAACTCTACATCAGAGAATTGGCTAGATTGAACGGTATTCCATCATCTATTATCTTAGATAGTGGTACCCATTTCACCTCTTATTTCTAGAATACATTCTAAAAGAGTCTTGGTACCCAAGTTCATCTTAGTACTGCCTTTCATCCTCAGACAGATGGTCAAGTTGAAAGGACTATTCAAACTTTAGAAGATATACTGCGAGTGTGTACAATTAATTTCAAGGGTAGTTGGAATGACCACTTGCCTTTAATTGAGTTTGCATACAACAATAGCTATTATTCCAGTATTAAGATGGCTCCATTCAACGCTATTTATGGTAGGACATGCTGATCTCCAGCCGGTTGGTTTGAAGTTAGTGAGGCCTCAATTACAGGGCCTGACATATTATTTGATGCTTTAGAAAAAGTCCAGTTGATTAGAGAAAGACTCTAGGCTGCTCAAAGCCGACAAAAGTCTTGTGTAGATGTGTACAGAAAGGATATCGAGTTTGAGATTGGTTACTATGTCTATCTAAAGAACTCTCCCATGAAGGGAGCGAAGAGATTCATCAAGAAGGGAAAGCTCAGTCCCTGATTTGTTGATCCCTTCAAAATTCTCAGTCTTTTTAGTAAGGTAGCCTATGAGCTCGAATTACCTTTAGATCTAGGCTTAATTCATCCAGTCTTCCATGTCTGTTTTCTCACGAAGTGAATATGTTACCCAACTGTTGTAGTCCCTATTTCGAGCATATATTTTCAGAACAACCTCTCTTATGAAGAGATTTCAGTCAAAATTCTTCCCTGACAACTTGTAGACTGAGGAACAAAGAAGTCCCTCTAGTCAAAGTTCTTTGGCAAAATCAATCCGTTGAGGGAGATACTTAGGAAGCAGAAATAGAGATGCGAACCAAGTATCCCCACCTCTTCTCCACCAACTCATTTCTAGCTCAAGGTAACAATTCTTCTTAAGCTTTTTAGTGTCATGTTCAGATAGTTACAAGCTTAATATCCATTTTATGTTCAGAATTCCATCATGAACTTGGCATTAAATACCAATGCATATTCAATCATGCATTCATATTCCAGTTCAATTTTATAATCATGAACCAAATATGCATTCTCATTGTGAGAATATTAGTTCATCAGAATACACAGTCATGCAATCATAAATCATTTACTCATCCATCCAATAAGCATGTATGGTATGATATATTCAGCTATCAATCATGACATCATGTTTTAGTTATTCATGTTCAGTATATACATTAGTTTATATTCTCCACTCTCACTCAATCTTATTCGAGGATGAATGTTCTCCAGGGAGAGATTTTGTAACACCTCATACTTTTACCTAGCTTAAAATCATCCCAAGTATGTTAGAAACTTACTTTTAAAGATGAATCCACTTTTATATACATGGAATTTTTAATATTTTCACTTTTTTCCATGTGGAAAATTTAATTAGCTTCGAGCAATACAAATTTTATCCAAATCTAGTATCGGGGTAGAAAGTTATGGCTATTTTACAGAAAGTAGTCAAAACTGCCTAGGTACAATGATGAGGGTCGATGGAAAGTCGAGCTAGCAACTAACCGTCACCCAAACCATCATAGTGAACCAATTAGACCACCTTCTGCCTAAGGGTGAAAGCTCAAGACGATGGACCATTAAGCTAGCGATTGACCGTCGCCCAAGCCATCACAGTAGAGGAAGTGAACCTTTATTTTGCCCAAGTGCGATTGTCAGAACCCCTATGCTACCCTAGTTTGCTCATTTACTTTAAAGTCATTTTTAAAAGGGTATTTGGGTTTTTTTCAAACCCATTTTAAACCCTAATAATATCATACCAAGGCTCGTAAGTTTATTAACCATCTACAACATCAAATTAGGGTTTTCTCTCAAAGATAATCCCTAAGAACAAGCTCAAAATTATTGTTCAAGAAACTAAGAGATTCTAAGTTCTTCAAGTCAAAGAACTTCAAGAAACTCACAACCTAGGTATGCAATGTGTTGATTCATGGGTCCCTTTAACCCATAAAGCTCAAGAATCTCTTTTCATAATTCAAAATTTGTGTAAGTATGAATGTTTATGATTTAAATTGAATTTAAATTCATATTCAGGATGTTGTAGGGTTTTGATTCATGTTTGAATTTACATATTCCAATAATTGATCGTAGGATGTGGTGATTTGCAAAATAATCATGATAAACCCTTAAATTTACATGTTGATTGATGTATCCATGATTATTAGATGTGTTGATGATTGTATAACCAAATAATACTCCCCATGTGTTTGATTAAATGCCTATGTAAAGGGAAAGTGTCGTACTAGTATGATAATATAAAATCCCCATTTATGTACAAGTTTATGCATGTCAAATATTTTGATGAATTGTCTTAGTCAGTTATTTATGAATACAGGTGTAACCCTTGTGGTGATTTAGAACTTCTAAAGGAAGGGACGACCCGATTCATACCTACTCCATAGGTGTCGGGGAGGGGGGACCACTCCGGGCCTGACCTACGCGCCCTCACCCCAGCTTTGCTGGAGGGGGCATTTCGAACCCCCGACCCTGGCACACCATGGTAAGCAAGCTTCCACTGAGCCAAGGCCATCCCTCGTGATTTTGAACTTCTACTTCATGAAATCTCTAATTTATTGTATTATGGATTGTGATGTTGGTAATGTATTCATAAAAGTCATACTTTGTCTGTTTCATGCTATCAACTCCTGGGGGTACTTGTACCCGACAATTTAGTTGTGTTCCTAGAGCCAGTGTCATTTTTTTAAGATACTCTCATTCAAGCCACGTTTATAGAAATTTAGTCAGTTATGTGACTCAAGAAAACATAGTAATCTCAGTAGTATTCGGTCAGTCAACGAAACTCAGTTAATTCAATTTAGTCCAGTTCAGTTAATCTTGTTTAGTTTCTATTCAGATGGGAGTAGAAATTAGCACCGAGTGAACCCAAGGATGGGAACACACACTGTTAGATGAGGGTGTGATTCTTAGAAGTCATCCTTATATTCCAGAACTATGTAGCCAGCATAGGTTGAAACATCAACACTGTTAGATGAGGGTTGATAAGGTGGGTAAGAACTATGATATAAGGGGCCCATCATTCTCTATTTGGGACACTATCAGATAAGGGTTACCCAAAGATTTTTCTTACCAGTGGCGCAGTATTGACACCCTTCTAATAGGGGTTATAAATTGGACCCCAACTCAGATATATTGCTTTATTTGGGGCATGTCGGTTAGATGACTACTTCCCATAGTTTCAGTCATAGAAGCAGGACTGTCAGATAGAATTATTCAGTCTCAGTAATATAACTCAGATAGTTCTGTAGAATTCAGGACTGTCAGATACAGTCAACTCAGAATAGCACGAAACTTATCTAGTTCCATTAGAATCTAGACTATCAAATACAGTCGCTCTATATTAGTTATTTCAGTTATCTAGTTATCAGTATCTCAAGTTATCAGTACTCAGAATCAGTAACCATGTTATGACAAACTCAATTATAATTATTATGCATTCATGCAAGCATTCTCACATTCATGTTATCCAGTCAGTTAGTATTTTCATGCATGTGACCCCTTGTATTTAGCCTACCTCACATGCATGCCAGTACATTCAAACATACTGATGCACTGATGCTATGGTTCTTTTTACAATAGGTTTAGAATCACGATCTCCATAGCATCAATAGCATTCCAGTCTCAACAGTCAGAGTTAGCAGTGAGTCCTCATCCTTCGAGGATAGTACCATTACTTTATTAGCTTATTAATTAATTTATTTCAGTAGTAAGAGTTAGTTGGGGACATGTCTCATCAATAACTTATTCAGTTCAGTCAGTTAGGAGTTTTTTAAACTAGCATGTTTAAACAATTATTTTTGTTGTTTTGGGTATTTTGTACTCCCTCCAGAAGTTATTTTTTATCAGTTATATTACCGTTTTGAACCTTATGGCTTTTCAGCCTTTATTTTCGTATTTATATAGTATATTATATAGTGTTCAGGTACAGATATCAGTCATGGGTTAGCTTGTGGTCCTTCAGGGTCCAGAGCACCAGTAGCATTCTGGGTATTAGATTCGGGGCATTACAAACTTTGTATTAGAGCCTAAGGTTCATATAGATAATGCCTTCAAATCTTTAAGGAAAAAACTATGGCTCCTAACTCAAGATCATGAGTATGATAATTCTTTTCATGGGGTTTAACCTGTCTTGAGGCATAGGCTATGACCTTACCATGATGCATGAGGACACTACCTAAACCTACTCTGGATGCATCACAATACACTATGAACCCATCTGAACCCTCTAGAAGAGCAAAACTGAAGCTGAGGTGAGTCAAGGATTAGAAAGTATAGGTTTTCTCATTATTTATTGCTATGTTAGGGTCATCTATGTGTTCTAGGTGTTGACGACTTAAGGCAGCAAATTCTTGCAGAAGTGCATGGTGTGCGCTACTCTATTCATCCCGGGGCCACAAAGATATTCCGCGACTTATGGGAAATCTACTGGAGGAGTCGAATGAGGAGAGATATTGTAGAGTTTTTAGCTAATATATCTACATATTTGTAGGTTAATATAGAAAATCAAAAGCCGAGTGGGTCCATGCAAGAGTTAAGTATTCCTACTTGGAAGTGGGAAGAAGTGAACATGAATTTCTTGATGGGTTTGCTTCGTACTCATCAACAGTATAATTCAGTCTGGGTCATTATAGATAGAATAACCAAATCAGATTTTCTTTCCATTCCATACCTTTTATTCAGCCGAGGATTACGCTAAGCTCTACATCAGAGAGTTGGTCAGATTGCACAGTGTTCCATTATCTATTATCTTAGAAAGAGGTACCCAGTTGACCTCACATTTCTGGAAAGTGTTCTAAAAATGTCTTGGTACCCAAGTTCATCTCAGTATTGCCTTTCATCTTTAAATAGATGTTCAAGCATGAAGGACCATTCAAACTTAAGAAGATATGTTGTGAGCATGTGCCATTGATTTTAAGGCTAGTTGAGATGACTACTTGCCTTTGATTGAGTTTGCATACGATAATAGCTATCATTCTAGCATTAAGATGGTTCCATTCCAAGCTCTTTATGGTAGAGATGTAGATCTCCAGTCAGTTGGTTTGGAGTTAGTGAGGCCTCAGGTACAAGGCTTGACTTAGTATTTGATGCTTTAGAAAAAGTCCATTTTATCTGAGAAAGACCCCGAGTTGCTCAGAACTGACACAAGTCTAATGCAGATGTTCACAGAAAGGATCTCGAGTTTGATATTTGTAACTATGTCTATCTAAAGATCTCTCCCATGAAGGGAGTAAAGAGATTTTCCAAGAAGGGAAACCTCAATCCTCGATATGTCGGTCCCTTCAAAATTCTCAGTCATTTCGGAGATCAAACCTCAGTTCATTTAGTCTTCCATGTCTTTTTGCTCAAGAAGTGCATATGTAACCCAACCATTGTAGCCCCTATTTAAAGCATATATGTTCAAAACAACCTCTATTATGAAGATATTCCATTCAAAATTCATGACTACCAGACTCGTAGACTGAGGAATAAAAAAGTCCCTATAGTGAAAGTTCTTTGGCAAAATCAGTCCACTGAGGGAGATATTTGGGAAGAAGAAACAGACATGCAAACCAAGTATCCCCACATTTTCTCCACCAACTCAAATCTAGCTTAAGGTAACAATTCTCCTTAAGCTTTTCAATTTTATGTTCAGATTTCAGTTACAAACATAGTATTCATTTCATGTTCAGAATTCCATCACGAACTTGGTATTAAATACCAATGCATATTCAGCCATGGATTTATATTCTGGTTCAGTAATATAATCATGCACCAAATATTTATGTTCGTTATGAGAACATTAGTTCATCAGAACAGTCAGCCATGCAGTCATAAATCAATTACTCAAGTATCAGATATGCATGTTTGGTATGAGTCATTATATCATGTGCTAGTTATTCATGTTCAGTATGTACGTGAGTTTATCTTCTCCCCTCTCACTCAGTCTCATTCATGGATGAATGTGTTTAAGGGGTGGATTTTGTAATACCCCATACTTTTACCTAGCTTGAAATCATCCAAAGTATGTTATAAACATATTTTTAAAGATGAATCCACTTTTATATACGTAGAATTTTTAAGATTTTCATTTTTTATCAAGTGGAGAATTTAATTTTCTTTCCGTTGATACCAATTTCATCAAAATCTGATATCGGGGTAGAAAAATGGTCATTTTATAGAAAGTAGTCAAAAATGCCCAGGTGCGATGATGAGTGTCAATAGACCGTCGAGCTAGCGATGGACAATTGCCTAAACCATTGTAGTGGAACCAGTGAGACCAAATTCTACCTAAGGGCGATGGCTACAACTAATAGACCGTTGAGGTAGTGCCAAACCGTTGCCCAAGCTGTCACAGCAGAGCAGTGAACCCCTATTCTTCCCAGGAGCAACGATCAGGACCGACGGACTGTCGACCTAGTGATAGACCGTTGCACCCACCATCGCATTGTTCACTCAGTTATTTTAAAGTCATTTTTAAAGGGGTATTTAGATCCTTTTACACCATTTTAACCTGTAATAATATATGATCAAGGCTCATAAGTTCTCTATCCATCAACAACATCAAATTTGGGTTTTCTCTCAAAGGTATTCCCCAGGAATAATATCCAAATCATTATTCAAGAAACTAAGAGATTCTAAGTTCTTCAAGTCCAAGAACTTCAAGAAACTCACAATCTAGGTATGTAATGTGTTGATTCATGGGTCACTTTCACCCATGAAGATCAAGTTTCTCTTTTCAAAATCCAAGATTTGTGTATGTATGAATGTTTATGATTTAAATTGAATTAAAATTTATGTTTATTATGTTGTGGGGTTTTGATTCATTTTTGAAATTTCATATTCCAATGATTGACCCTAGGATGTGGTAATTGGCATAATATTCATGATAAACCATTAAATTTACACGTTGATTATTGTATCCTTGATTATTAGATGTGTTGATGATTGCATTCCCACAGTTTTTATTACAGAATTAGTATTATCATAGACTGTTATTCAGTCTCAATAATAGAGCTTAGATAGTTCTACAGAATTTAGGACTGTAAAATATAGTCAACTCAGAACACCACAGAACTTAGCTAGTTCTATCAGGATCTAGACTATTAATTATTGTCGTTCCATATTAGTTATTTTAGTTATCTATGTTATCAGTATCTCATGTTATCAGTACTCAGGATTAGTAACTATGTTACCATGAACTCAGTAACAGTTATTATATATTCATACATGTATTCTCACGTTCATGTTATCTAGTCAGTTAGTATAGTTCATGCATATGAACCTTACATTCAGCCTACCTCACATTCATACCAATACTTTCAAACATCCTGACGCATTTTCACTATGGTGTTTTATACCATTGTTTTTGAAGCACGAGCTCCAGTGTATCAGTAGCATTCAAGTATCAACAATCAGAGTTTACAGTGATTCCTCATCCTTCGAGGCTATGACCATTACTTTGTTATCTCATTAATTAATTTATTTCAATATTTAGAGTTATTTGGGGACATGTCCCATCAATTCCTTATTCAGTTTAGTTATTTAGAGGATTTTCAGACTAGCATGTTTAGACAATTATTTCAGATACTTCATACCCCCTCCAGATGTTATGTTGTATTAGTTATGTTATAGTTTTGAACCTTATGGCCTTTATGCCTTTATTTCTACATTTATACAGTATATTATCCAGTGATCTGGTACAGCTATCAATAATGGGTTAACTTGTGGTCCTTCAGAGTAATGAGCACCATGTTGCATTTTGGGTTCCAGATTCAGGGCGTTACAGATTTAGATCAATTTGATGGTTCAAAAGCGTCTGGATAAGGTTCTTGTCTATAAATAAAGGTAAAACTAGTAGGGTTAAATTTCTAAGGCTTAGAATTAAATAATAAGTAATTAATTACTCTTACATTTGTTGATTTTAAATTGATGGCCTTGGAAGAGGGGTACATAATCAGAAACATTGAGTAAAGACAAGGCTCTTATAAATTATCTTAGATGGGTTCCTCAATTGAGGTAGGTTATGTTTTAATTGAGTTAAGGATTGATATAGTTGTGTGTCTTCTTCTATATTGGATAATATATTGATTAATTTTTTTTACATACTTATGATTGATGATTATGATTTTATTAATTCTTTAATGAATAAGATGTTGATTATTGAACATTACGGAAATACATTATGATTTTATGGTGTACTTGCAAATTGGGGTGCATGGTGTTATATCTTGAGAGATTGTGAGAATATAATCATAACTTAATATTGGTTGAGGGATTGTTCAAAACATCAACACAAATATTTATATTAATACTATTATCTTGAATGAGGGACCACACCGACAACATGGATCGTGGTGCATTCCCTATAAATCATGACTAACTAGGAAGTAATAAGTCCCTTAGCATGTGTGTAAAGAATGGTGTTTGGTATATGAGGTATCATGAAGCATAATGATGAAAATAAGACTAATGGAATTAAGCCTGTGAGATTGGAATAGACATATATCTTTGTTGTGATATGAACACTAAGATTGCTTGGTATGAATTGTTAATGATGGTTGTTGGTGGATTTACATGGCTTGTATAATTGACATTATTTGTTAATTAAAATGATTTCTTGGATGAGTAAATTACTTCCAATGTGTTGAAGTTCCTGTCTATTTGTCATTTTATTTCTATTGTTTGCTTGTTTATAAATTGAATTAGCCACTGATTCCAACCAATAAACAATGGTTTATATTGGTACTACTTTTTGCTCTTCATTTGTTAAGTGAAAATTGTATTCCAGAGGAGCGAATGAGACCCCATCTCTAATTGTTCTAGTTTGTCCATTCTATGGTAAGAATTTCATATCCTGGCTGCCACAGAACTTCATAGTCTTCTTATCTACCTTTAAAACGATGATACTTTGCTTTATTAGTGATTTTGTGATATTCATAAGCATTATTTTAGTTATAGATTCCTTGTGCAATGAATTTTGGGTCTTACAGATATAATAGATAGTAGCTTTTTGAAATCCTTAATTATTTTATTAGATTTTAAAATTTTAGTGATATATATTTATTTGACTAGGTAAAGACTTGGGTTAGTTCTCTCTCCCACTGAAGGGTTAGTGTGATTGGCACTCACCACCATTATGATCGTGACAACTCTCTTTTAGAGGGAATAATTTAATTAATTTTTGATTTCATGATTTTATTGTTTGACCTTATTTTATAAATTACTATGGAGCATGATTATTACTGTATTGAAGTATAAGCAATGCTTTGTTGTTTAACACTTGTTCTTGTCATAATGTGATGTAGAATTGTTATTCTAAACATAATGATATATATGTCCATGGTTTGTTCTTGGATTCTTTGGTTCATGTGAGTGAGTGAGTGAGTTAGAAGCATGATGTTGAGCATTTAGTGTTGGTGCATGTGTGATGTTACATGCACAAAGGAAGGTCAAAAATAGATAATTTTAGTTGTATAACATGTTGCACTGGGTGAAGTCTGAGTATCATGAGATTTGTTTTAGTGTAGAACCAATGTATTCCCTAAACCTTTGCCTTTAAATATTAATTTTGTTGGAAATGGATGTTCTTATTACTTTTTGGGTTTTGCTTGTAGAAAATACAAAAAATATTTGTATGTTTTTGATACAAGGAGGGCATATTGTGATATACGATCATATAGCAAAATTTTTCATAAGAAAGTGATTCAAAAATTGAAAATGAGGTATATATTGTCATATTCTAAACAACAAGGCCAAGTTTAGGATGCTCAATTTGCATGACACATGATAATATGCAACCACAAATCATCATATGAGGACATGTATGCCCCATTAATTTGAAATTTTCTTAAACATCCTCATATTCCCATTTAATTTTATGATTCTAGTTTCTTGCTTTTCTTCATTGATAACACACAAAAGATAAAAAAAATCATCTATGAAATTTATTCCTTTTAGGATGACTTCTTGGTGAACCTCTCACCCTCATGTTGCTAAAGATTTTGCTGAAATTACCCTCCAAGCTATTTTTTGTATTTCAACTTTTTTTTCCATTTAAAGCTTTCCTACAGCTACCCCAAGTCATTTATGACTTTCTAGAAGAATATTCGATTACCGAGTAGTTTGTTTTTTTAGGTCCAATATTTTCTTTGAAGCCTTAATTGAATCAAATTCGGCATCAGGTGAAAATGTCAGTCAAGCAAACTCGTATGCTAATTCCAATGATTCTAACAGCTCTAAAACATCAATTTTAGGTTACTTGGACATCTGGTTTTGGCACCGATGATTTCAACTGGATTTTAAGCTATTAGTAGAAGTGTAAAAACATGGCACGTAGTTGTTGGACCCTTTTTTTTATTAAAATAACCTAGGATAAAAATTTTAACTACTCTATTGAGTGCAAAATATCAGATTTGATAGGGTATCATAGTTTA
The DNA here is from genome assembly GCA_030864225.1 of Capsicum baccatum var. pendulum. Classification (NCBI taxonomy): domain Eukaryota; kingdom Viridiplantae; phylum Streptophyta; class Magnoliopsida; order Solanales; family Solanaceae; genus Capsicum; species Capsicum baccatum. The sequence goes on from CM061553.1 coordinate 119,884,531, forward strand.
TTTGCATATACGGGATTCTAAATAAGACTCGTGGTGTTGGCAGAGACTTGGAAATTCCATGTCTCAGTTGGTGTTGGTGCACCACTTAAGCACCCTTTTAGGTCATTTAATCAAAGGGATGCTAAACTAGATGGTCCATTTCTTAAGTGATTGGGTCAGATAAATAGAGGTCTGCTTAAGCAGAACCCCTACCACTTAAGAGGTAGCCACTAAAGAATTAAGTGATCGCTTAAGGTGTACCTATGTAGGCACCCAGATGTCGCTTTAGAATATTCGGTTACTTAAGTGATGATCACTTAAGCGGCCAGTGCCCGCTTAAGTCACATGCACGTACTTGCAAAGGGTTTAAAAAAACCCCACAAAGCCTGATTTTCCATATTTTGCATCTATTCCCTAAAATATTGAACACTAAGATGTGGGAAAACATGGGAGAATCAGTTGTGGTTGATTTTGAAGCTTTGGTGAAGTTAATTTACGTGTTTCTTCTTCGAATTTGTGGTAAGCTTCCATCTATTTCGTTGTTAAATTCTCCATCTTTTTCTAATATCTATACAAACTTTGTGTCTAGATTATATCACTATTAGAGCTCAAAATTTACCTATTTTTAAGGGTAAATTTTCCCTTAGCATAGAGTGGCGTTGTGTTGGTTTTGAAAGGTGAATTCTATAAACGGGCCCCATATGAGATTTGTATGTATATTTGGATCAGAGAAAAATAATTCAATATGGGTATCAATCTTCTCATTTTGATGAGCAGATTGTGATTTTGATAGCATGGCACCTTGCGGAAACTTCTTGGAAGGGGAAATAAGTGGTTTAGTGGAATTTTTAAACTCTTTCTTCTGCGTCTAGGTATGCTAGGTTTACCTTCTCCATAGAATAAGTTAATTTGTAGATTGTCTAATATGGTATAGGATTTAGGCATCAGAAGCATTATTTGTAAGTTTAGTCTTATATAGACTATTTTTCCCATCTTGGAATTGTAATTTTAAGTCAAATTGACCTACTTGTTCATATTTTTTCTGAAATTGACTTTGCTGTTCATGTTTTAGGGATAATTTTTATCTTTGGGTTAATTATGGCTTATTTAACATCTAGACATAAATTTAGGTACTTCAGCCTAGTCTAAGGAATAATTTGCCTAATAATGGATTTCAAGAATTATAAGTGGGTCCCTCCAACCTACCTTAGGCTAGGACTAGTGTTAGCTTTTATAGACATATTTATAGATGATATACCCTGATTAATATTTATTTTGTGACTTGACATTGAATGTTTATTTCTTATGCTAGTTTGGTAGTTAAGAGTTAGTACAAATTCTATGTAAAATCTAATGGTTTATGGATATAGTTATCTCATGTTGCTTATGGATATGGGTTATTTCTATGGTTTATGGATATGATCTATTTGTTTGAGTTTTGATTCAAGTCCGACAATTAATTATAATATTGATTTATATGAGTTTTTGTTCAAGTATATTAATTAATGATAATAATGATTAATATGAGTTTCGATTCAAGTCCGGCAATTGATGATGATACTGATATATGACTTTTGGTTCAAGTTTGGAAAATGATGTTATGATGTTGATACTATTGGGGATGTTATGATGTTGATAATATGAGTTCCAATTTGAGTTAGACATTAAAAGTAGGGTGTGGCATGATACAAAATAGATATTCAGTAAAGTTATGGATCTTTATTCATTTATTTTCCTTTGATTGTACCCACTGGGCTGTTGGGGCCCACATTATGTTATTTACTTTTTCCTACTTATTTCCTTATCGAGGCCAATTTACTAGTTATAATTGTGTGATCCTTAAGCTACTTTTTTGCATTTAGTTATTTACTTATGCATAGTGTCATTAGAGCTTATTGGTACTTTTCTGCCTTTAGTTATTTACTTATGGATTGTGGCATTGGAGCTTATTTCCTAATTTTCCCATTTACCTTGACTTAGTTATTTTATCTTGTATCATATCATATTTGTACCATGATTTAACATAGTTGACCAATGATTCCAATTGAGTACCTATGGTTTTGGGACTTATACTACACCCTTTTGTACTGTTTTGGTCTAGATCCGAGTATTAGTTGCTTCCGTCAACGTGAGACTCGTGCTAGATTGATTTTGAAGATTGCCTAAGCTCTTGGAGTCAGAGTTTCCCTTTTTCCTTCTATTATCCATCTAGTCTTTCATTTTTTGAGAAAAATTGTATTTGACAGTTTTAGTACTGATGTTCCCCCAAGACCAACTAGTTTGGTCTAATAGGGAGAGTGTTTCATTTATAGTAGCTCTGTACCGACATTAGTAGGTATTGGGATAATTTTTGATCTTTTATCTATCTATTATACTATTATGATGGTTTTACCATTATTTTAGGTCTCTAAAAGATAATTTATGTCTTTTAGGACATTTTCCACCATGTTTGTGCATTGCTTAGAGCTTTGGTCTATGGTTTGGCATACCTAATGGTAGGATAAAGTAGGTGTCATCATGTAATGACCCTTTAGGCCATTTTTTCATATTTCTGCTTATTTTTGTTGTTAAAGAATCACTATATCTGCCTCAAGTCATTTATAACTTTCTGGGACTAACAGTTTGGTTACCTGATAGTTCATTTCATTTTTAGAGCCAATTCCTTATTTTGAAATCTTTGTTGGTTCAAAATGGCAATTGAGCAAAAATTTTAGTCAAAACACCTCGTATGTCAATTCTAACTATTCCAACAGCTCCAAAATGTTGATTTTAAGCTGGGTCAACCTTTGATTTGGGTTTTGAAGCACTCGAGCTTATTTTGAGTTATTGGTCAGAAATTAAGAAATCTACATGTTGGGTGTGGGACCCTTTTTTAATTGAAACATCCTCAAATAGAAATTTGGACTTTACCATTGAGTGAAGAATATTGAATGTGACAAGGTATTATAGTCCATTTATTCATACAATTTTCTGGATGATTCCCGTCAGGTTGGCAGAAACTTGGAGATTTGAAGTCTCAGCTGGTGCTGGTGGACCGGTGATCGTGAACCAAGGATCTCGTATGCAATCTGGAAGACGCCTAGCAAAAGCAGTGTTTTTTTGTATTAACGACAACCTCAGTAGTGACACACGAGATGAGAATGTGATTACTAGTTAATACATAAGAGATAGGGTAACTAGCGAGTAAGTATCACAAATGACATCGGTGGGTCGCGAATGCGATACCCAGGTACCATGGAAGGGTATAAAGTACTTCATTCAACTTTTTTTTCTCATTTTAAATCCATTCTCAAAAGTCTAAAACCCTAAAGAGTAGGATAGAATAGGAATAACATTATGGGTGAGTTTTGGACTTAGGTAAGGAGTAATTACATGACTTTCCTTCAAATTTAAGGTAAGATTCCTCCATATTCATGGTTGATTTTCCCATTGTCACTGAAAAATCCCAAAAACTTGGTGACTCAATTTAGAAGCAATATGGCTCAAAATTCACCCATTTTTAGGGTAGTTACTCCTTGAGCATAGGGGAACATTGAGTTAGTTTTGGAAATGCAACTTTAATAAACTGGCCCAATATGGTATTTTTTATGTAGTTTTGGACCTGGTGCAGAATAGAAAAATATGGATATCATTGTTTTTGTTTTGATGAGTAGGTTGTGATTTGATAGCGTGGCACCTTGCAAAAGCTTCATAGAAGGGAAATTTGGTGATTTAACAAATTATTTGAGCTTTCTTCGACATCCAGGTAGGCTAGGCTTTTATCTCTTCATATATTAAGTTATGTCATAGCATGTTTATTTTATTATTTTAGACTTGTTGATGGGGTTTTTTTTTTGTATTGATAGTACGAATACATTACTTGGGTTAGTTAGACCATGAAGGCTTTTCAGAAATCGTAACTTAGGCATAGTTAGCTTAGTTGATAGTTATTTGGTTGAATTGCTAACTTAGTGCTAATTAAGACTTTCTTAACATCTAAAAGTGGATTTAGAAACCTTGATTTTGTCTAGGTTAGAGTCGTTATTAGAATCTTTGAGGGTTGCACCACATAGTGAGGGACTAGGTTCGTCAATGTTAATCATAACCGGTAGAAAAGTACAACGACAATAGAGTATTGAAAATTAAAGGAAATGCAGGAAGAGTAAAAACACAAGATTTTGACATAGAAACCCAGAAAGGAAAGCTTACAAGCACTAAAGAAATCCACTATAATAAACCTCCTGATTATAGTCTAGATTTTAGTCTACCTCTAGGCTCCATTCACTTCTAGCAACTCAATTCTGATTAACTCTAATTATCTTCACACTTAAGTAAATCTACCTAAGTAGCTCACTCCACATATGAAAACACTACTCTTATTACACGCGCAGTTTAGTTAAAAATCAACATTCAAAAACACTTACTCACTCTTTTAGCATATTAAAATGATAAGAATATGAGAAATTCTAGAGCAGTCTTGAAGTGGCATTTTTGTTGCCTCTCTTCGCTCTTTTTTATTGGAAAAAACAATTTGATGAAGAGAAATCTCTTTCCTTTTATAGATAAGTGATAGATAGGTCTTAAAAGATCATTGAAAAAGCTGTCTTAATCAGTACAAAATAGCACGTGTAAGTTTGTTACACAAGAGGACAAAACTATGTAGATGACACGTGCAAATTGTATTGTACCTTGTACGTCTCGGGATATGGTTATTTACAGTTAGTTTCTCATCATTGAACATAAATATAGAAATTTGATCCCCTTTTAATGAAGAAAAATGAACCATATAGTTTTGAGCATTTGTGAACATTTATCACCTTTAATAAGATTTATTACCACCTGAAAATAAATCTTCCCCATCATCATGCTTCCTCCATCACAAATGCAACACAAGCATCTAGATAAAAACCTCTAATTTGTTCCTCCTATCCACATGCACCTTCATTTAGTGCATTTTCACTCTATCCATTTATTCAACTATTTAGCATATCACATACTTCCCCCATCAGCATGCCATTAAAGTCTATAACTCAATCTACCTGGTGTTCCTAGTCCCTACTACATGAACTCAATTTTCCCTATTTTTGAATGATTGTAAAGTACTAACAGTAAATCAAGATTAAAGACAGTACAAATTAGTTAACTTATGGCCACTTGAGCAACACTGAAATGTAAAATAGCTTTGTTATTTCAAGATAACGATTGTAACACACGATGGAAAGATTCATTCATTCACAATAGTAAGTACAAAAAAAGTAAGATAAAATAATAACCATAAAAATAACTTGTCTTTAAAATCCATTATGAGAACCAAGATATGAAACTGACACAAGGTTGATAAGGGAATGAGAAAGGACTTAAGCAGTATATCTATTCTTCTATTTTTGGCAATGTGAGCATCCAACAACTATTTTATAAGGTTCTTAACTTTAGCATTCAGTTCAGATACTGTTTTTACGAGTTTTTTTATTTGCAGCTATAAGTTCATTCGTGGCCATTAGTCCTTCCAAAGGCAACTTCTGATTTTGCAATTTTAGGTGCACTAATTTAGCATCTTTGTCAGTTAAATTGATCTTTAAATCCTCCATCTTCCCTCCCCACACCTATTGAACAGCTAGCAACTCAGATACTTAAGACTCCAGTCCAGATTTTCCCTCTATGTATTAATTCTCCATAAGTATTGTTAGACTGAACATCTGTTTGGTTGTTCTAGGTGCTCTCTATTGTCCTAATTACCCAAAGATGTTCAAATACCTTGTTCAAGATATATCTATATGGTATTCCATGTTCTCCTTTCTTTTCATGTATCACATTATGCATATGCTCTATCATTAGAACGGGAAGGTTTATCCAATGAACTTTTCTAAATTTTTCAATCAAGAATAAGTCAACACCAGATGTGATTTCCCTTCTTCAACTAGCCATATCCTCTATGTCTTTATTTTGGTCTTATTACTTACCTTTTCATCCCTTTTTAATCACAACTTTTCTCTTCTTCAAACCAAGTTCATCAGAAGATTTTTTCCTTTTCACAACTATGTGTCTTGCCTCATTCAATAAGATTACTAGTTTTTAACTTAAAGGAACTAAGGAAAAGTTTTCTATGGTTGTGGTTTTTGAAGGATAAAGGTATTCAATAAAGGTATATTCAATTTAGTTTTCTACAGTTTTTTATCTACTTCAGGGTTTATCATGGTTAAAGGAAGTAGTAATGTTTGAAACTTAGTTCTATGAGTGAAAGAGAGAGAGAAGGACTAGGTTGGTTTAGAGCAGTGAAAGAGTGATGATTCATATGCTGGACAGTGTTTGATCCAAAGTTCTAGGCTAGGATACGAGTGTAGGGTACCACTTGTATTGTAGGGCATGACTCGTGAGGGTCAGTCGTACCTCAGGGGTGGAATTTTGTACAACTTAAGTAGGGGTATTCTGGACATTTCCCCAGTTATCCTAATAATGTCCCATAATGTCTAACCTACTTGGAAGGTTATTTACCCTGTTATTCCATTCATTAAAACTTAGAAACTCATCTAAAACACTATATAATTCTCTCATAATCTTTTAGGCAAAGAAAGCTAGGGTTTCAACTAGAGGATTGATTTAGGGATTCTTTTATTGATTTGTTTCTATCATCATCTTAGTTTAGGGCATGTTCTCTTCCCTCATTGTTAATTCTAACTGGAAGCAAGGGTTTTATGAATGTTTTCATGACTTCATTGATTGTATGATTTTGGTTTTCAAATATGAATTGGGGTTTTGATATTATATTGTTGGTTATGGTTTGTTATGGTTTTAATTATGCTTTATGTGCATTAATAATAGTTTTAGATAATTGGATGCATGGGAATGGTTTATTGGTAATTTGAATTGATTTTGGTTATAATATGCCCCTAATATGTTTAACAAAATACCTATAATAATGTTTTTATTGCGTTGAGTATTTTTAATAAAACTATTATTTGTTTTAAAACTTTGTAAAGCAATTATACATGATTTAAATGGCTTGGACTGGTAAATGACTAACTGATTATTCTTGTGGGGTACATGGAATCCCCCAGGTGGTTTAATACGATGAATGGAAGGGCACTTTGAAGTCCCCTTAAACAAATATATGGATGTCTACGTATAGTACATTCAAGTAGAGTTGGTATGATGATACCACCACCGAATAGATTTGGTTATTAAAAGGTAAAGGGATTGATTAGTTTCTTGGTAATGGTTTTTATTGGGCAATATATTTTGGGGATATACTAGTCATCCCAGGTCTTTTCCCTAGCCATATTCCTTCATGCACTGGGGCCCTTTCAGCAGGGGGAGCTGAACCTGTATAACCTTGGGTGATTTAGGACAACAAAGCTACACAACCCAGGTAATGGTTTTAAAGGCATGCTGAACCCGATCCCCTTTCCCGGTATGTTTATATATATATATATGTATGGTTGTGTTACTATGAATGGTTTTACTTGGTTTTATTAATGGCATTATTTTATCCTTATCCTGAGATCATGCTAGTGTTCACCTGCTAACTCGTCTACTAGAGGTCGTATACCTATACTTTAAAGGGACTGGTGATAACGTCCAAACTACAGCTTTCGTAAGAGTTTAAGCGGTCGCTGTCAAATATAGAACCCAACTGGGTTGGGTGTCGAATCCCACAGGGAATACTCGGTCACTAAGTATGCAACTATTATTAGACTTTTGGTCAAAAATTCTGCGGAAAAAGGGGGGATTTTATGCGTGAAGTAAAAATATCAAAATAGCAAAATAAAAATGGAATGTTTTGTTTAGCAAGATTTTAATCAATGAGAATTGTAAGTTAGGGTTATGTCCACCTTATGAGTTCTACGTATCTATTAACTATGAGTTATGCGGAATTCAGACATGTATGCACTTAGAGAGATTCGTATTTTATGGTAAATCCTAGTGTCTCTCGACCATCAAGGATTATCTCACTTTAACTCTCTCAAGCTTAAAGTGTATAACTAACGGTACGAACTCTCCAAGAGGTTAATCCAGTTACGGCACTAACTTGTAAACAGGGGTTGGTAGCCCTATTCCTTGTCACGCTCTCTATTCCACACATGTAACTTTTCTCTCGAACAAGTTAATGCTATAGTGGCGTATTCTATATGTTTGCAACCACAAGAATTTAATTAAGATGAAGAGAGTAATGATATAAGTAGCATACGTATCAAGAATTCACAAACTCATTGTAATAGATAGTATTCTCAAAAGGCTTCCATAACCCTAATAGAAAAGTTTAGCTACTCATGAGTGCAACGGAGATCACAATAGATATCATCATCATGCCAAAATCTAGAACAAGCTTGACGATTTGGATGATTTTTTTCGTCCAAAGGGTTTGACATTTTTCTTCCTTTATCCGTGCCTCAAGTGAGCCGTGTTTCTCTGTTAGAACTTACAGAACCTGTAACTTGAATAATAGTAAAAGTCGAATAGAAAATAATGAAGACAATAATCGAATTAACGGATTGGTGAAAAGAGAAGGAATGCTGAAAAATTCAGCAAAGTAGGGTTTTTATAACATATATATCCTAGTCCTACTAAGTTACTGCATCCTTGTCCTAATCCTACTAAGTTACTGCTGATCCCCAAGTCTTTAGAAATACTGTTTTTGCCCGGGACAAGTTCTCTATGCATCACTTTCAGTCCACAAGCTTCCAGAAGCTGCCTTCCTTTATACGTGAAGTTTCCTTTGGCATTCAACAGTTCACAAAATGCTGAAATCTTCATCATTTATACCTGAAAAATTGTTAATCACATTGGTTAGCTCACTTACAGGAAAAAGGACTAAAAGTGCAGGAATTATATATTTTGTCCTCAAAACTTAGCTAAAATATGGGTAAATTAAGGTGTTTGGGCGTGTAAATACGCCCAACATCAACACCCCACACTTAAAGCTTTGTTCGTCCTCGAACAAAATATTACGTCCATGCAAACATCTACTTAGGATTTCACAGTAACAACACAAAATTTGTTCAACAACACATGCACAACAATCATTAACAAAGAGTAGTTTTTCTTGATCACTAATAGAAATAATTCAACCTCCAACCTAGACTCGTGATGATGGCTAGTTCGTATCCACAAGTTAAGGCACAAAGAATCATACAAAACTACCCAAAACTCATCAACCATATGTGTCTCACATAAGATGTGGTATAATCACTCACAAGTATTGCATTTTTCAAACCATGGGTATAAGATTTTGCTTGCTCTCACTCTCACAAAGAATTCATATGTTGCAACTGATGATCATAGGCTTGTAGGACTATTTTGGCCAGAAATAGTGACTAAGTTCCCTAAGCGCTTTAATACACTACGTTATGTCATTAATCACTCTCTTTTAAACAAACCCTCTACTTTCTTTTCATCTACCACCACTTTTCACCTATTTTATTATTCAATTTTAACCACAACTATCTTTTTTTTTTTTTCGATTCATTTCTCTTTTTTTTTCTTTTTTTTCATAAAACACCTCTATGATAGCCATTCGTTTTCACAACAATTTCAAGTACCAATACACTCTAAGGTATCACTCTCACCCAATTTCCTCTTATTTTGTCACATGACTTTACAATTTAAAGCACTTAGGAATTTGGATCAAATCATGGTCTTAAAAAAAAAATGGATTCGGCTTATATATAAGGCTTGTCAATGAAAATGGCTAAAGGCTCAAAGGGGGTTAACTAGGATAATGTATTAGGGTAGGTAAAAAGAAGGTAAACAATTACAGGCTGCCAAAGAAATGCCTAAATCATCTCCTAAACTTGCACTCTTTATTTTGCTTTACACACACACCAGACAAGTTCTAGCATCAGTCACAGCATAGAATATACTATAATCTCACACACACAAGGCACATGGTCAACTTTATTGGGAGCAGTATAGACTCTTAACCCAACATATGAAGGAATTAAACCACATAATTATCACACTGTGAGTCACACTTGGAGCCTAAATGTCTCAATAGTAATGATTTTAGCACAAACTCTTGTCATAATACCATGCCGCCTATTAGAACAATTTCATGCACTTTATGCAAAATCTAAAAAAAACTTTAAGAAAAAAAATTTCGAAAATTTAACTACTACTAAAAATCAAACAAATGAACATAAATAAATGTAGGTAGGCAGAGAAATACAGCATACAAATACCAGCACCCCACACTTAGATGGAACACACTGTCCTCAGTGGAAAATAAATAAGAAGAAACTGGATTAGTCGGACTCCTCCTCTATGTCTGGGGTCATACCCCATGCATCAGAATCATCATCAGAGTCGTCATCCTCAGAAGTTCCTCAAAATGTACCCCACTTGATTCCAAGAGTGCGTCGAGGTATTTGCAGAACGGAGGATTCAGCTTGCTCTTTTCTTACCTTTTTGTGAGGTGGATACTTTTTGTTTTCCTTCTCGTCCTTTTGAGTCCATTCTACCTGAGATCTTAATAGAGTCATGTTTGCTTCATCTCATAAGATTCAATTGAAAAACAAAACAATAGTGGCACCACCCCACACTTAATTTGTTGATACAAACTAATTAAGTGAGTGATGTCGATTACTCAGACTTCGTCGACTTACGTATAGGCGATATGTTCCAATCATATGTTCAGCACAGTCATACTTTCATGTCATCTTAACTATCCTATGCAACTCTATTTCATGTAATGTTGATTATACTTTAATGTTTGGATTAATGCACCTTTTGAACAAGACTACTACGTAGAGATCATATCAAGTTATGGCATAGAAATAATCACAACATCTCATGCTTGTATTCAATCATGATTTTTATCTCGATGGATGAGTCATTCAAGCATTTTAAGCATTCAATTTTGACGTTTATGCAAATACTTCACTATGTCAATTTTGCAAAAGTATGACAGTGTATCAAAATCAAATACAGGTTAGAACCAAGTCAAGAACACCCACACGTATTCTTTCACTCAACTAGATGTATCATAACAAACCAAGCATATTCAAATCACCAACACCAATTCAAGATCTAACAAATCATTATAAGCGTCGTATTGTAACCCTTACAGAATATAAAAGAAGAACTTACTTGGTGATGGATTCGGAATATGATCTTGCAAGGTTAGATGAGCAAAAAGAAAAGTTTTGGGAGATTTGGAAAGTAAAGGCGGCGCCTAATTCTTTGCCTAGTTGAGCATAGGCGGCGCCTATGCTATGACATTGTCGATTCAGAGAGCAAAGGCATTGGCATAGGTGGCGCCTAATGCTTTGCCTAGTTGAGCATAGGCGGCGCCTATGCTATGGCATTGTTGGGTAAAGGCGGCGCCTATGCTATGGCATTCTAGATTCAGAGACCAAAGGCTTTTGCATAGGCGGTGCCTACGCTATGGCAATGTAGATAAAGAGAGCCTAGGCCATCGCATAGGCCTTGCCTTGTTCGTTTCCTAGATTTACATAGGCCTTGCCTTCTTCTCCGAGATGGCTCTTATGCATACATATCTCAGAAGGGATACCAATTATATCATCAATAGTCCAACCTAGAGCTCTCTTGTACCTTTTTAGAGCAAAGATGAGAGCCTCTACGTGCTGTTCACTTAAATCATCCACTACACTCACTGAAAGTGTATTTCCAATTCCCAAGAATCCATACCTTAGGTGACCGGGGAGCTCTTTCGATTCTAGCACTAGTGTCTCTTCAATAGCAGTTTTCGCTATTTGTGAAGATTAATTCTTAAGATCAAGGTCCGGCTTCTTAGGAGCATGAGAATAAGACCTTATTCCTATTAGAGCACAAATGGTTTCTTCATATTCTTCAGCCTCCTGACGCTCAAAATTAAGCAGCACATCAGATAGTGGCTCAACAATAAGCTGCTTCTCTAAAGATAATTCTTTCTCATCCTCATAATAAACATCATCTACAGAGAACACATTCATATCGATGGGCTGCTTCATTGCTTTGCATACATCAAAACGGACCACTTCATCATTAAACTGAAATAAAAGCTCATTATCTCATAAATCAATAAGCACACTTCCGGTTGTGAGAAAAGGGCGTCCCAAGATTATGGGAACTTCAGAATCCACCTCGCAATCCAAAATAACAAAGTTTGCAGGAAAGATGAAGGAAGCAACCTTCACTAATACATCATATAGAATACCAACAGGTCGTTCTACCAACCTATCTGCCATCACGAGCCGCATATTGATTGTTTTAGGATCGCCCAACACCAATATTTTATAAATGGATAGCGGCATCAAATTGATGCTAGCTCCCAAATCGCACAACGCCTTAGCAAAATCCAACGATCCAATCGTGCAAGGAATAGTGAAAGCACTAGGATCTGCCTTCTTCTGTACTAAAGACCTCGTGGCAAGTGCACTGCATTGATGAACATTATCTGCCAGCTCATAGCGTACTGTCTGCTTCTTTGTCAAAAGGTCCTTCATGAATTTAGCGTACCCAGGCATCTGTTCCAGTGCCTCCACCAAAGGAACATTAATGGTCAGCTGCTTCAACATGGTCATGAATTTACTAAACCTGGTGTCATCAGCCTTCTTCTTCAGTCTCCACGAAAAAGGTGGTGGTGGAAGGGGAATCATTTTCTCCATATCTTTCTTTTTATCTTGCTTCCAATTATCACTCTTTTCAGGCTACAGACGTGTAGGTGTAATTTCATGACCACTCTTTCCAGCTTCTATTGCATCTTCACCATCGGCATTAATATCGTTGTTCGCTACATCGTCGACTGCTTGCTTGCCTTTGGGTAGATTTTCCAACACCTTACCACTCCTGGTAGTAATAGCCATACATGATCCATCGTTTCTTGGATTTTGCACAGTGTCGCTAGGTAGGTTGCCAGCTTTTCTTTGATTAAATGCCGTTGAAAGTTGACTCAATTGCTACTCTAGCTATTTTATTGCAGTGGAATGCGAGTCAACCAATTGCTTCATTAAGGACAAATCATTTACTACCTCAGTTACTCCCGTGTTAGTTTCCTCCACTCCTTTCACCAGCTTTGCCATCATATCTTCCATAGACATCTTTCCAGAGCCAGACGCCACAGCCTCACGATTTCTAGGAGGAACATACAAACCACTCCTGTTAGTCTTATTCTTCCAACTACCTTGATCACGGTCCTTGTTTCCAGATTTATCATAATAGTTCCGACCTTGGTTTATTGCCTCAGAAACCCCCCTGATTATTCAAGTAGTTAGCTTCTTCTTCAGAATCGGATTCATCTCTTCGTTTTGATGCAACTACTTTGACTTTTTTGGTCTTCCCTGATAATAAATGCTTGGTAAGAAGATCCATCAGTGACTTCATGTGCACCATATCTTGATCACGTTTCTTCTCTCTTCGCCTTTGTTCTGCAGTCATGCCAATAGATACAGTAGAGCTTGCTACCTCAGAATCCCTGGTATGCCAAGCTCTACTCTGCTTTGTCATCCAATCTAGCATATCACTTGCCTGAACAAAAGTAAGGTCCATGAATGACCGCCCTGCTTCATTATCAACCACTGTCTTAGTCACCAAATTCAAAGACCTTTATAATATCTCCATCAAGTGGACATTGGTCATATAATGATTTGGGCACCTCATGAGCTTCTTTTTGAAGCTCTCCCATGTTTCGTGAAGAGCTTCAGTTGGAAGCTGTCGAAAATTGCTGATCATCTCTTAACTGTGCTCTCTTGGATGGCGAAAAGAATCTTTCTAGGAAAGCGTCTTTCAATTACCTCCAATTAGTAATAAAATCAGGAGTTAGCCCATTCAACCATAGAGTTGCCTCCCCAGACAGAGACAATGGAAATAATCGTAGCTGGATCGCATTCTGTCCAACCCCTAGATTATCAAAAGCCTTTTATGTTAAGATAAAATTAATCAGATGCATGTTCAAATCAACTCCTGCAAGTCCACCAAACAGCCCTTTGAGTTTCAATAGCTGAATCATACTGCTAGTGATATTGAACTTGGCTCCGGGAGCCAAGGATGGAGGAATAATAGACCCTGTGGCACCAGCCCCATCCAAATCGTCATCATCGTCATCAAAAGGAATCTGCACAGCTCGGCGATCAGGCCTGAATCTAGATTGACGATATCTCCTCCATATGGGTGCCGCCACCTCAGCAGCATGTCCTGGATTTAGTAGCTCTTCATCACCCAGGTCCTCATCACCGGGATTTGCTGCTCGTCCTGGGTTATCAATATTTTGTTGATGCACTTGAGCAGCAGCCAACACAGCTAGTCTAGCCTGCTTCTGTTGAGCATCCATTCTTTCAATGTCACGTTGTGCATCCATTCTGCCAATAAATTGAGGTTCAGGATTGATAGGTAATAATGGCTGACCAGAACTTTGAGTATTTGGCATGCACAGAACAGAACCTGAATAAAAGAAAAACAACTAAAAGTAAAATCTGAGAATTTTTTACCAAAGGGTGTAGTAACTATCACAAACTTAGTTGACAACCGTATTACCCGACAACGGCACCAAAATTTGATAATGCCCAAACTATAGCTCTTGTAAGAGTGTAAGCGGTCGCTGTCAAATATAGAACCCAACTGGGTTGGGTGTCGAATCCTACAAGGAATACTCGGTCACTAAGTATGCAACTATTATTAGACTTTTGGTCAAAAATTCTGCAGAAAAAAGGGGGATTTTATGCGTGAAGTAAAAGTATCAAAATAGCAAAATAAAAATGGAATGTTTTGTTTAGAAAGATTTAATCAATGAGAATTGTAAGTTAGGGTTATGTCCACCTTATGAGTTCTACGTATCTATTAACTATGAGTTATGCAGAATTCAGACATGCATGCACTTTTAGAGATTCGTATTCTATGGTAAATCCTAGTGTCTCTCGACCATCAAGGATTATCTCACTTTAACTCTCTCGAGCTTAAAGTGTGTAACTAATGGTACGAACTCTCCAAGAGGTTAATCCAGTTACGGCACAAACTTGTATACAGGGGTTGGTAGCCCTATTTCCTTGTCACACTCTCTTTTCCACACATGTAACTTTTCTCTCGAACAAGTTAATGTTATAGTGGCGTATTCTATATGTTTGTAACCATAAGAATTTAATTAAGATGAAGAGAGTAATGATATAAGTAGCATACGTATCAAGAATTCACAAACTCATAGTAATAGATAGTATTCTCAAAAGGCTTCCATAACCCTAACAGAGAAGTTTAGCTACTCATGAGTGCAATGGAGATCACAATAGATATCATCATCATGCCAAAATCTAGAACAAGCTTGACGATTTGGATGATTTTTTTCGTCCAAAGGGTTTGACATTTTTCTTCGTTTATCCGTGCCTCAAGTGAGTCGTGTTTCTCTGTTAGAACTTACAGAACCTGTAACTTGAATAATAGTAAAAGTCGAATAGAAAATAATGAAGACAATAATCAAATTAACGAATTGGTGAAAAGAGAAGGAATGCTGAAAAATTCAGCAAAGTAGGGTTTTTATAACATCTATATCCTAGTGCTACTAAGTTACTGCATCCTTGTCCTAATCCTACTAAGTTACTGCTGATCCCCAAGTCTTTAGAAATATTGTTTTTGCCCAGGACAAGTTCTCCATGCATCACTTTCAGTCCACAAGCTTCCAGAAGTTGCCTTCCTTTATACGTGAAGTTTCCTTTGGCGTTCAACAGACCACAAAATGCTGAAAGCTTCATCATTTATACCTGAAAACTTTCTAATCACATTGGTTAGCTCACTTACAGGAAAAAGGACTAAAAGTGGAGGAATTATATATTTTGTCCTCAAAACTTAGCTAAAATATGGGTAAATTAAGGTGTTTGGGCATGTAAATACGCTCAACATCAACTGGTCGTTCTACTCCTCCTATATAGTAATTGACATGGTATTAGCATTTGGACTAAAGTGGTGAGCTTCCATCCTTTTGGAAGGCTCCATTTTGTATTATAGATATTTCTAGACACTTTGATTTTATTTTAGAGACTGGTTTTGTCCATGGTTGGGGGCTTATCACAACTAAATTTTAGTACTCTTTTGTTTAAAGGCTTTGTGGTACTTCTATGGGTTTGAATGTGCAGGATTTGTATTTGTGTCAACCTTGGCATTAGAATAAGATGGAGGGTTAATATCATTAGACGATATTATTGTTTGTTCCATTGTATTTTATTTTAAGATTAATTTTATTATGTTTTGGAACATATATAGTTATGGCCATTGTTTAGTTATTTTTTTGGTATGGTTGGATAATTGGTAAGGGATGGTTCGACACAGTTGGGTCGGTCACAGTTGTGATCTTATCCTATAGTCTTTATCTAAGATGTTGCACTATCTTGTTACATTCTCAAAATTCAGATAACTCAGGGTAGGCATTTGGAGGTTAGGTTGGGTAATTCGTGTTGTCTCCAGTCCTAGTCAAACTTCGGACACCCATTATGACAAGGCCCCCTTTCAGGTTGCATTACCTCGATTAGCTTAGATCATGTATGTCGGTTATATCATACCTCTTAGATTATAGACTATCTCTGTAACATATTTATACTTAGTCTTGTATTCTAATACATTACATGTTCATGCATTCATGCTCAGTTGTCTCATGCATTTCAGTCAGTCCTTATCTGACGTACCAGTACATTTAAAGTATTGATCGCATACTTTTTTTGTGCTATGTTGTCTTATAACAAAGGTTCATATGCTCAGTTTCCTGACCGTTCTTAGACAGCTCAACTCAGCTCTACAACAACAGTGGTGAGTCCTCATCCCTTGAGGACATAATTCCTTTATCCTAATTATTTTAGTATTGTCTTATGTTTAATAAGTTAGAGTTAGTTGGGGGATTTTCACATCAGCTCCTTATCATGTTTAGAGGCTTTCAGACAATTTGTTAGACAATCAGTTATTTCTTTCAGTCTCTTATCATATATTTATGAAATGTTCTTAAAATATTTCAAAACTTCATTTTATAGTATTTTATCAGTCTACCTTCCGCATATGTGTTGTATTATGATTTTTTCAGTACTCATTGTAGGTACTAACTCATAGGTTAGCTTGCGGTTACAAGGTAAGCACCGTTGTGATGACTAGGGGTAGCCATGGGTATTGACAAAATTTGATAGTAGAGAAAAAGGCTACAAAGTATCCCAATGAGTCTTAAAGTCACATAAAGTAGAGTCTTGGACATGGGTGTGAAAAACGCCACACTTATGGGCAAGAGGCTATAAACTCTATTTAATCCCTCTTTATAACTCATCCTTCATTCTATTTACGAATAATGCCTCCCAGAAGAATCAATGGAAGACAGAATAGGGCTCAGTCCATACCACCGCTTATTCAAGAAGATCCCTTGAATTACCATGTTTCTCTCGCGGAGTTTAGGGTTGCTTTTATGTCCTCAGAACATTAATTAGCTGCTCAAAACAACCATAAGGCTATTTTCCCAGCCAATATAGTGGTAAATACTACTGTAGTTAGGATTTGGGATATCACTCAAATGAATACCCCTCAATTTTTTGAATCCAAGTCTAAGGAGGATCTGCATAAGTTTCTTGATATGGTGTAGAAGGTGACTGATATCATCGATACCACATAAAATAAGAGTGTAGAGTTGGGAATATATCAATTATAGAATGTATCTCACACCTAGTTTAAGAAGTGGAAGAAAGACTACGGTGTTACTACAGGGCTGGTAGAGTGGGAGGAGTTTGCCACAACTTTCTTAGATAGGTTTTTTCCCTTGGAGTTAAGGAAAGATAAGGCTCAGGATTTTATCAATTTGAAGTAGGTTAATAAGAGTGTAAAGGAGAACTCGCTGAAGTTCAATCAGTTGGTAAGGAATGCTCCTACCATGGTGGCGGGTAATATAGGTAAAGAATGAGTAAGTTTGATTTTAGTGTAATTAATAGTATAGTCAAGGAGTGTAGGATTGCCATGTTGATTAAAGAGATAGACCAATGCAGGATTATGGTTCATGCTCAACTAATTAAGAAGAAGAAGAGTAAGGAGAGGGAGAGAGAGAATAAATGGGCCAGAGCATGTAGTTTTAACTTTTCTCAGCCTATATTAGAATTTGGTAACCATTCTTAGTCCATTTAGAAATTTTTACACATATCTTTGTCTTCAGTTAGTATGCCGGTGGCTATGTTCAGTCAAGGCAGTTGAGATAGGGAACCAAACTCTAAGTCCCAAGGCAGTATGAACAGTGGTTGCACTAATTCTCTTTGTCAGAAATATGGTAGGACCTACTAGAGTGAGTGTAAGGATAGTAGTGATGTGTGTTTTAGATGTGGAAAGCTAAGCCATAAGGTCTGAATGTGTCCAGTAGTTGCTTAGAGGGGAAAGCACTTATGCCAATAGGGTTATTCTAATCTTGTATCAACTCTAGTAGGTTGCCTGACTTAGTAGGGTGCCATATCCGATGCAACCAGTGGGCAGCTCCAGAATAGATTGTATTCTTTAAAGACTCAACATAATCAGGAAAGTTCTTCTAATATGGTTACGGGTACATTACAGGTTTTCCATCTGCAGGTGTATGTTTTATTAGACCCTAGAGCTTTACTTTATTTTTTAACTCCCTACATATCTGTCAATTTTAGTGTCAGGCCCAAAACATTAGCAAAGCCTTTCTCAGTGTCTACACTAGTGGTTAAATCTATTACAACCAGACAGGTGTACAAAAATTTTAGTTACTTGATGAACTAGACATTGAATGGAAGGGTAGTACCTCAGTACCTAAATGTTAGTTTGTTTCCTATCATAGAGCAAGAAAGATGATATCCATGGGGTGTATTTACCATCTTGTCTAAGTCAAATACTCAAATTCTGAGACCCCAAGTCTCAATTTAGTTCCAGTAGTAAGGAAATTTCCACATGTCATCCTTGAAGATCTTCTCGGAGTTCCTCTTGAGAGGGAAATAAACTTTGGAATAAATCTCTTTCTATATACCCATTCTCTCTCTATTCTACCATACGGAATAGCTCCATCAAAGAATAAGGAACTGAAAGATCAATTAAAGGATCTCTTAGATAAGGGTTTCATCAGTACTAGTGTTTCTCCATGAGGCACTCCAGACTTGTTCGTGCATACAAAAGATGGTTATCTCAGGATGTGCATTAACTATCATCAGTTGAACAAAGTCATAATCAAGAATAATTATCCACTCTCCTAGATTAATGACTTGTTCAACCAACTTTAGGGTGCTAGTTATTTTTCTAAGATAGACCTCAGATTCCGCTATCATCAACTTAGAATTAGATTATATGTTATCCAAAGACAACCTTCAAAACTTAGTATGTCTTTTGGATTAACCAATTCCACTACAGCTTTCATGGACTTGATGAATAGAGTGTTTAAGCAGTTATTGGACCTTTTTGTTATAGTCTTCATTGATGATATTCTTTTCTATTCCTATAGTGATAATGATCATGCAAATAATATGATAATTATGTTATGGACTTTTACAGCTTATAAGTTCTTTGCTAAATTCAGCACGTGCAAATTCTAGCTAAGATAAGTAGCTTTCCTTGACTTCTAATAATGGCATTTGAGTTGACCCTCAAAATATCAAAATAGTGCAAAACTAGTCGATCTATATCTCGATCAGATATCAAGATTTTCTTTAGCTTGGCTAGATATTATAGATGGTTTGTTGAAGGGTTTTTTCAATTATTTTCCCCATGTTTTTATTCATTGAAGAAAGTCAAATTGCAATGGTTAGATTTCTGCAAGAAAAGTTTTTAGTAGTTGAAGACTCGATTCACTTCTGCCCCAGTATTGACATTGGTAGATGGTTTAGATGGGTTTGTAGTTTACTATGATACTTCGATAGTTCATATTTGTTGTGTATTTATGTACAGAGGTAAGTTCATAGCCTACATCTCTAGATATTTTAAACCCCATAAAAAATCTATCCAACTCATGATCTTGAGTTGGCAACTATTGTTTTTTCCTTGAAAAATTAGAGGCACTACCTTTATCGATTTAATATTGATGGATTCACGAATAATAAGATTTTATAGTAGGTCTTCAAGAAAAAAGATCTAAATCTTTGACAGAAAAGGTTGCTTGAGTTGTTAAAAGATTATGATATAAGTGTGTTGTATCATTCGGGCAAGGCCAATGTAGTGAAAGATGCCCTTAGTAGGTTGTCCATAGGTAGTGTTGTTCATGTTAATGAGGATAAGAAGCAGTTAGTTCATGAGGTTTATAAGATTTGTAGATTGGGTGTTTAATTGGTTGATTCAGTCGAGGGTAGTATAGGGGTTCATAATAGTTTGGAATATTTATTGGTTTTTGAAGTGAATAAAATAAAGAAAGATAGGGATCCTAGTTTTGTTAAGTTAAAGAAGGCAGTTAGAGATCATAAAGTAGAGGTTTTATCCTAAGGGGGAGATAGTGTACTTCATTGTCAGGGTAGGTTATGTGTTCTGTGTGTTGATAGCTTGAGACAGCAAATAAATGTAGAAGCACATGGTACGCGATACTTTATCTAACCAGAAGCCACTAAGATGTACCATGATTTGTGGGAAATCTATTGTTTAAGTGGAATGAAGAAGGATATTGCAGAGTTTGTGGCTATGCTAAAAAAATATTAGTAGGTTAAGGTTGAGCACCAAAGGACTAGTGGTTTACTTTAGGATTTCAGTATCCCCACGTAGAAGAGGGAAGTTGTGAATATGAATTTCTTGATAGGGTTGCTTCATACACGTCATTGGCATAATTTGATTTTGGGTGATTATTGATGGAATGACCAAGTCAGCCTATTTCTTTCTAGTTCATACTTTATACTCAACTAAGGAATATGTAGAGCGTTATATTAGGGTGTTTCTTAAGTTGCACGGGATTTTTTTGTCCATCACTTTTTAAGGGCTTTCAGAAAGGTCACGGTACCCAAGTTTATTTCAGTATAACTTTTCATCCTCACACAGATGGTCAGGTAGGAAAAAGCATTCATACATTGTAAAATATGTTGAGGGCATGTGTTATTGACTTTAAAGGTAGTTTGGATGACCACTTACCTTTGATTGAGTTTTCTTACAACAATTATTATCACTCCAATATTCGGATAGATCAATTTAAGGCGCTCTATGGAAGGACATGTAGATCTTTTAATTGGATGGTTTGAAGCATATGAGGCTGCTTTGATAGGGCCATATTTAGTATTTGAGGTGATGGAGAAAGTTTAGTTGATTTGGGAAAGGCAAAAAATAACCTAAACCCATTAGAAATCTTATGCAGATATAAGTAGAGGAGGTCTTGAGTTTGACGATGGTGATTTGGTCTATTTGAAATTTCTCTTTTGAAGGAAGTGAAGATGTTTTGAAAGAAATGGAAACTCAACTTGCTACGTTGGCCCATATAGAATCTTGAACCATTTTGGGAAGGTAGCCTATGAGATGGAGTTGCGTGTAGATTTGTCGTCCGTCCATCAAGTGTTCCATGTTTCTTTGTTATAGAAATGTATTAGTGATTCAGCTATAGTTGTTCCTTTAGAAGATATGGATGTTAAGGATAACCTTTCCTACAAAGAAGTCCCAATTAAGATCCTTGATTGTCACGTTCACAGGCTAAGGAATAAATAAGTTCCCTTGGTCAATGTCTTTTAGCGAAATCAGTCTGTTGAGAGAGATACTTAGGAAATAAAAGCAGATATGAAAACCAAGTACCCTCATCTTTTCTCTGGAAACTATGATTTGGCTTGAGGTAACGCTTTTCTTTAGATTGATTCTATTCTCTATTCTAGCTATATAGCAATTCTTATATTTTTGCATGCATTCGCGGAACCATTTCAGATCATGTATCATGTTTCAGACTCAGTTGTGTAATCATGTTCCAAGTCACTCATGTTCAGTATATGATCTCAGTTGCCTTAGTACAGTCTCTAAGTTTAACCAATCTCATCCAAGGAGGAATGTTCTCAAGTGGGAGATATTGTAATCCCCGATATTTTTCTTGGCTAGATTCAGCTCTTAGTTTCATGTGTAAAGGGTCCAAGGCTTGAAAATTTCACTATGTGTTAGGGGATTAGTTATTTTCAAGCCCCATAAACTTCGAGGATTTTTATACTGCTCTTCCCTACCCCGAGATATTGGGATTTAAGTTAATTCATTTTCAGTAAATTAAGATATACACCCCTGAGGAGTTTTTGATTTTTTAGACTAGGTTTGGGGCATCTTTAGATCACAAAAATAGTGGCTCACTACAATAAGCCGGCATAGTGGCATTATTCCCGACTAAAAGCTGACTGCGTCATGGTGAGGGATTCATTAACCGTGCTAAGAATGCATCATGGTGACGTCTAGTTATTCATATGAATAATTGAGGGGCAATTGGGTTTTTCCCCCTCAACTCAAATCATCAATAACATTACTTAGGGCATCTATTAGGACTTTATTTGCACTTCTTCGTAAAATCACTCTCAAGAAACTGTCCCCCTACTAGAATAACATATCCAATTCCTTTTACACCAAGTAATTAAGAATTTGATCTCCCCAAGTTCAAGAACATTCAATAAATCATCAAGCATAGGGTTTGTTTCGCAAGTTAAGATGCAAAAGGAATGTGTGGAATTCATCAATGGGTACCTTTCACCCATTGAGCCCAAACACCTTCTCTCTTAATTGAATTTGGGAATTTTCCTTCACTATGATATGTTTTACATTAAAGATAGGTTAAATTCATATTTTTCTTGGTAATTCAAATTTAGTTCAGCCCATGTATGACCCTATAAGAGATTAAATCGGCTCATGCTTTAAATTTTAGTTTCCCATGTCTTATTTAAGAGAATTTCATGTTAAATTCCCCAATTTATAATTTAGCCATGTAATTAAGTTGATTCCCATATTTAGAAATTCCCATGTTCAAATTCATGATTCTCACATATTTGATGATATGTGTGTTCTTTAATGTTTTGAACCATGATCCCATACTATAGTTTTAAAGCCTTGTAATTGTATTTTATTGTCATTCAGTGTTGGAGGGTTTTGAACACCCATACCTTTGTGTTCTTACATGATTTAAAATTTTAAAGTAATTATTCAGTTAAACCATGAATATTACTATATACTTAGTTGATACAATCATGATGACCACTATAAGAAATAATGTTCCATTAAATTTTGTTCATTTTAGTAATAGTGTTAGTTCAGTAGGAAGTAGTATTAGCACTGAGCGAACATAGGTATGGGGGCTTACCCGTCAATTATGATTAGGTCCTTCATATCAGTCCCTAAATTCGATAACTACAATATGACGTAGGATTATGAGATGTCAACAGCCAGTTTAGGATTGACACTCTCTTAGGAGTTGCCCACAAGTTTAGGACTAACTCCGTAGTCCTTCATAACTCAGATTAGTAGATCTACACAGCCAATGTTAGTACTCATGGCACGATACTTACACCCTTCCAACTGGGCATATAGGTTGGACATTGATTAGCTCAGATTATGGCCTATCGATTACATGATACCTTCCATAATCTCAGTATAGTATTCAGTGTATCTAGGGTCTGGTTTACTTGACCAAGTGTAAAAATTCCCAGTTATTCAGTTATACATCTTTTAGTCTCTCAGGTTATAGATTATCATTGTAACATATTTATACTTGGTCTTGAATTTTAAGATATTACATGTTCATACATTCATGCCCAGTTAACTTATACATTTCAGTCAGTCCTTATCTCAGGCACCAGTATATTTAATGTATTGTTTGTATATTTTTCTTGTTGCTATATTGTCTTATAACATAATTTTGAACTGTCAATTTCTCGACCGTTCTTAGGCAACTCATCGTTACTCAGCAGCAGTAGTGGCGAGTCCTCATCTCTCAAGGACATAATTCCTTTATCCTAGTTATTTTAGTATTTTCTTATGTTCAGTCGGTTGGAGTTAGTTGAGGTCTTGTCCCATCAACGCCTTATGATATTTAGTGTCTTTCAAAAAGTTAGTTAGACAATCAGTCAGTTCTTTCTTTGTTTTATCAAATATTTTAGACATGTTCCAATTGCGTTTCATTACTAGTTTTAGAGTATCTTTTCAGTTTACCTTTTGCATATGTGTTGTATTATCATTTTGTTCAGCGCTCACTGCAGGTATTAGCTCAAGGGTTATTTTATGGTCACATGTGTCCGTAAGCACCATTTTTGCAACTAGAGGGTAGGCTCGAGTCGTGAAAGTATCGGTTTAAGACCAAATTTTTTTTTATGATATTCATGATATATATACCGGTTCAGGTCTAACTATTGCTTATGATATTAAGGATATAAGAACTTGTTTGAGTCTAGTAAGGGGAGTGGTTCTTAGTGTGACATTGTCCAGATGGGTTCCAGTTGATAACGTGAAGTTTGGTAAGTCATGGTTGTCTGTTATATCATCTTGATTGTACTCTTAGGCTTCTGGGGCATATACTGGGTTTTTTACTTTTCTATACTTATAGGCTAATAAGATCCAATCTTGTAGTTATAATAGCATGTTTCTTAGGTTACCTTTCATATTTATTTATTTAATTGAGAACAACAATGTTGGAGGTACTTCTGGGTTAACCTTTTCCTCGACTCAGTTATATTATCTTGCATATTACCATTTCTATATCATGATTTAGCTTAGTTGGCTGATGATTCCTACTAAGTACCCATGGTTTTGGTATTTATACTACACTTCTGTACTTTTTTGGTGCAGATCCAAGTACTAGTTGTTGTTACAGATTGGAGGATCATTATATTATGGATTTTAGAGATAGTGTTAGCTCTTACAGTTGGAGTTTCCCCTTTTTCTTCTATTCATCCATGTAAAGAATTTTGATTCGATTCATATTATATTGACTATTCTATAGCATGTGGTGTATCTTTGGTGGATCTTTTATTAATTTTAGCAGGTTGCGGGTTGAATTTATATGTTATGGCTACCTTTCAGACAATTTTTTTAACTTGCTTATTTATGGATTGTATTGTCTATTTCGCCCCTCTTAGGGCATTTTCCACTTACTTAGACTATTAAAATAAGCTTCTAGCTACGGTTTAAATTAACTACTGGTAGGATTTAGTAAGTACCATTATGACTCATAAAAAGAGTCATGACAAATAAGTATTAGAGCCAGGTTTCACTGGTATTGTTGGTATGGGAATAAGGGTCTAGTTGATCCCCACGGATTGGAATGGTGAGATAAGTTTCTTATCTTTGGGAGGCTATAGGACATTTTTAGGAGTTCATTACTTCTTTCACTCATTTAGTGCAAAGTTTCTAAGTTAGTTTCTAAAAAATTTCTTTAGTGTCATTATTTCACAAATGGTAGAAAATGTGTTATTGCTACATAAGATGACTATCGTGAAACCAAGCCTAAGGATACTATCATTGTTCGTGGATGACCGAAATTTCATAGACATTCTTGAGATATGTTGCCAACTAGGGGGCCTCCACTAGACCCTATTTATCCTTCTAAGCAAGAGATTCTTCCACTATATGATTTACTTTTACTTTAGTGCTCAGGTATGCTTTGGTTCATTTTCTTAGGTTGTTTTGTGGTGCACCATCTTATAGTTCACAGTCTACAGATCAGTGTGGTACTGATGCGAGGCCACAACTTATTGTTGTGGATCTTAGAGTTAAGGTCCCTTATAATATAGTTGTTTCTCTGCCGGTAGTTGCTCAGCTAGTAGTTTCCTAGCCTACTATGTCTGATTAGAAGTAGAAGATATTGGGTAGATTCTTGAGATTTGATCTTCTTAGGTATTCTGATGCACTGGGGACTATCCGTATGAGTTCTTGATTGCTTGTGAGGATATTCTTCATAATTTTTTCTTAGTTGAGACTCGTGTTTTGGATTACACTACTTTTATGTTAGACTTGACAGCTAAAAATTGGTTATGGGGTCATCTTGATTCCAAGCCAACTGGATCTTTTCTTTTGACATTGGCTCATTTCCCTAAGATTTTCTTAGAAAAGTATGTGCCTCATAGTATTAGTAATCATTTGAGGTACCAATACTCGTGGTTGGAGTAGGGATTCATGAAGGTTGTAGAGTATGAGGCATATTTTTATGAGCTGTCTAGGCATTTTATTCAATTCTGACTATTGAGTATGAGAGGGTTCGTTAGAAGTACTTTCTCTCAGGGTAGATATCCTCCTCCACGACCATATTGTCCTAATATTCATCCTAGTATACCCTTTTAAGAATCTCTCCAAATTAACAATGGAGGCCAGTCTTATCTTAAAGATCACCTTGATTAGAGTAGTAGTCATTCATCAAGGGATTTGTCTTCTAGGTAGTCGTATGGTCTGTCAGCAAGTCAAGTTTGAGCATTTGAGACATGGTGACATATCTCAAGAGATACAATTTCCTATGTAGAAGTGGTAGATTATTAATTGTAATTTATTACGAGTCTTTTGATGTCTCATAATTAGTGATTTTATTTGGGTCATTGTGGATTGAATGACTAAGTCTGCTCATATCTTGCTTGTCAGGACTAACTACTCAGGAAAGAATTATGCTAAGTTGTTCAATAAGGAGATTGTGAGCTTGCATGGTTTGCCAGTGTTCATAATTTCAGACTGAGATACATAGGTTTATTCTTATTTTCAGCATTCGTTTAGAAATGTTTGGGTACACAGGTATACCTTAGCACTGCTTTCCACCCTTAAATATATGGGCAATCAGAGTGTACTTTTCCGAATTTGGAGGATATTTCCAGGATCCTATATTATTGAATTTAAGGGTAGTTCGTTGAACATTTACCTCTTATTGAGTTTGCTTATAGTAATAGTTACTATTTTAGCATTCAAATGACTTATTTTGAAGCTTTTTACAGAAGGAAGTGTAGGTGCCTTATTTGGTGGTTTGAGGTAGGTGAGGCTAAATTGTTTTATCTTAACTTGGTTCACCAAGCCATGGAGAAGTTGAAAGTGATTAAATAAAGACTTAACACTTCTCAAAGTCTTCAAAAGTCTTATACAGATGTGAGGCAAAGAGAATTAGAGTTTGAAGTAGGTGATTGGTATTCTTAAAGGTGTCTTTTATGATATGAGTCTTGAGGTTTTTAAAGAAGGGAAAGCTAAATCCGCATTACATTGGTCCATATTAAATTTTAAAAAAGTTTGGGAATTTATAATATGTGTTAGATTTTCCTACAAGTTTAGCTTCAAATCATCTTGTTTTGCATGTGTCCATAGTAAAATAGTGTGTGTGAGATCCATCTTTAATAGTGCCTATTGACGATGTTGGTGTTACAGACTATTTGTTATACAAGGAAGTCCTAGGTAAAATATTGGATAGGAAGGTTTGTAGATTGTGGACCAAAGTTATAGCCTTGGTGAAGGTTCTTTGGAGAAATGAAAAGGTAGAGGAGGTTACATGGGAAGCTGAGGAAGATATGAAATCCAAGTACCCATTCCCATTCCCCGAACTGGATGAAAGTGTTTAAGGTATGATTTTAGTTTCTTCTTGTCACTTTCTGAGTTTGTCCCTAGATTCTAGTGTATTCTCGCATTCTCTTACTAAAAGTTTCCTACCCCATTATTTGGGAATGAACAATCCTAAGGGGGGATAATGTGAGACCTCATAAAATTTCTATCATTATTTTTTACATGTTCGTATGTGTGATGTTAATTTTTTACTTGAATAATGTTTAGGAATGTTAAAGAAGTCTTTTAGGAAAGTTTTTGATTTTACAAAAGAGGTTTGGGGTCATTTTAGGACACCGATATAGTTAGGGTCCGTGATATTGGCGTGGAATGGAGGGTAACCTCTGCGATATTGGTGTGCAATGGTGATGTTTTAATTTCTTATAGTTTTTGAATTATTTCACTTGGGGTGACGGTCTTCTGGTCTTTTTACCCCTTATACGACCTTTAAACATAAAATAACCCTATTCCTTTTAGTTTTAAAAGATCAAATGATTCTCTTTCTCTAAAATTGAAAACGCAATAACACTCAAGGATTTTATAGTGAATTCATCATCCATTCTCCAAACATCAAATTATTTTCAATTTCTCATGTTTTTCAGGCAGGTTTCTTTTCCCTAAACTTTAATTCTACATTTTGGCATTAGTTGAATAGATTTTCATGTGAATTAAATTGTGGATTTTGTAATTGGGTTGAGGGGTTTTAGTTATTAGTGATTGAATTAATTTTCCTATGTTAAAAATTTATTATTCATAATTTCAACTGATGGTTTTGGGAATGATTTGGTGCAATGATTGAAATGGGGGACATGGGTTTCCCCAAATTGGATGAATTTTGATTTGGAATTCGCATTAACCTCAATGTACTTTAAAAACTTGATTTTAAAATGGATAATCGCATGGTTTAGCTTGTTTAAATCAATTACAATACATTACAGGATTAATGGATATGGATTTGGTTTTGTCTTGTCTTGGATGCGTTGATTTTAATTGGAACATTGGAGTCCTATTTGGTTATGTGAATTGGTTTGGCATGATTAATTTAGCTTACAAGAATATTAGTGTGATAATACCAATTGGTAAATGCTTTAATGATTGAATCCTGGGTTAAGGGATTCTTTTATGGGCAAATTATTTTAATTTGGGATGAATGGGAATTGTGTAGTTCACCATAAAAGTCAGTCTCGGGGGAACCAATACTGGAAACCACGTTTGCCATAATTGGGGGTCTATATGACTATGTGCTTGATGCACCATTGATATATATATTTTGGGAGGGCTATTTCCTTGGTGGGTTTGGTTTTTCCTTGGGTTTTCCTCAATTTATATGGTTAACAGGCACTAGAGCACTTTCTTCAGAAGGGCTGAACATATATCGCCCATGGGTGCCTTTAGAATGGATTGAGCTACATAGTTCAGGTTAAATCCTTAAACTCTCATGTTCATGACCATTTCCCTATTTCGGTATCCTATATGTATATATATATATATATGAATGTGTTTAAGTGGTTTTGTCGATTTTTGAAATGGCATTACTTTATCTTAGTGTCTGAGTTACATGTCCATATTTATCTGACTTACCATCCTAGGACGTTACATTATTTTATGTAAGGTCCGAAGACTTTTTTGTTGCTCCTATGAAGTGTTAGGTGGTTGAGCACATCTGTTGGATTATCGTGAAGTGGTGACCCTCCATCCTTTATAAGGCCTTATCATTTCATTATTATTTCTTTATTGTCATAATACATTTGGATTCCTTTGGTCATAGCCTGGGGAATGTCCCACCTTAGTTGTTATTCTTGTTTTAGAGGTTATTTTGGCAAATGTGGGTTGGATTGTTGGTTTGGATTCTTAGAAATTTCATTTTGATATATTTATCTTTTATTACTATATTTATTAGACTCCGCTTTATTATTATTGATGTGCCCTAGAGGTTAGGTTGAGGGGTTGGTCTCCGATCCATTGTAGGCTTGAGATACCCTTCACGATAAAGCCCTTGTTCGGTTCTTGATAGCTACGAACCTCAATTGGAGATGTAGGCATGGCGGAATAATGAATATCCGCAATCTTGGTCGGGTCCACCATAATCCCAACCTTAGACACCACCATTCCAAGGAATGTCACTGACTAAAGCCAAAACCCATACTTAGAGATCTTGGAAAAAATCAAATGATCTCTCAAAGTCTAGAGGACAATCCTCAAACGATGTGTTCTCCTCTCTAATCCTCGAATACACACAGATGTCGTAAATGAACATAATCATAAATAAATCCAAGTAAGGCATGTAACACTCAATGCATCGAATCCATGAATGCTTCTGGGGTAGGAACTCGTAATGACCATAATGAGTCCTAATGGTTGTCTTCGGGATATCCTCAGCCCGAATCCTCAACGGATGGTTCCAGACCTCAAGTCAATTTTAGAAAACACCGTTGTACCTTGAAGCTAGTCAAAAAAGCAATCAATGCGTGTAGTAGGATAATAGTTCTTCACCGCCACCTTATTACGATGCCTATAATCAATATACATATGCATGGAGCCATCCTTCTTTTTACAAAAAACGCATGAGCTCCTTAATGGGACATAATTGGTTTAACGGTCTCAGAAGATACTGAAGCTAAGAATTAAATGCCTTAAGCTCTGTCGGAGCCATACGGTAAGGTGATGTAGAAATAGGTCGGTTTGTAGGCTATAGATCAGGAAAAAACTCTATCTCATAGGTAAGAAGAATGCCAGGTCGATCGGTAGGGAAAACATCACAAAAATCACGGACTACAAGAATAGAGTCAAGTGACGGACTCTCCACACTAACATCTTGAATATAAGAGAGATAATACTCACAACACCTCGAGAAAAGCCTCCTAGCATGAACATAAGAAATAATCGTTGTCGGCTTATGGTTAACAGGTCCCAACAACACGATTGGGGGTATGTCGGGCATAGCTAAGTTAACAGTATATGAAAATTAATCAATGACCACATGATTGTAGGATAACCATTCCATGCCAAGAATTGCATCAAAATCTTCCATGTCCAATGTAATGAGATTAGCATGAGTATCAGCATCTCCAATAGTCACAACACAAGATCTAAAAACCCGATCCACTACTTAAGATTCACCCATGAGAGTAGATACATATAGAGGAACACATAATAAGTCCCATGATAACTCTAACTATTGGGCGTAATAAGAAGAAGCATAATAGTAAATGGATCATAGATAAAATAAAGAAAAGCCCAAATAACGACACACCAAAATCATACCTTTGCTAACAACTTCTGAAGACATAGCCTCGGTCCTAGCAGGGATTCATAAAACTGACCATGCCACCACCTATCTGCATCTTAACCGATCTCTTATCCTTCCTGCCTGATAATAAGAGATCATAGAGGTTCTCAGGTAGGTAGAATAGGATACCGGTCAAGGTGCAGATAGGTGGCGGGCATGGTCAGTTGTATGATATCCTGCTAGGCCCGAGGCTATTTTTTTTAGATATTGTTAGCAAAGGTATGATTTTGATGTGCCTTTATTTGTCCTTTTCTTTATGTTATCTATGATCCACTTACTCTTATTCTTCTTCTTATTACACCCAATAGTTAGAGATATCATGGGATTTATTATGTGTGCCTCTATATGTATCTACTCTCGTGGGTGAATCTTAAGTAATGGATCAGATTTTCAAATCTTATGTTGTGACTGTTGGAGATGTTGATACTCATGCTAATCTCATTACATTAGACATGGAAGATTTTGATGTGATTTTTGGCATGGACTGGTTATCCTACAATCATCCATTCATTGATTACTTTGCATAGACTGTTAACTTAGCTATGCTCGACATACCCCCAATCGTGTGGTTGGGAGCTGTTAACCATAAGCCGACAGGGATTATTTCTTATGTTCATTCTAGGAGACTTATCTAGAGGTGTTGCGAGTATTATCTCACTTATATTCAAGATGTTAGTATGGAGAGTCCGTCGCTTGACTCTATTCTTGTAGTCCGTAAGTTTGGTTATGTTGTCCCTACTGATCTACCTGGCATTCCTCCTACCTGTGAGATAGAGTTTTTTATTGATCTCTATCCTTCAAACCGACCTATTTCTATGTCACCTTACCGTATGGCTCCTGCCGAGCTTAATGTATTTAATTCTTAGCTTCAATATCTTCTTGGACCCTTAAACCAATTATGTCCCATTGAGGAGCTCATGTGTTTTTTTAAAACAACAAGGATGGCACCATGCATATATATATTGATTATAGGCACGTAATAAGGTGACGGTGAAGAACCATTATCCCACTACACGCATTGATTACTTATTTGACCTGCTTCAAAGTACAACTGTGTTTTCTAAAATTGACTTGAGGTCTGAACCATCCATTGAGGATTCGGGTTAAGGTTATCCCGAAGACAACCATTAGGACTCGTTTTGGTCATTATGAGTTCATACCCCAGATGCATTCATGGATTTGATGAATTGAGTGTTACATGCCTTACTTGAATTTCTTCATGATTATGTTCATTTACGACATCCGTGTGTATGTGACGAGTAGATAGGAAAACACACATCATTTGAGGATTGTCCTCTAGACTTTGCGAGATCATTTGATTTTTTCCAAGTTCTCTAAGTGTGAGTTTTGGCTTTAGTCGGTGACATTCCTTGGGAAGGTGTGTCTAAGGCTGGGATTATGGTAGACCCAACGAAGATTGAGGATATTCATGTTTCCACCATGCCTACATCTCAAATTAAGGTTCGGAGCTATCACGACCCGAACAATGGCCTTATCGTGAAGGATATCTCAAGCCCACATTGGACTAGAGACCACCCCCTTAACCTAACCTCAAGGGCAAATCAATAATAACAAACCGGAGTCCAATAAATATAAAAAATAAAATATAAATATATCAAATGAAAGTTCTAAAAATCTAAACCAACATTATCCTCTAAAATCAGAATAGCAACTAAGTTGGGACATTCCCCTGACTATGACCAAAGGAATCCAAATGTACTATGACAATAAAGAAATAATAATGAAATGATAAGGCCTTATGAAGAATGGAGGCTCACCACTTCACGACAATCCAACAGACGTGCTCAACCACCTAACACTTCACAGGAGCAACAAAAAAGTCTTCAGACCTTACATAAAATAACGTAACATCCTAGGATGGTAAGTCAGATAAATACTAATATGTAACTCAAAGACAGAGACAAAGTAATGCCATTTAAAAAATCAACGAAACCACTTAAACACATTCTTATATATATGTATATACATATAGGATGCCGGGATAGGGAAAAAGGTCATGAACATGAGATTTTAAGGATTTAACCTGAACTATGTAGCTCGATCCATTCTAAAGGCACCCATGGGCTATATAGGTTCAGCCCCCCTGAAGAAAGTGCCCCAGTGCCTGTTCGCCATATAAATTGAAGAAAACCCAAGGTAAAGATATATCCACCAAGGCAATAGCCATCCCAAAATATATATATATCAAGGGTGCATCTAGCACATAGTTATATAGACCCCTAATTATGGCAAATAGGGTTTCTAGTGTTCGTTCCCTCGGGGACTTAGACTTTTATTGTGAACTACACAATTCCCATTCAGACCAAATTAAAATAATTTGCCCATAAAAGAATCCCTTAACCCAGTATTCAATCATTAAAGCATTTACCAATTGGTATTATCACACTAATATTCTTGTAAGCTAAATTAATCATGCCAAACCAATTCACCTAGCCGAATAGGACTCTAATGTTCCAATTAAAATCAAGGCCACCAAGACAATCCAAAACCAAATCCATATCCATATCCATTAATCCTATAATGAATTGTAATTGGTTTAAACAAGTTAAACCGTGCAATTATCCATGTTTAAAATCAATTTTATTAAATATATTTTGGTTAATGCGAATTCCAAGTCAAAATTCATCAAATTTTGGGAAACCCATGTCCCCCATTTCAATCATTGCACCAAATCATTCCTAAAAGCATCAACTTAAATTATGAATAATAAATTTTTAACATGGGACAAGTAATTCAATTAGTAATAACAAAATCCCCTCAACCCAATTACAAAACCCACAATTTAATTCACATGAAAATCCATTCAAGTAATGCCAAAATGTAGAATTAAAGTTTAGGGAAGAGAAACCTACCTGAAAAACATGAGAAATTGAAAATAATTTGATGTTTGGAGCATGGATGATGAATTCATTATAAAATCCTTGAGTGTTATTAGGTTTTCAATTTGATAGAGAAAGAGAATCATTTGATCTTTTAAAACTAAAGGGAATGAGGTTATTTTATGTTTAAAGGTTGTATTAGGGGTAAAAAGACCAGAAGTCCCTTACCCCAAGTGAAATAAATAAAAAACTATATGAAATTAAAATATCACCATGACACGCCAATATCGCAGAGGTAAGCCTCCATTCCACGCCAATATTGCGGAGGTTAACCTCCATGACATGGCCCTATCATGGACACTAACTATATCTGTTTCCTAAAATGACCCTAAACCTCTTTTGAAAAACCAAAAACTTTCCTAAAAGACCCTTTTAACATTCCTACACATAATTCAAGTAAGAAATTAACATCATACACACGAACAAGTAAAAATAATCATTGATATTTTACAGGGTCTCACATTATCCCCACTTAGGATCGTTCATTAAAAAATAATGGGTTAGGAAACTTTTTGCATGAGAATAGAGAGAATACACCAGAATCTAGTGATAAACTCAAAAGTGACAAAAAGAAAATTAAATCATACCTTAAACACTTTCATTCATCGCGGGGAATGAGAATGGGCAATTGACCTTCATGTCTTCCTCAGCTTCCCATGTAGCCTTCTCTGCCAATTGATTTCTCATAAGAAACTTCACCGAGGCTATAACTTTGGTCCATAATAGACAAACCTGCCTATCTAATAGTTTACCTAGAACTTCGTCGCATTCAAAGTAGTCCGTAATACTAACATCCTCAATAGGAACTATCAAAGATGGATCTCACACACACTATTTTAGCATGGACACATGGAAAACAAGATGAATTGAAGCTAAACTTGTAGGAAAATTTAACTCATATTCTACATTCCCAAACTTCTTTAAAATTTCATATGGAAAAAAGTAATGCGGATTTAGCTTTCCCTTCTTCAAAAACTTCAAGACTCATTTCATTGGAGACACCTTTAAGAATACCAATCACTTAGTTCAAACTCTAATACTCTTTGCCTCACATCAGTATAATACTTTTTGAGACTTTGAGCATTTTTAAGTCTTTATTTAATCACTTTCAACTTCTCCATTGCTTGGTGAACCAAGTCAGTATAAAACAATCTAGTCTCACCTACTTCAAACACCAAATAAGGTACCTACACCTCCTTCCATAAAGAGCCTCAAAATGAGTCATTTGAATGCTAAAATGGTAACTATTACTATAAGAAAACTCAATAAGAGGTAAATTTTCAACGAAGTACAATTAAATTAAATCACATAGGACCTTGGAATATCCTCCAAATTCTGAAAAGTACACTCCAATTGTCCATACATTTAAGGGTGGAAAGTGGTGCTAAGGTATACCTGTGTACCCAAACATTTCTAATCAAACACTGAAAGTGAGAATAAAACTATATATCTCAGTTTGAAATCATGAATACTGGAAAACCATGAAACTTCACAATCTCCTTATTGAACATCTTAGCATAATTCTCTCCTGAGTAGTTAGTCCTGACAAGAAAGATGTGAGCAGACTTTATCATTCAATCTAGAATGACCAAAATAAAATCACTAATTATGAGACATCGAAAGACTCGTGATAAATTAATAATCTTCCACTTCTACATAGGAAATTTTATCTCTTGAGATATATCACCGGGACTTAAATGTTCAAACTTAACTTGCTGACAGCCCATACACTTAGCTACAAAATTCTCCATATCTCTCGTTATATCATTCCACTAGTAGATTTCTTTCAAGTAATGGTACATCTTAGTAAAACCCAAATGAACTGTATATCTAGACTTATGATCCTCAACCAAGATCCTTTCCCACAGCCCATTAACATAAAAAACAAACAACCTTCCTTGATACCTTAAGGTTCCATCTTCCCCAATCCAAAAATCCATACACTTTTGCTGACCCACATCATAATTATTCTATATAAATATGGGATCCAACTTCTTAACCTCTGTAACAAGAGATGATTTTACCACTTCCTAAAACATCGCTCCTTCATCCTCAAAGTCCAAAAGATAAACTCCCAAATTAGCCAACCTATGAATGTCCTTCAACAATCCTCTTTTCTCCTCATCAACATAGGATAATCTCCCCATAGACAACATGCTAAGAGTATCAAAAACCATGTTAGCTTTACCTATATGGTAGTGCAAACTCATGTCATTATCTTTATGAAATTTGAACCACTACCTTTGCCTGAGATTCAACTTTTTCTGCGTAAACACATATTGCAAGCTCATATAATCTGAATAAATATCCGCATACACCCAATACAAATAATGGTGTTAATTATATAAAGAAAAAACCATAGCCGCCTACTCCAGGTGATGAGTCAGATAATTCCTCTTTTGATCCTTAAGATTCTTAGAAGTGTAGGCTACCACCTTACTATAATGCATAAAAAATAAATCCAATCCCATATGAGATGCATTACAAAATGCAAGGAATAGGTATAGAAGTCAACTTGCCCTTCAACTTCTCAAATCTACCGTCTCAGGCATCGGACAATAGAAACATAACCTTCTTCCAAGTTAACTTCATCAATGGAGAAGAAATAGATGACAAACGTTTCTCAAACCTCCTATAGTAACCAACCAAGCCCAAGAAACTACTAATATTTGTTGGAGTCATATATCTAGGTCATTTCTTAACCTCTTTAACTTTTGATACATCGACCTTGATCCCCTCACTAGAAATAACATGGCGAAAAAATGTTAAATCATTAAGCCAAAAATCATACATAGAAAATCTTGCTTACAACTTCTGGTCCTTAGGAGTTTGCAACAAAATTTTGAGGTGATTGGCATGATCTTCCTTACTCTTAGAGTACACCAAGATGTCATCTATAAAGTCTATAACAAACAAATCTAGAAACTATCTGATAACTCAATTCATAAGATCTATAAAAGCAGCTGGAGCATTGGTCAACCCAAAATACATAACCAAAAACTCATACTGACTATACAAAGTTTGGAATGTAGTCATGGGAATATCAACCTCTCAAATTTTAAACTTATTATAACCCAAACGAAGATCATTTTTAGAGAAGCAATCTAGCTCCCTAAAGCTGGTAAAAAAGGTCATCAATCTTAGGATAAGGGTACTTGTTCTTTACTGTTACCTTATTCAGTTTACTATAGTCTATACACATCCAAAGGTAACCATCCTTATTTTGGATAAAAGGTATAAGGCACCCAACAGAGAAACACTAGTATGAAAAAAAACCCTTATCAATAAGATTTTTTACCTGCTTCCTACTATAAGGAGGAGTAGAAATAGAAGGAGTATGAAACAAAAAATCAATCCCTAAATCTATTTTCATATCGTGAGGAATTGCAAGAGGTCATCAGTGAAACTTCAGAATACTCATTAATCATATGGACAGATTGCAAAGGAGGACTTTCAAAACCAGAATGCTTAACCCAAACTTGATGATATAGACACCCGTTGTAAATTGACTTTCAAGCTCTAAGATAAGAAATAAACCATCCTTTGGGTACTAAGAAACTTTCCTCTAATTCCAATACCGACTTAATAGGAAAATGGAAACTAACCTTTCAGGTCCTATAGTCCAAAGAAAAATCATAAAATAAAGCCAATCCATCCCTAAAAGAACATAACATTCTACCATATCCTACTCTATCGAATACACCAATGTCTCCCTTTTAAAGATAGACACCATACAACAACTATATATGTTTATACAAACTATAGAATCACTTACTAGAGCAGAAACTGAAATAGGGTTAGAAATAGTTTCATGATGAAAACCAAAATGCACAGCCACATAAGAGGTCACATAAGAAATGGTAGAACCTGGATTAAGTAACCAATAGATATTCATAAAAAAAGAGCTATAACCTACAAGTAACAGCATCTAGTGATGACTCAATATTTTTGGTGAGTATCAAGTGCATAGAGACTATTCTAGCTAGTCATGGTACCAAATATAATGCCCTTTGACGCAAGAACTTAAGATGTGGCGACCAAAACATTATTAGCCCAGTGGTAACCAAAGATAAAGGACAATCTCATGGCATATGACCAAGCTAACCATAATTATAGAACCAATTCCTTGCCTCCTCACAATATCCATGGTAAAGTTGCCTATAAAATGATAATAAGGGTAAGGTAGGGCTTAATGAGTTCCACTAGCGTGAGATTTG
This sequence comes from Capsicum baccatum var. pendulum, assembly GCA_030864225.1. Lineage (NCBI taxonomy): Eukaryota > Viridiplantae > Streptophyta > Magnoliopsida > Solanales > Solanaceae > Capsicum > Capsicum baccatum. The sequence goes on from CM061553.1 coordinate 119,922,255, forward strand.
GGTTCCTGTGCCTTAGGTGCACTACTAGCCTAAAAATGATATCACCTAAAGGCTAAGTTTCAGGGGCACTAGCTATCTAATAAGAATTGCCCTAATTCTTCTTCTTATTCCACTATCTACCATCTCTCCCACTATTCTATTAACCCTCACCCTGCTCTAAATATCTAAACTTTTTATTCTACCTCTCTCTTATCTCTTTCTTTTCTTTTTATTATCCTCAACTAGCTACATATATACCACCATCCTAGAAATGTCCATATAATTATTTAACATAGTAGCCTTATATTGTAGAACCAAATCATGGGACAAACAAGAAGCAAACTTTCTTATTTGCGACCTCATACTAACCACTAACACTAGAGCATAATGGGGAAATTGTGAAAATTTTAGAGCATACTCTTTCACACTTATCATCCCTTGCTTCAAGTTCAACAACTCTTTATCCTTGATTTCCTCAATTCCTGAGGAAAGTAATTATCAAGAAAGGCCTCTTCAAAGAAATCCCACACGGCCAGCTCAACATCATTACCTTTCATAGCTTTCCATTCCTCATACCACAGATTAGTTTAATTTTTTAATTTTTACGCAACAAACTCTAAAGCATCAAAACCGGTAGTATGCATCACCTAGAAAATCTTCTCCATCTCATTAATAAACCCTTGTGGATCCTCCTCAACCTTAGATCCTATAAAGGCTGGGGGATTCAACCTCATAAACTAGCCAACTCGAGTGACTTTAAAAGAATGAGTAACAAAGATGACACAATTAGAATAATGAGACAGTGATTCCACCAACTAAGTAAGAAGATGAATAGACTTACAAAACTCCACATTAGAGATATCTTTCTAAGGGGACTAGACATAATTATCACCAGCTCATGAAGCTTGAGGAGGACTAGTATGGACCAGTGAAACTCTTTGAGGGGTGGCACAATTAGGAGAAGGGAACCTACACAAGGTCTACACTCCATAATAGGGTGAATCCCCTCCACATTGTCCTCAGATAGGACATAGTTTCCAAAAGAATTTCTACGAATATAAGATCTTTAGGGAGGGATGATTTCAAATGCGATGAACCCAAGAGTTAAAGAAGTTTCATAACACTATACTTTATAACAAAAAATAGAACACAAGAAATGAAAATTTTCCTAAATTCCTTGTGGCCTCCTACTAATAAGTGTGGCTTTCTACACAACCTTAAAAAAGACTCTACTCAACACGACTTTGTGGACATCACATGACCTTAAATCGTGATCTGATGCCAAGCTTATCATGAATTGAACTAGGTCCTAATAGTGATGAGTATCTCAAGACCACCATAGACCAAAAACCACCCTCTCAACCTAAACTCAAGATAAGATCAAAAATAATAAAGTAGAAGCCAATAAAGATAGTAATAAAAGATAAATATATCAAATAGAAGTTTTAAGAATCCAAACCAATAATCCAACCCACACTTGTACACAATAGAACAAGAATAGTAACTAAGTCGAGACATGCCCCCAACTATGATGAAAAGAATCCAAAAGTACTATAATAATAAAGAAAGAATAAAAAATAATGACTTTTGAAAGAAGGAGGCTTGCCACTTCATGGCTACTCAACAGACCTGCTCAACCATCGAACGCTACATAGGAGTAATAGAAAAGTCTTTAGACCCTATATCATGAAATAGTTTAGTGTCTTAATATAGTCAATAGGATAAGAACTAGAATATAACTTAGGAAAAGTGATAAAGTAATTCCATTTAAAAATAAACAAAAACCACATGCAGACTATTATATATATATATACATATATACACACATATATATAGGATGCCTGGATAGGGAAAAATGTTATAAACACGAGATTATAAAGATTTAACCTTAACTATGTATCTCAATGCATCCTAAAGGCACCCCATCGGCTATAATGGTTTAGCTCTCCATCCTGAAAGTGTCCTAGTGCGTGTTAGCAGCACGAACTGAGGAAAAACTGAAGGAAAACTTAATCACCAAGGCAATAGGTATCCCAATATATATATATATATACATATATTTATATGTAGTGTGAATCAAGCACACAGTGATATAGACCCCCAATACTGACAAATATTGTTTCTAGTGTTTGTCCCCCAGGACTTACACCTTTACAGCGAGTTACACAATTTTTTTAAGCCCAAATTAAATTAATTTTCACATAAGCCAATTCATTAACCCAGGATTCATTCGTTAAGGTATTTACCACATAGTATCTCCATACTAATATGCTTGTAAGCTAAATTAATCATGCCAAACCAATTCACACAACTGAATTAGAATCCCAATTTTCATTTAAAATCCAAAACCAAGGCCACCAGAAAATCCAAAACCATATCCATATCCATTTATTCTTTAATATAATGCAATGGGTTGAAAACAAGTTAGCATATATAATTATTCATATTCAGATTAAAATTTATAAAGTGGATTGAGGTAAATGCCAATCCTAAGTAAAAATCCATCCAATTTAGGGATACCCATGTCCTCTATTTCAATCATTTAAACAATGGACCAAATCAGTCCCTAAAAGATTAATTTAAATCATGAAAAATCTATTTTAAATATGGGACGAGTAATTTAATTAGTAACAACCAAAACCTCTCAAATTAATTATAAATCCCACAATTTAAAGCGCATAAAAAGATATTAAATCAATGCTAAAAGGTGAAATTCAAATTTAGGAAAGATAAACATATGTGAAACATATGAGGAATTGAAGACAATCTAAGGTTTGGAGCGTGGATGATGAATTTACTATAAAACCCTTGAGTGTTCTTGGTTTTTGAGATTGAGAGAGAAATATAATGGTTTGATCTTTTAAAACTCAAGGGAATAAGGTTATTTTATGTATAAAGGTCGTACAGTAAAAATACCAAAAGCCACTCACCCTAAGTGAAAAAAACTAAAACTGGATAAAATTAAAACATCACTATGGCATGCCAATACAGTGGAGATTAGCCTTTATGCCACACTGATATAGTGGAGGTTAACCTCCATGACACATCCTTATCATAGAACCTCTATCTTGGGGTCCTAAAATGACCCCGAAACCTTTCAGTAAAATCCAACATATTCCAAAAGCACCCTTTTACCATTCCTAAATATAATACAAGTAAAAAAATTATATTATGCACAAAAGAAGGTCAAAAATAAAATCATCAAAGTTTTATGAGGTCTCATTGTAGCTTTATTAGCTTGGCTAATTATAATAGACGATTCATCGAGGGTTTTCCTACCAGCACCTATAACTTGATTAAATCAGAAGGAGTTTCATTTAAATGGTCCTAGAAGTGTGAGTCGAGCTTTAGTAAGCTCAAGGAGTTTCTTACATTGGCTTCGTGATGCTTCAAGTGTTTTTTAGGGTTTTGTGTTGATGCAGCGAGGTCTTATTCTTTGAGTATGCTTAAGGTGCATGAGCACAACTACCCTATCACGATTTGGAGTTGGCAGTGGTAGTTTTTGTACTTAAGATTTTGATGCATTATCTTTATGGTGTGCATTGTGAGATTTTCAAAGATCATAACAGCTTACAACATCTTAGACCCAGAGAGAGCTTAATGCTAGGTAGCATAGATTGATGGAGTTGCTTAAGGATTATGATATTTCAAACATATATCATCTGAGCAAGAAAATATGGTAGCAGACGCCTTAAGTTAGAAGATCGTGATTCTAGGTAGTTGACTCCATGGGAAGTGCAAGGCAAAAGCTTCAATCAAATGACCTCATATGCCAATTTTGACTAGTCAAGTAACTCTAAATCTTTGATTTTATGTTAGGTGGAATCTTGGTTCACGTCTCGAGGATTCTAAACAAATTTAGAGCTATTAACTAAAAACAAACTTAGATGGAGATTTCAACTATGCCTTTGAGTTTTGAACATCAAACTTGATAGTGTAGAATATTTTGTATTCTTGTAAAAGATTACAAATGAATCCCAAGTCCCAATTGGTATTGGTGCACCATTTAAGCACCTTTTTAGTCTACTATAATGGAAGGCCCATCACTTAACCCACCGGGTTAGTCCACGGAGGTCTGATTAAATGGAACCCCTACCACTTAAGTGGTACCTTTGCAGGCATGTACAGTTTACTTTAACAACACTAGATATCTTAAGCGACTTCTACTTATGTGGCCGGTGTTCCCTTAAGGGGCATTCACATACCTGGGAAGGGTATAAAAACTATACTTAGCTTGCTTTTGCATATTTTGCATCCTTTCCCATTAATATTATACCCTAAGAGATGGGAAACCTTTAGAGAATAAATTATGGGCGATTTTTGAGATTTTGTGAAGTTAATTTACATGTTTCTACTTTGAATTTGTGGTAAGCTTCCATCAATTTTTTGGTTTAATTCTCTGTGTTTTCTAATATCCCTAAAAAAATTAGGGTATTAAATGTAGCACCATTTGATATTAGATTTTACCCATTTTTTATGGTGAATATTATTTGAGTATAGAGGGACATCTTGTTGGTTTTGAAAGTACGATTCAATAAACGAGCCCCATATGGGATTTTTACATAATATTGTACTTGGATAATAATAGTACAATATGGGTATCATTTCTATCCTTTTGATTAGTATATTGTGATTTTGACAGTGTGGCACCTTGCAAAAGCTTCTCAGATAGGTAAATTAGTGGTTTAGTAAAATCTTCAGGCTTATTCTTCAAAGTTCAAAAAGGCTAGGTTTACCTTCTCTATAGATGGAGTTAATTCACATTACACTTAGGATATTATGCTAGATATTGGATGGGACATAGGTATTGAAATCATAATTGGTAAGTTCAGTATTTTTTTGACTGTTTAGGATATCTTAGAACTATAATTTTAGCTGAAATTAAGATAGTTTTTCATATTTTTAATTAAATATACTTAGTTTCTCATGTTCTATACATATCTTAGGGATATTCATTGCTTATTTACCATCTATAAATGAATTTAGATACCTTAGCATAGTCCTGAATTGAATTTACCTAAAAATGAATTTTGGGGAATAGAAGTAGGCCTCTCCAACCCGCCTTAGGACCAAACTAATTTTAGATTTTGTTGACTTATTTACATATTTTATACCATTATTAGAGCTTATTTTGGGACATTTACGTAATTGAATGTTGCTTTATTACACTAGTTTTGTAGTTGACAGTTCGTGCTAATTTTGGGTAAAATCTGGCGCTTTATGGGTATAATTTACTTATATAGTTTATTTGTATGACTTATGTATATAGGTAATTGGTATGGTTTATGGATACGGTATATTTATATGATTTTCAATTCATGTCTAGAAATTATTGATAACATTGATTTAATGAGTTCTAATTCAAGTTCGTCAATTAATGATAATATTGATTTATATGAGTTTTGATTTAAGTATGATAATTGATTATTATAAGTTATATGAGTTTTGGTTTAGGTTTGACAAATGATATTATGATTCTAATACTATTGGGGATGTTATGATGATTATGATATAAGTTTTGGTTTGAGTTCGACATTAACAATTGGGTATGGTATGATACAATATGGATGGTTAGATGGTTATATCTTATATTCATTAAAGTTATGGATCTCCAGTCATTTATTTTCCTTTGGTTGTACCCTCTAAGCTTATGGGGGCCTGGTTGGGTTATTTATATTTCCACACTTAACGAATTATGGGAGCTAATTTATTAATTATAATTGTGTGATTTGTATGCTATTTTTCTATGTCTAGTTATATAGTTATGCAGATTGGTGTTGGACCTTATTTACAAGTTTTCCCTTTTAGCTTGACTTAGTTACTTTATCATTTATCTTATCATATTTATACCATTATTTACCTTAGTCGTCTGATGATGCCTACTGAGTACCCATTGCTTGAGTACTCATGCTACACTTTTGTATGCTTTTGGTGCAAATCCATTTACTATTTATTATCATTGATATGATGTTCATGTTAGGTTGATTTTGGAGATTGGGTGAGATCTTGGAGTCAAAGATGCCCTCTTTCTATCTATTATCAATATAGTCTTTCATTTTCCATGACAGAGAGTATTTGATAGTTTCAGTACTTATGATTCATTTGTAGTATCTCTATACCAACATTACTAAGTCTTGGGATTATTATTAATCTTTTTTCTATCTATTAGACTATTATGATTGTTTTATTATTATTTTAAGTCCATTAATAATAGTAATATTTTTTCTGTCTAGCTTTTCGGACATTTTTCACCAAGTTAGTCCATTGCTTAAAACTTTGGGCTATTGTTTGGCTTACCTACTGGTGGGGTAAAGTAGGTCCCATAATGACTCATAAATAGGGTCATGACACCTACAGATAGAGAGAAGTCAAATGGCCCAGTAGATCATTAATCCTCCTCTGATCTTAAGCATGAAAAATCACTCTGAAAATCAAATAAGAATGAAGATTAAAATAATGATTTAAGGTCAAAGTATGGTGACAAAAAATATTCTCTTTGGGGTTGTCTCTAATATAAAAGGTTGTTCTCCAAAGGGAAAAACAAAAGAAATTAAATTAGACAAAGTAGTTCATTTTGAATTTGGTATGAAATAATTTCCCAACGTAACAAAACATGTGGATCAATAATATTGGAAGATATTTAGTAACCAAAAAGAGTCATACCTTCCATAAATATTTTTTATGTATTAATCTTCATAGGGGGTTGCACTACAGAAGCAAAAGAGGATAGGAACTATTAATAACCACCTCTAGCTTGAAAGTGTACTGGTTCAAGACATTAATATTGATTACACTCCTAAAGAAATCAATGTTAAATACTTTGATATGCATCAGGAGTACAACATTAGCAGAAACTGACTAACAAAGATAATCTACATGGTTGGGTGGCCTTAGTAATTGTTATAGCACTTTGGTTTGTGCTTACCAAATTTTATGATTTACAAGTAGGATCGTACTGTCAAAGTCAAGAATTGTATATATGTCATTACTTCTCATCTTATGCCAACATATAACAACAAGAAAATATCAATTTTGAAGGTTATTTTGATTTCTTGCATTATGTTCAGGATTCCTATTAATGATTTTTGAGATTATTATGATTGATATTCGTGATAGAGTAAGGAAAAATAATAACTCCTTCATCTTTTCTTGATTGATATCCTACATGATTAAGAGAGAAATTGTACATATAGTTCCACATATAGATGATTGGATGTCGTCCAAATGGGTGATTTAAAAGATGCATGAATCTTATGGCTAAGAAAATAAAAATTGATCATGTGTTAATGATGATTCTTAAAGTAGTGTGTGCTTGATGATAATACAGTAATGGGAGACTCTACTACTTCACTTACTCCTGGCACATTCAATGTTCTATCCACTTCCATTACTATTTCATTTATATCACAACCTACATAGTCCCTTTCTAGAGATGGGATGCACCAAATAACAAATATAACTCTTTTGCGTAATGTTGAATTGAGTCAATTTGTTGTGGGCATCCTAAAGTTAATCAATATAACTATCTAGAAGATCATTTCCCATTTACATACCTTTCTCTAATAGCTTAATAGGATATTATATTCCTTAAAGAGAAAGTAAGGAGGTTAGACCCTGAAATTTTTACAATTTGATTTCTTATACATCCTTCATGTTTAATAGCGATTTCTAATTTGAATTATGATATGGAATGTTAATGGGACCATTAGAGTGTTTTGGAATTCTAAAAATGCATTTAGGGTCATTTTGGGACCCAAAAATAGCAAGGGTAAGTGATAAGAGCATGCCATGCTCTGGGCATGCAACGATAAGGGCACAACATGCCTTTTGAGTTTCACAATAAAGGTATGCCATGCCCAATGTTGTAGAAACACCAATTTTTTTTATTATTAATTATGATGAAGAGTTTTTTGTTTTCAATCTATTGAATGACTTCCCAACCCTAATAAACATATATCCTACCCTCATAACTCAAATTAAACAATCTTTTTTCTCCCCAAACCCTCAATAACACAAAATAGGGTTTTCTCTCAAAGATTCAAGCTTTTAAGATCCCAATTCAAGTTTTCTTTACATAAATTCATCAAGTCGAGGTATGTCCAATTTGAACATGGATGTTATTCCACCCCTGTGCCCAGAAGTTTAATTTTTATTTGAGTTTTTAATAAAGTGATATGTAGGGTTCATGACAACTTTTCATATTCTTTGAGATTTTGATTTTTTCCTTATGAGTTACACTTTACTTGGCCATAAGGTTTCATGTTTACTTATGTTTTTAGTCATAAAATTGATATTATGAGATGAGCTTTAGTTTCATGACATAAGGATTCATAATTTGATAAATGTACATATTTTAAAAATGACATAATTAGTTTACAAGTAAAAGTATGTGATTTTAGCATGATGCTCTCAGTTTAGAAGAGATTCCAGTTACAAGTATTACAACAGGACTAAAGTTTCAACTTTTATCTTATGATATCATATAAGACAAAAAATTAAAACATTTTTTTATAAGTATGAGTTAAGCAAGAGAAGCATAGTTGCTTTTCAGTTTTTAAACCTACATTCTATTTTAAGGTGAATTTCATAAGTAATATATATATATATATATATATATATACATATATATATATATATATTTAGGAGTAGTATTTAGCACCAAGAGAGGAATATGGATTTAACACATCAAATTTTCAAAAAACTACGTGCTATCGTACATATTTTTATCTTGTCCAAATGGAAATATAGCTTGTCCTAACAAACATGTCATATATTATATAGCTTGTCCGAATAGGCATGCATATGTGATTACCCCAGTTTAGGTGATTACCCCAGTTTTGGGATACATGTAGTCCTTAGAACCATGTGACATCCAGGTGGTATTCTTGAGGCATTAAAAACTTAAAATCATGGCCCAAGGTGTAATGGGTCCTAGCGAGTTTGACAAGGCGCATTACGTAGAGTCTTATTCCTCGCTGAGAAATGTGCCACACTTATGAGCGAGAGATTGTGAAATATATTAAGGACCATCCCTTCTATCATGATCTTTATCTCTCTGAAGTTATCTTTATCAACTATTATTCATACTTTCATGTTATACTAAATATCTCTTCATAGAGATTACTTCTATGGAAATAGGGACCAACCAACCCCACAATTTCCTGTAGACCCCTGGAATGAGAACATATTGAGTTATAAGTTGCCTTCTAAGTGTTAGCTCAGACTATTATTGCAAATGCCGAGGGAAATCAGCTAGCAATAGTACCACATCAGTAGAATGATGACTTTACTGCAGCTAGAGTTTAAGATTTTATGAGAATGAAAAAACCTGAGTTCTTTGGGTCGAAGGTGAATAAGGATGATTAATTTTTCATTGATAAGGTGAAGAAGAATCAGCTAGATTATGCATGTTACTAAAGAGGAAAGTGTGGAATCAACTTCTTATCAATTGAAAGATACTACTTATGACTGGATTACATTATGGAAGGAAGGTAGTGGTGAGAATATATTTTCTGTGAGGTAGGGTACATTACAAATTACTTTTCTGGATAGGTTCTTTCCTCATAAGATAAGACGGAACAAGGTAGGATATTTTCTCAAAGTTCACTCAACTTGCTAAGCATGCCTTAGAGTTGCTGCTAGAGTCAAGGAGTGTAGGACTTCCATGTTGATTGGTATATGGATATTGCTTTTGTAATGACTCATGTTTAGCATATTGAGACCAAGAGATGAAAAACAAAAGAGCTAGGATTAGACAGTTTGAGTACAGTCAGTAGAAATTAGGATAGAGAAATTATTTTAAAGTTTAGGGTCATTCATTAGTTCCTGCACCATCCTTTACTAGTACCCAGTACCCAAAACTATGCTAGAACAGTTGACAGAGCACTAAATTCTAGATCCCAAGGTAGTGTTTCTAGGGAAATAAATTATACAGCTTCCAAGAGGTGTGGTAGGAATCATTGGGGTGAGCATTTTTCCAGTAAAATAAGGTGTTATGGTTGTTCAAATATTCACCACAAATTGAGGTAATTCCTCTTTATGAAAAAGGACAACAGGTATTCTCAAACTCATGCTCAATCCATAACTTTATCAGCTTAGTCAGGCCTCCCATCTCCATACAAGACATTGTTCAGTATAGGTAGTGGTCAACATTATAACTAATTTTATGTAATTCCATATCTTAAGAAGTAGGAGAGATATCCAGATGTATTCATTGGTATGCTTCATGTCTTTCACCTTGATATTTATATTTTATTAGATATAGGGTCAACCCTTTCTTTTATAACCCCACTCACTATTATGAACTTTGGTGTAAGTCCTGAGTCTTTCTAAGACCTTTACTATTTCTTCTCTAGTGAGTGAGTCAATTATTTTTAGATGAGTATACAAAAAATAAACTATGACAATCCTCCATAGGGTCACTTCAACATATTCAATAGAACCATGGATGATAGATTTTGATGTCATATTAGCATATATTGGCTCCATTCATTCTACGCATCAGCTAATTATCATACTCGAGTAGTGAATTTTCAATTTCATACTAGTAAGTACTCGAGTAAGAGGGTAGTTTGTTATCTCCCAAAGGTTATTTTATCTCTTGTATTAGAGCTAGAAAGTTAATATCAAAAGGGTGCATCTACCACTTAGTTTGAGTAAAAGATAGTAATTCTGAAACCCCAATGATCCAGTATTTTTTTGTAGTTAATGATTTTCTTGAAGTCTTCCCAGAGGATCTACCCGATGTACCTCCCAATAGGAAATTAGAGTTTAGAATTGATCTTTTTCAAGAAACCTAACCTATCTTTATTCATCCCTTTCAAATGTCCTCGATTGTGCATAAAATATTGAAAGAGCAACTTAAGGAACTCCTCGATCTAGTGTTTCAACATGGGTTGCTCTAGTGGTACTCGTGCACAAGAATGATGGTACTCTAAAAATATATATAGATTGAAAAAAGTTAAACATGGTCAACATCAATAATAAGGACCTTATCCCTAGAATTGATGACTTATTTGACCAGATTCAAAGTGTCTATTAGTTTTCAAAGAATGTTCTTAGGTCAAGTTATTATCATTTGAAGTTTAGAGGATGTGACGTATCGAACACTGCTATTATATCACGGTATGGCCACTTTGAGTTTGTGTCCATGTCTTTTAGGCAGATAAATACTCTTATAGCCTTTATGGATTTAATGAACAAGGTCCTCACGAAGTATTTTAACATATTTGTTATTATCTTCATAGATGACATCCTTGTCTATTCTTGGAGTTAGGAGGAACATGCAAACTATTTGAGAATGGTTTTGCAAACCCGAAAGGATCATCAGTAATATGCAAAGTTTAGTAAGTGTGAATTTAGGTTGGACTTTGTTACCTTTTTAGGGCATGTGATTTTAGGTGCAAGGATTCATGTAGAACCACAGAAACTAGATCCAGTGAAGCATTATCCTAGGCACATTACTCCACCCGACATTAGGAGATTTAATAATTTAGTCGATTCCTATAGGAGGTTTACTAAGAGTTTCTCCTCAGTAAATGCACTAGTGACCAGGTTATGATAAAAGAAATTAAAGTTAGTATGGTTAGACAAATAAGAGAAGATATTTTCGGAGTTGGAAGGAATGATTAACTTAAGCACCAATACTAGCTTTGACAAATGGGTTAGATTATTTGTAGCGCATTGTGATGCCTCTAGAGTTGGGTTAGGTTGTGTTTTGATGCAAAATGGTAATGTGATATCTTATGCCTCCAAAAAACTCAATGATCATGAGAAGAATTACTAGTTCAAGATTTAGGGTTAGTAGTTGTTATATTTTCCTTGAAGATTTATAGACACTATATGGTATGCATGTTGATATTTTCATCAATCATAATTCTTCAATATGTATTTACACAGAAGGAGTTAAATCTTTATAAGAGAAGGTGGTTAGAATTCTTGAATGATTATAACAAGAATATGCACTACATCTGGGTAAGGGGAATGTAGTGGAATATGTGATGAGTTGACTGTCTATGGGTAGCGTGGTCCATGTGAAAAAAAAAAGAGAAAGAGCTATCCAAAAAAGTTCATTGATTATGAAGATTGGGTCTATGTTTGCTTGTTATGGATGATCAGGGTGCAGTAGTTTAGAATGGTTTGGAGACATCCTTAGTGTTGGAAGGGGAAAAAATGTAATGATCCCATACTTAGCCAACATCGATCGTCAAAAGTACATTGGGGACCCATCTTTTGTAGTTCCCATAGAAATTATTTGTGTGAAATATAATCTTTCTTACTAGGAGATTCCATTTCAAATTCTTGATCAACAACTTTGAAGATAAAGGAAAAAAGAGGTAGATTCACACAAAGTTCCTTGGATAAATTAATTAGTTGAGGGAGTAACTGGAGAAGCATAAGTAGATATGATGAGTCGATATCCTAACCTATTAGCTATAGAACAAAATTAGTTAGAGGTAAGATCTCTTTCTAATCTATGCTATTCACCATTACAGATATTACGAGTTTATATCCTAACCTATTTACCTGTAAAACTGAGTTAGTTTGAAATAAGATCAATTTGTAATCTATTTTATTCACCAATATACTTATTCTTACCTTATGAAGTTCATGTATAAAAGTTATTTCCATTATAAGTCATAATTTAGGCATTTCATATCAGTTTAGAGCAGGATTAGTTTAATACCTCAGCTTAATAAACCCATATGATATTTTATCCCTTCTGGATCTACATCAAAGGATGAATGGTCCAAATAGAGAGATAATATTAGACCCTAAAATTTCAACAATTTGACTTTTTATACCTTTTTCATATTTAATGGTGATTTCAGAGTTGAATTATAGTAATGAATAATAATGGAACCGTTAGGTAGTGCTTTTGAATTTTCAAAATGAATTTGTGGTCATTTCGAGACCCTAAAACAATGAGGGTCCATGATAAAAGAGTTCCACGCTTTGGGTATGTCGTGATTAGGGCGTGTCACATCCTTGGAGTGGTACAATAAGTTCGTGCCAAGCCCAAAGGTGTAGAAATGATAATTTCTTTTTTCAGTTGACTTTGAGGGCTTTTTGGTCTTTCACCAATTAAAAGACTTCCCAACTATAATAAACACAAATCCCCCCTCATAACTCAAATTAAACAATCTCTTATCTCCCCAAACCCTCAAGAACACAAAAAAATGGGTTTTCTCTCAAAGATTTATTATTTTAAGGTCCCAATTAAAGTTTCCTTCAAGAAATTCATTAAGTCTAGGTATGTGGGGTTTGAACAAAGATATTCTTCCGTCGTTGTGCCCAAAAGTTTTATTTTTAATTGGTTTTATAATAAAGTGATATCTAGGGTTTATACACACTTTTCATATGCTTTGATAGTTTATTATTTTACTCATGAGTTGCACTTTATTTAGCATAAGTTTTCATGTTTACTTATGTTTCTAGTCATGAAATTAATATTCTGAGATGAGCTTCAACATTTTTACATAAGGATTCATAAGTTGATAAATGTACATGATTTCCAACATGACTCAGTCTGTTTACAAATAAAAGTATGTGATTTTAACATGACACCCTCACTTTACATGAGATTCAAGTTACAAGTATTACAACATGATTAAAGTTTCAATTTTGATCTTATGATCTCAGATAAGACATGAAATTCACAAGTTTATTAATGAGTATGAATTAAACAAGGGAAGCATAGTTGGTTTTAAGTTTTATAAATCCACTTACTATTTTAAGGTGAATTTCATAAGTATGAGATTAAGTATGTATCTATATATATTGATGTGCTATGAATTTATAGAACTTTTTATGCTTAAAACAATGAAAATATGCATGATTCTTAGTGTGTTTTATTAGATATGATGTGTTTTCAATATGTTCTAAATTAGGTTTTTGATGCTAAGTTTAAGAAAAAAATGAAAAATGCAATTTTTGGCTTCTTACTTGAGCATTTTTGGGCGTAGGTACCACATACCCGCCGAATGCGACCAAAGCATTTGCAAGAAATTGAAGTCCAAAGACTTGGTTGCAGGAATTTGAAAAGTCTGGAACATATATGGGTCTAATTGTGGACTTTATGTTGTACCTGCAGACCGTAAGTGGCTAAAGTAAGTACAAGAAGTCAAGATCCAGAGAATACAAAGTTGTAGGAGAACTCTCTGACACTTACCTTTATCCATTTGCGGACCATATGTATTACATACAGGCCGCATGTGGCCACTGACTCCAATTTTCCATTTTTATTTGTTCTTTGATTTATAGGATTTCCCTATGTACTATAAATTTCTTTTATATGTTTTTAGTAGAGGTTACACATTCTTTACACTCATAAACATATATTCTGATTTTTAGATCAGAATTTGGTCTTGGTATTATTTTATATTAATTTTGGATGTTAATTATGTCAAAGTTTAGAGTTCTCAGCTGTGATTATTGTAATTTTATCTAATGCTATCAATTATGAATATTATTGAATATTTCACAAGAATGAGTAGCCAAAACCCTTAGCTAGGGTTATGGAAACAATAGCGGATTGATGAAGTAGGGGAAGTGTTATGTTGTTCTAAACTGATACCCTTGCATGTATTGTATTATCTTTAGTTTAATAGATGTCTTAGCGGTTGAAAATGTTAAGAGCCTACCAAGATTATTGCTACTTAATAAAAAAGATGAGTGGTGACTAAGAAAAGATAATTACAACAGTAATTTGAAGATTAACTATGTTTCCATGCTAATAGCAATTAACTAAGTAAGATCATTAACTATTATCTAAAAACTGAAGACCCAAAAGGTCTGAGATAGAAAAGGTTAGGGTGAAATCTATCAATTAGTCTGGAAGACAGTTGATGGTACTTAACTTATCTGATTCCGTATGCAAGGTATTAGGTTGGTTCAATAAAGTATGATAAGCCTACTGAGTATAAAAGCCAGTGGGAACACAATCCTAGTATTCATTTATGACTATTTACAACCAAAATTTATATTTGTTACTTATTTGATATTGCCACTATAACCCTCTTCTTTACTTTTCCATTTTTGCATGTTGATTACAACACCTAAGAGCCACAATTCCATAGATTCTCTTGGGATTAGACCCCAACCTTTGTCGGGTTACTATATGTAAAAATGACCGCATTATCTTTAAATTGTAGGTGTAGCTTCGGCATTATCAAATTTTTGGTGTCGTCATTAGGCAGAACGGTGTTGAGTTTTGAATCAAAGTTGTTGCAGTTTTTTTTATATGTGTTTATGTTCTTAGTAGGGTATATGTTATTTTATTCCTAGCTCATGTAATAGAATCAATCCCTTGCTCTCACTAAATCTATATCAAGAGTAGATCCTATAAAAGCCTAGTAGAATAACAGAGCAAAAGAGAGACAATATTCCTGAAGGGTTGTGCCTCCTATTCCTTAACACAGAGTGATGGACATTATTGATTGGAAGACTGTAGTGTTTTTAGAATTAGATGATAATTATAGGAAGGAAGAAGATGCTCAGCATATAGCTCGGGAGTAAGAGCTAGCCAAGTAGAGATAGGAAGTGCACCGTAGATAAACACTTGGTTTTAATTAAATAGAATTAGAGGTGGTGGAGCTCAAATGATCCCAGCATGCAAGTACTTCCAGTCACATGAGGATGATGATGAGGACTTGGGATATGTTGAGCCGGTAAAAAATGGAGATATTATTCCTTTTATTTTTTCCTATGCATTAAGTTTTACATAATGAATATAAAAATTCAACTCTTAAACCTAAAAGGTATATTTGTGGGCCTTCCTGCTGATAATGAAAATATGTACCTTGGAAATATCATTAGTATATACAATTCATACACAAGCCCAGGGGTAAATCAGTAGTTGCTTAGATTGAGGTTATTCCCTTTCTCGCTTATAAAAGAAATATCATTATAGTTAGGGGAGATTTCAAGAGGATCTATTACTATGTGGAATGAGTTGCACAGGAAATTCTTGAATTGATTCTTCCCTTTATCAAGGATGTTGTAGTTTAAGAATGAGATTTGTAACTTCAGACAACTGCAGTCTTAGTCTACGTATGAGGCTTGGTGCAGGTTCAAGAAGAAGCTAGGTATGCTGCCCAACGATCTAATTTCTATTTGAGATATTATATAGAGTCATGACCATTAGTTCTAAAGCTATGGAAAATACCATCTCAAGAGGAGCTTTTATGAGACTACTCTGGTAGGTAACTTTGATATTCTAGATAAGATTTCTCTCGATAACCGAGAATGGAAAACTCGGGAGGTTGACTGGGGTTTTGGAACTTATGCTATTAGTGCCTCCAGCGATGAAACAGTAGCTGATGACTCAGTAGCATAAGAAATTACATAGCTGAAATGATTTTGGATAGCTGGCAAAGTTGTTTGCAAAAACAAGTTTCAATAAAGTAAATGCAGTAAGAGCAGTAGGTTTTGCTTCCTAAGCTTATAATTCTAATTTGAAGAAAGAACCCAAATATCTTGATTGTGAGTTGGCAGGTTTAAGAGACAAAGAAAAATAAATTTAATGTCAAAACTATTATGGTGATAGTATAGGGACCGCATTAGGGAGTGATATGGTTACTGGAGAAAAAAACGATAACTATAGAGAGAAGGGATATAGGTGCATTCCATCAGGCAGCCGAGATACAAAGTCTAGAATTGAGGCAATACTGATAAAGCTGGTCAAAGGACAAGAAAATGAGGAGGTAAGACTTTGAAAGATCCAAGAAGATATTTTAAGACTTACTCAAAAAGTTGATTCCTATTAAAAGTACAATCAAGCAGTTAGAGACACAATTTAAGAAAATGTCTGCTATGATAAAATAAAAGCAACTTGTTACCCTTTTGAGTGAAAAATTTTAAAGTCCACCATATATAAGCCATTTCCTAGCTATTACCACTAGAATGGTACCCTTACTGATGATTTTACTTTGCCTAATGCTAAAGATCTTGAGAAAGACAACATTATGATAAATGAGACATGTGTAGAAGAATTTGAGATGGCGACGTATAGTGATGACGATCGTGAGAGTGATGACAGTAAGGAACGATGAAACGGCGTGCCTAATAATGTGATGTAAAATTGTTATTTAGTTCCTTCTTTACCATTAGAAGAGAAAAATGCAAATCCTCGAGCGATCACTATTGTGTGTTCCATTAGGTCATTTAACATTAAAAAGGATCTATGTGATTTAGGAGTGGGCATCAATTTAATACCACTGGTGATATTAAAGGTATTAGGATTAGGAGAACTATAGCCTACATTTGCAAAGCTTCCAATAGATGAGTCATCCATAAAAAATCTAGTGGGTTCTTTACATGACATAGAGGTAAGGGTGACACCCTTACATATCTAATAAATTTCATCATTTTAATCTATAAATAATGCCCAAGCTCTGATTATATTAGATAGACCCTTCCTACCTTAGTGTTGATTAATATGGAATTAAAGGAGATTACCTTCAAAATGAATTATGCATAAATAATTTTTAGTATGTGTATGACAGTCCAATAGCCAGATGATATGATAGTTGTGGCGGTGATAGATGTTGTGAACGATAATGTAACTATAGAAGGTGTTCCTATTGAAGAAAGATTAGGTGGTGAAGTATTAAGAATAATGATAATAAATTTTGAGAGTAAGGGGATAGATGAATATGATTAACTAGTTAATGCATTATGAGGAATAAGTTGGTACAAGTATGACCCTAAAAAGCTACTTCTTAATTTTAAAAATAGAACAACCCCTCCTGCAAAACCATACATTTCGGATCGACCAGTATTGGTATTGAAAGCCCTTTAATCAAATTTATAGTGTGCATTTTTTGGGCTAATAATACCTTACCTGTGATTATTGTCCCATATTTAGCAGTATCACAGGTGGATTCATTGATATCTATGTTGCAAAAATTCAAGAAATTTATTGGTGGACCTTTGTAGACATTGTAGGGATTGCACCAGGTATATGTACACATAATATATAGCTTGAGCCAGACAGCATCTCCAGTATTTAGCATCGAAGTGGATTGAATCCTCCTATGTAGAAGGTGGTGAAGAAGGAATTCATCAAGTGGTTAGATATTGGAGTAGTTTACCCCATTACAGATATCAAATGGGTTATCTTAGTTTAATATATGCTAAATAAAGGGGGAGTCATGGTGGTTCCCAATATAAATATTGAATTAACAGTCGTGAGACAAGTGATCGATTGGAGAGTTTGCATGCATTATTGGATGTTGAACATTTGGACACAAAATAATCATATTTCCATGCCTTCATGGACAGATGTTGGATTGAATAGTAGGCAGGGGTTGGTATTATTTTTTTGATGAGTACTATGGTAGCAATTAAATCACTTTTTATCCCGGTGATAAAGAGAAGATGACTTTCACTTGCCCCTATAGGACTTTTTCCATCAAGAGAATGCCATTCCATTTATGCAATGCTCTTGCCACATTTTAGAGATGCATAATGTCCATATTCTCTAACATGGTGGATGACATGATCGAGGTATTCATGGATGACTTTTCACTGGTTGGGGATTCATTCGATTTCTATTTGGCCCATTTGTCCATTACACTGCAGAGATGTGAAGAATGCAACTTGGTGCTGAATTGGGAAAAATTACACTTCATGGTGAAAAATGGTATCGTTCTCGGGCATAAGATCTCCAAACATTGTATTGATTTGTACATGGCTAAGGTTGAGGTAATTGATAAATTACCACCACCAGTCTTTGTTAAAGGTGTGCAGAGTTTTTTGGGCCATGATGGTTTTTATAGGTGGTTCATCAAGGCCATCTCTATAATTCCAAATGCTCTGTGCAAGATTCTAAAGAAAGATGTAAAATTTGTGTTATATGATGCATGTCTCCAAGCTTTTAAATGTCTTAAGGAGCAGTTTACTTAGGATTCTTTCATTGTTTCCCCTGACTAGTCTCACCCTTTGAGGTCATGTGTGATTCTAGTGGAGTGGCCTTTGTTGTTTTCGTATGCCGAAGTAAAAATAAAATTCTTCATACTTTTACTATGCCAACAAAGTTTTAAACTACACACAAAAAAATGATACATTTACAAAACAAGAGTTATTTGTGATGTTTTTGCTTTTGAAAAACATCCATTCTATTTTATTAGGACTAAGGTCATAGTTCACATTGATCATGTAGCCTTGAGGTACTTTATTTCAAAAAGATCCCAAACCAAGATTGATTCGATAGGTTCTCTTGTTGAAAGAGTTTCATTTTAAAGTAAGTGATCGGAAAGGTATAGAAAACAAAGGTTTAGATCACTTGTCAATTCTTGAGGATGACGCAATAAAGAAATTAGGGTATTATCTTGATATAGATTATACCTTTACAGATGAGTGAGTTTTGTCTACATTTCAAGACTTAATACCCTGGTTTGTCGATTTTGCCAACTATTTGGCAAATAATTTTATCCTAGAAGACCTATCCTTCCAACAACGCAAGATATTTATATGTGAGATGAGGAAGTTCTTTTGGTATGATCCATATATTTTTAATATTTACACTAATGGTGTGATTCAGAGATGTTTATCATATGTAGAGATGATGAGCATTTTAGAAGCTTGTCACTCCTCACCAGTTAGGGGTAAAAATAGCGGTATCCACATAGACTACCAAATTTTGTCGTGTAGGGTTTAATTTCCTCTAATGTACAAGTATGTTCATGATTTTTCATAATCCTGTGACTAATGTTAGTGTCAAGGCATCATTTCATGGCGCTATGAACTTCCCAGGATACCTATTTTGGAGTTGGAGTTGTTTGATAGATGATAATTGATTTCATAGGTCTATTTCTGAGCTCCTATTTCTTGAGGTATATTCTGGTGGTGGTTTACTATGTGAAAAGGTGGGTGGATACAATTGCATTTCCAGACAATAAATGTAGAAGTATCACTGCCTTTTTGAAGAAAAATATCTTTTATGATTTAGCACTACATGTACAATTATAAGTAATGGTGGTTCTAACTTTTACAACCAACTTTTTAAAGCGTTGCATGATAAAAATAGTGTAAGGAATAAGTTAACAACACCTTACCATACTCAGACGAATAGGAAAGTTGAGGTCTCCAATAGAGAGATCAAGTCCATATTTGTGAAAACTATAAATGCCAATATTACTGACTGATCAAGGAAATTAAATGATGCATTATGGTAATACAATATGGCTTATAATAGCCCTACAGTTCCCTCCCAATATCAGCTTGTATATGATACGGCATGCCACTTACCTGTTGAACTAAAGCATAAGGCACTATGAGCATTGAAAAGGCTAAATTTTGAGCGGTGTGATGCAATAAACTTGAGGTTGATCAAGGTGAATAATTTTTATGAATTCCAACTACATTATTATGAGAGCTCTTCCATATAAAAAAGAAAGAATAAAGTTGTATCATGATAGGAAAATCGAGAAAGGGTATTTGAAATTGTTGATTTAGTCTAGTTGTATAAATTAACACTCTGCGTGTTTACTAGAAAGATGAAGTCTAGGTATACGGGACCATTTAGTGTGGTTAAGGCGTTCCCAGATGGTGCTATAGAAATAAAGCATGATAGTGAAATCCTATTCAAGGTTAAAGAGCATCTAGTGAAACACCACATGGGAAACCTAGAGAAAGTGAAAGTCTTTATTAAGATGAACCTTGGTGAAGTCTGAGAAGCCAAGAGAAATGAGTCATAACGCAATGGTAAATCAAGAAATTCTTAGAAGGCAACCCTCGATACACGAACGCTTAATACGTCCTAGGTATGTTTTCACTTCCCTTTATTTTACTACATTTTTATATATTGGGGATAATGCATGGTCATTAGTTGGGATGGGTTAAATCATAGCCATTGTGGGTTTTATTGACATGCTTCTTTTAAATTTCATCGCGGTATGGTTGCAGAACTAGCATGTCTAGGTTTTAATTTGTTTCGTGATGTATTTTCTTATGTAACTAGGTGAATTTTGAGTGTTTAGGACAATTGATATGCTTTAAAATTTGTTTTTGAGAAAAAGATACACCTCAAAACGTCATTTTAAAACTTTGTGTGATGTATGTATGTGTGACCTTCGTGGATCTTTTTGTGGCGTTAGAATTAGGGACACAATAACTGAAGCTAATAATTGGATAAACTGGACAGGTGTTGTAACTTTGTACGATAGTCCGGTGCCATGTGAGTGTGAGATGCTACTTAGTTCCCTTTGTATGTTAATTCCTGAACATTCCCGATTGGTCTTACCTAGGTTGTAGTATAGTTGGTTAGGAAAGGGTCATAGGTCTTTTTTATTGTAGTCCACTTTTATCCTAAATTACCTTCCCATTGTGAAATAGTTTCCTTGATCCCTGTTTAAGCCTTACAGTTTTTTTCTTTGTTTTAATGTCTCACTGTCCCATTTTTATTACAATGAACCTATTTCAGCTATAGTCCTCCATAGATATTAGGCCTCTTAACTCAGGAAAATCACTAAGGGGTGGCTATTATAGGTGTGCGTGATGTAAAGAGGGTACGAAGAAGGGAAAAGTAAGAGAAAAAGAAAGTAGAGTAGGGTCTTGTAGAAAGATACAAAGAAAATAAAAGAAAAAATGCGAATTTTTTTTAAGAAAGAATAAAGAAGCCATACCCAACATGAACGTGCTTTAAATTAACAACGGAGAAATAAGGGAGGAAATAAAGTGAAAAAGGATTAATAAGTGAAACCCCAAAGTTTTTGTAGTGCCAAGGAAGTTTAGTCACATGACAACCATATGTACCATCGAGCCTCTCAAGCCTACATTACAAGTTGAGAAAGTTCCTATAATGATCCTGATATGACTGTCTAAAGACATAGGAATAAAAGATAAGGGCAAGTCTATGGCATTTTAAATTCATTAATTGGAACTTTATTCTAAGTGTCGATGTCTCTTGACCATCCCTTCATTGGCATGCTTGATTTCATATATTTGTGAGTTGGACCTCTTTAGATATTAAGGCACATGGACTGTACTACAATGTTGTGTGCTTGTTTAGGCAAGTGTGACTTGTATATATGCACAGTTTTTTGTTGCTAATGTAATTACCATAACTTGATTTCATTGTGTTATACTCTTATGCTTCATATAGAGACACAGTTGGTTTTCACTTGTGGTATAGGAGGGGATAATTAATTTGAATGTAAAATGATAATTGAATGCCTTGGATATCTTAGATTCTCTAAGTTAAGTGTCGTGTTTGTTTTGTTTCCAGAAGACATACAACATTCTAATTTTAGGGTGTTAATGTTCTATGAATTTTTAACGTTTTTCTTGGGGTGTTTTGTTAGATAAGATGTATTTTGGGTATGTTTGCAGGAAATTAGGTTTTCGATTCTAAGTTCAAGAAAATGATGAAAAATGGAGTTTTTGGCTTCTTACTTGAGCATTTTTGGGGAAATGTAGCACTTACCCGACGTATGTGACCAAAGCATGTACCAGAAATTAAAGTCTAGAGACTTCGTTACATGAATTTGAAGACTCTTGCACTTACCTGGCCCATTTGTGAACTCTATGTTATACTTGTTGATCGTTAGTGGATAAGGTAAGTACTAGAAGTCATGATCCAAAGAGTGCAAAGCTGCAGGAAAACTTTCTTGCACTTACCTGGGCCCACTTATGGATCATATGTATTACATACGAGCCGTATGTGGCCCAAGTAAGGGACCACCAACTCCAGTTTTGGTTTTTTATTTGGGCGTTGATTTTTATGGTTTTCTCATGTACTATAAATACCATTGTGTGTTTTTAGGAGAGGTTACACACTCTTTATACGCACAACCATATATTATGATTCTAAGATCTGAATTTGGTCTTAGAATTATTTTTTATAAATTTTTGTTGTTAATTCAGTTGATGTTTTGAATTTTAAGTTGTGATTATTGTGATTTCATATAATGCTTTAAATTATGAATATTGTTGAATATTTCACAAGCATGAGCAGCTAAATCCCTTAGCTAGGTTTGTGGAAACCCAGACAGATTGATGAAGTAGGGGAAGTGCTATGTTGTTCTGAACCGATACCCATGACTGTATTGTATTATCTCCAGTTTAATAGATGTATTAGCGGTTGTAAATGTTAGGTGATTCAAGTTATGGAGTGCCCCTTCTCAATGTGGGTTAGACATTAGACTTTATTCTAACTCAAATATTTTATGTCAGTTATAAGAAACTCCCACAAAAAAGATAGATTTTTTAGAACCTAAATGTATTGACTCATAATCTTTGTTCTGGTTCACCTTTATGTTTTATTAATGATCTAGGTGAGTCTATCTACACATAGCTTGCTTTATTTGTATGTATTTTTAGTTTTAACTTTACTTTTTGCATTTCCTCTTGAATACTCAATACATTCCATAAGTACTAACCATATATATGTCTGTGTGACTACATTATTTCATAATGTAGATTTTGGTTTTCGTCCCCAGCAGCACGACTAGTCACGATTACTATTTCCTATATTTGGCCATTTAGAAAACTCCTTATAGTTTGAGGGCCGGATTTACATTTGTTACAAATGATTATTTTATTATTTCAGTTGTTATGCTTTCATTTTTTGTCTTCTAGGGTGTGCCCCAGTGGCTCTTCAATTTTAGTTGTGTCTTCTCAAGACTATTAGATAATGTGTTCTTTCAGATTCTCATGGGTTTTAAATGATATAGAGTTGTAGGGTTGTGTTTCGATGATTGGTTATCTATACCCAGTTTACATGTTTTATTTAATTTCAGCTCATGTTTTAAAGTTTATTTTATTAGAGTTTAGAGCTGAATAGATATCATGTGTTGGCATTAGGGCTACTTATAGTCTTAATCATCTGTGACATCCAGGGGGTTTACAAATAATAGAGTGATTTTTGAGCTCACACAAGATTTTTCCAAATTAAAGATGTCACGACCCAATTCATGTATCACACGGGCACCTACTCAACTCTACCCTGGATAGAAAAACCCTTACTACACAAACATTTAAATAAGTTTCAGAAGTTAAATGAAATGATATTTGAAATAAATAAACTCTTAATCAAAATAATATGTTGTATTCAAATACATTTGGTAGCTAAATAATATGGAAATAAATTAATATTGATTCCCAAGAACCTAATCTAAACTAGTACAAGAGAACGGAGCAATGAAAGAGAAGACCTGAAACACAACATACATGGTAGAGTTAGATGAAAGGAGCTGCTGAAGAGTAACTACTACCATGCCTATATAAACTCCAACTAACCTCCAATATGACTATATGATTAAGTGGAGATATAGAAAGTATAGTATTAGGACAACCATATGTACTTATGTGTATTACTGACCGACCATTATTAAAAACAAATAACAATAATACAAAATAGGGAGGAAATCATTGTACTAGTTAAGATTTCAGATAGCGAAACCCTCCTAATGCACCTTTCATTATGTATTTGGCATGTTGCTCTTAGTATCTTGTGACCTGCCTACTATTTAAATTTTTTTATATTTTTTCCATTGAGAATTTTTCCCCTCCTTAAGTCCCCTAACTATTGTCTCCCTTGTTCACTAACAACCCTACAACTCAACAACCAACACGATCATCACTCATTTTTCCACCTCTAAAATATACTGATTAGACTACTCATCTAACTATCTAGAATCCTATATAGTATAGAACAACCACCCAATATACCACATATTTGACACCTAACATGACCAAATACAATTATAAACCTTCACCTTAATAAATATACAAATACATAATACATTAATTACAATTTGGCAGATCCTTTCAACAATGGACACCACAATAAATATGTTTAATGAAATGATGAAAACTTGCATGCAAGGTGTACACATATAACAGAGTCTGTAGGGACTCTCAACTATAACCTATAGGGGACGAGTTTAGTCCATGTACCAGTGCATGCATGGTAAATAATTTCATAATAATATCTGTATGACACTCAATTTGTAACAATATTGGTTTGACACCTAATCCATGCAACACCTCAACACTATTTCAAAAGCCATAAGTTTAATGCATGATATAGTAAATAATCACAACTAATACCCTAAGTCTTAAAATAGCATCAAGCTCACATACGATAGAAAGTAAACTGATTCTATGTTGTACTGATGACTACTCATCCAACATAATAAACCTACCCTACTAGCCATCGCCTATGTTCTTACTAATGACCTAAATCTCAGATATAATGCCAACCTTTCACTTCCCTTTACTACAACTATACCAATTCTAGTTTTAAGAACTAACCATAAACATAATATGGACAGAAAGAATTCTTTTAACTCCCCTCGACTAATCACAAAATCAAAGAACCTATTACCCATCCTCTTCATTCACAATTGAAACTCTGCTAGACTCCTATGAATCTACTAAATGCATAATATATCCCTAGTTCACAGTCATTACATACATAGTTTCCCTAACCCTACCTCTAACTAGTAGGTACACTTTATTTCATAAACAAACCTTTAACTAATACAAAACTTATACCCCTAGGTGACTAAAGGATCAAAATTTGTAATAACTCATCATTAAAATTAAAAATTTGTTAAACTAGTTATTTTATTATTGAATCCAACCTAACGCTATGCCCGAAGGCCTAAGACATAAAAACTCCTGACATCGCCATCATTATTTCATTCATCTCGCCTAAGACGCTTACAATTACACCATAACCTACCACGATGAATTCACTACAACATAGAGAAAAAAAATTATCCCACAGGAACCTTGACATTTTCTAATTCCAAATACTCCATAAAAATGCTTCAGAACAACTCTTGTTGAGATTGGCCTCCAAATCTCATCATTCAAGGTTTAAAGTTCCTTAGGTTGTTATAGGATAAAGATGATGATATAAGAAATCCATAGATGAAGAAGGGTTTTAATTAAACTTCAGGTTGGATATTGCTTGTCTACCTCTACCACAATAAGAGTGTCACTGCAGTGATGGGTCTACCTCTTCAATGCTAGTTCAATGGACTAGCTTAATTGTCTAAATTTGGGACCAATTTATTTTAAGCCATGGATTTTTCTCATGAAATAATTTTTAAAAGGTTCAGACCAAGGTTTTATGAGTTTAAATATTTTTTTGAGAATGGTTTTCAACAGAACAATAATTTGGGTCATTATTAGTTACCAATTTACACACTATTCATTCGTAAATGTTTATAGAGTGAGGAAGAAAGTTTTCATCTTGATCAAAATACCATATACATATATTTTTTTTAAAGTCGATTCTTTATTTTTATTAATTACCTAATAATATTCCATTGAATCCTGGTTAATTAAAATTACAAACACCATATCTGGCCAGCCTACATAGTAGAAGTCTTGAGATCTTCTAACATAATGCACAATTATTATTTAATGAGTTATAATTAATGATAATATACTATGTACTAGGTCATCTAAAATAACTCAAAAATTACAAAATATCACAACACATGAAAATTTAGAACCAAACGGAATTTTGATGAGCATATCACTACAGTCCCAGACCCCACGCTGAAGTGATTGAATTATCACCATAATAAGGGTTTAGCAGTTTTAAATTAGAGGAAATAGTTTTATATCCCCCACTTCAACTTTCAAATTCCTAAAAACTCTCCCAATTTCCCCAAGTAAACCTTCTTCCATCAACACCACTAAGGTAATTCTCATCCCTAGTACTTCATTTACAAATTTATCATCATAGAAACATAAACATTAGAATAGAAAGGGAATTTCTTACATAATTTCTTGGTACAACTTTGAATTGGAAATTTTTAGGCTTTCTTGTTCAATTTGACTAGAATTTTAGATTATCTTGCATCCCCAATTACTTTTACTTTGTTCTAGAAGTATGATTGATGATGTTCAAAGTAGTTTTTGGGCTTAAAAGAGTGAGAGATAAGGAGTCACCCCATTTAATAAATTGGAATAATTTGGGTTAATCATCTCTATTTTAGTGTTAAAGAGTTCACTCATACTATACCAATCCTAAACTATACTTAGACATAAGAAATTCAATGAAATGTTAAAATTCCACCTGGAAGGGGATCAGGTCTGGTTGGGGAAGAAGGCATCACTGCATCAGTTGATTTGTTACTTCAGTGGGACTGTTGTAACAAGGCTTCTACCGCTGTAGTGATATTGGGCAATCTTCCCTCCCAAATTTTTGATTTCCTATTTTTGAACTCCTTATCCTTTCATAACATCCTAGATTGATTTCTAACTCTGTAATTGTAATATCTTTAGTGTTGCTATTACGGTTAATCAACCTACATACGAAGGTTCCCCATCTCTTATTGTTGTGATATGTGGAAGGGCGACTCAATAGGGATTCCCTAAATTAGAAAAGGTTCATAATGAAAAATATGGTCAAGAAGGCACCTAACTTCTACAACAAGCTTTAGACTTTTGGTTGGGGAATTATGATATAGTTTGTCTCTTCATGCAACTTGGCTATAGTTTGAAAGTTCTATGTCATACTGTTGACTATGAATTTGTCTGGACCCTTTGCTACTATCCGTATATGGGTTAAGAATATTTTGGTCGATGTTGAAAAGATTGATGGCACCTTAGAACCCCTCAAATGTTGCCTTTAAGAAAAAGATTATAGAGTCATATCTAAAGTGGGTAGTACAAACGTTTGTAACAGAGCACTCATTTCTCGCGAAGGCTCGGATATGGTTATATTTGGAATACTAGAGAATCCTTTCATTGGAAAATATTACTTATATGACCTTTAATTAGGTTATAATAGTGAATGGCACTCTCTCAAGGATAGAAATAAAAGTACAGTGGTAGATTAATAATGAATGGGGACATTCTACACTAGGGGAGGGTTTTCAATAGATCTTTTCTTACACTCTTTGATCATGAAGTTGTTCAAGCAGATGGAGGTGACAAAAGAGGACCATGACAAATTAGAGAAGTATGATATGGACCTCAACCTAGTAAAGGGATCGTAGAAAGAAAGCAAAAAAAAAGAGGAACATAGAGGAGAAGGGTGATAATAGAAGGGTTAGAGGGGCGAGGAGACAAACACCCCTCCCACATAGGCTCCTACATCTCTCTGTGATAAGAAAAATGACCTTTTTATTGTTTACGGTTCTTTAGAGAGGTCTCAAATGACTTCCCCAATTTTAACTCATATGAATTCGACAATCCCATTAGATTCAGCCCGATCCAATATAGAGCTTTAAAGGGAGCTATATAAGGAGGAGAAGTATAGGCACTCCTATAATCATATGCTGGCAAATATATGAAAGAAAGTGCTGGTTATGTTCAAGTATGTCTCCCCCACTAAGAAACACCAAAAGTTGACAAACAAAGGCAAAAAAGAGTTCTCCTTCCTTAGAAGGTTGGAGGAGAAGGTCTTAGACACCTCAAGCCTCATAGATGATAAGGCCACTAGCTAGATTCTTTTCCCCTAATTCCTTTACTATTTTCGGGTTATTGGGTGGCCCCCATTTGGGGCATGTAACAAATAATCTATTTTTTTTATCATTCTTTTAGGATATTTAACATTATTACACCTTCAGTAATAATATATTACCATTGTTATTTATGTTGTGTAACTATTGTTACCCTTAATTATTGCAAACATAGTTTTATTTTGTACGAAAATCACAAAATAGGGGAATCGATGATAGCTTACTTCCTGGCATCTCTATAGTAATGGATTCATTATTGCAGTAATGCTGCTACAATGACAAAGGTATTGCAATATTAGTATCATGGAATTGATAAGGATTTGCTGAGATGAATTTGTTGTAGTTATAAATCCGTCACTATAGTAGGGTCCAATAATGACTATCGTGTTTAGTCATTTTCGGGTTCCTTTGTCACTCGATGCTAACCTATGAATACTTTATTACTACTATCCCCTATATCCCAACCTGAACCAGGTCCTACACATGATGGGTATCTCAAGCCCGCCTAGGACCATAGACCACCCTACTTGCCTAGTCAAACAAAATACAATATATACTATAACAGCTGAAGCAATCTAATAGTCATAAGTAAGACAAGTGAATATCTTAAAGGAACTAAGAATCCAACACAGTCCTAGTCAACAATAATTAATAAAGCCTCCAATATGCAAAGACAAACCTAAGTCAGGACATTCCCTCGATAATAGCCCAAAAAAGGAACCCAAAGAAAAACTAAGCCAAGAAGTAACAGGCCTTCTGAATGATGGAGGATCAGCATTTCAAAATGATTCATGAACAATAGAAAAATCACATATTACTGTGTAAGAAATGTAGAAGTGTATCCGACACTTACATTGAATGGGGATAACATGTTCAGAGATGGTTAGCGGGGTGAGTGCTATCATGTAACTCAGGGAAGGGATAAAGTAATGCAAAGTCGAAAACACAGTAAAATCCACATGTGCATAGTTTACATACATGTATATAGATATATATAAAAAAATACTAGTATAGAAAAGAAGATTTAGCATGAAAGGAAAACATTAGCCTTGACTATGCAGCTCAACTGTCATAAAAACACCCACAGGCTATATGTGTCTAGCACCCCCTGCTGAAAGGGCCCAGTGCATGTTAGCCACACTAACCAGAGGTATCAAGGAAGACCAGAAAATATCCCAACCCTACATCAATACAGGATACAAATATATATATATAGATATATATATATAGTGTGTGTGTGTGTGTGTGACATATGCACGCGATCATCAGACCAACCCTCACACCTAAATTTGAGTTTCAAGTATTAGTCCCCCGGGACACCCATCTTCATGGCATAGCTACATAACCCCATTTAAGCCTATATTAAACAAATCACACATTCCCAATCATTAAACCATAATTATCCATATAGTCATATATTACTGGTATCGTTATACCAACTATACTTACAAGATAATATCATCATACCATATAAATTATTATCAATTGGGGGAGTGGCTCGACCCCCTTTGGTTTATCAATTTATGTTGGGGGAAAGCATCAACCCCATTTGTTTTAACAAATCAAGTTGGAGGGTGACTCGACCCCTTTTAGTTTATCAAATCAAGTTGGGGGGATGCCTCGACACCCTTTGGTTTATCGAATCAACTCGGGCAATGCCTTGACCCCCAAGCTTATAATTTAAAAATATAGTTTGGCCAACAGGCCTTCAAAATCCACGTTTATCCATTTAGCCATTTATGCAATGAAATATCTTAGATGAGTAAGTCAAACGATGTGACAAATCATATTACAAAGCAAATTATTCAAGTGGTTAAGGGAACACAATTTTACAAACCGAGTTTCAAACAAAAATCATCAAATTGGTGGAATGCCTCGACCCCATTCTAATTCCCATACCCATGCACACAATTAATTAAAAGAACATTAATTCAAAGAATGAACAATTCATAAAACCCATGGGAAATAATATAATAGTCAACTATTCAAAGAACCCTCAACCGATATAAAAGTCTATATTTAAATCCACATAAATGATAATGTAATACATGATTTTATATAAAAGAAAAAGTTAAAGGATGAGATACATGCCTTTTGATGGAAGTAATTTGGATAAAAGATTGAATTCATAACTTTGAAGATTAAACCCTAGGTTGGAACTGATATAAGCACTTGGATTTGTTCTCATACCCTTGATGATAAAATAAGGGCAAAAAAATTGAGAAGAAACTTGAAATTGAAGCCTTGGACGTTGAATTTGGGAGAAGAGCCCTTACTTTAGGTTCTTGAAAATTCAGGATGAGAGAGATTGTGTATTTGGAGTTTTGGGATGAAGAAATCACATTAGTATTAGTTATGGGATGATTTAATTTTTCATTGAAAGTTAAAGATTTCAAATTTATTCTACTCAATTTATTAATTCATAATTATGATTTTTCTTTGATTTCTAATTTTAATTTTCAAGTCATGAGAAGCTAAATCCCACAACTAGGATTATGGTAACCATGATGAGTTAACGAAATAAGTTAGCGTATATAGTAATTGTTTAATTCTATTTATGCATGTGTTGTTGTTTCTCTATGACCCTTAAAGTTTCAATTATTTTATTTTTTACATCCCCATGTTTGAAATATCAATTTTTCTCTTGAGTGGTGTTTAGAGATATTAAAAGGATGTACGAGAAAAATTTTGGAATTTTTGAAAAGAGTTACAGACAATTTTGGAACATCAAGGCAGTGAGCCTCCATATTTTTGTTGTGCCATGGAGGTTATCCTCAGTGACATTGACATAACACACCAAGGTAAAATTTTCATGCAGTTTTTTTTTATTCACTTGGGGTGAGGGGTGTTTGGGTCTTTTCACCCTTGTACGACCGTTAAACATAAAATAAGTTATAATAACCCATACTTCTACCTAGCCTGAAATCGTCCAAAGAATGTTAGAAACTTACTTTGAAAGATGAAGAGTGCCGACGGACCATAGAACTAGAGATGGATCATCGCCCAATCCTTCGCAACGGAGGCAGTGCGACCTCCTTCTGCCTAAGGGTGATGGATAAGGCCGATGGATCATCGAGCTAGCGACGGACCACCACTCAAGCTGTTGTAGGAGCGGAAGTGAACCACTATTCTTCCCAGATGCGATGTTTAGGGATGACAGACCATCGACCCAGCGATGGACCATCACATCCACCATTGCATAGTTCATTTGGTTATTTTAAAGTTATTTTAAAAAGGTATTTGGGTCTTTTTTCACCTATTTTAACCCCTAATAATATCAAATCAAGGCTCATAAGTTAATTATATATCTGCAACATCAAATTAGGGCCTTATCTCAAAGATAATCCCCAAGAACAAAATCCAAATCATTCTTCAAGAAATTAAGAGATTCCATGTTTTTCAAGTCCAAGAACTTCAAGAAAATCACAACCTTAGTATGTCATGTGTTGATTTATGGGTCCCTTTCACCCATGAAGCTCAAGAATTTCTTTTCAAAAGCCAAGATTTGTGTATGTATGAATGTTCATGATTTAAATTGCATTGAAATTCATGTTCATAATGTTGTGGGGTTTTGATTCATGTTTGAAATTACATAGTCCAATTATTGGCCCTAGGATGTGGTGATTTGCATAATCATCATGATAAACCCTTACACATTGATTAATATATCGATGATTATAAGATATGTTGATGACTGCATAACCAAAGCATTCTCCCTATGTGTTCAATTAAATTCCTACGTGAAGGAAAAATGTTATACTAGTATGTTCAATTAAATGCCTACGTGAAGGAAAAGTGTTATACTAGTATGTTCAATTAAATGCCTACGTGAAGAAAAAGTGTCATACTAGTATCAAATCCCCAATCATGTACAAGTCTATGAATGTTAAATGTTTGATAAAATGTCTTAGTCGATGAATTATGGATACATGTATTACCCTTGTGGTTCTTTAGAACTTCTACTTCATGAAATCTCCAACTTATTGTATTATGGATTGTGATGCTGGTCATGTACTCAAGAAAGTCATACTTTGTCAGTTTCATGCTATTGAGTCCTGGGGTACTTATACCTGATATTTAGCTGTGTTCCTGGAGCCAGTATTATGTTTTCAAGATACTCTCAGTCAATCCATGTTCATAGAAATTTACTCAGTGATGTGACTAAGGAAAACTCAGTAAACTCAGTAATTTCAAAAATCTCAGAAATTCAGTAATCTCAGTAGTATTCTATCAATCAATAGAACTCAGTTAATTTAGCTTAGTCCAGTTCAGTTAATCTTGTTTAGTATCTATGTAGATGTGAGTAGGAATTAGCACCGAGTAACCCTAAGGATGGAAACGCACACTACCAGATGAGGGTGTGATTCTTAGATGTCATCCTTGCATTCCATAACTATGTAGCCAGAATCAGTTAAGACATTAACACTGTCAGGAAAGGGTTAATAAGGTGGATAATCACTGTCAGATGAGGGGCCCACCATTCCTTTTTAAGGAAACTATTAGATTAGGGTTACCCATAGCTTGGCCTTACCAGTGGTGCGGTATTGACACCCTTCCAATTGGGGTTACAGATGACCCTACCTTAGCTATATTGATTTATTTAAGGAATGTCATTTAGATAACTACTTTCCATAGTTTTTGTTACATATCAGGGCTATCAAACATAGTCATTCAATCCCATTAATAGAACTGAGATAGTTCTACAGGATTTAGGACTTTTAGATACAGTAACTCAGAATAGTACGGAACTTAGCTAGTTCCATTAGAACCTAAACTATCAGATATAGTCACTTAGTATCAATTATTTCAGTTACACAAATATCAATATCTCATGTTATCAGTACTCAGACTCAGCAATCATGTTATCACGAACTCAGTTATAGTTATTATGTAGTCAAGCATGTATTCTGACGTTCATGTTATGTAGAAGTTAGTATATTTTAGGAATGTGAACCCTTTTGCATTCAGCCTACCTCACATGTAAACTAGTACATTCAAACATACTAACTCATTTGCGCTATGGTGTTTTATACCATAGGTTCAGAAGCACGAGCTCCAGAGCTTCAACAACATTCTAGTCTCAGCAGTTAGAGTGAGCAATAAGTCCTCATCCTTTGAGGACATGGCCATTACTCTATTATATCATAAATTAATTTGTTTTAGTAGTTGGAGTTTGTTGGGGAAATGTCCCATCAACTCCCTATTCAGATAGTTCAGTCAGTTAGAGGTTTTTTAGACTATCATGTTTAGACTGTTTATTTAAGGTTTTCTGTTGGTATTGCGATACCATATCATTTAGAGATTGTTTTATCAGTTTTAAACCTTATGGTCTTACAACCTTTATTTCCTCATTCATATAGTATATTATGTAGTGTTTAGGTACAGATATCAGTGATGGGTTAGCTTGTGGTCCTTCAGGGTCGTGAGCACCATGCAGTATTCTGGTTACAAGATTTGGGGCATTAAAAACTTGGTATTAGAGCCTAAATTTCAGTAGTGTCCTAGGAAGTCTAAAATTAGCATCTAGTAGAGTCTTTTACCTGGGTGTGTTATGCACTACATTTCTATATAGGAGGCTATATGATGTTTTAGGAATAGTTTCCCTTCTTTTAGTATTCATGTCATGTAACTGAGCATTATCTCAAGCCAATCTCTCAATCAAATCTATTTCTCCCTTTCTTCTACAAAATATACCTCCTAAAAGAAGAAATAGGAATCAGTCGGCCCCTCAGCCTAAAGAACCTTTGGGCGAATATGTTCCCCAAACAGTGTTTAGAGTTGTATTCACTACTCTTGCTCTGTTAGTTTCTGCTTAGAAAGAATGACCAACTATCATATCGTCTCACTCTATGGTCAATTTATCTACAACCAGGATTCTAGACTTCACCTGAATGAGTCCTTCCTCCTTTCTCGGGTCTAAGTCAGATGAGGACCCTTAGGAATTCATCAATTAGGTTCAGAAGGTTACAGACATAATGGGGGTTACTTCAAGTGAGAGCACTGAGTTAGATGTATATTAGTTGAAGGATGTTTCTTACACTTGGTTTAAATAGTGGAAGTCAGAAAGGCCAGAAAATACAGGTCCTATTATGTGGGAGGAGTTTCTCACCGCTTTCTTAGATAGGTTCTTTCCTCTAAAGCTGAGAGAAGCTAAGGTGTTGGAATTTATCAACCTCAGTCAGGGCAACATAATGGTAAAATAATATTCTATTATGTTTACTCAATTAGCTAGATATGCTCCTCATATGGTTGTAGATAGTAGGGCCAAGATGAGTAAGTTTCTTTCTGGGGTGAATGATAGTGTTGTCAATGAGTGAAGGCCCGCAATGTTGAATAGTGACATGAACATAGCCAGGCTTATGACTCATGCTCTGCAGATAGAGGAAAAAAAGATTAAGATGAGGGAGGAGCAGAATAAAAGTGCAAGGACAGGTAGTTTCAAAATTGCTCAGCCTAAATCAAAAGGAGGAAACCATTCTTAATTTTTTCCTAAGTCAGCAGTTCCAGCTCCTTCTTCAAATTGTGCTCCATCTCCTAAGTTCAGAGATGGTAATAGAGATAGAGTGCCAGGCTCTAAGTCTTATGGCAGTTTTAGCTATACCCAAACTAATCCCCTTTGTCAAACTTGTGGTAAGAGCCACCGAGGTGCTTGCAGAGCTGGTAGCGATGTCTGGTTCGGATATGGAAAGCCAGGACATAGAGTCAGAGATTCTCCCCGGTCAGGCTATTAGGATCAACAGAACTGTACCCCAGCTCAGTCTGATCGCCCAAATCAGCAGGGTGCCACCTCCAGTGCTACTAGTGGGAAACACTCAAATTGACTTTATGCTTTCTAGTCCCAGCAAGATCAGTCTGATGTAGTTAATGGTATGTTATAGATATTTCATGTGCATGTTTACGCTTTTCTATATCCAAGAGCTTATTTGTATTTTGTTACTACCTATATAGTAGTTGATTTCAGAGTCAATCTCAAAATTCTAACAGAGCCCTTCTGTATCTACAACTATCATAGCCCGACGGGTATACATGAACTATTCGGTTATGATATTTTATAAATTCACCTCAGCAGATTTAGTCAAATTAGAGATAAATTATTTTGATGTCATTCTCGGTATGGAATAGCGTCATGCCTGCTATGCCAGAGTCTACTGCAAAAATAGAATAGTCCACTTTCAGTTTCTGAATGAACCTTTCCAAGAGTGGAAGGGTAGTACTTCAATTTTCAGAGGTCAACTTGTTTCCTACCTTTGGGAATGAAAAATAATAACTAAAGGATGTGTCTATCATCTTGTTCGAGCTAAGAACACTAGTTCAGATGTATTTCCTAAAGATCTTCCAGGAATTCCTCCCAAAAGGTAAATAGACTTTGACATTGAACTTCTTTTAGATACTCGGCCTCTATCAATTCCGCCTTTCAGAATAGCGCTGGCAGAACTCAGAGGATTGAAAGAGCAGTTAAACGATCTCTCAGATAAGGGATTCATCATACCCTGCATGTCCCTGTAGGGCACACCAGTCTTATTCATGCGCAAGAAAGACGATTCTCTTAGAATGTTCATTATTTACCGTCAGCTCAATAAAGTCACGATCAAGAACAATTATCCTCTTCCAAAAATTGATGACTTGTTCAACCAACTTTAGCATGCCAACTATTTTTCTAAGATAGACCTTGGATCAGGCTATCATCAGCTCAGAGTCAGAGAACGTGACATTTCAAAAATAGCCTTTTGTACTTAGTATGGTCACTTTAAATTCTTAGTTATGTCCTTTGGTCTCACCAATGCCCCAACAACTTTCATGGACTTGATGAACCATGTGTTCAAGTAGTACTTGGACATATTCAACATAGTCTTCATAGATGACATCTTTGTTTATTCCCGCAGTAAGTGTGATCATGCAGACCATCTCAGAATAGTATTGAAGACTCTCAGAAATCATCAGTTGTTTGCCAAATTCAGCAAGTGCAAATTTTTTCAAAGGTCAATAGCATTCCTTGGTTATATCATTTACAATGATGGCATTAGGGTTGATCCTCAAAAGACCGAAGCAGTATGAAACTGGCCCAGACCTGTCTCTCCATTGGATATCAGGAGTTTCTTGGGTTGGCTAGCTATTACAGATGGTTTGTTGTAGAATTTTCTTCTATTCTATCCCCTATGTCCAGATTAACTTAGAAGAAAGTGAAGTTTCAAAGGTCAGATCCTTGCAAGAAGAGTTTTCAAGAGTTTAACACTCCACTCACCTCAGCTACAGTTTTGGCTCTTCCAGAGTGTTCAGATGGGTTTGTAGTGTATTGTGATGCATCCAGAGTAGGTTAGGGTTGTGTCCTCATGCAGCATGGTAAGGTCATAGCCTATGCCTCTAGACAACTTAAACACTATGAGAAGAATTATCCTACTCATGATTTTGAGTTAGCAACAGTAGTTTTGGTGTTGATAATTAGGATGCATTATCTATATGGAATTCATGTAGGTATGTTCACAGATCATAAGAGCCTTTAGTATATCTTTTCTCAGAAAGATGTCAATCTTCATCAGAGAAGGTGGTTAAAGTTCTTGAAAAATTATGACATGAGTGTCCTTTATCATCCGGGTAAGGCCAACGTCATGGCCAACACTCTTAGTAGACTATATATGGGTAGTGTTGCTCATGTTAAGGACAGTAAGAAGAATTTAGCTTAGGAAATCCATCATCTTTCAAGACAATACATTCACTTAGTCGATTTAAAGGAGGGCGACATATGGGTTCAGAGTAGTTCAGAATTATCTCTAGTTTTCGAGATGAAAGAAAATCAAGATAGAGATCCCAACCTTTTGAAGTTAAAAGAGTCAGTCAAGGATAAAAAAAGTAGAGATTTTCTCCCAAGGGGGAGAAAGTGTATTGCATTGTCAGGGTCATCTGTGTCTTTCAGGTGTAGATGAATTAAGGAAGCCAATTCTTATAGAAGCGCATGGTGTGCGCTACTCTATTTATAAAAGGGCCACACACATGTACCATGACTTGCGGGAAATCTATTAGTGGAGTGGGATGAAGACAACTATGGCAGAGTTTGTGTCTAAGTGATTTACATGTTAGTGGATTAATATAGAGCATCAAAAGCCTAGTGGGTTCATGCAGGAGTTCAGTATTCCCTCTTAGAAGTGGGAAGAAGTGAACATGGACTTTATGATGTGTTAGTCTCGTACTCGTCACCAGCATGATTTAGTTTGGGTCATTGTAGATAGAATGACCAAATTAGCTCATTTCCTTCCAATCTATACCACTTATTCAGCCTAGGATTATGCAAAAGTCTACATGAGAGAGTTGGTCAGCTTGCATGGTGTTCCATTATCTATTATCACAAATAGAGGTACATAGTTCACCTCTCATTTATGGAAAGCATTCCAAAAGGATCTTGGTACCTAAGTTTATATCAGTACTGCCTTTCATCCTCAGACAGATGGTCAAGTATAAAGGACCATTTAGACTTTAGAATATATTCTAAGGGCATGTGAAACTGATTTCAAGGGTAGTTGGGATGACCATTTTCCATTAATTGAGTTTACATACAACGACAACTATCATTCTAGTATTCGGATGGCTCCATTCAAAGCTTTCTATGGTAGGAGGTGTAGATCTCCAATTGATTGGTTCAAAGTTAGTGAGGGCTCAATCATAGGGCCTAACTTAGTATTCAATCCCTTAGAGAAAGTCTAGTTGATCAGAGAAAGACTTTGGGCTTCTCAGAGACGACAAAAGTCTTATGTAGATGTGCACAAAAAGGATCTCAAGTTTGAGATTGGTGATTATGTCCATCTAAATATATCTCCCATGAATGGAATGAAGAAATTTTGCAAGAAGGGAAAGCTCAGTCCTCAATATGTTGGTCCCCTCAAAATTCTCAGTCTGTTCGTCAAGCTAGCTTATGAGCTCGAATTGCCTCTATATTTTGCCTCAGTTCATCCAGTATTCTATCTCTCTTTTCTCAAGAGGTGAATAGGTGACCCAAAGTCATATTCCCTATCCAGAGCATAGATATTTAGAACAGCCTCTCTTATGAAGAGGTTCCAGTCGAAATTCTTAACTACCTGACTCGTAGATAGGGAATGAAAGAGTCCCTCTAGTCAAAGTTCTTTGGCAAAATATATCCATTTAGGGAGATACTTGGGAAGTAGAAGTAGACATGCAGACCAAGTATTCTTACCTCTTCTCACCAACTCAGATCATGCTCAAGGTAGTACTTCTTCTTAAGCTTATTCAGCTTAATGTTTAGAATTCCATCATGAACTTGTTATTAAATACCATTGCATATTTAGTCATGCATTCATATGTTGGTTTGGTTATATAATCATGCATCAAATATTCATTCTCATTGTGTGAACATTAGTTCATAACAACACTCAGTCATGTAATCATAAATCAGTTACTCATGTATCAGATATGCATGTTTGGTATGATATATTTAGTTATCAGTCATGTCTGTCATGAAATTATGTTCAAATTATTCATGTTTAGTATGTACGTCAGTTTATCTTTCTCCTCTCTCGCTTAGTCTCATTCGAGGATGAATGTTCTCAAGAGGGAGATATTGTAATACCCCATACTTCTACCTAGCTTGAAATCATCCCAAGAATGTTAAAAACTTACTTCCAACAATACAAATTTCATTAAAATATATTATTGGGGTAGAAAGTTATGGCCGTTTTATAGTAAGTAGTCAAAACTACTTAGGTGCAATGATGAGTGCTAACAGACCATCGAGCTAGCGATGGACTATCCCCCAAACTATCGCAGTGTAGGTAGTGAGACCACCTTCTTCCTAAGGGCGATGGCTTAGGATAAATGATCATCGAGCTAGTGATGGACCATTGCCCAAGATGTCGAAGTAGAGGCAGTGAACCCCTATTCTGCCCAGGTGCGATCGTCAGAACTGACGGACCACTGACCCAGTGATGGACCATCATATCCACCATCGCATAGTTCATTCAGTTATTTTTAATCCATTTTAAAAGAGTATTTGGGTCTTTTTCCACCAGTTTTAACTCCTAATAATATCAAATCAAGGCTCATAAATTCATTATCCATCTACAACATCAAAATAGGTTTTTCTCTCAAAAATAATCCCCATTAACAAGATTCAAATAATTCTTCAAGAAACTAAGAGATTCCAAGTTCTTTAAGTCCAAGAACTTCAAGAAACTCACAACCCAGGTATGTCATCTGTTGATTCATAGGTCCCTTTCACTCATGAAGCTCAAGAATCTCTTTTTAAAATCCAAGATTTGTGTATGTATGAATGTTCATAACTTAAATTGAATTGAAATTCATGTACATGATGTTGTGGGGTTTTGGTTTATCTTTGGAATTACATATTCCAATGATTAAACCTAGGATGTGGTGATTTGCATAATAATCATGATAAACCCTTAAATTTATACATTGATTTATGTACCCATGATTATTAGATCTGTTGATGATTGTATAACTAAAGCATGCTCCTCATATGTTTGATCAAAATCCTATGTGAAGAAAAAGTTCCATACTAGTATGCTAATATGAAATCCCCAATCATGTACTATGCATGTTAAATGTTTGATAATATGTCTTAGTTAGTGAATTATGGATACATATGTAACCCTTGTGGTTCTTTAGAACTTCTACTTCATGAAATCTCCAACTTATTGTATTATGGATTATGATATTGGTCATGTATTCACAAAAGTCATGCTTTGTCAATTTCATGCTATCGAGTCCTGGGGGTACTTGTACACGATAAATAGTTGTGTGCCTAGAGCC
This sequence comes from Capsicum baccatum var. pendulum, assembly GCA_030864225.1. Classification (NCBI taxonomy): domain Eukaryota; kingdom Viridiplantae; phylum Streptophyta; class Magnoliopsida; order Solanales; family Solanaceae; genus Capsicum; species Capsicum baccatum. Next base: position 119,962,439 of record CM061553.1, read on the forward strand.
AGTGTCATGTTTTCAAGATACTCTCAGTCAAGCCATGATCATAGAACTTCAGTTAGTCATATGACTCAAGAAAACTCAGTAAACTCAGTAATCTCAAAAATCTTAGAAATTTAGTAATCTCAGTATTATTCCATCAGTCAACGGAACTTAGTTAATTCAGTTTAGTCTATTTCAGTTAACCATGTTTAGTATTTATTCAGATGGGAATAGGAATTAGCACCGAGAAAATCCAAGGATGGAAACACACACTGTCAGATGAGGGGGTGATTCTTAGAAGATATATTTGCATTCTAGAATAATGTAGCAAGCATAGGTTAAGACATCAACATTGTTAGATAAGGGTTGATAAGGTGGATAAGCACTGTCAAATGAAGGCCCTACCATTCTCTTTAGGGGACACTGTCAGATGAGGATTACCCGCAGCTTGTCCTTACCAGTGGTGAAGTATTGACATCTTTCCAAATAGGGTTATAGATTGGACCCTACCTTAGCTTGTCCCAAAGTTTCAATTACAGATCAGGACTATCAGACACAATCATTAAATCTTAGTAATAGAACTCAGATAGTTCTTTAAGATTCAAGATTGTCAGATACAATCAACTTAGAATAGTACGAAACTCAGCTAGTTCTATCCGAACCTAGAATATCAAATACAATCGCTAACTATCAGTCATTTCTGTTAAATAGATATCAACATCTCATGTTATCTGTACTCAGACTCAGTAATTATGTTATCACAAATTTAGTTATAGTTATTATGTAGTAATGCATGTATTCTCATGTTCATATTATGCAATTAGTTAGTATAGTTCATGCATATGAACCCTTTTACATTTAGCCTACTTCACATGCATACAAGTAAATTCAAACGTACTAACACATTTATGCTATGGTGTTTTATACCATAGGTTCAGAAGCACGAGCTACAGAGTATCAGTAGCATTCCAGTCTCAACAGTCAGAGTTAGTAGTGATTCCTCATCCTTTGAGGACATGACCATTAATTTATTATCTCATTAATTAATTTATTTAAGTAGTTGGAGTTAGTTGGGGATATGTCCCATCAACTCCTTATTCAGATAGTTTAGTCAGTTAGAGGTTTTTCAAACTATCATCTTCAGACAGTTTATTTTAGATTTTGTTTTGGTATTTGGATACCATAGCATTCAGAGATTATCTTATTATTTTTGAACCTTATGGCCTTACAGCCTTTATTTCTGCATCTATACAACATATTATGCAGTATTCAGGTGTAAATATCGGTCAAAAGTTAGCTTGTGGTCCTTTGGGGCATGAGCACTGTGTAACTTTCTAGGTACGAGATTCAGGACATTACATATGCTTATTTCCTTCAGTTTTCAAAGATCAACTTAAGCCTTTTCAATCTCAAACACGAAAACTAAGAAAAACTCATATTTTTCATAGAGTGTTCATTATTTTTGGCTCCAAAATTCAGCTTGATTATAAATTATTGTGTCTTTCAGGCATGTATCTCTTTCATCAATTAATTTTATGCAATATCATGTATATAATTGTTATACATGTGATTTTATTGTAGGATTTTGAATATGGGTTGAGGGGTTTTGAATGGTTATTACATGAATTGAATCCACACGGTTTTGAATTGTTCATGCTTTGTTCTTATGATTTTGAACTAAATAAATTCATTTATGTAGGAATTCAAATAGGTAACTTGGGTTTCCCTAAATTTTATGGTTCAATGTTTTGGAATTGAATTTAAACTCAAACCAACTTGTGAAATTGGTCTGAAACATTGATATACACATAAATTACTTCACTTTTGAAACCTTAGATTGTGTAAAGAGTTAATGAAACATTAATATTTTTTAAAGGCCTCGAAGGTCGTGGATTGACTTTAAATTTGATTTGGGGATTCATATAGGGGTCGTGGATTCCCCCAACATAGATGGGCGGATAGGGTTCATGCATTCTTTCATCTTACACGGATTAGCTTAAAAGCCTAATTCATATGTTGATGCCAAACCATTAATGCCTTGATAAATAACACATTGGATAAATGAATGGTTTTATATGTTTCCAGTATGGGGGTTTTCATAACTATGTGCATTGTTCACACTTGTTATATATGAACCTTAGATTGGCATGGGGTCATGGATTCCCTAGCCTTTCCTTATAATTCACTTGTTCCTATGGCTAATACTCACTAAGGCCCCTCCAGTAGGGGGAACCGAACCTATATAGCCCATGGGTGGTTTTAGAATGTTTAAAGCTACACAGTCTTGGTTAAGATTTTAAATCTCATGCTTAAACCTTATTCCCTATTCTGGCATCTCATTAATATGTATGCATATGGTTTTTGAATGATTTTGGACATGGCATTATTTTATCATATACCCTGAGTTATAGGCCCGCACTCACCCTGCCAACTATTCCCGGATGCATTATTATTTTATAATATATGATTGGATAATAACTTTTTACCCCTGTGACATGTTAGGTTGATTAGAACGTTCTTCGATCTATGAAGTGATGTGTCTTCATCCTTTGAAAAGCCATATAACTTCCATATACTTTTATTTTGACTCAGTATTTTTGGATTCTTTTGGTCATGGTCTGGGCATATCCCAACCTATTTGGTATTCTAGTTTTAGAGGATATTGTGGATAGATGTGGGTTGGTCAGTTATTGTATTTACTTTTAGATATTACAAATTTATCTATTCATCTTTTATTTTTATTTAATTGGCTTTTGCATTGTTATTGTTAATTACTATGAGCTCTTGAGGTTAGGTTAAAGGGGTGGTCTCCGGTCCATGGTAGACTTAAGATACCCATCATAACCAGGCCCTGGTTTAGGTCATGAAAATCTTTGTATTAGAGCCTGGTTTAGAGTCATGTTTGTGCATAAAGTCGTGTTTAGTAGAGTCTTTTTTATGTGTTTGTAGTATGTCATACATATAAGGATTAGGCTATAAGACATTTAGGAATGTTACCCTTTCTTGTGTTCTATTTTTGGGCTATAGAGTCAAGTATTATGAAACCTCTCTAACTACTGGATTCCTTGTATTTTAGATCATACCCTTTCAAAGATTTGATGATCATAAAAAATGCCGCTGCAAAATCTTTCCTACCTAAGGACAATGTGTAGGGGACACTACCTATGTATAAAGTGCAGAGCTGGTCTAGGATCCCTACTACAGATTGAGCCACCCCTCTTGGAGTTCCATAATTTTAGTACCTTCTTAGGTTTTTCTAGTTGATGATACTCACACCCCAACACCTCAGGGAGGCATCTCTAATGTGGTGTTTCGTCATTCCATCCATTTGCTTCCTTGATAATACAAGCCAAATGGTCGTCAAGTTTTTGATGACATCATTCGAGGCCAACACATAAAAAAACAAGCCTTTGTCCTCTCAAGAACCCATGTCAAGAACATCATAGAGCAATTCTGAGTATTGTAGGTTGTTTCAGGGCTTTCCTTGATGTCTACCCAAGAGTTCCAAGTGAAGAGGATCGATCGGGGAAGCAAAACTTGACAAAGCTTCACTGCTTCACATGGGCCACCAAGCTTGGGAAAAATTAGTCATTTATGTTAGGCTTATTTCCATCTTATTCCATTTGGTTTATGGGCCATTTTCATGCTCATTGTAATAGCTTAGCTTAAGACTATAAATAGATAGCCTTAGGTTATTTGCTTTCTTAGATTATCTTTGATATTGAATGAACTTTAATATTGAAAGAGTGTTCGTATAACTAGGGTTCAATATTTGCTTAGAAATGTGAGTTTTGAGGGTATTGATTCCCTCTTAGTCCACAAAAGAAATTGGTGTTTGATTCTATGATTTTTAGGGATATTCAAGTTTAATACACTCATTAGTTCTTAATTACTTGTAGTTTCTTATGTCAATTTATCTATCTTTGCTTTCTTGCATCTATTATCTTTTGCTTCTTTAGGTAGATTTCATCTTTTGTAGCTAGATCCGTATCATTTGGTATCAAAGCCGAGCTTAATTTCATCCCTACGACTTCAATGTTGGGTTTGTTATCTTGAAAATCTACAAAAAAAGAGTCAAAACCAAAAAATTACAAAAAAAAATTCTTTCCATTTTTACCCCTAAGCTGAGAGCTTAGGTCTTGGATTTTTTGTGTCTTTCATGTGTTTCTAGTGTCAGATCCTTGTTCCTTAACACTAATAGAGTCTAGATCTCGAATTAGAGTTTATTCTAGGTTTATTTGAGCCATCTACCATTATTGAGCTAGAGTTGAAGAAACTTAAAAGTGGGTTCTCAAATATTTAAGGTAGTTGTTGAGATTTGGACTTAGAAACGTGTAGGTTGAGTTTGGGAGTTCAAAGTGGGCTTGTAAAATTGCAAATCATCAAATTCTGAAGTCATATGCTTAGGGTTCAAGTTTGAATGTTCTTGGTGTTCTTCATCATCTTCATATATTGTTGAAGAAGATCATTAAAAAAAATGTCTGTTTGATCCAAAAAGAAGGTGACAGAAGGTTTTGAACTTATTTGTCTCAAAGAATATTCCAAGGATATTCCAAGTCTTTCAAATAAAGAAACAAACAAAAAGCATAAAAAATGGAATATTCTCAAAGAAGAAGACAAATGAAAGTAAAGGGGGGACCACGAGAAAATTCAAACTTTCTTGAGTTTGAAGGATCAATTAAAAGGCTCCAATTTTTGTATTCTTTTCTCCCAAAGTAAATTATAACACCTCCAAGTTGAAGATTTCTTGAAATTCAAACTGGAAACAAGAAATCTCTAAAACTCACCCAACATTCAACCTCAATCATGAGGTAGCCATGCCACTTAACCATCCATTTACCTTAAGCTCAAGTTTAGATTTTTAAGTTTCTTTTATTTTATTCTTTGGTTTCATTTCATGATTTTATTGCTAAATAAAAACTATTAATCACCTACTTAGTTGTGAATTAGTTTTGAATATGTTTCTATTATTATAATCTTTCTTTGTGTGCTTTATTCATTGTATATTCTTAGCTCAAGTTAGTACAAGATTTCTTTGAGTCACTCAAACTAAAATCCATTCCAGGAATAGTAGATATCATCCTTCAACTTTTCATGGATTATAATCCAACACTCAACACTTGTGAATCCAAGTTTGAGGCTAACAAGGTGTGTAGAGTTGTGAGGATACATACCTTTTTGAAGTAATATGCTTGCTATTTTGTAGGTGTTTATTTTATTAGGAAGCATGGATAACAATTCTAATAATACTATCTTGGCCACTCTTGAAGCTCTCCACTAAAACCTTGAAAGGCTACAAATGGATATGGTATCGATCAAAAGGGATATGTCATGGTTCCAAGGGGATATGTCTTTTATAAGAGGAAGGTTGGATCTCATGAAGGGTCAAAGCAACTCCAATCACTGCACTCCTAATATTACCATGCTTCCTTAAGTAGAAATGCTCATAACACTTCCACTACCATTACCCTGGAAACCTCCCACATAATGTCTAACCCACCAATGCCTCCATAAAATCTCACCACCCAAAACTACCACTTATACTTAAAGCCAAATTCCCATTAGACCACTTCATCGTCAGCTAAACCAAATCCATCAAGAAGAACTTGGAAACTAAATTCCCCAACCTATTCCAAACCCAAGCCCTCTATTGAAAGATCCGGTCAACTAAATGCCTCAACCGCCACTCAATCCAATTTCCTTATTTCGAGCTCCACTTAACCAAAACCAATCCATCCATGTAGAAGAAGACAGTAGGGAAGTAATAAAGAATTAAGAAGTTGAGAAGAGTGAAAGGGAATTAACCCTTGAAAAAAATAAGAACAACACGGCTCAAGAACAATAAGAGACGACTAGGATTGATGAGCCAAGGAATTCCTTGAAAAGTATAGACAAGGAACATTTAGTTGTGGGAAATGTCAAAAATAACTCCTTGTTACTAGATCGCATTGATACTAATATTTTAACCAGTATCAACTATTCTTTTGTGCAGTTATAAGAATGTATACTTCCAAAGGAGGATCAAAGAAGAGTTTCTTATGAACATATGCTTAATGATCTAATGGATTTATATACTATGCAGTCCAACTTTGGGAAGAGTGATGAAGAGATGAATCACGGGAGAAGAATTTACAAAGTCCCTCATAATGAGAGCTTACCAAAGAAGAAAGTGAGAGCCATGAAACGCACCAACGTAAAGGTCGTACCTCATATAAGCTACAAGGTAAGAATGCAATCTCCTACACTCCTATAAACTTAGAATGTTATAATATGGCTATTAGTAGCCAAGTGGGTGTAGTTGGTGGTTATCTTAGAGGAGAATTGCATGAGTCATGCCTTTGTGATACTCTTGGAATTGCTAGGTTTCATGAAGATCAAATTCTTATTATAAGTATGCAAGAACTAGTTGATCCTATAGATGACAAAGTTGATTCTTCTCATAAGAATGATTTGTGTTCACCTAGTCCTAGCAGTTGAAACTTTAATAAGGTCCCATTGTCGAGTGATGAGAGTAGTCATACACTAGTCGACCCTTTTAATAACCAAGGTGAGTCAATGTTGGGATGTGAATTTCTAACAACTATTATGGGTATGTATATTGATCAACTTACTCATGAATGTAGTCCACTACTTGAGCATGTGTATGTTGTTCTTGATGAGTCTCAAGTTAGTGATGATGTTGATAGAGTTGATCATGAGAATGGAGATAATTCTTTAACTATATTGTGTGATGGAGTCCTTAATGATAGTTTTGCTAAAGGATATCATAAAGATGGAAATATGATGAAGCATGACATATGTTTTAGTGAGAGTTAACTTGTATGCTTAAACACCTGCCCTTGGAATAGTGCACCTCTCTCAAACCAAGATATCTTGTGTAAAATTAATGATATCACTCTTTGCATAAAGCCTAGTGAAGTGCATGATTATGTGTTTAAAATGAAAGGTGGTATGCCTAAGAATCACATGTTATCCTATTTCTTGAAATTCATTAAGAATATTTGATTAATAAAAGATTATGCTAACCATCCTATTCTTGATAGTGACCGCTCACTTTAGGAAAATAATGATCAATTGGTTATATGACTTTAACTTGCTTGAATTTTTAAGAAACGCAATTAGTGATTGTTCTTTGAAAAATGAATTTTATTGTGATCCTTTGTATGACACCCACCCTTGCTAGATAAATATAGGGATGAATTTTTTGACCCATATGACAACTTAAGTTACGATCCCCTTGATTTTAATGGTTGTTTGTATCAACTGGAGAATTACTCCTTTAAAATTGATGGTGGTTATTTCTTAGAAATTACATCTACTTTTTCCTTATGTGTTTCCTATGTTGAGATACTCATGGAAATAATTTTGAAACTATTATTAAGTACATGCATAAGGACCCCATAGTTAAAGTTGATTTGGGTGACACCTTTCTCTACCCTCATTTTTCTCATAATATTTTCAATGGTAGTATAGAGGGAATGCCTAATATTAGGGATGGTACCATTGGGGAAAGAAATAATAGCCATAACCCATGTCCTTAGCTACTTCTCCCATTTGACTCTAGTCACCTATTGGGATATGGAAATTTCTACACATCTAACTTGATGCTTGGTCAAGATGACAAGAAAGGTTTTATTTTTAATGTTGGTATCCTTCCCTATGATGGAAAGTCTTTCTTGGGGATTTTCAATCCACTTGATAAACCTAAGTTGTACATGGGGGAAATTTTCAACAATGTTAAGTGTTCATTAAAGAAAAGGAGTAATAAAAAGTTTCAATAGAGTTCATCCTTAAGTGTTTCCATTCATGAAAAAGGTATCACTACTTTTAAGTCAAGGGGAGGGTTCCCTACTGAAAACACTTTAGATGAATTCCATTAATGTAATACCCTTCTTTGCGACTTGCATTTAATGGGAAACCCCTTTCTTAAGTGTGGTTTCATGATTGAGGACCCTATGAAAAATGTGTCATTGCCCTATTAGGGTATTGTGTATGTACTTCCATCCATATTTGACACGCTTGAGCTTAAGTTGGGGGGACCACAAATTGTGGATGCCAAGTTGAATTCTTATTTGTGGAAGAGTTAGGGGAAGTTCAAGGTTTCTTGTCCCCTTCATAAGGTTGGACAACTTGAACTATCTTGTGGTACCCTTGGGAGTATGGTTAACATCATTAGTAGAAGGAAACAAAGTATTTGGGAGAACTACTTGTCTTGGAATGGTTTTTTGCATAGTAGGATCTCTGTTCTCCCTAATTCCATGGCTCCATTGATGAAATTCCTTCCCTCAGGAAGGTGTTTGAAGAGGAGAGGTCCTACGTGTTTACAATGTCTCTTTCTCTTTTTTTATGTTCATACATCTTTGATGAGAATAATTTTGTTATTATCTTTCTCCATTACCTTTATGCATATGATGATATTTATAATCTTCTTGAATCTACATCGTATGTTGGCATGAATAGCCTAAAAGGAAGAGTCATGGTATGCTTAAAAGATTTGACTCTATCCTTGAGTGCATTGAGTGTAAATACTTTTATGACCAATGGCATCCCTTTTTTTAATAGCACCTTGGAGGAGACTTTCATGTTCAATTCCTTTCTTTACTACCTTTTTTCTTATAATGATATCCATGCAAGTCTTTGACTTGCTTTATTTGGAGGTAGGAAGTTTCTTGGATGTTCCACTTGGTTGGGTAATCATGCTACAAGGATAACTCTATGTCTTTGACCCCATAAAACCATTATGGATATGTGAACCATTGGTTCTATCAATCTTGGTGTGGTCTACTAAAGAGATGAAGAAGAAATTATGTATTATATCTCCTAAGAGGAAGATATTCTTACCTTTGGAGATTATTAATTCCATTATGACCTTTGTAGTTTAATTATATCTTGTTGTTTATCATAGAAACTTCCTTTGCGACATTTTCACTAAGCTTTTTCATGTTTAAAATAAAGGATCTGTGGTTCTATTTTAAGTTTATACCACCTTGGTATGCTGATCTAATTTAATTGTACTAACCCTAACCCTCATGCCGTGAGGATGTTTTGCTTGTTTACCCTCTCTTTTGTTATGAAAAGTGTGGGTTCAAAGTTAAATCCTTTTCAAGAAAGGGACAATGATACGAGCTAAATGACTATCATAGCTTTTGATGACACTATTTAAGGCTAACACATTCAGACTCAAGACTTGGTCATCTTGAGGACCCATTTTGAGCATACCATAGAGCAGTTTCATGAATGGAAGGTTGCTTGGGGGCTTTCTTTGATGTCTACCAAAGCATACCATGTGATGAGAATTGATCGGGGAAGCCAAACTTGACAAAGCTTCACCGCTTCACATTGGCTGCCAAGCTTTGGAAGAATTGACCATTTATTTTATGTTTATTCCTATCTTATTCCATTTGTTTTAAGGGCAATTTTCGAGCCCAGTGTAACAGCTTAGCTTAAGACTATAAATAGATAGCCCTAGGTTATTTTCTTTCTTAGTCTATCTTTGATATTCAATGAACTTTACTCTTGAAAGAGTGTTGGTGAAACTAGGGTATAATGTTAGCTTAGAGATGGGTGTTTTTAGGTTATTGATTTTCTCTTGGTTCACAGAATAAATTAGTGTTTGATTTTATGAGTTTTAGGGGTCTTCGAGTTTGATACACTCATTGGTTCTTAATTCTTTGTAGTTTGTTATGTCAATTTATCTATCTTTTCTTTCTTAAATACATTATCTTTTGCTTTTTTAGGTAGATTTCATCTTTGGTAGCTAGATCTGTATCATTTAGTTGGTGACCTCTCAGTCTCATCAGTGAAATTGTGTTGCTTCTATTGGTCCTTCTTTTAAGGTTACTAGAGTTGGTCAGTTCATGAAATTGAATCTCCCAAACCTTACTGGCTCTAATGTTGAGGTGGATCCTTAATAGGTTTGAGGATAAGATAGTGAATATATTCATAGTGATTCATGTTACTGATTCTGAGGGTTCGGAGTTTATTTCATACTAGTTGAAAGATGTCGCTTATAAGTGGTATGATGAGTGGGAGCAGTTGAGAGGTGATGAGAAAGAGCCATCTTTATGGGATAAGTGCAGGAGCCTTTCTTTATTATTTCTATCATTCGAAGCTGAGGGAAGTTAAGGAAGAGAAGTTTTTGAATTTAAAGCAGGGCAAGATAAGTGAGAAGGAGCATGCCTTGAAATTTTAGTAGTTGTCTTATTATGCTTCGGAGTTGGTGTCTACTATGAGCATGACGATGAGGAAATTTTCTTTTGGGTTTTCCTATGACTTAATATTGGAGTGTAAGGCTGCAATATTAAATAATGACATGGACATCTCTAGACTTGCGTTCTGTATACAGTAAGAGGAGGATCAAAAGACGAGACAGGCAGAGATTGGGGAAAGGTGGACTAAGAATATTAGGCATTCAGAGTAGGATACAAATAAATAGAATAGTGTAAAAGAGATGGTAGGCAATGGAGCAAGAAAAAGACTTGTGGAAATTCTGGTACATATTCTCTGTTTATGCTACTTATCCTAAGCCTTATGGAGATCATCACTTTCATGCTAACAGTACTTTTAAGACACAGGGTTCCTAATATCAAGCTAGTAAAGCTCAGTCGGTCCCATCATATCCTCCTTGTTGATTATATGGACAACATCACTATAATAACCCATACTTTTCTTAGTCCTATTTAGGTCCAAGTGTGTAAAGGGTCAACTTTAAAAGTGTATAACTCTTGGTATGAGTAGAATTTTTCCAGCTCTAGACACACCAAATTATATATAATTGAATCAGCTTTCCAACTATACCAATTTCACCTTAATCCGATAATCAGGTAAGAAGTTATGGCCCTTTTAGTCAAATACAGTAGAGCACCGCATCACAGTGAAGTACAAATTTGCAATTGTCTATTTTACAGTGAAGCACCACGATTAGCCCAGGTCGCGGTGAAGCCCAAAATCCTATTTGTCCTTTTATAGTAGCTCACTGTGATTGGCCAGTGTCACGCTAGGAATCGCTGTCGAGCATAGCACTGTGTCGCGGTTAAGTACAAAATGGAAGTCGTCCTTTTCCAGTGGTGCAATGCGATAGTGCTAGAGGGCAAAATAGCACTCATCCCTTTTCAAGTAATCCACCGCAATTGCTTCGCATCGAGGTGGGGCCATAAATTGGGATTTTAATTCCAAACTTAAAGTTTCAAAGGGCAATTTAGTCTTCTCCCAAACCCCCAATTCATGAAAATAGAGAATTAAACTCATTCTAAGCCTAATACGCTCATTATTCATCAAATAACTCTCTAAGAAAACCCTGGAACTCAAATTTCAATCCTCAAGAAATCCAAATTACACTATTTTTTCCAAGATAAACCCAAAATTCAAGATTCCCACTTCAGGATATTCAATAAACAATCTTCAAGAGAAAAAATAAGAACTCAAAGTTTAAGCTTTTTCATCTATTCACCAATTAAAGTATGTGGAGTTTTAAACAAGGATAGTTCTTTCATCCTAGTGCCCAAAACTAGTTTTTTTTGAAGTTGATTTCAAATGAATTTACACGAGTTTCAAATTAGGGTTCATACCAAGTATTGTTATTTGAATGATTATGAGATTATGACTGATTTAGATGTTGAATCACATGTCTATTTCCTTTTTTTCATGCGTATGAAATTAATTTCCAAATTTAGAATTGAATCATCAATACTTTTATTATCAAGCATGAACTTTGTGATGATTTGACATAAATTTGATTCATGGGTTATTAACCCCTAGTTTGAATGTTATATTTCAAGAATTACTATGCTTTGAGCATCCTATAATTAATTTATTTTTAGATTTTGATCAAGATTTGATCTTTTTGTCTTTGCTTGGATATGAAATCCACTTTATAGTTTCAAATACAGTTTAAATTAATAGATATACAAAATTGGTTTTCATTATAAACCTTTATACTAGTTTTTTTTAAGCGGATTTCCTACAGAATGAGTATACAGATTAAAGGGAGTAGTATATAGCACTGAGTTGGGCATTATCTCATTCCCCAGAACTATGAGCCAGTGTAGGTTCAGATTATTCGATTATTCCTATATCTATATGGATGACAGATACAGATGTGATTACTTAGCTTAGGTTATAATCTTTTGAAAGAGTATGACACCTCTCCCCAACATGATATTTTCCCATATGGAAAATAGACGTTGGATACAATGATAGTTCCCATAGTGTATGTTATTTAGAAGAACCTTTCTACAAAACGAATAATCCTAAGAGAAAAGAATAACAGAAAAAATTTTAGAAACTAAGTGTAAAGGCTCACCGCTTTGTTAAGATATTGCTTTACATAAGACATTAGCTATGAGTTTTTAGCTTTTGATTTACAAATATAAAATTGACTCCTTTCTACACTTATAAAGCATAATTTAAAGACAGAATATAGGTACAACTTTTAGAGCTAAGTGTTATGACTCATTAGACTTATATAACATGTTTTACTACTCATGATTATGATTCTCAACTTTAAGTTATTCAATATAATGTAAGTCATCTACACTTAGCATGCATTCTTTTACAAATTTATGATAATGTTGAGTTATTTTTTTACTTAAGCATTCACCCCCACATGATCAGTACATTACATAAGTACTAATCCACATATATGCCTATGTGGTACATTATTTAATAATGTAGGTTCAGGTGCTTAGTTTAAGCAGCGTGAGTGATTTTGAGCATATCCATCTATATCTCGATAGTTTGTGATTCCTCATAGTTTGGGGATCCATTTATTTAGTTTTTGAGCTTATTAGAGTAGTTGATTAAGTATTTTTAGTCAGTTTGAGTCAGCTAGGCGTTTGTCGCAGTGGCTCTCTAGTTATTAGTAGTAGAGGCTTGTAAGACTACATGTTATAATTTAGATTTCTAGTATTAATTCTTTAGACTCTTGAGTCTAGTATTTTCAGATGTTATATTTAGATAATTTTAACTTAACCCAGATAGAATTCCTTATTTTAGCTTTGATTATATATCAATATTTCCCTATTATGAGTTTTAGCTTTAGTAGAAGGTTATAGAGTTAGCTTGAGGCTACTTGTAGTCTTGAGCACCATTTGACATCTCAATCCAAGCTTTTAGGGTTCTAAAAACTTGGTATCATATCCTAAGGTTATAAGAGTCCTAGGGAGTTAGAAAAGCCACGTTACATAGAGTCTTGATCATAATTGGGAAGTGCGCCATATTTATGAGCAAGAGGCTGCAGGATGTTTTAGGAAATCATCTCTATCTTTCATGATCTATCGTGCTTACAGTGTCTCTATCAGCTTTTAACCCGTTCTCTTACGTGATAGTTGAATATGCTTTCTCGCTGAGCTAATGCACACAAAAATGATAACCAACCACCCTAGTCTGTTGATCCTCTGAATTAAAATATATCCCATGCTAAATTTTGTGCTGCCTTTCAGGCATTGGCCTAAGCTGTGACTACCAATAATCAGGGCAACCATCAGGCGGCAGTCCCATTTTACCAAAATAGTGATTTAGCAGAAGCCAGAATTCGTGACTTCATTAAAATGAATCTGTTTGGTTTCTTTGTATTAAAATAAGGTAAGGACCCACAACTTTACTTAGATAAGGTGAAAAAGATCACCCAGATTATGCATTTTACCGAGGAGGAGAGTGTAGAGTTGGTATCCTATAAGCTGAAGGATGTAGTTTATAATTCAGTTGTTATTTAGAAGAAAGGTAAAGGTAAGAATGGAGCTTCTATGAGTTAGTAGGTGTTTTATGATACATTTCTATATAGGTTCTTATTGTGAAAAATGAGAGAATCTAAGGTATATGATTTTGTGAACCTTAGGCAGGGCTCGATGACATCAAAGAAGTACTATTTTAAGTTCAATCTATTTTCTAAGTATGCCCCTAATACGATGGCTGACCCTAAGTCGAGTGTGAGTATGTTTGTTATTGGAGTATCTGGTTTGGTAGTCAAGAAGCGTACGACTACCATTCTTATTGGGTATATGGATCTTTATAGGTTGATGATTCATGCTTAGCATATTGACGCAGAAAATTTAAAGCAGAGAGAGAAGAGAAATAAGAAAGCTAGAATCGGACAGTTTGAGTATGTCTAGACAAAGTTTGGAGGAGGAAATATTTAGCAGTTTTAGAGTCGTTTGTCTATGCCAGCTCTATTTTCTGCTATTTCTCCCGCCCCTAGATCTATGCAAAAGCTTTGGGATAAGACTCCTATGTCTATATCTCATAATACTGTGAGTGGAAAGCCCAGTTATCCTTTATGTGCTAAGTGTGGTAAGAATCATCTTGATGAGTTCTTGTTGGGAAAGAATGGTTGTTATAGTTATGGTAAGTTGGGTCATGAAATCAAAGAGTGTTTGTATGATAAGAAGGGAAACGAGGATGCTCGTCCCCAGACTCAGGAAACTAGCACATCGACTCCCCTAGGTCATCTAGTCACTTTTCAGGGCACATCATCTAGCATCGGTGATGGTTAGTGCCAGAATTGGTTTTGTGCTTTATCATCCCTTGAGGATTTGGAGAGTTCACCCAATGGTGTTACTGGTATGCTTAGTATCTTTCATCTTGATATTTATATGTTATTAGACCTCGGGTTGAATTTCTCTTATGTGACCCTATTAGTTATAGTAAATTTTGAAGTAGGTCCTGAAAAGCTCTCTAATCCCTTGTTAGTTTCTAACCTAGTGGGGGAGTCATTTATTGTGAAATAGATCTATATAAAGTGGCCTATCACTGCATTTATAATATCATATTATCAAACATAATAGAGTTAGTTATGGTTGACTTTGATGATATTGTTGGTATGGATTGGCTTCATACCTGTTATACATCTATAGATTGTCGCACTTGAGTAATGAAGTATCAATTTCAAGATGAGCTAATTTTTCAGCAGGAAAGTAATTTAGTGTCTCCCAAAATTCATTACATATCCTATCTTAAAGCCAGTAAGTTGATCTTAAAAGGGTGTATCTATCATCTAGTTCGAGTCAAAGACACTAAGTTTAAGGATCCAACAGTTCAGTCAATCCATTTCGTCATTGAGTTTCCTTATTTTTTTTTTAAGATTTACCAGGGGTACCTCCCAATTGGGAAATAGAATTTAGTATTGACCCTCTCCCATATACTAAGCCTATTTCTATTCCTTCATATCATATAGCTCCATTTGATCTTACGGTTTTAAATAGTAGCTTAAATATCTCTTAGATAAGGGATTCATAAGGCCCAATATCTCTCCATGGGGCGCTCCAGTCCTATTCATGCGAAAGAAAGATGGTTCTTTGCGAATGTGTATTTACTATTGTTAGTTGAATAAAGTCAAAAAAAAATATAGTCTTCCTAGGATTGATGAATTATTCGACCATCTCCAAGGTGCAAGTTATTTATCCCAGATAGACCTTAGATCCATCTATCATTAACTTAGAGTAAGGGAATGTGGTATTTCAAAGACAACTTTCAAAACCCGTTATGGTCATTTCAAGTTTCTATTCATGTCCTTCGGGCTGACAAATGCCCCAACATCCTTCATGGACTTGATAAATATAGTTTTCAAATAGTATTTAGATATATTTTTCATAGTCGCTATCGATGATATTCTTGTCTATTCTCGCAGTGAGGATGATCTTGCGGACCATCTTAGAATTGTGTTGTAAACTCTTAGGGATCACTAGTTGTTCGCCAAATTGAATAAAAGTGAATTTTGGCTAAGAGCATTAACTTTCCTTGGTCATATAGTTTCCAGTGATGGCATTAGAGTTGATCCCCAAAATATAAAAGCAGTAAGAAACTGGCCTAGACATATCTCCTCATCAGACATTAAAAAATTCTTGGGTTTTGCAGCTTACTACAGATGTTTTATTGAAGGTTTCCGATCTTTTGCATCCTTTACATCTAGATTAACTCAGAAAAAAGTTACGTTATAGTGATCAGATTCCTTTGAGAAGAGTTTTCGTGAGTTAAAGACTTGACTCACTTTAGCCCCAGTTATAGCACTACCTGATAATACAGATGGGTTCGTTATCTATTGTGATACTTCTATAATTTGTTTGGGTTATGTTTTGATGCATAGAAGTAAGATTGTTTCCTATGCCTCTCGACAGCTTAAGCCTCACAAAAAGAACTATCCTACCCATAACCTTGAGGTAGCTACTATTGTGTTTCCATTGAAGATTTAGAGGCACTATTTGTATGGGGTGCATGTTGATGTGTTCCTGCATCACAAAAGCTTGAAAAATATGTTTACTCAGAGAGAGTTATATCATCATTAGAGAAGATGGTTAGAATTGTTGAAAGATTATGACATGAGTGTGTTATATCATCCGAGCAATGAAAATATTTTGGAAGACACCATTAGCAGACTGTCTATGGGCAGTGTTGTTCCTATAGAGAATGATAAGGGAGAATTAGTTCAATAAGTTAACTAGTTAGCTAGATTTGGTATGAGGTTTGTTGACTCAGCTGAAGGAAATTATTGGGGTCAGAGTACTTTGAAATCTTCTCTATTTTTTGAAGCAAAAGAGAAGCAGGATAAAGATTCTAGTTTGGTCAAACTGAAGGGGTCATCTAAATAACAAAAGGTAGAGGTTTTCTCCCAAATGGGAGATGGTGATTTGTGGTACCATAGTAGACTATGTGTGTCTTGTATTGATGATTTAAGAAAGCAAATTATGGCAGAAGCACATGGAGTGTGTTACTCTATTCACCAAGATACCACCAGGATGTACCGCAATTTACGAGAAATTTATTGGTTAAGTGGCATGAAGAAATATATGGCAGAATTTGTTGCCAAGTGTTCCACTTAACAAAAAGTTAAGGTAGAGC
The DNA here is from genome assembly GCA_030864225.1 of Capsicum baccatum var. pendulum. Taxonomy (NCBI): domain Eukaryota; kingdom Viridiplantae; phylum Streptophyta; class Magnoliopsida; order Solanales; family Solanaceae; genus Capsicum; species Capsicum baccatum. The sequence goes on from CM061553.1 coordinate 119,979,245, forward strand.
ACCAAAGACCTGTTGGGACATTGCAGGAGTTTGGTATTCCCACTTGGAAATGGGAAGTGGTGAATATGGACTATATGACAGGATTACCCCATTCGCGTTGACAACATAATTTGATTTGGGTTATTATAGACAGATTGACCAAATAAACCCATTTCTTTCCAGTTCATATATCCTACACAACTGTCGATTATGCTAAGTTATATATCAGAGAATTAGTTACATTCCATAGAGTTCCCTTGTCCATCATTTTAGATAGGGGTACTAAGTTTACTTCTCAGTTTTGGAAAGCCTTTTAGAAGGGTCTGGGCACCTAAGTTTATCTCAGTTCAGCTTTTCACCTACAGGCAGATGGTCAGGTAGAGAGTACTATTTAGACCCTAGAAGATATGTTGAGGGAATGTGTTTTTGACATCAAAGGCAGTTGGGATGACCATTTGCCGCTGATCGATTTTGCCTATAATAACAGTTACCATTCTAGCATTTAGATAGCCCCATTTGAGGCTCTTTATGAGTGGAGGTATAGATCACTAGTCAGTTGGTTAAAAGTAGGTGAGGCCACTTTGATTGGGCTAGATATGGTGTTTGAGGCTAGGAAGAAAGTTTAGTTGATTCGAGAGAGATTAAAAGCATCTTAGATTCATACAAAATCATATGCAGACGTAAGAAGGAGAGATATTGAGTTTAAAGTTGATGATCTTATTTATTTAAAGGTTTCAGCTAAGAAGGGCTGAAGAGATTTAGTAAATAGTGCAAGCTTAGTCCTCGATGTATTGGTCCCTAAAGGATTATGACTCATATGGGGAACATAGCATATGATCTTGAGCTACCTGCAAACTTATCATCAGTTCATCCGGTGTTTTATGTATCCTTATTAAAGAAGTGCATGGATGATTCAGATATTGTAGTCCCTCTAGAAAGAACAAATATTAAGAATAGCCTTTCATACAAAGAACTTCCAATAGTGATTCTTGATCACCAGAACTATAGACTATGAAACAAAGAAGTTCCCTTGGTTAAAGTTCTATGGCGAAATCAGTCAGTTGAGGGTGCCACTTGGGAATCTCCATAAACTTAGATTCATCCTAAGGTAACAGTCTTTCTTAATTCAGTTCTCTTCCAGCATCAGTTTCAGGTATATGATTATCTTCATGTAAATTCATGCATTTGCAGATTAGTTCAGTCACTCAGTATAATCTAGATTAAGTCTTGCAAATTTTGTTTCAGTTGTGCATGCCAGCATATAGTCTCAGTTCCTCGATATCCTCAATTTAACTAGCCTCATTCAAGGATGAATGTTCCTAAGGGGGAGATATTGTAATACCCCTTACTTTTCTTAGTCCCGTTTAGCTTCTAATATGTCAAGGGTTATATTTAAAAGTGTATAACTCTTGGTATGTATAGAATTTTCCAGATCTAGTCCCACCAAATTATAGATAATTTAATCTTCTTTCCAACAATACCAATTTCGCCTTAATCAGGCACAAGGTTAAGAAGTTATGGCACTTTTAGTAAAAAGAAGTAGAGCACCACAATAACAACGTCATCAGTAATTAGGCACAAGGTTAAGAAGTTATGGAATGTTTGGTAAAAAGAAGTAGAGAACTACAATAACAACCTCATCGCTGAAGTGCAGATTTGCAATTGTGTGTTTTACAATGAAGTACCGCAATTAACTCGCATCGCGGTGAAGCCTAAAATTCTGTTCATCCTTTTACAGTAGCTCACTTCGGTTGGCCAGTGTCATACCAGGAATCACGGTGAAGAAAAACACGCATCACAGTGGAGTGCAAAATGGCACTCTATATTTTCCAGTTACACAATGCAATAGCACCATGTCACGTCAGAGGATAAAATAACACTCGTCCTTTTTTCAGTAAGCCACCGCAATTGCATCGTGTTGTGGTGGGGCCCAAAATTAGGATTCAAGTTCCAAACATAAAATTTCAAAGGGAATTTAGTCTTTTCCCAAGCCCCAATTCGTGAAAAATAGATAATTGAACTTATTCTAAGCCTAACACATTCATTATTCATCAAATTACTCTCCAAGAAAAACCTAGAACTTAAAGTTCAACATTAAGAAATCTAGATTCCACCATTGTTTTTCCAAGATAACCAAAAATTCAAGATTCCCAATTCAATATAAAAAAGAAACAATCTTCAAGAGCACAAATAGGAACTCAAAGTTCAAGCTTCTTCATCTATTCAACAATTAAGGTTTGTGGGATTTTCAAAAATGATAATTCTTTCATCTTAGTGCCCAAAATTAGTTTTTTTTTTAAGTTAATTTCACATGAATTTACATGAGTTTAAAATTAGGGTTCATACCCAATATTGTTATTCGAAAAATTATGAGATTACAAGTGATTTAGATGTTGAATTGCATGTCTATTTCCATATTTTCATGCGTATGACATTAATTTGTAAATTTAGAATTGAATCATCAATACATACATTATCAAACATGAACTGTATAATGATTTGACATGAATTTGATGCATGGGTTATTAAGTCCTCGTTTGAATGTTGATATTTCAAGAATGATTATGTCTTGAGCATCCTATGATTTGTTTATTTTTAGATTTTGATCAAAATTTGATCTTTTGGTCTTAGCTTAGATATGGAATCCACTTTATAGTCTTACATATAGTTTAAATTAACAGATACACAAAATTGGTTTTCATTATAAACCTTTATCCTAGCTTTTTTAAAGTGAATTTCCTACAGAATGAGAATACATATTAAACGGATAAGTATTTAGTGCCAAGTTATGTGTGTCTCATACCCCAGAACTTTGATCCAACATAGGTTCAGATTATCAAGTTATTCCCATTTTTGTATGGATGCCAGATCCATATGTGATCACTTAGTTTAGGTTACACTCCTTGAAAAGAGTATGACACCTCTCCCTAATGCGACATTTTCCCATAAGGGAACTAGATGTTGGACACAATGATAGCTCACATAGTGTATGTCAGTTAGAAGAACCTTCCTACATAAAAGAGTAATCCTAATAGAAATGAGTAGCAAAACATCTTTTAGAAACTAAGTGTAAATGCTCACCGCTTTGTTCAAATATTGTTATACATAAGACATTAGCTAAGAGATTTTAGCTATAAGTTTACAGATATAACAGTGAATCCTTTCTACACTTACACAACATAATTAAAAGATAGAATATATGTACAACTTTCAGAACTAAGTGTTATGACTCACTAAACTTATACAACATGCTTTATACTCAGAATTATAATTCTTAGTTTTTAGTTATTCAAGCTAATATGAGTCATCTATACTTAGCATGCATTCTTTTACAAATTTATAATAATGTTGAGATATTGATTTACTTATGCATTCACCGCCACATGCTCAGTACATTCCATATGTAATAAGCCACATATAAGTCTATGTGCTGCATTATTTATTAATGTAGGTTCAGGTGCTCAGTTTCTGTAGCATGAGTGATTTCAAGCATCTCCATTTACATCTCAACTATTAGAGAGTCCTTATAGTTTGGGGTCCCAGTTATTCAGTTTTTCAAATTATTAAAGAAGTTGATTCAGTATTTTTAGTTAGTTCAAGTCAGGTAGGGGTTTGTCCCAGTGTCTCTCTAGTTATTAGTTGTAGAGCATTGTCGGACTTCTAGTTATGATTCAGATTTCAAATATTAATTATTCAGACTCTTGAGTCTAGTATTTTCAGATATTATATACTTAGATAACTTCAACTTAGCTCAGACAGAATTTTGCATTTTAGATTTGATTATATATCTATATTTCCCTATTATGAGTTTTAGATTTAGCAAAATGCTTACAGGGTTAGCATGAGACTACTTGTAGTCTTGAGCACTATGTTATGCCTCAGGACTAATTTTTAGGGAGTTACATTCACCGTGGTCAGTGTGATAATAGGAGGAATTAGTGTTATAATTATGGTCATCCTTGTCAAATGAGGCAACATTGTTCGGTAGATAAAGTTTCCACGGGAGCTAATAAGGTCCCGATTGCAACTTCTTTAGCTCTTGCATGAAAAACATGCTGCTTTTGGTAGTGGCACTAGCCAAAATTATCTCTATGCACTTACTAGCTTTCAAGAATATGAGGCATCTCTAGATATTATTATTGGCATATTACAACTCTTCTCAAGTGATGTGTATTATTTGCTTGATCTAGGATCTACACTTTCTAATGTGACCCATTATGTGGATATGAATTTTGGTTTTGGTATCAAAAGTATTTCCAGCTATTTTTTTGTGTCTACGCTGGTGGCAGATTTTATCTTGGCTAGAAAGATTTATAGGGGTTATGTGGTTCTATCTTCCATAGCAAGACTTTAGTGAATCTGATAGAGTTATATATGGTAGATTTGGATATGATCTTGGGGATGGATTTTCTTTATTTGTGTTATGTGCCTCTAGATTATAGGACTCGAAAGGCCAATTTTCACTTTCCTAATGAGCAAGTAATAGAGTGGGAGGGGAATTTCATAGTGCCTAAAGAGAGGTTCATCTATTATGTTAGAGCTCAGAAATTTATTTCGAAAGGGTGTTTGTATGATCTAGTTTGGGTTAAAGATTCAGACTTTAAAAATCTTTCATTTAAATATGCATGTATTTAGTGAGTTTCCTAAAGTATTTCTCGATGATATTCTTGGAATTCATCCTAATAGGGAAATAGATTTTGGAAGTGATCTTCTGCTAGATACTCATCTTATTTCTATTCCTCCTTATAAAATGGCTCAACCTGAATTAAAAGAGATAAAAGAGTAATTGAAAGATTTTCTTGATAGATGTCTCCTTTTCTGTAGTGTTTCTCTATGGGGTGCTCCTGTGCTTCTCGTAAAGAAGAAGCATGGGTCTCTTTAGATATGTTTAGACTACCGTTAGTTAAATAAGGTGATAGTGAAGAATAAGTGCCCCTTTCCTAGAATTGATGATCTTTTCAATCAGCTTCAAAGTGGTAGATTATTCTCTAAGATTGATCTTTACTTGATCTATCCTCAGTTGAAAAATTGTGAGGTTGGTATTCCTAAGACTACGTTCTAAACTAGGTATGGTAATTATGAGTTTTTATATGTTATTAAGGTTGACTAATGCCCCAAATACATTTATAGATCTTATAATTCAGGTGTTTAGATAGTTTTTGGACTTGTTTATGATAATTGTCATTGATGTTATCTTATTGTATATTAAGAGTGAGGAGAATCATATCAATCACCTCTGAATTATACTGCAGACCCTTAAAGATCAGAAGTTGTATGCTACATTTTCTAAGAGTAAGTTTTGGTTGAATGTTGTGACTTTCTTTTGTCTTGGATTTTTAGTGAGGGGATCAAGGTGGGTCCATAAAAATTTAAGGTATTGAAGAAATAGCCTAGACCTACGACTCTAACCGATATTAGGAGCTTTGAGAATTTATACGATAACATAACTTCTATGCTTATTTTGACCCTGTCCGAGGGTACTGATGGTTTTGTTGTGTTTTGTGATGTATCCTATGAAGGAGTGGGTTGTGTGTTAATGTTTCATATAAGGTGGTGGCCTAAGCTATTAGGCAGCTTAAGGTTCAGGAATGGAACTATCCGACTCATGATCTAGAGTTGGCGACTCTGGTTTTTTATTTTAATATTAGGTACCATTATCTATATGGAGTGCATGTGGATATCTATTCGAATCATAAGAGCCTACAATATGTATTCATGCAGAAAAAATTAAACCCAACACAGAGAAGGTGGCTTGAATTTCATAAAGATTACGATATGAGTCTTCACTACCATCCAAGTAAAGCTAATGTTGTTCTAATGCTCTCAGTAGGTTTTCTATGGGGACTTTATCCCATATTGATAAAGAGAAGAAATGGTTAATGAAGGACATCCATAGGTTGGTTAACTTAGAAGTTCATATTTTATCCTCTGAGGATGGAGGAGTCATTATTCAGGAAGTGGTAAAATCATCTCTTAGTGTTAATGTAAAGAAAAGCAATCTTTAGGTCCTATTTATAAAGATTAAGGATAACATGGGCCAACAAAAGGTTATGGCTTTTGAGATTATGGGAGATGATATTCTAAAGTACCAAGTTATTTTGTGTGTTCCTAATATTAATGGGCTACAAGAAAGAATTTTTATTGAGGCTTATTAGTCTTGATATACAATATATCTGGGTTCAACTAAAATATACCATGACTTGAAGAAGATCTATTGGTGGAACAATATGAAGAGAAATGTCTCACATTTTATTGTTAAGTGTAAGATTTGTCAACAAGTTAAGGTTGAGCACTTGAGGCCTAGTGGTATGTCTCAAGCGATAGAGTTGCCTATATGGAAGTGGGAGATAATTAATATACATTTCATTATGGGTCTTCCATGGTCTCACAATTAGCACGATTCAATTTGGGTCATTAAAAATAGGGTGACTAAGTATGTTCACTTCTTCCTGGAGATGTCCAACTACTTTGGAGGTGAACCTTAGCACCGCTTTCCACCCTTAAATAGATGGAAAAGTCGAGTGTACTATTCATACTTTGGGGGATATATTAAGGGCCTATGTGATTGATTTTAAAAGTAGCTAGGTTGATCATTTTCCTTTATTATGTTTGCATATAATAATAATTGTCATTCGATTATACAGATGTCTCCTGTTGAGGCTCTTTATGGTAAAAAAATGTACGTCTCCTACTGAACAGTTTGAAGCTAGTGAGACTAGGTTGTTTGGTCATGACTTGGTTCACCATGCCATGAGATTGTGAAACTTATAATGGAAAGACTTAACGTAGCTAAATGTCACCAAAAGTCTTATGTGCAGTGAGGCAAAGATAGTTGGAGTTTGAAGTGAATGATTGGATGTTCTTTAAATTATCTCCCATGAAAGGAGTCATGAAATTTCAGAATAAGAGTAAAATTGGTCCTCGTTACGTTGGTCCATATCAAATATTGAAGAGAATTAGGAATGTTGAATATGATTTTGACTTTCCTATGAGTTTCGATTCTATTCATCCCATGGTTCATGTGCCAATAATGAAAAAGTGTATAGGTGATCTTTCCTAGATAGTACCTATTGAGGATATTGGTGTTATTGATTCCTTGTCTTACAAGAAAGTCCCGATTGAGATAGTGGATAGTCATGTTCATAGATTGAGGACCAAGGATATATCTTTAATAAAGGTCCTTTGGATAAACCAAAAGGTAGAAGAGGCTGCCTAGGAAACTGAGGAAGATATGAAGTTCAAAAATCCATTCTCGTTCCCTGGGTTGGATGAAAGTGTTGAAGGTATGACTTTCGTTCTCCTCTTTTATGTTTTGATTTTTTTCATTTGATTCTGGTGCGTTCTTTTTATTCTAATGCTAAAGTTATCGTAACTCATTATTCGGAGATGAATAATCCTAATGGGGGATAATGTTAGCCCCTTAAAATTTCCATCATTGTATTTTTGACCTTCCTGTGTTTGGAATATCAAATTTTGACTTGAATTGTGTTTATAGATGTTAAAAGGGTGTTTGGGGAAGCTTTTGGAATTTTTGAAAATTGTTCAAGGCAATTTTGGAACATTGAGGCAGTGAGCTTCTGTATTTTCACTGTGTCATGGAGGTTACCCTCTACTTGGCGTGTCACAAAAGATCACCTTTGTGATATTGACGTGCTATACCAAGGCATAATTTTTGAGTAGTTTTGTTTTTATTCACTTGGGTTAGGGGCTTTGGGATCTTTTAACTCTTGGACGATCGATAAAGATAAAATGAGCTTATTTCGTTCAGTTATCAAAGATCAAATTACTCTCTTTCACTCTCAAACTAAAATCCCATAAAAAACTTAAAGGTTTCATAGAGAATACATTATCCAAGCTGCATGCTTCAAACTGATTATAAATTCTTATGTTTTTCAGGAATGTATCTCTTCCCTAAATTTATTTTATACAAAAGTATGCATTTAATTTTTATCCATATTATTTAATTTTTATTATGGGTCGAGGGGTATAGAATGGTTATTATATAAATTGAATCCCCATGGTTTTGAATTGATTGTTTATGCTTTATTCTTATGATTTTGAACTAAATGAATTCACGAGCGTTGGAATTTAAATAGGGAACATAGGTTTCCCCAAATTTTGATAGTTTAATGGTTTGGAATTGCCTTTAACCTCTAGCCAATTTATGATATTTGTTTGAAACATGGATATATATACATAAATTACTTCACTTTTAAAACCTTGGATTGTATAAAAGATTGATAAAAAGTAAATGATGTTGAAAGATCTAAAAGTCCATGGATTAATTTGAAATTAGAGCTTGGGACTCAAATGGGGGACGTGGATTCCCCAATATAGATAGGTGGATAGGGGTCATGGATTTCTCCATCTTAGATCGATTAGCTTGCAAGCCTAATTGGTCTGATGATACCAAACTGTTAATGCCTTGATAAATGTCTACTTGGTTAAATTGATGGGTTTATGTGCAACTGTTTTAATTGGTCTTAAAGGCATTTGTGTATCTCATCGTCCAAGGTAGTGTTCTTGAGTGGATCGAATCTAAAAGCCACATTCACCGGCATAGAGATATTCATAAATGTGTGCATAGTTCATACTTGATATATATGTACCTTCGATTAGCGTGTGGTCATGGATTCTCTCGAATTTCCTTGGAATTCTCTGGCTCGTACAGCTAGCTCACATTGGGGTACTTCTAGTAGGGTAGGCCAAACCCATACACCTCGTGGGTATGTTTAGGGCGGTTAAAGCTACACAGCGTAGGTTAATATTTTAAAATCTCATGGTTAAATCATACTCCCTATCCTGGCATCTAATTTATATTTATATATGAATGTATGTATATTGTTTAGAATGATTTTGGACATGTCATTATGTTATCTTATCTCCTGAGTTACATACTAGTTCTCAGCCTGCTAATCATCCCCGGAGAATACATTTTTTCATATTGTGACACTTCTTTTAACCCTGTGCAGCATTAGGTAGATTAGCACATATATTGAGTATCTGTGAAGTGGTGAGCCTCCATCCTTCAAAAGTCTTATAGTTTCCACATTCTATAATTTTGACTCAGTATTTTGAATTTTTTATCATGGTCGGGGCATGTGCTGACTTATTTCATATTCTTATTTTAGAAGATATTGTGGACAGATTTGGATTGCTTAATTTTTGTCTTGACTCTTAGATTTCATAGAGTTATCTATTCATATTTTGTTTTTGTTTAATTAGCTTTCGTATTGTTATTTTTAGTTACTAGTGTGCTCTTAAGGTTGGGTTAAGGGGGTGGTCTCTTGTCCGTGGTGAACTTGAGATACCCATTACCACCATTCCTTGGTTCGGATCTTCACAATTTTCTTGGATTTGAATCTTTTCTACTTGTATGCAGTATTAGAACTCGTCTCATCTCTATGTTTACTTTATTGATAGAGTAGAATAGGAAAACTAAATCAATAATAAGTCTTGGAGTTATCTTTATTTAGTTAGTCTAGAGCCAGTAAATGGGAATGGATACATAGTCTGTTAGATGATACATAAACTATTGATTCTGCATACCAAGTATCATAAAAAAGCACTATGTATGAAGACCTACGGAGTTACAAAAACATGGGAAACATATCTCCCATTTCATTATTCTCATTGATTTTCTCACCATAAATTGATATTTGCTTACTTTTTACTTTAATTTACAAATTGTTTTCTTGCTTTTTTTAATCTCCCCTTTCAGAAATAGTTAATTAATTAATTTTCTCATTTAAGTGTCAAGAATTGAAACATGTGACTTTCAGTGCTAGATTTCATTATTTCTATACTGCCCTTTGAGCAAAGTAGAAAATTAAGGAATAAGTTAAGGGTGTAGATCATAAGTTCGAAGTGGAAGGAAAAATAGGATACAACCTGACTAGTAGTGTAACTTCTTACTTTCTATTTTTTTTATAATGCCACTTTTTTTTTATTTTGTTTTGTTTTTGCAATTTTAGGGAAAAGATGAGTAGCCTAATTTTAAGCTAAGGGACATTTTGAGCTTAAGCATGAGGTGAGCATGATCCTATATATAAATTAAAGAAACATGTTACTATCTAAGCCTTAGAGGCCTCACAACGAATCTTTAACCCTTCTTTTACTTTATTTATTACTTTGGGGGCAACACATAATTTTAAGTGTAGGGTGGGATATCATCCAATATTGATTAAGGGTGAAGTATGCTAAAATATTTTCTTTTATTTATTTATTTTAGCTTTAAAAAAGTGAAAAAAATTAGAAAATTCCAAAAATACAAAACAATTTTACTTTTATTTTTTTTAGATTAAAAAAGTTTTTGTTCATTTTAGTTTTTTCTTGCCTTTAGTTGAGCATATTTCGGACCCCTTGATTTTTCTTTTTGTTTTTTATTTTTGAGGGGAGCTCTTTGAATCAATATTTTTTTTAGGGTTTTTTTTTGAGCATTTTTATTTATCTTTACTTGTGGTTTTTGTTTGGAGTGAAAAGAAAAAACATTTTACTATTTGGTTGAAACTAGAAATTTGGGCTTAATCTTGAATAATACTTTTCTATGAATGTTTGGGTATAAAATAAAATAATAGACTTTTTGACACCTAGGTTCATGATTGTGACTCTCTTTATAGATTGTTCTGATTTTGTAGTTTGGTATGACCATATCTATTTGAAGTGAAATTGATCTATCTTGATTGATACTTGTGTCATGTGTAGTTAGAATTTTTTACATATATTAAATATTTTGCATCATAGTCTAAATCTTGCCCTACATTTTATTGAAGTGAAATAAAAAGTATTTGCAAAGTTTATAATATGATAATAGGTTTTCTATGATATGTGTTGTAAATTTTTACCTTTTTAGATATTATATGACTAGTTATCCCCTTTGAACTTGTATCATTTTTTATATAGCCGTAGTTTTATCTTGATCCTTTTTTTTGAATTCTTAATTTTTTCACCCTACTTTCTTAAGCATTGTTGCATAGACTGTGTTGAAATTGTGAAATCTGAACAAAGAGGGTGGTTGAGTGTAAAAGATGATCAATAATAACTACAATTTGATTAAAAGACCCTCTTTGAAAGAATGTGACGTGCCAAACAAAGTGGAAAATATCTTGGAAAACATGATTGAAGTATTCATGATAAGATGTGAATTACTTGTGAAAAGAATTGATGAAGAGAGGGCTAAGAAAAGGTGATGAAAATAATGGATGATGGAATTTACATAGTGCATATTTGCTTAGAGAAATTTAAGTCACTATTATATGTTTTTTCTACCTGTAGCCCAACAAACATTACAATTCATTATTGTCTTATTTGATTCTATTCAAACATTCTTACTTAGTAAAGATGTACATAATAGGCAAGCATTTGGTTTTTTGTGCATACATGTGTATTATTTGTGAGTGTGAGGGTTGTTCTTTGATGTTAATCCCTTAAATTATCTTCAAACTTTTGAATTAAGTACATCAACTATTCCTTCTTATGAGGGAACTTGTTTCATGGTAGATAGGTGATGTAATTAGCTTTCTTTGACAAGAATAGGTAAGAAAACATAAATTTGATTAGTTAGAGTCCATCATTGAGATTAGGTGGTTAGAGGTTTGTTGTTTATTTGTAATTATTGCATAATAATCAGAACAAAATGGTATAATTGTTTGAATCAGCCAAAGTAGTGGTATTTCTAGTTTTTTTAATTAAAATGAGCTTTAAATTATGCTTAATGACGGACAAAAGTTCAAGTGTGGGGTATTGATGTGAGACCAAAATTACACATATTTAGTGATTATTTTCGTAATATTTAGTATTTTTACTTGTCATTTTTAGCATTGATTTTATGAATTATGCATAATATCATATTTTTATTTTTAACATTAAATTTATGTGAAAATAAAGAAATTTAGAGCAAAGGTGAAATTAGAATAAAAAGTTTATATAAGAAAATCAAGCAGACAACATAATGGATTAAATTTTTTACAATACTAAATTACTTACATTTCATTAGAAGTAAAAAATTTTACTATTGGTATTCCATTTCCATAGCTTGGAGTAATTATTTTGTATTACAAAAATTCAAAAATGCAGGTTTCGTTAAAAGCAATAGAAAACAAAAAAGTTTTCTTGCAAGACATCCTCAACTGAAATTGGTTTTGTTGTATGACGCCCAAAGAAAACACAAGGTTTCAGAATCCAACTCATAATCTCTTTCACAAAATTTCTGACCATTTTGTCGAATTAAAATTTCTAACCATCCCATCAAATTAAATTTTATAGATTTGACGAATAGTTCCTATCATTCCATTGTTTTCTTTTCAATGAACAATGCATTTTCTATTAAATAGTACATTTTTCGGTGATCAAGTTAAAGGACGGTATCAATAAAAGATAAAGTCGAGGACAAAAATTTTGAAAACTAATTTATCAAGTTGCCAGAATTCGATGAACCTATTGACGAAACATCCTTAATTCATCTTTTCCCCGGACCAGGTGCATTTTTTTTCATCTTTTCTAGTTTATTTTGTCTAGGTTTCCTGACTATTGGAGGAGGATAAGTCCTGTCGCATTCATTATCTGTGTTTTTGGTCATTTCTTTCTTTGGTTCTTATTTGAATATCTTGAAAGTTCTTGTGGTATTAGTGATTCTTGTTTCTTTGTTACTTAGTAAGAGTTAGTTAAGACTAGTATATCAATTTACTGGGGTACGCATTGTTATTTTTACCAGTTCTTGGTGTTACTTTCTAAAGTTGGACAGAGTTCTTATGGGTAGTATAGTTCTTATTGTTAATTGTTGTTTATCTAAACTTTTGTTATAGTATATTGTTTTTGCTTCTTTTGGTATATACAGTTGATAAAGATTTTAACAATTATTATATTTGTATCTTATTAGCCTTACCTATCTGTTTTTTAGCTTTTCCAACTTGCTCGTATTATTTTATTCTCTTATCTGATTAAGTAGTTAATGCAGAGATGAATGGTAGCTAGGGTTATGACACAGGATGAGGTTCGGGTTAGGGGCTAGACTAGGATTTGGAGTAAGGTAAGGGTCTTGTTTAGCTGATGGGTTAGGATCGGGTTTGTAATGTTAGGTAGGACAAGGAAGCTTCCAAGTGAAAGGTTAGGTCTTAGAACATAGGAAATATTTAGGGTATGTCTATAAATCTCGTAAAGATTCATAGTAAGAGGAAGATTAGTATTTCTTATATCCAGGACACCAAATAGGTAGGCCTAAGGCAAAGGATGTGGACATGTATAAGTTATGGTACTTAGGTAGTATGAGGCATAGGAATAGGATAGGTATCTTAGTAGATATAGATATTAGGGGCAGGTGGTTGAGGATATATTGGTTAATGATATGTTGATGTCAATTAAGATTATCATTGGAGGATCTACATTAAACAATTAGTGTCTATGCACTTCAAGAAGTGTTAGAGGAGTAGGAGAAGAAGAGCCTTTGGGAGATTTTGGATGAGGTGGTGAAAGGAATTTCGAATACTAAGAAGCTTTTCATTGGAGGGGATTTCAATGGGAATATTTGGTGTTTATTGGGAAGTTATAATGATATACATGGAAGTTTCAATTTTATGGAGAAAAACAAAGGAAAAGCTTTACTTTTGGATTTTTCCAAGGCATTTGGGTTGTGGGTAGAAAATTTGAGCTTTTCAAAGAAGGAGAAGCACTTTATTACCTTAAGTAGTTCAATGGAAAAGACCCTGATAGACTTTTTGGTTCTTATGAAGAGTGATAAAGCGCTATGTAAAGACTATAACATCATACTTAGCAAGAATCTTTCGACCCAACATAAGTTGTTGGTAATGGATTTAGTAACCCAAAAAAAGTCAAAAAGAAGCGGATATGAAGGATCGACCCAGGATTAAGTGGGGTAGTTTGACTTTTACTAATGTTGTGCAAATAGGTTTACTACTATGGGACTTGGAAAACTCAGAGCGATGTCATGATTATGGGTATTGTAGGTATATTAATATTGAGTAGGTCTAAGGGTCTATTCGTAGAATATGTAATGTTAGGGTGACAGGGACAAAATTCTAGTATATTTTTGGAAGAGGACTGGCGAGGTAGGTTTTAGTGTCTAAGAAGGTTGTTTAACATCATTTTTAAGGTAGTGAAGATGCCCGAATCTTGGAAATGGAGTACGATGATTGTGTTATGTAAGAACAATGTGGATATTCACAGTTGCAACAACTATAGGGGTATCAAGTTGTTGAGTTATACCATAAATATTTGGGAAAGGGTGGTAGAGTTGAGGATAAAGAGGATCGTGACTATATTCAAGAATTCATTTGATTTGATGATAGGTCACACAACTACTAATTAAATTCAGCTTATGTGGATATTAGTGGAACAGTTTAAGGAGAAGAAGAAAAACTTACACATGTTGTTCATTGATCTTGAGAAAATGTATGACAAAGTCCCTAGGGAGATTCTATGGAAGTTGCATTAATAACCCATATCCAAGATTCTAGTTAACTATTACCTTTTTAGTCTTGAGTTATTAGATGTTAGATAAATGGTCATGCCCCACTACACCGTACTTTTGATATAGGATGATCATTTCCAAAAAAGCTCAACTCACAGATCGAATCCTCGAGGAGTGAGTCTAGTCTTCAAACTCTATAGGTATTAATAGAGTATAAGTGTATGAACATAGTTCAAACAAAATGATATGTCTGAATTAAATTGGTAGGGTGGTGGTTTGGAAAGCTATTTTACCAAAGTCTATTCAATATAACAAATTAAATGCAACAATTGTGATTCAAATTTCAATATGAGACAAGCCTTGGGATTATGTCTTCCTAGGGCCAAATAATGCATGGGTTCATGATAATTGAATGCAAATTCTAGTCATTAACCACATGGGTAGGCTAGGTTAGGAATTCTTATTTCAAGTTTGTCATCAAACCCTCAAGATTACATCCATGGACCTTTTCGGATAGATCATAGATGTGGCAATCATATCCACCTAATACCTCAATTGGGAATCCCTATTTCTAGGAAGATGCCTAAGACCTAGCTAATTCTCAACTTACCCTTATTTATAAGATAGTGAAAAGAGAAAAAAGTTATCTCATTCATACCATCAAGTCATAGTAGTGTGCACGAATTTTTGAAGTAAATGAGTGAAAAATTCACTACTCGTCAACACGCGCAACTTAAATCTTCACTTGTCCTCTAGCAACACTATGTGTTACTTAATGATATCATGCAAATTTAAGCCCATTTATACAACCAATTTATTATAAAGACTTCAAACTTGATTAACACCAAAAGTAGCTCTTAACATAGGCAAAGTTATTCTCACACTTCCCCTCGACATGAATTACCATTTCAAAGATACAAAGGACATTAATGAACAATAATGCAACAAACACTAACACTCTAGAAGCTACTACCTATCAATAACAACTCCAATATACTCCCTTGCCTCATTTTTTGGAAAATAACAATTTCACCCACCCCAATTAGTCTATATGCCGCTTGACAATAAGGAAATCACACACATAAAATTATATACTATGCAATTAGGGATTTAAGTGCAAATACACATTCTCACCAAGACTCCCTCAATACTAACATGTACCATACCATATGTTTTCCGTTATTTTCAATCCCCACTATATAAATACACTTGGTTGGAGATCTCGAAGGACTTTTAAAGCTTGTAACATAGGTTCGGGGAAAGGGTATGATATAATTTAGGGACAAAATGAATAGACCCTTCTTTAACATCTACATCTCACTATTTTAACCCATCTTTAGACCTTGGATTTCTTCATTTATTTCCAGAATTCACACATGCCTACATTATCTACCTAGATTTACCTATCTCTTTGAAAGCAGTTACTTTTCAGCAATTTCTATTGTTGTCTCATGCTATTCCTTAATTTTACGTATCCTTTCTTTTACAGTTTTTCATTTTTTTCTTTCTTTGCCAAGCATCATAGGCATACACTTACATTATCATGGCCCAAGGTCATCTCTTCCCAACTTAGCACCCCAACTTAGGCATTTAGACTAAATTTTCTTTTTTTTTAGTTCAAGGAAGGTAGGGTTCAAAAAAGGGAAAAATTTTAATGGTACAAGTCTTGTAATGTGGTTCCCAAAGAAAGGATTGAAGGCTCAAAATGGGTAACTGAAGATACTATTCTACGTATGGTTGGGCAATTTAGGCTAAAGTGGGATCTAATGTTCACCAAGAAGGCCTAACATCATCTCACCAACAAAGTATAATCACAATTATCCTTGAGAGACTAACAGGGAAAGTTCTGGGTATTAGAAGTATGCATAAAATTTATATAATTTTGCAAACCTCAAATGGTATGAAATTTTTTTAAGGATTTTCAATTTCACTTCCTACTAGAGAAAAAAGGGAGTATTTACCTGTATCTAAAAGAAAAATTTTTTGGAGTCACAAAAAGAGGTAAAATACTGTTACAAAATTATTCACGTCCATACCCTTGGTTTTTGAAAATTTTTGTATGAAGAGAGTTGTTTGCATTACATTTTCACCATGCACAATTTGCTATTTATGGCACCAAACCAAGACATTGTCACACATGTTAGCTTTAATGAGTGAAAACCATATGGCTACTTAGACTTTACCATAGGTATAAGTCCTATCCCAAATCCAAAATTCCACAGGTACTTTGATTTACCTTGAATTTATAGATCTGATGCTACGGGTACTCAGACTTCCCCTGTATCCATGGATTAAAATGCAATCATGAAGATTTTACCTTAAAAATATCTTCTCTCAATATGTCATAGGGAATAGCTCATCTAATATCACCATATATAAGATAAATATAAAGTAAAAATCTAAAAATGAAACAAACGACTAATCCATGAAATGTGGGCACCATCACAGTGCCCGAATATTACAACCTAAAAATAAAAATAATAATCATCCAAATTGATATCAAAATATCCAAAAATATCTCAATAATATAGACTAAATAAATGAATACGGAGACAGGAATCCCCAACTAAAAATCTTATAGTAAACTTACTGCATAATCAATAAAGTATAAAGAGAGAAAACGGGTGCTCCATGTAACCTCATCAAGAGTTGTTGTCTCCCTCAGACTCCACATCATCTCTAGCATCATTAGAATTGGACTACTTAGCTGGGCCCTCATCATCACTATTAACATTGTGTGAAGGAAGTCTGCCTCTGGGTTTTAGGACCTTTCAAAGGCCCTTCACCCCCTTCCATATCTTGGTGAAGAATTTGTCCATCTTTTTCTCCCTTTTTTTCATATTTTAATTTTAGTCCCTTATCTACCTATGATACTCTTACAAAGATGAATAGGCCTAATAAATCTTAGTAATAGTGGCTTCCTACATCTTCTGATCCTCTAAGTTTCTCTAATAATCACACTAAGCCACATAGGAATGTCGGGTGGTGGATGGCTCTCCTGATCCTTGAGGCAACCCCTCTATTAGATACTTTATCACGCTCATCTCTATTTATATGTTATTAAAGAAGCCAATTGTGGATATCCTGAAAGAATATATCTACACATGTCTACTTTCCCATGTCGATCTTCCTCTTCTTTCTCTTGCCCGGTGCTTCCTTACCCTAAATCTTGAGAGGATAAATAGGGTGGTTTGAGTGAACCCAAGTATCTTTAATGTATTTTTAAACCCTTCCTCTCTTTTACAAATTATTAATTAAATAAAGTAATAAGAGATGCATAACACATGGCTTTTGAAATACTTTATGTCTAAGATCACAAGCCGACCAACATTCAAAGGAATGTTGTCTATTATACAAGCAATCATTCACGCTCTCATATATGGAACAATAGTCATGTATGTGCATAGAGAAAATAGAAAACAAAAATGTAGAGCTATATCCTCGTCTACACTATGAAATAATTCATGGATATCCCTTTCTAGGTT
Organism: Capsicum baccatum var. pendulum; assembly: GCA_030864225.1. Taxonomy (NCBI): domain Eukaryota; kingdom Viridiplantae; phylum Streptophyta; class Magnoliopsida; order Solanales; family Solanaceae; genus Capsicum; species Capsicum baccatum. Next base: position 119,997,134 of record CM061553.1, read on the forward strand.
ACCGCCCAAGGAACTTTTCTTCTAGGGAACATGTAATACCCCATATTTTTGTGCTATAATTTAACCGTCGTTTCTACGCATCTAAACTCTAATCCAAGTGACTCTCAAGTGAATATAGCTTTCATGATTATTATCCTAGTCTATGAAGTAGCTTTTAGGTGAAAAATGTTCATAGAAATGACTTAGAAAAAAGTTGAGCTAAGACCAATTGACTCGTCCAAAGTTTGACATTCGATTCTACAAGGGTCTACTTCAAAGGATTATAACTATTTATATACATTGAATTTTTCATCCCAAGACCTATCAAATTATATATAATTGAATTAGATTTCCAATGATACCAATTTCGCAAAAATCCAATACCCGAGCGAAAAGTTACAACCCTTTTAGTGAAGAGTTGTAAGCCAGGGTGATTAGGCCTGTGCCGCACGCAGATTGCATGCCAACACTATTTAAGACATGAATTTCAGTTTTTTATGGTTGTACGGGCGTTTTGGTCATTCCCCCTCACCCAAAATCCGTCCAAAAACTATAATAAAGCCTATTAGAAGCATTATATGTTATATTTCATCAAATTTCCTCAAAAAGAAAATCCTAAGCTCCTACATCCAACTTCAAGAACCTCCAAAGTTCACCACTAATTCTACAAATTTATTCAAGATTCCAAGTTCCTAGTTCAAGAACTCCAAGAACTATCATTCAAAGGAACGATTAACTTCCCAAAAATGAGTATCCATCTAAAGTTCATCATTCAAGGTATGTGGGGTTTTTCAACCGGAACACTCTTTCGTTCTTGTGCTCAAATTAATTTTTCTTTTATGAATATACATAATTTTACATATTTTGATATGAATTTGAAGCATGAATATAAACCCTATATCGTTTTACATGATATTATGATACTCTCTATGTTTTGGAAGTTGAATTGAATAAGAATGATCACATTTTTGTACATAAATCTGAATTTTGAAGATTTTAAAGTAAGTTATATAGATTTTTTATGAAAAGAATGAATCTTGAGAAAATTTAATATGATTTTGATGTATGAGACCTTGAGTCCTAATTGGGATTATACTTTGAGAAATTATGTGCTAAAATCACAATGATATTTGAATCCCAAAGCTAATTTTCTTTACCAAGATGTATGATTATAATGCTGAAATTTTAAGTTTTAACTGATTATTATTGTGCTTATGTCATAAAGTATGAAACTTTGGAAGGTTTTATGGTGATATTGATGTATGGGTTCTGGAACCCTATTTGAGATTATTATTTTGAGGAAATCATGTGTTATAAATACCTTGAGTTTAAATAATTTGAGATGATAAAGAAGCTTGGACCTTTTGGTCGTAAAAAGAGTTGTTTTTGAAATCGAGATGAGAAAAGAAATCCGTTTTTATTGATTTATTATGAAAGGGGTAGCATGATGGCTCCTGTTGTAAACTGTTGAAATATTTATTAGTGGATTTTCTTTTAAAACGATCTAAACTAAGTCCGGGAGTAGTCTTTAGCACCGAACGGGAGGCATAGTAGGATTGGTACACTCCTAGAACTATGTGCTCCCATAGGTTGTGAGCTTGAGGATGATTTATATATAGTGATCACCAGTGAATAAAAGATTATGGTCCTACTCCAATGGCAAGGATTGGATAGCTCTACCCAATGTGGGTTGGACATTGGACTCTATGTAGCTCACATAGTTTATGTCGGTTATGAGAGACTCCCAATATGTGTGTGTGTACTCTTCCATCTGAGATGAAAACATATTTGCTTAAAAGGCTAAGTTTGAGAAAGTCATTATTCTTAAAAGATTTAATGAATATATTCCAAAGAGAATTGACATGAGATTTGATTGTTTTGATGATTTGAAATTGAGATGAAAGTGAATTAAGAACGTATTTTGATGACTCACTTTTTTTACTTTACATGTATTATTCATCCATGATTTCGATGATTTAATTCGAGCGAAGTGAATCATCTATATCATCATGCAAATTTTTATAAACTATGATGATATTAAGATACTATTTTATATATGCATTGCACCCCATATGCTTCGTACTTTTCCGTGGTACTGACCCACATATTTGTATGTGGGCTACATTTTCTCGAAATATATGTACAAGGTATAGTTGCACCTTCAGATCCAGTTTGTTCGTGGTATCCAGTCAGCAGGTGATAAGTCTTTTTTATTCAAGGGCTTGGGTTAGTTATGCAGAGTTTATAGTGTTGTATTTTCTTTATTCAGTCGAATTGAGTTGGGGTAGTCAGGAATCATGACCCGGCTACCTATAATCAGTACTAGTAAAGGCTTCATAGACAGTCAGTAGAAGTTGATGTATTTCATTTCAGTTTTGATTGCAAAGGCAAAATTATAATCCAATAAAATTCTATTTTTATATCGATCAGATTTAGAAAAGAGTTAATTTCTGCTGATTTTTATGGATTTGTAGTTTTGTTCAGTTGCTTATGAGTTATTCCAGTAGAAGGGTTAGCTTGGGGTCACTTGTGACCCTAAGCACCGTGTGACATCTCGGGACCCGATTTTGGGGCATTTCAAACTTGGTATCAAAGCATAGAGTTTAAGTGTCCTAGGGTGTCTATGTAGTCGTTTCTAGTAAAGTCTTGTGGAATAGTACGGAGACGTCTGTACTTTTCTTCGAGAGGGTAAAAGGCATTTAGGAAATATTTCCCTTCTTTCAAGTCTAAGATCGTGCTAAAAAAAGGTTCTCCAAGAAGCTTGTATAGATTATCATCTTATTCTATTCTGGCCAACTCTACCTTATTTTCAAGGTATTAGAAACAGTTAAGCTTAATTCTCCATAGATAGTTATGGGATCGTAATAGAGCTAGAAAGTATCTTGTCAGTACTTTTGAGTTCTGAAGATTGAAGTACTTTATTCATGTTCATAAAGGTCATGAACTAAACCTAAGTTAGATGTGCTTTTAGATTCGTCCTCAGAATCTACAATGTTAATCTATACTTTTCCCTCTATGTATAATTCTTGAGATAACATGATTTTCAAGCTGTAGTTCTTCCCCAGGTAATGCTTCTATATTTTCTAGCAGAAATTTCAAAAGTTACACAAAGGGCTTGAGAGGAGCTCTCCAGTGTGTTAAGTTCCTTAAGTTGAAAGTTATGCCCTCATTTTTATAAGTTATTGAATTAAGAAAGAGTAAGGTGTATCTTAGATCGTTGAATGTTGTGTGTCAAGTTTCTATCTCTTGTATTATGTAATCTTGTTATCATTATGTTTGTGAAAAATAAAAGTCTAGTGAAGCCGTGTAGGGCTCTTTCGACTCACTCGCATAGCTTCTTTGTTATTTATCTTATTTTCTTATTCAAAATACAAATCAAATTCTAGTGAAGCCGTGTGGGGGCCTATTTTGATTCACTAGTATAGTTACTTTGTCATTCATATAATTTTCTTGATCAAAACAAAAAACCAAAGTCTAGTAAAGCCGTGTGAGGCCTATTTCGATTCACTAGCAACTTGTTATTTATCTGGTTGTTCCTGTGTTAGTTGAAAGTATGGGATTTGAAGTGTAGTAATAAAAAAGGTGGTAAGGGTGATTTATTGAATATTTATAGCTGCAGTTTTGCTTATGATTAAATTAGTAATGAAGTGATATACCCTTCTTTTTTAGTTTAGTAAAAGTTAGAGGAGGATTTATTAGTTAAGGTGTATTGTTGTTTGCTTGGGTATGGAAAGAGTTATTAATGGTATTTGTGGTGTTAGAAAAGTATAGGTTATTGATGAAAGTACTTGGTGGATGAGTGTTGTTAATTTAGGCTTTCCTGAGGTGGAAAGAGGGACTTTGGTTGAAACTAATAGAGCTATGAAAGAAGTTTAGGTGTATAGATGGGTAAATAGTGATGATGTGTAGAAGGAGGATGTGTTAACGGATTGTGTATAAGATAGGCCATATGATTATAATATAGTCCATATAAGAAGGATGTCATTTTATGGGGGTTCTAGTGTACTAGTGTTTTCTAATGTTGTGTTCTATAGTTTGTAAGTGAGAATTGTGTGTAAGGTGGGTTGTTAAATAATGCTTAGCACTAGACGTTAAGTTTGATCGGTGGATGGTCATGAAGGTGGATGTAAAGATAGTGCAGCTAGTTGTATGAAAGTAATCTAGTGGGCTTGAACAGTGTATGTAAGAGTTTATTTATTCAAAAGTTAGTATGATGTTTCAGGTATGAGGTAGAGGTGTGCCCAAGGTGATATAGGGCTTCCTTATTTTTGAAATTTGTTAAGTGTTGTATGGTTAGTTGAACCCTTTAGTTGATAAGTATGAATGAGGCAATGTGGTATACGAGGTTCTTGTCAGTTAGCTTATGGGTTATAGGTTGATGATGTTGGGTATACTGGTGTAAGTTTAGGGATGTGATATTAGTAGACTACGAAGAAAGCATTAGCAAAGAGTTTTACACTTTCAAGTGTACTCCTTTGGGATAATTTATACTATTTACGTGTAATGCATGACCCCCCCCCTCCCCATAAATTTCCTCATTGTTAAAGCCTTTGAAATGAGTCAAGTTGAGCTTAACACATAGAATTTTTAGCTAAGAGTTTCAACACTTAAGTTTTATTTTGAATCCTTTATCTTTGTTGATTTTTTTGGTGACCTTCCAGACATTTGTTTATTCAATTTTTTTTATGATGAGATGGGGCAAGGTTGTAGCATGTTCCGGGTGAGTTTCAGAATTTTTGGATGATCCTAAGACTACATTTGGTTTTCATTCCAGTAGCACCCCGCGATTAGCAGGTGCCGCCTGGGGTAGTGCACTGCTCTAGAGAAGGCGCCGCTTGCTCGATCGCACCAGGCCAAATTTCAGCTCCTATTTTTTTCATTTCATTAAGGTCAAAGGAGTCTTTTTCCCATCCCCAATCCATCTAAACATCAGATTTAAGCCTATTCTAAACACATTAGACATGTTTTCATTACTTTTCTCCCAAGCAATGCCCTAAGAACTCCAAAGCTCTTCTTCAAAGAAGTCCAAATCCTCCATTTTTACTCTAAGTAAGCTTTGTATTAAGGGGTTCTGTAGTTTTATAATGATGGCTTAAAGATAAAGGGGAGATGATAGAATGAGTAACAAAGTTAGACTTCCCAATTTTAGTAGTAATACCAGTGTAGTGTAGAAACATCGAGAGAGTGAGGATGGATCTTAACCCATTTTTATTTTAGTGTGGGTATTTCAATTATTCCAATATCTACTTATGCCTTACCTGTCAGTTCAATGATCATAGTTTGTATTCGCGTGCATAATAGAGAATCATGTATCTTTCCTATTCTTAATATGGGGATTTCCAGATCATTCAGATGTTGGAATCACCTTCCGTAAGTTATGAATTCCAAAAATTTATGTCATGTATCTCCTAACTCATGTACCCAAGCAACACTTTTAACGATCAGTGAAATTCAGATTTATATCAGATACATCTTTAGATTAGATCTCTTTAATGAATCTATGCTGTGAATCCTCTACGCTTCGGGCCTCAGTAAGGTGTTAAGTTATGCTTAGTATCCCTTCATGTTTCAAATCCCAATATTCAAACCTTTCAGTGACCTTCCCTTAGATAAAGATAGTGATGATGAATGATTGTGTAGATAGAAATAAGTAGTTGTGCCATGTTAGGAGATTTTTTTTTATGGTTGTTTTATGTAAGTCCATGAGTGGAGAATATTGAGGTAAAGTCCTTTGTCTGATTTGTTGAGTTGAGAATAGTTTATGTGTGTCTTCCAAAAAAATTGAATAGTGTAGATGTTGATATAAAAATAGGCTTGAATGTCATGTCGGCATGTAAAAAGTTGAATTTAATGGTTGAAGTGATGAGTAAAGTCATCCAAGAGTAAATAGTTATGATAGTGCTCAGAGTGTTGAATTCATGGCCCAGATTTGTATCATGGTGTGGAGTTACATGTAGCACCTTGTGGTTTCGAGTTAGGCCTTACCATAATAAATGGAACTAGTTCATTTTAGACTTTAATAGATGAATTCATCAACTCCATATGAAAACTTTAAGTTGAATCAAGTGAGTGTGATATTTGAAAGGAATAGCCTAGTCGAAGACGAATTTGATCAGTGTTGCTAAGATTGAAAGTAAAAAGTCGCATTTCTTAAGGCCTAGTAATTCTATCCTAGCTTATCATTTATGGTCCGATGTTTAAGGTCACATAAGGATAGCAATGTTGTAATTTTTTATTCAGATGTTTTATTCAGATTATGCTCAAAGCTCTTTACCCCCTAATAACATCAGTTTCAGATTCAGCTATTAATCCATGATTCAGTTCGTGAGTATCCTGTGTATCATTTCGATCTTCTTTAGTATTTCAACCAAATCAAAATCATTCGAGAACAAACAATCCCAAGAGGGGGATATTGTAATACCCTATGTTTTAATTTTCATAAACCTCTCATCTTTTCTCATGAGATCAGGTCCAGTGCAAAGTAATGGAGACTCATAAGTTGACACTCCCATTCCTATCTTAGCCATATAGCTAGTTTCATAAGAATTCGTGCACTTGTGGATCAGTTTAGTGGCTCATTATGTTTGAGATTCAGTGATTCAGTTTATATTAGTTGTACATGATAGCTCAAAGACCAAGATTCCTCTGTGTTAAATTTTAATTATTCACATTCGAGGACGAATGTTCCCAAGAGGGAGATAATGTAATATCCCATATTTTCGTGCTAGAATTCTAACTGTCATTTCTATGCGTCTAAACTCTAACCCAAGTGAATCTCATGTGAATATAGTTTTCATGATCATTATACTATTCTATGAAGTATCTTTGAGGTGAAAAATGTTCATAGAAAAGACTTAGAACAAAGTTGAGCTAACACCAATTGATTTGTCCAAAGTTTGACATTCAATTCTACAAAGGTCTACTTCAAATGAGTATAATCTTTATATACATGGACTTTTTCATCCAAAGAGTTATCAAATTGTAGATAATTTAATTTGATTTCCAACGATACCAATTTCGTAAAAATTCGATACCCGAGCGAAAAGTAACAACCCATTTAGTGAAGAGTTGTAAGCTAGGGCAATTAGGCCCGCGCTGCCCGCAAATAGTACGCCAACACTATTTTAGACGCGAATTTCAGTTTTTGTATGGGTTTAAGGTCGTTTTGGTCACTCCCCCTCACTCAAAATCAGTCCAAATACTATATTAAAGCCTATTAGAAGCATTATATGTTATATTTCACCAAATTCCCTCAAAAAGAAAACCCTAAGCTTCTACATCCAATTTCAAGAGCCTCAAAAGGTCACCATTAATTCTACAAATTTATTCAAGATTCCAAGTTTCTAGTTCAATAACTCCAAGAACCATCATTCAAAGGAATGATTAACATCTCAAAAACGAGTATCCATCTACAGTTCATCATTCAAGGTATGTGGGGTTTTTCAACAAGAACACCCTTTCGTTCTTGTGCCCAAATTGAATTTTCTTTTATATATATACATGATTTTACATGTTTTGATATGAATTTGAAGCATGAATTTACACCCTATATGGTTTTACATGAGATTATGATACTCTCTATGTGTTGGAAGTTGAATTGAATGAGAATGATGACATTTTTGTACATAAAGCTGAATTTTTCAGATTTTAAAGTAAGTTATATATATTTATGATGAAAAGCATGAATCTTGAGAAAATTTAATATGATTTTGATGTATGAGACCCTAAGTCCTAATTGTGATTGTACTTTGAGAAATTATGTGCTATAAGCACAATGATATTTGAATCCCATAGATAATTTTCTTTACTAAGATGTATGATTATAAAGCTGAAATTTTAAGTTTTAAGTGATTATTTTTGTGCTTATGTCATAAAGTATGAAACTTTGGAAGGTTTTATCGTGATATTGATGTATGGGTTTTTGGAAGCCTATTTGAGATTATTATTTTGAGAAAATCATGTGTTATAAACACCTTGAGTTTAAATAATTTGAGATGATAAAGAAGCTTTGACCTTTTGGTTGTAAAAAGAGTTGTTTTTGAAATCGAGATAAGAAAAGAAATCCACTTTTATTGATTTATTATGAAAGGGGTAGCATGATGGCTCCCGTTGTGAATTGTTTAAATATTTATTAGTAGATTTTATTTTGAAAAGATCTGAGCTAAGTCAGAGAGTAGTCTTTAGCACCGAGCAAGAGGTATAGCAGGATTGGTACTTCCCTAAAACTACGTGCCCCCATAGGTTGTGATCCTAAGTTTGATTTATATATAGTGATCACCAGTGAATAAAAGATTATGGTCCTACTCCGATGGCAAGGATAGGACAGCTCTACCCAATGTGGGTTAGACATTGGACTCCATGTAGCTCACATGGTTTATGTCGGTTATGAAAGACTCCCAATGTGTGTGTGTACTCTTCTATCTGACATAAAAACATATTTTCTTAAAAGGATGAGTTTGAGAAAGTCATTATCCTTAAAAGATTTAATGAATATATTCTAAAGTGAATTGACATGAGATTTGATTATTTTGATGATTTGCAATTGAGATGAAAGTGAATTGACATATTATAATGACGCACTTTCTTTACTTTACATTTATGTTTCATCCATGATTTCGATGATTTAATTCGAGCTAAGTGAGTCATCTATATTAGCATGCATAATTTTATAAACTGTGATGATATTAAGATATTATTTTATATATGCATTGCCCCCCCCCCATATGCTCGGTATTTTTCCATGGTGCTGACCCACATATCCATATGTGCGCTACATTTTCTCAGAATATAGGTACAAGGTATAGTTGTACCTTCAATCCTGTCAGTTCGTGGTATCCAGTCACTAGGTGATGAGTCCTTTTGATTGAAGGGCTTGAGTTAGTTATGCAGAGTTTATAGTGTTGTATTTTCTTTATTCAGTCATATTGAGTTGGGGTAGTCGGGAGTCATGACCCGGATACCTATAGTCAGTACTAGTAGAGGCTTCATAGACAGTTAGTAGAATTTGATGTATTTCATTTCAGTTTTGGTTGTAAAGGCAGAATTGTAATCCTATAAAATTCCATTTTTGTATCGATCAGATTCAGAAAAGAGTTAATTTCTACTGATTTGTATGGATTTGTATTTTTATTCAATTGCTTATGAGTTATGCTAGTAGAAGGGTTAGCTTGGGGACACTTGTGACCCTAAGCACCGTGTGATATCTCGGGACCCAATTTCGAGGTGTTACAGCACAACTTCTCAGCCATCCAGTTCTCCGATTCACACCCTTTCATCTCAAATTAAGCCATATCAACATTTGGGAGCCCATATAGGTCATTTTTCTATTTAGATCCAAAGTTTTCTTCCTTTCCTCAAATATTTATAATTAGGTCTGAGAGAGATACCACACTAAGGTGAGCATAGAATTCCATTACCCATTGATATTTCCTTGGTAAGTATCCGGGAAAAATACCTCCACCCAATGGCTATGAGCCATTCATGGAAATCTGGAAGCTTTTTTGGCACGTTAACCAGATACATGCCCCTCTTAGGTTGTAACTTCATCTTGGGGAGATCACCATAGTACAAGTTTTGGCATTCAGTGTCCATGAAATAGACTTTGTCATAATCTCCCATGTTGTAAACCTAGAAAATCAAATTGAGGATATAGATGGGATGCAATGAAAATCTTGGATGTTCAAAGCAAGATCAAGAGCTAGTGCAATTTGAGGGAAAATTTTGAATAAGGAGTGTGGGGGGTGGAGTAGTCCCCTAGTTTTTCGAACAGTCATGACCGCGATTGCAGTCCAAGTTTTGTATCATGATCATGTGGCTACTGCGATACTGGTAACTCAGGCCTTTTTTTTCCTCTATTTTTCCTTGCGCAATCCTTTGCAGAAAAATTTCACACTTTTCCCTACTTAACCTCACGAAAAGACCTTATAGCACCTAATTTTGATGGATCAATCAATTAACAAAAATAAAACCTACTAGAATTAATCCAAAATAAAGGATACAGGCAACTTTTGAGGCATTAGTGGGTTGCCGCCCACCTATCGCCTAATTTATCATCGCGACATGACATTCTTCCTAATTACAAGTTGGATCCTTAATGGACCCTTTATTCACCTCCGTGTCATCAATATTAATGAAGGACACTACTTAAAATTATATGGGTTGTTTCTCAGGTTTGCACACCCGAAAGGACACTTCATCACTATTGACTCAAAATCTCATTTTTCCTAGCTCCACATCAACAATAGCTCTTCCAATTTCAAGGAAAGGTCGGCAAAGGATTCTATGTACCTTTTGGTTGATTTCACAATCATGCACCATAAAGTCTGTCGGAAGGAGGAAGCGATCCACCTTATCTAAAATATCAAACAAGACCCCTACTAGTCTCTTGATAGACCGGTCCACCATTAATAACGTCATTTATGTTGGGGTAAGAGTACCTAACCAAAGTTTCTGATAGATTGTATTAGGTATGAAATTGATGCTTACACCAAGGTCACACAAGGCTTTTTCAAACTTGTGTGTCCCAATGGTGCAAGGGATTGTAAAGGCCCCGAGATCTTGATTCTTCTCTACTATAGTGCTAGTCATGACAACGCTACACCCATGAGTAATTTCTATGGTTTCACCATCAACAAGATGTTTCTTTGACATCAAATTTTTCATAAGATTAGTAACATATCTTCGATCTTGAATTTTTTAGGATCTTCGGAGTAGGATTCTTTACCCTTTGCTCGATCATGGGCAGGCATATATCAGTCATATTCCCTTTATTTGTCTCTCTAATCACAATCTCTATCATGATCACGCCAATCCTACTTACTTTCATGATCTATCCAACCTTTGTTCCCACCTTGCCTTTGAGAGACCGCATGGGAACCCACCGGATAGTTAGCTAAATATAGAATTTCTTCACCAAGATTCTTTGACTCTTCTTCATCATAGCCCTTGTATTCCACATCATTAACCATTTTTATTAGTGCACATATCAAATATTTTTCTAGCAACTCCAATTGTGTCATTATTTTCTATGTTCTCTACCCTCGCTTCCTCTCTTTTTATTTGCTCTTTATCAACGTAGGAGGTGGTAGGAGACCCTTTAGCTAACTTGTTGTCTCAGGTATGCTATCCCCAATTTTGCCTTGTGACTTCCTCAAGAAACTTTGTATCCGCATTATAAGAAAACTTCTCAAGTGAGCCCCCGACCACATTAGCCAGCATGATTATGTTTAGTTGAGACAAAACCTGATATTTGATTTGGAGAAAAATCTTCTCCAGGACCTTATGGTTGGGAAATTGCATTAGTTTCCCATTAAATCTCACTTACTCCTCGTATAGAGGCTCTCCACTCAATGGAAATAAGTTTGTGATTTCATCACACAATTGCAATATCTTAGATGGTGGGAAGTATTGGTCTTAGAAAGCAAAGGTAAGTTCATTCCACGAAGTAATTGACCTGGAAAAAAGAGACAGAAACCACAATACTGCCTCACCCATTAGAGAAAATGGAAAGAGGCACAACCTTATGGATTATTGTGAGATGTGGGCAATGTCGAAGGGGGCACAAACTTCCATAAAATTATCCAAATACAAGTTGGGGTCTTCATGAGCTTGCCCCCTAAAGAGACCCTTCATTTGAAGCATATACAACATAACACTCAAGATGTGGGATACCCTATTCAGTTGGTTAGGTGGGATATGGAGAGCACTCGCACGTCCAACATCATGGATTTTCTCCTCGTTATCAAGGGGGCTATAAAAAGACCCGACAATACTTGCATAGTCCCTCATAATGTCGTGGACACTATTGAAATCACCTATAAAGAAATAAAGTTGACAAATAAAGTAAATCATAATCATAACGGGTATACCAAAATCTATAATCAACACCATACAAGTGAAAACTAAGTCTCAGCCACTTGCAAAGACACCATTTTTATCACGTTGACCTATACCATAGTTTTGATATAAGATGATCATTGTCAATAAAGCTCAAGTCACGTTGAGGTTGAATCCTTATGGAGTGAGTCTATTCTTCAAACTCTATAGGTGTTGATAATGTCTAAGTTTATGCTCATAGTGTAAACAAAATGAAATGCATCAATTAAAATGGGGGAGGGAGAGGGGTTGGTTTGGAAAGTGATTTTACCAAAGTCTATTCAATCTAAAAAAATAAAGGCAACAATTGTGATTTAGCTTTCAATATTAGATAAGCCTTGGAATTATCTGTTCCTAGGGGAAAATAATATATGGGTTCATGATAATTGAATGCAAATTGGGAATCCTTACAGATACATCATAGATGTAGCAATAAAATCTACCTAATACTTAAATTGGGAGTCCTTATTTCTAGGAAGATTCACTAGACCAAGCTAATTCTCAACTCACTCTTATTTCTAAGATAGTGAAAAGAGAACAAACTACATCTACTACCATCCACTATTGCCTTGTCACCAATATCTCACTTTCAGGGATGATATAGGATCCAAAATTCACTCACGTCCCTGTATCAAGGATGATGTGAGCTTTTGATAATTTGGGGTTTTCACCCACAAATAAATTTTGGAAATTTGGAGTTTTCACCCATAAATCCCAACTAAATCAGGCAAGCATTAGTGAAACCCATAATCATTGACAAAGAATCTACTCTAATAAATCACATCCCACACATATTTGCACTATTTTTCAACATAATTCCAACATAAATTGTTTAGCTACTGAATAAATTCAAAAGAAGCAGCATACCAAATGAGTCATTCAATGCATCTATGGAGATTGAAAGTAAGAAGATTCTTCTATTTAACTTCAATTTCACTAATTTCAAATTGGAAATTCATACCCAAGAGTTCCCTAAATTTGAAGGGTTACAAAATATCCTAATTCAATTTTTCAAAGTCTAGAATACCAAATAGAAAGGTTTTTTCTTTATATAGGATTTGGGGTCGGCTAGAGAAAATTACACAATTATCCCTATGCATAAACCTGCTAAGCCGCGATCACTGTAGCTTGTCCATGATTATGGATATCATAAACACCTTAAAATCACCGCGATCGTAGGAATTTTACAAAAATTGACTGGCCTTGATCACGGCCCTAAGACCGCGATCACGGTAATTGAGACTAGCTCCTGCTCAAGGTCTTTTAGTTTTTGAACTTCTCTTCTCTTTTTTATCCCTCTTAAGCTCAATTTCACATCTTTCCTTTTCATCACCACATACCTCAAATTATGGAAAATAGTTCCTTCAACTAACAAAGTTGTCTCATTCATACCTTCAAATCATAGTAATGTGCACAATTTTTTATGTAAATGAGTGGTAAATTCACCACTCATCAATAACCACTTACATAGATGATATTGATTAACCTAGACTGATAATTAATCTTCAAATTATTATTGTGATTATATTTTCCTAGTCACTACTCCTCTTATGGAGTAAGTTGTGATATTCTAGGAGAGATCTTACTATTTGTAACCGCTAAGACTTCTAACAAATCAAAGATAACACAATACATGAAAAGCTACTGGTCAGAACAATTTAGCACTTCCTCTACTTTGTCAATATGGCAGGATTCCAAAAACTCTAGATAAGGGTTTTAGCCGATATGCTTGTGAAGCAATCAATGGAATTCAAAATGAATAGCATTAAATGATATCATAGTGAAAAATTAGTAAAACCCAAAGCCAACAATTGAATTATCAATTAAAATTAAGAACAAGAAAATCCTAAGATGAAAATCCAAATCTTGGAATCAAATATAAGTTTGTGAGTATCAATTGTGTGCAACCTATCTATAAAACATCAAAAAAGTATTTATAGGATACAAGAAAACCCTAAAAATCAAAACCTAGATGAAAAAGGAAAATATAGGTCTATGGCGACTTACTTAGGCCACATACAGACTGTATGTACCACATAAGAACCATACGTGGTGCTAGGTAAGTGCTAGAAACCCTGCACAGCTTCTGGAACTCTCTGGACTTGGACCTCTAAAATGTGCTTTTGTCACATATGGATCGTATGAAACACATACAAATGTTATGTGCCTTTACTAAGTAAAAGAGTCTTATTTTTCCTACTACTAAGCCTTTGGAAATTAAGTTCTGACGCATACTTTGGTCACCAAGATTGTTAAGTGGCTGATACACCCAGAATTTCCTCGGTAAGTAGCTAAAAGCATAAATTTTTGTCTTTTTCTTTAGTTTCATATCCAAAACCTAATTTCTTGAAAAACATACAAAAAACACATAATATCTCACTAAACAACCTCAAAAACTTCCATATTTTCGTCATTTTAAGCATAGAAAATGATATGAATCCATAGCACATCAATACCCTCAATTTAGAACATTTGCATTTTCTCTGGGAACGTAATAAAACAAAATTAAAATGGGATGCTTAACTAGGAGAATCTAAGATATATAAGATAGTTAATCATAACTTTAAGCTTAAACTCATTACCCTCTTTTATATAAACAATCCAAAACCAACCATGTGTGAAGATGAAGCACAATAATGTGACATAAAGGAATCAAGGTATGGAAATTACCTTAGCAACAAAAAAACATGCATACATATGACTTGCACTACCCAGAAAATTAAATAACTAGCAATACAACCCAATTGGCCTCACAACAAATAAATCCAACTAACTCATATTGCATAATACCTGTCTACTAAGAATCACACCCTGAATTGGAGGGTGAGTTCCCATCCTTGGGTTCACTCGGCGCTAACCTCTACTCCCATCTGGAGGGACTGGACATGAATAACTGACTGTGCATGACTTAATCTTACTGAATTCCGTTGATTGGCAGAATGTTACTGATATCTGACAACTGACTACAATCATAAGGTTTGCCTAAGTCACATGACTGACTGAAGTCTATGGAATCATAGCTTGAGTTCGGATATCGTGAAACATGACATGGCTCTAGGCACACAGCTATAGTTTTTGGGTACAAGTACCCCCAGGACTCGATAGGAGAAAACTGACACACATGACATAACTTGATCACATGATTTGAGTTTACAATTCATAATATCATAAGTAAGGCTTTCATAATAAGAAGGATTCTCAACAAACTATCACATGATCTGGAATGCACACAATATGTATATACTTTCATGGCTTCAATAACATGGTCATTCCATATCGCAACAATATCATGAGCTTCTCATACAACTTCTTCAATTCAAGACAATAGCACAGGGATCACGTTGAACATAAACTTAGAACATGGAATAGTCATTTAGGACTTATTATGTCATAAAAGCATGATTTCTATTCCGTTAGGTATTTTCACAAACACCTTACATACACATCTTAGGCATAGGTGAATTCATCAACATTACAAATATTCAACCACCAATTTCACATATTTATACGTTAAATACCACCATATCCTCACAATAAACATACAAAGATCCCATCTTAGGCATCATCAAACTCCAACCACATGAACATCAACCACCAACAACATAAAAATCATAATAAATAATTTAGAAGATGGTTCTTGAGCTTCATGGATGAAAGGAGTCCATGAATCAACTCACGCATACCATAGACGGAAGATTCTTGATAATTGATGGAGAAATTTCCTTGAAATCAGATCTTCAAGCTTAGTTACACAACCCTAGTTGTTTTTCTCTTTTAGTGCTCTTGGATGATAAGCTTTGAGATGATAATAGTGCTGTAATATGTTTAGAAGCTATATATTTCGTAGGGTTAAGTTGAGGGACGTGTAAGGAGTGTTAAAAGACTTAATTAGCCTTAAAATAACTCAAAATGGAGTGTTTTTGGAACTTGGAACTGACTTAGGAGGCGCCCAAGTGATTACCTAAGCTAGGTTGTGCGGCGCCTAACCAATCGCCTATGTTTGTATGGGCGGCGCCTAACCAATCACCTATCTTTACTGTCTCTCACGAAAATGAGCATAACTTTTCGCTCGGGTATTGGATTAAGGCGAAATTGGTATCACTGTAAAGATAATTTGATTTTCTATAATTTGTGGGATAAATCATCCAAAATACCACATTAACATTGAGTTAACTTGTTCAAAGATGACCGTTGCAAAATCAAACACTAAAACTCGATGGATTCAAAAACTCTTAGCTTGTATTACCTTAAGTGACTCATATGAACATGCTTAATGCATCATAATCTATCCTATCACTAGGATATTCATTGTAAGTCATGTACTCAATTATGAATCACAGGATAGGAGATTTCATACGTAGGAATACTTATTCACTTCCTAGCTTAGCAATAAGTGGGGTATTATAATATCTCCCCCTTGGGAACATTCGTCCTCGAATGAGAATTTACTGAGAAGGGATACAAGACAATAGAACTTGAGCTGAACATTAAGAAGTGAAACTTGATACCATGACTGACATGTTAAACATACTGAACTCGTACATATCTGATGCACGAACAACTGACACATGAATGCATGACTATGTATGAAATAGTTAATAGGTACCAAGTTTATACTGGAAACATGAACATAAAACTGAATAAGATTAAGGAAAACTATTACCTTAAGTTAGATCTGAATTGGTGGGGAAGAGGTGAGGATACTTGGTATGCATATCTGCTTCTGCTTCCCAAGTAGCTCCCTCATGAGACTGATTTCACCAAAGAGCCTTGAGTAGAGGGACTTCTTTGTTCCTCAATCTATGAATCTGATAATCTAAGATTTTGACTGGAATCTCTTCATAGGAGAGTCTGTTCTAAATGTCGATGCTTTGAATAGGGACAACAACTGTTTGGTCACCTATGCACTTCTTTAGCAAAGAGGCATGGAAGACTGGATGGACTGAGGCTAGATCTGAAGGCAACTCAAGCTCATAAGCTACGTTGCTGAAGTGACAAAGAATTCTGAAGGGACCGACATACCGGGGACTGAGTTTCCCTTTTTTGTCGAACCTCTTCACTCCCTTTATGGGATAGATTTTAAGATAGACATAGTCATTGACCTCAAACTTGAGATCCTTTCTAAGAACATCTGCATAGAAATTCTGTCGGCTCTGAGCAGCCTGGAGTCTCTCTCTAATCAACTGAACTTTCTCTAAGGCATCGAATACTAAGTCAGGACCTATGATTAAGTCCTCACTAACTTCGAACCAACCAATTAGAGATCTATATCTCCTACCATAGAGAGCTTCGAATGGAGCCATCTAAATACTAGAATGATAGCTATTGTTGTATGCAAATTCAATCAAAGGCAATTGGTCGTCCCAACTTCCCTTGAAATCAATTGCCCACGCCCTTAGCATATCTTCAAGAGTCTGAATGGTCCTCTCTGCTTGACCATCTGTATGAGGATGAAATGTTGTGCTGAGATGGACTTAGGTACCGACACCCTTTTGGAATGCTTTCCAAAAGTGAGAAGTAAACTGGGTACCTCTGTCTGAGATTATAGATAGTGAAACACCGTGTAACTTGACTAACTTCCTGATATAGAGTTTGGCATAATCCTTGGTGGAATAAGAAGTATGAATCAGAAGGAAATGAGCTGACTTGGTCATTCTATCTATAATGACCTAGACTGAATCATGCTGATGACGAGTTCTAGGCAAACCCATCACGAAGTCCATGTTAAGTTCTTCCCACTTCCAAGTAGGGATGGTGATCTCTTTTATGGAACCACTAGGTTTCCGATGCTCTATCTTAACCTGCTGACATATAGAGCACTTGGACACAAACTCTGCAATATCTCTCTTCATCCCACTCCACCAATAGATCTCCTACATGTCGCGGTATATCTTAGTGGCCCCTGGATGAATAGGTTATCATGCACCATGCACTTCTGCGAGAATTCGTTGCTTCAATTCATCTACAACTGGAACAAAGACACAACCCTGACAACGAAGAACACCATCTTTCCCTTGGGAGAAAACCTCAACTTTCTGATTCTAAACTGACTCTTTAGGCTTGACAAGGCTAGGATCCCTGTCTTGTTTCTCTTTCACCTCAGAAACTAGAGATGACTCTGAACTACTATGAACACATACATCACCCTCTGAAGAATCGACTAAGCGAATGCCTAGTCTGGTAAGTTGATGGATCTCCTGAGCCATCTTTTTCTTACTATCCTCAACCTGAGAAATACTACCCATGGAGAGTCGATTGAGAGCGTCATCCACAAAATTGGCCTTGCCTGGATGATAAAGAACACTCATGTCATAATCCTTCAAGAGCTCTAACCACCTTCTCTGGCGAAGATTGAGATCTTTCTGGGAAAAGACATACTAGAGGATTTCATCGTCTGTGAAAACATCTACATGAACTCCATAGAGATAATGCCTCCAAATCTTCAAAGCAAAAACTACCGCTTCTAACTCAAGATCATGAGTAGGATAATTCTTCTCATGTGGTTTTAACTGTCTGGAGGCATAGTCTATGACCTTACCATACTGCATGAGGACACAACCTAAACCCACTCTGGATGTATCACAATAGATTACAAAATCGTCTGAACCATCTAAAATAGCTAGAACTAGAGTTGAGGTGAGTCGAGTCTTCAACTCGTGAAAGATCTTCTTGCATGAATCTGACCATTGAAACTTAATCTTCTTCTAAGTCAATCTGGACATGGGAGATGCAATAGAAGAAAATCCCTTGATAAACCATCTATAATAGCAAGCCAAACCCAAGAAACTCATAATATCTGATAGAGATATGGGTCTAGGCCAGTTTATTACTGAATCAGTTTTCTGAGGATCTACTCTAATGCCATCACCAAAAACAATATGTCCAAGGAATGCTACTGATCTTAGCCAAAATTTGCATTTGCTAAACTTAGTGAATAACTGGTGATCCCTAAGAGTCTAAAGAACAATCCTAAGATGGTATGCATGATCACGCTCTGTGCGAGAATAGATTAGAATATCATCTAAAAAGACTATCACAAACATGTCCAAGTACTGTTTGAACACATGGTTTATCAAATCCAAAAAAGATGCAGGGGTATTGGTCAGACCACATGGCATGACAAAAAATTTATAGTGACCATACCGAGTACGGAAAGATGTCTTTGGAATGTCACATTCTCTAACTCTGAGCTGATGGTAGCCTGATCTTAGGTTTATCTTGGAGAAGTAACTGGAATCCAAAAGTTGGTCAAATAGATCATCAATCCTGGGAAGAGGATATCTATTCTTGACCGTGACCTTGTTGAGTTGATGGTAATCAATACACATCCTGAGAGAACCGTCTTTCTTTGGCACAAATAATACTAGCGCACCCCATGGAGAAACGCTGGATCTAATAAATCCCTTATCTAAGAGATCCCTCAACTGATCTTTTAGTTCCTTGAATTCTACTGGTGCCATTCTATATGGCAGAATAGAAATAGGTTGAGAATCCGGAAGAAGGTCTATGCCAAAGTCTATTTCCCTTTCAGGAGGAATTCCTGGAACATCTTCAGGAATGACATCTGAGTATTCATTAAAAACAGGGACTGTTTTGAGGCTGGGAGATTCAGAACTGGAATCTTTAACATGCATGAGATGATACACACACCCTTTAGAAATCATTTTCCTTTCCCGAAGGTTGGAAACAAGTTGACCCCTGAACGTTGAAATGCTACCCTTCCACTCTTGGACGGGATCATTTGGGAACTAAAACTGAACTATCCTATTTTTATAGTCGATTGTGGCATAGCAGGAATGAAGCCAATCCATGCCAAGAATCGCATCAAAATCAGTCATCTCTAACTCTACTAACTATACTGATATGGATTTTAGAGATATAATAATCGGGCAGTTCCTGTATACCTATCAGGCTATGATGGTTTTACCCACTAGGGTAGAGACTGAGAAAAGCTCTACTAGGACTTTGGGACTGATTTTGAAATCGCCTGCTATGTATGGAGTAACAAAAGACAAAGATGCACTTGGGTCTAGCAAATCATAAAAATAAACATGGAAAATCTGTAATGTACTAGTAACAACATCAAGAGAATTTTCCTTATCCTGTCGGGACTAAAGAGCATAGAGTCTGTTTGGGCATTGCCCACTGGTAGCACTGGAAATGGCACCCTGCTGGTTTGGGTGACTGGACTGAGTTGCAGAATGATTTTGCTGACACTGAAGACTTAACTGTAGACACTCCCTAATCCTGTGGCCTGGCTTGCCACAACTAAAACAGATATCACTACTGGCTCTGCAAATGCCCTTGTGGTTCTTACCACAAGTCTGAAAAAGGGGATTCGTTAGGGCACTGCTAACACTGCCCTGATATTTAAATCCTGGTGCTTTTTCTCTATTGCCATCTCTGAACTTCGGCACTGGAGCACTGGCAAAGGAAGGAGCTGGAATGGATGACTTGGACTGTGAACGATTTCCTCCATCTGACTTGGGGCGAGAAAATTTGAAGTTACCTGACCTTGCTCTCTTATTTTGCCTCTCCCTTGTCTTAAACTTCTACTCTTCTACTTGTTGGGCATGGGTCATGAGTCTGGCTAAGGTCATATCACCGATCAGCATCACAGACCTACACTCATTTACTATTTTATCGTTGACCCTTGACATGAACTTGCTCATCTTAGCTCTATTGTCTGCAACCACATAAGGAGAATACGTAGATAGCTGAGTAAATCTGAGAGAATACTCCCTAACCATCATATTTCCCTGCCTGAGGTTGATGAACTCAAGAACTTTGGCTTCCTTCAGCTCTTGGGGAAAGAATCTGTCTAAGAAGGCCGTGACAAATTCCTCCAACTCAATAGGGCCTGTATTATCTAACCTCTCAGGCCTCCACTATTTGTATCAATCATGAGAAACATCATGTAACTGTTAGGAGGCTAACTCATAACTCTCAATAGAAGTAACACCCATGATGTCAATGACCTTTTAGACTTGGTCAATGAACTCCTGAGGGTCCTCATCATACTTAGACCCATGGAAATATGGAGGGTTCATCCGGTGAAGTCCCGAACCCTAGCTTTTTTGTTATTGGCCACTATATTGGCCGAAATGACTGGTGGCCATTCATTCTATACAGCCATGGACTGAGAAAGTATGGTAAATGTGGCTCTAAACTCCGCATGGAAAACATGTTCGCCCAAAGGATCTTTGGGCTGAGGAGCTGGATGGTTTCTTCTTTATGGGGCCATGGTCTGGAATAAGAGAAAAATGGATTAGACTGAGAGTTTAACTTGTGATTATGCTCACCAGCATGACATGAATAATGAAGAAAGGGGACTATTCCTAAAACATCTTATAGACTCCTGCACATAAATGTGGCACGTAACACACCCATGTACAAGACTCTACTAGATACGGCTTTCAGACTTCTAGGACTTTATTGAACCTTAGGCTCTGATACCAAGTTTGTAACACCCCAATTCGCTGAACCGGAATGCTACATGGTGCTCATAACCCCGAGGGACCACAAGCTAACCTATGACTGATATTTGTACCTGTATACTGCAAATCATTATATAATAATGCGAAATACATAGAACTGTAAGGCCATAAAGTTTAACTGAATAAAATTATGTGGGTGAAAATACCCAAAACAACTCAATTTGAAAGCTAAGTCTGAACGTAAATCTGAATATAAATCTGAAAGTCTCTAAACTATTTGAATAAAGGGTTGAAGGAACATGTGTCCAACTAACTCCATAAAACTGAACTGAAGAAATATGTAAATGTATCAAATCATATTGTCCTCGAATCAATGAGGACTCACTATGTGTCAGCGACTGGAATGCTACCGCTACTGTTGGGCTAGAACTTGTGTCTCGAAACCTATGGTGTAACATGAAATGAAATCACCATAGATTAAATGCATCAGTACAACTGGACTACTGAGTATACGAGGAAGAAAGGCTGAACATAAAGGGTTTCATGCATGAACAACACTAAGTGACTAACATGAATGTAGGAGTGCAAACACACATATAAAGAAACTGGGACCGTGAATACATGATAGCATGACTTATAAGCTAATACATGGTTTACTGAAAACTGCCATGACTGATTCTAAAAATGATAACATGGACCACTATAACTGACAGTCCTATATATACTAAAATCTGAAAAACACCCTAAGTTCTTTTATTAAGACTGATACTGAAACAGTGGGAAGTGGTGTTTAATAGACATGCCCTATGTATGCCGTTATGGCTAAGATGGGGTCCAATCTCTGCCCCGACTGGAGCGGTGTCAATACCGTGCCACAGGTAAGGACAGCCTATGAGTGACCCTTATCTGGCGGGTACTCAATGAGAATGATGGGAACCCAAAACTAACGGGTTAAGCCACCTCATCAACCCTAATCTGATGGGTTAATATGTTTTAACCTACGCTGGCTATGTAGTTCTGGAACATAAGGATGATTACTAAGAATCACACCCTGAACTGGCGGGTAAGTTCCCATCCTTAGGTTCACTCGGTGCAAATCCAGAATGCACACAACATGTATATACTTGCATGGCTTCAATAACATGGTCATTCCATATCGCAACAATATCATGAGCTTCTCGTACAACTTCTTTAATTCAAGACAATAGCACAGGGATCACGTTGAACAGAAACTTAGAACGTGGAATAGTCATTTAGGACATATTATGACATAAAAGCATGATTTCTATTCCCTTAGGTATTTTCACAAACACCTTATATGCACATCTTAGGAATAGGTGGATTCATCAAGATTACAAATATTCAACTACTAATTTCACATATTTAAACATTAAAAACCACCATATCCTCACAATAAACATACAAAGATCCCATCTTAGGCATCATCAAACTCCAACCACATGAACATCAACCACCAACATGATAAACATCATAATAAAAAATTTAAAAGATAGTTCTTGAGCTTCATGGATGAAAAGAGTCCATGAATCATCTTATGCATACCTTAGAAGGAAGATTCTTGATAATTGATGGAGGAATTTCCTTGAAATCGGATCCTCAAGCTTAGTTACGCAAACCTAGTTATTTTTCTCTTTTAGTGCTCTTAGATGATAAGCTTTGAGATGATAATAGGGTTGTAATATGTTTAGAAGCTATATATTTCGTAAGGTTAAGTTTAGGGACGTGTAAGGAGTGTTAAAAGACTTAATTACCCTTAAAATAACTCAAAATAGAGCGTTTTGGCACTTGGACTGACTTAGTTGGCGTCCAAGTGATTGCCTAAGCTAGGTTGGGCAGCGCCTAACCAATCTCCTATGTTTGGTTGGGTGGCGCCTAACCAATCGTCTATCCTTACTGTCTCTCACAAAAATGGGTATAACTTTTTGCTCGGGTATTAGATTAAGGCAAAATTGGTATCGTTGTAAAGATAATTTGATTCTCTATAATTTGGTGGGTCTAAATCAGCCAAAATACCACATTAATATCGAGTTATACTCATTCAAAGATGACCCTTGCACAATCGAACACTAAAACTTGATGGATTCAAAAACTCTTATCTTGTATTACCTTAAGTGACTCAGATAAGCATTCTTAATGCATCATAAGCTATCCTATCACTAGGATATTCATTGTAAGTCATGTACTCAAGTATGAATCATAGGATACGAGATTTCATACGTAGGAATACTTATTCACTTCCTAGCTTAGAAATATGCGGGGTATTACAAATTCAGTTGAGCAATCTCATTATCAGATCCCGAGATCACCCGTTAGATAGGCTTGATCTCAGTCTCAAATTCAGTTGAGTATTCTTCTTGTCAAATTCGGACATGATATTTTCTTATCATTAATAGTAGACTCTGGAATCATCTGCTACAGAGGTTTGATCTCTGATGCAGTCAGTCGAGTGTAGAAAACTCAAAATTCAGTCATTGATATGAGTAGAATTAGTTAATCAGTTTCAGTATCATCAGTTTTTTAGATCACTCGCTAGATAAGACTGATCTCAACTCCAGTACTCGGTTATCAGTATCAGATGATTCAGTTATTCAGTATCTCAGGTATTAGTAGTAAGTTTGTATGATAGTAAACTAGTATCCGAGTTTCAGTATTTTGAGTCAATATGATTTCGGTTATGGTTTGTATATTCATGCATGTGTTCTCATTCTGAACTCTGATGATTATTTAGTTAAGTAATTGTTCATGCATAAGCCCTTGCATTTAGTCTTACCTCATCTTCATACTCGGTACATTCCCGTACTGATTCATTTGTGCTATGGTATTTTATTTGACACCATAGGTTTAGAGGCACTAGATCCAGAGTACCCTTAGCAGCTCAGTCCCAATCAGTAGTAGTAGACATAGTAGTGAGTCCTCTTCAGTCAAGGATGATCCTTATTTTTATTATTATTATATTAGATTTGGTTGAATTTCAGTAGATGTAGTTAGTTGGGGATATGTCCTATCAACTCCACAGTTCAGAAAGTTTAGAGGCTTTTTAGATAGGTTTATCAGTATTTAGGTTTTAGTTTTGAGTATTTTTAGATGTTGTGAACCTTATGGCTAGTTTTTACACTTATTATTTATATTATATAGTGTTCAGGTATAGATATCAGTAGAGGGTTGGCTTGTGGTCCTTCGGGATCAGAAGCACCATGTGACGTTCCGGTTCCATAAAATTAGGTCGTTACAGGTGGTAGACATCATGCTAGTAGAGATTCCAATTTTAGTTCTTTAGGTTATTGTGGTTGTCCTAGTTTATCTCTATTCCCTTATATAGAGTCAGGTCATAGAGGGTGCTTTGTATGTGATAAGGTTGGACATCTGGCCAAGGATTATCCTTGATATGTGCATTGACCAACTTAATAGGGTTCTCATCTTCAACTTTACCCTACTTTGATATCTACATAAGAGGTGGTTTACAAAGTGGTAGAGATAGTTCTAGTGGTGCTAGAGGTAGAGGTAGGAGAGCTCGTGCTTATTATCATAGGGTAACTCAATTTGAGAACGAATAGTTAGTTTTATTCTATACCTAGGAGACCTGAGGCCAAGGCTTCTACTAAAGTTATTATAGGTATCGTTCTAGTTTTCTATGTATCTACATTCATTTTATTTAACCCTTGGTCTATATTATTCTATGTGTCTACATATTTTTCTTCTGGCATTGATATTACATCTGATCTCCTTACTAAGCATCTTTATATTTCTACCCTCTTAAGAGATTCTTTAGTGGTGGATTGGGTACAGTGATCTTGTATGGTTACCTTCGTAGGTTTTGATACTTGGTTAGGCTTGGTTATCCTTGATATGGTTGATTTTTATATTATTTTGGGTATAGATTGGTTAGCTCCCTATCATGCTATTTTGGACTATTATGCCAAGATTATGATCTTAGCTACGCTAGGTATGCCAAGGTAGTGAAATGCCCCAAACTTTGGCCCTTTCTAATTTTTTGAGTGTTAAACTTTCTATTCATCACACGACTTACACCATAAGTCCTATCATTTGGTAATAGGTCAATGGACCCTAGTCGTATGTTGGTCATTTGTTGCTGGCCAAGTTCTCTCTAAGATACAAGAGGTACTATACTAGTCGTATGGGGTTGTGACAATTTAGGCAAGAGAGTCATATATTGGACAGAATATGGTGTACAACCTTCTATTTTGGTGATAATTTGAGGGTAACGCTCGTATGATGTGGTGACGAGTTAGAGGGTCAACTCGTACCCACCTGCGAATTTTCCATAACTTTAAACTGAGAGTATTTTGGATAGTTTCTACCCCAAGGCCTTAAGAGTCCATGTCTTATAACACTTATTGGGCATTCATTCTACACTTTAGAAGATAAAACACTGTCTAAACTCTATCTAAAACTTCTCAAGAAAGATTGAACTAGGGTTTCTTCAAGGTGGTCATCTAGAGGCTTCAAGATCAAATTTCTCCATTTTTCTTGGTTTCTAAGGCATGTTAACCCTCTCTCATTATTATTTTACAAAGAGAATGTATTTTAATGTTTGGTTTTCATGGTAATATTTTGGATTTTCTTTGGGTTTAAAATAGATGTTGGGCATTTTGGTTATTAATGGTGGGATAATGTTTTCCCATGTTTTTCTTATGGTTTTTTATGTTATAATTATGGTTTGAACATGTAATTTCATGGGAATGGTTAATTGATACTTGGTTGTTGTTTTGAAAACTATATTCCCTCAACATATTTATTAAAATGCCAATGAGACTGATTTTGTCACATAGTTTGATGATTCTTCAAATCCTTGCATTGCATAATATGGTAATGGAATCTAAATTAGTTTGGTTGATTTTGAATGGTGGGGAAAGGCCTTGGCTTCCATGGCTTTGGTTTATTAGAAACCTCACAGGGTACATGTGAATTCCCTTAAAGCTAGTAACATTGTTTGCAAGTCATAGTCGGTATGACGATACCACTTTATATTGCCTTGACAATTGACATCTGGAATTGGTGGTTTGGTTATGTGCTAAATATTTAATATGGTAATAATGGCAGGTTGTGATAACTAACTGTAAAGGTGTGATTCCGTTGGACGGACACTGGAAACTTATGTTTGCCTATATAGTGGTTGGTCTTGGTGACTGTATGCTTGTGGGATATACAAGAATCCCCAAAGTTTATATATTGTGTGATGCTTGTGTGGGTAATTATTTGTTGTTGTTGTTGACTTATAATATTATATATTGGAAAGGGCAAATGTTATATATTTTGTTGTTGTTGTTGACTTATGATATTGTACACTGGAAAGGTCAAATGTTATATATTTTGTTGTTGTTGTTATATGTAGTTCGAGCACCACACATGATAGTTGATCATTATGCGGATATTCCGGGTGTTCAAGGTACTAATGTGCTTCAAAGTTCAGGCTAATTTGAACCTCATATATCTTTATTTATCTTTACTTAAGACTTAGAGATAAATTGTGTATTATTTTGTATTCGGATGGTTGTTTATATTCTCTACACTTATGTCATCATATATTGGAATTTATGATATTTCTTTCAAATTTTCACTGTAATTGTACTTGTATTGTTCTAACTTCCCTCTAGAAGTCATGTTCAACCTGTCTTTAGTTAGGTTTTTGCTTTATTTAATTTTGAGATTTTGGCTTACTCGTCAAGAGTGGACCAGGATAAGTGTCATAGTGGCCTGAGTTTTGGATCGTGACATAGAGGGAATATTATGTGTAGCTAAGCTTTTTATCTAGGATTTTGGAACCAAGATTGTTGATTATGAGATTATTTTATTGATATATCATTATTTGTATGCCAAAAGATGAATATTATGAACAATAAAGTAGATAGAAAATTTTGAGAGAAGAAAAGAGATGAGAATTTTTCTTTCTAAATATCAAATATACAAGTGTTTCAAGTCTTTTAATTCTCCAAGTGCCTACAATATGAAGACTTATGCCTCTATTTATAGTGTCATAAGAGGCATGTAAAAGGTTGTCATAAACACGGAATTAAATAAGAATATTATGGGTAGGTTAAAGGGTGTGAGAGTTACACCCATAATGGTGTATGGAGTAATGGAGGATTAACTATACATCATGGAGAAGATAGATGGGAGTAAATTAATTCCTAAAAGTTATGGACATCCTCTATTACCATATTATTTTATAATACTCCCCCTTGGATGTCCATAGATGATATGCCTCGTTAAGACCTTACAAGAAAAAAACCTTGTGGGAAAAAATCCCTAGTGAAGGAAAAAGAGTACACATATTTATAATACACGTTTGTTTGCTGCCACATTATAAACCTTACCAAGAAAACCCATTATGACAAAACCTAGGTGAAGGAAAAAAGAATGCAACATATATTTTACTACCCCTGATGCAAATATCATTTAAGTTCTCAAAAATAATCTCCAATCTTATATGTCTGCTTTCAAATATTGATATTCATTGTGCCTTAGTGATAAAACACATTCATGAAGATGTTGCATTCTTCAAATCATCCTGATATGTCTTTTTCTTGTTTCTTGGATATGTTAAGCCTTTAAACTCATCCAAATAAATTCTTCACAAACACTTTATTTGTAACCTCATCGTCGCAAGTTATTTGCACATTGAACTAGTTTGTAGCAATAATCAATTAGTTGTGGACTCTTTCATTAAAAATTGACTGTTAATCAAATATTCTTCCTGCATTTACATAACCATTGATATTTTGAAAATATTTGATAGAAATAATAAATTCATATCAGTAATATTTGATTTCACTCAAATTCACATACAAGTAAAACTATGTCTTTCAACACATTAATAAAAATTATTCTCATGTATAAAAATAGCACAATAAAAATGCACCAATTGCACTAATACATGGTGTTTTCTAATAATTTTATGAGATCAAAATAGATCTTTCTTTATGATAGGTGATCTCGTAACCATTCAAATATTCAATGGATCAAATCTCTGTTAAATCCTATAAGGATTTTCCTTTAATATTTGTCGTCTAGCTAGAGATGACAGTCATTCCTTATACGCATTTAATATTTTCATACATATCCAGATTTAAAGAAACCTTATTGCATCAACCATCTCCAAACAATAATGTTAGGATTTTCTGAACAATCTTTATGCCTCAAGGCACAAGTCATATTTTATATCTTACAATTTTACTTTTCGTACAATCACCAATTTGTATCCCACTGGCATTATTCCTTAGTCTGTGGACTAATTTCAAAATATCACTTTTCAAGTAAACCATAATATACTTGAATTGTGTATTTTATCTATCCACACTACTCGACAGATTTAAATTCAAGATCCTTGTTACCACTTATAATGGTGAGCGGTATATTACACCAAAATTACCATCGATGTTTATTTGATACCGGTTCCAAGAAAACATAACTTATCAAGATCTCTTTATTTCATCATTTTCAGGTACCTAACCTTTTTTAAGGTTTTATGAAATGTTATGTCGTGGTGCTCTTTTAAGGCACTTGCCTCATTATAAAGACTATCTTGATCATTTTCTCCTCTCGTTCTTTAAAGAGTTTTATATTTGGAACCAATTGTTCTATCATGCTTCAAGAATTCCATAGACTCTGCCTTTAAAGGACTTTAAATTGGAGCATTTACATTTGAATTATATATATATATATATATATATATATATATATTTACGAGGATCTAGATAATTCATTCCATACATTTCAACTATAATCATATCTCCCCCTATTGTTAGGAAATCTAACATTCACCCCAATCTTATTTGGGGATCCATTTTGTGCATGGTGGATATTGCACAGTCAAATTTTTAGATAGATTTTAATTGGTTCCTGACACTGAACCAACAATATAGGGAAACCTTGTTGGCTTGATGCATCGAATATTGCTATATTTGAATAAACTCATCTTATACCAAATATTTTTGGGAGATTTTTTCTCATAAACAATCGTTCAACTATAATTGGAGGCACACAATTTTCTGCTAAACCAATAGTATTATCATCTTGTATAGTTTGGAATGATTCTTTCAATTTAACAATTTGAGCAAACAACCTTGAAAAAATTATATTGAAAGTTGATAGCACTGCATGTGAAAAACTATAGGTGCATCTCATTTCATAATAAATGGTCTACATGGCAGGTGAACCAATTGTAATTATTTTCTTTCAGTCGGGACTATTCTCTTTCATAATAGAATTGAGTATGTTCAGTTAAGTTAGTCATGTACAAAGTGAATCTCTTCTCAATTTCATCATCATATGTACGTAAAGTTTAATTTTTCTTCTCAAAGAAAACTTAAGGTATGTAATTTTCATATCTATGTGTTAAATATATATATATGTTAAACCTCTAGATGTCTACCGGTTCAATACTACTTATTATTATAGTATAAGACTATAAGTGCGTAAAACTAATTTATTTTCACATAGCAAATAGAGGTTTTGCATTGTTGTTTAATATTTCATTAGTACATGATAGATGAAACACCTTAAATTTTGGCCTTTTCTAAATTTCTTAAGTTTTGGACATTCTGGTCAAGGTACGATTCATAGGTACTAGTTATATTCTAAGATACAGTTTAACACTCCCTCTCTCATATGTTAGACAGTGTGTATTGGTTGGTTTCTGCCCTATGTATGACTAGGCATCATACCAATCGTATGATAGTGTACGATTGGTATGTTTGTCTTAAGTATGGTCTTAATGATTCTAATCAAGGTATGACTCCAAGGGTACCACTCGTATGCCATGATACAACTTGTCCTTGTATGGCCATATGATGATCAGTATGGGGGTCCAAGGGGAGGTTTAGGGTATAAGTAAAGGTACCACTCATACCCGAGGATATAATTTAGGAGGGATGAGTCGTACCCTCCAGCATTTATTTTCTAACTTTTAAGTTGAGGGCATTCTAAACATTTCCCACACCAAAACCCTTATGTACCCATTCTACATAACTTATTGTATCCTCTTATAACTCTCATGAATGGCTCAAAACACTCTAAATATCCTCTCTAAATACTCTCTTGGAGATTAAGGTTAGTGTTTCTACAAGTGTTCTTCAAGGGGCTCAAGAGTCAAGTTTTCTTTCATGAATCTTCTTGTATAAGGAAATATACTCCTCTCTCATTGTTATTTCTAACTAAAGGCACATTTAATATGGTTTAAACATTGACTATGCATCATAAATGGTGGTTTCGAAAACCAATATTGAGGGTTTTGGATACATATTGTTGATTATTGTTTACTCTTTGTTTAAATAATATTTTCATATATTTTTTGTGGTGGTTTGCATATGTGGGTGCTTGTAGGTTATGGTTTAATGAATGGGTCATGAGTGACCCTAAACTTGATGGTTTATGCTTTGGTTTTGGTCTTGGTAAAGGTATGCCCTCAACATGTTTGATAAAATACCTATGAGAATATTTTTGGCTATATCGTTTAACTCTTATTGAAGCTTTGTATGGTTTACTATGGTAATAGAACCTAAGTTGGTTTAAATGGTTTTGAATAGTTTGAAATATTTAAATGGTAAGTCCTTGGTAGCTATGAAATTATTTAAATTAAAACCTTGTGAGATACATAGGAATCCCCCAAGAGAATGAAAAATGAAATTGGTTTGAATGATGACCATCTTGTGGGGTACATGGGAATCCCCTAAGCAAAACTTAACAATGAAATACTTGTGGGGTACACAGGAATCCCCAAGTAAGATTAATAATGTTGTACACTCAGGGTACATAGGAATCCCCCAGGTAAACTTAATAATGTAACCTATGGGGTAGATGGGAATCCCCTAAGGTTGGCTAAGACATTGCTTGCAAGCTATAGTCGATATGACGTACCACTAATGATAACCTTAGTTAATAGTAAAAAGAATTAATGGTTTGGTTGTGTGGTAATGGTTTTAATTGGGAAATAATTGCAGGGTATGATAGCTAACCATGAAGGTGTGAGTCCAATATACGAACACTGGAAACTCATGTTTGATGACATGGTGGTAAGTGGTCCAAGAGGAAGATTTGGGTGGGTCTTAGCTCCTGTCCTATCGCTAGTGCTCCCAACCCAAAGTCATTAAGAGAGATATTTTCAGATTAGTAATTCTTCTAGGGCACAAGGTTCCCAATCTTGGGTCGGTAGGGTCCAATTTTCACCATTCTATTTTTCTTATAGATTTTATGGTTGGTCACATCGTGATTGTTACGAGAAATTAAGCAATCAGTGTTTTAGTTATGGTCAATTGAGTTATATACAACAGGAGTGCCCCATAAGGATTACCGCTTGGGAAAATAGAAAACCGGTTACCGCTTCTCTAGATCTTGCACCAAGGGATGTTTTTTTTGGCTTCGGCATAGGTAGGGATTATCTCAATGACCTCACTATCCCTCAAGATTCCAAGGAATCTTCTAATTCTAACACTGGTATATTAAATACTCTTTTCTCATGATGTGTTTGGTTTACTAGGTTTGGAGTCCCTAATGAGTGGTGAGTTTACCACTTATTTGCATTCAATATTCGTGCACACTAATATGATTTGAATATAATAGTAAGACATATTTGAGTTTAAATGCACTAATTCCAATATTTTGCAGGCATACAAGTGTTGAAAAGAAAAGAAGCAATCTCGAGCAAAAAAGGATCAAAAAGGGAATAAAAGTGCAAGAGCTGGACAAGCTGAAATAGGAGCAGGTTCTTGCCCTCAATTACCGCAATTGTCGGCTGAGGTACGCAATTGCGATTAGTCAAGATAGTATACCAATGGATATCATGATCAATCCTTTGCAATCACAGTAGGTATGATCATTACAAATCCTTCGCAATCGCGTGAAAGTAGAAATTGACCCAAGAAAAAAGATGTAATTTAACCTAGCCGAGATCAATTTCTTTTATAGTCTTAAATCCTCCAATCACCATCATTCTACAAGCCTAACACCCACCTTAGTTTAGGGTTTTTGTAATTTCTTGGATCTTGGAGCTTAAATTTACACTAATTTAAGGTAAGATTTAACTACAGGAACTCTGAAGTGCAAATTTGATTTTCTCTATTGAAGAATCATTTGAGTATAAAGTGTGGTTGTCCTCTCTTTATTTTTGTTATGAATAACTTTGATAGACATCTTGGTATATTTTTATTCATTATCCTTATAATGTGCTAGATCTACCTCTTGGGGTTATGCTTGATTAGGGTGCAATTGTGTGTGGGTTATGATATATTTATGTAGACTCTAGTTTGTGATGATGGGTTCTATTGTTGCTTTATTAAAATGGTTGGGATTTGTGGGTGAAATCTCCAAATAACCAAATGGGTTTGATGGATAAAAATCCCAAGATCTTAAAAGCTCAAACCATCCTTAAAAGAGGAGTTTGGGTGAACTTTAGGAACTCACATCATTCTTGAAAAAGGGGATGTGGGAACCAAGGTAATAAGTAGATAATTTATCGGCATAGTTTGCTAATTCTCATTATCTTAGACATAAGGGTGATTACAAGGTTGACTATACCATTGGTATCATCCTAGAAATAGAGATACCCAATTGAGGTGTCGGTTGGATTTAATTGACACACTCGTTAGGTACTCGAAAGGGTCAATAAGTGACATCTTTAAGGTTTTGTTGAAGAAATAGCCTTAAGGACTTTAAACCTGGCCTACCACATTATCAACGATTAGAATTTGCATTGAATCATCGTGTTCCCATGCATAATTTTCTCCTAGGAAAGTATTGTCCCAAGATCCATTCCTAATTGTTTACACTCTAATCATTCTTATCTTAAGTTAGTCCTTTAGAAGACCAAAGATAATTATATCTTTAAAAATGTTGAAAAACCCCAAACTATTTTGTATCATAGGTTTGAACTTAGCAAGTAACTTTTATTTCAAACTCACTCAATCACCACTCAAATTGTTCCTCATGGATTCAACACCGACTCTTATTTAGGTAGATATATTTACAACGACTGCCTTGAACTTAAGTTGATGTGTAAGTTGAGTGTTATCAATAATGGCACTATTGCCTGGGAACAATTTGGCGTATTGAGTTAGTTTGAAATTTTAGCTTACTTGATTAAATCCAAACTTGTAAATATTTGTTTGTGATTTTCTTTTATTTCTTGTGTTAGGAGAAAAAAATTTTGTTTATTTGTTACCATGGCATCTTGCAATAAATATGAGTTCGGTGGTTGGAAATCTTATCTTAATAATCCATTTCCATATTGTGGCGGACCTCACTTTTGGCAAGATTGTAGATATTCTCTCCTGAAAGAGATATGTGCACCATATTGATCCTTATGGGAGTATGATTGTTCCTTATGTGGTGGTCAAGATGGACATTGGAAAGATTGTCCAAATGTCCCTTCCTTTCGTTATACCAATCCAGATGCTAGTTCATCTTATGAGCTTGATAGGTCTTATGGTGAGAAAAATGAAGAACAGTGTGCCGGATACAATGGTGTTGAAGCAATGCTTCAACTTATCTTGGATCAGGTAGAAACAATGAGGGATAATATATAACTCATACATCAAGACATGGGGGCATGTAAAGAGGAAATCAAAAGAATAGAAGAAGTGGGTATGGAGGCCAATCATTCAAATACCATGGGTATGCCCGTTCTTCCACATGAGCTTAATGTTGAAGAATCCTCGATGATTTCCCAACCAACCAAACAAATCATGATAGATGATGCCAATATTGAGAAAATGGTACTAGATTTGGAAGAAAAAGCCAAACAAATCCTTTGTGAAGGCTCTAGTCCATTTAGGAGTGAGAATTTCGAGAAAGATGCGACTCCAAAATTAGGGAGAAGTCTTCACTCAGACCAATTTTTAACATTATGCTAGGTGGATATGACCAAATTTGAACCACCCAAGAAAATGATATTAGTGGAGATGAGGAGGAAAATCCATACATTTTGGAGTTTACCATCTCAAGAGGATAAAATTAAGCCCACCACTTGAAGGTCAAAAAATGCAAAATTCAATGTGTAGCAAGTGGATTCTTGATGTTCTCACTTATACCTAATGAGCCTACTCAAAAATTTGATGTGAAATTGGGTAGAAGATTCAAGTCTTTAAAGTGGCGCGATAGAGGTAGTATCATGATGCCCTCGCCTCGCCCCTAAATGCCACAAAGATATATTGATTGAAACTTGTGGCACTCTTTCAACTCTTCCAAGTGGAGACATAAATGAAAGATTAAGAAAGTCTATCCTCGACCATAAATAAGGCTCTTAAAGAAAAGAAACCCATCGTTGTCAATGTTCGCTCTGTATGTTTTTTAATAAGTCACATAATTTTGATGTTTTATCGGTGCTTTGGACAAGTTGGAAGCCAAAACAAGGGGAAATTAGGTATAGAAGTGTGGCAGACATGTAGAAAAATAGGAAAAAATAGAGGAGCGGATGGCCTCAGTTACTGCACTCATGAACTAAGGAATGCGATCACGGTACCACGATCGCACCAATCCTATCACGATCATGCCACTATGACCAGCTTTTAACATGGTTATCAATGCAGTTTCAGGGAGCCCTTTAACCCTTCTTATGCTTTTCTATTATGTAGTGAGGTCACTACAAGTCATTTTATTAGGGGTGATTTTGGCCCTGCCCCTGTGTGAGCATACATGGGCTTGCAATACTTGAAATTAGTTCATAGGAAGATTGGAAATTTATTGAATTGATTGTTTTCATTTTTATTTTTCTATTTCTTTTAATAATAATTTTGCGCGATCCTTTCCCTATGATATATTAAGTGACGTTATTCTTGAGGAAAATTCATCATGATTGGGTATTGAGCCATGGATGCAAGGAAATTCTAAGTACCCATGGCATCGAGGTCACAAAAGCGAGGGAAGTTTGAGTACCTGTGGAACTTTGGAGTTAGGATCGTACTTATACCTATAGTGAAGTTTGAGTAGCTATATAGTTTCCCCGTATAAAATCTAAAATGTAAGACTGTGGTTTGGGTTGGTGCCATAATTATCCAATTTACATGCTACAAATGCAAAGCAAGCACCCCCCCTTCATAACATAATTTTTCAAAAAAGTCAAGGGCATAGACGTGAGTAATCTTGTAACAATTTTTTTCTCTTTTTGTGACTCCATCTTTTGGTTTGTGAAAGATTAATAGATACTCTATTTTATCTCTAGCGAAAGGGGAAATTGAGACTCCTTGAAGAATTTGCATGCCATATGTGGTGAGGTTATTTGTCTACTTCTCGTATATACTTATACCATCTAGAACTTGCCCCATTAGTCTCTCAAAGCTAATTTTAATTGTATTAGGTTGGTAAGATGATCCTAGGCCATCTTTGTGACATTGGAAATCCACTTTAGCCTTAAAATCCTACCATTTTATAGATGTTATCCCTAGTCACCCACTTTGAGCCTTTGGACCTTTATTTGGTAAACACATTACAAGTTGTCAGCCTTTCAATTTATATCTCTCTTTTGAACCCTATCCTCCTTGAACTTAAAGGTATAAATTGAGGCTAAAAGCCTAAGTTGGGGGTGAGATTGGAAGAGGTAACTTTGGGCCACAAATTTGTAAGTAAGTGCCTAAGATCTTAAGCATTGAGAATAAATGTATAAGAAAAAGAAAGGATCCAACAAAGAAAAGAAACGAAATTAAAAGAAAATGGGGGAACCAAGGAAATAAAAGTTTGAACCTTTGTAAAGAAACGAAGTTGTCCATGGTAAAATGTTGGATAGAAGAGAATGATGTAGATGTTCAAAGAGGATGTAACCATATGCTCATCCTACCCTACCCCAAACCTACGTTATAAGCTAAAAAAATTCCTTCAAGATCTCCAACCAAGTAGATTTATCATAGTGGCGATTAAAAATAGGGGCTAGCATATGGAATGGTACTTGTTAAATTAAATTCCTCGTTGTATATTTGATAATTTAGTGTGTAGAATATTCTTTATTATGAGGAGGCATGTAAACAAGTTGAGGTTGGTGATTCTTTCATCTCCTAAAATTGAGGCAAAAGGAGTATAATGAAGTTGAGGTCAAAGAGGAGTCACTTCTAGAGTATTAGTGATTGTATCATGGTTGCTCATTGAAGTCTTTTGTATCCTTAAAAATTGTGTTTTATGTTAAGAGGAGTCGTGAAAATAGTATTACCTATGTTTGAAGAGCTATTGGTGGTAGTAACCAAGTTGAATTCCTCATGATCATTTAGTCTTCTAATTTAGGCATAAATATACATTGTCTCATGGTAAGAGGTAGTGTCTCTTGAGGACAAGCAAAGTTTTAAGTTGGGGGTGCTGATGAGTAGTGAGTTTACCACTCATTTGCATCCATTATTCGTGCACGCTACTAAGATTTGAATATAATAATGAAACATATTTGTTGTTAAATGCACTAATTCTCATATTTTGCAATACAAATGTTGAGAATAAAATAAGAAACCTAAGCTAAAAAGGATTAAAAAAAGGGAATAAAAGTGCAAGAGCTGGACAAGCAGGAGCAAGATCTGGCCCTCAGTTACCGTAATCGTAAACTAAGGGTCGCGATCACAATCAGTCAAGCTAGTTAGTCGATAGTGATCGCGATCAATCCTTCACGATCGTAGTAGGTGCGATTGCGTGAGAATGAAAATTAACCCAGGGGTAAAGGTGTAATTTTACCCAGCCAAGCTCAATTTCTTTTATAGTCTTAAATCCTTCAATCACCATCATTCCACAAGCCTACCACCCATCCTTAGTTTAGGATTTTTATAATTTCTTGGAGCTTGGAGCTTAAATTTACACTAATTTGAGGCAAGATTTAATTAGAGGAAATCTAAAGTGTCGATTTGGTTTTGTCTATTAAAGATTCATTTAAGTTTAAATTATGGTTTGTCCTCTCTTTATTTTTCTTATGAATAACTTTGATGGACATCTTGATATATTTATTTTCATTATCCTTATAATGTTATAGATCTACCTCTTAGGGTTATGCTTGATTAGGGTGCAATTGTGTGTTGGTTGTGATGTATTTATGTAGATTTTAGTTCTGTAATGATGGGTTCTTCTATTGCTTGATTAAATTGGTTGGGGTTTGTAGGTGAAAGCCCTAAATACCTAAATGGTTTTGATGGATGAAAATTTCAAGCTTTTAAATGCTCAAACAATCCATAAAAGAGGGGTTTGGGTAAACTTTTGGAACCCACATCATTCTTGAAAAAGGGATGTGGGAACCAAGGCAATAAGTAGACAACTCATGGGCATATTTTGCTAATTCTCACTATCTTATACATAAGGGTGATTACAAGGCTGACTATATCGTGGGTATCCTTCTAGAAATAGGGATACCCAATTGATATGTTAGGTGGCTTTAATTGAAACACTCGTTAGGTACTCTAAAGGGACAATGAGTGACATCTTTGAGGTTTTGTTGAAGAACTAGCCCCAAGGACTTTAAACCTAGCCTACCATATTATCAACGATTAGAATTTACACCGAATCAACTTGTTCCCATGCTTAATTTGCCCCTAGAAAAGCATAGTCTCAAGATCCGTTCCTAATTATTTACACTCTAATCATTCTTAGCCTCAAGTTAGTCCTTTAGAAGCCCAAGGATAATTATATCTTTGAAAACATTGAAAACTCCCAAACTATTTTGTATTAATGGTTTGAACTAAGCAGGTAACTTTTATTTCAGACTCATTCAATTGCCACTCATATTGTTCCTTGTGGATTCGACCCCGACTCTTAGTTGGGTAAATATATTGACAACAACCACCTTGCACTTAAATTGACGTGTAAGTTGAGTGTTATTAGCCCCCTCTCTCTTATGTGACCACATTTGTGGCGATTTATTTTGGTTTTGAACCTAAGGTTATTTTGGACTCTTTTTCTATTTCTACCCTGATAGGTGACTCTGTGATTGCCAAAGAGGTCTATAGCAGTGTGTGGTATCTAGTGGTAGTAAAGAGGCTCTGGTGGATATGTTTGAATTGAGCATGGTAGATTTCGATGTCATTTAGGGGATGGATTAGTTGCACTCGTGCAATCCATCATTAGATTATCGAACCCATAAGGTTATCTTAGACTCCCTGGTGAGACAGATATAGAATGGGAGAATGGTTCCCTAGCTATTAAG
Source organism: Capsicum baccatum var. pendulum (assembly GCA_030864225.1). Taxonomy (NCBI): domain Eukaryota; kingdom Viridiplantae; phylum Streptophyta; class Magnoliopsida; order Solanales; family Solanaceae; genus Capsicum; species Capsicum baccatum. Next base: position 120,035,558 of record CM061553.1, read on the forward strand.
GAAAAGGTTATTGTTGACACCTAATTTTTGTCCTCCACGACTGAGTTCAATTTCAAGTTTCTTTGATTTTTAATAAAATGACAACATTTATTTTATCTAAATAAAAGCTTTCCAAGATATTTATCTAAGTAATTTTAGTCATTTTAAGTAACTATTATATGTTTTTGTAGTTGTGTATACGAGAACATATAATTTATGGAAAAAATAAATTTTAATCAAAGGTTATCTAATATATGGATTCGAATGGATAAAATCTTGATTTAAAATTAATTTATTCTCAAAAAAAAATATTTGGAAAATATTTGTTTGATTTTATTGAATCAAGAAGCTCGGGATTGAATTGGTTGTTAATTTCTTTCAAATATTGTTTCAATTTAGTCAATTTATTAAATTAGAACATAATTGAAAATCAAATTGACCATAATAACAATGCAAATTGGTCGATTGAATTCTTATTAGGCTAAAATCTAAATATAATTATCTAAATTTCCATTTTTGGCTATTTAATAAAGGCCTAATCCCTAAATGCCAATCTACATGGGGTTATTTAATTTTAGTATAAATTACATAAATTCCTTAGTTAGTGAAAGTAATTACATAAAATCCCTTTAGCCTTTCTCTCTCCCGATTTTGAGAAAGATACTCATACATCTGGTCAACCCTCATACATTGTTGGAATGTATGATAAAGATGATTAGGCTATATTTAAGGAAAGATAAATCTGATAATATCAATATGTTCCTTAGTTCACGCCATTAACTACTCAACATTTAGTGGTGTATTATTAAATGTAGTAACTTAAATTTAAATTTTAAAAAAAAATATGTTAAACATCACATTAAATGTTCTTCTTTGTTGAATTGCATTCAATGAAAAAAAAAATCTTCTAATGCTTTCTTCAGTTATCAGAAAAATCAATATGAACATAGAAAAGTGCTGCTAATACATATTTTAATAGAAATTACAGTTGTCGTATTATAGTTGTTAAGTTTTTTTTTAATATGTATTGTATTATATTATACGTTGAATAAGTATGAGAAATTTAATTGTTATTGATTTTAAAGAAATTAGTTTTTTAATGTGTTACTGTGGTTAATGTAATTACTATTGTATTGATTGTTCCTATACATTATAAAATGTGTAAAAATTTAGTATACTAATGTATAATGTGACTCATCATACATATAGACTTATGTATGGTGAAATATTTTGACATGATATCTATATCATCGTACAATATTTTCGTGAGAAATTTTTCTTTTGCAGCTACCATTGTAATGTTTTATGTTAGAGTAATATACATGTAGTGAAGCGTTTGTATGGATCAACCAATTCAATGTTACAATATCTTCATACAATATAGTTTCATGTATAAGGATACCAAATTTTAGAATATTATTAAACATGCATGTGTAAATCTTATACAATTAAAATATACTATTAATACATGTATAATGAAATCTTATACATAGAATCATACTGTCAAAACAAATAAAAGACAACCTCATACAACAGTTTCACATGTATGTGTAACTTTATACAAGTAATAAATATAATCTAATAATGTTTCACATGTATACGAACACCTTATACAATTCACTATATAATCTTAACAATTGTATAATGAAATCTTATACATAAAATAGTACTGCTCATACATATTTTAATGATAACTAAACCTTAGGCAGAGGTCGCCCAGAATCATCAACCTTTTTCTTACTTGACGATTTTGGAGATTTCTTGTTTGAACTTGAAACGATAACTTCCTCAATTACTTCATTGTTACTGGATAGTTTTGGTGGTTCGACCAGTTCTCTGCGAAATTGGGTTTTTCAAAATCAAAAGAACCAAGAACGAAACCATCAACGGGAATAACAATACGCGACCATTAAATAGAGAAGATTAAACTTAATTTATTTTTGATGAAATTCAAATAAGCATATATTCCCGAATTCAGATAAGCATATACTGGATGAAATTGCAAGGTTTCTTTCTGGGTTTTTCATGAAAATGGAGAAGATTTTAACGATTTTGGACGAAGGAAAAATAATTTTGGACGGAGAAAATAGAGAAGATATTTTTCGGAGAGAGATTATTGTAGATCAAAATTTATGGGTATGGAGAGATAATAAGGAGGTTTAATGTAGATAAATAATTGGAGAGATAAAGTAGCAAGATTTTAGGATGAAAATATGAAGCTATTTGGGATGTATAAGAAGGAAGAGAGAGAAAATAAAAAAGGTAGGGATTTAAGTAATTATTTTGAAAATTTAATAATCTGTTTGTCAATATGAGATTTTATGTAATAAGTCCCTTTAATCTACATTTCCACCCCATACCCAGGCCTATGATCGCCTAACTGATACAAGATCAAGCAACCACACCAAGAGTCTCGGTTTTAGTCCAACAACACAAGAATAACAAGTTTTAAGTTTCGGTTTTTCAGCTTGCAAACAAGGACTAGTTTTCGGTTTTCAATCCACAATCCGAGAACAACAAGAGATACAACAATGCTAGTGAATCGAAATGAGCCCCACACGGCTTCACTAGTCTTTCAAGATAGACAAAAGCAACACAACAACAACAAGATAAAGAAAGATAGATAACTTGACATATAACATTCAAGAAACTAAGAACCCTAACATCAAGAGAGGACCCTAAGTCTAATGAATATAAACACCAAGTTCTTACAAGGACCAAGAGGTACTCAACAACCTCAAAACCCTTGTTTCTAGCCAAGGAGACAACACAAGTATCCCTCTACTTGTGAGATAGTAATGGCGGCTTCAAGAGAGAGAAGAGAGAGGAGATATTTTGGTGTTTCTAGGTTACAATTTTCAGATTTCAAAAACTAAAGGATGTCTCACTATGAGGTTCTATTTATACTACAACAAAAAGGAGTAAAAGACCCTTCCGCCCTTGCTTTCTTGTGGCACCCTTGGGGATTAGTTTTATTACACTTTAGGACCCCTCTTCACACATAAGAACGTTTAGGTCCTTGGTTGGTTCGATCAACAAATCACACACGGCCAATTGCATGAACAAAGCTTGGAGTGTTTACAATTCCCGAGCTTGGCTTCGTATGAAGGGACGTGTACCTGTGGAGGCTGCCTTAACCGTATCATCCTCTCCATCTTGAGAGGAATTTGACCTCAAATTCGGCATTTGGTCATCTTCAACCGCATCCACGAGGGAGAGATCTCCAACGTTGAAGGTGTTGTGCACTTGATATTCCGGTGGCAGGTCAATCTTGTAGGTGTTGTCATTGATTCTCTCAAGTACTTGGAAAGGACCATCACCCCTCGGCAGCAATTTGGACTTCCTTTGAGCTGGAAACCGATCCTTTCGAAGATGCACCCACACCCAATCTCCGGGTTCAAGCACAAGCTTCCTTCTTCCTTTGTTTGCCCTTTTTGCAATCTCTTGATTCTTCTTTTCAAGCTTGATCCGCACCGTCTCATGCATTTTCTTCATGGCCTCGGCTCTTTTATTTCCATCTAAGCTGGTCATGAGATCACTAGACAAAGGAGTGAGATCTAAAGGGGTAAGGGGGTTTAGGCCGTAAACACATTCAAAGGGAGTCATCCCCGTGCTCGAATGTATTACCCGGTTGTATGCAAATTCCACCAAGGGTAGGTGTTCTTCCCATGAAGTCAGCTTACCTTTAACCATAGAACGTAGAATAGACCCTAAGGTTCTATTTACTACCTCCGTTTGGCCGTCGGTTTGTGGGTGGCAGGACGTGGAGAAAAGTAACTTCGTCCCAAGCCTACCCCACATGGACTTCCAAAAGAGACTTAGGAACTTGGAGTCCCTATCACTCACAATGGTCCTTGGTACCCCGTGAAGCCTTACAACATGTTCAACAAATAATGAAGCCACACTAGGAGTGTCCTCGGTTTTAGCACATGGAATAAAGTGAGCCATTTTAGAGAATCTATCAACAACCACGAAAATGCTATCTCGCCCCTTTCTAGTCCTTGGCAGCCCCAAAATGAAATCCATCGAAATGTCCAGCCAAGGTCTAAGGGGAGTAGGGAGTGGGGTGTATAATCCTTGAGGTTGGAGGCGAGATTTAGCACTCCGGCAGGCCGCACATTGATTACAAATTTTTGTGACATCTTTGCGCATTTTGGGCCAATAGAAGTTCTCCTCTAGGATTCCGAGGGTCTTATCTACCCCAAAGTGACCCATGAGGCCTCCGTCATGGGCCTCCCTCACAAGTAATTCCCTCCACGAACTAGAAGGAACACACAACCTCCTCCCTTTGAACAAATATCCCTCGAACCGAGAGTAGGAGGAATGGTTATTTTCCTTAAGCCAACGGTCCCTTCCCCACTCTTCGCATTCCCTAAAAATAGGAGCAAAGGTGGGATCCTCGGGATACAACATCCGCAAGCTCTCAAAACCCATTAACTTCGAAGACAAGGTAGCAACAAGCACATGCTTCCGGGACAAGGCATCGGCAACTACATTTTCCTTTCCCCTTTTGTAATGAATTACATAAGGGAAAGTCTCGATGAACTCAATCCACTTAGCATGACGCCTATTCAGCTTGTCTTGGCTCTTAAGGTGTTTCAACGACTCATGATCCGTTCGTATCACAAACTCCTTAGGCCACAAATAGTGCTGCCAATTTCCCAAGGCTCTAACAAGGGCGTACAACTCCAAATCATAAGTCGAGTAATTAAGAGTTGCCCCTTTGAGCTTTTCACTGAAATAGGCAACGGGATTACCTTCTTGCATCAAAACAGCCCCGATGCCAACCTTACTAGCATCACACTCTACTTCAAACATCTTATCAAAATCGGGCAATTGCAATAAAGGTGCCGAGATGAGCGTAGCTTTCAAGGCCTCAAAAGCCCCAGCTTGCTCTTCACCCCATTTAAAGGGTCCATCCTTCCTAATTACCTCGGTCAAGGGGGCTGCTATGGAGCTAAACCCTTTGAAAAACCTCCTATAAAAGCTTGCCAACCCGTGGAAACTTCGGATTTCTCCAATAGTTTTAGGGGTCGGCCAACTTCGTATAGATTCTATCTTGGAGTCGTCCACTTCCACACCCCTTGAGCTCACGACAAAACCCAAGAATACAACTTTATCAACACCAAAAGAACACTTCTCCATGTTGGCATACAACTTCTCCTTTCGGAGTACATCAAACACACATCTCAAATGCATTACATGATCATCAATAGACTTACTATACACCAACACATCATCAAAGTAAACCACCACAAACTTTCCAATATAAGGCTTCATTACATGATTCATTAGCCTCATAAAAGTGCTAGGAGCATTGGTAAGGCCGAATGGCATGACCAGCCACTCATATAGACCGAATTTGGTCTTGAATGCGGTCTTCCACTCATCACCGGGTTGCATGCGAATTTGGTGATAGCCGCTCCTAAGGTCCACTTTAGAAAACACACAAGATCCGTGGAGCTCATCTAACATATCATCTAGTCTAGGGATTGGATGACGATACCTTATAGTGATTTTGTTGATGGCTCGGCAATCGACGCACATGCGCCACGTTCCGTCCTTCTTTGGTACCAAAAGTACCGGAACAGCACACGGACTCATGCTTTCTTTGATGTATCCCTTGTTGAGTAGATCCTCCACTTGTCTTTCAAGCTCCTTCGTGTCCATAGGATTGCTCCTATAGGCCGGTTTGTTTGGAAGCTGTGAACCCGGCACCAAATCAATTTGGTGCTCAATTCCCCGAAGCGGGGGCAATCCTCGCGGAAGTTCTTGCGGAAATACATCTTCATACTCCTGCAACACACAAGAAATCAAAGGGGAAATGGAAGAATTAGTGGGGTTAGTATTAAAGCAATGGGCCAAAAGTAGCATCGGCTTGTTTTCATCATGGTCCACGAAAAGTTCCTTTCTCCTAGCCAACATCACTACGTTTTCCCCTTCCCTTGGCGTTGGGACAGCCTCGGATGTCCCTACCTCCTCACCTACGACCTCCCATCCCTTTTCTCCCCTCTCGGGTTCCCTTCCCTTCCCTTTTAATTCTCTCATTTTTTTATACCACTCATTTACTTGGGAGGGTGAAAGAGGGTGAAGTGTGACCTTTCGGCCATCCTTCTCAAGCGTGTACCGGTTGGACCTCCCATCGTGTTTAGTAGACCTATCATATTGCCAAGGTCTACCTAACAACAAGTGACATGCTTGCATTGGAATCACGTCACAAAGCACTTCATCGTGGTAATTGCCCACCTTAAACCGAATCATACATTGCCGTGTGACCTTCAATTCACCACAATCATTCAACGATTGTAGCTTGTAAGGACTAGTGTGTGGTGTAGTCGGTAGCTTCAAGAAGTTTACCATAGCATGGCTCGCAACATTTGTACAGCTACCACTATCAATTACCAAGGTGCACACACTCCCCTTTACAAGGCACTTAGTATGGAATAGATTTTCCCTTTGGCTCGGGTCACCTACCGCCTTACTAATCATGACGCGTCTAACCACAAAGTTTGGAACCACACACTCCCCTTCTTGTGGATAGACATCTTCACTATCATCTACTCCTTCCTCATTCGGTTCATTCTCGGTTTCCTCTCCATCTTGAGGCTCGGCCTCAACCTCCCCCCTTTCGGACACCACCTCCTCACCAAGGTAGTATACTTTCTCTTCTCGTAGGATCACATTACGCCGGTTCGGACATTCATTTGCCTTATGCCCCCAACCTTGGCACTTGAAACATTGGAACCCCTTTGGGTTGGGGTATTTGTGAGCCTCCGGCTTCGGAGGAAACTTAGGAACTGTTTTGGATTCGGGCAGCTTCATAGGACCGGGTTGGTCCTTGTTTTTGGTCCAACCCGAGGGGGTTTGGACCCGTGCCTTGAAGGTTGATCTCTCCTTAAGTTCCCTTTCAATTTCTAGGGCCGCTTGGAATATACCGTCAATAGTTTCGAACCGATGAAGGGTCAAGTGAGTGGAGATCTCTTTGTTCAATCCACACTTGAACCGGATGATGTCGTGGCTGATTTGCTCCCCACGGTGATCAAGTTTCAACATGAGTTGTTGGAACTCGTCAAAATAGGCCATCACACTCTTGCCTCCTTGCCGCAAGCCATATAATCTAGCAAGCAATTCATGTCGGTATCTCTCGGGAAGGTATCGTTGTCTCATCAAGTACCTCAACTGATACCAAGGTGGTGGCTGCCCATCAACCAATTCATTACCAAATCGTTTAACATACTCCCACCAAGTGTTAGCATAGCCCTCGAGGTGAGCTATAGCATAGCAACTCTTCTTTTCTTCCGAGATGTCATTAACTTGGAAAACTTTGTCACAAGCCGATTCCCAAGTTAAGTAGGCCTCGGGATCACTTTCACCCTTAAAGATAGGTAGGCTCAACTTGATGGTGTTGATGCCTACGTCTCTCTCTTGGTGTCGGTTTCCCCTATCTCCATACCCCCGGTATCTCCTAGGTTCTCCCCGACCCCCTCTTAACTCCTCCTCCCTCATATAAGCATCATCATAGGCTCCCTCTCCGTCATACTCCTCTCTACCGTATCCTTCAAAGTGGGCTGGTCGGCCTTGGCCATTTTGATTCGGTGGATTTGGAATTTGCGGTCTTTGGTTTAATGGAGCTTGGAATGGAGGGTTCGGATTTAGTGGAGGTACTTGGCGCCCAAATCCCTCTTGTGGAATTGGAGGAGCTTGGAAATGTAGTGGTCTAGTGGAGTCTCGGTTTGGAGGAAAATTGGTAGATTGGTTTGCGGTATTTAGTGGAGCTTGGGGTGCATTTAACATTTGGTGGATCATTTCGGGGGTGATGGTTGCGGAGGAGGTCCTATCATGACCATTGGTAGATACATGTAGAGGAGTCGATGGCCGAGAGTTCCTTTGACTCTCCACTTGATCTAGTCTCCCACTAATAGTCGATACTTCCCCCCTTATTGCTGCCAAGTCCCCCCTCACGGCCCCAAATTCCGAATTCATCCTTTCAAGTGTCCGAGTAACGGCCTCAAGAGTGGCCCTCATTGAGTCAAGGGCATTAGTATCCGCATTATGAGATGTTGTTCCTTCCATCGTCAAGGTATTAGCCGTTTTAGTCACCACAAGTTCGTGTTCCACAAGTGTTGTATAATTGGCTAGTAACCGTGAGATTTACAAGGTTTGAGTAAGATCTTAGCCGGAATGGATTCTTGTTTGAAGACTCAAAGAATTCTTGCCGGACTAGAATCAAAATCAGCAACTCATTCAAACGAATAAAAGCACACAAACAACCGTTGACGCGAACAAACGGCTCAAGGAACTAGTTAACAACCTAGTGGGAAAATACTAGTTTGCTAATTAGTTCTAAGACCAAGTAAGGGAAACCAAGAATCAACAATTAGCAACCAAAGAATATCCTAAGTTGAGCTTATAGTGACATGGTAGCATGCATTGGCCCCACACGTTCTTCTCCTCCTCGGATTCATATATATTTTTTTTTTTTTGCCTTGATTTAATATTCACACAACTTGTGCTAATTTGAAAAGTGTTTTGGTGGGAAAAACTAAAATTTGAAGTCTTAACTCTTTTTCAAACTCAAGACAAGTGGGTTTGGTGGACAATTCCACAAAACAAGGCTCCTTGATTTAGGGGAGTTGATTGACAAGATTACAAAGTGATGGGTGCAAGTCTTTCACAACAACTTTATAATTTTACCACTTGAGCACACAACAAGATGAACACTTCAACAAGATGAATAATATGCACAAGTTCAAAGGATGAACACTTCACAAACTTCAACACTTCCTTAGCACATAATCACACAACCACCGATTTTTCTTTTGGTCATCAACAACATTCAACTTTCGGCCTCTTCAAGTCACTACACAATATTCAACTTTTCAAGCTCAACTTTCGGATCTAGACACCTTAGTGTTGGTGAGAAAGAAACCAACACTACAAACTCACTAAACAAGCAAAATAACACCTAGATCTAAGCATACAACATCATTCTCGGTTTTCAACTTTTAGGGGACAGATTTCAGAATTTTTTTTTTTGTAGTTTGTTTAATCCGTGAACTAGCCCAAGATGGGTTGTGTTGGAACACAACCGGTCTTGCTTTGATACCAAATGATACAAGATCAAGCAACCACACCAAGAGTCTCGGTTTTAGTCCAACAACACAAGAATAACAAGTTTTAAGTTTCGGTTTTTCAGCTTGCAAACAAGGACTAGTTTTCGGTTTTCAATCCACAATCCGAGAACAACAAGAGATACAACAATGCTAGTGAATCGAAATGAGCCCCACACGGCTTCACTAGTCTTTCAAGATAGACAAAAGCAACACAACAACAACAAGATAAAGAAAGATAGATAACTTGACATATAACATTCAAGAAACTAAGAACCCTAACATCAAGAGAGGACCCTAAGTCTAATGAATATAAACACCAAGTTCTTACAAGGACCAAGAGGTACTCAACAACCTCAAAACCCTTGTTTCTAGCCAAGGAGACAACACAAGTATCCCTCTACTTGTGAGATAGTAATGGCGGCTTCAAGAGAGAGAAGAGAGAGGAGATATTTTGGTGTTTCTAGGTTACAATTTTCAGATTTCAAAAACTAAAGGATGTCTCACTATGAGGTTCTATTTATACTACAACAAAAAGGAGTAAAAGACCCTTCCGCCCTTGCTTTCTAGTGGCACCCTTGGGGATTAGTTTTATTACACTTTAGGACCCCTCTTCACACATAAGAACGTTTAGGTCCTTGGTTGGTTCGATCAACAAATCACACACGGCCAATTGCATGAACAAAGCTTGGAGTGTTTGTAATTCCCGAGCTTGGCTTCGTGTGAAGGGCCGTGTACCTGTGGAGGCTGCCTTAACCGTATCACTAACCCACTCCAACCCAACCCTCTTAAATCCCTCTTTTCCATGACCAAACTACAATAGCCCAACTAAACCCCCCATCGACCGGAACCAACTCCAAATCCTTTCCCCTTAACCCAACCCGTACACTAACAGCAATGGCAAAACCAACATTAGCAACGGCGTACAAAGCAACAACAACATACAACATCAGCAGCTGCACAGCTGCATATCAACAACAATGGTAACCCATTCAACCCAAAAAATTCAACAACGGCAAAACCAACAACAGTACAACAATAGCGACAAACAATAGCTCAATAGCAATGGTCCATTTCGTACCTAATACACCTCATCCACGCTTTAAATTTCAAAAATCATTTTCGAAATTCCCAAAATACCCCCATTGTTCCCCTCAAAATCAGTCCGAAAATCTCCTATAAATACCAAAAAACAATAGTTAAGAAGAGAGAGGATACTTTGGGAAAAAATCAAAGAGTCTGGAGGAGAGTTCCTCTAATCCCATGTAACCAAAGGATTCAAGAAGAAACTCTGTTTAGAAAATCAATTATGAGAAGAAATTGAAACTCCAGCAGGTCGAGGATGAAATTTCAGGGGAAGCAATTTAAATTTCGGTGGAATTCCATTCGATTAAAAGCTCTTCGTCCCGGTATCACTTCCCGAAAATCGGTAAGGCTCCAGCTTTCTTTACACTTTTCTTTCTTAAAAAGTCTTCTTTGTGAATTCCATTGTCGTTATGAATTCTGTTCTGGCTGGGGTGATGTTGATTGTTTGGATGGTATTTTTTGGAGTAAGAGCGGAATCGAATTGTGAGGTCGAAGACTCCCCTTTTGATATGTGTTACTAATTGCCTTTTGTATTTCACAATTTACTTGTTTCTGTGCGAGTGTCTTTGCTAAAGTTTTCTTTTTAGGATTTCCTTTACTCCTCTTGTGCATAGTCTGTGAGTGATAAGGCTTTGCGTCGTCTATGCTAGTTTGGCCGAGATAATGATCTTGTTGAAGTAATTGATTCGTGATGATACTGATAATTTTAAGTCGAAGATTCTTTAAAACTCCTATCATCAAATAGGGTCTATCTTCCGAAGGAGTGAAGCCACTCATATGTCATGTTTAATGTGTGCAGTTCAAGCTTATTTTTTTCCTTCTCTGATTTTATTGTTGGTTGAGTTCCCCTTTTTTGCTTGCCACCATGCCTTATTTTCTCGTTGTTAGATTACACATTTCGTAGTTTTAGTCTATATTTCACTCCTTCTAGTTGTCATGATAAGCAATTGCTTCGTTTAAAGTTTTTTGATCTAGTGTACTTTGATTCTTCCCTTTAGTTTCCGCATCTCTCATTTAAACAAAGTACTGCTAAATTTAGGCTACTGTTAGATGTTTTATGTGTAGTTTATTAGTGGTAAAGTTGTCGTTAAAATTTGTTACTCAATAATCTCATTATAGGCTAGTGTTAGAAGCTTTGGCCTCCTTTCTTTTTTTTTTTTTTTTGTTGTTTTTCTGTACATATGTTTAACATGATATGGATGCAATTACATGCATATTTCATGTAATAATTTACATGTGTAAAAAGATTGGTAACAGACATGAATTGGTCATAATCTGCATTGCATTATACATAAAGCCATGTTCCTTTGTTTTTTTTTGAATTTTATACAAAAAAAAAATAAAAAGAATTCACGTCTAGCTTAATGGTTGCGCATAAAGTAAGAGTCACATATTTAATTTGGTTGATTGGGTCACTTCCATAATAATTAGCCCCAATGGATCAATCAATCTGACACATGGGTTCAGTCCATAAGTAGTGAAAAAATATAGCTATGAATAAATGGTAGCCTAGAATCTCTTTGTTCATGCATGAAAAGAGACAAAAGGAAGAAGAAACAATTGCTATGTGCTCTTGTCATGGCTATTTTCATTTAATAACCTTGCCTACTGCTATATGTTCTTACCATGGCTATTTTAATTTAATATCCTTGAATATTGCTAAATTCTCTTATCATGGTTATTTTCATTTGGTAACCTCGTCTGTTGCCACATGCTCTTGTTATGGTGTTTTCATTTAGTAACATTATCTACTTATTCAAAACAATGTCTATTCTCTTTTTTATGAAGTATATGGCTTTTGTAGAAGGCTAGATAAGAAGATCTGGAGGACGCGAATTAGTGTAGAAGGCTAGTGTCAGTTTGGATCGTTGGGGTAGGGCACTACTTGGTAGGTTTATTATTCTTTTTATGCCACCATCGTTGGGGTAGGGCACTACTTGGTAGGTGTATTATTCTTGTTATGCCACCTTATTGCATGCTTTATTACGAATTTGCTTAACTACTCCTTATATTTTTCTTTATGGGTGGCGTTTGTTCCATGCTTTATTATGGATTTGTTTATTATTCCTTGTCTTGAACCAGGGGTCTATTAGAAACAACCTTTCTACTTCTCCGGAGGTAGTGGTATGGACTGTGTACATCTTACCCTCCCCCAGATCCCACTATGTGGGAATACACTGGATTTATTGTTGTTATTGTATGTGGCTTTGGTAGTTTATATATTTCCTTTAATCATACGCTAATTCTTACTTTTATTTTGTTTGGCATGTGAAACTGAGTCCAATGGACTCCCTTTCCTCGCATATCTTAATAGGCTAAAGAGGTCCCGATCTTGAGTCAAGCCTTAAAGCCCAAAACTGGAATGATATACAAGGAGTACCTCGACTAGTCATAAACTATAAACCTCTGAATAAAGTGTTAAAATGGATTCGAAATCTTATACCAAATAAAAGAGACTTACTTTCCAGATTATATGATGCTAATATATTCTCTACATTCGATTTAAAATCTGGTTATTAGCAAATTCAAATTGATAAAGAACATACTTATAGAACTGCTTTTAATGTCCCTTTTGGACAGTATGAATGGAATGTTATATTCGGTTTAAAAAATGTTCCTTCCAAATTTCAAAAAATTATGAATGACATTTTTAATCCCTGTATGGACTTTATCATTGTCTATATTGATGATATTTTGGTATTCTCAAAAACCCTTGAATCTCATTTTAAACATTTGCATACGTTTAAACAAATAATTATTCAAAATGGCTTGGTTATCTCCAAACCAAAGATAAGTTTATTCCAGACAAATATTAGATTCTTAGGACATAATATTTCGCAAGGTTCTATTGAGCCTATACAACGAGTTCTAGAATTTGCTAAAAAATTCCCTGATATTATTACTGATAAAAAACAACTTCAAAGATTCCTTGGTAGTCTTAATTATATCTCCCCTTTTTATGAAAATCTGTCTAGAGATTTAGCTCCTTTATATGATAGACTAAAAAAGAATCACAAAACTCCTTGGACTCAAGTCCACACTGATTTAGTAAAATTAATTAAAAACCGAGTTCAAACTATTCCTTGTACATCTCTTGCAAACCCTAACTGGTTAAAAATCGTTGAAGCTGATGCTTCTAATATTGGGTATGGCGGAATACTTAAACAAGTTAATCCCCATACAAAAACAAAATGTTTGATTCGATTTTATTCTGGTAAATGGACTGAAAGTTAGAAAAAATATGCCACTGTAGCCCATGAAATGTTAACTATTGTAAAATGTGTTTTAAAATTTCAAGATGATTTGTATAATCATAGATTTATAATTAGAACTGATGCTCAATCCATTAAATTTATGTTTAACAAACACTTTAAACATGATGCCTCTAAATTAATATTTGCAAGATGGCAAGCTGAATTAGCCCCTTTTGATTATGAAATACAATATAAGAAGGGTAGTGAAAATTCTTTGCCTGATTTTCTATCTCGTGAATATCTAACATGAATTTTTACATGCACTTCCTCCCTCAGAATACTATAATTGCTATTATCAAATGCATTTCTTTAAATGAAGATGTTTATTTTCTTATCTTAGAAAAATTAATTTGTAGCCTAATAGAAAAAGATTTATTCCTTAACCACAACGAATTCCTTGAAAATGAAATTTATTGGTTTGATATTGACTTAAGTGATTAATGTTTACAGATATAATAAAGTTCTTTCTACACTTCTTCTCTGAAAAGTTCTTAATCACCTTTATATAAGCAGTTCCTCTAAATATGTACCTATACATGCTCATACTTTGGAAAGTCATTGATGATCTTATCACAAAGGACACACTTTATGAAGATCTCTTTGAATATATGTCATGGTATGCTGATCAAATTCCTGATTATTAATGCAGTATGGATTTTCCTTGGCAAATAGCCAAAGAAAGAGGAAGGGGTGGAAGGAGTCAAACCTCTTCATATCAAGGAGGACAAACAAACCCTTCATATTTTGATCGAAGAAATTCTGCATATAGCTCTGCAAGTTCTAATTTTCCTATATTACAACGAGGAAATAGAACTTTAATTAATTCAAAAATTCCTCAAGATAATCATCATCATCCAAAACTCTGAATATTGGCTCTTCCATGCATTTAGAAGATATTCCTGAAAATCATCCGTTGTATAAACAACTGCAATCTTATCTATCAGATCAACAAAAAACTGCACATTCTTTTGCATCTATAGTTCAAGAAAATTCCGAAAATTAGCCTTCATATGAAAAATTGGATGCTAGAGAACTTATTTATATATTGAAAATCAGCATATTCCTGGTCAAGAAAATTCTGAAGAAGCATGGCGAATACTTAAAAATTATCTTACTGCCAACGTATATTTTACTGGCGAATCATATAAAACCCGGACTTATTATGAACATATATTAGTGCAAACATTCAGTGCAACTTTTGATCACAGCCCCCTCGGAGAAACTACCCCTAGAGTACATGGATACTCCAAAATGGTAATTAAAAAACATATTCCTATTGAAGAATGGGGTATTTCATCAATGACTCAACGATATATGTCAATGGGGCCAATGGGACAAACACTTGCCAATTTCACCTACTGGGATTATATTAAGGCCTTTTCTCAAGTATTATATTATAATAATTATAAGCACAAACACACTTGGTTTATAAAAATTTGTGCTAAAGTATTTGAAAAGCTTATTCCAAATTGGTTTATTCAATGGTTGACTCAACATGGACCTACAGTCAAAATATTACCTCTAGAATATTCTTCTTTGTACTATTCATGGAAAAAATCCTCCCCTTTCTTAACAGAATTATATCTTTCAGATCATATTTGTAAAATCGATACTATTGATCAGATGTATTTCTACATAGAATTCTCTATCCCTTGGATCCATCGATGGTCCGTAGAAATAGGCTATAACACTCAACAAATTTCTGCCTTATACCGAATATTCTATTGTAATTTCTGGGAAAAATTACTTTGAAAAGATCCAGATACTAAACTCGCCTATGGTTATGATCAAAGGGAGGAAATAATCAAGAAAATTACTGAATATGAAAAAACTCCCAAAAAATCAATTTTGGTTGAAGAAAAAAGTTTTAACTATGTTTCTAGAAGAATATCTGCACATGATGGAAATAAAATACAAATGATAGAAGAATATTTATCAGAAGTAGGAGATAAATTACTTCAAACTATTGAGCAAAATTCAGACATCTCAATGAATAGCACCAAAGCAAATACTGAAGATATTACCGATTCCCAACCTTCGAAAATTCTGATAGAAGAGGAAAAAATTGAAAAAGCTGAAGCATTCATCAAGAAATAGAAAGGAAAAGACAAGATATGACTGTTTGATAAGACCCCTCTGCTTTTTCCTTTTGTAATAGTAAAATCACTGTGCACAGGGACCCATCCATTATTGTGCAAGATTCTCTTTTTTATTATTTATAGACGCCTCATTCTTGTGAAGAGGAAGGAGTTAAGAAGTTCTCTCCTTTTATTTTCTAAAAACTCTTCCTCTCTCTCTCTATCCCTCTTTGTAACATATTTAAGAATTAAATAAAAGAAGAAGCTACTGTTTACTAATATTTCACTATGGTTCCCGGCTAATCAGGTACATATCTCTTTCTTACTTGTGTACATTTAATTAAACTTCTACCCTAACCCAGTCGTGACTATGTACGACTGAAAAGTTTCTTATATCTATGTTGAAGATCTAACTTCGCTGCCATGTTAACTATGAAAGCTCCAAACTCTATCAAAATTTAAATGAATCCTTCTAATTTTTTGACTTGGTTCCAAAATGGAGGTACAGTCGAGTTCAATACACTTATGTTAACCTTGTCTCTATGACTCCGTCTAGTAAGTTGTGCCTCTCTAGACCATTGTGCTATTACGAAAAGGGCGAGTTCTGCACAATTAGAACTAGACCCATGGGTTTAACATAAGGTTATTAAATCTCTGACAGGCCCCATGTTTGGGTAAAATAGTCCATACAGTCATTAAACTATTTAAGGTTCTTTTCTATTTCGGTTGGTGCTTTGGTTTGGTCTTCCGACTTTGGCTTAATCCGATATTGTTATATGTATGGCAGGCTGAGTGGCATACCCCAGCCTAAGAGATCCTGTAAATGTTTAGGTTTTAGGAGAACATATTTCCTCTCTTGATAAAAAACTTGACGAATTAATTGAATTACTTAACAAACTTAGCCCGCAGATGAATTCCTCTAACATTCCTTCTACTTCCGAAAACAAAGAAGAAGGATTTATTTTATCTAAACCTTGTATCCAAAGACCTCCTGAAATAGAAGGATTTGAAAAGGTTTCTCAATTAGACCAATTAGAAAAACTCTTAGATAAAAAGTTCTCTCGTTTAAACATTCAACCTCTTAATATTTCTGATGATTTTGTGCAAAAACTCGAATCTAATTTTACTAATAATATCGAATCTTCTCAAAATACTGGAGATATAATCTCTTCCGAGTTAAATAAGCTAAAAGGTATGATTAAAAAACAATCGAAAAAAATACACTGATATTCCCCATATGTCTACTGCATATTATTCACGTCCAACTCCTCAAGATGTTCTGATAGAAGAAAGAGATTGGAATCAAACAAATACTTCTTGTAGTGGAAAAGCTATTTATGAATGGAATATTGACGGTTTATCAAATCGACAAACCTCTATTCTTATCCATCGAATGTCCATGTATGCTACTATCACCGCAACCACTGCTTCAGCAGAGAATCGGGCCAATCCTACTAACCCAACAATTTGTAAAATAATTGTTACGGGCTTTACTGGCCAACTTCAAGGCTGGTGGAATAATTTTCTAGACGATGATAAATGCGAGGCTATTTTTAATGCCACCAATGATAAACCTGGAAAAGATAATCTAGGTCGACCACTTTGGGCAGGACGATCAGATGTTGTCTATACCCTTATGCTTACAATTATTGAAAATTTTGGAGGAAGATTTACCAATTAGTATGAAAACATTAGAACTCTTCTTAATGGCTTAAAATGCAAACATTTAGGAGAATTTAAATGGTATAAAGACACCTTTCTTAGTAGAGTTATGGATTTACCCGAAAGTAAGTATGACCATTGGAAAGCTAAATTCATTGATGGCCTTCTACCTTTATTTGCTGAAAGAGTTAGAAAATCACTTAGAGGATCTTATGGAGAAATCCAGTATTTAGAAAAAACTTATGGTCAGCTTATTGTAGCTTGTACTCAAGAAGGCTTAGCTCTTTGCAACGAGTTAAAATTAGCCAGACAAATTAAGCTCGACAAAATCAGAGAAAAATCCCAATTAGGAGATTTTTGTGAATAATTTGGTATGGATAAACCCTTAGCAAGAAAAATCCAAAGATATTCCAAGCCTGATAAATCCTATAGAAATAAACGTTCTAGGCATAGAACTAAAGAAGAACGTGAAACTAGAAAATTCTTTCGTACGTCTACCAGATTCACGAAAAATATATCAAAAAGAGAGTTAGCAAAAATTAAGTGCTATAAGTGCAACCAATATGGTAATATAGCTCCAAACTGCAAATTACAAAAACTCAAGTCCTTAGGACTTTCTGAAGAAGTTCATGACCAAGTTTATAATTTATTATATACCTCTGATTGCGAATCTTATTCTACATCTAAAAATGACTTTGAATTACCTAATTCTGATAGTGAACTCAATCAAGTTGATAAATGCAATGATTGTGATAATGATATTTGTAATTGTGATGAAATAATGTATAAAATTCAAGCACAATTTTAAGAAAATTGTCTCCCTAAAATAAAATCAGATGATCTCCGATCATAGAATTTTGAAAATTGAAGAAAAGATTCTTGACATCCCTGAAACTTCTATTACTTTAAAAGGAAAAGAAAAGGATTTTGAATACTCTAAAAATTCCAAAATTGATAAACTTAGTCCAAAAGAAGATTTAAAAAGGGATTATTTCTCGGGGATGATGCAAATAGTTACTGCTCATAAATGGTATATAAACTGCACTATTCTGATAAATAAGGAATTTTCTATCACTAATATTGCTATGATTGATAGTGGTGCTGATGTTAGCTGTATTCAAGAAGGACTAATTCCAACCAGATATTTCGAAAAAACTACTCATATAGTCAAGTCTGCATCTGGTCATACCCTTGATATCAACTATAAATTACCAAATACTCATATATGTCAAGATAAAATTTGCATTCCACATTTCTTCTTTTTAGTAAAAAAATCAGTTATATCCTCCTATTATCTTAGGAACACCTTTTATAAATGCTATTTATCCTTATACACATATTGATGTAAATGGTTTTAAGGCTACTTATAAGAATAAACAAATCTCTTATCCTTTTGTTACTAATCCTGTAACAAGGGATATAAATGCCCTCATCAGTATGAAACAAAATCAAATTAATTTTTTACAATTAGAACTAATGAGTATTAATATTTTTGATACTTTAAAATCAGTAAAAGTCCAAGAAAAAATAAAAATAATTTCTAATCAATTGATTCTTGATATTTGTGCGGATCATCCAAATGCTTTCTAGAACCAAAAGAAGCATATTGTTTCTCTTCCTTATGAAAATGACTTCAGTGAAGAAAAAATTCCAACAAAATCTCGACCCTGTCAAATGAATACAGAGTTCGTAGAATTCTATAAAATAGAGATTGATAGTCTTCTGCAAAAGGGTCTTATAAAACCTTCAAAATCCCCCTGGTCTTGCACTGCTTTTTATGTCAATAATGCTGAAAAAGAACGAGGAGTACCTCGACTAGTCATAAACTATAAACCTCTGAATTACTGAAAGAAGTTACTGATGAAAAACTTCATGAAAAAATCATTAATTTTGCTACTCAAAAAACTTCTACTAGTATTTCTATAGATAACTTTTTACGATAATTATCACATGTCATATTCCTTAGCCGAGGTTAATCGACGTCTTGCGTTTAGTCAAACTCCAGGTAGAGATACTACCTTTAGTGATTTAAAAATCGAAGTTGAACAATTAAAAAAGGAAATTTTCTCCCTAAAACAAAATCAGATGATCTCGGATCATAGAATTTTGAAAATCGAAGAAAAGATTCTTAACATCCCTGAAACTTCTATTACTCGACTCAAATAATTATTTTGGGTGATAAGGTTATTTATTTCAGAAACAGTAATTTTTCTAACATCTTCACTGACAAATTTTTGAAAAGCAGAAAAAGTCATTCCAGTATTATTGGGTAATATAAAGGAAGACTGGGGAGGATATAGTGCCTGAGTAATAGTACCATCAGAATTTTGATAAGATCTTTCAATTATTTTGATATATGACGGCAAATATGCAGACATAAACCATGGAACAAAAAAATAATTTTATTATGCAAGACACATATTTTATAGAATCCTTCAAAAATATTCTGTAATTCATCAGGATTATAAGTCTCAAAAAACCATGTCCTATTTACAGGTTCTGTAGAATAAATATGATGTATAGAAGGAAGTCTTCTTGGTAGTGAAAAAGAATTTCTATAGACTGGGGGATTATTATCAAATTGTAGACAAATTCGTCCATCTGAATTTTGAGTTACTTGAGTTAACTCTGAATTAGTTACATCCTTCGCCAATTATTTTGGAGAAGTGACTGGGTTTAAAGTCCATGTTTTAGGAAAGTCAATTTCATCCCATCGAATAGGTCTTTGGGTAGTAACCCTGGATTTTATAAAGTTGGTTTCAATAAGCATAGTATAATCAGAAGTATCATCTATTAATATACATCGACGATTTAAGGTTGATAATAAATGATAGTAGATGCGGTAAGATAATCCTATAAGCTCAGATCCAGGGGCATAATCATAACCATGAGTTTTCACATTTAAGGTTAAAGCATGAAGAATATTTACATCGGTTAGAGATAATTGTAAATTTGGCTGAGTATTAAAATATACAGGACTAAGAGTAGATTCAATAGATCCCATTAAAGATTTTCTAAAATTCAAATTTCTAGCATCACTCAAAGCAGCTAAAAATGTTTCAGGGAGACCCTTTAGTGTTAAAGGTCGAAAGGCAATTTGTACTAGGCCAATATACATATAATTATAATTACATTTAAAAATATCAATATCATGCTTATTTAGGAGTTGAATAATCTGTTCATCAATATTTAAAGCAAGGGATTGCTCAATTGTTTTAATAATTTATTTATGTTTTATTTTATCAAAAAATCCGTCCTCACATATGGTTTTTAATTCAACTTTTGGAATTTTCCATTTATTTAGTAAATCCATATCTTGAGGTAAATCTACCTCTTCGCGATTTGTACTTTTAGTACTAACTTCTTCCATATCCATAATTATAAAAGCCTTATATCTATGCTAAAAAGATTTCACCCCACTTAACATGTTTACTATGAAATTCACAAGATCTGGTACCATTTATAGGATCTCTTAGGCTAGGGTATGCCACTCAGCCTGCCAGACCATATAACAATATCAGATTAAGCCAAAGTCGGAAGATCGAACCAAAGCACCAACCGAAATAGAAAAGAATCTTAAATAGTTTAATAATTGTATGGGCTCTTTTACCCAAACATGGGGCCTATCAGAGATTTAATAACCTTATGTTAAACCCATGGGTCTAGAAGTTCTAATTGTGCAGAATTCGCCCTTTTCGTAATAGCACAATGGGCTAGAGAGGCATAACTTACTAGACGGAGTCACAGAGACAAGGTTAACATAAGTGTATTAAACTCGACTGTACCTCCATTTTGGAACCAAGTCAAAAAATTAGAAGGATTCTTTTATATTTTGATAGAGTCTGGAGCTTTCATAGTTAACATGCCAGCGAAGTTAGATCTTCAACATAGATATAAGAAACCTTTCAGCCAGACATAGTCACAACTGGGTTAGGGTATAAGTTTAATTAAATGTACACAAGTAAGAAAGAGATATGTACCTGATTAGCCGGGAACCAGAGTGAAATAGTAATAAACAGTAGCTTCTTATTTTATTTAATTCTTAAATATGTTACAAAAAGGGATATAGAGAGAGAGGGAGAGTTTTTGGAAAACAAAAAGAGAGAACTTCTTAACTCCTGCCTCTTCACAAGAATGAGGCATCTATAAATAATGAAAAAGAGAATCTTGCATAGTAATGGATGGGTCCCTGTGCACAGTGATTTTACTATTACAAAAGAAAAAAAAGCATAGGGGTCTTATCAAATAGTCATATTTTGTCTTTGTCTTTCCATTTCTTGGTGAATACTTCAACTTTTTTAATTTCTTCCTTTTCTATCAGAATTTCCGGAGGTTGGGAATCGGTAATATCTTTAGTATTTACTTCGGTGCTATTCATTGAGATGTCTGAATTTTGCTCAACATTCTGAAGTAATTTACCTCTTACTTCTGATAAATATTCTTCTATTATTTGCATTTTATTTCCGTCATGTGCAGATATTCTTCTAGAAACATAGTTAAAACTTTTTTGTTCAACCAAAATTGATTTTTTGGGAGTTTTTTCATATTCAGTAATTTTATTGATTATTTCCTCCCTTTGATCATGACCATAGGCGAGTTTAGTTTTAGGATCTTTTCGAAGCAATTTGTCCCAAAAATTACAATAGAATATTCGGTATAAGGCAGGAATTTGTTGAGTGTCATAGTCTATTTCTACGGACCATCGATGGATCCAAGGGATAGAGAATTCTATGTAGAAATACATCTGATCAATAGTATAGATTTTACAAATATGATTTGAAAAATATAATTCTGTTAAGAAAGCAGAGGATTTTTTCCATGAATAGTACAGAGAAGAATATTTTGGAGGTAATATTTTGACTGTAGGTCCATTTTAAGTCCACCATTGAATAAACCAATTTGGAATAGGCTTTTCAAATACTTTAGCACAAATTTTTATAAATCAAGTGTGTTTGTGCTTATAATTATTATAATATAATACTTGAGAAAAGGCTTTAATATAATCCTAGTAGGTGAAATTGGCAAGTGTTTGTCCCATTGGCCCTATTGGCATAGATCATTGACTCATTTACACCATTCTTCAATAGGAATAAGTTTTTTAATTACCATTTTGGAGTATACATATACTCCTGGGGTAGTTTTTCCGAGGGGGTTGTGATCAAAAATTGCACTAAATGTTTGCACTAATATATGTTCATAATAAGTTCGAGTTTCATATGATTTGACAGTAAAATATACGTTGGCAGTAAGATAATTTTTAAGTATTCGCCATGCTTCTTCAGAATTTTCTTGACCAAGAATATGTTGATTTTCAATATATAATTTAAGTTCTCTAGCATCCAATTTTTCATATGTATCTTCGAAATTTTCTTGAACTATGGTCGCAAAAGAATCTGCAGTTTTTTATTGATCTGATAGATAAGATTGCAGTTGTTTATACAACGGATGATTTTTAGGAATATCTTCTAATTGCACGGAAGAGCCAATATTCAGAGTTTTGGATGATGATGATTCATCTTGAGGAATTTTTGAATTAATTAAAGTTCTATTTCCTCGTTGTAATATAGGAAAATTAGAACTTGCAGAGCTATATGCAGAATTTTCTTCGATCAAAATATGAAGAGTTTGTTCGTCCTCCTTGATATGAAAAGTTTTGACTCCTTCCACCCCTTTCTCTTCCTTTGGCTATTTGACCAGAAGGATCCATACTACATCAATAATCAGGAATTTGATCAGCATACCATGACATATATTCAAAGAGATCTTCATAAAGTGTGTCCTTTGTGATAAGATCATCAATGACTTTCTGAAGTATGAGCATGTGTAGGTCCATATTTAGAGGAACTACTTATATAAAGGTGATTAAGAACTTTTCAGAGAAGAAGTGTAGAAAGAACTTCATTATATCTGTAAACATTAATCACTTAAGTCAATATCAAACCAATAAATTTCATTTTCAAGGAATTCTTTGTGGTTAAGGAATAAATCTTCTTCTATTAGGGTACGAATTAATTTTTCTAAGTTAAGAAAATGAACATCTTCGTTTAAAGGAATGCATTTAATAATAGCAATTATAGTTTTCTCAGGGAGAAAGTGCGTGTAAAAATTCATGTTAGATATTCACGAGATAGAAAATCAGGCAAAGAATTTTCACTAACCTTCTTATATTGTATTTCATAATCAAAAGGGGCT
Source organism: Capsicum baccatum var. pendulum (assembly GCA_030864225.1). NCBI lineage: Eukaryota > Viridiplantae > Streptophyta > Magnoliopsida > Solanales > Solanaceae > Capsicum > Capsicum baccatum. Next base: position 120,058,919 of record CM061553.1, read on the forward strand.
AATTGAGCTTGCCATCTTACAAATATTAATTTAGAGGCATCATGTTTAAAGTTTTGTTAAACATAAATTTAACGGATTGAGCATCAGTTCTAATTATAAATCTTTGATTATACAAATCATCTTGAAATTTTAAAACACTTTTCACAATAGTTAACATTTCATGGGCTACAGTGGCGTATTTTTTCTAACTTTCAGTCCATTTATCAGAATAAAATCGAATCAAACATTCTTTTTTTGTATGGAGATTAACTTGTTTAAGTATTCCGCCATACCCAATATTAGAAGCATCAGTTTCAACGATTTTTAACCAGTTAGGGTTTGCAAGAGATGTACAAGGAAGAGTTTGAACTCAATTTTTAATTAATTTTACTAAATCAGTGTGCACTTGAGTCCAAGGAGTTTTGTGATTCTTTTTTAGTCTATCATATAAAGGAGCTAAATCTCTAGACAGATTTTCTTAAAAAGAGAAAATATAATTAAGACTACCAAGGAATCTTTGAAGTTATTTTTTATCAGTAATAATATCAGGGAATTTTTTAGTAAATTCTAGAACTCGTTGTATAGGCTCAATAGAACCTTGAGAAATATTATGTCCTAAAAATCTAATATTTGTATGGAATAAACTTATCTTTGGTTTAGAGATGACCAAACCATTTTGTATAATTATTTGTTTAAACGTATGTAAATGTTTAAAATGAGATTCAAGGGTTTTTGAGAATAACAAAATATCATCAATATAGACAATGATAAAGTCCATATAGGGATTAAAAATGTCATTCATAATTTTTTAAAATTCGAAAAGAGCATTTTTTAAATCGAATGGCATAACATTCCATTCATACGGTCCAAAAGGAACATAAAAGCAGTTCTATAAGTATGTTCTTTATCAATTTGAATTTGCCAATAACCAGATTTTAAATCAAATTTAGAGAATATATTAGCATCATATAATCTAGAAAGTAAGTCTCTTTTATTTGGTATAGGATATCGAATCCATTTTAAAACTTTACTTAGAGGTTTATAGTTTATGACTAGTCGAGGTACTCCTCGTTCTTTTTCTACAGCATTATTGACATAAAAAGCAGTGCAAGACCAGGGGGATTTTGAAGGTTTTATAAGACCCTTTTGCAGAAGACTATCAATCTCTGTTTTACAGAATTCTACTAACTCTATATTCATTTGATAGGGTTGGGATTTTGTTGGAATTTTTCTTCACTGAAGTCATTTTCATAAGGAAGAGAACAATATGATTCTTTCGGTTACAGAAAGCATTTGGATGATCCGCACAAATATCAAGAATCAATTGATTAGAAATTATTTTTATTTTTTCTTGGACTTTTATCGATTTTAAAGTATCAAAAAATATTAATACTCATTAGTTCTAATTGTAAAAAATTAATTTGCTTTTGTTTCATACTGATGAGGGCATTTATATCCCTTGTTACAGGATTAGTAACAAAAGGATAAGAGATTTGTTTATTCTTATAAGTAGCCTTAAAACCATTTACATCAATATGTATATAAGGATAAGTAGCATTTATAAAAGGTGTTCCTAAGATAATAGGATGATATAACTGATTTTTTACTAAAAAGAAGAAATGTGGAATGCAAACTTTATCTCGACATATATGAGTATTTGGTAATTTATAGTTGATATCAAGAGTATGACCAGATGCAGACTTGACTATGTGAGTAGTTTTTGAAATACCTGGTTGGAATTAGTCCTTCTTGAATACAACTAACATCAACACCACTATCAATCATAGCAATATTAGTGATAGAAAATTCCTTATTTATCAGAATAGTGCAGTTTATATACCATTTATGAGCAGTAACTATTTGCAGCATCCCCAAGAAATAATTCCTTTTAAAATCTTCTTTTGGACTAAGTTTATCAATTTCGGAATTTTCAGAGTATTCAAAATCCTTTTCTTTTCCTTTTGAAGTAATAGAAGTTTCAGGGATGTCAAGAATCTTTTCTTCGATTTTCAAAATTCTATGATCAGAGATCATCCGATTTTGTTTTAGGGAGACAATTTCCTTTTTTAGTTGTTCAACTTCAATTTTTAAATCATTTAAGGTAGTATCTCTACCTGGAGTCAAAACTCTTCATATCAAGGTGGATGAACAAACCCTTCATATTTTGATCAAAGAAATTCTGCATATAGCTCTGGAAGTTCTAATTTTCCTATATTACAACGAGAAAATAGAACTTTAATTAATTCAAAAATTTCTCAAGATGAATATCATCATCCAAAACTCTGAACATTGGTTCTTCCGTGCATTTAGAAGATATTCCTAAATATTATCCGTTGTATAAACAACTACAATCTTATCTATCATATCAACAAAAAACTAAAGATTATTTTGTGTCCATAGTTCAAGAAAATTCTGAAGATAAGCCTTCATATGAAAAATTGGATGCTAGAGAACTTATATTATATATTGAAAATCAGCATATCCTGGTCAAGAAAATTCTGAAAAAGCATGGCGAATACTTCAAAATTATCTCACTGCCAACTTATATTTTACTGGCGAATCATATAAAACCCGGACTTATTATGAACATATACTAGTGCAAACATTCAGTGTAACTTTTGATCATAGCCCCCTCGGAGAAACTACCCCTGGAGTACTTGGATACTCCAAAATGGTAATTAAAAAACTTATTCCTATTGAAGAATGAGGTATTTCGTCAATGACTCAACGATCTATGCCAATGGGGCCAATGGGACAAACACTTGCCAATTTCACCTACTGGGATTATATTAAAGCCTTTTCTCAAGTATTATATTATAATAATTATAAGACAAACACACTTGGTTTATAAAAATTTGTGCTAAAGTATTTGAAAAGCCTATTTCAAATTGGTTTATTCAATGGTGGACTCAACATGGACCTACAGTCAAAATATTACCTCTAGAATATTCTTCTCTGTACTATCATGGAAAAAATCTCCCCTTTCTTAACAGAATTATATCTTTCAGATCATATTTGTAAAATCGATACTATTGATCAGATGTATTTCTACATAGAATTCTCTATCCGTTGGATCCATCGATGGTCCGTAGAAATAGGCTATGACACTCAACAAATTCCTGCCTTATAACGAATATTCTATTGTAATTTCTGGGACAAATTGCTTCGAAAAGATCCAGAAACTAAACTCACCTATGGTCATGATCAATGGGAGGAAATAATTAAGCTGAATATGAAAAAACTCCCAAAAAATCAATTTTGGTTGAAGAAAAAAGTCTTAACTATGTTTCTAGAAGAATATCTGCATATAACGGGAATAAAATGTAAATGATAGAAGAATATTTATCAGAAGTAAGAGATAAATTACTTCAAAATTTTGAGCAAAATTCAGACATATCAATAAATAGCACTGAAACAAATACTAAAGATATTTCAGATTGCCAACCTCTGAAAATTCTGATACAAGAAGAAGAAATTGAAAAAGCTGAAGCATTCATCAAGAAATGGAAAGGCAAAGACAAGATATGACTGTTTGATAAGGCCCTTCTACTTTTTTCTTTTGTAATAGTAAAATCACTGTGCATAGGTACCCATCCATTACTGTGCAAGATTCTTTTTTTTATTATATATTGACGCCTCATTCTTGTGAAGAGGTAGGAGTTAAGAAGTTCTCTCCTTTTGTTTTTTAAAAACTCTCCCTCTCTCTCTCTATCCCTCTTTGTAACATATTTAAGAATTAAATAAAAGAAGAAGCTACTGTTTACTACTATTTCACTATGGTTCTTGGCTAATCAGGTAAATATCTCTTTCTTACTTGTGTACATTTAATTAAACTTCTACCCTAACCTAGTCGTGACTATCTCCGGCTGAAAGGTTTCTTATATCTATGTTGAAGATCTCGCTGACATGTTAACTATGAAAGCTCCAGACTCTATCAAAATATAAAAGAATCCTTCTAATTTTTTGACTTGGTTCCAAAATAGAGGCACAACCGAGTTCAATACACTTATGTTAACCTTGTCTCTGTGACTCCGTCTAGTAAGTTGTGCCTCTCTATCCCATTATGCTGTTACAAAAAGGGCAAATTCTGCACAATTAGAACTTCTAGACCCATGGGTTTAATATAAGGTTATTAAATCTCTGACAGGCCTCATGTTTGGGTAAAAAAGCCCATATAGTCTTAAACTATTTAAGATTCTTTTCTATTTCGGTTGGTGCTTTGGTTCGATCTTCTGACTTTGGCTTAATCTGATATTGTTATATGGTCTGGCAGGCTGAGTGGCATACCCCAGCCTAAGAGATCCTGTTAATGTCTCATAATAATAATAATAATAATAATAATAATAATTAAAAAAATAATTATATAATTATCATTTTTCATAAAAATCAACTTATTTCCTCTTTAAATTCATAGGTGCAACCTAGCTTAGATAGGTTTCTTTTTTAAAAAATTCAAGTAAATATTTCATAATTTCTCTAAAAATAAATTATGAATTAAGTAGAAATTTCCCAATTAGCATGTTCCTTGATTTTTTTCTCAAATTCTAACTTTCTCGTGATTAAATAAAAAAAAATTGCAAGCAAGATATTTCACAATTTTTCTCAAATTAGACAAAATATGTCGTAATTTTTGTCAAAATTAATATTGAATTAAGTCAGATATATTGTAGTCGTTTTCCCTAATTCAAGTAGACTATTTCTCTTTTGAATAAACAAATGTCATTTTAAGATGTGTGGTTAAATAATTTTAATATTTCAAAAGCAACCTTTTTGCGAAGTTTGTCACCCTTTATTTTAAAGTTAGTCACAAAAAAATCTTTTGATGAACCGTTATAAAATTGACGCTCTTAAGTGTCGTAAAAACCTTCTTAAGACGTAAATTGAACCATTACTCATTTTCTTTAATTTTGAAGATTTATTTTTGTTTTTGATCTTTGAACCTCTTTAAGTTTTTCTTGATATTTTAGATAAAAATCAAGTGATGACTATAAATTTTTAAAAGTTATTTTGAAATTTTCTTGATTTTTTGAAGTAGTTTGAAAAGTTGAAACTATTCAATTTGAATATAAAAATTAAAAAGGGATAAAACACAAATGACGACTCTGCTGGGGATTACTAGGTTCTAACCAAATACGTGAACTAACTTATTTGACTAACTATTGGGTTTGTAATATTTAAACTATTTGTTTGTTTATGTGCTTAAATTCCCAAAAAAAATTAAATTGTTGCATCTCATGGCATACTTCCACATTTGAAATATTTTACCATTTGGGGTTTCGTGGATATCTGGCCCCTATTGTTCAATTTTAAATCAAGTGCTGGAAATACGACAGTTTATTGGCACGTTAGGTGTTTGATGACTGCTTGCATTTTCAAACCCAAGTTGTTTGCTTAGGAACCTAGTCAAAGTCCACTCTAAACACCTAGAATAGAGTGAAATCAAAACTCTTTTTAGGCATGAGCCTAGGACGACCCAATACCTGAGGGGATATTGAGCCCATTAGAAAATTTGTCATGCGTCTATTGTCCACGAGACAATTATAGGCGACTCATGTTTATGTGTTATAGAAATAAATATTTGTTTAATCCAACTCATTATCCTTTGAGGTAAGAGGAAGACTTACTTTATTTGTAATGGCTCAGCTGGTCCCGTACAGAAGAATCAAAATGGTTACCAATCTCGCTGACTGCCTTTGAGTATTATTGTTAGGATGCATATTGCATAAGGAAGACGAAGCTAAGAGGGAGAATGCCAACGAGGGAATATCTAGACACTAGTGTTTTCTTCTTTTATCCCCTATGTGGGACCTTGCTCTTTTTCTCATATTATTTTTCCTTTCCCCAAAGATTGTATCCTTTTTATGCAGCTTTGTAGACTTTTATGCCCTCTTTTATACATTTGAGGAAATTTTAGGGGATAATGGATTGATTTTTAAAAGACATATAATTTCTTCAAATCTGCTAGGCCAACCCTTGGCTCAAAAGGGTCACCCAATTAAGACATGCTTATTATCTATTGTGTGTGATATAACTGTTTATGAGATATAACTATTTTATGTGCATTGTTTGAACCAAAGTTAAACTGATCTACTCTTCAACAAAGTTTTAGAAACCCTTTAGGCAAAAATATACGCCTATTATTCAAAGTCCGTTCAAAATATTTAATGTCTCTAAGTCCCCAAAAATTCCTCGACCAATCTTCACTAGCTTTCCTTTTAAAAACATTCCTATTTTGTCAGGAAAATTGGTCATGGACTCAAAAATTCTTGCTTAGTTGAACTACGTATGGCATGATTTCACCTTTGTGAGATACGTAGGCACTCTTTCGACCCAGCCTCTATAATTTAAAATTATTACATCTCATTTTGTCGAGGAAAGTCGTACAAGTCCAAAATCAATAGACTTGGCAAACATTTTGTTAAGACCCATTAATTCAAAATCAATGGACAATGTCATGCCCGTTAATTTCTTTCTCATTCAATTGAAAGAATCTCCGTTGTAGAACCGTACGTGAGAATTTCACCTCATACGGCTCCTCCCTTATGTGCATAATGAGAATAACACATAGAATAAAAAAATATTTCATAATAAAAATACCTTTCCGTGGACTAATTTTCCTAAGATGAAAGCAAGATCACGTTCTTACTTTATGTCGGATATCTTGCATTACTTTCCACTAATAGGATCTAACATATTTTTCTTTTGAGTTATTTTTACTTTTTAGGTAATCAAGTAAGTAAAAATTGATCCGTGTTGACAAAAATTGGTTGAACATCAATACTTCTAAGATAGATAAACATTCCTTCCTTGATTGTCATTGAAGAGGAAGGAATGACTAGTAATAATGATAAAAAGGCAAATAAATTACTTCCGCTTTACCAGGCATCTCCTATACCTATAAACCTTACAAGTAATGGTCTCGGGAATGGAATAGAGAACTTGTTCGAAGAGTGTGATGCTATTATAGAAGATTGTCCCGAGAAGATCGAGATCAAGAAAGATGAATTAGGGGAAATGTTGTCGAATTGAACTTTCACTCAAGTCATGTCTCCCCGATTGATATGGCAGGTGAAAGGATGAAATTTAACTTTTAAAAATTCGATGGTATTTCGAATGATGCTCTAGACCTACCCTTTACGTTTTAGTTACCTAATTTTCAATTTCTATGCTTAGACCTGCACTGCGAATTGCAACCAATGTTTGTTATCTTCTAAATTTCAATAAAAGCTTCCCTTATTGCAAAAATATTTTTCACTTATTTTTGTTGCATTATCTAATCACTATTATCTAACTTATGTTGCCTATGATTTCAGTAATAATAATTTAAAACCTGCCAATATCATATCATATGAAGAGTTAAATGAATAAATTGAAGCAAATGGTGATGAATGGGATCACTATAATGAAGAAACCATGGCCCCAGACCGATTAACATAGGAACTAAAATATTTTGAGGATGGGAAAAAGCCCAATCTAGAGCCAACTGAGGTAGTTAATCTAAGTGATGATGGCAAAGTTGAAAAAACAAAATCAGTATTTACTTCGCAGAAGCACAGAAAAGAGAACTCGTCAAATTTCTTAAGGAATACATTGATATATTTTCTTGATCCAATGATGACATGCCAGGATTGAGTACAGATATCGTATCGCATAAGCTGCCAATTGGTTCGGGGCTTAATTCTGTAAAGAAAAAGTAGTAGGAATTTAAGCCAGAGCTGAGTTTGAAAATCAAGGAAGAACTCACTAAGTAAATCCAAGCCAATGTGGTTCAAGTCATGAAGCATCCAACATGGCTAGCCAATATTGTTCCAGTACCGATGAAAGATTGAAAGGTCTGGATTTGTGTCGATTACAGAGACTTGAATAAGGCTAGATAACATTTCATTGCCCAACATCCATATTCTCATTGACAACTGTGTAAGGCATGAAACATAATCATTTGTGTATTTTTTTGTCGGGTACCATCAAATACTGATAGACAAAGAAGATGCAAAGAAAATGACCTTCATCACACCCTAGGGTGTTTGTCACTATAGGGTGATGCCCTTCGACCTTAAGAATGTTAGTGCTACATATATGAGGGACATAACAGTCATATTCCATGATATGATCCATAAAGAGATTGAAGTATACATGGATGACGTGATCATCAAATCTCGCAAAAGTTTGGACAACTTGGCTCATTTAGGAAAGTTCTTGATCGATTGCGAAAGTAAAAATTAAAGTTGAATCTTGCCAAGTGTGATTTTGGGTTACCGTCTAAGAAGTTATTTCATTTCATAGTTAGTGGAAGAGGGCATTGATATCGACCCCTAAAAAATTAAGGCGATCCAAGAGTTGCCTCCTCTAAGGACGAAGAAGGAAGCCATGAGTTTCTTAGGGAGATTGAATTACATCAGCAGGATTATAGCCCAGTCAATGGTTATTTGCGAGCCAATCCTCAAGATGTTAAAGAAAGATGCGGTAAGTAAATAGACTAAGAAATGCCAACGAGTTTTTGACAAAATCAAGGATTATCGTTCTAGTCCACTAGTATTAGTTACTCCAAGATAAGAAAGCCCTATATTGTTATATTTATCAGTCTCTAACAATGAATTTGGATATGTCTTAGGGAAAGATAATAAAACTGGAAAGAAGGAAAGAGCAATTTATTACTTGAGTAAGAATTTCACTCCAAATGAGGCTCATTACACGCAATTGGAAAGAACTTGTTGTACATTACCTGAGTGTCCCAAAAGATGAGACATTACCGAATGTCATATACAATGTATCTCATCTCCAGAATGGATCATCTGAAGTACATATTCCAAAAGGCCATGCCCATAGGGAAATTGGCAAATGCTAAATGCTATTAAGTGAGTTCGACATTGTATATGTGACTCAAAAGGCGACCAAAGGGCAGGCCCTAGCGGATCATCTAGTAGAGAATCCAGATGAAGAAGAGTATGAGCCACTCTGAACTTATTTCCCAGATGAAGAGGTATTGTTCGTAGGGAAAGACATTGTCAAAATGTACCCAGGCTGGAGTTTGTTCTTTGATGGGTTAGTTAATTTCAAGGGTTCAAGAATTGGGGTGGTCTTAATATCATAAACTGTCAGTATTATTCAATTACCGCCAAACTGCACTTCACTTGCACCAAAAATATGGCTAAATATGAGGCTTGTATTCTCTATCTTAGACTGGCTATTGATATGAATATTCGGGAGCTACTAGTCATTGGAGATTCTAATCTACTAGTTCACCATGTTTGGGGTGAATGGTTCATAAAGAACCTTAAAATCACACCATACGTGGAATTGGTATAGGATTTATGCAGAAGATTCAAGGAAGTGGAATTCAAGCATGTTCCAAGAATACAAAATGAGTTTGTCGATGCTTTGGCCACTATCCATAATTCAACATCTGGATAAAAGTTACATTGATTCATTAAAAATAAGTGTGAAGGAGCAACCTGCACATTGCGCACAAGTTGAAGCAGAACCAGATGGAAAGCCATGGTACTTCAACATCAATAGGTATTTAGAAGCCAGAGCATACCCCAAAGATTTAACCGTCAAACAAAAGAAAATGGTCCATCGGATGGCCAATAATTTCTTTTTGAATGGGGAAGTCCTTTACAGGAGAACCCCGGATTTATGATTTCTACAATGTGTAGATTCCGTTAAAACTACAATTACTTAAAGAAATTCATGCCAGAACATGTGGACCTCATATGAATGGATTTACTTAAGCCAAAAAGATCCGGAGAGTTGGCTATTTCTATATGACCATGGAAAGTGACTATAGCAAGTTTATGCAAAAGTGTCATAAGTGCCAGATACACGTGGACCTAATCCGGGAGCCCCCACATGAGATTAATGTTATAAGCTCGCCTTGGCCATTTGTAGCTTGGGGCATGGATTTCATCGGCCTAATCGAGCCACTAGCTTCTAACATAGATTAATTTTAGTTTTTATTGATTAATGTACCAAGTGGGTGGAAGCTGTTTCATACAAAGTCGTACCCAAGAAGGTAGTAGCAGAATTTTTCAAGAACAACTTGATTCGCCGATTCGGGATACCCGAGTCGATCATCACAAACAATAAAGTAAAAATGAATAGTCATTTGATGAAAGAGATATGTGAATAGTTCAATATCACTCATCGATATTCAATCACATATCACCCTCGAATAAATGAAGTAGTAGAAGCTGCAAAAAAAACATCAAGAAGATTTTAAGGAAGATGGTATAGTCACCGGTCATGGAATAATATGCTACTTTATGCCTTGCTGTGATATCGCACGATAGTCCAAACTTCTATTGGAGCATCTCCTTATGTTCTAGTCTATGGGAAAGAAGCAATAATACCCACAAAGGTCGAGATATCATCTTTAAGGATCATCCAAGAAGCAGGATTGAGTAATAAAAATGGGTCCACGCTCGTCATGAAAAACTTATGATGATCGATGAAAAGAATATGAGTGTTGTATGCGTTAGCCAATTACATCAACTACAAATGATTCATGCTTTCAATAAAAGAGTAAGAGCTCGCTCATTTCAAGTTAGACAATTGGTGATCAAACGCATCTTCCCTTACCAAGAGGAGCGTAAGGGGAAGTTCGATCCAATTTGGCAAGGCCCCTATGTAGACTGCAAAGTATTGTCAGGGGGAGCCTTGATTTTTTCTGAAATAGATTGCCAAAGGTGGCCAAGCCAATCAATTTTGACATAGTAAAGAGATACTACGTCTAATGTGGGGTTTCTTTTTGCTTATTTCCTTTCTCATTTGTAATCGTTTTCATGCTTTAAAGTCCTCCATCCTTCCATCTATGAATTATGTTTGACCTGAATTCCCAAAAAGAGGATACGTAGGCTGCCTATGTCGACTTAGTTCAACCACTTAGAAAACTTTATTTATATTATCTTGAACTATGTGATGACTTGAAATCCTAAGAATGGGATACATAGGCGACCTTTGTCAGCTTCGGGCACTCCTTTAACTATATTTCTATTGACTTTTGCATTGTAGAAACTACGTTTAACCTGATTCTTATTCAACAGCATACATAGGTGCCACAAAAGCTCGATCATATCACCACAGTAAATAAAAACTGGGGTAGAATTTTTGAGAAGGAATCTCAAAAAATTCAATAGAAGAAGATCATCCTCTGGCAAGTCAAATTAAATTTTGAGAGAGATATCAGTATTTGGGCAGAAATTTTAAGGCAGGCCTCAAAATTTCCACCATTTTGTACTAAAGAGTTCAAAGATGACAACAAAGATTTTGGTGCCGAAAGAGTAGAGTCGACTTCATGGACCTTCATCTACAAAGGCTCAATGCCTCGAGCCAAAAATGTTTATTAAAACTCATATATGACATGACTTATTTGACAGACACTCATCCCAATCTTATAAAAATATTTTGAAAATTTAATTTTATAAAATTACTTATTTTTAATTAATGTTATGCTCTGTTTCCGCGTTACACCCACCAACTCGAAGAGTCGGAGAAGGAGTCAAAAAATTACAAACACAAGAAGAAGATGAGAACCTGATGATGGCGATAACAGGAGTTAAAGACTGAGGAAGTCAATGCAGATCAATTTTACCTAAAACTAATAATTTTTCTATGGATGTAGGTTATCTTGAAGAGGACAAAAGTGCCGATTATTCACCATATTCCTTCAGTTAAAAGGAATACAAGAAATCCAAATATCCCAAGGCCGATAAGAAAGAGCCAGGATGTTTAGTAGCTGAAAACAACTGAGTTTCCCAAAACTAACAGGTTTTGTGTGATTTTCGGTATCATCAAACATGAAAAAAAAATTATGACTTACTCCCATCCCCGGCAAATCAAGGATGAATATTTAAAATGGTACATACAGAAGGTCCAACATTCTAGTGGAATGGTTAAGGTGATGTTTTCTACAATTGTTGCATGATTATTTGCATTCCTCCTCATCTTTCTACTACATCATATCATGTCGAAAGGTCCATACCGAGAGGGCCATACCAAGAGATCCATGCAGAGAGGGCCACGTCGAGAGGGACATATCGAAATGGCCATGTCGAAAGGTCAATGCCAAGAGGACCATCCCATAAGGGTCGTATCCTGAAAGCTATATCGCCTTATTCGACTAGTTTTAGAGAGACGACAATCCAAGGGCATCTCTATATTGCATATGATGCCGATGATTAATTCAAAGTCTTCTATATTAGTTAATCACACAAAGATAAAAAAAAGTCTATTGTTGAAGGATATTTTGAAGCATTTCCATATATATAGGGTAATCATGCGAAGACAAAAGAGTCTGGCATATATTCTGAAGCATCCACATCTGATCAAATCACGCAAAGGCTAAATAGTTTGGCGTTGAGAGATATTCATTAGCTTTAAGTGCATCAATCATCAAATATTTTATAGAATTCACTATTGGATCCTAAAAAATATATGGTCTGAAGGATGTTATAAATTGCTATCCAAAAATGTACGAAGTACTAAATTTTGTAAGAATTGGCAATTCGAGGGTCATCCGTAAGTCACATTATTTAAAATAGGTTATTGTACAAGATTATCTATAAGTTGATAGCCCATGGGTCATCCTTAACCCGCAACAACATCCTAACCGAATAGTGTACAAGGTTACCCAAATATCGACAGTTTAAAGGTTATCCATAAGTCACAGCTAAATCCTTACAGAAAAATATGCAAGGTTACAAAAATTGATAGGTCCAATGGTTCTCTATAAGTCGCATCATATCCAAGATCGATTATGCACAAGATTACCCAAACACTACCAATTTGATAGAAATCTATAAGTCATATTGTATTCAAGGTCGGATAATATGCAAGAATACCTGAGAGCCAGCGATTAGAGAGATATATATAAGTCATCTCTTATCCAAGGTTGGATAATGTGGAAGATTACTGAAAATATAGCAACTCAAAGGATGTTTATAAGTTGCCTCATATCCAAAATCAAATAATGCGCAAGATTATCAAAAGATTGATAATTCAAGGCAAATCTATATGTCGTATCAATACGAAAGATGTGCAAGACTTACCCGAGGTCGCATGCAAAGGAAAATTGTCAATATGCAAAGAGATTATCATTCCATATACGATAAGCATTATAGGTGATCAAAAGGGTTACCACATAAGCACAGGATTATGCGGTTTCAGGGATCGGTCTATAAAAAGTGTCTTGGTGCCCAAGAGGGTCACCCCACTTTGAAGAAAATTTTCAACCATCAAATAACTATTTTGTCCAACAACCAAGAAGGTTGTTGTGTCGGTTGTTGCGAGAATCGTTGCCCTCCAAACAAGTATATGAGAGGATGACGACTTTTGCAGGTTGCAACTTACAAGGAGATATGGTAAAAAACTATAGATCCCTTAGTGAATTGTATTTATCACTAACAGTTTTGTTTGAAAATATTGTTGAGAGAATCCGAAAAGGATGAAAATCTCAAACTAAAATTACGGGTTCGGACGACTCCAAAAAGTACGCTGCATAATGTTAAACTTTTTCTTAGCAGCAAATTGGGACATAGTCCGAAGAGGAATATCAAACTCTTTGGATACGAGCTAAAAGGCGACTTCCACCCTCATCAAACCACATCCCTATCAGAAGGCATGTGGGTGTTTTTGGGTTTTGGTTTCAGTTTTACTTCCAAAATATTTGTTACTCATATTGAAGGTAACCATCTCTTTCCTTCAAATTCGAGTGACAGCGTACCTAGAGCTTTGGAAACTATGTCCGGATAAATTCTTTCCCATGGATGTGAAGAGCTTCACATTCATGGTTAAGAGATTACAAGCCTCTTTTTCGTAACTCAACTGTCTGTCGCTCATCCTAAGCCAAAGGCCATCTTAGTCTAAAAGACTATTTTTTCACTGATCGAGTCGAAATACAAGCAATTTGATTCCCTGAGTCTATGAAAAGATTGGTAACAGACATGAATTGGACATAATCTACATTGCATTATACATAAAGCCATGTTTCTCTGCTTTTTTAAATTTTTTTACAAAATAATTTTTTAAAAAAAATTCACGTCTAGCTTAATGGTTGCGCATAAAGTAAGAGTCTCATATTTAATTTGGTTGATTGGGTCACTTTCATAATAATTAACCCTAATGTATCAATCAATCTGACACATGGGTTCAGTCCATAAGTAGTGAAAAAATATAGCTAAGAATAAATGGTAGCCTAGAATCTGTTTGTTCATGCATGAAAGAGAAAAGGAAGAAGCAATTGTTATGTGCTCTTATCATGGCTATTTTCATTAAATAACCTTGCCTACTGCTATATGTTCTTACCATGTGTATTTTAATTTAATATACTTGTCTATTGCTAAATTCTCTTATCGCAGCTATTTTCATTTGGTAACCTCTTCTATTGCCACATGCTCTTTTTATGGTGTTTTCGTTTAGTTACATTATCTGCTTATTCAAAAGAATATCAATTCTTTTTTTTTTTTTTTATGAAGTATATGGCTTTGGTAGTTTTATATTTCCCTTAATTATACGCTAATTCTCACTTTTATTTTTTGCCATGTGAAATTTGTTGAGAGTCTAATGGACTCCCTTTCCTCACATATCTTACTGGGCCAAAGAGGCCCCGATCTTGAGTCAAGCCTTAAAGTCAAAAACTGGACTGATATATGAAGGGTGATATAAGTATGCAGGCTACTATACACCTGTATACAACTGATATATGCTCATATACAACCGATATACACTGGAAGGCAGCTGACATTGGTTCATATTAAGAGTGGAAGCAAGCATGCTGATTTTTCTACACTAATACGCAAAGTACACACAATGTTATACCAAAAACGCTGAGAAAGAGAGGATGGTATACACGTGGTATACAGTTCAGGAAAATGGACCTAAAGTCCATAAAGTGGGAAACCCAAAGCTGGGCAGCTCACTGATGGCCCAAAAGGGGCCCAACTCTAACTTTTAATCTTTTATTCTCTTATAAATTACAACTTGTACTTGTTTATTTGTATTAGTACTAACTTTAATTAATTAATCTAGTGTTTTCCCGTGTTGTTGCTATTTTGTTTTCCCTAGATTTCTATATTTGATTCACAATTTTCTCACCTAATTTATTTTGTCTAAACGGATTTAAGTGGCTCTTTCAATTGTTCGTCCTAAAACTAGTTTTTAAAAAAAAGAAAAATTGTTAAGCCCTCTGTTCAAAAATGGCAGTTATCTTGTTCATGTGTTAAATAGCCTACTTCGGTTAAAATAATTTTCTTCGAACTCGAGAGGTTAATTTCTTTCTCGTGAATTCTAACTTCCCATATTTGACCAAACGTTTTTTTAACATGATAATTTCTTAGTATTTTTCAAAGGTGTTATTTAACAAAATAACCATTTCTACGATAATAATAATAATAAATAATTATCATTTTCCAAAAAAAATCAACGTATTTCCTCTTTAAATTCAAATGTGCAACCTAGTTTAGATAGGTTTCTTTTTTTTAAAAAAAAAAGTAAGTAAATATTTAATAATTTCTCTAAAAATAAATTACGAATTAAGTAGTAATTTCTTGACATGACACACTTTGGGGCCTTGTCATAAATGAGCATCCTAAGTCCGACCAAGACCGAAGGCCACCCCAGTTACCCAACCCAGCCTCCAGCTGCCTGCCCTGAGTTGGCTGAATTTCGAACATGATATAAAAGAGTGTAAAAGCTCACATAAATATTCTGGGAATAGATCACAACTGTGACCGATCCAATTGAGTCCAACCATCACACAACAATAATCCAACCATACCAAACCACACCAAACAAGGCCATAAACCAGACCATAACCAAAGACGTTTCAACACATGATATAATTAAGCCTAAAATATAATATAACAGAACAGTGAGAAATTATGTCCAATGATGCAAGCCTCCCATCCTATTCCAATGTCAAGGATGATACCAGTATTGATACCTCCCACTCCAACCCATAGAAGTACCACAAAGCCTTTAACCAAAAGAGTAATAACAACCAGTTGGGATATGCCCCTAACCAGAGACAAAACCAAAGTCCAAAATAAAGTTAAAATGTCTAGAAATATTCATAACATGAAATGAAGCCTTCTGAAAGGATGAAAGCTCACCTTTTTAGTCCAAATGTTATCCCCGAGTCAGTCACTATGTAGGAGGAGAAGAACGGATGGTTCCTACATAGTGTGGGTATACGGCCGCTAGTAAATGAGGTTAGTGAGTGACCGCTAGCATGTTCTCAAGGTAAGGATAAAAGAATGTCATCTATAAAATCAAGTAAAATCATCCATATGTACACAACAAAACACACACACATACACAGATGTATGTATATAACCATGCTGGAAGAAAAGAACCGGGTTTAGCATGTCTTTAAAATCTTTGCTTGGGCTGTGAAGCTTTGTCATCCTAAAGTACCCACTGGTTATATGGGTTCAACTCCCTCTGCTAAAATAGTCCTAGTGCGTGTAGCCACACAACCAGTGAAATATTCCATGGAATGAATAGTACATCCCCAAAATAAAGTGTGACATCATGCACACGATCACCAAGACCAACCTCATATTGGCAAACATGAATTTCCAGTTTTGGTCCCCCCGGGACCTGCACCTTCTACGGTTTTGCTACACATCCCGCTATTATTGCCCAATTAAAACCAGTTTGAAAATAACCAAACCATTATCCATTTATTAACCAAGGCCATTGATATTGGTATCATCATACCATCCCTTACTTACAAGTATCATCCATAGTCAACCATTTATAGGTTTAAGGAGACTTTCAAGTGCCCTCCCATTTACCATATTTAACCACTTAGAAGACTTCCATGTTCCCAACAAGCACAACCAATTAGTCTTTAACCTTTCCAAACCATTTAAAGCATGCATAATTCCTTTACCAAGTTTAAAACATGCAAGAGTTCCATTAAAAGAAGTTAATGCAATTAACATATCTTTATAAGCATTTTTGCAAGCACATTGGAGACATAATATGACCAAAACCAATTTCAATTACTAATAAACCATTCCCATGCAATCCGATTATCTAAAACCACCATTAATGCATATAAAAGCATAATTAAAATCATAGGAAATCATATCCAACCATTTAACATTAAATCCCCCAAATCACATTTGAAAGGCAAAATTATGTAATAGTAAAACCATGAAAACATTCATATAAACCATGTTTTTAAGTAAAATTAACAATGAGGGAAGAGAACATGCCTTTAACAAAGATGATGATGGAAATAAATCACCAAGACAAGCCCTAAATTGATCCTTTAGTTGAAACCCTAACTCCTCTTAAGAGAATTATGGAGTGTTTAGGAAAAGTTTTTGAGTGTTAATGAATAGAATAATAGGTAAATAACCTTCCAAGTAGGTTAGATGTCGTGGGACTCTAATAGGATAAGTGGGGAAATATCTAGAATACCCCAACTTATGTTTCACCTAAATCTTGTCACAGGGATACGACTGACCCACATGAGTCGTACCCTCCGATACGATCGGTATCCATCACGCGTATCCTACACCTCCACCCTTGGAACATACACTGTCCACCATACAACTCATCCAACCAAGTCATAACCATAACATACGATCTGTATCCATCACCCGTATCCCTGGAAGAATAAAATACCAGGATGATTGAACATTGTCTACCATACAAGTCCCTGGTACGATTCAATTCCTAGTTTACGACTTATGGTGAGCCACTCGTACTGAGATCCAACATAAGTAACTAAGTCTAAGATTAAGTTAAAGAACCAAACAATCTATAACCACCAATATAGCGTACCCCTAAGTCGTATCTATTCTAGTAACCAAAATCTATCCCACCAACCAATATTGGTCAGTATACGACTGGACCATACCATCCGTACCCCAATATACAGCTCGTGCCCATGAGTCGTACCGGGTCCAGAGATCAAAATTCCAGGAAACTTTCTAAGGGTTAAACCCAGGGTGTTTCAGTCTCCCCCGTACCCCCAACATACGGCTCGTGCCCATAAGTCGTACTGGGTCCAAAGATCAAAATTCTAGGAAATTTTCTAAGGGTCAAAACCCAGGGTATTTCAATCTCCCCACTAGGAGAATTCATCCCTGAATGACTGACAAGGTAGGGGTAACCACATGCATGAGTCATTTCTATTATATTATCAAACATATTCCTAATCTTTAACAAAGTTTTTAAAAAAAAGGCAAAGATATAAATCTTTCCTTTAACAAACTCTGGAAATAAAGATTTGTTGGAAACACATACCTTCTGCACGAATCTCAAGAGCAGAAAACAAATGCAGATACTTGAACTTCATGTCCTCCTCCGCTTCCCACATAGCTTCTTCCACATTGTGGTTCCGCCACAAAATCTTAACCGAAGACACATCCTTGGTCCTCAACCAATGAACCTGCCTATCCAAGATCTTAACTAGGACCTCTTCATAATACAGAGAGTCCGAGATACAAACCCCTCCAAAGGAACAATCGAAAAAGGATCACTAAGACACTTCCTCAACATGGAGACATGAAAGACCGGATGAACCAAACTCAAGCTAGAAAGAAACTCTAGCTCATAAGAAATATTACCAACTTTCCACAAAATCTCCTAAGGACCCACATACCAGGGATTGAGCTTTCCTTTCTTTCTAAACTGCACTGCTCCCTTCATGGGAGATACCTTGAGGAAAACCTTATCCCCAACCTCAAACTTTAAGTCTCTATTCCTAACATCTGCATAGGACTTTTGGCGACTTTGGGTAGCCTTAAACCTATCTCAAATAGCCTTCATCTTCTCCATAGCTTGGTAATCCAAGTCGGGACCAAACATGTCCGCCTTACCAAGATCAAACGAAATAATAGGAGATCTACACCTCCTACCATACAATGCCTCAAAAGGGACCATACTAATACTAAAATGATAGCTATTGTTGTAAGCAAACTCCACCAAAGACAGATGATCAACCCAATTCCCACCATAATCAATCACACAGACCCAAAGAATATCCACCAATGTCTGAATAGTTCTTTCTTCTTGCTCATCCATCTGCGGATGATAGCAGTACTCAAACTCACCTTGGTCCCCAACCCTCTCTGAAAACAATCACCAGAAGTGAGATATAAACTGCATCCCACAATAAGAAATGATAAAAATAGGCAACCCATGCAGCTTTACAATCTCTTAAAGATACAACTTAGCATAATCCTCCATCGAGAAGGTAGTCCACACTGGCAAAAAATAGACAGACTTAGTTATCCTATCTATGATGACCTAAATCAAATCATATTGATTCTGAGATTGAGTTAAACCAATAACAAAGTCCATATTAATCACTTTTCACTTCCATTCGGGAAAATCAATTTCTTGATACAACCTTCCTAGCCTCATGTGCTCAACCTTAACAGTTGACACATTATGCACTTGATAATAAAATCAACCATATCGCTCTTCATGCCATTCCACCAATAGATCTTCTTGAAATCATGATACATCTTAGTCGAGCCGGGATGAACAACATAGCGTGACTCATGTGCCTCAGCTAAAATCCTTTTTCACAATCCATCGACATCAGGAACACACAACCTCCCTTAGTAACGTAAAGTACCATCACCACTGATCTCAAACACCACTACTTTTTTCTCACCAACGCCACTCTTAATTTTCATCAAGATAGGATCTAGCACTTGCTTCTCCTTAATCTCTACACCAAAAGATGATCGAACTACTTCTTGCACTACCACACCACCATCCTTAGAGTCCAAGAGGAGAACTTCAAGATTAGCCAAGCGGTGAATAACCTTTACTAATTCTCATTTTCCTTCTTCTAAATGAGTCAAACTCCCATAGATAATCTTCTAAGAGCATCAACAACCACATTAACCTTACCTGGGTGATAGTGAAGACTCATATCATAATCTTTGTGAAGCTCAAGCCATATTCTCTACCTGATATTAAGCTCTTTATGAGTTAACACAAACTGCTGACTCTTATGATTAGAAAAGATATTCACGTAAACACCATACAAATAATGTTGCCATATTTTTAAAGTAAACACAATTTCCAACTTCAAATCATGAGACGGATAATTCTTCTCATGCACCTTTAACTGCTTGAAATCATAGGAAATCACCTTCCCATGTTGCATCAACACACAGTCAAGCCTTGCCCGAGCTGCATCATTATAAACTACGAACCCATCGTTGCCTTTCAGCAAAGTCAAAATTTAAGTTGAAGTTAACTTATCCTTCAACTTCTCAAAAATCCCTTCATAAGCATTTGACCAAGAGAACTTAACCTTCTTCTGTGTTAACTTAGTCAAAGGAGCAACTATTGACAAAAAGATTTTTAGAAACCACCTGTAATACCCGGTTAAACCCAAGAAACTTTGAATATCAAATTGAATTATGGGTCTAGGTCACCTCTTCACCATAACAAGCTTCTGTAGATCTATCATGATCCCCTCATTAGAAATAATATGACCCAAGAAAGTCACAACGTTCAACCAAAACTCACACTTGGAGAACTTGGCATACAATTGTTGTTGCTTTAAGGTCCACAACACTAAACAGAGGTGATTAGCATGATACACCTCACTATTAGAATAAACCAAAATGTCATCAATGAACAAAATAATGAAGAGATCCAAATACTGACAAAAAACTCTGTTCATCAGATCGATAAGCACCATCGAAACATTAGTCAATCCGAATAACATCACCAAAAACTTTATGTTCCCATATCAAGTATGAAAGGTTGTATTAAGGATATCCACCTCCCTAAGATTTAGATGATGGTACCTAAACTGAAGATCTATCTTAAAAAAACTTGGCACCTTGCAACTGGTCAAACAGATCATCTATTCTTGGAAGAGGATACATGTTCTCGATCGTCACCTTGTTCATCTGCCTATAGTCAATGCACATCCAAAGGGAAACATCCTTCTTACTCCCAAACAACATCGGTACACCCTAAAAAGATACAGTCAAATGAATAAAATCCTTATCCATAAGATCCTTATATTTCTCCTTGAGTTCCTTTAACTCAATTGGATCCATTCTATATGGAGAAATAGAAATTTGACGAGTGTCTAGAATTTGATCAATACCAAACTCTATTTCTCTATCTGGAGGAACAATAGGAAGATCATCCTAAAGGCCTTTGGAAATTCATTAACCACTATAATTGACTGAAAATAAAGAAATTTTAAGTAAGAATCTTTAACCCAGACCAAGTGATAAAGACAACCTTTAGAAATTAATCTCCGAGATTTAAGATAAGAAATAAACCTCCCCCTGGAAACTAAAGAAACACACTTCTATTCTGTAATCGGCTCACTAGAGAACCTAAAGATAACCATATGGGTCATACAATCCAAATATCTGTAATAAGAGTGCAACCAGTCCATCCCTAGAATGATATTGAAATCTACCATATCCAATTCAAACAGATCCACTAAGGTCTTCTTGCCACCAACAGATACCACACACTCCTTATAGACCATTTTAGTAATAATTGAGTCACCCACTTGTGTAGAAAGAGAAAAAAGATCCAAAATATCTTTCAAATTAAAACCAAAAGATATAGCCACATAAGAAGTCACATAAGAGAGAGTAGACCTCAAATAAAGCAAACAATAGATGTTACGAGAGAAAAGTTATAATGTAATAGTAATGACATCAGTTGATACCTCATATTCCTGCCGGGATGCCAAAGCATACAACCTATTCTGACCAATACTAGAACCAAGAGAAATCATAGAAGCAGATGCCACACCACCAGGTGTAGGAGCAGAAGATGAAGCCATATGAATCTTATTTGCCCCTGTAGCAACCTTATTAACTAGAAAATCCCTGAGTCGATGGCCTTTCTGGACATACGTAAAGTATTTTCCCTTTTTTCACCACAATAACCATGATAAAGACGACCACAGAACTGACAAGAAGGGCATGAAGAAATTGACTGACCTCTATTTTTCTGAGATTGGTCACCTTATATAATAATATTTAATAAACTAGGTGTGCCCTGGTCTGACATATAAGAAATTAAACCATGCAGACTTGTAATCATACCAATTATATATTTGAGGCCTGTGAGGCATCGATAGGGCAATTGGAGTATGCAGGTGATCTGTAAACCAGTTGAAAGGTGTTAATATCCTTTTGATGGTAAACCTAAAATAGTAAATGTATTCTGGGTTCCTTTCGTTCATGGAATATTCGACTTTGATAGAGTCGGTGTCCACAAGGATAGCTTCATAGTATCTCCTTATTTTGAGCGGATTCTCCTTATCCATAAAGTTTTTATCATTGTAGACTGGCTTTATTAGCTGGTATAGTGGATATCCTTCAAATTCCTTATCAAGGGCAAGGATTGGCATTACCTGAGTGGTAACGAATTTGAATTCCTCTTTGATGGGAGGAGTTGTTGCTGTCGTTTTGCCTGTTGTAGGATCTACAGCCTGTGCGAAGGTTTCAAGAGCGTTCATAGTGTAACTCTTCTTCGACTGAACAGATGAACTTGATGATTGTCCTTTATCAGAAGGTTTATTAGTCTTTAAATCTACCAATCTAATTGGCATTTGTGGAGGAAGTTTTGGAAATTCTGCCAAAGCTGCATATTTGTTTTGAAATGGTAACTGTAGTTTCGGTTTTAGTGTAGGCCTTTAAGGGACTGATGGTCTTAACGGATTCAACAGGGCTGACGGAGTGTCAAATGGTCTGGCCATCTTTGTTTGTTCCTGTTTGCTCCCGACTAGGATTTTACCTAGTGTAGTAGGTCTCATTCCAGAGAAATCAAAGAAATCCTCCCTCTACAATTCATTAACAGGTTTAATAATTTCTGTGCAAAAGAAGGGTGTGTAACCCTCCCGGAGCACATTCAAATGTGCAAATTCTTTATTAAAAAGCGATTTTCATACATTATATCTTGGAACTTTGCTAAAGAAAAACAAGATCGTATCAAATATTTATCCAAAGAGATAAAGGTCAAAGGCTGGACTCCCAAGCTAGTAGCACCAAAGACTTCGGATAAAGGAAAGACAGCTTCACCAGTTTTACCTCCAAACAATGCTTCACAAAATAAGAAGGCACTAAAGGAAAAATTGAAGAAGGCTTTGCACAATATGGAAAGCCATGAAACTAATGAAGAAGAAGTCTTACAGCTTCTAGAAGAAGCTTCTTCCATAGGAAGCAGTGACAATAATGGAGATATGCTAAATCCCAAAGGAAAAGCTATGGCCTATATGGACCCCTATTAAGAATAGGGAAATGACCCTTCAAAAAAGTAGAGGTTCAAAGAACCGGAATTACTTTTTGAAAGGACATTCTACTATTCCTAATAGGAATCTTATAGACAAGCTTTTCAAAAGTAGATCACTCAGCTTTTTCAGAAAGAAAAAGCACTACCTTTACTAAAGGACTGTCGGCTACTAAGACTTAATCTTAGCCTTAAACTTGTACACTTTAGATGTATGTTATCTTTCACTTTTGTATGTATAAGACATGTTGTAATTCTAGAGGAGGCATCAAAAAATTTCCAACATAAGAAATATTCCGCCTGCCTTAACTCTCTTATAATGTTTTCAGTTAACAAAGTTTGAAGAAAATCTTGTAAGTTGTTTTAATTGTTTTTGATTTTTCTCATATTTCATCAATTAATCCTTTAAGATCCTTTTATTGGTATCAAAGCTAGATAGGAGAGCTTGCCATCTAGCAAATATTTGTTTAGAAACCAGATTTTTAACATCCTTTTGTAAAATCTCTTTAGCCGATTTGCAATCTACTCGAAGTAAAACTTCCTTGTTAATAAGGTCATCTTGAAATTTTGTAATACATAGTACTATAGATAAAATTTCTTTTTTGATAGTGCTGTAATTTCTTTGGGCAGAATTCCAGATTCTAGATGTAAATCTGACTAATTATTCAGAGGAATTAATGCTAATCTTTTACTTCAGAATACCTCCATACCCGAGATCTGAAGCATCAGTTTTTGATAATCATAAAGGCTCCAGGGTTAGGGATACCTAAACAAGGAAGGTCTTTGACTAATTCCTTTATCTTAATGACAACTCTGGTTTGCTCAGAGCTCCATGGAACTGGAACTTTTTTAAGTCTTTTATAAAGAGGTTCACAGACTTGCCTAATGTTAGAGATAAAGTCAGCTACATAGTTAAGGCTTCCTAAGAACCTCTGAAGCTGGGTTTTATCGCTAATTTCATTTGGGAATTTGGATGAGAACTCTATGTCTCTGCAAATAGGTTTATAACTACTCCGATAAAGATCATGCCCTAACAATCTTATAGATGTCTGGAAAAGCTTCATTTTCTTAGCACTTATGACTAAGCCATTAAACTTAAGAATCTTCAAGGAAGTATTGAGTGTTTAAAATGGGAATCAATGTTCTCAGAGAAAATAAGCACATCATCAATATAAACAATTAACATATGGCTGTAAGGATTGAAAATATTGTTCATGATATTTTGGAACTCTGATGGGGAATTTTTGAGTCCGAATGGCAAGACATTCTATTCATAATTTCCAAAAGGGACATTAAAAGCAGTCTTGAATTTGTCGTGTTCAACAATTTGAATCTGCCAAAATCCTGATTTCATATCAAACTTACTATAAAGATTAGCTTTAAAAGTTCTCTTTAAAAGATCCCTTTTGTTAGGAATCAGATGTCTGATCTATTTCAAAACTGCATTTAGCGGAAATTACAAGCCTGGGAGTACCTTGTTCCTTTTCTGTGCTGTTATGTAAATAAAAGACAGAATAGATCTAAGGAGAATTAGAGGGTCTAATAATCCTATTTTCTAATAAATGGTTTATCTCATTTTTGTAGATTTTCATCATTTCTTGGTTCATTTGAATGGGTCTCACCTTAGTAGGGATAGCCTGTTCATTGAATCCAGTAATGTAGGGAAGTTCTACTAAATGACTCTTTCTTTCCCAAAATGCATTAGGAAATTCAGAACAAACTTCCTTTTTGAAAGTTTTTTGAAGATTAGCAATTTTACTCACCATCTCCGGGGTTTTTAAAATTTGTTCAATTTTCTTTATGTGAATTTCTTGCTTAAGAAAACAAATATGTGAAGAAAGTCTGTTAATTTTAAAAGCAGTTCTTTCTTTAATAAGGTTACCTTCTTCTTATGAGATGGGCCTTAATAAAGGGAAGAATAGATTTTAATTTAATATCGTCATGTGAATTCCATCAAAATCACCTGTGTAAGGTCAAATTTGATTAACAAAAGGTATTCCTAGAATGATATCTTCAGTGATACCTTCAGTAATGACAAAATCATTGACCAGACAAATGTCATTGTTGCGGATATGTGCTTTTGAAAGCTTGTAATCAATTTTCATCTTTTCTCCAGTGGCGGAGTATAGACGAGAAGTATTTTTCTATAGATATTTGGTGGGTATCAGTCCTTTGAAGATGCAATTTCTATCGGCTCCAGTATCAAAAAGGGTGACTCTATTAAGAACAAAGTCTTTGTTTATGACAATTTTTACTGTAATGTGTTCGCTGTAAGCTTTAATGGTCGTTATAGCGGTACCTGAGGTAGAGAGAGAGTCTGATATGGGGAATTCGGGGAATGATCCTGGCTTTTTAAGGTGATCATTTTTATTATTGATCATCGGAGAAGATCTAGGTGATTCTGGTGGAGAATCATGCTCTGGAAGAGAGACATTTTTTAGAACCTGATCGGTAAGAATGTTGAGTTCAACTCGATCGAGTCTAATTTTTAGGTCTCTGATTTCCCCCTTGAGGGTGGAAATTTCACCCTTGAGATCAGCTATAGAAGGTTCCGCAGGTTTATCAAATCTAGACATAACCTGTTTCATGCTAAAAAGCTGAAAGGTAGGTCTGGGGGACTTTTCATCTTAAGAAAGCATCAATCTTTTGAGTTCTATAAGATATTTATTTCTAGCCTCATCATTTTGGATGTGTTCTATAATGTCAAACAGGATTTCCTTAGGTTTCCCAGAGATGACATTAACAGTCTTTTTTGTGCAAGTACAGAAAGTACCATTACAAGCACAATCTTGGCCAAACTGAGATCGATCGGATTCATAGGCGGTTTTGATAAATTCTTCGTCGCTATAATCGTCACTAGAAGAGCTGGAGGTGTCGAAAAAGTCTGAAGAGTCTTCCATTATAGAGAACAATTTCTCTTTGGTTTCTTCAGAGAGACCTAATTGGTTGATCTTATTCTTCTTGACAGATCTACAATCTTTAGGTCTATGGTCAGTTTTACCACAAGTCCAGCAAACATCCTTATTTTTAGAGGATTTTCTACTATTTTTTCTACTAGATTTATAAGGCTCCTTTTTTTAGGACTCTTTTCTAGGTTTGGACTTTCTATGAGACTTATAGGACTTTTTCCTATGTTTCTTACTAAATGGAGAAGAAAGGTTAGCAAATCCAAAATCTTGGCAAAAGGTTCCTAACCCGTATTTGGAAGCACTATCACTCTTAAGTTGCTTCTTAAGTTTTAGGTCTGTGCAGAGGTCTATCCCTACGGTGGTGATAAAGCTTATGATGTCTCCATAAGTTAAAATTCCGTAAGGGATTTTTCCTTTGAAACTATCTTTGATTTTGGTTCTAACTTTGTCTGTGAACAGGGGAGGGAGACCACTAATAAAACGTTCTTTCCAGAAGTCATTGTTACAGTCAGGTCTAATTATAATTTTGACTAAGAAGGTATCTTTATACCACCTAAAGTCTGCTAAATCCTTGCAGGTGAGGTTGTTAAGAATTTCAAGGCTTCTATCTTGAAATAACTTGGGTTCTCCTATAAAATGTCTAGTTATATGATATAGGAGGGTAGCATGATAAAGCTCAAACTACAGCTCTCGTAAGAGTGTAAGAGGTCGCTGTCAAATATAGAACCCAACTGGGTTGGGTGTCGAATCCCACAAGGAATACTTGGTCATTAAGTGTTGTAATTGTTAGCAGACTGTTGGTCGAAAATTCTACGGAAAGGGGGGATTTAATTTATGTATGCAATAATGTTAACAAAGTAACGAATGAATGCTTGGTTTAGTAAGATTTAATCACAGAGAATAATAAGTTAGGGTTATGTCCACCTTATGAGTTCTACGTATCTATTAACTATGATTTATGCGTAATTCAGACATGCATGCACTTATAGAGATTTGTATTCTAATGGTAAATCCTAGTGTCTCTCGACCATACAGGATTATTTCACTTTAACTCTCTCGAGCTTAAAGTGTGTCACTAACGGTACAAACTCTCTAAGAGGTTAATTCGGTTAAGGCATTAACGTGTAAACAGGGGTTGGTAGTCCTATTTCCTTGTCACCTCTCTTTTCCAAACATGTAACTTTACTCTCGAACAAGTTAATGCTATACTGGCGTATTCTATATGTTTGCAACCACAAGAATTCAATTAAAACGAAGAGAGTAATGATATAAGTAGCATACTATGCATCTAGAATTCACAAACTCATAGTAATAGATAGTATATCAAAAGGCTTCCATAACCCTAACAGAGAAGTTTAGCTACCCATGATTACACCGGAAATCAACGATGACATCATCATCATACCGAAGTTATAGCAATGTCACGATAAAGATGAATTTGCATCAATATGAGATCGACGTGATTTCCTCTCTTGCCGTTTTTGTAGCGTGTTTCTCTGTTGTTCCCTTATAGAATCCGTAAACTAAATAATACTAAAAGTCGAATGAATAGAAATTGAAAGCAATGCTGAAAAATTCAGCAAATAAGGTTTTTATAACATCTTTGTCCTAGTCCTACTAGGTTACTGCTGCACCCCTAAGTATTGAGAAATACTGCTTTTGCCCGGGACAGATTCTCCATGCGTCACATTTAGTCCTCAAGCTTCCAAAAGCTGCCTTCCTTCTTACGTGAAGTTTCCTTTGCTGCCCAAAGGTCCACAAAGTGCTGAAACCTTTATCATTAATACCTGAAAACGTGCTAATCACATAGGTTAGCTCACTTACAGGAAAAAGGACTAAAAGTGCAGGAATTATATATTTCATCCTCTAAACTTAGCCTAAAATATGGGTAAATTATGGTGTTTAGGCGTGTAAATACGCCCAACATCACCACCCCACACTTAAATATTTGTTCGTCCTCGAACAAAATATTATGTCCATGTAAACATCTACATAGACTTTCACAGTAACAGCACAGAATGTTCAACAAGGCATGCACGACAATCATCAACAAAGAGTAGTTTTCTTGATCACTACTAGAAACAATTCAACCTCCAACATAGACTCGTGATGATGGTTAATTCATATCCGCAAGTTAAGGCACAAAGAATCATATAACACTACCCAAGACTCATCAACCATGTGTGTCTCACACAAGATATCACCCATAATCACTCACAAGATTGTTTTTTTCGAAACATGGGTACAAGATTCTCCTTGCTCTCACTCTCACAAATAATTCATATATTACAACTGGTGACCATAGGCTTGCCCTTAGTGTCATGCTCCACTAATATCAGAATGCTAAGCTTAGGATCAAATAGGTCTTTTACAGGTTGTAATGTAGGCTAAGGGACAGGTAGGACTATTTTGGCCAAAATTAGTGACAATGTTCCCTAAGCGCTTTAATACATCACATTATGCCATTAATACTCTCTTTTAAACAATCCTGCTACCTTTCTTTCATCTACCACCCCTTTTCACCTGTTTTGTTATTCAATTATAAACACAACTATATTTTTTTTCTTTTTATTCAATTTATTTATTTATTTATTATATTTTTTTCTTTTATAACACACCACTATGATAGCCATTCTTTTTCACAACTATTTCAAGTACCAATACACTCTGATGCATCACTCTCACCCAATTTCCTCTTATTCTGTAACATGACCTTACAATTCAAAGCGCTTAGGAATTTGGATCAAATTATGGTCTTGAAAAACCAATGGATTAGGCTACATATGAGGCTGTCAAGGAAAATAGCTAAAGGCTCAAAGGGGGTTAACTAGGATAATGTACACAGGTAGGTAAAAAGAAGGTAAACAATTACAGGCTGCCAAAGAAATGCCTAAATCATCTCCTAAACTCACACTCTTTATTTCGCTTTACACACACACCAGGCAAGTTCTAGCATCAGTCACAGCAGAGAATATACTATAATCTCACACACACAAGGCACATGGTCAACTTTATTGGGAGCAGTATTGACTCTTGACCCAACAGATGAATAAATTAAACCACACAAATATCACACAGTGAGTCACACTTAGAGCCTAAATGTCTCAATAGCAATGATTTAGCACAAACTCTTGTCATAACACCATGCCGCCTGTCAGAACAATTTCATGCACTTCATGCAAAATCTAAAAAAAATTCTAAAATTTAACTACTAACTACTACAAAATCAAACAAACATAAATAAATATAGGCAAGGAAGTACAGCATACAAATACCAGTACCCCACACTTAGACGGGACACACTGCCCTTAGTGGAAAATAAATAAGGAAAACCTGATTAGTCGAATTCCTCCTCTATGTTTGGGGTCATACCCCCTACATCGGAATCATCATCAGAGTCGTTGTCATCATAGTTCTCCCCCACGTCTGAGTCTGGCATGCGGCAATCATCATCAGTCAATACGTCATCATCAAGAGGTTTCTCAAAATATACCCCTACTCCGCACATAGCCCGCGCATGCTCATTCATCGGGTAGTCATAATCCAACTGCTGGAGTTCTGCATCAGTTGGAACACGACCCCCACTCATCATGGTAAACCTCGTTATGCCATATGAATGGCGGAAGAAGCTTTCATCGCGAGCATGTCTTTTTGCAGTGGTCAGGTGGACGCCATGCATAGTTTCAAAATCTTTAACCTTTGTCAGGTCAACCTTCTTCGGGTTGTACGGAAGCTTAGGATCTGCAGGTTCCTCTTCAATGTCTTTCTTCCTTAATATCGCAGTTAACAGATTGCCAAAGCTGAAGTGGGACTTTTTGTGTAGCCTAGCCTTACGCATTGACGATCCGATAACCGCACCAATGTTGATGGGAATATTAGTCATCAATGCGTACACCAAGAATACTCTATCACGGGTGATCTTTGTGTACTGTGTCCCAGGAATGAGGCAAGAGTTGACTATCCTCAACCATATCCGAGCTTCTCTGTTTAGGGAAGCATACGGAAAGGTATTATGCCGACCGGTATTCTTATGATGATTCCATCGTACCATTGATCTAGTTCCACACAGTGTGTGTCTGATTTCCCTGTATGGAGGTCTTTGTTGAAGCTCCTTGAGCGGTGATGGATCGACAGATGGAAGACCCAGAAAAGTGTTGAAGAACTCCGCATTCAGTTGCAAGACTTGGCCCCTAATCTTCACTTCACTTCTGGTAGTCTTTGGGGAGCAATTTGCATAAAACTCTCACGTTAGATCAAGATTGCATTCTCCCATGTCTCGAAAAATGAAATCAAGATTTAGCGCCATGATTTTAGCCAAAATGCGAGGTTCTTTCTTCGCTAGACTCTCCTTCTGTATCAACTCCACATGAACATACTTTTTCACTTTGTTGTTCTTGTACCACTCCTTTTCTTCCTCCTCTAGGACCCATTTTATCCCGAACATGCGTCGAGGTATTTGCAACGAGGAGGATTCAGCTTGCTCTTTTCTTCCCCTTTTTTGTCCTTTCTCTGAGGTGGACACTTTTTCTTTTCCTTGTCGCGCTTTTGGTGCCATTCTTCCTGAGATTGAAATAGATTCATGTTAGCTCATCTCGGAAGATTTAATTGACAAATAAGCAATACTGGCACCACCCCACACTTAATTTGTTGGTACAAACTAATTAAGTGAGTGATGTCAATTACTCAGACTTCATCGACATACGTATAGGCGATATGTTCCAACAACACATTTAGCACAGTCATACTTTTATGTCATCTTTAACTATCCTTTCCAACTCGATTTCATGTAATCTTGACTATACTTTCATGTTTGGATTAATGCATCTTTTGAACAAGACTACTACCTAGAGATTGTATCAAACTATGGCATAGAAATAATCACAACATCTCATGCTTGTAGTCAACCATGATTTTTATCTCGATGAACAAGTCATTCAAACATTCAAGTTTTCAAGTTACAAGATCATGCAAGTAATTTCACCAGGTCGATTCCGCAAAAGTATGATAGTGTATCAAAATCAAATTCAAGTCGGAACCAAATCAAGATCACCCACATGTATTCTTTTACTCAACTAGATGTATCATAACAAACTAACAACATTCAAATCACCAACACCAATTCAAGATCTTCTAAATCATTATAAGCATAGTATTGTAATACTTGCGGAGTATAAAAGAAGAACTTACTTGATGATGGACTTGAAAGATGATATTGCAAGGTTAGATGAGCAAAAAGAAAAGTTTTGAGAGATTTGGCAAGTAAAGGCGGCACCTAGGTTGAGAAAATAAGTGTGTTTTGTTCTAATGTTGAAGATCTATTTATAGAACAAGCTATGGATCGGGTTAGGAGACCAAAAAGCATAAGTAGGCGGCGCCTAATGCTTTGCCTATGCTTAGCATAGGCGGCGCCTTTAGCAAAGCCTAGTTGAGCATACGCGCGGCCTATGCTATGGCCTAGTTGGGCATAGGAGGCACCTATGTTATGGCATTGTAGATTCAGAGAGAAAAGGCAATGGCATAGGCGGCGCCTTTAGCTTTGCCTAGTTGAGCATAGGCGGTGCCTATGCTATGGCATTGTAGATTCAGAGAGCAAAGGCCATAGCATAGGCCTTGCCTTGTTCGTTGCCTAGATTTACATAGTCCTTGCCTTGTTCGTTGCCTAGATTTGCATAAGCAATGCCTAACCAATAGCCTTTGCTTCTTCATTCCTAACTTACCACCTTCAACATGACACACTTTAAAATCAAAATTTGAGCTAGATCCCTCCTTCATACGTCTTGCACCTACACTTACTCAAAAACAACTAAAACGATTAGAACGATGAGTTGCCTCCCACCAAGTGCCTTAGTTTTGGTCGTGGCTCGACTCTTCTTTTTGGATTTTTTTTCTTAAAAAAAACAAACTCCTAGTAAACAAAACAATTAAAAACGATAGGTTGCCTTCCACGTAGCGCTTGATTTATTGTCGCGCCACGACATATTTACCTTGATTACTTAGACTTCATCGAGATAGATGGTGGCCATGCATTTTATCGAGTTACGAGGACCGATATATGACTTCACTCATTGGCCATTCACCTTAAAGACACCACTATTATTTTCTTCTAACTCTACTACTCCAGACGAGTAGACTTGGCTAATTCTGAACGGACCAGACCATTTAGACTTCAATTACCTGGAAATAGCTTCAGTCTGGAGTTGAAAAAAAGTACCATATCACCCTTCTGAAAGTTTCATTGGATAATCCGCTGATCATGATACTTTTTTATCCGTTCCTTGTAGAGGTCTGATCTTTCATACGCATGTAGATGGAATTCATCCATCTCATTCAGCTGCTCCAATCTCAGATTAATAGCATCATCCCAATTCAAAATAAGCCACTTCAATGCCCACAATGCTTTATGTTCGAGCTCAATTGGCAAGTGACAATCCTTCCCATAAACTAGTTGGTATGGGGACATGCCAATTGGTGTCTTGAATGCAGTCCTATAAGCCCATAAGGCATCGTCAAGCTTCCGAGACCAATCTTTCCTACTAGTATTTACGGTCTTAGCAAGGATCAGCTTGATCTCCCGATTAGAAACCTATACCTGCCCACTAGTTTGTGGGTGGTAAGGTGTGGCTACCTTATGTTGCTTGACCCTATATTTCACCAAAACTGCTCTGAACAGCTTATTGCAAAAGTGTGATCCTCCATCGCTTATGATGGTACGTGTGATACAAGATCAAACCAACAACACCAAGAACAACAAGAAGGCTTCGAATTTCAGTCCAACAACACAAGAATAACAAGTTTTAGTTTCGGTATTTCAACCCACAACCCGAGAACAACAAGATAGATAACAAATGCTAGTGAATCGAAAAGAGCCCCACACGGCTTCACTAGACTTTCAAGATAAACAAAATCAACACAACAACAACAAGATAAAGAAAGATAGAAACTTGACATATAACATTCAAGAAACTAAGAACCCTAACATCAAGAGAGGACCCTAAGTCTAATGAATATAAACACCAAGTTCTTACGAGGACCAAGAGGCACTCAACAACCTCAAAACCCTTGTTTCTAGCCAAAGAGACAACACAAGTATCCCTCTACTTGTGAGATACTAGGGGCGGCTCCAATGAGTGAAGAGAGAGGAAATGTTTTGGTGTTTTTAGGTTACAAAATCAGATCTCAAAAACTAAGGGATATCTCTCTAACATGTTCTATTTATACTACAACCAAAAGGGGTAAAATGACCCATCCGCCCTTGCTTTCTTGTGCCAACCTTGGAGAGTAGTTTATTACACTTTAGGACCTCTCTCCACACATAAAAACATTTAGGTCCTTGGCCGGTTCAATCACCAACTCACACACGGCCATTTGCATGAACAAAGCTTGGAGTTTTTGTAATTCCCGAGCTTGGCTTCGTGTGAAAGGCCGTGTACCTGTGGAGGCTGCCCTAACCGTATCATCCTCTCCATCTTGAGTGGAATTTGACCTCAAATTCGGCATTTGGTCATCTTCAACCGCATCCACGAGGGAGAGATCACCAACGTTGAAAGTGGTTTGCACTTGATATTCCGGTGGAAGGTCAATCTTGTAGGCGTTGTCATTATTTCTCTCAAGTACCTGAAAAGGACCATCGCCCCTTGGAAGCAATTTGGACTTCCTTTGAGCTGGAAACCGATCCTTTCGAAGATGCACCCACACCCAATCTCCGGGTTCAAGCACAAGCCTCCTTCTCCCTTTGTTTACCCTTTTTGCAATCTCTTGGTTCTTCTTTTCAAGCTTGATCCGCACCGTCTCATGTATTTTCTTCATTGCCTCGGCTCTTTTATTTCCATCTAAGCTGGTCATGAGATCACTAGACAAAGGAGTGAGATCTAAAGGGGTAAGGGGATTCAGGCCGTAAACACATTCAAAGAGAGTCATTCCCGTGCTCGAATGTATTACCCGGTTGTATGCAAATTCCACCAAGGGAAGGTGATCTTCCCATGAAGTCAGTTTACCTTTAACCATAGAACGTAGCATAGACCCTAAGGTTCTATTTACTACCTCCGTTTGGCCAACGGTTTGTGGGTGACAAGACGTGGAGAAAAGCAACTTCATTCCAAGCCTACCCCACATGGACTTCCAAAAGAGACTTAGGAACTTGGAGTCCCTATCGCTCACAATAGTCCTCGGTACCCCGTGAAGCTTTACAACATGTTCAACAAATAATGAAGCTACACTAGGAGCATCCTCGGTTTTAGCACATGGAATAAAATGAGTCATTTAAGAGAATCTATCAACAATAACAAAAATGCTATCTTGGCCCTTTCTAGTCCTTGGCAGCCCCAAAACAAAATCCATCGAAATGTCCAACCAAGGCCTAAGGGGAGTAGGGAGCGGGGTGTATAACCCTTGAGGTTGGAGACGAGATTTTGCACCCCGGCAGGCCACGCATTGACTACAAATCTTAGTGACGTCTTTGCGCATTTTGGGCCAATAGAAGTTCTCCTCTAAGATGCCGAGGGTCTTGTCTACCCCAAAGTGACCCATGAGGCCTCCGTCATGGGCCTCCCTCACAAATAATTCCCTCCAAGAACTCGAAGGAACACACAACCTCCACCCTTTGAACAAATACCCATCGAACCGAGAGTAGGAGGAATGGTCATTCTCCTTAATCCAACGGTCCCTTCCCCACTCTTCGCATTCCCTAAAAATAGGAGCAAAGGTAGGATCCTCGGGATACAACATCCGCAAGCTCTCAAAACCCATCAACTTTGAAGACAAGGTAGCAACAAGCACATGCTTCCTAGACAAGGCATCGGCAACAACATTTTATTTTCCCCTTTTGTAATGAATTACATAAGGGAAAGTCTCGATGAACTCAATCCACTTAGCATGACTCCTATTCAGCTGGTCTTGGCTCTTAAGGTGTTTCAACGACTCATGATCTGTTCGTATCACAAACTCCTTAGGCCACAAATAATGTTGCCAATTTCCCAAGGCTCTAACAAGGGCGTACAACTCCAAATCATAAGTTGAGTAATTAAGAGTTGCCCCTTTGAGCTTTTCACTGAAATAAGCAACGGGCTTACCTTCTTGCATCAAAACAGCCCCGATGCCAACCTTACTAGCATCACACTCTACTTCAAACATCTTATCAAAATCGGGCAATTGCAATAGAGGCGCCGAGATGAGCGTAGCTTTCAAGGCCTCAAAAGCCCTAGCTTGCTCATCACCCCATTTAAAGGGTCCGTCCTTTCTAATTACCTCGGTCAAGGGGGCTTCTATGGAGCTAAATCCTTTGACAAACCTCCTATAAAAGCTTGCCAACCCGTGGAAACTTCGGATTTCTCCAATAGTTTTAGGGGTCGGCCAACTTCAAATAGAGTCTATCTTGGAATCGTCCACTTCCACACCCCTTGAGCTCACGACAAAACCCAAGAATATAACTTTATCAACACCAAAAGAACACTTCTCCATGTTGGCATACAGCTTCTCCTTTCGGAGCACATCAAACACACATTTCAAATGCATTACATGATCATCAATAGACTTACTATACACCAACACATCATCAAAGTAAACCACCACAAACTTTCCAATATAAGGCTTCATTACATGATTCATTAGCCTCATAAACGTGTTAGGAGCATTGGTAAGGCCGAAGGGCATGACCAGCCACTCATATAGACCGAATTTGGTCTTGAATGCGGTCTTCCACTCATCACCGGGTTGCATGCGAATTTGGTGATAGCCGCTCCTAAGGTCCACTTTAGAAAACAAACAAGATACGTGGAGCTCATCTAACATATCATCTAGTCTAGGGATTGGATGACGATACCTTATAGTGATTTTGTTGATAGCTCTACAATCGACGCACATGCGCCAAGTTCCGTCCTTCTTTGGTACCAAAAGTACCGGAACAGCACAAGGACTCATGCTTTCCTTGATGTATCCCTTGTTGAGAAGCTCCTCAACTTGTTTTTCAAGCTCCTTAGTGTCCATAGGATTGCTCCTATAGGCCGGTTTGTTTGGAAGTTGTGAACCCAGCACCAAATCAATTTGGTGCTCAATTCCCCGAAGTGGGGGCAATCCTTGTGGAAGTTCTTGAGGAAATACATCTTCATACTTCTGCAACACACAAGAAATCAAAGGGGAAATGGAAGAATTAGTGGGGTTAGTATTAAAACAATGGGCCAAAAGTAGCATCGGCTTGTTCTCATCATGGTCCACAAAGAGCTCTTTTCTCCTAGCCAACATCACTACGTTTTCCATCTCCCTTGGCGTTGGGACAGCCTCGGATGTCCCTACCTTCTCACCTACGGCATCCCCCCCCTTTTCTCTCTTCTCGGGTTCCTTCCCCTTTCCCTTTAACTCTCTCATCTTTTGATGCCACTCATTTACTTGGGAGGGTGAAAGAGGGTGAAGGGTGACCTTTCGGCCATCCTTCTCAAGCGTATACCGGTTGGACCTCCCATCGTGTTTAGTAGACCTATCATATTGCCATGGCCTACCTAATAACAAGTGACATGCTTGCATTGGGATCACGTCACAAAGCACTTCATCGTGGTAGTTTCCCACCTTAAACCGAATCACACATTGCCTTGTGACCTTTAATTCACCACAATCGTTCAACCATTGTAGTTTGTAAGGACTAGTGTGTGGAGTAGTGGGTAGCTTCAAGAAATTGACCATAGCATGGCTCGCAACATTTGTACAACTACCACTATCAATTACCAAGGTGCACACACTCCCCTTTACAAGACACTTAGTATGGAATAGATTTTCCCTTTGACTCGGGTCATCTATCGCCTTACTAATCATGACACGTCTAACCACAAAGTTTGGAACCACACACTCCCCTTCTTGTGGATAGACATCTTCACTATCATCTAATCCATCATCATTCGGCCCATTTTCAGCTTCCTCTCCATCTTGAGGCTCGGCCTCATCCTCCCCCCTTTCGGAAACCACCTCCTCACCAAGGTAGTACACTTTCCCTTCTCGTAGGATCACATTACGCCGGTTCGGACATTCATTGGACTTATGCCCCAACCTTGGCACTTGAAGCATTGGAACCCCTTTGGGTTGGGATATTTGTGAGCCTCCGATTTCGGAGGAAACTTAGGGACTGTTTTGGACTCGGGCAGCTTCGTAGGGCCGGGTTGGTCCTTGTTTTTGGGCCAACCCGAGGGGGTTTGTACCCTTGCCTTGAAGGTTGATCTCTCCTTAAGTTCCCTTTCAATCTCTAGGGCCGCTTGGAATATACCGTCAATGGTTTCAAACCGGTGAAGGGTCAAGTGAGTGGAGATCTCTTTGTTCAATCCACACTTGAACCGGATGATGTCGTGACTGATTTGCTCCCCACGGTGATCAAGTTTCAACATGAGTTGTTGGAACTCGTCAAAATAGGCCATCACACTCTTGCCTCCTTGCCGCAAGCCATATAGTCTAGCAAGCAACTCATGACGATATCTCTCGGGAAGGTATCGTTGTCTCATCAAATACCTCAACCGATACCAAGGTGGCAGCTGCCCATCAACTAATTCATTACCAAATCGTTTAACATACTCCCACCAAGTGTTAGCATAGCCCTCGAGGTGAGCTATAGCGTAGCAACTCTTCTTTTCTTCCGAGATATCATTAACTTGGAAAACTTTGTCACTAGCCGATTCCCAAGTTAAGTAGGTCTCGGGGTCACTCTCACCCTTAAAGATAGGTAGGCTCAACTTGATGGTGTTGATGCCTACGTCTCTCTCTTGGTGTCGGTTTCCCCTATCTCCATACCCTCGGTATCTCCTAGGCTCTCCTCGACCCCCTCTTAACTCCTCCTCCCTCATATAAGCATCATCAAAGGCTCCCTCTCCTTCATACTCCTCTCTACCATATCCTTCAAAGTGGGCTGGTCGGCCTTGGCCGTTTTGATTCGGAGGATTTGGAATTTGCGGTCTTTGGTTTAATGGAGCTTGGAATGGAGGGTTCGGATTTAGTGGAGGTACTTGGTGCCCAAATCCCTCTTGTGGAATCGGAGGGGCTTGGAAATGTAGTGGTCTAGTGGAGTCTCGGTTTGGAGGAAAATAGGTAGTTTGGCTTGTGGTATTTAGTGGAGCTTGGGGTGCATTTAGCATTTGGTGGACTGTTTCGGGGGTGATGGTTGCAGAGGAGGTCCTATCATGACCATTGGTATTGACATGT
Source organism: Capsicum baccatum var. pendulum (assembly GCA_030864225.1). Taxonomy (NCBI): domain Eukaryota; kingdom Viridiplantae; phylum Streptophyta; class Magnoliopsida; order Solanales; family Solanaceae; genus Capsicum; species Capsicum baccatum. The sequence continues at coordinate 120,097,225 of CM061553.1, forward strand.
AGAGGAGTAGATGGACGAGAGTTCCTTTGACTCTCCACTTGATCTAATCTCCCACTAATAGTCGATACTTCCCCCCTTATTGCTGCCAAGTCCCCTCTCACGGCCCCAAATTCCGAATTCAACCTTTCAAGTGTCCGGGTAACGGCCTCAAGAGTGACCCTCATAGAATCAAGGGCATTAGTATCCGCATTATGAGACGTAGCTCCTTCCATTGTCAAGGTATTAGCCGCTTTAGTTCACCACAAGTTCGTGTTCCACAAGTGTTGTATAATTGGCTAGTAACCGTGAGATTTTAAGGTATGAGTAAGCTCTTATCCGGAATGGATTCTTGTTTGAAGACTCAAAGAATTCTTGCCGGACTAGAGTCAAAAATCAGCAATTCGTTCAAACGAATAAAAGCACACAAATAATCGTTGACACGAACAAACGGCTCAAGGAACTAGTTGACAACCTAGTAGGAAGGTACTAGTTTGTTAATTAGTTCTAGGACCAAGTAAGGGAAACCAAGGATCAACAATTAGCAACCAAAGAATATCCTAAGTTGAGCTTATAGTGACGTGGTAGCATGCAATGGTCCCACACGTTCTTCTTCTCTCGGTTTTTCTCTTTCTCTTTTTTTTTTTTTTTTGTGTGTTTTGAGTTAATATTCACACAACTTGTTATAATTCGAAAAGTGTTTTGGTGGGAAAACTAAAATTTTGTAGTCTTTCACCCCTTTTCAAACTCAAGAAAGTGGGGGTTGGTTGACAAATCCCATAAAACAAGGCTCCTTGAATTAGGGAAAGTGATTGACAAGACTACAAAGTGATGGGTGCAAGTCTTTCACAACAACTTTATAGCTTTACCACTTGAGCACACAACAAGATGAACAATATGAACAAGTTCAAAAGATGAACACTTCAACAAACTTCATCAACTTCTTTAGCACATAAACACACAACCATCGATTTTCTTTGGGTTATCAACAACATACAACTTTCGGCCACTTCAAGTCACTACACAATGTTCAAGTTTTCAAGCTCAACTTTCGGATCTAGACACCTTAGTGTTGGTGAGAAAGAAACCAACACTAGAAACTCACTAAACAAGAAAAACAACACCTAGATCTAAGCATACAACATCATTCTCGGTTTCAACTTTTAGTGGACAGATTTCAGAATTTCTTTTGGTGTAGTTTGTTTAAGCCGTGAACTAGCCCAAGATGGGTTATGTTGGAACACAACCGGTCTTGCTTTGATACCAAATGATACAAGATCAAACCAACAACACCAAGAACAACAAGAAGGCTTCGGATTTCAGTCCAACAATACAAGAATAACAAGTTTTAGTTTCGGTATTTCAACCCACAACCCAAGAACAACAAGATAGATAACAAATGCTAGTGAATCGAAAAGAGCCCCACACGGCTTCACTAGACTTTCAAGATAAACAAAATCAACACAACAACAACAAGATAAAGAAAGATAGATAACTTGACATATAACATTCAAGAAACTAAGAACCCTAACATCAAGAGAGGACCCTAAGTCTAATGAATATAAACACCAAGTTCTTACGAGGACCAAGAGGCACTCAACAACCTCAAAACCCTTGTTTCTAGCCAAAGAGACAACACAAGTATCCCTCTACTTGTGAGATACTAGGGGCGGCTCCAATGAGTGAAGAGAGAGGAAATGTTTTGGTGTTTTTAGGTTACAAAATCAGATCTCAAAAACTAAGGGATATCTCTCTAACATGTTCTATTTATACTACAACCAAAAGGGGTAAAATGACCCATCCGCCCTTGCTTTCTTGTGCCAACCTTGGAGAGTAGTTTATTACACTTTAGGACCTCTCTCCACACATAAAAACATTTAGGTCCTTGGCCGGTTCAATCACAACTCACACACGGCCATTTGCATGAACAAAGCTTGGAGTTTTTGTAATTCCCGAGCTTGGCTTCGTGTGAAAGGCCGTGTACCTGTGGAGGCTGCCCTAACCGTATCAACGTGGTACCCCAAAATGAGAGAAGATATTTCTCTTCAAGAATGCTACAATACGCTTACCTTTATTATTATCCAACGCTACTGCTTCGACCCATTTGGATACATAATCCACAGCAACTAGGATATATTTCATCCCGACCGAACTCACAAATGGGCCTATGAAATCAATACCCCACACGTCAAATAGCTCTACTTCAAGAATCTTAGACATGGGCATCTCATGGTGCTTCGAAACTATGCCTTGCCTCTGGAACTGATCACATCTTATCACAAAATCATAGGCATCCTTAAATAATGAAGGCCAATAATAGACGCTTTGCAATACCTTCCTGGTTGTCCGATCACCTGCATGGTGACCCCCAACTTGGGAGGCATGGCTTACTTCAAATATGCTAGGCACTTCCACATGAGATATGCATCGCCTAATAACACCATCCGTGCATCGTCGAAACAGATATGGTTCATCCCAGAAGTAGTGTTTCACATTATGTATGAACTTCCTCTTTTGGTGAAAAGAGAGATTTTCAGGCATCAAATTACTTACCACGTAGTTCGCAAAGTCTGAGTACCATGGTAACTCTTCCACCATCGTGGCTAGGATCTCTTAGTCGGGGAATGTATCATCAATCTCAAGATCGGGCTGCGCTATGTGCTCATTCTCAAGTCTAGATAGATGATTAGCTACTTGATTTTCGCACCCTTTTCTATCTTTTAACTTGAAATCAAATTCTTGCAGCAATAACACCCATCGAATTAGTCTTGGCTTTGCATCCTTCTTTGCCATTAAATATCTCAGAGCTGCATGATCTGTATGAACCACCACTTTGGTTCCCAACAAGTAAGCACGGAAATTTTCAAAAGCATAAACAACCGTTAGAAGCTCTTGTTCCGTGATGGTATAGTTCTTCTGGGCTCCATTCAAGGCCTTGCTCGCATAGTAGATTGGATGAAATAACCTTTCTCTTCTCTGACCAAGTACAGCACCCAAAGCTACCCCGCTTGCATCACACATAACTTTAAACGGTAGAGACCAATCAGGCACTACAATGATAGGGGCTTCAATTTGCTTCCCTTTGAGGCATTCGAATGCCTTCAAGCAATCTTCACCGAAGTCAAACTTTGCATCCTTCTCCAAAAGTTTGCATAACGGACTAACAATCTTGGAGAAGTCTTTAATGAACCTTCGATAAAAGCCTGCATGACCGATGAAACTACGAACTCTCTTTACAGAAATTGGAGGTGGTAGTTTCTCGATAACTTTAATCTTCGATCGATCGACCTCTATTCCTTTTTCAGAAACTTTGTGCCCAAGAAAAATACCTTCCTTAACCATAAAGTGGCACTTTTCCCAGTTTAGCACCAAGTTGAATTCAACACATCTCTGCAATGCCATACTTAGATTTGCCAAGCATGATTCAAACGACTCACCCACAACTGAAAAATGGTCCATGAACACCTCCAAGGTGTCTTCAACCATATCAGAAAAAATAGACATCATACAACGCTGAAACGTCGCGGGTGCATTACATAGCCCAAATGGCATACATTTGAAGGCAAACGTACCATATGGGCATGTAAACGTTGTCTTCTCTTTATCTTCGGGAGAAATACGAATCTGATTATAGCCGGAATAACCATCTAAGAAACAAAACCATCCTTTCCCTGCCAATCGATCAAGCATTTGGTCCATGAATGGCATTGGGAAGTGATCCTTAAGCGTCCACAAATTCAGCTTTCGGTAGTCCATGCACACTCTCCACCCTGTGATAGGTCGGGGAGGAATTAGATCATTCTTTTCTTTTGCAACTACTGCCATGCCTCCTTTCTTGGGCACACACTGTATCGGGCTCACCCATTTACTTTCAGAGATTGGATACACTACCCCTGCGTCTAACCACTTAATAATTTCTTTCTTCACCACCTCTTGCATAGGTGGATTCAAACGCCTTTGATGCTCAATAGTGGGTATGCAATTTTGTTCAAGCTGAATCTTGTGCATACATATCCCAGGTGGGATACCAATAATATCAGCGATAGTCCAACTGATGGCTCTTTTGTATCTTCTCAGAACAGAGATAAGAGCTGCAACTTGTTGCTCACCCAAATCAGCCGCAACAATAACCGAAAGTGTGTTTTCACTTCCCAAGAATGCATACTTTAGATGATTGAGCAGCTCCTTCAATTCTAACATTGGTGGCTCTTCGATGGATGGTTTCGCTGGTGGTGTAGGTCGATTTTTGAGATTAAGGTCCAGCTTTTGGAAGCATGAGAATACGACGCTAATCCCGTTGGAGCACAAATAGTTTCTTCGTAATCTTTAACATCTTCACGTTCAACATTCATAAGCACAGCCGCCAATGGATCAACAATAAGCTGCTTCTCTACAGATAATTCTTTCTCATCATCATAATAAACATCAGCTACAGAGAACACATTCATATCTTTGGGCTGCTTCATTGATTTGCATACATCAAAATGGACCACTTCGTCATTCATTCGAAAAAGCTCATTAGCTCTTAAATTAATAAGTACACTTCCTGCTGCAAGAAAAGGATGCCCCAAGATTATGGGAACTTCAGAGTCCACCTCACAATCAAAAATAACAAAGTCTGCAGGAAAGATGAAGGAAGAAACCTTCACCAATACATCATATAAGATACCAACAGGTCGTTTTACCAACCTATCTGCCATCACGAGCCGCATATTAGTTGGTGTAGGATCGCCCAACCCCAACTTTCTATAAATAGATAGTGGCATTAAATTGATGCTAGCTCCCAAATCGCACAATGCCTTAGCAAAATCCAAAGATCCAACCGTACACGGAATAGTGAAAGCACCAGGATCTGCCTTCTTCTGGACTAGTGATCTGGTAGCGATTGCATTGTAATAATGAACATTATCTATCAACTCATAACTTGCTGCCCGCTTCTTTGTAAACAGTTCCTTCATGAATTTCGCATACCCAGGCATCTGTTCCAGCGCCTCTACCAAAGGAACATTAATAGTCAGCTGCTTCAACATAGTCATAAATTTATTGAACCTGGTATCATCAGTTTTCTTCTTCAGTCTCTGAGGAAAAGGTGGTGGTGGAAAGGGAATAGTTTTCTCCACCGCTTCCTTTATGTCTTGCTTCCGATTATTAATCTTTTCAGGCTGCAGACGTCTAGGGGTGACGTCACGAACACCCTCATCAGCTTCTTCGGCATCTTCACCTTCTGCATTGATAACATTATCTGCTATATCATCAACCACCTGCTTGCCCTTGTCTGGATTTTCCAACACCTTACCACTCCTGGTAGTAATAGCCATACATGATCCATCATTCCTTGGATTTTGTACAGTGTCACTAGGTAAAGTGTCAGCCTTTCTTTGATTGAATGCCGCTGAAAGTTGACTCAATTATTGTTCTAGCTGTTTGATTGAAGTGGTATGCGAGTCAACCAATTGATTTATTGATGACAAATCATTCATTACTTCATTTATGCTCGTATTGGTTTCTTCCACTCCTTTTAACAGCTTGGCCATCATATATTCTATTGACATCTTCCCAGAGCCAGACGTCACAGCCTCATGGTTTCCAGGAGGAATATACAAAACCACTCCTGTCAGTCTTGTTCTTCCAACTACCTTGATCACGGTCCTTGGTTCCAGATTTATCATAATAGTTTCAACCTTGGTTTCCTTGGGCATTGCCTCGGAAACCCCTCTGATTATTCAAGTAGTTAGCTTCTTTCTTAGAATCGGATCCATCTCTTCCCTGTGACACAACATCTTTGACTTTTTCGGTCTTCCCTGATAATAAATGCTTGGTAAGAAGATCCATTTGCGTTTTCATGTGTTCCATATCTTGATCACGTTCTTCCTCTCTTTGCCTTTGTTCTGCAATCACGCCAATAGATATAGTAGAGCTTGCTACCTCAGAATCCCTGGTATGCTAAGCTCTACTTTGCTTTGTCATACAATCTAGCATATTACTTGCCTGAATAAAAGTAAGGTCCATGAATGACCCTCCTGTAGCATTATCAACCACTAGCTTAGTCACCGAATTCAAAGACCTGTATAATATCTCCATCAAGTGGACATTGGTCATATGATGATTTGGGCATCACATAAGCTTCTTCTTGAACCTCTCCCATGTTTCGTGGAGAGCTTCAATTGGAAGCTGTCAAAAATTGCTGATCTCATCTCTTAACTGTGCTCTCTTGGATGGCGAAAATAATCTTTCTAAGAAAGAATCTTTCAATTGCTTCCAATTAGTAATAGAATCAAGAGTTAGCCCATTCAACCATAGAGTTGCCTCCCCAGATAGAGACAATGGAAATAAGCGCAGCCGAATTGCATTCTGTCCAACGCCTGGATTGTCAAATGACTTGCATGTAGAGATAAAATTAATGAGATGTATATTTGGATCATCGCCTGCAAGTCTACCAAATAGCCCCTTGAGCTGCAATAATTGAATCATGGTGCTAGTGATATTGAACTTGGCTCCAGGTGCCAAGGGTGGAGGAATAACATGCCCCCAACCATAGCCAAAACTAATGTCCAAAATAAAGTTAAAATGTCTAGAAATATCCATAACATGAAATGGAACTTTTCAAAAGGATGGAATCTCACCACTTTAAACCAAATACTGTCCCCAAGTCAATCGCTATGTAGGAGGAGTAGAATGGTTGATTTCGATATACTGTGGGTATACAGCTTCTAGTTGGTGGGGTTAACGAGTGACCACTAGCATTATCTCAAGGTAAGAATAAAAAAATGCCATTTATAAAATCAAGTGAAATCATCTATATACACACAACCAAACATATATATACATATAGCCATCGATAGAAAAAGGGATCGGGTTTAGCATGCCTTTAAGACCTTTACCTGGTTGTGTACCTTTGCCATACTAAACCATCCATGGGCTATATGGGTTCAGCTCCTTCTGCTGAAATAGCCCAGTACGTGTAGACACACGACTAGGGAAATATCCCATGGGATGACCAGTACATCCAAAGATAAATATGACATCATGCATACGGTCATCAAGACCAACCTCATCTCGGTAAATATGAGTTTCCAATTTTGGTTCTCTATAAACCTCCACCTTTCATGACTTTGCTACACATCCCGCCATTATTGCCAATTAAAACAAGTTTCCAAATAACCAAACCACTATCCATTTATTAACCAAGTCCATTGATAGTGATATCATCATACCAACCCTTAATTGCAAGTATCATCTATAGCCAACCGTTTATAGGATTAAGGAGACTTTCAAGTGCCCTTTTATTTACCATATTAAACCACTTGGGAGATTTCCATGTTCCCCACAAGCATAAATGACAGTACCCAAGTACGCACGCAAGTGTACGTGGTCTTATCAAGTAATATAATGGCTTCAAGGAAGCCCAAGTATCGATCTCTTAGGGACTTGCGTTTGCTGCCTATCTAATTTTAGTTTAACTAATTGAGAAAAATAAAATAAGAAGAGAGTTTGTAATTTTATAAATTAAAAATAAAATAAATAATGCATAAAACAAATTCTTGAAACAACCAATGGAGAAGATCCCAGGTTTAAAGAACTTCGAACAATCATACTATGTTTTTGAATTTCATTTGTCAACTTGCTTATCGTGGTTGTTGATTCGTAGGTTAATTGCATGATCATGGTTTCCAAACCTATAATGTTTTACCTAATTTGGACATTACAAATACATCATTGAACGGGGATGTAATAATCAAATTACATTAATTAAAGCTATCATCCTACGTATGAATCAAGTAAGGCATCTAATTACATCCCTATCCTAGACGCTAAGTCTAATTTTTTATTTTATAAAAGAATAAAAATCCAAACTTTGGTTATTCTCATGTTCTATCTTCCTATTTTCTCTCCCAAGATCAAAAGGTCGATAATATATGTATTTTATGGGTGATCAATCCATAAAATAATTAAAACAAGAATAAACAAACAACTAAATATGATAAGCAAAAATTAATCAAAATTAATCCAAAACAATAGTAATCATGTTCTTGGCTTTAACCCCGAAAAGAGAGTTTAACCTTGAATGAAAATATTCATCATCCAATCCCTTGGAATGACGATACAAATCATAAAAAAAAACAAAATTAAAGAATAATAAAACCTAAAAAAAAAAAAGTTGTGGTAGCCTCCAATGATGTTCCAAGTTGATCTAAGGTTTCCAAGAGGTCCCAAGATGTTTAAAACATTTTTTAGGACGTTATATTTATAGTAGAAAAGTTATAAACCAAGTTAGATTAGGTTTACATGATACTTTGATTCATATGGGAAAATTTTTTCCGATTCTGGGCATCGGCGCGACACAGTGACATGCAAATTCACAATTGTCAAAAAATCTGTCAAATTCCAGTAGTTGTGCGGGATTTCAGCGCGTCACGAGGCCTCCTTAAACTCCAATATAAGATACATATGCCAAATGGTCAAAACCTTGGGCCTCTTATAAATCTAGTGATGTTTTAAACTCATCCAATGGCCACCTGTACAGTCTACACGCGCCCATACCTTTCAGGGGTCTGAATTGCATCCAGCTTGCGTCTTGTGCTTCCGTGATTATTTACGAGCCTTTTTTAGTTGTTTTCACTTGATTTTAAGTTTGTATATCCTTAATATATCATCATACTCCATTCAAAAAGCATAATAAATCATCAAACAGATCAATTAAGAGATCAAAACAACACAACATCCTCACCGATGAACTAGAAACACGAGCTAAGCATAGGCTAAATTTACATTGAGCTTTAACTCATTGTTTTCACTCTTTTCTTGATCCAATTGACCCTTGAAAATTATAACTATGTTTTTTTACATATAAATACATAATAAAAACCGTAGTAACTCATTAAAACATATTATAACCCAACACAAGAGACTAGAAAAACACCTAGCTCAAGCTAGTTACACTAGTTTTCTCCGTTGAACTCTAAAAGTTCAAATTGAATCAAAACTCAAATGAAATCACCATTAAACATTGTAAACACATACTTGGACACAAAAATTCTCATTTATATTATTATCAAAACATATAACATAAGAATCATCCTCAAAACAAGGCTAAATAAGCTAGAATAGTAGCGCTAGAATGCATAACTTCACCCAACATCACCACCCCACACTTAAAGCCTTGTTCGTCCTCGAACAACTCTTAACTATAAAAACCATGAGATGAAGAGATTCCACACTTCTACTACATGAAAGACACTCAAGATAGCACTACAATGACTATACGACTACAAGTTTTTACACTATTTACACAATCGAAAGCTCAAGAATACTACTCCAAAACAACCTAGCCTCAAGAATTGACTCACCTAGTTTGCAAACTCATGATTATTGCTCAATCAAGGACATCATACAAATCACCCACATTCATCAAACATATGCCCACACAACAAGAGAGTTACTTATAATCACTCACAATAAGGCAATTTATAACAGAATAGGTACAAGAATCAAATTTTGCTCACTCTAAAAAAGAATTCACAAGCTACACACAATGAACCATAGGCTTTCCCTTAGTGTAATGCACCACTAATAGTCAAATGCAAAGCTTAGGATCAATTAGGACTTTTCTGGGTTGTAATGTAGGCTAAGGGACAGGTAGGAACTATTTTTGGCCAAGAATAGTGACTAACCTCTCTAAGCGCTTTAATGCACTACATTATACATTTAAAATCAATCTACAAAACCCAAAGTACACTTTTTCATCACCCAAACCTTTTGTTTTTGCCCCATCTCTTTTAAGCATTTTCACAAATACTTGGTGGACACATAGTTTACTACCACAAGAATCAAATTTATTTTTTTCACAATCATGGAAATATTTCTAACATGAATTATATCACATCCACCACACATCAATTATCAACACCAATAACAATTACCTTGGGGCATCAATTTCACCTTTTTCTTCTTCAATTTATCAAACTCCTTACTAATTCAATTTTTTTATTAAAGCACTTAGGAGCTTTTTGTATCAAATTATGGTCTATTAAAGAAGGGAATTAGGCTACATATGAGGCTACCAAAGAAAAAGCTAAAGGCTCAATGGGATTTAACTAGAATAATGCACAAAGGGTAGGATAAATAAAAGGTATAAACTAAGGTTATCAAATAAATGCCTATATCATCTCCTAAACCCACATTTTATCTCACTTTACACACACACCGGGTAAGTTCTAAACATCACATGCAACAAAGAATATACAAAAAACCTTACACACACATGGAACATGCTCAACTCAATAGGATCATCATAGATTACTAACCAAACAATAGCATGAATTCAAAATTAAGACAACATGAAAAAAACTCATAAACTTGAGCCTAGAAGTCTCAATGTGAGGAATTCACTCATCAATCAACATGTTTTACAAACAAACCCACCACTTGCATCATACAATAAAAAATTGCACAAACTAGAATGTCTTACTTATTCCTAACCTAAAAAATTTTAAATTGAGCCAAAATTTAGGAATTTTCCCACCCCACACTTAAAAATCTACTTTGTCCCCAAAGTGAATTTAAAAGTAAAAAGATAAAAATACTCCCCAAGGCCTCTAGGCTTAGCTAGTAGCATTTTCACACATAAATGGGATCCATGGGACCCCACACTCAATATTTGTCATGGTTTAAGCTCAAGTTTATGGTACTCAAACTTCTCATGAACCTTTGACTCAACCAAAAATAAAAACTATATGAAATAAAAAACTAAAAAAGAAAACTAAAAAGAAAACATACCTAATTAACTTGGGTTGCCTCCCAAGAAGCACCTAATTTAGTGTCGCGGCACGACCTAATTGACTTTTTCCTCCATCTTGAGGATATGAATTTCACCCCCCAATATTGTATCCATCTTCTTGCCTCAATCATAGGGAGGTGAAACAAAGGTTAAGGAACCGAGTAATAGAATATGCATTGTAAACCCCTTGGTCTTAAAGTGAGGTATGTTTTTGTATTACTTAATCGGTGCAAAATCACGAATATAGTATTCTTGTTCCTCAGCTTCACACCCTTCCACTATTTTAAATGATTTCACAGACAAGACATCATCTAAACATAATGTAGAAAAGTGCTTCGAGTGAGGCCCAACAAATCCCAATTCAAAATTTACACTCTCCATTACACCCTCACTTTTATTCACCTTCTCAATTTTAGTCTCAAGATAAGGATGACAATTGAGTGACTACGATTATTGTGTTTGCTACACAAATTGTCTAATATCCTTCTTATATTTTTCTTTGTTTAGCCACTATAGACATGGGGGCAGTGATATCTCCTCAACCTCCGTAGTTTTTTGTTGAGCATTGCCCACAAATATGACTAAATCAAGATTAAAAGAACACACATCTATAGAGTGATACAAATTGCCACAAGCCACACATCAACTCATGATCTGCTGCACAGGTCGCAAACAAGAAGGTTCCCTCCAAATGCTTGGATCAAAATCTGGACAAAAAGTTTCATGGTGGGGTTTCTCCACAAAAATGACAAGAATCATCATCCCTCGAAAACCATCTATCCAAGAATGACATGTCAAGAAGAGTGTGAGAAAAATAAAAATAAAGAAAAATAAAAATAAACCAAGAAAAACAACACTATTAACAACTTAATCTAGAAAAAACTAAAAATAAGATAGTTGCCTGCTTACAAGTCCCCAGCAATGGTGCCAAAAACTTGAATACGCCTAAGCACACACGCAAGTGTATGTGATCTTATCAAGTAATATAGTGGCTTCCAGGAAACCCAAGTATCGATCTCTCAGGGACTTGCATTCGCCTCTTATTTAATTTTAGTTTAACTAATTGAGAAAAAAATAAACAAGAAGAGAGTTTTTAATTTTATAAATTAAAAATAAAATAAATAATGCGTAAAAATAAATTCTTGGAACAACCAATGAAGAAAATCCTAGGTCTAAAGCACTTCAAACAATCATACTATATTTTTGAATTTTATTCGTCAACTTGTTTATCGTGGTTGTTGATTCGTAGGGTTCATTACATGATCATGGTTTCCCAACCTATAATCTTCTACCTAATTTGGACGGTACAACTACATCATTGAGCGGAGATGTAATAATCCAATTAAGTTAATTAAAGCTATCATCCTACATATGAATCAAGTAAGGCATCTAAGTACATCCTTGTCCTAGACGCTAAGTTTAATTTTTTATTTTATAAAAGAATAAAAATTCAAACTTTGTTTATTCCCATGTTCTATCTCCTTATTTCCTCTCCCGAAATCAAAAGGTCGACAATATATGTATCTTATGGGTGGTCAATCCATAAAATAATTAAAACAAGAATAAACAAACAACCAAATATGATAAGCAAAAATTAATCAAAATTAATCCAAAATAATAGTAATCATGTTCTTGGCTTTAACCCTGAAAAGAGGGTTTAACCTTGTGGAAATATTCATTATCCAATCCCTTGGAATGATGATACAAACCATAAAAAAAAAACTAAATTAAAGAATGATAAAACCTAAAAATAAGTTATGGTAGCCTCCAATGATGTTCCAAGTTGATCTAGGGTTTCCAAGAGGTCCCAAGATGTTCAAAATATTTTTTAGGACGTTATTATATTTATAGTAGAAAAGTTATAAACCAAGTTAGATTAGGTTTACATGCTGTTTTCCTTCAACAGGGAAAAATTTTTCCGATTTTGGGCATCGGAGCGACACAGTGACATGCAAATTCACAATTGTCAAAAAATCTATCAAATTCCAGTAATTGTTCAGGATTTTAGCGCGTCACGGGGCCTCCTTAAATTTCAATATAAGATACACGCGCCAAATGGTCTAAATCCTGGGCCTCTTCTGAATCTATTGATATTTTTAACTCATCCAATGGCCACCTGTACAGTACACATGCACGCCATACTTTTCAGGGGTCCAAATTGCGTTCAGCTTGTGTCTTGTGCTTCTATGGTCATTTACGAGCCTTTTTTAGTTATTTCCACTTGATTTTAAGCTTTTATATCCTTCATATATCATCATAACCCATTTACCAATCATCCTAAATCATTAAACACATCAATTAAGAGCTCAACACAATACAACATCCTCACCGATGAACTAGAAACACGAGCTAAGCATAGACTAAATTCACATTGAGCTTTAACTCATTGTTTTCACTCTTTTCTTGATCCAATTGACCCTTGAACATTATAAATAAGTTTTTTTACATATAAATACATAATAACAACCTTAGTAACTTATTAAAACACATTATAACCCAACACAAGAGACTAGAAAAGCACCTAGCTCAAGCTAGTTACACTAGTTTTCTCGGTTGAACTCTAAATGTTCAAATTGAATCAAAACTCATGTGAAACCACCGTTAAACATTGTAAACACATACTTGGATAGATAAATTCTCATTTATATCATTATAAACACATATATCATAAGAGTCATCCTTAAAATATGGATAATAAGCTAGAATAGTAGTGCTAGAATGCATAAATTCACCCAACGTCAATAACCAATTAGCCTTTAGCATTTTCAAACCATTTATACCATGTATAATTCTTTTAACAAATTTAAAACATGAAAGAGTTCCATTAAAAGAAGTCAATGCAATCAACATATCTTTCTGAGCATTTTGACAAATACATTGGGGGCAAAATATGACCAAAACCAATTACAATTACCAATAAACCATTCTCATACAATTTGATTATCTAAAACCACCATTAACGCATATAAAGGCATAATTAAAACTAGGGGAAACCATATCCAACCATATAACATCAAAACCCCCCAAATAACATTTGAAAGCCAAAATCATGTAATAGTAAAACCATGAAAACAGTTATATAAACCATGCATTTAAGTAAAATGAACATTGAGGGAAGAGAACATGCCTTTAAAGCCCCAAATTGATCTTTTAGTTGAAACCCTAGCTTCCCTGACCCAAAAGTTCTTGAGAGAATGGAGTGTTTAGGAAGAGTTTCTAAGTGTTAATGAATAGAATAATAGGGTAAATAATCTCTCAAATAGGTTAGATATCGTGGGACCATTTTAGGATAAGTGGGGAAATATCCAGAATACCCCTACTTAAGTTGCACCAAAATCTTGTCACAGGGATACGACTGACCCACACGAGTCATACCCTCTAATTCAATCGGTATCCATCACTCATATCTTGAACCTTCACCCTTGAACCAAACATTGTCCAGCATACGAATCATCCAACTAAGTCGTAACCACCGAATACAATTCGTAACCATGACCCATATCCTTGGCAGAATAAAATACCAGGAGGATTGAATATTGTCTATTATATGAGTCTCTGTTATGATTTGTACCATGGCTTATGGCTTATGGTGGGCACTCGTACTCAGATCCAACCTAAGTAACCAAGTCTAAAATTAAGTTAAGTAACCAAATGATCCGTAACCATCAATACGACTCGTACCCTTAAGTCGTTTTCATTCTAGTAACTAAAATCCATCCTACCAACCAACACTGGTCAGTATATGTATGGACCATACCATCCATACCCCAACATATGGCTTGTACCCATGAGTCGTACTGGGTCTAGAGATCAGAATTCTAGGAAATTTTCTAAGGGTCAAAACCCAGGGTGTTTCATTTCCCAACATTTCCCAATTGGCATGTTCCTTGATTGTTATCTCAAATTCTAACTTTCTCGTGATTAAATAAAATATTTTTCTTAAGAAATATATTTTGTAACGTTTCTCAAATTAGACAAAATATCTCAGCATTTTTTTCAAAATTAATATTGAATTAACTCAAATATATTGTAGTCTTTTCCCTAATTCAAATTGACTATTTCTCGTTTGAACAAACTAATTTCATTTTTAGATGTGTGGATAAATAATTTTTAAATTTAAAAATGAACCTTTTTGCAAAGTTAGTCACTCTTTTTTTAAAGTTAGACAGAAAATAATTTTTTGGTGAATCATTTTAAAATGGATGCTCCTAAGTTCCGTTAAAACCTTCTTAGGGCATTAATTAAGCTCTTACTTAGTTTCTCTAATTTGACCAATTTATTTTTACTTTTTAATCTTTGAAACCTCTTTAGGTTTTTCTTTATATTTTAGATAAAAATCAAGTGGTGACTCTATAAATTTTCAAAGTTATTTTGAAATTTTATTGATTTTTTGAAGTAGTTTGAAAAGTCTAAAGAGGGGTGTCTCTATCATTTGGTTTGGGTTAAATATTCTAACTCAGAAGTTTCTTTTTTTCATTCGATTTTGGTGGTGAAGGAGTTTTCTGAGGTCCTTCCTAGTGACCCTCATGGTGTCCTTCTAATGGGGAGATTAAGTTTGGTATTGACCTTGTTTCGGATGCTTGTCCAATTTCTGTTCTTTCTTTATAGAATGGTTCCCATTGAGTTTGAGGAGCTTAAGGAGCAATTAAAGAACCCCTTAGATAAAGGTTGTATCCTTTCTAGTGTTTCTTCATGGGGTGCTTCTATTTTTTCACGCATAAAGGGGTTGGTTTCCCTTGGGAAGTGTAGGTTCTTGGTGGATGAATAAGGAATTTAGGGCGTCCTCCTTATGGGGTTGGCCATATATGTATATTTCTCTATGGGGTACCTTGTTAGTAGTGTATAATAGTTTGTAGATATTGGGTTTGAACTTTAGGCATTGTTTGTAGTATAGGAAGTATGTTAGCTCAAGAATAACAATACGAAGATTGTGAAGGTTGATTGGTAGGATAGATAAGGTGTGCAAAAAGTAGTGAAATTAATGACTTGAGGAATGCAAAAGTGGGAAGGTTATGACATATAGGCTGGGAGTTCAGGTTGAACTGATGGATTGGGAGTTAAGTCATTAGATGGGTTAGAGCATGAATGTTTGTATGACTATGTTGGACCCTAGGTAGCATTCGGATGGATGAGGCTTAAGTATAGGGGAACCAAGCGTCCCTAGTGATCATCCTCGGTGATACCCTTTAGAGCGGAGTATTACACTCATAGGTATAGTAAGATGAAGGTCGGGTTAATCTTAAATTTTCTTCTAGCGGTGGACTTTAAGGAAAGGTCAGGGTACATATTCCATTGATCCCCTCCTATCAATGTTAAGAGAGATCTTTATTAATGTTGCATGCATTCTAATAGTGCTTATTAAGGTTTATATTCTGCATTCGCCTTGTTCCCTGGATATGAATCTTGAACTTATGTTGCATTACCTATGATATATGCAGTTGTATTTCTTTTGGTGTCCAATTCTAAGGACTCCTAATATGGTGTGTTATGTCGGGATGGTTTTTCATTCATGACCTAGGTAGTTGTTATGAAAACCTCATGCCTATGGTGTCATGGCTTTTTGGGGGGGTCTCTATTAGGTGGAACAAGTGATTCTTAAAACAGAGGAGACGTAGAATTTCCTAAGTGGGGAAGAGGGTTTGGGGTGACTATTAAAGATAAGGTTTTTTAGGGTGAGGTAAGTTTGTTGTCATGAGGAATGGTTAGGAGAGGAATAGGCGATGAGAATGTGGTAAAATAATTGAGGCTACTAAATTTTTGGAAAGGTGGGCCATACCATACCTATAGAAGAGGTAGGTTGAATGTTAAGTTTGGAATATATACCAATTATGGTGTTGGGTACTTAAGGAATTTGGCGAGGTATGATGCTTGGCTTCAGTGATGGGGCAGAAATAGTCTTTTGGGTAAATGAAAGGAATAGAGATCTTTGGACTAAGATAATTCCTTCTGGCTTTGGATAGGCTTGAAAACGGAGGTGGTGTATAGATAGACTCAAGCTTTCAAAGTAATGTGTCTCTGGGAAATTATAAGTTGAATTGTACTTTCCCTTTGGCATGGGTTTCATTCATCTGGTATTCCATGTGTCGATACAGTGAAAAAGTGTAAGTGATCCCTTGTTGGTTGTTTTCTTTGGGTGGTAGGTTATATCGGACTCTTTATTCTTTAAGGAGGTCTCGGTAAGGATCTTGGGTTGGCAAGTTCGCCCTTTGCAAATAAAAAGTGTGGCTTTGGTAAAGGTTCTATGGTGGAACCAAAAGTCCGAGGAGGCTATTTGGGATGCAAAAGGGGTCATGGTGTCGAAGTATCTGCGTTGGTTCTTTATTCTGAAAACTCATGTGTAAGGTATGTGTTCTTGATCATATCTTTGTTTTCTAATTTGGTTAAAGGAAAGATGAATTTCCTTGTATCTTTGTTTTCTAACTTGGTTAGAAGTCAGGATGAAAGTGTTGGGGTGTAAATTGTGCTCAGTGTATGTGATGATCATCTCATCTTATTTTATGTCTTTGTTTTCTAACTTAGTTAAAGGGACGTTCGATGTGTTTTAATGTTCTAAATCATGTTTGTTCTCACGTTTACCCATCATTCAAGGAAGAATAATTGTAAGTGGGGGAGAATGAAACACCCTAAACTTTGGCTTTAGCAAAATTTCTTTAGTTTTTGACATTCTATACAAGGTACGATTCATGAGTACTAGTCGTACGCTAAGATATGGTTTAATAATCCCTTTCTCATATGTTAGATTGTGTGTATGGGTTGGTTTCTTCCCTAGGTATGACTAGTCATCATACCACTCGGATGCTATAATATGACTTAGCCTTGTATGGTCGTATGCTGATCAGTATGGGGGTCCAAGGTTAGGTTTAGGGTACGAGTAAGGGTACCACTCGTACCCTAGGATACAGTTTAGGAAGAGTGAGTTGTACCCTCCTACGTATGTTTTTCAGCTTTTAAGCTGAGAGCATTCCAGATATTTCCAACCCCAAAACCCTTATATCCCCATGCTATAACTCATTGTAGTCCCTCATAAATCTCATGGATGGATCAAAACACTCCAAATATCCTCTCTAAGCAGTCTCTTAAAGATTGAGACTAGGGTTTCTACAAGTGTTCTTCAAAGGGCTCAAGAGTCAAGTTTCCTTCTGTGAATCTTCTTGTATGAGGCATGTACTTCTCCCTCATTGTTATTTCTAACTAAATTCATGTTTTAATGTATTTTAAACATTGATTATGCATCATAAATAGTGGTTTCAAAAACCAATGTTGAGTGTTTTGGATGCATATTGTTGAGTATTGTTTACTCTTGGTTTGCACATGTGGATGCTTGTTGGTTATTGTTTAACAAATGGGTCATGGGTAACCCTAAACTTGATGGCTTATTCTTTGGTTTTGGTCTTGGTAAAGGTATGTCCTCAACATATTTGATAAAATGCCTATGGGAATGTTTTTGGTTATATTATTGAACTTTCATTAAAGCTTTGCATGGTTTACTATGGTAATGGAACCTAAGTTGGTTCGAATTGGTTTAAATAGTTTTGAATGGTTTGAAATGGTTTGGAATGGTCAAATGGTATGGCCTTGGTGGCTATGAAATTATTTAAATAAAAACCTTGCGGGGTACACGAGAATCCCTTAAGTGAATGAAATAATAAAATTGGTTTGAATGATGACCATCTTATGGGATACATGGGAATCCCCCAATAAAACCTTTACAATGAAATACTTATAGAGTACATGGGAATCCCCCAAGTAAGACTAATAATGATGTACTTGCAGGGTACATAGGAATCCCCCAAGTAAACTTAATAGTGTAACCTAAAGGGTACATGGGAATCCCCTAAGGTTGGCTAAAGATATTACTTGCAATCTATAGTCGGTATAAAGATACCACTAATGGTAGCCTTAGTTAATAATAAATAGAATTAATAGTTTGGTTGTGTGGTAATGGTTTTAATTGGGCAATAATAGCAAGGTATGATAGCTAACCGTGAAGGTGTGAGTCCAAAGGATGGACACATGAAACTCATGTTTGCTGCCATGAGGATAGGTCATGGATATATCATAATATACTTATGGGGAACATGAGAATCCCTTGAGTATACTATTATATATGTATCATGGAGAGCAAAGGGTGCATGGGAAGCCCCTAAGTATTCTTGTATATATGTATCATAGAGAGCGAGGGGTACACGAGAACCCCTACTCCTGTGGTATCTCCGGTTCTTGCGGCTACATGTATTGAGGCCCGTTCAAGGGGTTACACTGGACCCATATATTCCATGGGTTGTTATAGGATGGTTAAGCTACACATACCAAGGTTAATGGTTTTAAAGGCATACTAAACCCGATTTTCTTTTCCGACATAGAATATATAGAGTTATATATATATATATATGGTTGTGTATGAATATGGTTGTTTACTTCGTTTTAAAGGTTGAAATTATTTTATCCTTAACCTGAGTGCATGCTAGCATTCATTCTCTAACCCATCTTCGGGCGTTGTATCCCCACGCGATGTAGAAACTGACCATAATACTCTTCCTAAACATTGATCAGATTTGGGAACAGTCAGTGTTGGATTGAAGTGGTGAGCTTCAATAGTTTGGAAGTCATCCATTTTATGTTATGGATCTCTTTATATACTTTAGTCTCTTTATAGACTTAGTTTTTGGCTATGTCGGGGGCATATACCGACTAGTTACTCTTCGGTTTGGTTTAGAGACTTTGTATGGACAACTGTGGACTTGGGTATAGAATGGCTATGATTTATATATATACATTGGATTATCATTTTTGGTTTGGTTGGTTAGTTATTGGATGGATTGACTTGGTTGGATTAGTCTCGGAGACTTATCCCAATGTCATTATATTGTTAAGTATGCTATCATGTTTTATGTTCAGAATTCTTCCAATTCCAGGTATATGTTGGTTGGTTGATTTGGGTATCAAGGGGGTCTCCGGTCCTAGTTGAACTTGAGATGTCCATTACAACAACGCTCTAATTCGGTTCGTGCAAATAGCAGTATTAAAAGTTTGAATTTTTGCATCACTGCTTAAAGGTTAAAAAAAAAGGGGGGGGGGGGGGGGGGGGGGGGGGGTCAAAGTCGTTCATTTTTTTTACAAACCATAATGTGTTACTAAATAAGGGACTTAGCTGAAGCACAAAAATTCGGACAATATATTCTACTACTTCATATATTAGAAACTATTTTATATGTTATTTGGGAATAATAAATATGAAGTTGTTAGTATATTTGACATGCTTACTTTTTCTATACTTTTAACAAGAAAAGACTACGACATACGATTTAGTAGTCAAATGATGTATGTGCAGAATCCATCAAGATATAAAGTTTGTTTTCTTTTGAATTTTCTTTATATTGTTTTTGTTACTGGCATCTTTTATAGAAAATTTCTAAATTTTTTCTTGGAGAGACATTTTTAGACAATTTATTTTGTCACTTTGACATATTATGCTATTGGTTGATGGTTAGATGATGGATTAAATTTCGTCATATCAAAAGGATAAGGCCCCGGGTTAAAGACCCCATGGCATCATGATTATAAGGTATTTTATTTGAGTTACATCAAATCATGACTTAAAACGTCTGTATATGGGTAAGACGTTGGGTTCAAATCCAACATGATGTATTGATGACTAAAGCAAAATGCTATGTTTTTGAGAAAAAAGTCATGAAGCCCGCCACATTGATTTGCTTCATTCTTTGATGTGAATGTGGTAATTGTGCATATAAATCTGAAAGATGACAAAAATTAACTATGATTGTAAAATGATAAATCTAAAATATGACAGATAATTGTGGCTGTACAAATGAATATGGATGTAGCACATGACAAAGTAATCAAAATCATCATTGTGGTAATTATAAAAGAAAGAACATTGTGGGTTCTTAAAATGATCTTTCAAAAGATGAAGGTTATTTTTATCATTAATTTGATAGGCAAGGTATTGGATACTCAGTTATAGTGTGACCAAATTTGATAAATTTTATAAAATCTCCATCAAATAAAGGAATATAAAGTGGTGGTATACTTAACCTTTTAAGATGATGTTGATATGGATCATATAAATATGACAAATGAACAATGAATGACAATGAGCTTATAATAAGATTATGAAGCACAAATAATAAATTAGTCTATTTCTTGAAGAGAATGTGACTTGTGATAAACATCATGGATGTCCAACCGTTCATGAAACTAATATTTCATGATGTGATGAAATTCATGAATAAAGACGTGCTTATATATGATTGAATAAACACCAAAACTCACCTCTATGGAAGGTTTGAGATAAATAAAGAATGTTTTAATTTGGTATAAAAAGGTCATTGACCCTATAGTATGTTTTGTCAATGATCTACCAAAAGATAAAATCAAGAAGTGATTCTTTCTTGCAAAAGTTTTGGACATGACCAAAATGATTATGGTGTAGTCAAATGAATTTGTCATTGATCGTGTAAATAGTCAAAAAAGGGCTTTGCCCAATATTATAAAAATAAATTATTAAAGGTAACAATAAAGAAAGAAAGAGGTCTTACATAAAATTATTTTGACAATAATGACGATAATTTTCTCTCTAGAAGGAGATGGCCACCATACAAATGGTGTTTTGAAATATAAGGTAGTATACAAATATTTGATAGCCTCGAAAAGCTAATGCACTACTACTCATAGGAATAAAATTATTCAGGCCATTGAAATTGTAGTAAGTCTCCAAAAGTAACATTTTATGTTTCAAGAAAATTGACAAAAAAATATTATTATGTTGAGACTGTAAATTATGAAAAGATTTTGTATCTTCATATTACTACAATTGAAACAGGTTATAAATATTTATGGAAAAGGCTACACGTTTTTGTCCTGTTTATTGATACAAATATGTGGGCATGGTGATGGAATCACATGCTGTAGTAAACAAAAAGTTTACAAAAAATATATAAGTTGGCATGATCGATTGACCATCCCGATTCAAATGTGATGCAAAAATATTTGAGAATTATGCGGTTTTACATTGAAGAAATAAAAGATTCTTCAAGAATTCTCTTATGTTTCTTGTGCTCATGATAAAATATTATAACAACTAAGGTTATGATTGTATCCCTTAAATTTTTTGAATATACAACAAGGTGAATATGGACCTGTTCACCTGCTATGTAGATCTTTTATTATGAACTGAGATGCATTTATGGTTGGTCACATGTACTACTATCAACTTGCAATTTAATTTTGCAAGGTTGTTTGCTCAAATTGTTAAATTGAGATCATGGTTCCAAACTATAAAAGTTGATAATACTGATTGGTTTAGCATAAAATTGTGTCCCTCTAATTATAGCTTAGCGATTGGTTATGAGAACAAATGTCCCCAAAAAAAATTGGTACAACTTGAGTTTATTTAAATATAGCAATATTTGTATGCATCAAGCCAACAAGGTTTTTCTATATTATTGGTTCAGGGTCAAGAACTAATTAAAATCCATCTAAAAATTTGAATGTGCAATAACCATCACGCACAATGATGGATCCCCAAATAAGATTAGAGTGGATGTTAGATTTCCTAACATTAGGGGGAGATATGATTATAGCTCAAATGTATGAAATGTATTATATATATCCTCGTAATTATATATATATGTATGTATGTATATATAGTGAACTTGAATTTCAATTAATAATTCATAATTTGCAAAATGTTGTAAGTTTATTGCCAGACTGACCCTATGCTGTAATTCAGTTATAAATTCTCCAATGAAAAGTCCTTAAATAGCAGAGTCTATGGCACGCTTGAAACATGATACACCGATTGGTTCCAAATATTAAACACTTTAAAGAAAGAGAGGAGAAAATGATCAAGATGGTTTTGATAATGAGGCAAGTTCCTTAAAGAGCACCACGACATAACACTTCATAAAACCTTGACAAAGACTCAGGTACCTAAAAATAATGAAATGAAGAGATCAAGATAAGTTATGTCATATTGGAACCGATACAAAATAACCATCGATGATATTTTTGGTATAATATAGCGCTCACCATTATAAATGGTAATGAGGATCTTGAATTTAAATTTGTTGAATAGTGTGGACAGATAAAATACACAAATCAAGTATATTATGTTTCACTTGAAAAGTGATATTTTATAATTAGTCCATAGACTAAGGTATAATGCCAGTGGGATACAAATTGGTGATTGTGCAAAAGGTAAAATCGTAAGATATAAAATATGACTTGTGCCTTGAGGCATAAAGGTTATTCGTAAAGTCCTGGTCTTATTTTTTGGAGATGTGTTCTCCTATGGTGGATACAATAAGGTTTCTTTAAATCTGGCAATGTATAAAAATCTTGAATGTGTATAACGAATGACTATCATTTGTAGCTAAACGACAAACATTAAAGGAAAATCCTTAAAGGATTTAAAAGAGATTCGATCCATTGAATATCCCAATAGTTGCAAAATCACCTATCATAAAGAAAGATCAAATTCAATCTTATAAAATTGTTAGAAAACATCATGTATTAGTGCAATTTATGAGATCACCTATCATAAAGAAAGATCAAATTTGATCTTATAAAATTGTTAGAAAATATCATGTATTAGTGTAATTGGTGCATTTTTATCCTGCTATGTCTATACATGAGAATAATTTTATTAATGTGTTGAAAGAAATAGCTTCAATTGTATGTGAATGCGAGTGAAATAAAATATTATTGATATGAATTTATTATTTCTAACAGATATTTCCAAAAGATTATTGTTTATGCAAATATAGGAAGAATATTTGATCTACGATCAATTTCAAATGAAAGAGTCCACAACTAATTAATTGTTGCTACAAACAAGTTCAATGTGCAAATAACTTGAGATGATGAGTTTACAAATAAAGTTATTGTCAAGAATTTATTTTGTTGAGTTAAAAGGCATAACATATCCAAGAAACAAGAAAATGACATATCAGGATGATTTCAAGAATGCAACATCTTCATGAATGTGTTTTGATCACAAAGGCACAATGAAAATCAATATTTGAAAGAAGACTTATAAGATTGGAGACATTATCTTTGAGAACTGAAATGATGCTTGCATCAAGGGGAGTAAAATATGCACTGCACTATTTTTTTCTTAGCTTAGGTTTTGTCCCAATGGATTTTCCTGGAAAGATTTTTAATAAGGCAGCAAACAAATGCATATTATAAAATATGTGTACTCTTTTTTCTTCACTAGAGTTTTTTTCCACGAGAGTTTTTTTCTAGTGAGGTTTAAACAAGTCACATCATCAATGGATATCTAAAAGGGAGTGTTATAAAATAATATATTAATGAGGGATTTCCATAACTCATAAGAATTAAATCACTCTAACCCATCTTCTCCATGATTTATAGTTAATCCTTCATTACTCCACACACCATTATGAGTGTAAATCTCACACCCTTTAACCTCTCCAGAATATTTTTATTTAATGTCATGTTTATGACAATCTGACACTATAAATAGAGGCATAAAGGTTCATTTTGTAGGCACTTGGAGAATTAAAAGACTTGAAACACTTGTACATTTGATATTTGGAAGAATGAAAAATTCCCATCTCTTGTCTTTTCTCAATATTTGTTTATCTATTTTATTGTTCATAATATCTATCTTTCGGCTTAGTTTTAAAACAATTAATGTCTTCTATTTAATTTCCATACTTTAATTCAATCTAGTGGTTGCAAACATTAAATTTTCCTTTTTAGTTTTTCTTTCTTGAGAAAGATAGTAACAGTAAGAAAAAAGAGTAAATAACAAGAATTGAGGCAATACACTTCATCTAATAACTCGAGCTAGCAATGGAAGAGTCAACTCAATTTTTAATTGATCAAGTTAAATTTCACACTTTAGGGCTTGAGAAAATCTAGAGTAAAATTCATTCATTTTGTCAAGAGACTTTGAATGAATTTAAGAAATCAATATCTATTACAACATGGCATTTGATTAGCATAAGCATAAACTTATTTGTGTTATTTTCACTTTGGGGGAACAACCGTAGGTACATTTATACATTGATTAAGCATCAAAAGAGTTTTTCTTTACTAAACATCATTATTTTTATAATTAAAATCCAAAATTATTACTCCATCTTCATAGAATGGCCCATTTAAATCATTTTATTATGTAATTTGGATGTATGGTATATATACTAGAGTTGAGTGTCTTATTTTTGTTCAAACGTTATTAGTCATATTAGCTTTTACGGGGTATAAGATTATGCTCTATGTACTTGTAGGTGGGTGATTTTTCTTTTTTCTATTTCAAACTTGAGATTTCAGTTGTGAATGTTATCTTTATGTTAAGACTTTATTTCACGCATATACGCTTGTCGTGCTATTTAATGATGGTTGGGACATATATCGATTGTATAAGTTAAAAAGTATGCCTGGTGAATCAATTACAAAGTGTTGATTACGACCTTTTCAATTTTTGATCGTGACATATATTAGTTTTGTGAAATGTTAATCGGGTGTTATCGTCCATGATAATTTGACAGTTGGATAATTCCAAAAATATCCGCTGTCTTCTCTTGCTATGTTTGAAGAACCCTTATATTTATTGTTAAATGAGATAGATTCATTAATCTCTACATGTGCAATGTGTTAATTCGTTTGACTTTATTCCAAAAATTTAATGCTTAATTATCATATCTTAAGCTTAATCAATAGATATATACTGTAAGAAAAAAGTTTCACTCTATATATTCCTTTTATGACCACAAAGAAACACGATTAAATAATGTAAAGGCAAAATCATTTTGTAAACAAAGAGGTATTTGATAATTGAAACACAAATAACAGTGTTTATAAAAATACCAGATTACGTTGTTAAGATGATAAACTAATAAATTGAATTGTTGCATATAGCGTTCACCTACCTATTCTTGATTATTTCTTTTAATTAGATCTTTTTTCTAAATGAAAAAAAACTGTTTAAAATCAATATTAAACTACGTAATGAACTGAAGAAAATTTAAGAAGCTATATGGACAATCAAATTTTGTCCTTTGGTTTGGTTAGCTTTGTTAAAAGAATAAAAGTTTCCAGTTGAGTAATATATGGACCAAAATAGAATTTATTTATAACATAAGGATCAAAAATATTATTTTTCCTCTAAATGATATTAGAACCATCTACAAATGGTTCAACAAACTTATAAGCCAACATTTAATTTCAATGAGAAGTTTGAATTCTACTTGCAATAGAATTTTTTTCAATTAGCTTTTAACAAGATGTGAGCATTAAAACACCTTAATAATAGAATTCCGTAGAATTAACTATGATAGTTTTACCGCAAGTAAAACCTAAATAATTGACTAAAAATACAAAGGCACTGCTTTAAAAAGAGAACTTTTCAGCGCCAATGTAGGTCAAGGTTTTCATTAAAAATAATCAAATGATCTACTAAGTCAATCGGCTCTTTTTATCAGATGTCTCCGAAGGCCAATCAATCAATTCCTAATCATATCTACCATTAAAATATGAAATTCTGTATGTGATTTCAAGAGATCATTCAAGTATAATGGTAGAATATAGAGACAACTGCAAAGTGCTAGGAACCAGGTTCCTATGACACTAAACAACTAATAATAAAAATACACGATTTTATGTACCTCTTTACTCAAGGTTACAACTCTGTAACCTAGCATCTTACTACCAATTCACAACTCAATAGTTGACTCCACCTATTTGCACACTACTCATCCATCACTCCAAGAAGTCGACTCTGCTGCTGGTTACAATTCTCCATATAAGGAAAAATTCAAGCCTATTTCTTTTTTTACAACTCACACACTCTCATGTTCAATAATAGAATATATTATAACTAAGAATTAATCCAAACGCAGAATAATAAATATTCTCAATACAAACTAATTGTAGTTCTAGCTTTTTTTGCTCCTCTTACTTCTGCCTTCTTCTTGCTTTAAAATCTGTTTCTTTCTTGTGTGCAAAAGCTGCTTAATCTTTGTTTCTCTTTTTGTGTTTATACTATGTACAACTTCTGCTTGCGTTTCCTTGTTGATTGCCCAATGTCAAGGAAATATATCCTTAACAAGAGATTTTCAATATCACAATCATGTACCTTCTAGAACACCCTTCCTTATTTAGCATCGTTTTCAACCATGTTTTTCTTTCTTTGATTTCCTTTTTTATAGGAGACACATGTACTTGACATTGTTGCTTGCCTATAGAACCACCCTATAATCACTAGAAAGAGTGAACCTGGTTTGCAGATGAACCTTGGTTCCTTGTTAGTAGTCACATATAGAACCTTCAGGCTTCTAACATAGAAGGAAATAATAAAAGAACTATTATGATGACAAATGAAAAATCCTCACATATAAATGATTGATTGAAATTGAATTTTTGAGACTAGAGAACTGATGATGTTCTATTATAATCTTATACATGTGCATAAAACTAGGTTAAATAGACTCAAATATATATATTCTTACCAGTTCTTTCAATTCGAAGACCCTACTGTATATCTAATTTTTATATTTTTGACCTTTTCGTGGTCCCATATTGTGTGTATTTGATGTACCCACCATTCATATAGACAACATCTAAAAACAAATAAATTAATTTAGTGTAAAATCAGAACACTCAAATAACAAAAAATTAAGATGTTGTTCCAAAAAATTAATAACAACAAATATTCTACCTGTTAAGCCTTGATAAACTTGTGGTCTTCCTTGGCAAGAAAAACAACCTCTAATTGAATTAAGGAAAGACCAAGAATTAGATGAAAGCAAAACCAAAAATTGTTGGCACCTCATTGACCAATAAGAAATCAACTTCTATTTTAAAGATGACGATGTGATCTTTTTTTTAATTCAAAACTCACTGAATTTCACCTATATTTATAGCCCATTCTGGTTTTGTGCTTGGGAAAGTAATTTTACCATTTAGTGGCTCATTTATGATATGGGATTTCATAAATTTAGTTCATATTACATTAATCCAAATATTTGAATAATCGACACTCTTATAATGTTCTCTTTCTTTCAATTTATTTTTTATTTTGATTTTACATGGAGTTTGAGAAAATAAAGGATATTTTGAATTTTATGATTTCTAATTAAAGATATTACAAGTTGCATTAACATATGAAAAAAAAAAAAGCAACAGATTAAGTAGATTTTTACCGTTCTATTGAAACTACTTTACTATTTAATCCCAATTTTTTTTTACTGTGCAAGTGAATGTTAGTTAGCTAATTAGTGATAGTTAGTTAGAGTGAGTTGGTGCTGAGTTGTGAGTTGGTTGAGTCAGTTATAGAATTGACTATATATAATGAACAATCTAGATATTTTTATAATGACCCTCTAGGTTACTTTTTGTATTTTCCCTTATTTTCACTATATAGAGCCTTTCTATAGCTGCCCTAAGTCATTTATGACTTACTGAAAATGGCAGTTCGGTTGTCAAGCAGTTTTTTTTATTTTTAGAGCCAATTTCCTATTTTGAAGCTTTCGTTAGTTCAAATTGGCTACTGGGTGAAAAATTTAGCTAAACGACCTCGTATGCCAATTCTGACAGTTCCAACAGCTTCAAAACATCGATTTTAGGTTAGGTGTACCCTTGGTTTGGATTTTAAGGCTCCCAGATTCATTTTGAGCTATTGATCGGCGGTTCAAAATAATGGCAAGTGGGTATGGGACCCACTTTTCATCAAAACGACCTTAGGTGAAAACTTTGACTTTATTATTAAGTCTAGAATGTCAAATTTGATAGAGTAGCATAGTTCATTTACACATATGGGATTCTGGATGAATTCTGAGGGGCTGGTGGAGACTTAAAAAAATTCCAAGTCTTCAGTTGGTGCCTGATATCTGGTGTGGCTGCTAAAGTGGCCTTTCGGGTACTTTAGAGGAGGGTTCTTTAGCAGCCCATTGGGCACTTTAGCGGCCCTAGTTCATCTAACAGGTACTGCTTTAGTGGTACCTAGGCACTTTATCGGCTAGTGCTAAAGCGGCTCATGGTCCTCTTTAGTAGCCTAGCTCGTAGGGACGGGTACATCTATAGTGGTATCCAGGCACTTTAGCGGTATTCGGGTACCTGGGAAAGGTATAAAGATCGCACTTAGCCTAATTTTCACAATTTTTCTCCCATTCTCAAGAGTGTAAATCCCTAAATAGTGTGAAAACTTAGGATAAATATTTTGGATAAATTTTGGAGCTTTGGTATGTTTATTTACGCATTTCTTCTTTAAATTTATGGTAAGCTTCCATCTATTTTAGCATTTAAACCCTTTGTCTTTATCAAAAAGACCTAGAATCTTGGTGCCTTGATTTTAGCACCATTATAGCTTGGAATTCACCCATTTTTTAGGATAAAGGTTCCTTGAGCATAGAGGGTCATTGTGTTAGTTGTGAAAATGTTGTTTCCGTAAACAGATCCCATATGGGATTTTTATATAATTTTGAAATCAAGACACAATAGTGAAATATAAGTATTATTGTTCTCGTATTTATGAGTAGATCGTGATTTTGACTGTGTGGTACCTTGCGAAATCTTGGCGGAAAGGAAAATTAGTGATTTAGCGAATTCTTTGGGCTTTTCTTATATGTCCAGCTAGGCTAGATTTACCTTCTTCATAGATTGAGTTATCTCATAGTATGATTATGATATCATGCTAGATATGGGGAGAAACTTAGATGTTAGAAGTATTAATGAGAATATTTGGACTAGTTGAACCATTTATGCTATATTGAAATCGTAAATTAGAAGTAATTAGCTTAGTTACTCATTTCTTAGGTGAATTTTACTTCATGGCCCATGTTTCGAATGGAAATGCCTTAGTTACTCAAGCTAGGTGAAATTTCCTTAGCCATTCATGTTTGTAACTTCCTACATCTGGTACTCGAAATGCTACACGATGCTCATGACCCCGAAGGACCACAAGCTAACCCATGATTGATATCTGTACATGTATACTGCATGATATACTATATAAATGCAAAAACATGAACTGAAAGGCCATAAGGTTCAAATCTGTAACATAACTGATAAATCATAACATATGTATGGGGTATGAAATACCCAAACACTTAAATAACTGTCCGAACACACTAGTCTGAAAAGCCTCTAACTGATTGAATTGTCTGAATAAGGAGTTGATGGGACAAGTCCCCAACTAACTCAAACTAATAAATTAATAACTGAGATAATAAAGAAATAATCATGTCCTCGAAGGATGAGGACTCGCTGCTAACTGACTGCTAATATCTGGAATCTACTTATGCTCTGGAGCTTGTGCTTCAGAACCTATAGTATAAAACACCATAGCGTAAATGTGTCAGTAGTTTGAATGTACTGGTATGCATGTGAGGTAGGCTAAATACATGGGGTTCATATTCATGAACGATACTGGCTAACTGACTAATATAAACATGAAAATACATGCATGAATACATGGTAACTATATCTGAGATCATGATAACATGAGTTTACTAATAACTAACTTGACTGATAACTGAGTTCTGATAACTGATATAACTGATAACATGAGTGACTGTATCTGACATTCCTAAATCTGATGGAACTAGCTAAGTTCCGTACTATTTTCAGTTGGTTGTACGTGACAGTCCTAAATTCTGTAGAACTATCTGAGTTCTAATACCAAAACTGAATGACTGTATCTGACAGTCCTGAATTTTGTAACTAAAACTGTGGAAAGTAGTTATCTAATCGACATACCCCTGCCGAGTTGGGGTCCAATCTGTAACCCCAATTAGAAGGGTGTCAATACCGCGCCACTGGTAAGGAAAATCTATGAGTAACCCTCATATAACAGGTAACTCCAGTGAGAATAGTGGGAACCCTTAAATAATAGATTAAGCTACCTTATCTACCCTCATATAGCAGGATATGATGTCTCAACCTACGCTGGCTACATAGTTCTGGAACGTAAGGATTGTTTCTAAGAATTACACCCTCATATAACAAGTGAGTTCCCATCCTTGGGTTCACTCAATGATAACTCCTACTCCCATCTAAATAGACACTAAACATGAATTACTGAACTAAACCGAATTGAATGAACAGAATTCCTTTGACTAATGGAATAGTATTGAGATTACTGAATTACTGAGATTTCTTAAGTCATATGACTGACTGAGTTCTATGTATCATGGATTGACTAAGTATATCATGAAAACATGACACTAAATCTAGGCACACAGCTATATTTTTTGGGTACAAGTAACCCCAGGACTCGATGGAAGGAAACTGACAAAGGATGGCATCCTTAAATACATGACTAAAATCAACAATCCATAATACAATAATTGAAGGTATTTCATTGGCATTTGGTTATCATGGCTTGGTACGTAAATAAGATAGCATGTATACATAGTATAATTTCATAAGGCTAACTCATGATCAATCCAACAAACCAATTTCAATACATAAGAATAACATAGAAGTCATTTTGAATCATAATTTAGCTATAGTGCATAATTTCTATCCTCCTAGGCATTTTATCAAACACCTTGCATGTACCCTTAGGGCATAGGCCTAATCATCAAATTGACACATTATAAATAACTTAATTTATGAATTCACTCACTTGCTAATGTAGTTTTATGAAAAACAAATAAATATTCCAACTTGGGAATCATATAACAAGATAAACATGGTTACAACCAACCCACAACATAAATATCATGATTCATAATTTAAAATAGGGTTCTTGAGCTTTATGGATGAAAGGAATCCATAAATTAACACAACGTATACCTTATTTCTTGGTTTAGCGAAGATTGATGGAGAGATTTTCTTGAAATTGAATCCCCAATTGAAACCCTAGCTTGTTCTTGAGAGAAAATTGAGAGAAACTAGTATATTTTGGTTGAACAATGGCTAAATCACGTGTTGTTGGGCATAAATAGGGGTAGAAAATTTACCATTTTAACCCTAGATGCGTCTTTTTAAATTGGTGAAAATTTTTTGACCTGAACCCCTGACGTGACGCGGCGCTATCACGTCGTGTCACTGGAATTTGACAATTGGGAAATAGCGGAATGGCGCTATGCAACGCCATCGTGTTTCCACTTCTTTTGCGACCTGTAAGTTTAGCGTGATGCGCCACTATCGTGGACCCCTACTAGAATTTGACAAATGCCATTTTCTCTTGTGGCGTGGCGCGCCACTAACTAATATGACTCTGTTTTATGATGGGAACTTGAAATAGTCATAACTTGTAACTCGGTTATCGGATTTAGGCGAATATTATATCAATGAAAAGCTTATTGAATTTCCCACATGAAAAAAAGTGAAAAACTTAAAAATTCCTCATGGAATAAACATCATTCAATTTATAAGATAGTACTAGACATTCTTGGGATGAAATTAGTTAGAAAACTTCAGGGTATTACAATGTTTAGGGTAACATTGGTCTTAGTTGCTTAAGTTAAGGAAATTGGCCTTAGTTTCTTAGGTTAAAGTAAATTGCCTTTTGCTATTATTTTAGGTGGGATTGAATTAATTTTTAATATTTGCAAAAAATTATGATCTTAGGGTCATTTACGGAATATTCAACATCTAGAAATGAACTTAGTACCTTAGCCTTTTCCGGGGTAGAAGTTGCCTAAAATAAATTTTGGTGATTAGAAGTGGACCATCTGGCCTTCTTAGGTCAATATTTGTGTTAGCTTTGTAGACTTTGTTACGCATGATATATCCTTATTAATGTTTGGTTTTGGACTTGAGGAAATTGAATATATTTAATGAGTATGTTAGTTGGATATTGAAAGATTGATGCAAATTTTGGGTATTATAATTATATGGCTTTTATATATATGATTATTAATATGAATTTCGAATATGATTAATGATATGACCTATCGGTATGATTGATGTTATGGATTATAGATATGATTAATGATTTATAGATATGATTAATAGCTTATAGTTATTATTAATAGCTTATAGCTATTATTATTTAAATAACTTATGAATATGATTATTTACATGGCCTATGGGCATGGCTATTGGAATGACTTAATAGATGTAGTTTTGGTATGGCTTATAGGTGTGGGTACTGATATGACTTATGGTTGTGATTCTTGGTCCAGTGTATAGATATCAGTAAAGGGGATGATCTAAAGTTATAGTTCCTTGGTATAGTCTATTAAGTTGGATTATTGATAAGGCTTATTGATATGATTCATTGATACGGTTTATAAATATCGGTTCAAGTCTGCCAATTAATGATGATACTAATATGATGAGTTTTGATTCAAGTTAGGTAACTGATGATACTGATGATAATACTATTGAGTTTTGATTCAAGTTCAACAGTGGGAATTATGTATGAGATGATATGGTTCAGATGGATTCTTTGTTATGGTATGATAATTTGGCTATTTACGGTTATTCAGTTGCTTAGTTTTCTTGATTGTAACCTCTGGGCTTATGGGAGCCTGCGTTAGATTATTTATTTTTCCTTACTTATTGGTTTATGGGCGGTAAATCTTTTAGTTATAGTTGTGTGATCTTTATGTTACTAATTTGAATGCATTTATTTATTTTTGTACAGTAGTGTCGAAGCTTATTTCTAGGTTTGCCCCTTTTGCATTGACTTGGCTTATTTTATCTTTTATCTTATAGTATTTGTATCATGATTTAGCTTAGTCGGCCGATGATGCCTACTGAATATTCGTGGTTTTGTACTCATACTAGACTTTTGTACTTTTTGGTACAGATCGAGTGCTAGTTGTCATCGCTAATTCAACGCTCGTACAGGGTTAATTTCAGAGATTGGATGATCTCCTTGAGTTGGAGTTACCATTTTTCCTTTTATTTATCTATGGCTAGTCTTTCATCATCGAGTTAGATTATATTTGACTATTTAGTACTCATAGTTCATTTATAGTAGTTCTTGTACCTATATTACTGAGTCTTGGGATGGCTGTTGATTTTCTTTCTATCTATTAGACTTTTATGACTATATAATTGCTATATAAGTGTTTAATTGTTAATTTCTATCTTTTAGTCCACCTTTCACCAAGTTATCCTATTTCTTGTAGCTCTGAACTACGGTTCGGCTTAACTACTAGCGGGATAAAGTAGGTGTCATATGAATCGTAAAACAAGTCGTGATAATTTTGTACTTATTTTTTATAAATGTAATAAATAATTTCATTTTCCTTCTTTTCTGCATGTTGCTCTATTTTTTCCTTGAGCTCATCAATGGTGGATTGAGATTCTATACTCAATTTTTCACATGGTATCATATTCAGGTGACGATCCTAGAATAGTTATTCAGTAATCTCAGAGTTTCTTTTATAGAATCATATTCAGGTGACGATCCTAGACTAGTTATTCAGTAATCTCAGAGTTTCTTTTATAGAATTTTTTTCCTTCTATCAACTGTTTAATTCTCTTTGTTTTCTCCGTTTTCTTTAACTATTTCAACAATGACGTCTTCTAAGATAATAAGAATGATATATTATTCATTGGTACATTAGACTCTTAGGAGTAGTACTAGTTCCTATCAAATTGTTTGGATCTGAGAATTATGGAGTTTGAAATCCATCAATGTGAATTGCACTTTAGGGGAAACGCAAGTATGACTTTGTAACTAGAGCTTGTAGAAAGTGTTCATTTAAAAAAGAACTTTATGAGCAATGGAAAATATTGAATACCATTGTTTTAGTATGGATTATGAACACTATATGTGAAGAGTTTTTAAGTGGAATCATGTACTCTACAAGTGCCTTTGAAGTTTGGCATAATTTGAAGAAACGATTTGATAAAGTAAACCACATAAGAATTTATCAATTGCATAGAGAATTTAACACATTCTCACAAGGTACTGATTCAATTTTGACTTACTTCACTAAATTGATAAGTCTATGGGGGAGAATATCTCTTGTACCAACCCTAATTGGGATTGTCCAAATCAAAAGATTATGTTGATTATCTATATCTACAGAGGTTGATTCAGTTTTGGGAGTGGCCTAAATGAATCTTATGACCAAGTTCAAAGGTCGATCTTACTGAAGGGAGTAACCCCAACCATTAACCAAGCTTATGCGATGATAATTGAGGGTGAAATTCAACATTCAGCATTCTTTACTGTTATGCCCGACAAATACGAGCCTATTGCTATGCATTTCAATCAAAATCAAGGATCTCACCATGGAAATCCTAATTACAAAGGGAAAATATGAGTATTATCTCTTTGCTAGTCATACAAAGGATAATTTCTATAAATTTATTGGCTAACCAGTTGATTGGATGTTGATGAAGAAACCAACTACTCATAAGGAAAATAGTTACTCTAGTGGTCCTTTTCATCAGGCTCAAGGCTCGTTTAGAAATCAAGGCGGTCCATCAACTTCAACGTAGCCATTAGCAAACAAAGTTACTCAGAGTTGTAGTGGTGTTGCCTCTACTAGTCAAGAAGTGAACAATGCATTTGTAGCTAAGGGACAGGCTTTCACAAAGGATGAGTATCAACAAATCATGTATATGTTGCATAAGGATACCAAGGAGTTGAAGCAATTCAATATGATAGGTATTAATACTTATTTTCTATCAAATGTTTTTACTCAAAATTGGATAGTAGACTTTGGTGCTTCGCACCATATTACAACACATAGAGAGACCATTACAAGATAATCAACCTTTGAGAAGTCATAACTAAATAAAGTACAATTTTATACATATGACAAAGTAGAGATTTCTCATGTTGAATATGCTTATTTTTTTAGAATGAGTTGTTGAAGGATGTGTTGTTTGTACCTAGATTCAAGTTCAGTTTGTTGTTTGTGTCATAGATCACTATACAACAATCTTGCTTTGTTGCCTTCTACCCTAATTTTTATTTCTTTCAGGACCTCTTCAGTGGTAAGGTGAAAGGGTTTGATAAAGAAGAATGAGGTTTGTACATATTCAAAAGTGAATGGAGAATGAAAGATGCAGATAGGGGTTGGATACCTCAGAGATTAGCTACAAGATTTTCATTAGAAGATTACAATTTATGGCATAGAAGACTTGGACATCCTTCACCTTAAACTCTTAAATGCTTAGGGCTATCTCATAATAGTGATGACACCACTTTGATAAATAAATGTCTAGCTTGCCCATTATCTAATGAAACTAGACTTTCGTTTCCTGTTAGTGATTCTAAAACATCTGCATATTTTTATCTTATGCATATGGATCTATAGGGATCTTATAAATTTCCAACATTTGATAAGAAATATTACTTCTTGGCACTAGTTGATGACTATAGTAGATATACATGAATTTATTTGCTCTAATTTATAGCTGAAATAATTCTTGTTATTAAAGATATTTTTTTCTTTTGTCAAAACTCATTTTGGTGCTTCTGTCAAAGTAGTAAGATCTGCCAATGGTACAGAGTTCTTTAACTTCCAGTGTAAGGATTTGTTTCCTATTGTAGGCATTATACACCTGAGTAGCTCTCCTCACACGCCACAACAAAATGGTATAGTGGATAGGAAGCATAGACATATTTTGAATATGGCAAGAGCTATTAGATTCAGCCCTTGTTACCTCTTATATCATTTGGAGGGGGGTGCGGATAACTAACTTGTGAAATAGATCTATTATATGTATAATGGATCTATTTTTCTTTTTGCGTGGATATTTCTTAACTTTTCTATATATTTTTATTTTAAGTCTATTTGTGTTAGTTTTATCGATATTCATATCTTTGGGGGTGATAAATATTCAATTAGATTATCTTTCGTAAGTTTTTCTAATAATATTATTTTATCCAGGTTAATAGGTTATCATCTCATGTTATAGCTGGTAAAAGCTCACATGAGCTGCTATTTTCCAAGCCTCCGAACTTGTCACACTTGAGGATAATTAGTTGTTTGTGCTATGCTTCAAGGAGATAAGTTTTCAGCCATAGCTAAACCTACTATTTTGATGAGGTACTCTACTACTCAGAAAGGTTATTTACTCATGGAAATTTCTACTAACAAGTTTTTTATTAGTAGAAATGTGGTGTTTCAAAGGAACAGTTTCCTTTTTGCACAATCACAATCCACTTCTACCAACACATAGTCCGCAAGCCTTCCTATTGAAGTTGATGATCCTTTAAAGGTTGACTCATCTGCAGAGGATTTAGCATTTCTAAGTACTGATGTATATGTTCAATCTTCTACAGTGCATTCTATTTCACAGAACACTGCAATACCTGGTGAACAAGTTAAAAACCCTTGAACCTTTATTCCACTTTCATCTTCTCCTGTTATATGTCCTCCAAAAAAAAACATCTAGAGTATCCAAGCAACCTGTTTGGCTGAAGGATTATGCAACTTGTAAATATGGTACAATTTGTAGATATCCATTGGCAAATTACCTTTCTTATGATAAAACTACAAGGCCATATTATAGCTACTTGAGTAAATTTTCCACCTTGGTTGAATCACATACTTTTAGACAAGCTACAACAGATTTAATTCATTGAAAGTTGTTTAGGGAGTAAATAATTATTCATAAAGTTAAAATGCTACAGTAAATTTTGTGGACAAGTTTAGAAGTGTTTGATGTCTTTATCATATTAATTTACTTATAATTTTTAAGTAATCAATAATTAAAATTGAACCAAATTTACTTAAAAATCAACCTCTTCTTTTTGGGCTTAGTTTGGTTGATTTTCAAGGATAAAAAATTAAAAATATTATATAATGATTTATGTTCATTTTTTGTTTAATGTCAAATCATATATGGGGATTACTTAAATAATTATAGTATTATCTTTCTATAAAATTTCTTTCAGGAGTATTGAGGAAGTTCTCGTCATGGTTTTGTATTCTTCTATATTTAACATAGTTAAAAGTGATTTATTTACTTTTAAATATTAAGGTTTGATTAATTTTGAAAGCATATATGAGTGTAACGCTAAGTGAATATAATCGTAAAATTTCTCCATGAATATTCATTAGCAGACGGTATTCCCTGAGTTGGTGAGTTCCAACGTGTGCTTTAATTTACTAGTTTAGAGTATATGCTTTACACTTATGTCTAATGTCAATTAATAAATTATTTAAATAAAAAATTATTTAAAAAACACAACTATTGATTGTTGTTGATTTCAAAGTATTCAGCATTATGAAAATTATTAAATAATTATTTCTTAATGTTAGGAATTAATTAAATAGTTGTTCTTAAATATTAGAAAAATAATTGAATGTCAGAAAAATAAGTGAATGACATGACTATTTGTAAAAATTAGGAAATAACTAAATGATTATTTTTAATAAATTTTATTGTTGGTATGATATTGAACACTGTGTTATAATTACTGTTTGAAAAATCACTGAAGAAAGAAAAATATGTGACAAACTTACAAAAATTATGGTTCAATAGTTATGTCTTCAATCTGAAGATAATTATCAATATAATCTCGTATGTGTATTCTAAGAAGCATAGAATACATACCTTATCACTACTTTTGTAAAGTAAAGAGACTGTTTTCGATAAATCTTCCGCTAACTTATAAAAATTATTATTCAATAGTTATGCCTTCATTCTCAAGATAATTTTCAATATAATTTCATATATGGAGTCTGCGGAGGATAGAATAGATACCTTATTACAACCTTTGTAGGGTAGAGAGACTGATTTCGATAGACCATTGGCTAACTTACAAAACTTATGATTCAATAGTATGTCATTAATCTCAAGATAATTTTCAATATAATCTCATATGTAGAGTTAGGGTAGAGAGACTGTTTTCAATAGACCATCGACCAACTTACAAAAATTATGATTCAATAGTTATGTCTTCAATCTCAAGATAACTTTTAATATAATCTCATATGTAGAGTTTGTGGAGGATAGAATACATAACTTATCACTACTTTAGTAGTGTGAAGAAATTATTTTCAATAAATCAAACATTCATATACCATCTATATTAAGCAAAACAGTTTCTAAAAATAGACGTGATAATAATAAACATCATATAATAAATTGAACATCAATATTATGGGTCAATAAATAATAATAAGTTATCTAGATATGAAGATATTATATTTGAGATAATAAATAAATAAGCAACAATTGTATATTGATGAATCGTACAATAACATAATTGTAACAATCAGAAAAAAGACAAGAAAACACCCCTTGTTAAGATATTAATCTATATTATTCGAAAGTTTGATATTTCCATGCATGCAATTTACATGTTTAACAACATTAGAAGAAGCAACGAATGTAATCCCATCATGAAAATATAGAACTCAATAATATTATCAAAATATAAAAAAAGAAATTAATATAAAGGATATAGAAATGTTAGAATAGTGTAGATATGTGACTTTTGACCCTCCCCGAGTTTTAACCTATTCTTTGACATTAAATATTTATATTTTTGTCCAATATTTATTTTAGCTCTTATTTCATCTTTAATAAGTTTTAGTTGAAAATAAATAAATAAATAAATAAATAAATAAAGTTACATTTTGGGATATTTTTATTTCATTTTAAAATAATACAAAAATTTCAAAAAAAAAATAAAAATTCTTTTAATTTAGATTTCAATAAATAAGCTAGTAGTTTTAGTATTCTCTTAATTATATTATTTTAGGCTATTTATAAACTTTCATTATATTTTTCTTAAATATAAAAAATTAATTAGTAAATATTCTTTTACTATTATTATTATTATTTATTTTATATATATTTTATTTTTATTATTATTATTATTATTATTATTATTTTAAATAATAATAAAATAAAAAAATGAGATCATTATCCTAAACTACCCCAACCCCCTCGTTCCCCACACAATATGCACACATGCACACGTTGCTCACCCCAATCTCCAACGGCACTACAAACACACATATACCATTATATAAACATATATACACAGACAACACAAAGGATAGATGGAAGTAAGAGGTGGAAAACAAAAGAAAGTTACAACCAAAGAAAAGAAAAACAGTGAGAAACTAGAGAGAAAAGGGAAGAAAACAAAGAGAAAATTAAGTCAGGAAAGGAAAGTTAGAAAAGGAGAAAGAGTAAAAAGAACCACACAAGTTAAACTTCGAGGTTATCGTTCGCGGTTTCAAATTTGTGACTCTTAGAATCAGTGGATTATAGTAATTTTATCATTGTGAATTGATGTTCTCAAAGATTTATCTCACTCATCCTTGTATAATTCGATATTGCAATTATTCAAGACTTGATTCCAATATGTTATGAAGTTTTTCATATTACGTATCTAACTAACTTATTATTAATTTTAATGTGATATATAAAGCATGTCACAATTAGTATCACTAAATTTAATAAAAAACTATTATCATGTTCCACATGTTAGTGCATGTTTAAGTAAATATTTTTTTTTGTTTATGTAATCTTCATGAATGTGTGACGTGTTGGTTTGTATACTATAGTTGTTTTGTGTTTCATGTGTCTATATTTGTATAGTCATTAGGGTGATATTCTAAAGGGTTTTCATGATCTAAGCATTTTTTTAAGAGAGAAAATTATGATTAGGTCGAACCATGATATGTCACTCTATTTTATTTTATCATTTAACTTGTCATGTTTCTTATTTAACATAGATTGTTAGTTAATTGAAAAGAAAATAAGACAGAATGGGAGCAACTATGAACAATAGGGAAAAGAAAGGTAATAACCATTTCCAGTGAAGAAAAAAACAACAAACTGATCATATTACCACCACCCTATTCTAACATACTAAACAATATTACTACAAGTTTCGGCAACCAGAAGAAGAAAATAATAAATTCCGCTCGTCTTCTTCATAAAACAACCAAAAGTATAGATATTGAGATTTTGTTCATGGTTTCAAGTTCATCACTTTTGAACGCTAGCTAGTAAAAAAGAATAATTTTCGGAAGAAGTAACCCTTAGTCTTTCTTTGTAATTTAGATCAACAATTAAACGATTTTTAATATAATACTATGAAGTCACTGAAATTTATGCGTATTTGATTTATCAATAGTTTTGATGTTATTATATAAATGTGAGGGAAACAAACGGATTGCAAACTTATTCAAGATTTGTTGTCATTAATAAAAGAAAAGAGAGGGAAAATTCATTTGTAAGGGAGCGAATTTGAAAAAGAACGATTTATGTTTTTAACCTCTAGAAAATTAAGGTTTAATATACAAGTGAAAGTTAGCGATGAAGTTGGAAAGCCTGCTACCGATCATTCGCTATAATAAAATTAACAGATCATTTGAAGTCGGTCTAATTGGTTTGGGTGGATTCTAATATGTTAGAAGCTTATTTAGGCTTTGAAAAATGGGAGCGATCTATAAATGCCTCAAAGGCGTGAGAAATATATTAAAACTCATGGTAAATTCGAAAAGTACTGCTACCGGTAAGCCACACGTTAACATAATAAGATAGTTTTAATAAATTCATAAAAATGGGTTGTAAGTAACTTTTAGGCTAACAAATCCTTTATATCCGAAAGATTAATTTAAACTAGACATAAGTCATTAAAGCGACCGTGCTAGAACAACGGGACTCAAGGGGTGTCTCATACCTTCCCCTCGGTTAATAGAATTTCTTACCCGGTCTTCTGTTTTTGCAGACCAATAAATAGTCATTTAATTTTGATTAGAGATTCAATAAGGTGACTTGAAACACCATAACTCAATTCCAAGTGGAGACTCTGTAAATAAAATAATTCCTATTCAAAATCATCACTTTAATTGGAAAAATCATTCAATCCACCGGGCGAAAAAAGGGGTGTGACAAATAGAATTGTATGTTACATACGATTCTCATATGTTTTTTATATATGTTAGGAGTCTTATCATGTATTATTTTTTTTGCTATATATTTTAGAATTTCTTAATTTTTTAGGAGAACTTTTCTCGTGAAAGCGTTCGCAATAAATTTTTGTGGTACTGAAATTAACTGCAAGCAACGATAAATAAAATAAAAAAAGTAATTTTTATTAATTAATATTGTGAGCACAATTCTGTGACTCTCTTGATTCTTCTCTCTTAAACTTAGAAATGATCTGAGGGTCTTCAGTTGTGTGTTTCTCAAATCGTTGGATGATTTGGACTCCTAGAGACATATTTCAATCGTCGGAAATATCGAAAAGTATTTTTATCACTTTGGAATAATCTTCGAGAAGAATCCATTGATTGCTACTTGCAAGAACTTGATAGTCAATGCCGATGTTGCCAATTCTTGTCAAAGTCCTCTTTTTTAGAATCCCCTTTTGAATATTATGTTACCCCTTATTTATTGTTGTAGGGAGCAGGTCTGGTTGCTTGTGATTGATCAAAATATATCACTTTGACACTTGGCGACTTTTGACTGGTTATTGAATTTGAATGAGATTTCCACATCATTTGGACATGTGGCGTCACCTTGTTGGTCTTTTAATTTGACGGGGATGCCAAGTCACCCTGACATATGGCATGGGTTTGGGCTCCAAAGTGTAATAGACCTTGGGCTTGAATTTAATAAAATGGACTAATTAATTTGTAGGGCTCAAATTAGTTAATCAACCCAAATGATCATGAATTAAAATCAAATTTTATATGAATTTAACCCGTTGAATTTTATATGTCTATAAATACCCCTTACTTTGAGACTTGTCAAAGTATAGGCTTGCCAAAACTTGGCGATGAGACTTGAAGTACCTGTGAATGTGTTTTCATTTTTCTTTTTTGATTTCAAATTTACCTGTTTCTTGTCAGTGCCTTCTAGATAGACCGCTCATGGGTGGTCTAAAATTTTCTCCATATATTTTCACATAGCGAAAGTTCTTCTCTTGGTTAAGCGTGAAATAAATGACCTTTAATAGTTGTTCAAGTCATGACACACTAGACAATATTGAGGTCCCTCCATATGGATTTGAAATAGGACCATATTGAGTAAATCCTTAACGTACTGCCCCTTGCATGTTAGTAAAGATTCTTGAATTGAACTTTTGAACCAAGCAAATATTAAATTTGCTTTGGTGTTCTGGAAGAATCAAATTTTTTCAAAGAAATCTTTCAAACATGGTAATTTTGTTTTAGCTACTTGAAAACTAGGAATTCCTAAGAATTTTTTCTTTCAATCTTAATTGCGGGTTTTTTTTTTTGCAGGGGTTATTTTAGCCCCCATAAAATTATATGAATTGTGAAGGTTAAAAACTTGCCGCTAAAATTTATAAATTTGCGGGGGTTTTTAACCCCCGATACCCATCGAATATATTTGCGGGGGTTTTAAACCCCAGTATCCATCGAATATATTTGCGGGGGTTAAAAACTCCTCTATCCATTAAAAAAAATAGCGCCTAAATTTGACTCCTTTTTACTTAAAAAATATTTAATGTTTTTTTCCCCCAAAATATGCCTCGCTATTTTTTCCCAAAATCACTAGTAAAAAAAGTCCAAGAAGAGACACATAAAAAAGCGACGAAATGTGCCGCTTTTAAAAAGCGACAACAAACGCGATACTTTTCGTTGCTTTTTTAGTTTAATTTTAATTTTAATTTATTTTTTATTTAAATCGATGGCCAACGTCTTAATATTCGTCATTTTTTTATAGATTATTGTGCCAACTAATTAACAAATAATTTTTATTTTTTAATAAATGCGACGGATAGTGTCATTGTTTATTTAAAAATAATAATAATTAATTTTTAAAAAAGAGACGTTGTCCGTCTATTTTTAAATTAAATTTTTATTTTTATTAAAATCGACGGACAGCGTCCCGATAATTTTTTATTTTTAAAATATTAATTCTATAAAAACGATGCTATCAGTCATAATTTTTAATTCTTTTTATTTTTTTAATATTTTTTTTACAAAAAGCGACGGATAGTGTTACTTTTGTTAAAAATAAATAAAAATTAACTTTATAAAAATGAAGATATTCATTGATATTTGATATTTTTAATTTACTATTAAATAAATAATTTTTATATTTAAAAAATTAAATGTATTCAATTATACATTGAATACGTTGATATCATACGATCGATTGATCAAGGTAATAATATGCTGTTGAAGTTATAATATAATAATGTAAGTTAAATTAAATGATAATTCATAAGAGTATATATGAAACACGTTGTATTACGAGGCAATATACTTGTGTATGTGAAGATGTACAAAGTATATATATATATACTTGGTATCAAATTCTAGCTATTCATATCAATTTTGACCTTATTTTATAATTTTTAATTTTAACCGTTGATCAAAGTTGATCCGACGCTGAGATTAAATATTCCCATTTCTTTCTTTTTACAGCCTGTTTGGATGGTGCTTTGTCATGGTTTCATAATGTATGGTACAATATGGTATGGTATGGTACAGTATGGTTTGTACCATGTTTGGATGGATTGTATCGTTCATTGTGATTTAATAATAGTTTTTTTGTTTGGATTGATGATATGGTATTGTATGTTAACGGGTAATTGTAACGCCCCAAAATCGGGTCCCGAGACGTCACACGATGGTTAGGATTACAAGTGACCCCAAGCTAACCCTTCTACTGGCATAACTCATAAGCAACTGAACAAAAAGTATAAATCGATACAAATCTGCAGAAAATAACTCTTTTCTGAATATGATAGATACAAAACTAAATTTACAAGATTACAACTCTCTTTTACAATCAAAACTGAAATGGAATACATCAATTCTACTGACTGTCTATGAAGCCTCTACTAATACTAACTATAGGTAGTCGGGTCATGACTCCCGACTTACCCAACTCAATACGACTGAATAAAGAAAATACAACACTTCTCGAACTGTATAACTAACTCAAGACCTTGAATCAAAGGACTCATCACCTGCTGACTGGATGCCGTGAACTGACTGGATCTGAAGATGTACACTATACCTTGTACCTACATTTCGAGAAAATATAGCCCACATACGAATATGTGGGTTAGTACCATGGAAACGTATCAAGAATATGGGGGTACAATGCATATATAAAATAATATCTTAATATCATCAAAGTTTATAAAATTATGCATGCTGATATACATGACTC
This sequence comes from Capsicum baccatum var. pendulum, assembly GCA_030864225.1. NCBI lineage: Eukaryota > Viridiplantae > Streptophyta > Magnoliopsida > Solanales > Solanaceae > Capsicum > Capsicum baccatum. The sequence continues at coordinate 120,142,016 of CM061553.1, forward strand.
ACTTAGCTCGAATTAAAATCATCATAATCATAAGAGAGTAAAATATATTGGGTGAAACATGTGAGTCATCATAATAAATCTCAATTCACTTCCATCTCGATTCCAAATCATCCAAGCAATCAAATCTTATAACAATTCTCTTTGGAATATATGTTCATTAAATCTTTTGAAAACAATGACTTTCTCAAACTCAGTCTTTCACACAAACATGTTTTCATCTCAGATAGAAGAATAAGACTTTTCATATTAGATCGGATACTACACACACACTCATTAGGAGTGTTTTACAACTGACATAAACTATTTGAGCTACATGGAGTCCAACGTCTAAACCACGTTGGGGAGAGCTGTCCTATCCTTTCCATCGGAGTAGGACCTTAAATCATCAATCCAAACACTAGTGATCACTATATAAATCAACCGCAGGCTCACAACCAACGGGGGCATGTAGTTCTAGGGAAGTACCAATCCTGCTATACCTCCCGCTCGATGCTAAAGACTATTCCCAGACTTAGCTCAGATCTTTTCAAAAGAAAATCCACTAATAAATATTTCAACAATTCACAACGGGAGACATCATGCTACCCCTTTCATAATAAATTAATAAAAGTGGATTTCCTTTCTCATCTCGATTTCAAAAACAACCCTTTTTACAACCAAAAGGTCAAATTATTTAAACTTAAGGTGTTTATAACACATGATTTTATCTAAATAATCATCTCAAATAGGGTTCCAAAAATTCATACAATAGTATCACCATAAAACCTTCCAAAGTTTCATACTTTATGACATAAGCACAAAAATAATCACTTAAAACTTAATTTCAGCTTTATAATCATACATCTAGGTAAAGAAAATTATCTTTGGGATTCAAATCTCATTGTGCTTATAGCACATAATTTCTCAAAGTACAATCCCAATTAGGACTCAAGGTCTCATACATCAAAATCATATTAAATTTTCTCAAGATTCATGCTTTTCATCATAAATATATATATATATATAACTTACTTTAAAATCTGAAAAATTCAGCTTTATGTACAAAAATGTCATCATTCTCATTCAATTCAACTTCCAAAACATAGAGAGTATCATAATCTCATGTAAAACTATATAGGGTATAAATTCATGCTTCAAATTCATATCAAAACATGTAAAATCATGTATATTAATAAAAGAAAAATCAATTTGGGCATAAGAACGAAAGGGTGTTCTTGTTGAAAAACCCCACATACCTTAAACTTGAAGCTTTGAATGAACTCTTGGCCTCGGGACTCTATTCGTGAAAATAATGAGTGTTTCTTGTATCCCTCGGAATGGGGATTTCGAATATCAAAGAATTATTGAAAACTCATGGTTGAATCTTGAGATATTTGAGTTTTTAGGTTGAAATCCTAATGAATGTTCTTGGTGATTTTGAGAGAAAGTAAACTTATTTTGGTGTTATGGAAGTTTAATCCCGTGTTATAGACATATATAGGGGTGTTTTTGGCACTTGGAAGTGTGGTATGTGGCGCACAACCCATGGCAGACCTTAAGGTATGTGTCGCACACCCTACGACAGACATTTAAGTATGCCTCGCACTCACAATCGCACACATTTAATTGGGCGTCGCATTGTCCATCGTACACCCTTACTGTCTCTCACAAAAATGGGCATAACTCTTCTCTCGGGTATCAAATTTTTGCGAAATTGGTATCGTTGGAAAGCTAATTCAATTATCTACAATTTGATAGGTACTGTGATGAAAAATTCTATGTCTATTAAGAGATATAAACGTTTGAAGTTGACCCTTGTAGAATCAAATGTCAAACTTTGGATGAATCAATTGGTCTTAGCTCAACTTTGTTCTAGGTCATTGCTATGAACATTTTTCACCTCTAAACTACTCCATAGACTAGGATAATGATCATGCAACTTGTATTCACGTGAGAATCACTTGTATTAGAGCTTAGACGTGCAGGAACGACAGTTAGAATTCTAGCACGAAAATATGGGGTATTACATTATCTCCCTCTTGGGAACACTCGTCCTCGAATGTGGATAATTAACCTGAAACACAGAGAAATATTAGTCTTCAAGCTATCATGTGTAACTGATAGAACTAAATCACTGGATCTGAAGAATAATGACCTATTGAACTGGTCTGCAAGTGCGTGAATCCTTAAGAAAAATAACTATATGTCTAAGAAAGAAACGAGAGTGTCAACTTATGAGTAACCATTACTTTGCACTGGATCTGATCTCATGAGAAAGGATGAGACGTTTATGATATAAAACGTTAGGGTATAATAACATCCCCCTCTTGGGATCGTTCGTCCTCAAATGATAATAATTTGATGAAAATATTAGGAAGAGACTGTGATACTACACAGGATACTTACGAACTGAATCATGACTTAATATCTGAAACTAAAACTGATGCATAAACTGAGTTGAATTCATAGTTTAATTGGACACAAACAGATTGCCTCTTGGAATGTACATACATATAAGACTGCGGATAGTAAGACTAGCTGGAAAATTAAGAATCTATAGGAGCTTATCTCCTTGCTTGCTAAACTAGACTGCAGGCTATATAAACTGGATCATACTGACTACCCATACTCAAATGGAGTATTTCTTCAGCACTTTTCTATGAAATTCTATTGACATTAGGGAGCAAAGAATTTTGGGCATGCTTTGATCAAGACATTTGACTAAGGAATTACAACATTGATATAACTCTATAGCATGAATATAATTATATAACTCATAAACTAGGATAGGATTGCTAGGCCGTAGGCAACACAACTTCTTACTTTCAAGCTTAGTATCACTTCTCAAATGCCCTCTCAACTATACTATTCCCCTTAAATGCCATACTCATTTGATTCAACTTATAATTCTCATATTGGCACCGTGAAATCTTTCTACTAAGGTCTAAACTAAACTAAATTCTCTCACCATGATCAAGCCTAACACTAAATCACAAGATACAACATGCCAAACCATAATACTAGTCTAAACCACAAGGTTCAATATTCTATATCTTCTTAGAGCTCACACCCTAAGCAAAACATGCCTTACTACTTCAATGACTAATTTAAAACTCTTGATGTGGATTCACTAGTGCATATTGCATACATCATCTTACACCCAACATGACATTCAAGCCTATCATTAAAACCACATATAACTTTAAGGCAAATACCCCTAAAGGCATGCTCCACATATTCTCGAGATTAAGACATAATTTCATTATTCTAAGATCTACAAATAAATACTAAACTCACAAGAATAAACTAATTTCGAACTTACCGACTTCATTCTTGAACAACCCATCCATATGACATCCTTAACTTTCTAGCTTCAATAATCATCATCAAAGACTTAAACTCTCATTTGCAACCATATCTACATCTCTAATCACATAATCATAGCCTACCAAGATCACACTTCTATACTTATATTTTTCCCAAAGCATGGGAATAAAATCATACTAAAAAGACTCAACATCTTCAATCATAACTTCTTAACTTAGCTATCAAGAACAACATAAATTATCTAACTAACCTTTCTCCACCTAGCAACTCAACGTTACTACTAACCACACAATATACAATAATCCTCAAAAAAATAATGCAGCTCCATAGCACCTTGGGCACACCTCTACATCATACTTAATTACGAACACATGATCTTATACTTTTGCATACATTATCCAGGCCTACTAGATCACCTCCATATAACTAGCATCAACCACCGAACCATCAACTGTTCAAACTAAATATCTAGAGCTAAACATGATTTACAACCCAATCTCACACACAATTTTCACTTCAAAACTATAGAACACAACATTAAGAAAAACTAGTACACAATGACAATCGATCATAATCATATGGCCTATCTTATTCATAATTCATTATCACATCCTCCTTCTTCACATTATTACTATTTACCCATCTTCGCACCTAAATTACTTTCATAGCTCTATAAATTTCAACTAAACTTCCTCTTGCAATCTCAGGAAATCCTAAAGTAACAATACTCAACCACCAAGTACTTTCACCAATAAACTATACTTTTCTAGCACCAAAAACACCATCAACAACTCTTTTCATACCTCAAGTAAACAACAATCCACCTTTACTAAAATCTCCTTCTCTAACTTTCACTAAACTAACAAACAAGGATATATCACTTCATTACTAATTCAATCATAAGCAAAAATTCAGCTATACATATTCAATAAATCTCCCTTACCACCATTCTTGCAACTACACTTCTAAACCCACAAGTTTAACTAATACAGGACTTTCAACTAAACGTTACTACTTCTGTCACTACACAGAAACCCACACTTTCAACTAACACCAGAACAACAAGATAAACAAAAAGTTGCTAGTGAATCAAAATAGACCTCACACGACTTCACTAGACTTTGGTTTTGTATTTTGAACAAGAGAATTAGATGAATAACAAAGCAACTATGCTAGTGAATCAAAATACGCCTCACACGGCTTCACTAGACTTTGATTTTTCACAAACATAATGATAACAAGATTACATAATACAAGAGATAGAAACTAGACACACATTCAACAATTTAAGAATACACCTTACTATGTCTTAATTAAATAACTCATAAGAACAAGGGTATAACTTCAAATCTGATGGACTTATAACATACTAGAAGGTTCCTCTCAAGCCGCTTTATGAAACTTCTAAAACTTCTGCTAGAAATTATAAAAGCATTATCTGGGGAGGAATTGGAACTTCCCAAACATGTTACCTCAAGAAAAATACATAGATAGAGAAGTATAGATTATCATTATAGATTTTGAGGAGAAATTTGAAAGCATATCTGACTCGGGCTTAGTGTATGATTTCTACATGCTTGATAAAACACTTAAGTTTTTGAAACTCAAAAGAACTGATGGGATATTTTTCAAGCTCCCTTACAAGAACATAATAATTTGTAGAGATTTAAGCTTTACTGTTTCTAATACCTTGAAAATAAGGCAGAGATGGCCTGACTAGAGTAAGATAAGAATATGTATAAGTTTCTTGGAGAACTTTTGTATAGCATGATTTAAGACTTGAAAGAATGGAGACATTTCCTAAATGCCCTGTAGCCTCTCGAAGAAAAGTACAGACGTCTTCGTATCATTCCGCAAGACTCTACAAAACACAGCTTCATAGACACCCTAGGACACTTGAACTCTGTGCTCTAATGCCAAGTTTGTAATGTCCTGAAATCGGGTCCCAAGATGTCATACGGTGCTTAGGATCACAAGTGAACCCAAGCTAACCCTTCTACTGGCATAACTTATAAGGAACTGAACAAAAGTATAAATCTATACAAATCTGTGGAAAATAACTCTTTTCTGAATATGATAGATACAAAACTAAATATACAAGATTACAACTCTGCTTTTACAACCAAAACTGAAATGGAATACATCAACTTCTACTGACTGTCAATGAAGCCTCTACTAGTACTGACTATAGGTAGTCGGATCATGACTCCCGGCTAACCCAACTCAATACGACTGAATAAAGAAAATACAACACTTCTTGAACTGTATAACTAACTCAAGCCCTTGAATCAAATGACTCATCACCTACTGACTGAATGCTGCAAACTGACTGGATCTGAATATGTACACTATACCTTGTACCTACATTTTGAGAAAATGTAGCCCACATACGAATATGTGGGTCAGTACCATGGAAATATATCGAAAATATGGGGGTACAATGCATATATAAAATAATATCTTAATATCATCATAGTTTATAAAATTATGCATGCTAATATAAATAACTCACTTAGCTCGAATTAAAATCATCATAATCATAAGAGAGTAAAATATATTGGATGAAACATGTGAGTCATCATAATAAATCTCAATTCGCTTCCATATCGATTCCAAATCATCAAAGCAATCAAATCTTATAACAATTCTCTTTGTAATAAATGTTCATTAAATCTTTTGAAAATAATGACTTTCTCAAACTCAGTCTTTCAAACAAACATATTTTCATGTCAGATAGAAGAATAAGACTTTTCATATTAGATCGGATAATACACACACACACATTAGGAGTCTTTTACAACTGACATAAACTATTTGAGCTACATGGAGTCCAACGTCTAACCTACGTTGGGGAGAGCTGTCCTATCCTTTCCATCAGAGTAGGACCTTAAATCATCAATCCAAACACTAGTGATCACTATATAAATCATCCGCAGGATCACAACCTATGGGGGCATGTAGTTCTAGGGAAGTACCAATCCTGCTATACCTCCCGCTCGGTGCTAAAGACTATTCCCAGACTTAGCTCAGATCTTTTCAAAAGAAAATCCACTAATAAATATTTCAACAATTCACAACGGGAGCTATCATGCTACCCTTTTAATAATAAATCAATAAAAGTGGATTTGTTTTTTCATCTCAGTTTCAAAAACAACTCTTTTTACAACCAAAGGGTCAAAGCTTCTTTATCATCTCAAATTATTTAAACTCAAGGTGTTTATAACACATGATTTTCTCAAAATAGTAATCTCAAATAGGGTTCCAAAAACCCATACATCAATATCACCATAAAAACCTTCCAAAGTTTCATACTTTATGACATAAGCACAAAAATAATCACTTAAAACTTAAAATTTCAGCTTTATAATCATACATCTTGGTAAAGAAAATTAGCTTTGGGATTCAAATCTCATTGTGCTTATAGAACATAATTTCTCAAAGTACAATCCCAATTAGGACTCAAGGTCTCATACATCAAAATCATATTAAATTTTCTCAAGATTCATGCTTTTCATCATAAATATATATAACTTACTTTAAAATCTGGAAAATTTAGCTTTATGTACAAAAATGTCATCATTCTCATTCAATTCAACTTCCAAAATATAGAGAGCATCATAATCTCATGTAAAACCATATAGGGTATAAATTCATGCTTCAAATTCATATCAAAACATGTAAAATCATGTATATTCATAAAAGAAAAATCAATTTGGGCACAAGAACGAAAGGGTGTTCTTGTTGAAAAACCCCATATACCTTAAACTTGAAGCTTTGAATGAACTCTTGACCTTGGGACTCTATTCATAAAAATAATGAGTGTTTCTTGTAGCCCTCGGAATGGGGATTTCGAATCTCAAAGAATTATTGAAAACTCATCATTGAATCTTGAGATATTTGAATTTTTAGGTTGAAACCCTAATGAATATTCTTGGTGATTTTGAGAGAAAGTAAACTTATTTTGGTGTTATGGGAGTTTAATCCCGTATTATATACATATATAGGGTTGTTTTTGGTACTATGAAGTGAGGTATGCGGCGTACAATCCATGGCAGACCTTATGGTATGCATCGTAAACCTTATGGACGACATTTAAGAATGCCTCACATTCCCAATCGCACACATTTGATTGGGCGGCGCATTGCCCATTGCACACCCTTACTGCCTCTCATGAAAATGGGCATAACTCTTTGCTCGGGTATTGGATTTTTGCAAAATTGGTATTATTGAAAAGATAATTAAATTATCTATAATTTGATAGGTATTGGGATGAAAAATTCCATGTATATTAAGATATATACACATTTAAAGTTGACTCTTGTAGAATCAAATGTCAAACTTTGGATGAATCAATTGGTCTTAGCTCAACTTTGTTCTAGATCATTGCTATGAACATTTTACCTCTAAACTACTCCATAGACTAGGATAATGATCATGCAACTTGTATTCACATGAGAATCACTTGTATTAAAGCTTAGACGCACAGGAACGACAGTTAGAATTCTAGCATGAAAATATGGGGTAATACAGTAATTTTAATAAAATACCCCTACTTGTTATAAATTTTCAATGAGGATATTGATGACGTCATTTTCTCTGTTAGCTACGTTGAGCTCATCGACCCACCTCCTTCTTCCACTTTCCACCATCCCCGTCATGGTCGTCCTCGCAAAATACCTATACCTATATCTATTCTACCCGAAAATTCTAACCTCGAAAATAGAAAAACCCTAAAAGGCGCCAATGGGGTAGCAGTGTCTCTTATTTCTTCTTAAGATACTACTATGTTAAATGCTAGGGTGGTGCCAGAGATAGATGTTGTAGTGAAGAAGAGAGTTAAGTTGAAGAAGAGAGTATATAAGGTTAAGAAGAGTAAAAGGGTATAATGGGTTTTAATAAAATTATATAAGGGCAAATTTGAAAAAAAAAAAGGGAGAACCATGCCACACCACCAAATTGGTGGTGCAAGAAATTGCCTAATTCCATGGTTATCAAACCATGGAATAGTAACATACCATACCACCATTTTTAGAAAACCATAGAAACAAACATGGTTCCCATAATAACCATACCATACCATACCATGGCAAACCACCATCCAAACAGGTTGTTAAACAACAAACCTTAACCCTAATCCTATTTTTGAACAAAATCAGCTACTTCCCTTCCACATTTATCTCTCTACTCCATCAGTCCACCACGACCACCAGTGAACTCCCGCCGCTGCCGTCATCCAAGTCGGTGACCACCACTACTGCATTATCCTTAAGCTTTCGTCTCCATTCCAGATTTGTCCAGAGCAACTTTTCTGGTGCAACATTGGCCAAAATCACTCTTAGTTCTATCTTTACTCTTTCTGCTTCAATTGTTGTAGTAATTGCCTCTAATATGTTAATTGGTTATCCCTAGTTATGCATGTGAACAAATTCCATTCTGTTGAGTGTTAACAGGGATGTTAAATTTCTGGCTTTGCATGATTACTCTTTCATTATTTTGATTAGGTTCATTGAAATAGTTTGACTGGCCTTCGATGACCCCTAATTGGTCATTCCATTTGTTTCCTGTTTAGCACATGGATCGATTTTGATTTTTGTCCATTGCTTAGTTACACCATTCTTTACTTGTGAATTTTTCATCTTGATTTAGTGACACCTTTTTATTATATTACTGGTTCTAATTTCATTCTAGTTCCTTCAATATTTGAGCCATGTGGACTAAAACAACTTACAACAATAAGATATGGTTCAATTCCAGTCGTGCGTAAAACTGGAGGTTCCTTTTTCTTATGACCTGTAGTTTTAGAAATTTGAATATCTTACTATCTGAAGCTTGTTTAGTACCTCTATTCCACTTGTGTTGTATTTTCAGATATTAGCAACTCAATTTTGCTAGCGAAGCTTCTCTCTCTCTTGACCTTAACATTTCCTTTTTTATGATGTAACCATCTCTTTTAAACTACAGCTGCATGTCTGCGAATAACCATTTCGGATTTGGTTAAGCCATAATTAACAAATAAATTATCACTTTTTTGAGTACTTAATCTTTTAGATAAGGTAGTTACGCAATTCAACATGGTAGCAAGGTAGATAGATCTTTTGGGTTTAAGTTTCACTACCACCCATTACCCATAAAAGAAGATTTTCACTGCCGCCCATTATCAAAAGGATCTTTTGGGTTTAAGTTTCACTACCATCCATTACCCATAAAAGAAGATTTTCACTTCTGCCCATTATCAAAAGGAATCTCTGCATGATCAGAATGTTTTAACTGTAGTTTCCTCTTTTAGTAGTGAACTCACTGGATGTATAGTGAACCCACAAGAGCATATTGCATTCTCTTGTATCAAGTACGAGAACAAATATTTGTCTACAGTTGCTAGAATTTTCATTTGGTGTTGTTGACTTAGTTACTCCCTCCGTTTAAAAGGGAATGACCTACTTTGACTTGGCACAAAGTTTAAAAAAATAAAGAAGACTTTTGAATCTTGTGGCCTTAAATTAAAGTTGTGTTATGTACCAAAATACCCTTTAATCGTGTGTTCATAAACATGCCATGTAGAAAGTTGAAATTAAAGTATTGCCAAAAAAAAATTGAATCATTCTTTTTTAAACGGATTAAAAACAAAAGTAGTTATTTTTTTAAAACGGAAGGAGTATTATTTTGGCAGAGGCCAATCATTTGCTTCTGAATGAGTGTTTTGACCTCTGCCTTTTGTATATTAGGACTTCATAATACCGTATTTGATGTTGACCATGACAAGAGAGAGCGCAACAGTGTGGTCTTGAACTAAATGGATTCAGCTTTGATGGAGCAGATGCTGCTGGAGTTGATTATGCTCTGAATAGGCAAGTATACTTGCTTTTTTCAATTAAGATCTTTTAGTCTTGCATTTTTAAAGGAAATCAGAAGTGTGATGGTGTACACAGATAAGAGAAATCAATATCTAAAAAATGCAAAGACTGGAAGACACAGTAATACCCGAACTTTTAAAATCCTGCCCTATTTGCCCCTACTTCTTTTTCAACAACACAAACATGCAAGTGTTAAGGATCTTTTTCCTCCTAATTTTTAGCGTATCTTCCTTGAAATATGTGAGGAGAGCCTTAGCAGAATTCTAGGACTTGCTAATATTGAATGTTTTATCAATTCAATTTTTTAAAATTCTAGTTTGAGGAAAGGAGGGAATACAAAGACTGCTCGAACAGGGGAAGGGAGATCAATCTGGGTAATCTGTCTTCAAGATTGAGAGTTTCCATTTTTAAGCATGCTTATAAGAGAACGAGGAAGCAGCTTTTTAACAAGAGGAAAGATTTAGTTTGGTAACTTGGGAAGTGACTTAATAACTTAAAAGTGATTAAGTGTAGGTACTTGAATTGAGAAATTGGTTGTGTTAAGGTTCTTGATTAAATTATGAAGAAAGCAAGAACAACATTCTCTGTGATGGAAAGATTATGGCTCACCCAAAAAAATTAAAAGCAAGATTGGTATATATCTAGAAAGTAGCAGACGTTGATGCATAATTACATATATTTTGGATATCTGTGTAGAAAATATTTCACCATTTTAAATTTTGACTAACCATGTTACGTATAACTCAGTAGAACACTAGAAGCAGTTGAAAAGAAAACAAAAAATTTGTTGCGAGTTTTGTAACTAAATTAAGATCAAACTACTAGAATTCCAAATATATAAAATTTATTTTTTCATAAAAGATATGTCTAGCCTTCCCAATATATAAGGTAATTTTATTTAAAAGATAGCCTTTTGACTTTTTATGCAAAGCACAAACAATTTTCTTAATCATTTATTCTAGTAACCATCTACCTATATAAAAATTCATGTATATGAGAGCTAAAATCTATAATATGTGGCTACACCACGTAATACAATATAATTGATGTATATTTACCATATACTAATAAACTTGACACCAAGCATAGTATGTAATGAGTAGCAAGTGAATAAGTTGCTATTAATGATCCCTCTAGTTTTTAATTAAGCATAATTACACATTCCATAAGAACAGGAGCTTCCTTTCTTGCATGAATTGTTGCACTTTCCATAGTGCCTTTTGTTGAAATATGTATTAACACACCATCCTTCGCAACACATCTCTGAATACCTACACTTCTCACCACATTTGCCACAGTTTGGTAACACCATTAAAAACGGTTAAGTGTAGTTACTTGAAATTGTGAAGTAGTGACTTGAAAATAGTTAAGTGTAGTTGCTTGAAATGTGAATTAGTTACTTGAAAGTGGATAAATATAGTGACTTGAAATGAATGATTAAGTGTAATGACTTGAAAATGATTACGTATAGTTATTTGAAATGTGAAGTAGTTACTTGAAAATAGTTAAGTATAGTGACTTGAAATGTGAATTAATTATTTGAAAATGGTTGTGTAGTGACTTGCAATGTGAATTAGTTATTTGAAAATGGTTAAGTGTAGTGACTTGAAATGTCTATTAGTTATTTAAAAATGGTTAAGTGTAGTGACTTGAAATGTGTACTAGTGACTTGAAAATGGTTAAATGTAGTTACTTCAAAATGGTTAAGTATAGTGACTTGAAATGTCAATTAGCTATTTGAAAATGGTTTGAGTGTAGTGACTTGAAATGTGTACTAGTGAATAAGTGAATTGAAAATTATTAAGTGTAGTGACTTGAAAATGATTATGTGTAGTTACTTGAAATTGCGAACTTGTGATTGATCTATTTATATTTTTCATGATATTTTTTAGTTGTACGCAAATATAAATATAATAAGGACTGAAAGTTTATCTGATTGATTTTTATACTTTGCATTTTTATGTAGCCTAGTGCAAGGCTAGTGAACCCTTTAGCCATAGATGCAAGAATACCACGTGATGATACTGATCCTAATGACAGTCATTGATTTCGTTGCACATTGTCTTGAATATTCAATTATGATGATGTAATTGTGTAGTTGGAGCAATCTTAGAATATTTAAGGTTTTGTGTTTAAATTTGATTTTGGAATTTGAAGATACTAGTTAATGTTACAAATTTGGAGTTTGAAGATGCTAATGTTGAAAATTTAATTTTGAAGTTTAATGTTCAATGTATTTTTGAGATGCTTGTGAATTACAATGTTTAATTAGTCATGTTATGTTAATGATATATGAATTAAATAAATATTGGATTGTAGGTTATGCCTAAATGAACAATTAAATTTGAGCTAAAATTAGAATTTATAATTTGTTATTGAAAATTGATGGGTCTCACTAATTTTTTTTAAAATTGTGGAGGTTTTAAACCGCCGCAATTTTTAAATAAAAAATTATTATAAAAAAACCGCTGTAATTTTTAAATAAAAAATTATTATAAAAAGAATTAAATTTAGAGTAATGGAGGTCTCAACCGCCGCAAAATAACCCCCACAAATTAATCATGGAGGTCGAAAAAAACTGCCACAAATTGTTTGTGACGGCTCGAATTATGAGGGGTTTAGAATTTGTCAGAATCACAAATTGCGGGGGTTTAAAACCCCCACAAACTTTAAAATTAACCTTGATAATTTGACCCATTTTTTGTAGTCCTTATTACAACCTTCTTTATATATGAAATTGAGATTTTCACCAGAACTTCTATGTAAGATTTTTCTTGTAAAGAAAATTCATCAAAGCACTCGGTAGCCACAAAAAAATTGTTCGACTGTATTTGATTGACACATGGTTAATCTGTGACCTTGCCCGATACGATTGAATCCACAAACTGCTCCTCAGGTAACTATAAATTTCATAGCAACCTGTTGCCTCTTGCTCGCTCAAATTTGTATGATTGCAATACGAAATACGTGACTGCAATCTAAGCTACTCATTTTTTTAATAAGTAACAACAGGGAGTTGTAACTTAACCAAGTTTTACAATTATGTTTATTGCAACCAGAAAAAAAAATCGCAACTAAACAAAAACTTGCAGCTAAGTTTAACCTTTGTTGCTACACTTAATTATTTTTTTAACACTCAACTTCAGGTTATCTTGTTTCCCAACTTGTGTGTCCATAACGTTTAATCTCTATTCTTTTCTTAATCCCCAGGAATGGTGTAGGGTGCTCTTGGTCCCCATTAATGACTTGTTTCAATGACTGTGAAACTCCATACCCTTGCTTTGAGATCGTGGAAAGCAAACCAGATTTGCATGCCAAAGCCCTCACTTTGAAAGTTCATCCTTCGGTGATTAGCACCTTCCCACTTGTTAGAAAGCCGCTAGAAACTTCCCTTCATCTCACAGAATGGTCAACAACAAAAACTAAGGATGTCATGGACAACTTTTTAGGAAAATTATGACTGAAAAAAATTCTACTTTTGAAGTCTTCAAAACATCAAAATGTTGTTGTGAGCTCTCCTATCCGCAATGGGAGCCTTAGCAATTGGAGTGTTCCTCCCTTCGGATTTGGTGAGGTTCAATATATATCTGTCTACTGGGAGTGTATAGAAGACTTGTTTGCCCATTATAAGGAGACCTTGGAGAGAAACAAGACTTATGATGCCGTCTTTGATTCATTGTTCACGTATGACCATAACGAGAATGTTCTCTAGGCCTTCTGTGAGAATTGGCGTCCATCCACCAACACAGTTTCTTTTTTTATTGGAGAGTTGTCCATATCTCTATGGGACTTGAGAAACATCGGAGGCCTTCATGTTCATGGATCATTTTATGACGAAGTTATTCCCTCGGCTAAGGATTTGACATATGAGGATAACAAAGGGAATCCTTTTCTCCCTAGAAGTTGCTCACACTTATTTTTGGCATTTTACCAGCTTATAAAAGGTGTCATTGATGACGTCTCTTTTCTTGATTGGACTACTTTCTAGTTTTGAGGATAAAGAAAATATGTGGAGCCTTCACAAAAGATGTCAAAAAATGGGATGAAGCCAAGGATGAATCATGACCTGTTGGGGAATATTGACACTAATTTATTACCATGAACTGAAAAAGAGAATGGCCCTTTTGTTGAGTTATGTGTGGAAGAATTACTCATAGATAAAACTTATTTGGTGGCTTTATTTGCGTGTTGGCTCTGCAAATTTTTACTCCCCAACAAGAAGTCAGGTTATATTCGTGCTAACGTCTTCAAAGTCACAATCTTGATAGCTCATGGAAAAAAAAATTCTTTAGCGGTCCCAATTCTTGTAAGCAGTCGCGGCCTTAGGGAGATCTCAACTTCTTCAAACTTGGGGGGTCCTGCCATGCACTCTTTCCCATTCATTATGTTTATGGATGGATAGGTGAGTATTTTGAAACTTATTACCATGTAAACCATCTGCAACGGGGGGCGCAAATATGGCTAATTTTAGGAGAAAAGATGGAAAAATAATTTGACCTTGTTGATGCTTGCAAGTTATTCACAAGTCAATGTAAAGAAGCTTCCTCATTTGGCCTTGCTACAAGGAAAAGAGGTACAAATTGATGATAGCGATAAACTGTTCAATTCTTGGAGTGACTTCTTCATAGGCCTTCGTTTAAGTTTTGTCACTTTGAGGCATGATAATGATCTGATCGTGGAGCCTTATAGTTCTCTTCGATTTAGTCTCTAATTTGAATTTTATCAAGACGTTCCCGACATTCTAACAAAGCATCCTTTTGATGGTTCGTTGCTAGATTTGGTTCAACTTTGGGATTCTTGTGTTCGTCTTGGGAGTTTGTCAAAGCTTAACATACCAATGAGGTCATTGGACAATTGACCTTTTATGACTCGAGAGTACCCGGATTGGTGGCCATCCCATCGGGAGACTGTGTTAAGACAAAGTACCCTCATTATTTTAAGAGGTTCGAATAAAAATAATGCCCTCTCATCAACCAAAGATGACTAACTTCAGCTAGATGGTAAAGGCAAGTTTTCTCTCTCTTCAAAGTCCAAGGCAAGGATAAATTTAAAAATTTAAATGGCAAGGATACACATATGGATAAAATAGTAAAATGTCCCTCATCAGCCCCCAAGGCAAGGGCTATCTCCACTTGCTAAGTGATCAATGTTATCCACAAAAGAAAGAAATCTTTCAGCACGTCGGATAAAGGTATTGAAAAGTCACTAGAAATTGTGCCATTTTGCAGTGAGGTATCCAAATCATATGTTTTCACTCAATGAAGTTGTTATTGATAGTGTCACCTCTAGTTCAATTTAAAGTAACGCTAGCCAAGAACCACACTGGAAGCATTTGAAGAAAAAGCATAATGACTTAAGCGATCAATATTGTGAGTTTGGTGATTTGGATTCCATAAGTATTGACACTGCTATCTTTGAAGAGAGTGCCACTGGTTCAACAATTCTCTTGGGTGATTTTACACATCAGGTAATAATTACTTCTTTAATATCACAACTTGCCTCTTTATTTGAGATTAACTTCTGTTTTTTAGTTGGGTCTTGTGGACATTTTCAGTAACATATTTAGTGATGATGTATTTGGTGAGGATTGTGTCACAAGCCTAAATCCTTCAAGTGTGTTGAAGAGTCCCAATATTTCTATTGATAATGCCATGACTCAAGCTACAAATAAGGATCCTTCGACAAAGTTATCAAAAATGTTGAATCTTTTCAAAATGTTCGAACAACTTCTATGGTAGTTGAAACAAATGATAATAGACCTTCAAATGTCCCCAAGGATTTGATTCATCCATTACAATGGATTGTTCTAAATTTTTAACCACAAAAGGCTATTTCAGCTTTCAAATTGTCCTACATTTCTGGATTGTGGCATACCTTTTGTGAATGTATTACACAATTCTCTGTCGAATCTTCAGAAAACCTCAAAGAGTTAGAGAAAGGTGTTGCTCTAATTCTTAAAGGTCTTTGGGATGTCAACGTCGTCGACTTCTCTTCTTTGGAGGTTCTACTTGCAGACTTTTGTAAGAAGCATAGAGATTATGATGTTGTAAAATTGTCTAGTTCCCAAAAGATAACTAGAGATGCTCATCAAGAGTTTCTTTCTACTGTTCAACAACATCTTCATACTGTAAATAAAGATAAATTGAAGGTGTAAAAGCATTTGGGAGAGATTCAAAACTTCCTTGAGAGATCAGAAAAAGAGTTAGAAGCCTGGACGTCAAAGAAGAAGAAGACCATTTTGCTTATTGAAGAGCATTAAAAGAAATTATCAAAAAAACAAGAGAGTGTCACCAACATTGAAGGCGAGATTCATGCTCTTGAGAAAATCATCCCACTATCAAAAACAAAAACTAAAGAACTTGCTAAGCTAAAGAAAATCGCTGAGACAAGTTGCCTTCAGATTCTTGGCCATAAGCTTTTCCGTTAATTTTTGTTTTTGCATAAGAATGTTTTCTTTTCCCTTTTTAGTTTTACATTGGATCTTATCATGATGTATTGGCAGTCTTTCTTGGAGCAATGAAAGAGACATTTTTCTTTTAATGTCTATCGTTCTATGTAGTTTGTTTTTTTAAAATTTGACATGCCAACATGTTCTTTCATTTGCCTTCCCGACCCATATGCTTTAATATTAGTGACATGAGACAAATAATTCAAAACTATGAGTCAGTTGTGTCATTGGAATGAGAATTCTCAAAACCATAATACGCATAAAAGTAATGACCAAAAGATTTTGACTTGCGCAAATCTTTTATAAAAGACTTTGCTCGAATTCCGTGTCACCTAATTTTTCAACTTTGAGCGGCTATAGTAACAAAATTCATAATTCAAACTAGGAGTGTCTAAATCATAGAATTTTTATTCCGCTGGAAAGATAACTCATGTAAATATAATATATGTAAAAATAATGGCCAGAAGTTCTCTGGATTTGCTCAGGTACCCTCCCAAAACAAGTCATTAATTCTGTTTTGTCACTTTTTGTTTGTTTTGTGTAGCCTCATGAAAATCTCATATCTTGACTTAGGAACATCAAAATCAGGATCTGTTTTCTTGAGTTAGAAACTAGAATCATAAATCTACGTCTACTATGGGAATCACAATCAAATTACACCCAAATCATCCCAGATATTGCCCCAAAACTGCTCTTTTAATCTTGGTTTGCTAGTTTTATCAGTTTGCTCAATGTCACGATAAATTTTGTATTTTTAAGTAGGAGTATTGAAATCAGGTGACGTTTCTTGCATTGAAAACTAGAATCTTAGATCTACATATATAGTGGGAATCACAATCAAATTGCATCCAAATCGTCCCAGATATTACCCCATAACCAATCTCCTAATCTTGGTTTGCTAGTTTTATCAGCTTTGCATAGTGTCATGATAAATTTTTTATCTCGACGTAGGAGTATCGAAATCAGGTGATGCTTTTTTGTTGGAAATTATATTTGCAGATCTACAATATACATAAAAACTATATTCAACGCCTTTATGGATTTATACAAGTGCATCATCAAAGTCAGCTTAGTTCAGAATCTGATGGCCTATTTTACAACTTTGAGTGGCTATGATAAAAAATTCATCACTTGGCATAGGAGATTTCGAACCATGAGTCATATTTTTTCATTGCGGAGAAGTCTCTAAGATCTACCACATATGTAAAAATGATGGTGATCACCTATATGAATTTGTATAGATATATTATCAAAATTCGCTTTGCCTTGATGGTCTCTTCACCTTTGCATGTCCACGGTAAACTTATCGAAGGAACGTGTATCCTCATATGATATCTATGTCAATTCAAAGTGTTATTGTCGTGCTTAAATAATGACACACACTTTTACTCCTTTTTTAAGATTTTTTTTTTAACTCATATGACTGAATTTAGTTAAAAAATATTCTAAGCTGCCTACGTACGTCTAAAGGATCAAGTCATAATGTAGTTCAAGAATGATGAGTTAATTTATTTTTATTTTTTTAAATTTTTTATCCTTTTTTTATTTTGGATAGCCGTTCAAAGTTTAGACTCATGTGGGCCAGGAGTGATATGCATTTTAAGATTGTGCCTTAAAGAGCGTTAACAACCTTCATGGAAAATACTACTTCAGGAACTTGTCGTTGATGGGACCAACTCTTACACCATCTTGATAGATAATCTTATAAGTGCCACTTGAATAAGCTTCTTTCACTACATATGACACATCCCATTTTGATGTAAACTTGTCAACGATATGTTTGTTGAGGATTATGGGTCTTCGAACTGCTAAGACCAAGTTACCTACTTGAAATGATCATTGTCTCACTCTCTTGTTGAAGGCTCTAGCAAGTCAAGCTTGATAACTCTCACCAACCTTTTTGTGCTTCTAATCTCTTTTCGTCTAATGCCTCCAACTCTGCTAGAAGAAGTTGAGTGTTATGTTAAGTTGTAAGCCCTTCTTGAATCACTTTTCACAATGATGGAATTTGTCGTTCTAATGGAAGGACTACCTCTATGACATACACTAATGAATACGGAGTTACTTGCGCTGCAGTTCTGAAGGTTGTACGATATGCCCACAAAGCTTCACTGATCCTCTCATGCCAATCCCTTTTATTTTTTGCAACAACTTTCTTTAATAGGTTACTAAGGGTCTTGTTAAAAGCTTTGACAAGACCATTGGCAGCTGCATTGTACATTGAAGACTTGTGCTGCTTAAAATTGAACTTCTCACACAAAGTCTTCATGAGCTTATTATTGAAGGGAGTTCCATTATCCGTAACTATGCTTCTTGGTATGCCATACCTGAAATTATGTTTCACTTGATAAAATCAACAGCATTTTCCTTTTTCACTCTTTAAATAGCATAACTTCAACCCATTTTAAAAAATAGTTAGTAGAAACTAGGGGTGTACATAGGTCGGTTTGGTTCGGTTTTTATTACAAAAAATTAATCAATCATGTCGGTTTATTAAAACTATAAACCAAATCAAACCAACATAAAATTGATTTTTTCGGTTTAGGTTTTAGTCAGTTTTTTCATTTTTTTTATCTTTTTTATAATCTTTAGTTTTTACAATAATATTTGATCGAAGACTAGATCAAATATATTTTCATTCATGTGCTAATGAAAAACCATTATTATGAAAAAATGAGGAGCGAAAAACTCTCTTGTAACTAAAAAGTGAGATGAAGAGTGAAAAGTGTAGGTTTTAAGTTTATATTGGGTTTTCGATCATTTAATTAGCAATTAATGAACAAATATTAAAACTTAAAGGCAAACCTAAATATATATCTACATATACTTTCAAATTATTGAAAATTACTAAAACTAGTTGAAAAAGTATTTAAAAAGTAGATTATAATTAATATTTTATGTATAAAAAATTTAAAATATTATATATATATATATATATATATATTATGTCGGTTTGATTTGGGTTTGGTTTGACTTTTTTTTGTTAACACCAAACCAAACCAAGGATGGTCGATTTTTTTCTAATGGCAAACCAATCAAACCAGACCATAAGTCAATTTTTTTTCCGGTTTGGTTTGGTTCGTCGATTTGGTTTGGCTTTAAGGTTTGGTATGTACACCCTTAGTAGTAACTAAGATGTACATTTGCCCTTTTGATGACTTTGAAAGAGGTCCAACAACATCAAGTCCCCAGGAATCAAAAAGCTATGAGGGTACAATTGGATGAAGAGGCTCTGGAGACTGATGGATGTAATTAGCATAGAATTGACACACTTGGCACCTTTTTGTATGCTCTAGACAATCCACCACCTTTGTCGGCCAATAGTACCCCATCTTTTTTGATACGGAAATAAAGTTTAGGCTCTGATTGGTGTGCCCCACACATGCCAGAATGTTCTTCCTCCATTGTTTGTTGAGATTCTTCTTTGTCAAGACATCGCAAGAATAATCCCTCATAAGAATGATGAAAT
The DNA here is from genome assembly GCA_030864225.1 of Capsicum baccatum var. pendulum. Classification (NCBI taxonomy): domain Eukaryota; kingdom Viridiplantae; phylum Streptophyta; class Magnoliopsida; order Solanales; family Solanaceae; genus Capsicum; species Capsicum baccatum. The sequence continues at coordinate 120,162,090 of CM061553.1, forward strand.
AATATTCCCTCATGAAAGATAAATCGTGGTGCCCTTCTCTAGTCTACTCTTTTTTATGGACCCTCAGGTAGCCTTCCATGCTAGAGATACTTAATTAGTGACTTTTGCCAATCTTCTTCTTCTACCACTCGGACAGATGTATGATGGCTTTCATCTATTTAAAGATCAAGACAACCAAGAATAACCCATCGATGACACACTTGTACCTTTGTTGACTCATTTTCTTCGAGTGCCAACGTTGTGGCTAAGTTAGCCAGAGGACCTGCTATGTGATTTTATTCTCATGGGACATGGTTTAGGAACACCTGATCAAAACTTTCAATCAAAAGAATTGAATATTGGTGATATAGAAAAAGATATTCCTTCTTCACCTCGTAACTCCCTAAAAGTTGGTTTATGATCAACTGAGAATCACCATAGATATCCAATTGTGAAATCTTCATATCTGATGCTATTTCAAGACCAATAATTAAAGCTTGGTACTTTTCAGCCTTATTGGAACATGTTTCACCCAAAACAAGAATGGCAAGATTAATCTTTCAGGTGATATCAGCACAATGCCTGCTCCTGCACTATCTCGACATGCAGATCTATTAAAGAACACTGTCTAGGGCGGTAGTTCTTTAGTAAATATTACATCTTCATCAAGAAACTCATTTGAAACCTCCTATTCCACTGACAAAGGGTGATCGGCGAGCAAATTGGCAAGTGTTTGCCCCTTTATAGCCTTTTGAGGTATGTATACGATCTCATATTGGTTAAATAATATAGGCCATCTTGTTTGACACCCTGAAAGAACTGTCCGTGTTGTTACAAACTTCAAGGGATCAGCCCATGAAATTAGCTTAATGGTGTATGTTTCAAAATAATGCCTTAATTTTTTTATCGCATAAAGCAAAGCTAAGCACATCTTATTAATGGGCATATAATTTAACCCAACTCCTATCAAGGTTTGACTTAGATATTACAATGCTTGTTACTTCTTATCTTCATTCTCTTGAGTAAGAAGTGCTCCAAGTGATCGCTCTTGTGATGCAAGGTAGAGTATGAATGGCCTTTCAGGAGTTGGTGCCCCTAATACAGGTGGATTAAACAAGTATCTTTTGATGCTTTCAAAAATATTTTGACATAATTGGTCCTAGTGTAAAGGTATATCTTTTTCCATTAGATGGTTGAAGGGTTGACACCTCCCAGCCAAGTTAGAGATGAACCTTCAAATGAATACCAAATTTCTTTGTAGATTGTGGAGGTCTCTCAATTTTTTTGGCTCAGAAAATTTTTAAATGGCATCATTCTTTATGGGATCAACTTCAATTCCATGATGACGCACAATAAAGCCAAGAAACTTTCCTAAAGTAACCCTAAAGGCTCATTTGAGTCGGTTTATTTTCAAGTTGATTTTTCTTAACCTCTCAAAAATAATGCAAAGGTCTTTAAGATGGCCGTTCCTGAACTTTGTCTTTACCACCAAGTCATCGACGTAATATTTCACCCTCTTATATAACATGTCATCAAAAATATTTTGAATTGCATGTTGGTAGATTGCACTACATTCTTTAGACCAAAAGGCATAACCTTGTAATAATATATCCCTTCTGGAGTTCGGAATACAGTGCATTCTTCGTCCTTTAGAGACATTTTGATTTGATTATAATCGAAAGACCCATCCATAAATGTCGTAGCTTCATGTCTAGTTGTCAAGTCAACCATCAGCTCTATGATCAGTATCAGGAAATCATCTTTTGGACATTCCTTATTCAAGTCTCAAAAATCAACGCAGACACATATATGACCATTCTTCTTGAGAGGTACAATTTTTTAGATCCATGATGGATACTTTCTTCTTAGATAAATCTAGATTTGATAAGCTTATTGACCTCTGCTTCAATTTGTGTTACCAACTTGGGTCAAAACACTCATTGTGACCACTCTATCAGACGTGCCCCATTTTTTATCACCAAATAATGAATAGCTACCCTAGTAATAAGGCTGAGAATTTCTTGGTACGACAACATAAAGACATCTTTGTACTCAACTAATAACTTAAAGTAGTCCCTTTCTTCTTGTGGTGTCAGAAGCGCACTAATGAATATTGGGCATGGATCTTCCAGAGTGCCAAGATTAAGTTCTTTTTATTCATTTATGATTGATTGTATGCCATCCTCCAGTTGGGATGGAGCCTCTTGAACATCATCATCCACTTTATCAAAGTATGGACCTTTTTCTACTTTTATGTGATAGGATACTTGTACAAAGTTGGAATCTTCCAATTTGACTTCCTTCGAATGTCGTGATGGTTTCTTCGTGCTCCTTTTTTGTCTCTCCACAAAATTGGTTAGTGAACATAATAGTGTTTCTTTTCACTTTTAGCGAACTATTTATGGTGATTGACAACACAACCTTTCTCTTTATACATCATGGAAAGATACTATGAATGTCTTTGTTATCGATTCCTTCAAGAAAACCTTGTTTTTCATTCTCCAGCAAACCTTTTTGTGCTAATGACTCTCTTGTGAGTCCTAAACATTGAAAGACAAAATTTATTGAGGTGTTATCCTATTCTTATATTTGTTTAGAGGCTCTACTTTTGTCCTTGCAACCCAATCTTTCAAATACAGAGAGACATGGTGTCAATCTTTCTATGCGTTTAAACACAGAAGTTTGTTATGGTATTTTCTCATCCTCAGATTCCTTGTCTTTTTATACTGAGGCATAATATGATGAAGTTGTTTCCTTGTCTTTCTTAGTAGAAATTTGAAGAGGTTCCGACAATTTGAAACCCTGGCCAAACATGGGAGAAGCAACATAATGCCCTTACTTTCTCAAATTTATTTGTGCCTTTGTAAGACCATGTATCTTGTCAGCAGTAAAATTATATTTGAGATCACTTAATATTGTTAGCTTGGAGAAATCCTAACCTAATTTTTCAAGCAGCGTAAATGCTTTCTCATCAAACTGACCTTTTATCTTATAAGCTAAATTATTGCTTCCTACGAGCTTAGGCATGCTAGATAGGACCTGTATAAATAGGACAGTCATAATCTCCTTCAAATCTTGGAAAACCTTATGGCTTATTTCTCTCCCTTGAGAGTGGCTTTGTTGAGTACATACTTCTAGAAAGGTTTGCTTGTCCTTTTGATGCTCAGGAGAGATGTAGCAAGAAATTAGATGTTCTTCATCCATCTTCGTCTACATGTCTCCTTCATATGATGAAAGCTTAGTGGAAAAATTTTTAATTCTCTTTTTAGGTATCTTGACAGCAGCCCATGAAACCTCTACTTCTTTTACAACAACATTAGTTGGGTTGGCTAGTGTTGGTTTCTCCATACCCAACTCACAAGAATACAAGTAGAATTTTTCATCTACAAAGTACGACTGTCTTAGTGAAAGGATTGATATCCTCATTAATTTTGACTACTTCACCATCATTTACATACTTTATGAATTGATGCAAAGTAGATGACACCACTCTATTTACATGCATCCAGGGGTGTCCGAGAAGAAAGTTGTATGATGTTTTGGCATCTATAACATGAATCAAAATGTATGATTTTATTTCTCCAATGGATAATCCTAGACGAATATTTCCCATTGATCATTATCCTCCTTGATTAAAACCTTGAATCGTTATGTTGCTTTTGGACAATTCATCAATGGAGATTCCAAGCCTTTTGAGCACTGTCTTTGGCATGATATTAACTGCTGAACCATCATCAATAAAAATGCAATTGAGATGTTGTTCTTGAATAGACCCCACCACAAACAAAGGTCTGTTATGTAGTTTAGACCCTAATAATAAATTGTCATCCATGACGGAAATTATAGCACAACATGATGAAACTTCTCTATTATCATGAAATTTTTGTGAATTATTGGACGATGCCCTCGTTTGCTTTCCTTTACTTCCTTGTGCTGGAAATTACATATGTGGCATTAATTTGACTATCTTCTAGAAATTATTTTGGAAAGAACTTATACAATGTAATAGGCCTTTGATCATTTTGTGATAATGCACCATCAATCTTCTTGCTAGTATCACACTTAACACTTTTTGGTGTTCGTAGGTGCTCCACATTACTCTTTATTACTCTTGTATTAGGAATTCATATTATTATAACAACTTGATGTCTCTTTTTCTTACAAGAAACCAAGGTCCAACCATCATCATCATTGCCTTTAACTTTGTTGTCTGTTCGCAATGAGCCTTTAAGAGTTTTCCTTGGAAAATCCACTTCAACTGGCGTGCATCTACCAAACTGGAACAATATTGAGCTTGGCAAGGTTTGCAATATTGTAAACTCCTTCCCGGGAATGATAATAGAGTGATTTTCCTTTGCCACTTCATCTATGTCGATGATGATTTTTCCTTCACTTACCAGTGTCATGATTTTCTTCTTTAAGATAAATCACTTTTCCGTTGGTGGCCAATGATGCGATTATAATACCTCGTACTTCTATCTAGCTTGAAATCATACCAAGAATATTAAAAACTTATGTTGAAATATGAATCCATTATTATATATATGGAATTTATAAAATTTTCACTTTTTATCATGGGAAATTGAATTATCTTTCCAACGATACCAATTTTTTTCAAATCCAATATTGGATTAGAAAGTTACGGACGTTTTACTTAGAGTTGTCAGAATCGCCTAGGTGCGACGGCCAGGTTGATGGACCGTTAATCTAGTGATAGACCGTCGCCTAGGCCATCTTAGCCAAGACAGTGAGTCAACCTTCTGGATAAGGTACGAAAGACAGGTTAACAGACCATCGAACTTACGACGGGCCATCGCCCAAGCCATCGCTATAAGATAGTGAGTCCTTTTTTGGTCCACCTACGACGGTTGAAACAACGGACAGTCGACCCAGCAATGGACCATTGTACGAGCTATCGTAGGTCTCTTTCAAAAAATTTTAAGTATTTGAGTCTTTTTCCACCCGTTTTAACCCCTAATTATATCAGACCAAGGCTCATAAGTTCATTATTCATTCATAACATCAAATTAGGGTTTTCTCTCAAGGTTAATCCCCAAGAAGAAGATCCAAATCCTTCTTTAAGAAATTAAGAAATTCAAGTTCTTCCAGTCCAAGAACTTCAAGAAACTCACAATCAAGGTATGTCATGTATTGATTCATAGGTCTTTTTCACCCATAAAGCTCAAGAATCTCTTTTCAAAATCCAAGATTTGTGTATTTATGAAGGTTCATGATTTAAATTGAACTAAAATTCATGTTCATGATGTTGTGGGGTTTTGATTTATGTTTTAAATTACATATTCCAATGATTGATCCTAGTATATAAAGATTTGCATAATAACCATGATAAACCCCCTTCAATTTAAAGTTGATTGATGTATTCATGATTATTAGTGTGTTGATGATTGTATAACTAAAGCATGCTCCCCATGTGATTGATTAAATGCCTTTATGAAAGGAAAGTGTCATACTAGTATAACAATATGAATTCCTATTCATGTACAAGTTTATGCATGTCAAGTGTTTGATGGAATATATTAATTAATAAATTATGGATTGTTGATGTTGGTCATGTATTCAAGAAAGTCATGATTTGCCAGTTTCTTTCCATCGAGTCCTGGGGTTACTAGTACCCAACAATTTAGCTGTGTGCCTAGAGCCAGTGTCAATTTTCAAGATACTCTCAGTCAAGTCATGCTCAATAGAATTCAGTCAGACTAATGACTCAAGAAAATCTTAGAAATCTCAATAATAGAGTAATCTCAGTACTATTCCTTCAGTCAACAGAACTCAGTTAATTCAGTCCAGTTTAGTTCAGTAATCCATGTTCAGTGTCATTTAGATGGGAGTAGAAATTAGCACCGAGTTAACCCAAGGATGGGAACACACACTGTCAGATGAGGGTGTGATTCTTAGGAGCAGTCCTTGCATTCCAGAACTATGTAGCCCGCGTAAGTTGAGACATTAACACTGTCATCTGAGAGTTGATAAGGTGGATAAGCACTGTCAGATTAGGGCCTCACCGTTCTCTTTTGGGGACACTATCAGATGAGGGTCACCCACAGCTTGTCCTTACCAGTGGCACGGTATTGACACCCTTCCAATTGGGGTTCCAGATTGGACTATAATTCGGCTATATTATATTATTTGGGACATATCTGTTAGATGAATACATCCCATAGTTTTAGTTACAAATCAGGACTGTCAGATACAGTCTTTCAATCCCAGTAATAGAACTCAGATAGTTCTATAAAATCTAGGACTATCAAATACAATCAACTCAAAACAAAATAGAACTCAACTAGTTCCATCATAAACTAGACTTTCAAATACGGTCACTCAATATCAGTTATTTCAGTTATACAGTTATTAGTATCTCATGTTATCAGTACTTAGACTCAAAAATCATGTTATCATGAACTCAGTTACAGTTATTATGTATTCATGCATGTATTCTCACATTCATGTTATCCAGTCAGTTAGTATAGTTCATGCATATGAACCCTTTGCATTTAGACTACCTCACATGCATACTAGTACATTAAATCGTACTGATGTATTTGTGCTATGGTATTTTATACCATAGGTTCAGAGACACGAGCTCCAAAGCATCAGTAGCATTTCTGTCTTAGAAGTCAGAGTTAGCAGTGAGTCCTCATCCTTTGAGGATATGACCATTACCTTATTATTTCATTAATTAATTTATTAGTTGGAGTTAGTTGGGGACATGTCCCATCAACTTCTTATTCAGGCAGTTCAATCAGTTAGAGGCTTTTCAGACTACATGTTCAGATAGTTATTTCTGTTATTTTAGTGTCAATATACCATATCTTCAGATGTTATATTTTTATCAGTTTTGAACCTTATGGCCTTTCAGCCGTTATTACTACATTTATATAGTATATCATGCAGTATACAGGTATAGATATCAGTCATGGGTTAGCTTGTGGTCCTTCGAGGTCATGAGCACCGTGTAGCATTTTGGGTACCAAATTTGGGGCGTTACAAACTTGGTATCAGAGCCTAAAGTTCAGTAGAGTCCTAGCAAGTCTGAAAGCCACATCTGGTAGAGTCTTGTACATGGGTGTGTTACACACCACATTTATGTGCAGAAGGCTATAAGATGTTTTAGGAATAGTTTCCTTTCTTTCAGTATTCATGTCATGCCAGTGAGCATAATCCCAAGTCAATCTTCAGTCTAATCCATTTCTCTCTTTCTTCTACAGAAATTACCTCCTAATAAAAGAAATGGGAATCAACCAACCCCTCAGTCCAAAGATCCTTTGGGCGAACGTGTTTCTTATGCAGAGTTCAGAGCTGTATTAACTACTCTAGCTCAGTCAGTTGCTACTCAGAATGAATGACCAACTATCATTCCAGCCAATCTAGTGGCTAATTCAGCGGCAACTAGGATTCAGTACTTTACCTAAATGAATCCTCCATCCTTTTTTGGGTCTAAGATAGATGAGGACCCTCAGGAATTCATCATCAGGTTCAGAAGGTTACTGATATATTGGGGTCTCAGTTGTTGAGAGTCTGAGCTAGCTGCATACTAGTTACAAGATGTTACTCACACTTGGTTCAAGCAGTAGAAGTCAAAAAGGTAAGTTGATGCAGGGCCCATAGAGTGGAAGGCGTTTGTTACCATATTCTTAGATAGATTCTTTCCCTAAGAGATGAGAGAGGCTGAGGTATTAGAATTTATCAACCTCAGGTAGGGAAATATGATGGTGAAAGAGTATTATCTTAAGTTTACTCAATTAGCCAGCTATGCTCCTCATGTGGTTGAAGACAACAGGGCCAAGATGAGTAAGTTTTCTTTTAGGGTGAATGATAGTGTGGTCAATGAGTATAGGTATGTGATGTTGAATAGTGACATGACTTTAGCTAGACTTATGACTCATGCTCAAAAAATAGAGGAGCAAAAGATTAAAATAAGGGAGAAGAAGAATAAGAGAGCAAGGACAGGTAGTTTCAACTTTACTTAGCCCAAATCAGATGCAGAAAACCGTTCTCAATTTCATCCTAAGTCATAAGTTCCAACTCCTTCTTCAGCCAGTGCTCTAGCTCCTAAGTTCAGGTATGGTAATAGAGATAGGGAGCCAGGCTCTACGTCTTAGGGCAGTGTTAGCAATACATGAACTAATCCCCTTTGTTAGACTTGTGGTAAGAACCACAAGGGAGCTTGCAGAGCTGGTAGCGATGTATGTTTTAGATGTGGCAAGCTAGGCCACAGAGTTAAAGATTGTCCCCAATCAGGTTATCAGGGTCAGTAGAACCGTTCCTCAGCTCAGTTTGGTCACCCAAATCAGCAACGTTCCACTTCCAGTGCTACTAGTGGGGAATGCCCAAACAGACTTTATGCTCTCCAGTCCCGACAAGACCAGGAAAATTCTCCTGATATGATTACTGGGACGTTACAGATCTTTCATGTGCATGTTTACACTTTTCTAGATCCAGGAGCTTCAATATCTTTTGTTACTCCCTATATAGCAGTTGATTTCAGAGTTAGTCCTGAAATTCTAGTAGAGCCCTTTTTAGCTCTACCCCACTGGGTAAAACTATCATAGCCTTATGGGTATATAGGAACTGTCCGAATATGATATTTCATAAAGTCACCTCAGCAGATTTAGTTGAATTAGAGATGACTAGTTTTAATGTCACTCTCAAGATGGATTAGCTTCATTCCTGCTATACCACAGTCAACTATAGAAATAGTATAGTCCAGTTTCAGTTTCTGAATAAACCTGTCCTAGAGTAGAATGGTAGTACTTCAGCGTTTAAAGGTTAGGTTATATACTACCTGCGGGCATGAAAAATGATATCTAAAGGATGTGTCTATCATCTTGTTTGAGTTAAGAACACTAGTTTTGACACTCCCAGTCTCGAATCAATCTTAGTCGTAAATGAATATCCAGATGTCTTTCCCAAAGATCTTCCAGGAATTCTTTCGAAAAGGGAAATAGACTTCGGCATTGATCTCCTTCCAGATATTCAGCCTATGTCTATTCCTCCATGTAGAATAGCACCAGTAGAACTTAGAGAATTGAAAGATCAATTGAAGGATTTCTTAGATAAGGGATTCATCAGACCCAACATATCTTCGTGGGGCGCACCAGCCTTATTCGAGTGCAAGAAAGATGGTTCTTTCAGAATATGCATTGATTACCATCAAATCAATAAAGTCATGGTCAAGAACAAGTATCCTCTTCCCAGAATCAATGACTTATTCAACCAACTTCAGGGTGCCATCTATTTTTCTAAGATAGACCTCAGATCAGGCTATCATCAGCTCAGAGTCAGTGAATGTGACATTCCTAAAATAGCCTTTCGTACTCGGTATGGTCACTTTGAGTTTCTGGTTATGTCCTTTGATTTTACTAATGCCCCTACATCTTTCATGTACTTGATGAACCATGTGTTCAAGAAGTAATTAGACATGATCATTAAAGTTTTCATAGATAATACTATGGTCTATTTCCGCAGTGAGCATAAACACGCAAACCATCTCAGAATCGTACTTCAGACTCTCAGAAATCATCAGCTGTTCACCAAATTTAGTAAGTGTGAGTTTTTAATAAGGTCAGTAAATTTCTTTGGTCATATCATTTTCGATAATGGCATTAGGGTTGATCCTCAAAATACCGAAGCATTAAGGAACTGGCCTCACCTTGTCTCTCCATCAGATACCAGGAGTTTCTTGGGTTTGGCTGGCTATTACAGATGGTTTGTTGAGGGATTTTCTTCTATTGCATCCTCTATGTCCAGATTGACTTAGAAGAAGGTCAAGTTCGATTAGTTAGATCTTTGCGAGAAGAGTTTTCAGGAGTTGAAGACTCAACTCATCTCAGCTCTAGCCTTAGCTCTTCCAGATGGTTTTATGGTGTATTATGATACATCTAGAGTAGGTTTGGGTTGTGTCCTCATGAAGTAAGGTCATAGCCTATGCCTCTAAATATCTTAAACCCCATAAGAAGAATTATTCGACTCATGAACTTGAGTTAGCAGCTGTAGTATTTGCATTAAAGATTTGAAGGCATTATCTATACAGTGTTCATGTAGATGTGTTCACAGATCATAAGAGCCTTTAGTATTTCTTTTCTCAGATAGAACTCAATCTTCATTAGAGAAGGTGGTTAGAGCTCTTGAAAGATTATGACATGAGTATCCTTTATTATCCGGCAAAGGCCAATGTAGTGGCGACACTCTCAGTATACTGTCTATGGGTAGTGTGGTTCATATTGAGGACAGTAAGAAGAAGTTAGCTCTAGAAATTCATCAGCTTGCCAGACTTAGAGTTCTCTTAGTCAATATAGAAGAGGGTGACATATGGGTTCAGAGTAGTTCAGAATCACTTCTAGTATCCGAGGTGAAAGAAAAGAAGGATAAAGATCCCAGCCTTGTCAAGTTAAGAGAGTCAGTCAAGGATCAGAAAGTAGAGGTTTTCTCATAAGGGAGAGATGGTGTATTACATTGTCAGGGTCCTCTGTGTGTTCTAGGTATAGATGACTTAAGGCAGAGAATTCATATAGAAGTGCATGGTGCGTGCTACTCGATTCATCCAGGGGACACTAAGATATACCTCGATTTATGGGAGACCTATTAGTGGAGTGGGATGAAGAGAGATACTACAGAGTTCGTGGCTGAATGCTCTATATGTTAGCAGGTTAAAATAGAGCATCAGAAGCCTAGTGGGTCCATGCAGGAGTTCAGTATTCCTACTTGGAAGTGAGAAAAAGTGAACATGGATTTTGTGATTGGTTTGCCTCGTACTCGTTACCAATATAATTCAGTTTCGGTCATTATAGACAGAATGATCAAATCATCCCATTTTCTTCTAGTCCTTACCTCTTATTCAGCCGAGGATTACGCCAAAATCAACATCAGAGAGTTGGTTAGATTGTACAGTGTTCCATTATCTATTATCTCAGACAGGGGTACCCAGTTCACCTCTCATTTCTGGAAAGCATTCCAAAAGGGTCTTGGTATCCAAGTTTATCTCAGTACAGACAGATGGTCAAGAAGAAAGGACCATTAAAACTTTAAAAAATATGCTAAGGGCATGTGTAATAGATTTCAAGGGTAGTTGGGATGACCACTTTCCTTTGATTGAGTTTGTATACAACAACAACTATCATTCTAGTATTCGGATGGCTCTATTTGAAGCTCTCTATAGTAGAAGATGCAGATCTCCAGTTGGTTGGTTTGAAGTTAGTGAGGCCTCGTTTATAGGGCCTGACTTAGAATTCAATGCCTTAGAAAAAGTCCTGTTGATCAGAGAAAGACTTCGGGCTTCTCAGAGCCGACAGACGTCTTATGCAGATGTGCGCAAAAAGGATCTCAAGTTGGAGATTGGTGATTATGTCTATCTAAGGATCTCTCCCATGAAGAGAGTGAAGAGATTTGGCAATAAGGGAAAGTTCAGTTCCCGTTATGTCGATCCCTTCAAAATTCTCAGTTGTTTCAGCAAGGTATCTTATGAGCTCGAATTGCCTTTAGATCTAGCCTCAGTTAATCCAGTCTTCCATGTGTCTTTGCTCAAGAAGTGCATAGGTGACCCAGTAGCTATAGTCCCTATTCAAAGCATAGATGTTCAAAACAACCTCTTTTATGAAGAGATTCCAATCGAAATCCTAGACTATCAGACTCGTAGACTGAAGAATAAAAAAGTCCCTCTAGTCAAAGTTCTTTGGCGAAATCAGTTCGTTGAGGGAGCTACTTGGGAAACAGATGCAGACATGCATACCAAGTATCCTCACCTCTTCTCTGCCAAATCAGATCGATCTCAAGGTAATAGTTCTCCTTAAGCTTTTCAGTTTCATGTTTAGGTTTCAGTTACAAGCTTGGTAATTTCATGTTTAGAATTCTATCTCAAACTTGGTATTATATACCATTGCATATTAATTCATGCATTCATATGTCAGTTCAGTTATGTAATCATAAATCAGATATGCATTCTCATTTTGAGAACCTTAGTTCATCAGAACACTCAGTCATACATTCATGATTCATTTATACATGAATCAGATATGCATGATAAGTATGATATATTCAGTTATCAGTCATGTCAGTTATGGGATCGTGTTTCAATTGTTCATGTTCATTATGTACGTCAGTATATATTATCCCCACTCACTTAGTCTTATTCGAGGATGAATGTTCTTAAGGGGGAGATATTATAATACCCCGTACTTCTACCTATCTTGAAATCATTCCAAGAATGTTAGAAACTTACGTTGAAATATGAATCTATTTTTGTACATGTGGAATTTTTAAGATTTTTACTTTTTATCATGTGGAAAATTGAATTATTTTCAATGATACCAATTTCTTCCAAATCCGGTATCGTAGTAAAAAGTTATGGACATTTTACTCAAAGCTATCAGAATCGCCCTGGTGCAATGGCCAGGTTGACGGACCGTCTCCTAGACCGTCGCAGCCAAGGCAGTGAGTCAACCTTCTGGATAAGATGCGATGGACAAGTTGATGGACCATCAAACTTGCGACGGACCATCGTCCAAGCCGTCTCTATAAGGCAGTGAGTCTTTTTTTTGGTCCACCTACTACGGTCGAAACAACGGACCATCAAGCCAGCGACGGACCATCACACGAGCCGTTGCAGGTCCCGTTTAGTGAATTTTTAGTCAATTTTAAAGGGTATTTGGGTCGTTTTCCACCCTTTTTAACCCCTAATTATATCATACCAAGGCTCATAAGTTTATTATTTATTCACAACATCAAATTAAGGTTTCTCTCAAAGGTAATCCCCAAGAACAAGATCCAAATCCTTCTTCAAGAAACTATGAAATTCAAGTTCTTCAAGTCCAAGAATTTCATGAAACTCACAATCAAAGTATGTCATGTGTTGATTCATGGGTCTCTTTCACCCATGAAGCTCAAGAATCTTTTTTGAAAATTCAAGATTTGTGTATTTATGAAGGTTCATGATTTAAATTGAATTGAAATTCATGTTCATGATGTTTTGGGGTTTTGATTCATGTTTTAAATTACATATTCCAATGATTGACCCTAGTATATGAAGATTTTCATAATAACCACGATAAACCCCTTCAATTTAAAAGTTGATTGATGTATTCATGATTATTAGATGTGTTGATGATTGTATAACCAAAGCATGCTCCCCATGTGTTTAATTAAATGCCTATGTGAAAGGAAAGTGCCATACTAGTATACCAATATGAATTTCCATTCATGTACAAGTTTATACATGTCAAGTGTTTGATGAAATGTCTTAATAAGTGAATTATGGATTGTTGATATTGGTCATATATTCAATAAAGTCATACTTTGTCAGTTTCTTTCACTAGAGTCGTGGGGGTACTTGTACCCGACAATGTTGTTGTGTGCCTAGAGCCAGTGTCAGTTTTCAAGGTACTCTCAGTCAAGCCATGCTCAATAGAATTCAGTGAGACTAATGACTCAGAAAAATCTTAGAAATCCCAGTAATACAGTAATCTCAGTACTATTTCGCCAGTCAACGTAACTCAGTTAATTCAATCTATTTCAGTAATCCATGTTCAGTGTCTATTCAGATGGGAGTAGGAATTATCATCGAGTGAACTCAAGGATGGGAACACACATTGTTAGATGATGGTGTGGTTCTTATGAGCAGTCCTTATGTTCCAAAACTATGTAGCCAGCATAGGTTAAGACATCAACATTGTCTACTAAGGGTTGATAAGATGGATAGGCACTGTTAGATGAAGGGGCCAGCATTATTTTTGGGGACACTATTATATGAGGGTCACCCACAACTTGTCCTTACCATTGGAGTAGTATTGACACCCTTCTAATTAAGGTTACAGATTAGACCCTAATTTAGCTATATTACGTTATTTGAGGCATGTCGATTAGATGACTACATCCCACAGTTTTAGTTACAGATCAGGACTATCAGATACAGTCATTCAATCTCAATAATAGAACTCAGATAGTTCTACAGAATCTAGGACTGTCAAATACAGTCAACTCAGAATAGAACAGAACTCAGCTAGTTCTATCAGAAACTAGACTATCAGATACAATCGCTCAATATCAGTTATTTCAGTTATACAGTTATCAGTATCTTAAGTTATCAGTACTTAGACTAAAAAATCATGCTATCAAGGACTCAGTTACAGTTATTATGTATTCATGCATGTATTCTCACATTCATGTTATCCAGTCAGTTAGTATAGTTGATGCACGTGAACCTTTTGCATTCAGCCTACCTTACATGCATACCAGTACATTCAATTGTACTGACACATTTGTGCTATGGTGTTTTATACCATAGGTTCAGATACACGAGCTCCAGAGCATCAGTAGCATTCCAGTCTCAACAGCCAGAGTCAGCAGTGAGTCCTCATCCTTCGAGGATATGACCATTACCTTATTATCTCATTAATTAATTTATTAGTTGGATTTAGTTGGAGACATGTCCCATAAACTCCTTATTCAGATAGTTCAGTCAGTTAGAGGCTTTTCAGACTAGCATGTTCAGACAGTTATTTCAGTACTTTTTGTATTAATATACATATCTTCAGATATTATGTTTTTATTAGTTTTGAACCTTATGGCCTTTCAGCCTTTATTTCCATATTTATACAGTATATCATGTAGTATACAAGTATAGATATCAGTCATGGATTAGCTTGTGGTCCTTCGGGGTCATAAGCATCGTGTAGCATTGTGGATACCAAATTTGGGGTGTTACAGTGATGATACTTACAATACTTGGGATCATTGACCTTATTGATTTCCTTAGGACTTTTTTATTTAGGCAGATCAATGATTTTATTAACTAGCAATTCATCCAGTATCATAGGTACATCTAAATCCAGAAATAGATAAACCTTAGTTTCTAATTCTTTCAAGGTTGGACAATGTTTATCCTCTCTTGGATATTTCCTCGGGCCTTCATCTTCCTTCACCTTTTGCTTCATTATGACCTTCACAAAAGTTGCTTTCACTACCATAGACTCTTGAGTCTTTGAGGTCATACCTTTCTTGAACTCTTTTTTTCTTTCATCGAATTAATAAAAGAGGATGCCTTTCATGACTTGTGATGCTTAACTCCATGTCGTATGCTCGTGTAGTAAAATCTTCAAATGTTTGCGATTTGATTCCTTGTAGCATGTATATGAGGCCCCAATTTATTCCGTGAATGCACATTTCTACCACAGATATTTTAGAAAGGTATTCTTTGCAGTCCAAACTCAATGATCTCTATCGATTGATGTAATATGTTATAGGCTCATCCTTTCTTTGCTTAGTACCCGTTAACTCTATCATGCTCATAATTTGTCGGGTGCTATAAAATCGATTGAGAAATTCCTTCTCGGTCAGTAGATATTTCTCCTACTGACCCCTAAAATCCATCACATAAGCGCGAAACATATCCTCTAAAACCTAAATATAGCCTGCTCTGACCACCCGTCAGTCTAGGGGTAAAATATTATACTAAGATCAACCCAAGTACTCAACTCGTCCTGAAAGGTCTTCCAAAAGTGAGATGTGAACACTAAATCCTGATCTGGGATAATAGACACTGGCACAACATAAAGATGTATAATCTCATGAATATAGATACGACCAACCTCTTAACCTTGAAAAAGACCTGAATCAAAATAAAGATGGCAAATTTGGTCAACCAATTCATGATGACCCAAATACTATCAGAACCATGTGAAATATGGGGCAATCTAGTCCCAAGTCTATAAAGATCTATTCCCATTTTCACTCGAGAATGGGTAACCTCTGAAGAAAATTACCAGGCCATAAATATTAGGCCTTCACCTACTAGTAACAAAAAAATGAGCTACAAAGTCTGCTAAAACCTTCCTTATACCACTCCACCAGTAATGTTGCCTCAAGTCATGATACATCTTAGTCGTGCTTGGTTGGATGGAATACCTAGAACAATGAGGCTCCTTCAAAATCAATCTATTCCAATCACCCACTTTTGGTACACAAACTCGACCTTCAATCCTCAAAATATAATCTAAATCAAGTGAATATTCCTTAGACTTACCACTCATCATCTTATCCTGAATCAATCTTAATCCATCATCATCAAACTGATAAGCCTAAATCTACTCCAACAAAGAATACCTAGACTCTATGAAGGCCAAAACACACCTAGGTGTCAAAATATCAAGCCTAACCATCTGGTTAGCTAAAGACTGGACCTCTAAGGATAAAGGCCTCTCCTGGGTCAAAATATATTCCAAGCTACCCCTACTAGTTGACTTTGGATCAAGGCATCCACAACTATATTAGACTTTCTTGGATGATAAAGAATAGTCAAGTCATATCCTTAAGTAACTCAAGACAACAACACTGCCTCATCTTAAGATCTCATTGGGTGAAAAAGTATTGAAGGATATGATGATCCGAGAAAATCTTACAACGGACTCCATACAAGTAGTTTCTCAACAACTTCAAAGAAAAAACAATCATGCATAACCCTAAATCATGGGTAGGGTAATTCTTCTCATGGGGTTCAACTGACAAGAAGCATATGCAATAACCTTATCCTCCTACATCAACATAGAACCTAAAACAATACCTGAAGCATTATAAAAGACGATAAAACCTATGCCCTCTTTGGAAAAGTCAGGATAAGAGCTAGTGTACCAAGCTATTGGGGTTTTAAAAGCTCACCTCACAAGAATCAGACCATTGAAAGGAAAGTTTATTCTGAGTCAACTTGGTCAATGAAGCTGCAATAGAAGAAAAAACTATAATAAAACATCAATAGTTACCTGCCAAGCCAACAAAACTCTAAATCTCAATAGGCAAAGTAGGCCTGGCCCAATCATAAACTACTATAATCTTTGCTGAATTAAATATAATATCCTCTTCGGTCACCACATAATCTAAGAAAGAGATGGACTCTAACCAAAACTCACACTTACAGAACTTAGAATGTAATTTCTCCCACTATAGAGACTTGTGCATAATTACTGTTATTGAAGGGGATAAGTGTATGGTGGCTAATGTGCAAAAGATATTTTCGAACAACCTTATTAAGCAGCCTAATCCAAAACCACTATTTCCCAACATGATGAAGGATGATGTGGAGAGAGATGTTGACCTTGGGAGTGAAAACTCAAGAGGTCAGAAATAAAAAAGAAAATGGCTCCCAAAGAATAATAAAAATATGAAGGAACTTGGTTAAGTTGAGTTGGTTCGTTCCGCGACACTAAATCAGGCTCTGCTTGGGAGGTAACCCAAGTTAAGTAGGTATATTTTATTTTTTATTTTTTTATTTTTAAGTCACATATTTTTTGTTTTTAATTAAATCATAGGTTGATGAGAAGTCTGAGTACCAAAAACTTGAGCTAAGTTGTATGGCAAAGACTGAGTGTGGGTCCCACAAATCTTCTTTATATGTAATTATGATACTATCTAGGCCTAGAGGTCTCAGGGAGAATTTATTTCTCTTGTTTTTAAGTTCACTTCGGGAACAAAGTAGATTTTTAAGTGTGGGGTGGGAAAATTTCCAATTTTGGGCTCAATGTAAAAATTTTTGTATAAGATTTTCTTGTTGGTGATATTTTGATTGCATGGTGAAAGTGTTTTAGTTGTGTAAGCACGTTGTTTGATGCGAATTACTACTTCGAGAATCTTAGGCTCATGATTGTGACTCTTATTCTTGTGGCTTAAAATTTGAATTCATGTTATTCTTTGGTTAAGAGTCTAAGATGACTCTATGTGAGTTGAGCATGTTCCATGTGTGTGTGAGGATATTTGTATATTCCTTGTTGTACTTTTCCGGTGTGTGTATAAAGTGAAATAAAGAGTGTGAGTTTAGGAGATGATATAGGCATTTCTTTGATAGCCTTGTTTTTTACCTTCTATTTGACCTACCCTTTGTGCATAATCCTAGTAAGACCTGTTAAGCCTTTAGTTTTTTATTTAGAATCCTTATATGTACCTAATCCATTCATCAATTGACCTTAATTTGATCCAAAATCTCCTAGGCTCTTTAATGAAAAATTAAGTTAGAAAGAAGTCTGAGAAATAAGAGAAAATAGTGAATTTAATACCCCAAGGTAATAGTTATTAGTGTTGATAATTGATGTGTGGTGGATGGGTGTGATAGACATTGTGCTAAAAATATTACCATGGTTGTAAAAAAGATGAAGAAAAAAATTGCTTCATGTGGTAATAAATAATACTTCCACCATGTGTTTATGAAAATGCTTAAAAGAGATGGGGCAAAACAAAATAATGGGATAGACAAAAGTGATGTAATTTAGTTGTTGGAGATTGGTTTTAAATGTATAATGTAGTGTATTAAAGCACTTAAAGAGGTCAGTCACTATTCCTAAATAGTTCCTACCCGTCCCTTAGCCTACATTACAACCCGAAAAAGACCTAATTGATCCTAAATTTAACATTCTGATATTAGTGGAGTATGACACTAAGGGCAAGCCTATGGTTCATTATGTATAACTTGTGAATTCTTTGTGAGAGTGAGCATAGATTAATCCGGTAATAGGGGTGAAGGAGCCACCACATCACGATGAAAAGTAAATCTGCAATTGTCAAATTCCAAAATCTTAGCGTGATTACACCGCTTCACGGTCTTATGGCGATTGGCATGTCACCATGAAGTGATGACTATTAAAAATAAAAAGTTCCCATCTAAAGGATAATAACGTGGAAACCCAATACAAGTCAGTTTATGACTTGTCTACTATAAATAAAACATGTTAAATCATGCTTTAGACATCTTCAAACCCCTAGATCAACTTGGAAATCATTGGAGGCTACCACAACTTCTTTTTAGGTTTTTTTATTTGTTAATTTAGCTTTTTAGTTGGTTTAGTTCTTCATACAATTATTCGGACGTTGATTACGGCTATGAGTGGCTAAAAACTCCCTTTCTGGGGTTAAAGCCAAGAATATGAGTACGATTGTTTTGAATTGATTTCATTTAATTTGCTTATCATTATTGGTTGTTTGTTTATTCTTAATTTAACTGTTTGATAGATTGATCACCCAAAAAATACATCTATTTTCACCCTTGTGATCTCAGGAGAGGCAATAGGGAGATAGAACATGGGAATAAATAAAGTATGATTCTTATTTTTTTTATAAAATAAGGGATTTGAATTAGTGTCTAGGACAGGGATGTACCAAGATGCATTACTTGATTCAAACGTAGGATAATAGTTTAAAAACTTCATTGGATTGTTACATCCCCGCTCGATGATATAGTTGTAATGTCCATATTAGGTACACAATTAGTGGTCAGAAGACCATGATCATTCAATTAACCCTACGAATCAACAACCAAGATAAGCAAGTTAACAAATGAAGTTCAATAACATAGTATGATTGTTCAAAGTGCTTTAACCTTGGGTTTTCTCCTATTGATTGTTCCAAAACTTCTATTTTCCGCATTGTTTAATTTAATTTCAATTACCATTTACAAACTCTCTTTTTGTTTACTCTTGCATCAATTAGATCTAAATTATGAACTAAAATAGAATCGTTATTAGATCAAGTCCCTGTGGGGTCGATACTTGGCTTTCTTTAAGGCCACTTTACTATTTGATACACCATATATACTTGAGTGTGTGTTTGGGCATTGTTACACAGTCTTAGCATAATAATCTAGGAAAACATGGTAATGAGCCAACCAATCTATATCCAAGATAACATCAAAATCAACCATATCTAAGACAAGAAAATCTACCCAAGTCTCACACCTAGCAAAAGTCACAATACAAGATCGGTACACCTGATCCACCACTAAAGAATCTCCTACAGGGGTAGATACACAAATAGGTATGGCAAGATGCTCACTAGTATAATTAAAACTCAAAGCAAAATATGCAGAAAAATTAGAGAAAGTCGATCTTGGATCAAATAACATAGATCTAGGTCTGAAATAAACGGTGATAATACTTATAGTAACTGCATTGGAAGCTTCTACTTCTGGTCTATCGGGTTTAGCATAGCATTGTGCACAACCATCAACTGGATGAATAGCCTCACAACCACCACCATAGGCTCTACTACCTTTGTCGTGTGCACCTCTGGTAGAACCCCTATCTCTCATAGTTAAAATAGAATTAGCCTTGAACATATGGTAGGGATGATAATTGGACAGATGGCTAGTCTCATTATAAATATAGGAAATACTACAGCCCGAGTCAATAGGAGAAGGTGAGACTAGGTCTATATGACTACCCATAACGGCTAAACTAGAAGAACCACTACCCAAACTCTACAAAGATGTTTGCACTGGTCTACCATAATACCCATGAACCCCTCTAGATCCCTACCTCGAGAAGTGACCTTTGAGTTCACCCATATAATACACCTTCTTGGTGCCTCCCTGAGATGCTTTATGAATACCCTTAGTCATCTTAGCATGATCCATTATACTATGAAATAACGCTGCAAACACAACCATCTGAGTCATAGATAACAAAAAAGAAATATCCAACCCCTTCATGAACTTTTAAATTTTCTCAAATTTTGTGGCAATGTTGGTATAAGAATATCTAGATAAGGCATAAAATTATACCTCATACTTTGCAATAGTTATGGACCCCCTACTCCAGGCAATCAAACTCATATCTCATCTAATTTGTTAGACTTTATGATACGAACCTCTCCAAAAAGGCCCCATCAAACTGATCCCAATCCATCTAAAGAGAATTGAGAGGTCTGCAACCAACAAATGACCTCCTCTAATATCTAGCGGCATCCCTCAATTGATAAGTAGTATACACAACACCATGTAACTCAAACAAACCTAGTTTATCTAAATTTGAGTTAAAATCTCTAATTTTGTACTTTTAAATTTGAGTTAAAATAAGTTTTGACTGATAAAAATTAAGGGAAAGTATTGAAATAGTTGTTTTGGAGCTTTTACAAGCATAGAAATGGAGAAAATTGCTCAAAATCATGAAACCTAAAGCTTTAAGTCTCAAAAATGATTAAAAAAATAGTTAAACATGGGTATTTATTATACCCAGGAATCACATATGCAATCAGCGGGTCACTTAAGAGACTATCACTTAAACAACTAGGCTTTGCATACATAATACCTCACCTGATGGGAAGTGTCGCATAAGTACCCTATTGCCGCATAAGTGAGAGCGACCAACCTAGCGCGTACGTGGGTGCACAAACTGGAAACTTAGAGGATTACAAGTCTTTGTAGACCCCTTAGGATTCATGTAGAATTCTATGAATACAAACGAACTATGCTACCCTATCAAATTTGATGCTCCAGACTCAATGGTGATATAAGATTTTTCAAAATACATCGTTTTCACAAAGTTGACCCCCTAAATCTAATTTTATAATTTTTTGATCTGATGCTCAAAATGTGATATAAAATCCATAGAACCATACCAACCATGTTACTACCCTAAAATTGATGTTCTAGATCTATTGGCTTGGTCTATTTTTCTATTCGATGCATTGATCAACAAATGTTGACAAAAGTCAACCATAAGGTTGTCAAAGCCATCAAAAATCACAATAACATATAAACCATATCAAAATTCATCGAGAATCATGACAAACATCTCCACACCCTAGAAATAAGTTTCCTGAGTTCTTTTAGGATGATCTTCTTGGTGTTTCTTCGAATAGGGAAAGAGAGTTTGGTATTGATTTTTTTCTGCACACTCGTCCAATATCTATTCCTATTTATAAAATGGCTTCGGTTGAGTTGAGGGAACTCAAGGAGCAACTTGAGGATCTTCATGATAAGGGGTTTATTCATCCTAGTCTATCCTAGTAGGGTGCACTAGTATTGTTCATGCGCAAAAGAATGGTTCTCTTTGAATGTGTATTGACTATTGGCAGTTGAATAAGGTAACGATCAAGACCAAGTATCATTTTCCAAGGATAGATGACTTGTTTGATCTGTTGCAAGGTGCCAAGTTCTTTTCTAATATAGATCTTTGGTCTTGGTATCATCAGTTGAAGTTTAGGGAGGAGGATATCCCTAAGATGGATTTTCATACTCGGTATGGGCACTTTGAATTCTTGGTAATTTTATTTGGTTTAACTAATGCCCCAATGGAATTTATAGACTTGATGAATAGGGTTTTTAAGAATTCTTAGATCTCTTCATAATTGTGTTTATTAATGACGTACTGGTTTATTCTAAGAGTGAGATGGATCATGCTAATCACCTTTGTGTGGTATTGTAGACCTCGAAGGAACAATAGTTGTAGGCCAAGTTATCCAAGTATGAGTTTTGGTTGAACATTGTGACTTTTTTTGGTCATATTATTTCTAACGAGGGGATCATGATGGATCCACAAAAGGTGGTTAGGGTTAAAAGGTGGCCTAGACCCATAACTCCAATCGATATTCAGAGTTTCTTAGGTTTGGCTAGGTATTATTGGTGATCTGTGAAGAGCTTTTCGATAATAGCTGCTCTTTTGACTAAGTTTACTCAAAAAAAGGTAAAGTTTTATGGTCGAATTCTTATGAGAAGAGTTTTGAGAGGTGGAAAGATAATCTAACTTTAGCTCTGGTCTTGACATTGCCTGAGAGCGGTGAGGGGTTTGTGGTTTATTATGATGCATCTAGGGTGAGACTTGGTTGTATCCTGATGCATCATGGGAAGGTGATTGCCTATGCTTGTAGGCAGTTGAAGTTGAATGAGAGGAATTATCCTACTTATGATTTAGAGCTATTAGCGGTGGTTTTTGCTTTAAAATCTGGCAGTATTATTTGTATGATAGGCACATAGACATCTTTTCTGATCATAAGAGTCTATAGTATGTGTTCACACAGAAGAAGTTAAATCTTAGGCAAAGTTGATGGTTGGATCTTATCAAAGACTATGACATGAGCCTTTACTATCACCTAGGTAAGGCTAACATATTTTTTGATGCTCTTAGCAGGTTATCCATGGGAATTTTGGCTCATGTAAAGGAAGAAAAGTGGGAAATGATGAAGGATATTTACCATTTAGCGAATCTTGGAGTTCGTCTTTTGGACTTCGAGAATGGTGGGGTAATGGTACAGAAAATGGTTCAGTTATCTCTTGGTGCAGATATTAAGGAGAAGTGTTAGATCCTATCTTAACGAGAATCAAAAGTATTGGGGGTATACAAAAAGTAATAGTGTTTGAGATTAGTGGCGATGGTACTTTATGGTACCAAGGGAGGTTGTCTGTTCCTGATATAAATAGTTTGCAGCAAGGGATCTGGGTTGAGGTACATGTACATCACATCTTAAAAAAGATATATCATGATCTCAAGAAGATGTATTAGTGCAATGGTATAAAAAGGGACATGGTTGATTTTGTGGCCAAGTTCTTGGTGTATCAATCAGTTAAAGTTAAGCACATGAGACCTAGTGGGTTGTATCAAGAGATTGTTTAGCCAGAATAAAAATGGGAGGTAATAAATATGGATTTTGTTATCTGTCTTCCTCGATCTCAGAGTCAATATTAATTGATTTGGGCCATCGTGGATATGATGACAAAGTCTGCTCACTTTTTTCCAGTAATGACTACCTTTTTTATGGATTATACAGAGTTATATCTTCTGGAGATTATAAAGTTGGATGGGGTACCTATTTTGATTATCTCTAATCGTGGTATGCAATTTTTATCTCATTTCTAGTGGTCTTTTCAGAAGGGATTGGGTACTAAGGTGAGTCTGAGTACTACTTTTTATCCTCAGACAGATCGGTAAGTGGAAAGAACTATTCATACATTAGAAGATATTCTTAGGGCATATTTGGTTGATTATGGTAGAAGTTGGGTTAAGCATCTACCTTTGGTAGAGTTTGCTTACAATAATAGTTATTATTCTTGTATTGGTATGGCCCCTTTTGAGATATTGTATGGTAGAAGGTGTATATCTCTGATTAGTTGGTTTGAGCTTGGTGAGGCGGATATGTTATATCCAAATTTGGTCTATCAAGCTATGGAGAAGGTGAAGGTGATTTGGGATAGGCTAAAGGTTCCCCAGAGTTGCTAAAAGTTCTATGCAGAGTTAAGGCATAGAGACTTGGAGTTTAAGGTTAGAGATAAGGTGTTCCTCAAGGTATCTCCCATGAAGGGAGTAATTTGGTTTGGCAAAAAAGGGAAGCTCAGTCCCCAGTATATTGGTCCTTATGTGGTTTTGCGGAGGGTTGGAAATGTTACTTATGAATTGGAGTTGTCTTATAGTTTTAACTCCATTCATCGGTATTTCATGTCTCCATGTTGAGGATGTGACTTAGTGTATCCTTCTTCGATTGCTTCTTTGGAGGGGTTGGGTATTTGGACTCACTGCCATATGAAGAGGTCCCGATTGAGATCTTGGATTGGCATATTTGTCGGTTGTGAACAAGGATGTGGCTTTAGTTAAGGCTTTATGGTGGAACCATATGGTGGAAGAAGCTACATAGGAAGCGGAGGAGAATATAAAGTCAAAGTATCCACATCTATTTTCTGCACCTGGGATTCGTACGGAAGGTATGTGTCTTCGACGTATCTTTATTTTCTGAGTTTGTTAAAGAAAAGATTAATATCTCTATCTCTTTGTTTTCAAACTTTGTTAAAGATTGTAAATATATTTGATAATAAAAATGACTCGTGCATATGGTTACCCCACCTTGTCCGTCATTCGGGGATAAATGTTCCTAGTAGGGGAGATTGAAACACCCTGGTTTCTAGACCTTAGAAAATTTTCTTTATTTTTGGTTTCTAGGCAAGGTACGACTTAGTGAAACGAGTCGTACAATTAGGTACGAGTGGTATATTTCAGTCGTATGCTAACCATTATTGGTTGGTGGGATAGATTTGGTTACTAAAATAGGTATAACTTGGTGGTATGAGTCATATTGGTTGATACGGATCATTTGTTTCCTTCACTTAATAATAAATTTGGTCTCTTAAGTTGGATTTGAGTACGAGTGTCTCACCGTGAGCCATAAGTTAGGGTATGAGTCATACCTAGGACTCGTATGGTGATTAGTATTCAAACTTCCTAGATTCTATCCTGACAGGGGTACAATTTATGGGTATTAGTCGTAAACTTGAATATGACTTGGGTTTAAGTGAGTCGTACCTTGTACAATGTTGGGTCCAAGAGGGAGGCCCGGGTATGAGTGGTGGGTACCACTCGTATAATGAGGATACGACTCATAAGGTTCAGTCGTATCTCTGTAATGGGATTTTTGTGCAACTTTAGTGAGGGTATTCAGTATACTTCCCCACTTATCCTAATAAGGTCCCACGACTTATATTGTACTTAGGAGGTTATTTGCCCTATTATTTTTTTCTTAAACACTTGGAAAACACTCTTAAATCCTTTCTAGTGTTCTTAGGCAAAGAAAGCCAGGGTTTCATCTTAAGGAGTAAATTAAGGCTTGTCGTGGTTATTTATCTCCATCATTATTTTGGTTTAAAGCATGTTCTCTTCCCTGATTGTTAGTTCCAACTAAAGGCATGGTTTTATACAATGTTTTCATGATTTAAATGTTGTATGTTTTTGGGTTTTCAAATATGATTTAGGGGTTTTGGTTATAAATGCTTGGTTATGGTTTTCCCATGTTTTAATTATGTTTTATATGCATCAATGGTTGTTTTAGATAATTGGTTGCATGGGAATGGTTCTTTTGTAATGGACTTTGGTTTTGGAAATAATATGCCCCCAATGTGTTTGATAAAAATACCTATAACAATGTTTGCCATATAATATTGGTTTTTTTACTATAATAATGGTTTTTCAATAGAACTTATGCATGATTTAAACTTGATAATGGAACCCTTAATTATATGAATGGTTTAACTAATTTTGAATGGATTGGAAAGGCCTTGGTGGCCATCGTTTTGGTAAATTGAAAATCATGTGGGATACATAGGAGGATCTTAAGGATTGGCTAAGGACAATACTTGCAAGTTATTATTGGTATGATGGTACCAGTACTAATAGCCTTGATTAATAATAATGGAATAATGGTTTGGATTTAAAATGGTTTTAATATGGTTTAAAGGAGGGAGGTGCAACAAAGTTATTGAAGGTGGAGGTCCCGGGGGGGATCTAAACTGGAAAATCATATTTGCTGATGTGAGGTTTGATCCTAATGACTATGTACATGATGTCACACTATATATTTGGGGGATATACTAGTCATCCTAGGTTTTGTTCCTTAGTCGTGCGGCTTTACGCATTGGGGTCCTTTCAGCCAGGGGAGCTGAACCTATATAGCCCTATGTAGCCCATGGGTAGTTTAGGAT
The DNA here is from genome assembly GCA_030864225.1 of Capsicum baccatum var. pendulum. NCBI lineage: Eukaryota > Viridiplantae > Streptophyta > Magnoliopsida > Solanales > Solanaceae > Capsicum > Capsicum baccatum. Next base: position 120,188,296 of record CM061553.1, read on the forward strand.
GGTAAAGCTACAAAGCCCTGGTAAAGATTTTAATGGAATGGTAAACTCGAACTCCTTGCCCGACATGGTTTTATGTATATATATGTATGTATATTTGTTTGGTTATGTGCTTATGGATGGTTTTTACTTGGTTTTATAAATGGCATTATTTTATCTATCCTGAATTCATGCTAGTTTTCACCCGCTAACCCATCTTCAGGCAATGAATCCCCATGTGATACTGGAACTGGCCATTCCACTCCTTCTGCTTAGCAAGTCGGACTTTGGAGTCAGCATTTGAATTTAAGCGGTGAGCTTTTATTTATTCCATACTTTGACTTATTTATGGATATTGGTTTTGGCTATGGTTGGGGGCATGTCCCAACCAGATTTTGGTATTCTTTTCAGTAGGGGCTTTATGGTACTGCTATGGTTGGAATGGGTGGAGTAGATAGTGGTATCATCCTTAACAATAGTACTGGTATTAGGGATGATACCGGTTGACGATATTCTTAGTTTTTCCATCGTATTTCATTTTGAGATTAATTATATGATGATTTGGATCTCCTTTGGTTATGGCTTGGTTTATGGCCCTTGGTTAGGTATTGGTTTAGCTTGGTTGTTTGGTTGGTACGGTTTGGCGGATGGGATGACTTGGTAGGGATGGTCTAGGAATAGACCTATCCTAAAGTCAATCCTTATCCAGTTACGCTATCTTGTTATATGTTCAAAATTCAGTCAACTCAGGGTAGGTGGCTGGAGGTTGGGATGGGTAACGGGGGTGGTCTTTGGTCCTGGTTGGACTTGGGACACCCATAACGACAAGGCCCCAGGTTGGGTCGGGTCACGTTTTTACTTTGGTAAGTTTCTAATATTATAATAATTAGTTTTCTCTTAATTTAATCTTCAAAACAACTTCAGATTCTTCATTTCAAAAAGGATTTTTGGAAATTTTGTCGGTAAATCTTAAACATGATTTTTCTTCTATTTAGACCTTATTTTTGCTTGGGTTTTCGTCTTTAGACTCCTAGAAATATGGGGAACATGTTTTAAAGATAAAATTATGATTTTTCTCTTATTTTCCAAAAATTCATTTTGGGGGTTGGTTTTGACCCCAACTTAAAAATAGGCAATATGGGTATTGTTGGATTTTTTTAAGCATAGATTCTATATTTCCACATTTTATTTGATTTTGAGTCCGTTTGGGTAGAGTAAGGTTTCAGAGTGAAGGCTTGCGGATCAGTTTTCAACATTCGTGATAGCTTATGGCTCAACTTTCTTTAGACTGAGTTTGGTAGTTAATGTTGACACAAAAGCATGTTAAAGGTGTGAGGAATAATCATGAAAATGGATAAATTATTATTTTGTGCATGTGTGGGGGCCTGTATTGATCTACTTTATGAATCTAAAACATTATTTTTTATGAGTGACTGTGTGGTGTCTTATATGTTATTATTTATCTGAAATTAGTTGTATCTTGTTTAATAAAAAAGACTAATATATTATAAATGGTATATTTGATGTATTTTACTCTATCGCATATTATTTATGTTAGATTTCATGGATGGTTGGAAATATTGAGTGGACTATTGGCTCACTTGGTCGAAATATCAGTTGGATATGAAAACACTCATTTAGGTTGATTGTGAGCATTATATCCTCATATCATATATGTTCATGAAACATTGGTACCACTGTGGAAATATTGGAAAGACATGAACACTGCCTTTTTCTTACAAAAAGTGTGACATCTTAAAAACCCTCTACCGAAGGATGTGCCGGAGAGGAGATATGGATATGGTATTGTATATAGAATATATTCAAGTTGACGACTCCCCCTATGGGTCCTACGTCAAGAATCTTAAGCTCTATAGGTGTATATGGAGGTTGTGAGACAACTTTGTGCATCATTATCATCTACATTCTATTTACATTCTTGTGATTATGTTGTGATTGTATTATTATCTTAACCTATTACGTACCTTTTGTTCTAATTTTCTTTACTTTTGTTGATGCTTGTTTATATATTTGTTATTCTTTTCTCTACTTGTATTTATTTTATGCGTGGATATTAGAACTGTTAGTGGAGACGGTGCGGCTACCATTGTGAGATATTTTCTAATTGCAGGCGACTTTCCCTTATTGTGTATTTTGTATACTTTATTTTCTACTTTCCTCAATTGGCCTATGATACCTATTGAGTACAAGTAGATCATACTCATCTCTACTTTGCTCTTCGGTGCAGATCCTAGTTCGAGTGTGCCTAATAGTGGTTGACTTCGGGCAATACTTTGGAGCTATTCAAGGTAGCGATTGGACTTTTGCTTCTGTAGTTGACTACAACCATTCTTTACCTAGACTATATCTTTTTTCGTAATGTTAGAGATAGAATTGTTTTTGTTTTGGATATCTTATGTATTTTAATCTTGAGTTGTACTAGTAATATTCTTACACTATGATATTAGGTTTTGGGATTATGGTATTTATTGATTATATCTTTCCCTTTTACTATATTGTGTGGTTTGGCTTTATTCTAGAAGCCTTACTTGGGTTATTATTATGATTTTCCCTTTTTGTATCAATTTGTGTGATAGATTTACTTGTCAAGGGTTCCCCCGACAAGAGCCATTACGAACCTTAATTTTTTTATCATAAAAAATTGGTATCAAAGCAGCTAGGTTCATTGGTCTCAATATAGTACAAATATCTGTCTAATAGAGTCTTGTGGATCAATACATAGACGAGGCTATAAGATGTCTTTATGAAGTTTCCCTTATTTTTTTCCTTATAGTATGGATTACTTTAATACATTGTGTTCTAAGTGATATTTTACTCTTTTAGTACAGATAGCGATGACTAGATTTCAAGAGGTTAGAGATGATGAGCATTCATTCGAGGAGAAAGCCTAGTCTAGAGGGTGAGTTATGATTCATGGACGGGCTTGAGGTAGTGGACAGGAACATAGATATGCCTCATCCAGGAAATGTTCTAGGGGACTTTCCCAAGATCCTCCTATTGAGAGCATGTTGGAGATGTGGATCCTATTTTGGTCCCTCCAAGTTCTTCTACTCCAGTCTTGGAGGGGTTGTTGATTCACTTACTGACCCATTTGGAGGGTTCTCTCTGAGTATGCCTGGTGTTCCCCATTCATTAATGTTGCCTCCTTAGGTAGGATCTCAGCCAATTAGATTCACCATTGTTCTTCTTATAGCGAGTACAGTCATATCTTATGAGGATCATAAAAGGTCTGAGAGATTCACTTATTTAGGTCCCTTAGGTTCAGTGGCGTTGTGGGAAAGGATGCCTATGAGTTCTTGATCATTTGTCATGAGAGGTTTTATAACTTGGGTTCACTTGAGTCACACAGCATTGCGTATACTACTTATCAGTTGAGAAATACCACTAGGGATTGGTGGAGGTCACTTGTTGGTTGCATACCTCTTGATTCTCCTAAGATGTCTTAGGATTAGTTTGTTGAGGACCTTTTGGAGAAGTTTGTGCCTTATAGTCTAAGGGATCAGATGAGAGATGAGTTTTATCACCTGGAATAGGTCTCCATGATAGTTGTAGAGTATAACGCACACTTTTATGCCTTGTCTAGATATTCTTATGCCAGTATTTCCATGGAGTCTGAGAAGATTCAGAAGTTCATGAAGGGATTGGATTTTTCTCTGCAGTTAGTTACATCTCAGATGGTAGTGTTAGAGCATCATTTAAGAGTATAGTGGAGCATGTTAAAATGACTGAGGGTATTTTTCAAGCATCTTAGGGAGGAATCCAGAAGGTGCGTCTATAGGTGAGTTCAGAGTGACAGATCTCGAGGTAGGGATTTTGAAATTTTTCATGGTTATCATGGTAGGACAGTGTAGGCAGCCTTGTAGAGCTCAAGTAGTGGGTCTTCTAATTTAGCAGTTCAGGGTGGCTGTTTTGGTCCAGCAGTACCTCCTCCTAATGAGTCAGGTCGTAGAGCTTGCTATGAATATGATAAGACTAGCCATTTGGCCAAGGAATGTCCTTTTTGTCTGTCCAGAGCTGCTACTATTTAGCTATGAAAGGTAGAGGCTCTACCGTAGGTGTACCAGGCAGATGCAGTGGTGCTCACGGTGGTGATCGGAGGGTTACACAAGCTATTGGTGGTCATGGACAGTGTTATGCTCTAACCGCTAGACTAGAGGCAGAGGCTTCTGATGTTTTTATCACAGGTATCGTTCCATTTGTTTTATATCTGCATTTGTGTTATTTGATCTAGGATTAACCTTCTCCTATGTGTCTACATATTTTACTTAAGGTTTTTACTCTGTTAGTAAGCCTCTTGCTATTCCTATTCATGTATCTACCCCTATAGGAGATTTTTTAGTAGTGATCGGGTGTACCGATTTTGTGTTGTGACTTTCTTTGGGCATGAGACTTGGGTAGATTTGCTTGTCCTAGATATAGTTGATTTTGATATTATCTTGGGTATGGATTGATTGGATCCTTACGATATTATCCTAGATTATTATTCTAAGACCATGACTTTAGCTTCATCGGGTGAACTGAGGATAACTTGGAAATGTGAGCTTTATTTGGGCCATAAGAGGGTTATATCCTATGCTCAGGATTATCACTTGGTTAAGAGAGGATGTTTGTACTATTTGGCTCATATTCATGATAGTAGTGTTGCTTCACCTCTTTCAATGGACTTAGTTCATGTAGTTCCTGAGTTCGCGGATGTATTTTCAATGGATTTGTTTGGTATGCCTCTGGATCGTGATATTGACTTTGCCATTGATGTTGAATGGGCACCAATCCTATTTATACTTCCCCTTAAGGATGGCCACGATTGATTTGAAGAAATTGAAGGATCAGTTGCAGGAGTTGTTAGATAAGGAATTATCTGGCCTAGTGTATTACCTTGGGGTGCGCCTATCTTGTTAGTGAAGAAGAAGAATGGGTCTATGCGTATATGTATTGATTATTAGTAGTTGAACAAGGTGATGATTAAGAATAAGCATCCTCTTCCTCGTATTGATGATTTGTTTGACCAGCTTTAGGGTGCTTTGGTGTTTTAAAAGATTTATTTAAGATTCAGGTATCACCAGTTGAGAATTAGAGATTTCGATATTCTGAAGATAGCTTTACGGACTTGGTAGGGTTATTATGAGTTCTTGGTCATGTTTTTTAGGTTGACCAATACCCCAGCCATATTGATGGAGTTGATGAACTGGGTTTTCCAACCATATCTTGTCTTCTTTGTTATTGTTTTTATAGATTATATCTTGGTTTATTCCAAGATTGAGGCCAATTATAAGAAGTATTTGTTGATTGTGCTTCAGAGACCAAGGTATGAGAAGTTGTATGATATGTTCTCCAAGTGTGAATTGTGAGATTTCCTCGAATCATCATAACCTTCAGTATTTCTTCACCCAGCGAGATCTTAATATGAGACACTATTGTTGGCTTGACTTCCTTAAGGATTATGACTTGACTATTACCGGCCATCCAGACAAGGCTAATGTGGTTGTGGATGCCTTGAGATGAAAGTCGACTATCATGGGTGGCTTGGCCCATCTTTTGATGCAGGAGAGGCCTTTGGCCTTAGAGGTTCAGTCTTTGGCTAACCCAATTGCCGGGCTTGATATTTCGAAAGCCGAGTGTGTTTTGGCATTCATTGTGGCTAGATCTTCTATGATGGAGAAGATTTAAGCTTATCAATTCGATCATGTTGGATTGAGGTTGATTCGGGATAAGGTATTGAGTGGTAAGGCTAAGGAAGCCTCACTTGACTCAGATGGTGTTTTGAGTATTGGAGTTTGGGTTTGTGTACTGAGACTGGGTGATTGTATTAAATTGATTTTGGAAGAGGTCCATAGTTCCAGGGATTTTATCCATCCGGGAGTAATAAGATGTATTGTGATTGAGGCAGCAATACTGGTGGGTTGGTATAAGGAAGGATGTAGCAAACTTTGTAGCTCGTTGATAACGCTCAACTTACACGTCAATTTAAGTGTAAGGTGGTCGTTGTCAATATAAACCCAACAGGAGCCAGGGTTGAATCCAGGAAGAACAATGTAAGTGGAGAATGTGTAAGTTCGAAATGAAAGTAACTTACTAAATTAAAACCTAAGCTACAAGAATTTTGGCGTTTTTGAATGTTTTTGAAAATATAACAATTTAATGGATTAACTCGAGGCTAAGAATGATTAGAGCGTAATCAATTAGAAATGGATTTTGGGTGTATGCTTTACTATATGTAACTAGTATATGGGTACATGAAAGTCAACTTCAAATCTTAGTTAAAGCATGCCCGGGTAGGCTCAGTTAGGGACTTCGATACTAGACTTTCAACAAAGTACAAAACTATCACCCACAAATTTTTTTGAATCCCTCGTGGGTGTGGCCAACTAATCATCACAAATCCTCAATTTGGGAATCCCTAAAGATGATGCCCAAGATATAGGAATTCCATAATTTGTCCTTATTTTTAAGTTAATAAAAAGGGAATAAAAATTATCTATCTTATTACTCACAAATGCTTGTACCACCTACATCCCTTTTTTAAAGATAATATAGGATCTAGACTACCCATATACCTTTTTCAAGGATGATATGGCGTTTATGGAAATTGAGGCTTTCACCAACAAATTTCATTTTATAATCAAACATTTGTGAAACCCAATAACATTAACTAATAATTAAAGCAAACAATCACAACCCACACACACTTGCACCTTATTCAAACATAACCCCAAGACGAAGAACTAGCAACTCATAAAGATAATAACCAAAAATATACCAAGATCTCTATCAGTTTCATTCATGAAAAATAAATAAAATTTCATACCACACTTTAAATTCCAATGAATCCTCAATAGGATATGATAATTCTTCACTTAGGAGTAAATCTAGTGTCTTCTTATCTCAAGATTAGTACAAATTTTTCTCCAAGCTCCAAGTGATAAACCCTAGAAAGTAAGATAGAATGAAGGATAAATGATGATAATCCTCTATGTGCAAGGGTTTTGAACTTTTTGAGAATTTATGGTTGGCTATTTGAATTACTCTTCTACCCCTGGGCAATACCTGGCTCTATCGGGATCGCTGGAATTTGACTTCAATCATGACACCTGCAATCACCGTAAATCTATCATGATTGTTTCTTTGAATATTTCTGACCTTCTGTTATTGCAACCCTCGTTCCATGATTATGGTAACTAAGGGTCGACTCTTGCTCCTTAATTTCACCTTTTGCACATATTCTTCCCTTTTTGATCTCTTTTCAGCTCAGTTCACTTCTTTTCTTCTCAGCATCTATATATGTAATACCCCACACTTTCTTAGGCTAGAAAGCAAACCGTTGTTCGTACATGTGAAATCCCAATTTTGTAAGCCATACCCTATTTAAAAGAGAGCTTATGATGTGTTAAGTGTGGTTATATGAGTCACCTAAGGTAATATAAGCTAAGAGTTTTGGAATCTATCAATTTTTAGCATTTGAATTTGCAAGGGTCATCTTTGAATGTGTGGTATTTCTGCATATTTCTACCCACAAAATCATAGAGAATCGAATTAGCTTTCCAACGATACCAATCTCATCAAAATCCAATACCCAAGCTAAGAGTTATGGCTTTGCGAAGTAGAGGGCGTCGCCTAACAAATCGCCTATGGTTACTGGAAAGCATTGGCAATAGCTTACGTGGCGCCTATGTAAACATAGGCGTAGCATATGTAGAGCCGATGTAAACATAGGCGATAGCATATGCGGCGCCTATATGTTGGTTTCAAGTGACTTAAACACTCTATTTTACATTATTTCAAGGATAAATAAACCTTTTAACATTCCTCCCTAAACATAACCTTACGAATTTAACTGCTCCTAAACACATCATAACCCTAGTATCAGTCTAAGTTCATCATCCAAGAGCACTAAAGAAGAAAAATAACTAGGGTTTCCCAATCCAGGTTTGAAGGTCCAATCTTTCAACAATTTCATTACTATAGAGGTATGTGGGATTTTTCAACAAGAGCCTTCTTTCGTTCTTGTGCCTAAATTATATTATTTTCAAAGATATATGATTTTACATGTCTTCTTGTGAATTCGAGATGAAAACTTACATTCTATATCCTTTATCAAGAAGTTATGATATTTTAGATGTTTTGAGAATGAATTTCATGAGTTTGATGTGAATATCATGTTTAAAAGTTGAATTTCCAGATTTTATATGAATTTTATCATGTTTGCTAAATAAAGTATGAATCTTGAATTGTTTTGCTCAAGTATTGAATTATGGGTTTTGAACCCGGACTGAGATTATTATGTTATGAAGTAATGTGTTATACACACTTTGAGAATGGAATTTATTTGATCTTTTGGTTTTGAAAGAGTTATTTTTGAACTCGAATGAGAAAAGAAATCCACACTGTGATTGATTATGAAAAAGGGTAGCATGATTGCTCCCGTTATGAATTGTTGAATTCGTTTTGTTGTGGATTATCTTTGAAAATATCTGAGCTAAGCTCGGGAGTAATCTTTAGCACCGAGTGGGAGGTATAGCCGTAATTGGTACTTTTATAGAACTACGTACCCCCATAGGATATGAGCCTAAGGCTGTTTGATATAGATCACACTAGTGAATGAATGATTAAGGTCCTACTACAATGGAAAGGATAGGACAGCTCTCCCCAATGTGGGTTGGACGTTGGACTCCATGTAGCTCACATGGTTTATGTCGGTTGTAAGAGACTCTCAGTGTGTGTGTGTGTATTCTTATGTCTGAGATGAAATGTGAAATGATTTGAAACTTGAGTTGTGAAAGCTATTATTTTTGCAAAGTTTAATGATTTTATATTATCAAAGAGGGATTTTATTATGAGGTTTGATCATCTAATGAATTGGAAAGTGATTGAGAATTTATATGATGACTCACATATTTTATTACATATATTTCACTCTCTGATGATTACAGTGATCTTATTCAAGCTATGTGAGTCTTTCATTATACCATGCATGTTTCTTATAAATGCTTTTGATGTTGATATTTTAAACTATATACACTCCCAGGCTCGACAGTGATTTTCTGGGCACATTGTTCTACATCCTCTGATGTGGTGAGTCCTTATGATCCGAGGGCGTGACATCCAGATTTCCATTTTGGTGAACGAAGTACTTTTGATACTGAGTATGAGTCAGTTGGGGTATGTCCCAATGGCTCTCTGATGTTTTTGACTTTTAGAGGCTTGTCAGACTAGACTAGTTGGTTGGAGTTGTCGTGATGTGTCGTATTTTATTACCTTTCCGCATCTTTTTTGTTTTTTGAATTATGATATCATGGAGGATATTTTTATGACTGATCATAGTAATTCTATTGATAAGTGTTGAATGATGTGAATATGGCTCAAAAGGTTAGCTTGGGGCTACTTGTAGCCTTAAGCACTGTGTGACGTCCCAGGACCCGTTTTTGGGGTGTTACAAACTTGGTATCAGAGCCTAAGGTTATATGAGTCCTAGGGAATCTGAAAATCCGTGTTAAGTAAAGTCTTGATCATTGGTGTGTAGCGCACCCCATCTACGAGCAAGAGGCTATGAGACATTTTAGGAAAAAGTGTGATTCCTTCAGAAGTCTATCGTACTTAATGTTTCTCTATCTCTGCTATTAATTCGTGCTCTCGTCTTTCATAAATATGCCTTCACATAGAGCTAGAAGAAATAACGATGGTCAACAACCCTAACCTGCTGACCCATTAAATGAGAACGTGTTCGATGCTGAATTTCGGGTAGCCTTTCACGCGCTGGCCCAAGCTGTTGCCACGAATGTTCAGGCCAATCCTACCCCAGTTCCATAGTAACAAGGAGGTGATTCAGCTGCTGCGAGGATTCGTGACTTAGTGCGGATGAGTCCACCAGAATTTTATGGGTCCAAGTCAGATGAGGATCCATAATTGTTTTTAGAGGAAGTACGAAAGATTACTCAGGTGACACATGTATCCGAGGAGCATAGTGTGGAGTTGGCAGCGTATTGGTTGAAATACCTTGCTTATGATTGGGTGGTTTCTTGGAAGAAAGGCAGAGGTGAGGGTGCTGCCCCTACGATTGGCGGGAGTTCCAAGATGTATTCCTAAATAAGTTTTTCCCTTTAGAGATAAGAGAGGCGAAGGTAGAAGAGTTCATGAACTTGCGACAGGTTGCTATGACTATTAGAGAGTACTGGCTGAAGTTTAATTAGTTGGCCAAATATGCCCCTGACATAGTATCTGATAATCGGGCCAGTATGAATAAGTTTGTGACAGGAGTGTCTAGTTATGTAGTGAAGGAGTGGAGGTCTGCTATGCTAAACAGTGATATGAATATTTCTAGGTTGATGACTCATGCCCAAAAGATTAAAGTAGATAAGATCAAGGATAGAGATAGAATGAGAGGGAATAAGAGAGCTAAGTTCGAGCAACATGAAAAGGGTCAGACTAGGTCACAAGGAGGGAGTCGACCTCAGTTTCAAGACTGTCCATCTACGCCAGCACCGTCTTTAGTTAGTGCTCCCATTCCTAGGGGTAGGCAAGAGCAAGGTAATCTGTCATATGTATCTAGGTGTCAGTACAGTATTGGCAGTAAGCCAAATTATCCTCTGTGTCTTAAGTATGGTAGGACCCACCCGGGTGAGTGTTGGGGTGAGAAGAAAGGTTATTTTGGTTATGGTGACTTAGGTCACAAACTTAGGGAGTGCCCGCATGCCAGACAAGGTCATCGTCATAATCGCCCTCAAACTCAGACTCAGGCTGCTAGTGCTCCAGTTCAGGTGAATCGCCCAGCCCCAGCTCAGGGCGCCTCCTCTAGAACTGCTGTCGGTCAGCGCCATAATAGCTTATATGCTTTTTCATCTCGCCAAGAGTAGGAAGACTCTCACGATGTTATTACAGGTATGCTCTGTATACTTCAGTTAGATGTCTATGCTCTGTTAGACCCTGGGTCCAGTTTTTTATATGTTACACCTTTGATTGCTGTAAATTTTGAAATGAGTCCCAAAAATATTCCTGAGCCTATCTTAGTTTCTACCCCAATGGGTGATTCGATTATTGCCCAGAAAGTGTATAGAAAGTGTTTTGTTACAGTCCTACGTAGAGTTATGTTGGCTGATCTGATTGAGTTAGACATGGTGGATTTTGATGTTATTCTAGGTATGGACTGGATTCATTCTTGTTATGCATCTATAGATTGTCGTACCCGAGTGGTCATGTTTCAGTTTCCTGATGAACCTGTGTTTGAGTGGTATGGGAGTTCTGTATTTCCGAAGAGTCATTTTATCTCATATATTAAAGCTAGAAAAGTTATTTCCAAGGGATGCATCTATCATTTGGTTAGAGTCAAGGACACTAAGTCTAAGATTCCAACTCTCCAGTCAGTTAGCATTGTCAATGAGTTTTCTGATGCCTTTTCGGAAGATATCCCAGGGATACTTCCTAATAGAGAGATAGAGTTCGAGATCGATCTTCTTCCCGATACTTAGCCCATTTCTATTACTTCTTACCGTATGGCACCTGCAGAACTTAAGGAGTTGAAAGAGCAACTCAAAGATCTGTTAGATAAGGGTTTCATAAGGCCCAGTATTTCTCCTTGGGGTGCTTCTGTGTTATTTGTGAGGAATAAAGATGGTTCTTTGCATATGTACATTGATTATCGCCAGTTGAATAAAGTCACTATCAAAAATAAGTATCCCCTTCCGAGAATAGACGATTTGTTTGAACAGTTGCAAGGTGCAAGTTACTTCTCAAAGATAGACCTTCGCTTCGGCTATCATCAGCTCAAAGTTAGGGAGTGTGACATCCCAAAAATAGCCTTCCAAACTCGCTATGGTCATTTTGAGTTTCTTATTATGTCCTTCGGGTTAAATAATGCCTCGGCAGCTTTCATAAACCTCATGAAATCGAGTGTTCAGACCATACCTTGATATGTTTATTATTGTATTCATAGACGATATTCTGGTGTACTCTTGTAGTAAGAATGAGCATGCAGATAACCTCCAGATTGTCTTGAAAACCCTTAGAAATCATCAATTATTTACCAAATTCAGAAAATGTGAGTTCTGGTTAAGATCAGTTACTTTTCTGGGTCATATTATTTCTTCCGAGGGTATTAGAGTGGATCTCTAAAAGACCGAAGCTGTTAGAAACTAACCTAGACCTATCTCTCTGGCTGACATTTGAAGTTTCTTGGGTCTAGCTAGCTATTACCGTCATTTTGTTAAAGGTTTCTCCTCTATAGCATCCCCTATGACAAGGTTGACCCAAAAGAAAGTGAAATTCTTGTGGTCCGATTCTTGTGAGAAGAGTTTTCAGGAGTTGAAAACTCGACTCACTACAGCCCCTGTTTTGACTCTACCTGATGGTGTTGATGGTTTTGTGGTATATTATGATGCTTCTAGAGTTGGTTTGGGTTGCTTATTGATGCAGAAGGGTAAGGTGATAGATTATGCTTCTAGACAGTTGAAACCCTATGAGAAAAATTACCCCACCCATGATCTTGAATTAGCAGTCGTTGTGTTTTCTCTAACGATCTGGAGACACACTACTTGTATGGTATTCATGTTGATGTTTTCACTGATCATAAGAGTTTGCAATATGTATTTTCCCAGAGAGATTTGAACCTTAGGCAGAGAAGATGGTTAGAAAGTTAGGCAGAGAAGACTATGATATGAGTGTGTTGTATCATCCAAGCAAGGCAAATATGGTGGCGGATGCCCTAAGCAGGGTGTCCATGGGTAGTGTTTCGCATAATGAAGAGGGTAAGAAAGATTTGGCTTGTGATGTGCACCGATTGGCTAGACTGGGGGTTAGGTTGTTTGACTCAGTAGAAGGTAGTATAGGGGTTCAGAGTAGTTTCGAATCCTCCTTGGTTTCAAAAGTGAAGGAGAAGCAAGACTTAGATGCTAGTTTGGTCAGATTGAAGGAGTCAGTCAAGGACCAAAAGATAGAGGTTTTATCCCAAGGGGGAGATGGTGTGTTGAGGCTGCAGGGTAGATTGTGTGTTCCGAATGTTAATGACTTGAGACAGAGAATTATGGCTGAAGCGCACGGGGCGGATACTCTATTCATCCTGGTGCCACCAAGATGTACCGTGACTTGTGAAAAATCTATGGTGGAGTGGCATGAATAAAGATATAGCAGAGTTTGTGGCTAAATGTGCAACATGCCAACAGGTTAAGGTTGAACACCAAAGCCTAGTATGATGCAAGAGTTTAGTATTCCCACCTGGAAGTGGGAAGAGATAAATATGGATTTTGTGACTGGTTTACCTCCTTCCCGACACGATCATGATTCTATTTGGGTTGTTGTGGATAAATTGACCAAGTCTGCGCACTTCTTGCCTGTGCATACTTCTTATACTGCTGAGGATTACACTAGATTGTACATCTGGGAATTAGTCAAATTGCATGGAGTTCCCTTGTCCATCATTTCAGATAGGGGTACTCAGTTCACTTCGCAATTTTGGAGGGATTTTCAGAAGGGTCTTGGTACCTAAGTGCATTTGAGTTCTGCTTACCATCCACAGACAGATGGTCAAGCGGAGAGGACCATCCAGACCTTAAAGGATATATTGAGAGTGTGTGCTCTTGACTTTAAGGGGAGTTGGGTCACATTTACCGTTAATAGAGTTTGCTTAATAATAGTTTTCACTCTATCATTGGCATGGCTCCATTTAAGGATTTGTATGAGAGAAGGTGTAGATCACCCATGCGTTTGTTTGAGGTGGGTGAAGTGGCTATGAGTGGTCCTGATTCGGTGTTTAAGGCTATGGAAAATGTTAAGTTGATTAGAGAAAGCTTGAAAACCGCACAGAGTCGTCAGAAGTTGTATGCGGATGTTAGAAGAAGAGACCTTGAATTTAAAGTTGGTGACTTGGTCTATTTGAAGATTTCATCGATGAAGGGAGTGAATAGATTCGGAAAGAAAGAGAAACTTAGTCCCCATTATGTTAGCCCCTACAGAGTTCTTAGCCATGTTAGTAAGGTAGCGTATGACGTTGAGTTACCTTCTGAGTTATCTTTCGTTCACTCTGTCTTCCATGTCTCCATGCTTAGGAAACATGTTGGTGATTTTATTGTTGTAAATCCTTCAGAAAACCCTGATGAGCAAAATAGCCTTTCTTTTGAGGAAGTTCTGGTTGAGATTTTAGATCACCAAGTCCGAAGACTAAGGAACAAAGAAGTTCCCTTGGTCAAGGTGTTGTGGAAGAACCAATCCGTTGAGGGTGCAACTTGAGAAACTGAGGCAGATATGCGATCCAAGTACCCGCACCTATTTTCCATAAGCTCCGATCAAGCCGAAGGTACCATTCTGCTCTTAATTATTCCTTTTCTATGTAGAATTGGAGTATTTCAGCAGTTATTTTATACTATTCAGCTGTGATTTCATGAGTTATGCAGTCCTTGTTGTGTACGAAATGTAGAATGAAGTAGAGGCAAGATTAGCAAGTTGCTTCAGCTATGTACCATCATTTTCTCTTTACTCTTAGTATACCCAGTGTTATTCGAGGACAAATTTCCCCAAGGGGGAGATATTTGTAATACCCCACACTTTCCTAGGCTAGAAAGCAAACCGTTATTCGTACATGTGAAATCCCAATTTTGTAAGCCATATTTGGGAACCTAAATTAGCAAGAGTACCCTATTTAAACGAGAGCTTATGATGTGTTAAGTGTGGTTATATGAGTCACTTAAGGTAATACAAGCTAAGAGTTTCGGAATCCATCAAGTTTTAGCATTTAAATTCGCAAGGGTCATATTTTAATGAGCATAACTTGATAAATGTGTGGTATTTCTGCGTATTTCTACCCAAAAAATCATAGAGAATCGAATTAGCTTTCCAACGATACCAATCTCATCAAATTCCGACACCTGGGCTAAGAGTTATGGCTTTGCAAAGTAGAGGGCGTCGCCTAACCAATCGTCTATGGTCACTGGAAAGCATAGGCGATAGCATAGGCGGCGCCTATGTAAACATAGGCGATAGCATAGGCGGCACCTGTGTAAACATAGGTGATAGCATATGCGGCGCCTATGTGTTGGTTTCAAGTGACTTAAACACTCTGTTTTACGTTATTTCAAGGATAAATAAACCTTTTAACATTCCTTACACGTACCTAAACATAACCCTACGAATTTAACTGCTCCTAAAAACATCATAACCCTAGTATCAGTCTAAGTTCATCATCCAAGAGCATTAAAGGAGAAAAACAACTAGGGTTGCCCAATCAAGGTTTGAAGGTCCAATCTTTCAACAATTTCATTACTATAGAGGTATGTGGGGGTTTTCAACAAGAGCCTTCTTTTGTTCTTGTGCCCAAATTGTATTATTTTCAAAGATATATGATTTTACATGTCTTATTGTGAATTCGAGATGAAAACTTACATTCTATATCCTTGAATATCATGTTTAAAAGTCGAATTTCCAGATTTTATATGAATTTTATCATGTTTACTAAATAAAGTATAAATCTTGAAGTATTTTGCTCAAGTATTAAATTATGGGTTTTCAACCCAGATTGAGAATGGAATTTATTTGACCTTTTGGTCTTGAAAGAGTTATTTTTGAACTCGAATGAGAAAAGAAATTCACACTGTGATTGATTATAAAAAAAGGGTAGCATGATGGCTCCCGTTATGAATTGTTGAATTCGTTTTGTTGTGGATTGTCTTTGAAAATATCTGAACTAAGTCTGGGAGTAGTCTTTAGCACCGAGTGGGAGGTATATCTGTAATTGGTACTTTCATAGAACTACGTGCCCCCGTAGGATATGAGCCTAAGGCTGTTTGATATAGTTATCACTGGTGAATGAATGATTAAGGTCCTACTCCATGGCAAGGATAGGATAGCTCTCCCCAACGTGGGTTAGATGTTGGACTCCATGTAGCTCACATGGTTTATGTCGGTTGTAAGAGACTCCCAGTGTGTGTGTGTGTGTATGATTTGAAACTTGAGTAGTGAAAGCTATCATTTTTGGAAAGTTTAATGATTTTATATTATCAAAGAGGGATTTTATTATGAGGTTTGATCATCTAATGAATTGGAAAGTTATTGAGAATTTAAATGATGAATCACATGTTTTATTACATTTCACTCTCTAATGATTACAATGATCTTATTCAAGCTATGTGAGTCTTTCATTATATCATGCATGCTTCTTATAAATGCTTATGATGTTGATATTTTAAACTGCATACACCCCCATATGCGTGGTCCATTTCTATGGTACTGACCCACATCTCCGAATGTGGACTACATTTTCTCATAATGTAGGTTCAGGTGCTCAGTCCCAGGCTCGACAGTGATTTTTTGGGCACATTGTTCTACATCCTCTGTTGTGGTGAGTCCTCATGATCCGAGGACGTGACATCTAGATTTCTGTTTCATTGAACGAAGTACTTTTGATACTGAGTATGAGTCTGTTGGGGTATGTCCCAATGGCTCTCTGATGTTTTTGACTTTTGGAGGCTTGTCAGACTAGACTAGATAGTTGGAGTTGTCGTGATGTGTCATATTTTGTTACCTTTCTGCATCTTTTTTGTTTTTTGAATTATGATATCATGGAGGATATTTTGATGACTGATCATAGTAATTCTATTGATAAGTGTTGAATGATGTGAATATGGCTCAAACAGTTAGCTTGGGGCTACTTGTAGCCTTAAGCATCGTGTGACGTCCCGGGACCCAGTTTTGGGGCATTGCAATATAAGTGCAAATATGAAAATCGATGCAATTACACAACAATTGAAGGTCTGGCATTTGAGACCTTGTGGATTACTTTAGAGTTTACTCATTTTCGAGTAGAAATGGGAACGAATTGCTTTGGACTTCATAACTAGATTACCTCGTACTTCTCATGGTTCTGATAGTGTTTAGTTCATCGTGGATTATTAGACCAAATCTTCTTATTTCATTCTGATTCAGGTTTCTTTCTGCTGAGAGGTCAACCTATATCTATATTCGTGAGATTATGCATCTTCATGGTATGTCATGAGTCTATTATCTCAGATCAAGGTTCCGTGTTCATACCTCACTTTTGGAAGAATTTTAAGGAAGCGTTCGGTACTCAGGATGATCTTAGCATAATGTTCCACCCCTAGACTGATGGTCGGTCAAAGTAGACTATTCAGGTTTTAGAGGATATGCTCCACGCCTATGTGATGGATTTTGGTGGTCCGTGGGAGCAACATCTAGCTTTTGCAGAGTTAATAGCTACCATTCTAGCATTGATATGGATCTTTTTTAGGCTTTGTATGGTAGGCATTGTCGCTTCCTAGTTGGTTGTCTTGAGATTTCAGAGATTATACCTCGATGTATGGACTTGCTTTATGAGTCTTTGGATATAGTTTGGTTTATTCAGGAATGACTTCATGCGGCTCAGAGTAGGCAGCAGTGCTATGCTGACCGTCGACTTCATGCCTTGAGAATTAGTGTTGGTGATTGAGTTTTCCTTTGAGTTCCACCCATGAAGTGTGTGATAAGGTTTGGGAAGATGGGCAAGCTTATCCCAGGGTATATTGTCCCATTTGAGATTCTTCGGACTGTTGGTGATGTGGCTTATGACTTGGCTTTGCCCCTAAATTTATCAACTGTTCATCCAATTTTTCATGTCTCCATGCTTCAACATTACATTCCAGATGAGCCTCATGTCATTTGTGGGATTTGGTTCAGTTAGATAAGAAGTTTTCTTTTGTTGAGGAACGGTCTCTATCTTGGCTAAGGATGTTACACGATTACGTTCTAGAGTCATTCCAATGGTTAAGGTCCAGTGGAGACATCAACTTGTAGATGAGGCTACTTGGGAGGTCTAATCTGATATGCGTAATTTCTATCCCCATCTCTTTGTTGATTCGGGTATTTTCCTTGTGAAAAGCGAGATTCGACGTGACCACTCTTTTTGGGATTATTTTAAGAAAAGTGTGTAAAGAGTCGCCACATAACGAATTAAAGATGTGTTAGGGTACCGTTCTAGGCTAACTACGAACCTAGTTCACCAAAAATTCGGGTAAGGGTTCAATTACCTCAAAAGGAAGGTGTTAGACACCTTTCGAGGTTAACAAAGGTGTTTCCAGCAGAATTCTTCTTTTACGTGGGGATTCTATGTGATCAAATAAGGTCTCTTGTTTTATTATTGATTTAATGTTTAACTAAGTGATAAAACAATTAATGAACAAAATATATTATTTTATTATTTCAAATTGGTAATTATCTAAGCGATAAAAACATATAATAAGATAAGCGAGGAGAAAAAATGACATATTTTGTAACAAAAGGGGACTGCTTACGTAACAAACTAACTACCCCAAATAAATAAGCATATAAGGTAAATAAAAGAATGAAAAGACAAACAAAGAAGTGTTTTTGATCTCATTCGGATCAGAACCCCAACTTGTTTAATCATCATCCGACCCACTGGCCGAACTCTTAAACAAGTCATATGTCTTACCTTTAATGCCTGTTGGAGAACATCACTTCCGACCCACCTAGGTTGGATGTCAAATCTAAAGGCGTTCTAGTACAAGGATAAAACTAATGATTTTAGTAATTTCTATCGTCCCGCCTATCGTCCAAGAAGCATTGGACTTTGCTATATTGGTTTTGTGATCTAGAAAAAAATAAAGCTATGTTGCCTAGAACTCAAAACGTGTAACACATTGAACGTCAAGTAGCAAGTAATGTCTCACATTAGCCCCTTTCTAATTAGGTGATTTATATAGCACGTAATACACGTAAAATCCTAAGTTGTGTGTACTATTCACAGAGCATGTAGGTCCTCGTCCTGAGCAGTTCCCAAAATTATTATTACAATATTAGTAATGTTTATACAATAATATTACAAACCAAATAATAAGAAACTAAAACTAAATAGAACTACTACAATCTAATGTAAACACCCCGGCGACTCTTCGAAACTCCAAAACACCACTTAAGGATACCTGTTAGATACGAATCAAATGAGCAAGGCTATCACACAAAAGAGCATATAATATTGAACAACACATCATCTCAAACAAGGGAACAAAAATAACAAAGGCATATTTAAGCAAGCATTATTTCAAATTAGTTTCTACAAAAAGAATGCATCGATTAGTGACATACCGGTTAACGATAACAAATAATAATAATTAAAAAAAAAAACAAGAAGCACGGAATGCAGAAGAGAATTGTCACCTAAATATTGAGATTAATACTCCAAGAAATGAGTGCCAAATAACAAAGTAAAACTACTTCTTCTTTTGTTTTAAGCTTTTTTATCAGAGAGAGTGTATGTTGTGCGTTATAACTTGTTTAAATTAAAATAAGAGAATGGGGGTCGTTTATACAGTAAAGGGATAAATCAATCAAGCCATAAAAAGGGAAAGATAATTTAAAATCAGTCTAAACTAATAAAAGGAAAAGAAGTGTCAATCAATATAGTATGTGATGTAATCAATCAACAAAACTACCTCAAATATAAAGATCACACTTATTAATCTAATTAGTAAAAATAAAGAAAAATATCAATTAATTCAAATTTTCTTTTTGAACATCCAGACTAATTAAGGCAAATCATTATCTCAATATAAAAATGGGTCAAAAATAAATAAATAAATAAATAATGAACATGTTAATTATTATATAGCAAAATCTCCCATAACCGTGAGAAGCCAAGCAATAAAAGGAAAAGACCCTTAGAACAATCAAGTATCAAGAATTTTCTCCCATAAATACTCAAAGTATTGAAATACCCCCTTTTTGCTCAAATCAATTAATAAGGAAGGAAAACCAGTAAATAGATTAAGAAAAAATATCAAAATCAGCCTTATATATGTGGTATTCAAATCATCAGCAGCAAAGAACACTATAACATTAAGTCATCACCAATTTACACATGGAGAAATTAAGTTGTTTAGAACGGTGCAAGCCATTAATCAAGCATCACATATGCATAATTAAACTCAATCAATCAGTAACGATAACACATACGAGCATACCCGAAACTAGGCCCAATCTAATAGTAGTTTATGAAATTCAGTGTTTTCTACATGTAATTGTTTTAGCACATAAACAAACACAAATATCAGAGAATCAGACAAAAAGAAAGCAGTCACACTTTGTTAATTTTAAATCTAAAATCTGTCAAAAGAAAAAGAAAAAGAAAAGGTAGAATATGATTAAAATTAAACACAAATATTTAAATATTTAGTCAAACCGATATATGGAATTTTGAGAACTCATCATTTTCCAAAAAAAATGAGACAACGATGCCAGATTCGCCGGCGGCTTGTGCGCGTCGGTCAACTGCCGTTGTTGGGGTCTCGTCGGTCGAGCGACGGCTGGAGAGGGAAAGGGGTCTCCGGTGGAGATGTTGGATGGAGCGATAGGAGTGGCATGCATAGGTTGATGGCGCTGGTTGGCTGGAGAAGGCGATGATCGACGGTTATCACTGGAGATGGTAGAGCGGAGCGGGAGCCCGTGTTGGCTTGGTGGATGTTGACCGGTGGACGGCTGACGGCAAGGGACGGAGGAGAGATCGAGGGGAGAGAGGAGGAAGATGCAGTGGCAGCATCACTGTCCGGCCGATGGTGTTCGCCTGAGGTGGTGACTGTTGCTGTCTGACGGTGCCGGTGACAGAAAGATGGTGATAGTTTTTGTTGGTTTAGAGAGAGGGTAGAGAGAGAGAAGAGAGAAAAAGGAGTTGCGGCTATTCTTTTTGGAATAAGGCATTAGAGTTTCCTCTTGGTGTATAGAGGCCATGAATTTGATCTCAGCCGTTGGATCGATTTAATCAACGATTGAGATTTAAAGATTAAGAATTTGGTCAAAATTAAAAGAAAATTGAAATTGAGTATCAATTAGGCTAAAATTGTAACAAATTGAATAAAAATAGGCTAAAATTGTTATATTGTGGTAAAAATTGGATTAGAAAATAAATAAATTAGATAAGTGATTTCAATTTACGTTGTTACTTAAATAATAATAATAATAATAATAGTATATAATAACAATAATAAATAATAAATAATATTAAATAAATAAATAAAAATAATGAAATATGTAACAAATAATAATAATAGATAATAATAATGCATTCGAAAAATATGAGTGTGCATATTTACGAAAGAATTAACAAAGTATTGATAAAATTACGTCAAGAAATATTATATTTAAATTAATAAATTGTACGAATGATACTATAAGGTGGTATAATAATTCATATATTAAAATAATGGATGTGACATGTCAATATTATAGAAAAATGTGTAAAAAATACTAACACTTAAAATTAGTAATTTCTCTAAAATAACAGTCTAAAAGGAGTATCGTGCGGTCAAATTGGGTGTCAACAGCTACCACTTCATTACTTGAGAATAATAAAAAAATTGTCAAGCAATGAAAGTTGACGCAGTAGCCAATTTTGTCCGATCGAGGAGAGTTTGTTGGAATTAAAACAGCAGGAGGTGGTTGTAAAAATAGTGTGGCTGATACTTTGATTTTAATTTGCCTACATATCTCTGGTCTTCACGATGTATTTGTGGAATCGTGCTATCAGCTTCTGGGTTTCTCGATGTATTGTAGAATCATGCGATCAGCTTCTAGGCTTCTCGATGTATTGTGGAATCGCGCGATCATCTTCTGGGCTTCTTGATGTATTGTGGAATCATGCGATCAACTGTTTGGCTTCTCATAATGGGATCAACTTTTGGGCTTCTCAATACATTGTGGAATCATGTGATCAGTAGTTTGGCTTCTCATCGTAGGATCAGCTTTTGGGCTTCTTGATGCATTATGGAATCGTGTGATCAGATGTTTGGCTTCTCATCGTGGGATCAGCTTTTGGGCTTTTCATCGTGGGATCGTGATCTGTACCTATTGGTCCTGCCATTTTTAGCTCGTCTCTTTAAAGATGGTTAGCACAGATATATGTGTGTGTATAGAAGATAGAACATTGTAGCAAACAACCATAACAATAAAGATAATGAAGATGAGCAAGTCTATCTGTCGTATTGTCAGATCAATTGTGAAGTCTCTCGCCATGATGTTGGATTAGCCATTTAGGCCTCTCATGATGATTGTTGTCATCTGTACCTGTTAATCCTGTACTCAAAGAAAAATTGTTAGTAAAAAAGAAATGTGAATTTGCACCATGCTCGAGTCGACTCCTTGGTCGTTGTTTTCTACTGCATGAATCATTAGGATTTGTACTCCATCGTGATGAAATATTTTAGGAATTCTAAAAAATTTCTGCCCCAGTTTGTAAAGCGTCTTTCGCACGTCATTGTGAATTGCTTATTTACTCGTGAAATTTTTTGAGGAATTCTAAAAAAATTTTGCCCAGTTTAGAATGATAGGCGCCTTTTGCACGTTATTGTGAATTAATATATTGTTTAATCGTGAAATTTTTGAGGTTTTATTGAAACCTCAAAAATTTTGCCCCAATGTTTGTCTTTGAGAAATGGTTGTCCTACATTTGAATATTGTAACCTCAATTGTAATATACCTTTATAAGCTTAAGAGTTAGGTTAATTAGCTTGACGATTTGGAAGTGTAGGAATGTGAAAGAGAGGGGGAAAGAAGTGTTTTATTAGATAAAGACCGAACCTAGAGTGGGCTGCCGACATATCCAAATGGAAGTCAGGTCAAACGTAGTTCATGAGTACAAAGAAATGTAGAGAGAACAAGAAAATGTTACTAGCCGCAAGGCGAGTAAAATAGTGACATAAAACATGAACGTCAATTCATGTGATGCGCTTTATGTTTCTTTCGTGAACGTCTGGGATCTTGTTGGACAGAGTAGAAGTGGATCTGACAAGCCTAGTTTTGAGGACCAAAATCAGTGTGGGTCTCATTATATTGATACCTTGTGTTTAAGGTATGAAAGGTGACGAATCCTCTTTCTCTTCCTTGGGTGGATTCTGTGTTTCATATTCTAATTTCTTTCCAATCGAAATCAAACTCTCAAAGTTGTTATTTACCAGGAAGAAAATTTTTTGAAAGTATATTCCATCTAGTGTCGTAAGGAAAACTTGGACCAATTCCTCCTCAGGTATAGAAGGACGTATTTTTGAATCCTCTAGCCTCCATCGAATGGCATATTCTTCAAAAGATTCATGGGCCGTTCTCTTTATCTCAAGTAATTCTCGAATTGTCGGGCTAGTATTGATCTTAAACTTGTATTGCCTCAAAAAATCTTGAGCCAATACTTCCCAATTATGCCATTTGTCTAAGTCTTGTTGCGCGAACCATGTGAGTGCCATTCCTGATAAACTTTGAATAAATAATCTTATAAGGAGAGGCTCATTGTGCCTTATATCAATTAGTCTGCCATAATAGTCCCTCAAATGTCTGATTGGATCCCCATGCCCATCGATTGTGTTGAACTTGGAAACTTTGTATCCTGGAGGTAAATCAATCCACGGATGTATACATAATTTCTCATACCTCAAGTCATAGATACCCCTAGAATGTAGTTCCTTCTTCATCCTTCTTTCTAAGTCACAAAGCCTTTGCCAACATTCATCTACATTGATCCTTTCACTTTCAGAAGTGTCACGTGCAAAGGAAATTTGTTGAGAAGGGGTGTGGGTAAGGCGAGGATAAGAAGTCATAGTGTTTTGCCTTGGGCGATGAGAAGGAGGACTGAAAGGCTTTTAGATATTGAGCATAATTGTCATTTTGCAGATTGCCACTTGAGTTCGATGTTCAAATGCTAGACAACCTTAAAATAAAATAAGCAAGTCAACAAAAATGATGTAATGCATAAGTTCAACATATACAAAACAAGTCATTCTGGAAGGAAGACTACGCCTTAATAAGCGTTCTAGGCGTAAATATTTGAGCTCCTAATGCACGAAACATGATAGTAATAGAACATAATGTCGAATTTGCAATTGTGATTGTAAAGAAGATAAGAAAGATAGGAAATGAGCAAGGTCGACTTTTGTTGAACATCAGATTTATTGATTCACATCATATTGTTGATTCATCCAACTCCATATAGAAAAATAATAAAGTAGGAGAATAGAAAGTTTTATTATGGTGAGACTGAACTCATTAAATGAGCGCCTACGTATCCACAAAGGAATCAGGTCGATCGTTGTTCAAATTACATAAGCAAGGAAGACATAAAAAAAAATTGCAGAATGTAAAACTTGAAGGAATTTCAAATGTTGAAAGTCTGGAGTGGAGAATTAACATGATATCCTCTACATCAATGTAGAACCCTTGCAAGTCATGCCAAGTAAATCAATCATCATCACGATTCGACTTTGTTGTTAATCAGTGCTTGAATTTTGTCTTTCAAAGTTCAACACTCTACTGTGGTATGTCCTTTCTTCCCTAAATGATAAGCACAAGTTTTAGAACGATCAAGCCATGGTGCATATGTGTTCATGACGATTGCGGGAATAGGAGTGATATAGCTATCCATCCTCAATCTCTTATAAAGTTGAGCTATGGGCTCAACCAAAGGGGTGTACTATCTTGGTGGATTTTTCTGAAGCTTATGTCGAGGTTTAGCGGATCGGGTGGATCATTGATTTGTTGGTGGACTTGGGTAAGAAACTGGAATGTTGTTTGATGTTAGAGCAACAAATGAAAGTGGGTACCGAATAGTCTGTAGAATAGGTTTTGTGAAGAAATGTGGATGATAGGTTTGGACATAATTAGAGGTTGGAATGATTTTTGGAGCTGGGTACCATATCAGTTGAGGTTGAGGTGTGCTTACTTCAGGCTTCGAAGGTTTGAATGTCTTGTCGGTGATCGTCTTTCCCTTGTTCTTGGATTGTGGCTTAACCAAATTTGCCTCAACTGTGAGCTTTCTTTTTAGCTTATTGTCAAACTGCCCAACAAAGTCAGTTGCTAAATGATCCCAAGAAACCCACTAGCTAGTGTCTTTCTCTGCATACCACATCAATGCAGGACCAGTAAGTGAATTGACCAAGAGCCTCTTCTTCAGGCTATCGCTTTGTCCTATAACTGATAGTGTGTCAAGGTACTCCTTCAAATAGGAATAAGGGTTTCCCGACCCATCATACAATGGAAAAATCAAACCCTCAATTCTCTCCTTATCTCATTTCGTTAATTTGGATGGCTGTTGAGATGATCCTACCTCATAGTTAGAAATTTATCCTTCCATCTCTTTATCCTCATTCGTATTTGTCAACCCAATAAGTGTTTTTAGCAATGCAATAGAAAACTGACTTGGAAATATGTACGTATCACGATCAAACGTAGGTGAAGTTGTCAGTATAAGGGACTCTATGGTATGGATGGGAGGGTTGAAGTCTGCTTTAGGTAGCAGCTTTGGAAATCCTGGTGGCATCTCAACCGAGCCTCAAATATCAATCATTATTCCACAAATTAGCTCTATTCTTCTTCCTAACCTTCTGATGCTCAAAATAGCTCTATTTTGATGCACTCGTGCTCAGCTTCGATGTTGGCAAGATTGATAGGCATCGCTTGACTGGCCATTTCTGATGTTCAACTTAAGTCAACGTTAGAAAAAAGGATTTATAATTAGGAACAAAGAGCACACGTGAGAGTCTAGAATAAATATTCTACTCATTTGAAAATAATGAATTATGCTTATTCGAAGTGAACAGACATTATGAGGGCTCTATGTAACTTAGAGGTTATGAAAGCTAGAGTACAACATGAGTACGATAGTATCAAAAGGATCATGTGGGAAACTGTATGTAAGCGTTGGAAGTATTAAGAGGAGAATATCCTAAAATGATAAGTTATACTAAAAGATAATGGATGAGACTAAAGCAAAAGTTGAGCCTGGAGATGATTAATATGCTAACGGGTGTGTCGGGAGGATAATTTGAAGGAAAGTTTTGCATAGACCCTAAGAGTGTATTGTAGAGTTCTAACATGACAAGAGTTTTAAGAGTAACGAGCTCTAAAGTAAGGAACACTAAATGTAAGGAGTGACTAAGGCAAGAACAGAAATAACAAGATAGGCACATGTCAATACATACATAGAAATGCAACACATAAAAAGTAATTGTAAGTCCCTTTGAGGTCGTAAACCTCTTTGGACTTTGAATGAGACTAACATTCAACACATCTGGGGTGCCAAGGCATCCTATATTGAATGGGACACATATTCCTTAATAAAATAAATATGTAGCGAAGATCTAAAGGACAAGAGTGGGTCTGTGACATGGTTCCCTCAAGTGGACAACTCGAGAGTGGGAAAACTTGTGACTGTTGACGCACCACTGATCGACTGATCCACAAGGAATTTCTCAAAAGGTGTTTTAAGAAAGAACGTCCATGCAACCACGCAACCTTTCGTAAAAAGAAAATAAACAAGGTTCCAGTTGGAGAAAAGTATGAACGGAATGCCAGTTATATAAAGCAGTAACATATAGCACATAGAGACATACAATAGTATGCTTTAGCAATGTAAAAATAAATTATTATCAAAACATGTGACCAATAAAAGGGAAGTGGGGGATAAATTGACATGGAGACATAACACATTAATGCGGAGTAAGAGAAACGACTAGTAAATCATGATATAAGCAAATAATGACAGAAGAATATATGAAAAATAAATCAGGATATCAAACAAATATAATCAAACAAATAAAGAGAATCCCACAAAAAGCACAAATTCGTCCTGGTGAACCTAAGATCCACAGCAGAGTCGCCATTCTATCATGCTCCATTTTTCTCGCGGAAAGCGAGATTCGACGTGACCACTCTTTTTGGAATTATTTTAAGGGAGTGTGTGAAGAGTCGCCACCTAACAAAATAAAGGTGCATTAGGTCACCGATCTAGGCTAACTACGAACCTATTTTGTTATTTAGTCTTAGTTAACCATTTTCAAACCTAATCTCGTCAGTTTGAAGCACAACATTTTAATACTGTGTCTTCTCAATTTTGGGTTTAATCTTCTCCCAATTCTTAATTTTGTTATTACAAAAGCCTACTTTTCTCAAATACATTCGTCATCCATAACTGTGATATCTTTTCAGAGAATTTTTCAATTTTGATTCAGATATTTTGCTCTGCTTTTGATTGGGTTATCGGCTTGGGCCTTTGTTTTTTGGGGTTGTGGGTGTTGAGACCAGTGGTATTTGCTCCCTATTTGAGTTTACTTGAGTTTACTTCTGTTTCTTGATTATTTCTTTGATTTTGTGTGAGCCTTGTATTTCTTGCTGCTGCTTTGCTACTACCATTGTTTATAGTTTTAGATTTTCCTAGATTTTCTTGTAGTAGTGGTTGTGGGCGGTAATGGTTGGATAGGGTCATGTTCGAGGGGGTTGGGGCGTGGGGCCGTTGTGGGGGCGAGGGAGGAGGAAAGGGCGGGAGTGGGAGGGAGGCCAAGGTTCGACCGCGGGGGTGGTAGAGGAGGGCGTGTGGTTGGCTGAGGGTTGGGTCCTGGAATATAGGGACCCTTCAGGGTAAGTCCATAGAGCTTGTGAAGATTATTAGGAAGAGGAGGATCAATATTGCGTGTGTTCAAGAGACCAAGTGGGTAGGGTCTAAGGCTAGGGATGTGGATGGTTACAAGCTGTGGTACTCCGGGAACGAGAGGCGTAGGAATGGAGTTGGCATCTTAGTAGATGAAGAGCTTAGAGGTCAGGTAGTAGAGGTGAAGAGGATCAACGATAGGTTGATGACTATTATGTTGGTCATTCGGGGGTTTACCCTGAACGTGTGTAGTGCTTATGCGCCGCAAGTGGGCTCGGAGGGAGAGGAGAAGATGCGGTGTTGGGAGGCTTTGGAGGAGGTGGTGAGAGGCGTGCCTAGCTCGGAGAAGATTGTTGTAGCAAGAGATTTCAACGGGCACATCGGGGCGTTACCGGGAGGCTTTGTGCATGGTGGTTTTGGTTTTGGGTAGAGAAATGAAGAGGGGACTACTCTATTGGAGTTTGCGAGGTCCTTTGGGCTGGTGGTGGTGAACTCGGGCTTTCCGAAGAAGGATGACCACTTGATCACCTTTCGAAGCACGATAGCCAGAACCCAGATTGACTTTTTGTTGCTTAGGAAAGGGGATAGGGTGTTGTGTAAAGACTGTAAGGTCATCCCGAGTGAGAATCTTGGGTATGGAGTTGGGTATAAGAAAGAATAGAAAGAGGAGGAGTAAGTAGGGTAGACCTAGAATTAAGTGGGGCGGCTTGACGCCAGTGAAGGCGTGGGAGATAGGGGAGAAGTTGGCGGGAATAGAGGTGTGAGAGTGTAGGGGGGACATGAATAGTATGTGGGATAGGGCGGCTAGGTGCATCAGGGAGAATGCAAGTGTGGTGTTAGGTGTTTCTAGGGGCCGGGCCGGGCATCATCGGGGGGATTGGTGGTGGAATGAAGAGGTGGAGAAGAAAGTGGGGGCCAAGAAAGGGGCGTATGCTAAGTTGGTTGAGAGTAAGGACGAAGAAGAGAAGCGGGTAAACAGGAAAGAGTACAAGCTAGCTAGGAAGGAGGCTAAGTCAGCAGTCACGGCAGCTAAGACGGCCGCTTTCGAGAGCTTGTATGCAGGGTTACAGGGGAAAGGAGGGGAGAAAAAGTTGTTTAGACTCGCTAAGGCTAGGGAGAGGAAGGGTCGTGACCTCGACCAGGTGAGGTGCATTAAGGGGGAGGACGGTAGAGTGTTGGTGGAGGACGGCCACATTAAGAATAGATGACAGTCGTACTTTCATAGGCTCTTGAATGATGAAGGGGATAGAGCTATTGTGTTAGGGGAACTGGAGCACTCAGAGGAGTGTCAGGATTTTAGTTATTGTAGACTTTTTAAGGTAGAAGAGGTTAGAGAGGCTGTCCGCAGGATGCGAAGGGGTAGGGCGACGGGGCCGGATGAGATACCAGTGGAGTTCTGGAAGTTCGTGGGAAAGGCTGGTGTAAGGTGGTTGACTGGATTGTTCAACAAAATCTTCAAGACGGCAAAGATGCCCGAGGCTTGGAGGTGGAGTACCATGATCCCTCTCTATAAGAATAAGGGTGACATCTAGAGTTGCAATAATTATAGGGGGATTAAGTTATTGAGTCACTCTATGAAGATTTGGGAGAGAGTGATCGAGGTGAGGCTGAGACGGATAGTGTCTATATCGGAAAACTAGTTTGGATTTATGCCTGGCCACTCGACGACGGAGGCAATTCACCTGGTACGGACGCTGGTGGAACAGTATAGGGAAAGAAAGAAGGACCTGCACATGGTGTTTATCGACCTGGAGAAGGCATACGACAAAGTCCCCAGGGAGGTGCTATGGAGGTGCTTGGAGGTGAGTGAAGTCCCACAGGCATATATCAGAGCAATTAAGGACATGTATGATGGAGCGAAAACTCAGGTAAGGACGGCGAGAGGAGACTCAGAGCATTTCACTGTCTTGACAGTATTGCATCAGGGATCTACTTTTAGTCCCTTTTTGTTTGCTTTGGTGATGGATGTGTTGACGCGGCGTATTCAAGGGGAGGTGCCATGGTGTATGCTTTTTGCAGACGATGTAGTTCTGATTGATGAGACTCGAGGGGGTGTGAATGACAAATTAGAGATATGGAGACAAACTCTTGAGTCTAAAGGGTTCAGGTTGAGCAGAAGCAAGACAGAGTATTTGAAATTCAAGTTTAATGACGTGAGGCTGATGAATGAGGTGATAGTGAAGCTGGAATTACAGGAGGTATGTAACAGGAATAGTTTCAGGTATCTCGGGTCCGTGATCCAGGGAAACGGTGAGATTGACGAAGATGTCTCACACCGTATTGGGGCGGGATGGATGAAGTGGAAGCTCGCCTCTAGGGTGTTGTATGATAAGAGGTGCCGCCCAAGTTTAAAGGCAAATTCTACAAGGTGGTAGTCCGCCCGGCCATGTTGTATGGAGCGGAGTGTTGGCTAGTTAAGAATTCCCACATCCAAAAAATAAAGGTGGCAGAAATGCGAATGTTGCGCTGGATATGTGGGCTGACTAGAGGGGATAGAGTTCGGAACGAGACTATCAGGGAGAAGGTTGGTGTGACTCCAGTGGAGTGCAAGATGCGGGAAGTCCGATTGAGATGGTTCGGACATGTGAAGAGGAGGAGCATGGATGCCCCGATTCGTAGGTGTGAGAGGCTAGCGTTGGATGATTTTAGGTGGGGTAGGGGTAGGCCAAAGAAGTACTGGGGTGAGGTGATTAGGCAGGACATGGAGCAGTTACAGCTCACCGAGGACATGACCCTAGATAGGAAGGTCTGGAGGACGCGAATTAGGGTAGAAGACGAGGGCCAATTTAGGTCGCTAGTGTAGGGAATTACTTGGTGGGGGTAGTATCCTTGTTATGATTCCGTGTTCCATGTTTTATTACGAATCTGGGTGCTTTCCTCTGTTTTCTAACCTTATGGGTGCCGTATTTTTGTTATGAAATCTTGTTCTGTGTTTTACTATGTATTTGTGTGGTATCTCGTGTCTTGAGCCGGGGGTCTATCGGAAACAGCCTTTCTACTTCGTTAGAGATAGAGGTATGGACTGCGTACATCTAACCCCCCCAGACCCCACTAGGTGAGAATACACTGGGTTTGTTGTTGTTGTTATAATCTTAGTTAACCAGAAATTTGAATAAGGGTTCAAATTACCTCAAAAGGAAGGTGTTAGGCACCTTTCGAGGTCCACAAAGGTGGTTCCCGACTGAATTCTTATTTTACGTGGAAATTCTATGTGATCAAATAAGGTCTCTTGTTTTATTATTGATTTAATGTTTAACTAAGTGATAAAACAATTAATGAACAAAACATATTATTTTATCATTTCTAATTGTAAATTATGTAAGTGAAAAAAACATATAATAAGATTAGCAAGGAGCAAGAAATGACATAATTTGTAACAAAAGAGACTGCTTACATAACAAACTAACTACCCTAAATAAATAAACATGTAAGGTAAATAAAAGAATGAAAAGAATTCATCAAATCAAACAAAGAAATGTTTTTGGTCTAATTGGGATCAAACCCCCAACTTATTTAATCATCATCCAACTCACTGGCTGAACTCTTAGACAAGTCATATGTCTTACTAATGTTTGTTGGAGATCATCACTTTCGAATGACTACCCGTCCCACCCCACCTAGGCTGGATGTCAAATCTAAAAGCATTCTACTACAAGGATAAAACTAACAATTTTAGTAATTCCTATCGTCCCGCCTATCATCCAAGAGGCATTGAACTTTGCTATATTGATTTTGTGGTCAAGACAAAATAAAGCTATGTTGCCTAGGACTCAAAACGCGTAACACATTAGGCTTCAAGTAGCAAGTAATGTCTCACGTTTGCCCCTTGGTTATTAAAGAGTTGATTAATGCGATTAACATGCAAAGACAAAGACTAGCTATTCTTCGTGTCATTAATCTATAGGCATGATATCTAAGTGTTCAACAAGTGTTCGTGTGACAAAATGTAACTGTGATTCGTGAATGTAACAATGTGTTGTCAAGTTGTTAAAAGAGGGTGTGAAAAGCGTGATAAATGTGTCGAAGAATTGTACTCACGAATTTCATTGTGCAAGTGTTATAAACTAATGAGAATATAACAAAACATTAAAAGTGAATCGACAGGCTAAGGATCACAATGATGTACTTAATCTATTGTTTAACATGTTGAGAATGCTCAAAAACTTACATTTTAACATGCTGGCAAGTGTGCTGGTGCACAGTAATTTCATATTAATGTGCTAAAAATGCAGTAACACTGTTTTAGTAATGCAGAAATTTGACTATCATGCTGAAAATATGCTAATGTGCAGGAACCTTATGTTAATATGAAAGTAGTGCATATGCTGGAATTCTATTCTAATACGCTAGAAATTAAACCTAACATGCTGAAAATTGATTGTCATGCTGAAATTGTATTTTTAATACAGAGTGAGCTAACATGTAAGGACATGCAGGAATTTAATGTAAATGTGCTAAAAATGCTTCAACAAACTGTTTAACATGTTGGAATATTAACATGTTGAAAAATACATTTGACATGCTTATTCTATTGTTAGACATGCTAGAAGATACGACATGCTCAAATCTAACGCTTTATGTGCTAAGAATGTTTAATTCTAGTGCTTAAGATGCTAAAGTTTAATAAGAACAGGCTGAAACATGTGCTAATGTGCAGAAAATTTATATGTGAACACATGTTTAATTTAGTATCTAACGTGCATTTAACGTGCCAAAATCGCTTAATCCTAATGTTTTAACATATTGGAATGATTAATGTTTTAACATATTGTAATGTGCAAGAATTTAGAGTTAACATGCGGTGAAAAATTAAATTATTTTATAATGTAGATCATGTTGACGTGCCAAACATGTAATGTCATGTTAATAAGTTATGGCTCAAGTGTCCAAACGCTTTGAATATTACGTGATTCATATAGCACGTAATATACGTGAAATCGTGAAATCCTAAGTTGTGCCTACCTATACTATTCACAAAGCACCTATGTCCCCGCTCCCCGAGCAGTCCCCAAAATTATTATTACAATAATAGTAATGTTTATACAATAATATTACAAACCAAATAATAAGAAACTTAACTAAATAGAACTACTACAATCTAATGTAAATACCCGACGACTCTATAGAACCCCAAAACACCACTTAAGGATACCTGTTAGATACGAATCAAAAGAGCAATGCAAGAACAAAAGAGCACATAATCTTGAACAACACATCATCTCAAACAAGGGAACAAAGAAAACAAAGGCATATTTAAGCAAGCATTATTTCAAATTAGTTCCTACGAAAAGAATGCATCGATTAGTGACTTACCGGTTGAAGATAACAAATAATAATAATAATAAAGAAAACCAAGAAGCACGGAATCTGAAAGAGAATTATCACCGAAAGATTGAGATTAATGCTCCAAGAAATGAGTGCCAAAATAACAAAGTAAAATTGCCTTTCTTTTGTTTTAAGCTTTTTTGCCAGAGATAGAGTATAGTAAAATTGCCTTTCTTTTGTTTTAAGCTTTTTTGCCAGAGATAGAGTATGTTGTGTGTGGTAACTTGTTCAAAATAAGAGAATGGGGTTGTTTATATAGTAAAGGGGTAAATCAATCAAGCCATAAGAAGGAAAAGAGAATATTTTTATGTAATCAATCAATCACAATTATATCCTTCAAATAATATAAAATCAGTCTAAACTAATAAAAGGGAAAGAAGTGTCAATCAACATAGTATGTGATGTAACCAATCAACAAAGCTGCCTCAAATATAAAGCTCACACTTAATAATATAATTAGTCAAAATAAAGAAAAATATCAATTAATCCAAATTTCCTTTTTGAACATGCAGACTAATTAAGGTAAATCATTATCTCAATATAAAAATGTGTCAAAAATAAATAAATAAATAAATAATGAACATGTCAATCAGTATATAGCAAACTCTCCCATAACCGTGAGAAGCCAGGCAATAAAAGGAAAAGACCTTAGAACAATCAATTATCCAGAATTTTCTCCCATAAAATACTCAAAGGATTGAAATACCCCTTTTTTGCTCAAATCAATGATGAATAAGGAAGGAAAACCAGTAAGCAGATTAAGAAAAAATATCAAAATCAGCCTTAATATGGTATTCAAATCATCAGCAGCAGATAAGAAAAGAAGACTATAACATTAAGTCGTCACCAATTTACACACGGAGAGATTAAGTTGTTTAGAATGGTGTAACCGATAAATCAAGCAGCACACATGCATAATTAACCTCAATCAATCAGTAACGGTAACCCATGCGAGCATACCCGGAACTGTGCGCAATCTAACAGTAGTTCATCAAATTCAGGGCTTTTTTACATTTAATCGTTTTAGCACATAAACAAACACAAATATCAGAGAATCAGACAAAAAGAAAGCAGTCGCACTTTGTTAATTTCGAATTCGAAATCTGTCAAAAGAAAAAGAAAAAGAAAAGGTAGAATATGATTAAAATTAAACACAAATATTTAAATATTTAGTCAAACCTGTATATGGAATTTTTAGAACTCATCATTTTCCAAAAAAAAATGAGACGGCGGTGGCAGATTCGCCGGCGGCTTGGGCGCGTCGGTCGGCTGTCGTTGTCGGGGTCTCGTCGGTCGAGCGACGGCTGGAGAGGGAAAGGGGCCACCGATGGAGATGTTGGATTGAGCGGGAGGGGTGGCATGCGCAGTTTGATGGCGCTGGTCGGCTGGAGGAGGCGATGATCGGCAGATTTCGCCGGAGATGGGAGAGCAGAGCCGGAGCCCGTGTTTGCTTGCTGGACGTTGACCGGTGGACGGCTGGCGGCAAGGGACGAAGGAGATATCGAGGGGAGAGATGAGTAAGATGCGGTGGTAGCATCACTGGTCGGCCGGCGGTGCTCGCCTGTGGCGGTGGCTGTTGCTGTCCGACGGCACCTGCAAGGGAGGGATAGTGACGGTTTTTGTTGGTTTAGAGATAGAGGGTAGAGAGAGGGATGAGAGAAAAAGGAGGTGCGGATGTTCTTTTTGGCAATAGGCATTAGGTTTTCTTTTGGTGTATAAAAGGAAGGAGGCCATGAATTTGATCTCAATCGTTGGATCGATTTGATCAACAGCTGAGCTTTAAAGATTAAGAATTTGATCAAAATTTAAAAAAAAAAAAAATGAATTTCAAATAGGCTAGAATTATAATAAATTGAATAAAATTAGGCTAAAATTATTATATTATGATAAAAATTGAATCAAAAAATAAATAAATTAGATAAGTGATTTCAATTTAGGTTGTTACTTAAATAATAGTAGAGATAATATTAATAATAATAATAATAACAAATAATAAATAATAATAATATATAAATAAAAATAATGATAATATGTAATAAATAATAATAATAATAATAGACAATGCATTCAAAAAACGTGAGTGCATATTTACGAAAGAATTAACAAAGTATTGATAAAATTACATCGAGAAATATTATATTTAAATTAATGAATTGTAAGAATGATACTGTAAGATGGTAAAATAATTCATATATTAAAATCATGGATATGACACATCAAAAACCTGTTTGATGCAAGAAAAATGTGTAAGAAATACTAACATTTAGTAATTTTGCTAAAATAACAGTCTAAAAGGAGTATCGGACGACCAAAATTGGGTGTCAACACTTGCCTTAGTTCGAGGACGAACTAGATTTTTAGTGATGGGTAATGTAACGACTCAAATTTTGGTGATTTATGTGAAAAGTGTATTTCTGTGTGATTTGACCATTTTATCCCTTTTCGTGATTGCTTTGTGATATTTTTGGGGTATAGGGATGTTTGGCGTGGTTCCTGATGTATTTTGGTATAATTTATATAATATTGTGGTTTTTGGTGGCTTTGAGAGCATTATAGTTGACTTTGGTTAACATTTGTTGATTTGTGCGATGAATGGCAAAATGAACTTTGTCAGCAAATCTAAAACATCGATTTTATGATGGTAATATGGTTGGTCTGGTTTTATGTCTTTTATATCTTATTTGACCCTCGGTTCAGAAAGTTGTGAAAATGGATTTCGGGTGTCAACTTATGAAAAAGATATTTTTCAAAAATCTGATATCACTATTGAGTTAGAGATGTCAAATTTGATAGGATAGCATATTTCGTTTTTGTTCACGGGATTTCAGATGAATTCGAGGGGTCTAAAGAGACTTGGACCCTCTCTCTATATATATATCCATATTTCACCACTTTTTTCCTATTTTTAAGACTTTGAGTTTGAGCTTAGGTTTTCACACTTTTGAGCAATTTTTTCCATTTCTAAGCTCGGGTAAGCTTCTAAAAACCTATTTCAACTACTTTACTCTAATTTTATCATTTAATTCTTGTTTTCACGTGGATTAAAGTGAAAATTGGGGATTTTGGTCTTGAAAGCCTAAAACTTATATTTCTTCGATTCAAACCCAGTTTTCAACCCATTTTCACTAGGGAAAGTTTTATTCTTATAATTATTAATTTTCTTTCAATTTCATCTTCAAAACAACTTCAGATTCTTGATTTCAAAAAAGATTTTCGGGGATTTTGCCGGTAAAATTTAAACATGTTTTTTCTTCAATTTGGATGTCGTTTTTAACTCATTTTTTCTTGTATTTTCAGATGTAGACTCCTAAAATTATGGAGAACATGTTTCAAAGATAAATTATGATTTTGCTCTTCTTTTGCGAAAACTCATTTCGGGGAATTGTTTTGAGCCCTACTTGAAAATAGGTAA
Organism: Capsicum baccatum var. pendulum; assembly: GCA_030864225.1. Classification (NCBI taxonomy): domain Eukaryota; kingdom Viridiplantae; phylum Streptophyta; class Magnoliopsida; order Solanales; family Solanaceae; genus Capsicum; species Capsicum baccatum. The sequence goes on from CM061553.1 coordinate 120,224,415, forward strand.
TATGGGTATTGTTGACTTTCTTTTGGCGCATAAATTATATATTTTCATGTTTTGGTTGATTTCAAGTCCGTTTGGATAGAGTACACTAATAGAGAAAATAGAAAAAGTGACCACATGTGGTCGCTTTTCATGTTTTTGCAACCACAAAAGCAACCAAAAGATGTGGTCTCAAAAACAGTGGTTGCTTTTTTAAAAGATACCACATGTGGTCACTTTTTCAAAGAAAAAATTATTTATAATTCAATATTATCTTTTTAAAAAAATTATCAATTTTTTTCTAATTTAAAAAAAGAGTTCACCAGTGATCGCTTTTAGAAATTCAATTAAATAATTCTTTTAAAGAAAGCGACCACTTGTGGTCCTATATAACTTTAAGATTAGGTGTTTACTATATATATGTGTGTGTGTGTGTATTTGAAGAATTAATTAATAAATTAAATATGTTGCAATTGCTTACCGCTCACTTGGATACATCCACCTAGTTTGAACTGGATCGCTAAGTCGGGCTTCATGGAAAAGGTGAATAGGAAGATGGTCCATCATGTCGAAGAACCCAGGTGGAAAAATCTTCTCTAATTTGTTGGTGATAATAACAATATTACTTTCCATTCGAGCCAGATTTCTTTCTTTAAGGTAGTGGAACATAAGTCTTTGAAGAACAAACTAGTCTCTGCTATCGGTTTTCAAATGTTTTCAGACAAACCAATAAAAGCAATTGGAATTAATTGTTCCATGAAAACATGACAATTATGCTTTTCATTCCATGTAAGATTCCTTGTACCATATCAACCCTCTTTCCCAAATTTGAGGCATATCCATTGGAAATCTTTAAACTTTGTACTCGCTCACATATCTTTCTCTTTTGGTCCAACTTGAATGTACAACTAGCCTTGACCTTAAGCAAACTGCCATTGGGCCCCTCTTGTAAGTGTAATTTCCTGGGCTTGCAATATTTTGGTAAATCAAGCCTAGCCTTAGGATTGTCCTTTGTCTTACCGATAACATTCATAGCTGTATTGAACATGTTATCAAAGTAGTTCTTTTCAGTATGCATGACATCAATATTATGTCTAAGTAAATTATCTAGCCAATATTCTAACTCCCAAATATACTTTACTTAGGCTAATTATGTGAAATGAAACTTATACAATGGTTCCTTGCTAATTTTTGGAAAATCTTGAACTCTCTCCCAAATGTCATGACCAGATAATATTGGAGGTGGACCATCATGTTCGGTTCTATTATTTATAAATACATTTTTGAGTCTCCTAAACTCATGATTAAGTGGCAAGAAACAACGGTGACAATCAAGCCATTAATTTTTCCTGCCATGTGTCAATGTGAAAGATTTTGTATTTTCCATACAGTATGGACAAGCTAACTTTCCAGCTGTCATCCACCTAAACAACATTTCATAAGTAGGAAAATCATTAATAGTCCACATTAGATGGGCACGCAAATTAAAGTTCTGTTTAAATAAAATGTCCCAAGTTTTAACCTCTTTATTCCATAGCAATTGCAATTCATTAATCAAAGGCTGCAAGTAAACATCTATTCCATTTTTTGGATTACGTGGGCTAGGAACAATACAATTCAGAAATATATATGGACTAGTCATCAACATTTCAGGAGGAAGATTATACGGGGTGATAAATATAAGCCAACATGAATATGGTGCAACACCAACAGAAAAAAGTGAGAAATCATCCGCACATAATCCCAATCAAATATTTCATGGCTCAGCTGCAAAATCTGAATAATTTGCATCAAAATGCTTCCAAGCCTCTCCATCAAATGGATGACACATAACACCAGGGGTCTTCTATTTTCACTTTGCCATCTCATATGAGGAGTTGAGTTGTTTGATCCATACAACCTCTTCAACCTTGGTATAAGAGGTGATTAATGCTTCACCTTAATAGCAATTTTATTTCCACAACAACCATGCTAATAGCAAGGGTGTTGACAAAACTTACAAGACTCTAGTTTAGTATCTCTCGTAAAGTATAACATGCAATTATTTTCACAACAATCAATACTAATCAAGGAGAGACCTAACGTTGACACCATTCTTTTTGCCTTATAGAAAAAATCAGGAACCTCTAAAGTGGGGTCAATTGAATCTTTAATAAGGTATATCATAGAGTCCATTCCTCCTTCAGTAATATTCTAATCAAATCTGATACTTAATAACCTAACAGCAATAGAGAATTGAGAGTGATAACACCTATCAAACAAAGGATGACTGACAAAATGCAATTATTCATAAAAATGGTATGTTTCTTTATTGGGAATATCTTCGACATTTTCCCTAAATTCAACCCCTTGTTTCATCCCAAAAGCATCATACACCATTTCTGTTATCCTAGTGGCTTGATAGTTATTAGACCCTGCAGACCTAATACTTTCACCAACAACAAAGTTATTTTCCCAACTTCTCCATGACTAGTGTACAATCTTAAAAAGTCCTAACGAAACCCTTTTCTATAAAGATGATCCTTCAAAGCTTCTTCTTTTATAATGTTTGTACCATCACATTTTACACAGGGACAATGAATCACCCAAAAAAGGACCAATCATCAAGTGTCTTGGCATGTTCAATAAACCGATTTGACACTTAAACAAATTCCTTCATAAAATCGACTCAATTATCATTATTTTGTAGATATATCCAGCTATAATCAGGTTCCATCTATATAATCAATCACAATCTTAATTAGCTTAGGTCACTAGTAAATATTTCAAGTGACTACACTTAATCATTTTCAAGTCACAAATTCATATTTTAAGTGACTGAACTTAATCAGTTTCAAGTCTCTAATTCACATTTCAACTGACTACACATAACCATGAATTCACAATTCAATTGAAAACACTAAACCATTTCCAAGTCATGAATTCACATTTTCAAGTGATTACACTTTGCTAATTTCAAAACACAAGTTAACCATTCCAATAACTATACTAAACCATTTTCAAGTCAATAATTCACCTCTCAAGTGACTACATTTGATCATTTTGAAGTAACTAATTAATATTTCAAAACACTACACTTGATCATTTTCAAGTACAAGTTCACCCTTCAATTATCTACACTAAACCATTTTCAAGTCCCTAATTCACATTTCAAGTGACTACATTTAACCATTTTTAAGTCATGAATTCGCATTTCAAGTGACAACACTAAACCATTTTCACGTCATATATTCAAATTTTTAAGTGATTACACTTACAAAATTTCAAAATACAAGTTAACCTTTCAAGTAACTACACTAAACCATTTTCAAGTCACTAATTCACTTTTCAAGTGACTACACTTGATAATTTAGAAGTAACTAATTAACATTTCAAGACAATACACTTGATCATTTTCAAGTCACAAGTTCACCTTTCAAGTAACTACACCAAACCATTTTCAAGTCACTAATTCACATTTCAAGTGACTACACATAACCATTTTCAAGTCATGAATTCACTTCTTGAATGACAACACTAAACTATTTTCAAGTCATGAAGTTACATTTTTGAGTGATTACACTTAAACTAATTTCAAAACACAAGTTCACTTTTCAAGTAACTACACTAAACTATTTTTAAGTCACTAATTCACTTCTCAAGTGACTATGCTTGATCATTTTGAAGTAGCTAATTAACATTTCAAAATACATGATCATTTTCAAGTCATAAATTCATATTTCAAGTGACTACACTTAATCATTTTCTAGTTCCTAATGGACATTTCAAGTGACTACACTTAACCATTTTTAAGTCATGAATTCACATTTCAAGGAATAACACTAAACAATTTTCACGTCATATATTCACATTTTTAAGTGATTACACTAAACTAACTTTAAAACACAAGTTAACCACTCAAGTAACTAAATTAAAATATTTTCAGGTCACTAATTCACTTCTTAAGTGACTACACTTGATCATTTTGAAGTAACTAATTAACATTTCAAAACACTACACTTGATCATTTTTACGTCACAAGTTCACCTTTCAAGTAACTACATAAAACCATTTTCAAGGTACTAATTCACATTTCAAGTGACTACACTTAACCATTTTCAAGTCATGAATTGACTTCTCAAGTGAAAATACTAAACCATTATCAAGTCATGAATTCACAATTTCAAGTAACTACACTAAACCATTTTCAAGTTACTAATTCACCTTTCAGGTAACTAAACCATTTTCAAGTCTCTAATTCACATTTCAAGTGACAACACTTAACTATTTTTAAGTCATGAATTTACATTTAAAGTGACAACACTAAACCATTTTCAAGTCATATATTTACATTTTCAGGTGATTATGCTTAACAAATTTTAAAACATGAGTTCAGCTTTCAAGTAACTACACTAAATCATTTTCAAGTCACTAATTCACTTCTCAAATGACCACACTTGATCATTTTGAAGTAACTAATTAACATTTCAAAAAAATACACGTGATCATTTTCTAGTAACAAATTCATGTTTCAAGTAACTACACTTAACCATTTTCAAGTCTCTAATGCACATTTCAAGTGAATACACTAAACCATTTTCAAGTAATGAAATCACATTTCAAGTGATAACACTAAACCATTTTCACATCATATATTCATATTTTCAAGTGATTGCACTTAACTAATTTTAAAACACAAGTTAACCATTCAAGTAACTACACTAAACCCTTTTCAAGTCATTAATTCACTTCTCAAGTGACTACATTTGATCATTTTGAAGTAATTAATTAACATTTCAAAACACTACACTTGATCATTTTCAAGTCACAAGTTCACATTTCAAGTAACTAAACTAAACCATTTTCAAGTCACTAATTCACATTTCAAGTGACTACACTTAATCATTTTCAAGTCATGAATTCACATTTCAAGTGACAACACTAAACCATTTTCACATCATATATTCAAATTTGTAAGTGATTACACTTATCAAATTTCAAAACACAAGTTAACCTTTCAAGTAACTACACTAAACCATTTTCATGTCACTAATTCACTTCTTAAGTGACTACACTAAATCATTTTGAAGTAACTAATTAACATTTCAAAATAATACAATTGATCATTTTTAAGTCACAATTTCACCTTTCAAGTAACTATACCAAACCATTTTCAAGTCACTTATTAATATTTCAAGTGACTACACTTAACCATTTTCAAGTCATGAGTTCACTTCTCAACTGACAATACTAAATCATTTTCAAGTCATGAAGTCACATTTTCAAGTGACTACACTTAACTAATTTCAAAACACAAGTTCTCCTTTCAAGTAACTACACTAAACCATTTTCAAGTTACTGATTCACTTCCTAAGTGACTACACTTGATCATTTTGAAGTAACTAATTAACATTTCAAAACACATGATCATTTTCAAGTCACAAATTCATATTTCAGGTGACTACACTTAATTATTTTTTAGTCTCTAATGCACATTTTAAGTGACTACACTTAACCATTTTTAAGTCATAAATTCACATTTCAAGTGACAACACTAAACAATTTTCACGTCATATATTCACATTTTTAAGTGATTACACTTAACTAACTTCAAAACATAAGTTAACCACACAAGTAACTAGACTAAAATATTTTTAAGTCACTAATTCACTTCTCAACTGACTACACTTGATCATTTTAAAGTAACTAATTAACATTTAGAAACACTACACTTGATCATTTTCAAGTCACAAGTTCACGTTTCAAGTAACTACACAAAACCATTTTCAAGTCACTAAGTCACATTTCAAGTGACTACACTTAACCATTTTCAAGTAATGAATTCACATTTTCAATAACTACACTAAATCATTTTCAAGTCACTAATTCATTGTATTACCCCGTATTTCTCTAGCTTAACTTAACCCTCAGTACATGAGTTACTCAATATAAAATTTTTGAAACACTCAGTATTTTTTAGTTTATAGCCTGCCATTGTGCAGGAAATTGAATTAGCTTACCAACGATATAAAATTTGCCTAAATCCAATAATCGGGTAAGAAGTTGTGGCTATTTTAAGTTTCAGTCGTTAAACACTGTCATTCAGGCCAGTAGCGCATCGCGAAGTATGTCTAAATAACAATTGTCAATTTTTAATGTGACTCCATAATCTCACCTCGTCGCGGAGGTATTCTATTTTCAATTGTCACTTTTCCAGAGTTGCTACGCGATAATGGCACGTTGCGCCAAGGCCCAGTTTCCTATCTAGTAAGGCACCGCGATGGCACCGCATCGCGCCATCAGCCCAGTTCCCAGTTGTGTACTTTCCAGTAGCACGATGTAACAGTGGCATGATTACTGAGTACAGATCCGCCATGCTGAATAGTGACATGACCTTAGCCGAGCTTATGAGTCATTCTCAGCATATAGAGGAGTAGAAGATTAAGAAAAAGAAGAAATAGAATAAGAGAGCGAAGACAGGTAGTTTCAACTTCGCTCAGCCTAAGTCAGAAGGAGGAAACTGTTCCCATTTTTGTCCTAAGTCATAGTTCTAGCCCCCTCTACAGCCAATTCTCTAGTTCCTAAGTTCAAAGAGAGTAACAAAGATAGAGCGCCAGGATCTAAGTCCCACGGTAGTATTATCAGTGCACGTACCTATCTTATTTACCAGACTTGTGATAAGTACCATGATGGTATTTGTAGAGCGAGTAGTGGAATTTATTTCTGTTGTGGTAAACCAGGCCATAGAGTTAGAGACTGTCCTCAGCCAGGTCCTCAGGGTCAACAAAATTGCTCTTCAGCTCAGTTCGATCACCCAAATTAGTAGGGTGCCACTTCAAGTGCTACTAGCGGGCAATGCACAAATCGTCTCTATGCTCTTCAGACTCGACAGGATCAGGAAATTTCTCCCGATGTAGTTACTGGTATCTTATAGATCTTTCATATGCATGTTTATGCTTTGCTAGATCCAGGAGCTTCTTTATCTTTTGTTACTCCTTATATAGAAGTTGATTTTGGAGTCAGTCCCAAAATTCTAGCAGACCCCTTTCAGTTTCTACCCTAGTGGGTAAACGCATCATAGCTCGGTGGGTATACAGGAACTGCCCAATTATGATATTTTAGAAAGTCATTTTAGCAGACTTAGTCGAAATAGAGATGACTAATTTTGATGTCATTCTCGGCATGGATTAGCTTCATTCCTGCTATGCCATAGTTGACTGCAAAAATAGAATAGTTCAGTGTTAGTTCTCAAATGGACCTATCCTAGAGTGGAAGGGTAGTGTATCCGCTTTCAGTGTCAGCTTGTTTCCTACCTTCAGGCAAGGAAATTAATATCTAAGGGATGTGTTTATCATCTAGTTCATGTTAGAGATTCTAGTTCCGAGCCTCCTAGTCTTGAATTAGTCCCAGTAGTGAATGAATATTCAGATGTCTTTCCCGAAGATCTCCCAGGAATTCCTTTCGAAAGGGAAATAGACTTTGGTATTGATCTTTTTTCAGACACTCAGCCTATCTCTATTCCGCCATATAGAATGGCACCAATAGAACTCAAGAAACTAAAAGAACATTTAAAGGATCTCGTAGATAAGGGATTCATCAGACCCAGTATTTCCCCGAGGGGCACACTAGTCTTATTCGTGCACAAGAAAGATGGTTCTCTCGGAATGTGCATTGATTACCATCAACTCAATAAGGTTACGATCAATAACAAGCATTCTCTTCCCATAATCGATGACTTATTTGAACTTCAGGGTGCCAGTTATTTCTCTAAGATAGACCTCAGATCTGGCTATCATAAGCTCAGAGTTAGAGAATGTGATATCCCAAAGACAACTTTTCATACATGGTATGGTCACTTCGAATTTCTAGTTATGTCATTTGGTCATACCAATGCCCTAGCCACTTTTATGAACTTTTTGAACCAAGTGTTCAAGCAGTACTTAGATATGTTCGTCCTAGTTTTCATAGATAATATTCTGGTCTATTCCCACACCGAATGCGATCATGCAAACCATCTTATAATAGTACTCTAGACTCTCAGAAATCATCAGTTATTCACCAAATTCAGTAAGTACGAATTTTGGCTAATATTAGTAGCATTTCTTGGCCATATTATTTCTGGTGATGGACTTAGAGTAGATCCTCAAAAGACCAAAGCAGTAAGGAACTGGCCTCGCACTGTCTCTCCATCAGATATCAGGAGTTTTTTAAGTTTGGATGGCTATTAAAGATGGTTTGTTGAGGGATTTTCTTCTATTGCATCCCCTATGTCTAGATTGACTCAGAAAAAAGTCTAGTTTTTGTAATACCCCGCATGTTTCTAATCCTGTGATTCATACTTGAGTACATGACTTATAATGAATATCTTAGTGATAGGATTGCTTATGATCCATTAAGCATGTTCATATGAGTCACTTAAGGTAATACAAGCTAAGAGTTTTTGAATCCATCAAGTTTTAGTGTTTGATTTTGCAAGGGTCATATTTGAATGAGTATAACTTGATGTTAATGTGGTATTTTGGCTGATTTAGACCCACCAAATTGTAAAAAATCTAATTAGCTTCCTAACGATACCAATTTATCCTTAATCCAATACCCGAGCAAAAAGTTATGCCTATTTTCGTGAGAGACAATAAGCATAGGTGATTGGTTAGGCGCCGCCTAACCCAAGCATAGGCAATTGGTTAGGTTCCGCCCAACCCAAGCATAGGCGATCACTTGGGCGCCGCTTAAGCCAATTCTAGGTGTCAAAAACACTCCGTCTTGAGTTATTTTAAAAGTAATTAAGTCTGTAAATACTCTGTACACGTCCCTAAACTTAACCCTACGAAATATATATCTTCTAAACATACTGCAACCATATTTTCATCTCAAAGCTCATCATCCAAGAGCACTAAAGGAGAAAAACAACTAGGTTTGCATAATTAAGCTTGAAGATCCGATTTCAAGGAAATTCCTCCGTCAATCATCAAGAATCTTCCTTCTAAGGTATGCATAGTGTTCATTCATAGATTTCTTTCATCCATGGATTTCAAGAATCAATCTTTAAAATACAAAAGCTTGGTTGATTGTGGTGATATGATCATACCCATGTTGATGCTTGTTTTTTTCTTCTTTTTCATTATAAAAGTATGATTTCTATATTGTTAGGTGTTGATGATCATGTTGTTGATATTGGGTAATTCCCAAGATGGAATCTTTATATGTTTTTTGTGAATTCATGATATCATATGAGTTGGAAACATGTAAATTTCATTGTTCATGATGTACAATTTGATGAATTCACCTATGCTTAAGATGTGCATATAAGGTATTTGATAAAATGCCTAAGGAACTAGAAATCATGCAATATAGCTAAATTGTGACTAAGTGAAGGATTCATGATATGCCCTTACATTCCAATGACTTCTATGATTGATAATATGCCTCGTACATGTTGTTTGAATACTCATGAACTATTCTTATGAGATTATGCTATGTTTACTTGCAAATCCTACTTATGAACAAGATGTATGATAACTATGCAATCCATATGAATTTCCATGCTATTAGCATGTGTTGCCAATATGATTATGCAACGAACATGATATTAAGATTGTGCAAGTACTTCCATGTGATATGAAATCCTTTCCATGCAATACATTGTTGATAACCATGCGTAGTATGAGATCCCTAATTATGATATTATAAATTATGGACTCGACTCTTATGATCAAGTCAATCATGTGTGTCAGTTTCCTTCCATCGAGTCTTGGGGTTACTTGTACCCAAAAAATATAGCTGTGTGCCTAGATCCATATCATGTTTCACGATATCCAAACTCAAGCTATGATTCCATAGACTTCAGTCAGTCATGCTACTCAGGAAAATCTCATGATCTTAGTCAGTTGTCAGATATCAGTAATATTTCTTCAGTCATTGGAATCCAGTAAACTTAGTTTAGCTCTGCTAAATAATACCACTAGTATCAGTCCAGTTAATTAGTATCAATTCAGCTAATCAGTTTAGTTCAATTATTCAGGTCAGCTTAGTTATTCAGTTCAGTGTCCTTCAGATGGGAGTAGAGGTTAGCACTGAGTTAACCCAAGGATGGGAACTCACCCGCCAGTTGAGGGTATGATTCTTAGTAGCAATCCTTGTGTTCCAGAACTACGTAGCTAGAGTAGGTTGAGACATCTTAACCCGTTATCTTAGGGTTGATAAGGTGGCTTAACCCGTCAGTTTAGGGTTTCCACCATTCTCATTGAGTACCCGCCAAATAAGGGTCACTCACATTTGTCCTTACCAGTGGCACGGTATTGACACCCCTCCAGTCGGGGCAGAGATTGGACCCCAGCTTAGCCATAATGGCATACAAGGGGCATGTCGGTTAAACACTACTTACCATAGTTTCAGTAACAGTCTCAGTAAAAGAACTCTGGGCGTTCTTCAAATTTTAGTATATACAAGACTGTCAGATACAGTCATCCATGTTATCAGTTTTAGTATCAATCTTAGTTAAAGAACTCAGGGCGTCCTTCAAATTTTAGTATATACAGGACTGTCAGATATAGTCGTTGATGTTATCAGTTTTAGTATCAGTCATGACAGCTATCTGTAAACCATGTATTAGCTTACAGGTCATGCTATCACATATTCACGGTCCCAGTTTCTATATATGTGTGTTTCCACTCCCACGTTCATATTAGTCAGTCAGTGTTGTTCATGCATAAAACCCTTTATGTTCAACCTACCTTCCTCGTATACTCAGTACTCTAGTTGTACTGATGCATTTGCGCTATGGTGCTTTCTTTTCATGTTACACCATAGGTTTTGAGACACGAGCTCCAGCCTAATAGTAACGGTAGCGTTCCAGTCTCAGAGACACAGTGAGTCCACCTTAATTTGAGTATAATATTATTTAATTCATTTATTTATTCTTCAGTTCAATTTTATGGAGTTAGTTGGAGACATGTTCCTTCAACTCCTTATTCAGATAGTTTAGAGGCTTTCGGATTTACTTTCAGATTTACATCCAGATTTAGTTGTTTTGGGTATTTTCTCCCACATGATTGTATTCAGTTGAACCTTATGGCCATACAGTTCCATGTATTCTACATTATTATATTAGAATTTACAGTATACAGGTACAGATATCAGTCATGGGTTAGCTTGTGGTCCCTCGGGGTCATGATCACCGTGTAGCATTCCGGTTCAGCAAATCGAGGTGTTACAAACTTGGTATCAGAGCCTAAAGTTCAATAGAGTCCTAGGAAGTCTGAAAGATGCATCTAGCAGAGTCTTGTACATGGGTGTGTTGTGTGCCATATTTATGTGCGGGAAGCTATAAGATATTTTAGGAACAGTCCCCTTTTTTCATTATTCATGTCATGCTAGTGAGCATAATCACAAGTTAAACTCTCAGTCTAATCCATTCTTCTCTTATTCCAGACCATGGCCCCAAAGAGAAGAAACCTGCCAGCTCCTCAGCCTAAAGATCCTTTGGACGAACATGTTTCCCATGCAGAGTTTAGAGCTGCATTTACCACACTTGCTCAGTCCATGGCTGCATAGAACGAATGGCCACCAGTCATTCCGGCCAATCCAGTGGCCACTCCCAAAGTAGCTAGGGTTCGGGAGTTTGTCCGGATGAATCCTCTATCTTTCCATGGGTCTAAGTCTGATAAAGACCCTCAGGAGTTCATTGACCAAGTCCAGAAGGTCATTGACATCATGGGTGTTACTTCTATTGAGAGTGCTGAGTTAGCTACCTACCAGTTATAGGATGTTGCCCATAATTGGTACAAACAGTGAAAGTCTGATAGGTTTGATAATACGGGCCCTATCGAGTGGGAGGAATTTGTCACGACCTTTTTAAAGAGATTCTTTCCCCAAGAGCTGAGGAAAGCCAATGTTCTTGAGTTCATCAACCTCAGGCAGGGGAATATGACAGTTAGGGAGTATTATCTTAGATTTACTCAGCTAGGCAGGTATGCTCCTCATGTAGTTGCAGACAATAGAGCTAAGATGAGCAAGTTTGTGTCAGGGGTCAATGATAGCGTGGTAAATGAGTGTAAGTTTGAGATGCTGATCGGTGATATGACCTTAGCAAGAATCATGACCCATGCCCAGCAAGTAGAAGAGCAGAAGTTTAAGACTATGGAGAGGCAGAACAAGAGAACAAGGTCAGGTAATTTCAACTTTGCTCACCCCAAGTCAGATATAGGAAACCGTTCATAGTTTTTCTCTATGTCAGCCATTCCAGCTCTTTTCTCTGCCAGCGCTCCAGTGCCAAAGTTCAGAGACGGCAATAGAAACAAAGCGCCAGGCTCTAAATCTCAGTGCAGTGTTAGCAGTGCCCGAATGAATCCCCTTTGTTAGACTTGTGGTAAGAACCACAAGGGCATTTGCAGAGCCGATAGTGATGTCTGTTTTTGTTGTGGCAAGCCAGGCCACAGGATTAGGGAGTGTCTGCAGTCAAGTCTTCAGGGTCAGCAACATCATTCTACAGCTTAGTCCAGTCGCTCGAACCAACAGGGTGCCATTTCCAGTGCTACCAGAGGGCAACGCCCAAATAGACTCTATGCTCTTCAGTCCCGGCAGGATCAGGAAATATCTCCCGATGCCGTTACTGGTACGTTACAGATTTTCCATGTTCATATTTATGCTTTGCTAGACCCAGATGGTTCTCTGTCTTTTGTTACTCTATACATAGAAAGCGATTTTAGAATCAGTCCTAAAGTCCTAGCAGAGCCCTTCTCAGTTTCTACCCCAGTGGGTAAAACCATCATAGCTCAACGGGTATACAAGAACTATCCGGTTATGCTATCTCAGAAATCAATGTCAGCAGATTTAGTAGAGTTAGAGATGATTGATTTTGATGTCATTCTCGACATGGATTGACTTCATTCCTGCCATGCCACAGTCGACTGCAGAAGTAGGATAGTTTAGTTTCAGTTCCCGAATGAGCCCGTCCTAGAGTGGAAGGGTAGCATTTCAGCGTTAAGGGGTCAACTTGTTTCCTACCTTTGGGCAAGGAAAATGATTTATAAGGGGTGTGTGTATCATCTCGTGCATGTTAAAGATTCTAGTTCTGAATATCCCAACTTTAAAATAGTCCTTGTTGTTAATGAATACTCAGATATCTTTCCCGAAGATCTTCCAGGCATTTCTCCCGAAAGGGAAATAGACTTTGGCATAGACCTTCTTCCGGATACTTAACCTATTTCTATTCCGCCATATAGAATGGCACCAGCAGAACTCAAGGAACTGAAAGATCAGTTGAAGGATATCTTAGATAAGGGATTCATCAGACCTAACATTTCCCCATGGGGTGCACCAGTATTATTCGTGCATAAGAAAGATGGTTCTCTCAGGATGTGTATTGATTATCATCAACTCAACAAGGTAACGGTCAAGAATAGATATCCTCTTCCCAGGATTTATGATTTGTTTGACCAACTTTAGGGTGCTAGTTACTTCTCTAAGATAGACCTCAGATCAGGCTATCATCAGCTCAGAGTTAGAGAATGTGACATTCCAAGTACAACTTTCCATACTCGGTATGGTCACTTTGAATTTTTAGTCATGTCATTTGGTCTTACCAATTCCCCAGCATCTTTTATGGATTTGATGAAGCGTGTGTTCAAGCAGTACCTGGACATGTTTTTCATAGTCTCTATAGATGATATTCTGGTCTATTCTCGCACAGAGCATAATCATACAAACCATCTCAGGATTGTTCTTCAGACTCTCAGGGATCACTAGTTATTCACTAAGTTTAGCAAGTGCAAATTTAGGCTAATATCAATAGCATTTCTTGGCCATATTATAATCCATGATTTTGCAAGATTGGGATTTGTAATTGCCATGTTTATATGATTATCCATGATTTAAATTCCAAGTTCCTAGAATTGTTCCTAGTAAGTGTTGATTTACATGATATTCATGATAAACTCTTCAATTTGCAAGATGATTGTTGTAACTATGTTAACCCTAAGTGTTTCTGATCAAATGGGCCAAGTATGCTTCCCATGTGTTTGATAAATTATCTATGAGAAAGAAATAATTCCATTATAGCATGCTAACATGTAGTCCCCATTCATATACAAGTTAATGCATTACAAGTGTTTGATGAAATGCCTCTATTAATGAATTATTACCAAGTAAACATTGTTATGCTATTCAAGATTATACTTTGCTTTACTTTTCACGCCATCGAGTCCTGGGGGTATTTAATACCCGACAATTTAGTTTTTTATCTAGAGCCAGTGTCAATTACAACATCAAATCAGTCATGTCATGACCAGTAGAACTCAGTCAGTTACAGAACTTAGGAAAACTATGTATCAGTCCAGTCCAGTTCAGTATACTTTGTTCAGTGTCTTTTAGTTGGGAGTAGGTTTCAGTACCGAACGAGCCTAGGGATGGGGGTGCACCCTTTATCTAAGAGTGGGTCCCTAAAAGCAATCCCTAAGTTCCAGAACTACGTAGCTAGTGTAGGTTATAAGATGTCACCCGTTAGATAGGACTGACATACTCAGGGGTCACCCAATAGTTTAGGACTGGTCTCAGGGGTCACCCGTTAGTTAGGACTAACTCCACAGTAGTTGTTAGTACCCGTGGCATGGTTCTAGCACCCTTCTAATTGGGGTTATAGATTGTACCCCTATCATCTCAGATTTGGGGCATGTCGGTTAGATATTACCTCCCACAGTTTCAATCTCAGCCTTCAGAATAGAACTCAGTTCAGGTCTACAAAATCGGGACTGTCAGATACAGTCAATTAGTATCAGTAACTTTGATTAATAGTTACTCAGTTATTATAATTCATTACTTAGCTTTAGAAAATCTCAATTACAGTATATATATATGTATGTATGTATAGGCACAAATTGTATACTCGGTACTATAGTAGTTTCAGTTATCAATGTACTCTCACGTTCAGTTACTCTATATCATTCAGATAATTATTGTTAATGCATATGAACCCCTATAATCAGCCTTACCTCATATAGCATACTAGTACATTCCTCGTACTGACACATACTCTTTTTTTGTGCTTTGATGTCTTATATCATAGGTTCGAACGCTCAGGTTCCCGACGACGCATAGTCAGATTTTGATTTAGCCAGCAGTATCAGACTTAGTAGTGAGTCCTCATCTATCGAGGATATTCCTTATTTTAGTATTTTGAGTAGATATAGTATTTCAGTAGATGGAGTTAGTTGGGGAATTATCCCATCAACTTTATTTTCAAACAATTTTAGTTAGATGCTTTTCAGACTAGATTTTCAGACAGTATTTCAAAATTAAATGTTATCAAATAGTATTATTATTTATTAGTATTTCAAATAATTGAACCTTATGGAATTTCAGCCTATTTCTGCATTTATTATAGTATGTTTATTTTGTGCTCACAGCATATATCAGTTATGGCTTAACTTGTGGTCCTTCGAGGTCGTAAGCACCGTGTAGCCTCTAGGGTACAAACTCTGGGCGTTACATTCACCTTTCAAGTAACTAAACAATTTTCAAGTCTCTAATTCACATTTCAAGTGACAACACTTAACCATTTTCAAGTCATGAATTCACATTTCAAGTGACAACACTAAACAATTTTCAAGTCATATATTCACATTTCAAGTGATTATACTTAACTAAAATACTCTTTCCTTATGCTCAAAATTAAGTAAATTCCTTTTACAATATCAATATTAAATATGACCTTACCAATAGAAATACCTAAAAATTTCACTTTCATCACAACTCCATTCTTTCCCTTTTTCCTTTCAGGAACCATAACAATAAAAGCCACTTCAAGAACTAGTACGAAATTCAATTAAAATGGAATTACTGCCTCCTCCTATACTTCAAACATGCATTATAATCTTTAAGTAAAGGATAGAGAAATTACCTAATTAAAGTAAATCTCCAATTTCTTATGATTTCATTAAAGGCGAAAACGTAAAGTATTACTATTATTGCTCGATTCTTAACAACAAAAGAAAGTTTTCAAGCAAAAATTTCTCAATAATGATTACAAGAGAGTAGAAAAGAAGAAGGATTATGAAAAACAAGCATTAAGAGCTAGAAGGTACTAGCAATATACGTTCCTCTATTTTCCAAAAGAAATAAGAGAACTAGCCCTTATTTTTTTTATTTTTTTTATATTAAACCCCTTAACCTTCCTCCCTTTTCTAAAAAAAAGTAATATATACCCCTTTTGTCTACTTAACAAAAATAGATTGGGCCCAGTAGTTTACTCTACTTAATTTGAAATTTCCATTAATATACAAGCACTATAATTCTACATAAAATGTATATGTCACGTAACACTTTATAGATTAAGAGTTATACTCATGTAAAGTATTAAAATAAATTTTAAAAATTATCGAGGTGTTAAAATCTCCCCCACTTAGGATCATTCATTCTCGAATGATACGCATAGCTTATTTTGAATCCTATAATTACCTAAGAAATTCATGGATCATCTACTCAACTTCAACTTTCCTTAATCTACTTTAAGGTCTTAAAATTTGGCTAACTCTTAAATTTTCCAAAGATTTTGAAAGTGTTTCCCCTTTAAATAGACCTATCAAAAACCTATCACTAAACTAGAATACATAAAAATATGCTTTACAGGAGCATTACAACAAATATACCACTCAACTGATAATACACGAGGCTCCAACTGGTGTTATAATTAAATGATAGCTATAAAAAAAATACCATAACTTACCTTAAACTTTATCTCTGGATACTACATCCATGTAAAACTTGGAATAATTGGCACGAATCAACTATCTAAAGGTGTCATGTAAGAATCAGATAACAACTGAACGAAGGAGTTATAGACCCATATTTACTTAGGCTTAATTTACCGCTCCTAGCACTCCTTCTGAATCACATGACACCTTCCATAGGTTATATCTAAAATAATAAAATATCAGTTTATAATATGAACTTATAATTCTTAAAGAAACACATTTCTTAGCTTCAAGAGATCTTGATGACTCAAGTTCTTTGACTATCCTTTAGATATCCAAACCAAATAAATCAATTGACCTCTACATAGAAGAATAAACTTAACTCATACATCTCTATTTATGAAAATAAGTATAAAGAAATTATAATATGTAGGAAAATAAATATGAAGAACATATAATTATGTAAACATGCGAGCCACTAAAACAGATATAAACATGTAAATCTCATAGGTGTATAAACTATAATCTAGAGGAGAATACACAACATGCAATCTATATGCCGATAAACTACAAAAATCTATGGAATATGAGCTTATAAACTATAAAATAACATGTAAATAGATGAACAATAAAATAGACAACATATAAATAAATGAGCTATCGCATGATTGTCATATAAACATATAAATAGGTACGTTATAATGTTACTTAATACATAGAATTTTAAATTAATATGACAAACATCATATAAGTAAAGTGATTGTGATATACTAGCATATAGATATAGGTAATCTAATACATGAATTTTAAGGTACAAAGCATGTATATGGCAGAATTTGGTCACACACTTGAATGTGCAATTTTGGATTAGTGCTAAGTGGAGAAATACTATCACTTTTTGAAGAAAAAAATAGTTAAGTAATGAAATCAGTAGGAAGATAAATGATTAAATAAAGCTTTAATTAACATAAAATTCATTCTAGAGCAAGATCAAATAACAATAGGTATCAACTACACCCAAGTCCTAATTTAAATTTTAACCTCTAAACTAGTGATGTTCTAACAAGTAATAATTGAACAAACATATATTTTTAGTTTGCTAATGAATTCAAGAGATCTAACAATGTTCATTGGTAGAATTGATACAATCAAAGAATCAGTAGCTACGACTTACTAGCTACATTACTATAGTTTCCAAAGTGGAGCAAAATCATAAAACATTTTTCAACTTTCGTTCGTTCAATATCACTTTCTAATACTCATCGTGGACCTCTGTTGAGAACATTGTCTATAAATTAATCAAATTAAAATTCACTAGAATCGGATTGTAAGAAAGTAAATGTATCCTTTGTGAGCAAATGGAACTTTTAATATCTCTAAATAGGCAAGTCATGAGATGCATAACACTTATGCAACCACATCCTGAATAAGGTAGTGTATAAGCATATAACTTATAACAACTATAATTTATAGCTAGATGATTTTCGATGTATGTATCATGTATATGGCATGACATTTATCATATAATCATAAAGGCAAGTCATCTATGAAAATGCTTAAGCTTTAGATCTTAAGATTGTGAAAATATATGGCATGTAATAACTTGGTTATGATGTATGATCATATGACCTATAACTTTAAATAGGTATCCGTACAATCTATAAACTACTAAGCAAATGTTATGTAATTCGTTTAATTTTATTTGACATTCTAATCATATGAACTTTTGAAATGTATAATATTTGGAAAAATAAGGTATATGACGTGTAAGTAGAAAGGACTGAATCATTATGTCCATAACACGTAAATAAAAACCCATAAAGCATAAAAAATATATTCTTTGATGCGTATGTATATAACATACTATCAAACATTACACAAAATAAATAACTTATAGAAAAATAATTTATAAAACATATAATCATGTTGATCGACATATAGCATCTACGGAGCTTTTACAAAACATGTAAGACACAATCAGAATACATATAACATATAGCATATAAGAAAATGACTTAGGATACCAATAGCACATAAGCAAGTAGCCGGAAAAGCATCTAACATTGATTAATATTTTACAAAACATATAGCATGTGAACACACTCTTTATAAAATATGTAGCATATAAGTAAATAATTTACCTAACATATAACGTAAGAAAACTAATCGAGGACATACATATTACATCAACAATAATTCAAATAATATGTTCTCTGTACATTAAGGATCTACAATATGAATAGCATATAAATAAAAATAATTCTTAAAGGGAACATAACCATATAAACTAGTAGAATTATGAAAACAAGTAATATGTAGAAAAGTAATTTATAATACACACAATATGTATAATCTTACAAGAAGTAAGCTACAACACACATATACATTCACATATATATATGTTTTCACGATGACTAATTTTATGAGCAATCCATGCCTCATAAACTAGGGGACATCCTATGAAGTTATCCAATCGTAATTTAAGTGCAAACATCCTATTTTTAGTTAAAGTCTATATAAGAGATATCCCCATCCCTACTTCTTATTAGTTTAGGAGGTTAAAACTATTTCTATCTACTTTGATATAAAGTATATTACTGAAAAAGATATTGGTAGCTCCTATAAATCTTTATAAAAAGGAGAACAAATTGGGTGTCAAAGACATTATGACAAGAGAACTTCTATATAGCACGTACTTATGAAGTCGCCTCAGGAATTAGCCATTTTTGGCTTTTCCCTTAAGGTCTAATCATACTTAGCCGAGCTGTCCTAGTTGAAGGGCACTATAATACCCTGAGCCTGCACCCTTGGCGTCACACGGTTCTTACAATCCTGAAGGACTATAAGCTAACCTATGACTGGTACCTGCTGTGAGAACTGAATAATAATACTGAAAACATATTCAGAAGAAATCAAAAAATGCCATAAAGTTCTTAAAATATTGAAATAATAACTGAATATATCTGATAATAATATTTGAAAACTGAATAACTCACTAGGTTAGTCTAAAAGCCTCTAACTGTCTGAGTATGGAGTTGATGGGACAAACCCCAACTAACTCCAACTGAAATAACTACTAAACTAACTGAAATGCTGAAATAAAATAATATCCTTGATGGATGAGGACTCAGTACTGAATGTGCTACTGATATCTTGGGCTGCTATATATGATCAGGAACCCGTGCATCTGAACCTATGATATGAGACATTATAGTGCAAAGAAAGAGTATGCGTCAGTACTTTGAATGTATTCGTATGCTAAGTGAGGTAGGCTAATATACATTGGTTCATATGCATGTGATAATAACTGACTGAATGAATATCATAAAGTAACTAAGTGAGAGTACATGCAAAACTGTAACTACTGAACATGCTGAATATGCAATATTGTGCATATAACGTCTGTCTTAATTAGACTTAAATTGAAGTACTAAGTTTTGGTAACTGAATACTGATAACTAAAAGTTTAGACTAATACTGAAGTACTGAATTCTGATAGCTAAGTAACTGATAACCGATAGCCATGGGATTGTAGAACTGTTTGAGTTCTTTACTAAATTTTGAAACTGAATACTAATTACTAAGTACTGAGTACTAAACTATGGGATTGTTCATCTAACCAACATACCCTGATTATAAATTGAGTTAGGGTCCAACCTGTGACCCCGGTTGGAAGGGTATTAGCACCGTGCCACGAGATACTAACAAAGCTAGGTCAACCCTAATCTGGTAAGAAGACTCATGAAATATATTTATATAGTTGCATCAACCCTAGTCTGGCAGGAGGACGACTTACCCTACGTTGGCTATGCAGTTCTATAACGCAGGGACTTCTACTAAGGGTCAAACCCTCTGCTGGCAGAAATGCCCCCATCCCTGGGTTTGCTCGGTGCTGAATCCTACTTCCAACTTAATCGGCATTTAACTGATCACTAGACTATACCAGGCTTGACTGAACCGATACTGATCGTGTTGATTGGCTGAACTGGACTGAGTTTTGATAACTGAATGTACTACCATCCTTGACATTTACTAAAACTTTTCTATATCTATTGCAACCAAGTAAATAGCTAGATTTTGGGTAATAAATACACCCAAGACTCGATACCATAAATGGTAAAAAAAAAATCTTGAAAGTATAGCAATAGTCAATTATTTACAATTCATTCACTGAGGCAATTTACCAAACACTTGAAGGCCATGAACATATACATGAATGAGAACACATGCTAACATGTCATGATTACACTATTTAATTTAGATGGACTATCTATCAAACACTTGGGGAGCATAATTGTTATAAATAATAATGAATAACACATAAGCATCATGACTATAAATTAAACTTGCAATTTCAAGGATTGTAACATGGAAATTACATCAATCAGCATACATGATATCTTATGTTCATGAAACTCATAACCAAATCTTAAATTAAAACCCATACAACAACACAAACATGAATACAACCTAATTTGCACATGTAAATCATGAATCAATAAACTCGTAGTTTTAAAAAAGGTTCTTGAACTCCAAGGGTGAAAGAAAACCCAAGGATGAACACCTAACATACCTTAATTATTGATTTCTTAAAGATTTTTGGGGATTTCTTAGAACTTAGACTTGACTTGAAGAAACTATGGATTGTTCTTGAGAGGATTTTGTGAATGGCTGAGTGTATTTTTGCCTATTGAGGGGCTGAATTTCATGCTATGGGGTTTAATATGGGAATAAAATGACTTAATTATTCCCATAAACCCGTAACTTAATACAAATATATGCCCAGTGACACGATGATGATGCACTACATCGATATTATTGACGCGATAGCTGACATATTGCATCGATGTTACCAATATATTAGCCGCGACACATCAAGATCGTGTTGGCTTGCTGTTTTGGACATCTAAACATGACTCAAATGATTTCTAAAAATTCCAAAACTCACCAGAGATGATCTATAGATAACCCCGATCATAAATCAATTTAAAAATCGACAATCCATGTATGAAAAGATCAAAAATAAAGTCATTGAAATATTGAGGCCAATAAATCAGACTAAGTGTCAATACTTGGCTGAAATTTTCTAAGTCTGGAACCTCTTTTGGCATGCTATAGGGGGCTAAAATGACTAGGACTTTGTGGGGTCTTACAATATCCCCCCCTTGGGAATATTCATCCTCGAATAAGACTGACTAAACTGAGAGAAACTGCACTTACATTGACATACATAACTGAACCATGACTGAATTCTGGAAACATGACACATGACTGAACTGTTTCATGATTGCATGAATGATATGTGAATGTTATGCAGCTGTAATTGAGCATGGAATAGAGTAAATCTAAGGATAGTTGTTACCTTAGGTTGAGTATACCGAAGAACCTGAGAAAATTTTACTGAATGTGCGTGAAAGGGGAACATGAGATCAAAACTAAGTTTGAAACATGATACATGAACTGAATATCATGAACTGAACTGATTTTCTAGAGTACATACAATGACATGAGAATAGTCATATGGCTGAGATAGGAATGAGAGAGTCAACTTATGAGTAACCATTACCTCTGGCTAGATCTAGTTCGTAAAGAAAAGATGAAAGATTTAGTACTTGAAAAGCTTGGGGGTATTTCATCTCCCCCTTTGGATAGTTCGTCCCTCGAATTATACTGACTTATCTGAATTATTACAGAAAGACTGAGATGAGGCATCAGACACTTATGAACTGAATCATCACTAAATATCTAGAATCTAAAACTATTGCATGATGTGTGAATTGAACTAGATTCACAATTTACTTGGATATGAACAACTATCTCTTAAAAGGAGTCATCTTTATGAAACTTCAGAAAGTAAGACTAGATTGAAAGACAGAAAATCATAGGAACTTGTCTGCCTAACTGCTAGACTAATTTATTGGCTTTACGGACTAACTTGTACTGAAAGCTTATACTCAACTGGCGCATTTTCTTCAAATCTCATTCTGAGAAATTCTAATAATATTATAAAGCAGAGAATCTTAGGCATGGTCTAAATAAGACATCTTGTCAAGAAATCACAACAAGGCTAAAGTTTTGTACTATGGAACATAGACCTATGAAACATCAGCTAGGATAGAGCTACTAGGCCTTATTCACTGCAACTACTGACTTTCAAGGTTAGACACACTCCTCGAATACTCTCTCAACTATACCTTCCACCTTAATACTACACTTCATCTGAGACTATTGAAGATATCTATATGGGCACTGATAACTCTACCCACTTAGGTATTATGAATAGAATATCAACATCATGAATTTATCAAGAGATCTAAACTAAGGATATACATGACGTAATCTGAATTTCGCCAATCACTAGAAGCATAGCATAAATCAGGGGAACTAAGCATACTATAAAACATGAATACATAAGTCATGAGCTGCATGACCTGGGTTTGAAATTCATAAATTCATGCACTATGAGTCAGACTGCTGGGCAAACTAGGACTCATTATGCTAAGAACTGAAAGCATACATGATTCTTTATGATGTGCAAGAATGTGAACTATGATCATGGAGCTGACATATGAAGCATGAGTAGGTATCGTGATGACGAAAGTACAAGACTCTACACTGAGATAAGAATGAGTTGGTCACCTTCCTCCCCTACTGACATTCTACAATACACTAGCATCATTACTACAATCTCAGGGACTGGCTGGGTTACTTTTTCTATTATCTCCCCCTTAGCTTAAAGTCATTGTTCTAAGTCTGTGAACCATGTAATACCAAAATCTAACCTCTTTCCCTAACACAAGTTTGAGTCTTTCTAAGAAAATACATACTGCCGACTTTTATGGTATGGGAACACAACAACATATATCCCCTACAAATAGTGCCTCCAAATCTTTAGGATAAACATAATAGCTACTAATTCAAGCTCATAGGTGAGGTAACTCTTTTTATGGAGCTTAAGCTGTCTAGAGGAATAGGCCACAACCTTACCCTTCTGCATCAAAACACACCCCAAACCAACTCTGGAAGCATCACAATACACAACAAACCCATCTGAACCATCTAGTAAAGTTAGAACTGGGCTTTAGTGAGTCGAGTCTTCAACTCCTAAAAATTCTTCTCACAAGAATCTGACAACTAGAACTTGACTGTCATCTGAGTCAACCTAGAAATAGGGGATACAATAGATAAAAATCCTTTAACAAACCGTCAGTAATAGCTAGCCAAACCCAAGAAACTCCTAATATCTAATGAAGAGATAGGTCTGGGCCAATTTCTCACTGCTTTGGTCTTTTGAAGATAAACTCTAATGCCATCACCGAAAACTATGTGACCAAGAAATGCTACTGACCTTAGCCAAAACTCGTACTTACTGAATTTGGCAAATAACTGATGGACTCTAAAGTCTGTAATACTATTCAGAGATGGTTATCATGATCATTTTAATTATAGGAGTAGACATAAATGTCATCAATAAATATTATGATGAACATGTCCAAGTACTGCTTGAGCACACGGTTCATCAAGTCCATGAAAGCTGTTGAGGCATTGGTAAGACCAAATGACATGACTAGAAATTTGAAGGGACCATAACAAGTTCTGAAAGTTATTTTTGGTATGTCACATTTCCTGACTCTGAGCTGATAATAGACTGATCTGAGGTCTATCTTAGAAAAGTAACTAGCACCCTAAAGTTTGTCAAATAAGTCATCGATTCTAGGAAGTGGGTACTTGTTTTTTGTGGTAACCTTGTTCAATGGACGATAGTTAATACACATTCTGAGAGAACCGTCTTTCTTATGTACGAACAGAACTGGTGCACTTCACAGGGGGACACTGGGTCTGATAAATCCCTTATCTAGGAGATCTTTCATCTATTTTTTCAACTCTTTGAGTTTGGCTGGAGCCATTTTGTATGGCAAAATACAGATGGGATAAGTATCTGGAAGAAGGTCTATTCCAAAGTCAATTTCCCTTTTGGGAGAAACTCCAAGAAGATCTTCGAGGAACATATCTGGAAATTCACATTCTACTGGAACTGACTCAAGATTATGGGTCTTGAAATTAGAGTCTTTAATTTGCACAATATGATAGACAAACCCCTTGGATATCATTTACTCTCTTTAAGCTATCAAACAAGATGACCTCTAAGAACTGATATACTACCCCTCCATTCTAGGATAGGTTCATTCGGGAACTGAAAATAAACAACTCTATTTCTACAATCAATAAAACATATCATGAATAAAACCAATCCATGCTGAGAATAACGTCAAAATTTGTCATCTCTAGATCTACTAAGTCTGCTAAAGTAACTTTATCATACACCATAACCAGACAGTTCCGGTATACCCATTAGGATATGATAGACTTACCCACTGGGGTAGATATTGAGAAGGGCTCTGCTAGGATTTTTGGACTGACTCCGAAGTCAACAACTATATAAGGAGTTAAAAAGATAAAAAAGCTCCTGAATCTAGCAAAGAATAAAAATATAAATGGTAAATTTGTAAAGTGCTAGTGACCATATAAAGAGAACTTTCCTAATCCTGTCGGGGATGAAGTGCATAGACCCTGTTTGGGAGTTGCCCACGGGTGGCACTGGAAGTAGTACCCTACGACAGGTGACCAAACTGAGCTGGGAATGATGATGCCGACTCTGTGAACCCACTTGAGGACATTCTTTGACCCTATGTCCTAGATTACTACACCCAAAACACAAAGCACTACTAGCCCTACACACGCCCAGATGATTCCTACCACATATCCCATAGAGAGGATTAGAATGGCCACTCTTTAGCCTTGATGTTCTGGTACTCTTATCATCTCTCCCTTTTTTCTTATACTTCTCCTCTTCACTCTACAGAGTAGGGGCCATAAGCCTAGATAGAAAAATACCCAGCTGATTGTTCTGAGCAACTACTGAATAAGCTAAGGTAGTGAAAGTAGCCCTGAGTTCGGAGTGAGAGAAACTCTCATTTAGGGTATTTTCCTGAATGGGCGAAGGTGTTGGATAGTTCCCAGTTCTCCTTTCATTAGTCTTTCTAGTAGGCATACTTTGTAACTGAGAGGAAGAGTTGAATTATGCAAAGAATTTTAACTTAATCTCATGCTCACTCGCACAATATAAACACTGAAAGAAGGGAAACTTTTCCTAAAAATGCTTCAAAGTCTCTTATTCGTAAGTGTGGTGTGCTACATACCCATTCACAAGACTCTACTTGACACAACTTTTAGACTCCCTAGTACTCCTTATAACCTTAGTCTTTGGTACATTGTAACACCCTGAGACTTCACCCTGGGTGTCACACGATGCTTACAATCTCGAAGGACTACAAACTAACCCATGACTGGTACCTGCTATGAGTGTTGAATAATAATATTGAAAACATATGTGGAAGAAATCTAAAAATGCCATAAGGTTCTCAAAATACTGAAATAATAACTGAATATATCTAATAATAACATCTGAAAATTGAATAGCTGACTATGCTAGTCTGAAAGCCTTAACTGTTTGAGTATGGAGTTGATGGGAGAAACCCCCAACTAACTCCAAGTAAAATAACTAATGAACTAACTGAAATACTAAAATACTAAAATGCTAAAATAAAATAATATACTCAATGGATAAGGACTCACTACTGAATATGCTACTGATATCCTGGGCTGCTAAGTATAATTGCATCTGAACCTATGATATGAGACATCATAGCGTAAAGAAAGAGTATGCGTCAGTACTTTGAATGTACTGGTATGGTAAGTAAGGTAGGATGATATATATGGGTTCATATACATGAGATGATAACTGACTGAATGAATATCGTGAAGTAACTGGGTGAGAGTACATGCAAAACTGTAACTACTGAAAATGCTGAATATGTAATACTACGCATATAACATATGTCTAAATTAGACTGAAACTGAAGTATTGAGTTCTTGTAACTGAATACTGATAATTGAAAGTTTAGAATGATACTGAAGTACTAAATTCTGATGGTTAAGTAATTGATAACCGATAGCCATGGTTCTGTAGAACTGTTTGAGTTTTTTACTGAATTCTGAGACTGATTACTGAGTATTGAGTACTGAATACTGAAACTATGATTGTACGAGTGTTCATCTAACCAACATATCCCACTAATAAACTAAGCTGGAGTCCAATCTATGACCCCAGTTAGAAGGGTGTTAGTACTGTGCCACGAGATACTAACAAAGCTAAGTCAACTCTAATCTGGTAGGAAGACTCATGAAATATATGTATATGGTTGTGTCAACTCTAGTCTGGCAAGAGGACAAATTACCCTATGCTGGCTATGTATTTCTATAATACAGGGGCTGCTGCTAAGGGTCAAACCCTTTGTTGGTAGGAGTGCCCCATCCCTGGGTTTGCTCGGTGTTGAATCCTGCTCCCAACTGAATCGACACTGAACTGATCAATAGAATGTACTAGGCTTGATTGAACTGACACTGATTATGTTGGCTGGCTGAACTAGACTGAGTTCTCTGAGTTCTAACAACTGACTGTACTACCATCCTTGACCTTTACTGGGACTTTTCTATAACTATTCAAACTAAGTAAACGACTAGATTTTGGGTAATAAATACTCCTAGGACTCGATAGCATAAATGGTAAAACATAGTAATTCTTGAAAGACTATCAATAGTCAATTGTTCACAATTCATTCACTGAGGCAATTTGCCAAACACTAGCAGACCATGAACTTATACATGAATGAGAACACATGCTAACATGTCATGATTACACTATTCAATTGACATGGACATTCTGTCAAACACTTGGAGAGCATAATTGTTATACATAATAATCAACAACGCATAAGCATCATGACTATAACTTAAACTTGCAATTTCAAGGATTGTAATATGGGAATTACATAAAAAAACATACATGCTATCTTATGTTCATGAAACTCATAACAAAATCTTAAATTGAAACCCATACAACAACATAAACATGAATACATCCTAATTTGCATATGTAAATCATGAATTAATAAACTTGTAGTTTTAAAATGTGTTCTTGAACTCCAAGGGTGGAAGAAAACCTAAGGATGAACACCTAACATACCTTGATTGTTGATGGCTTGAAGATTGTTGGGGATTTCTTGGAACTTGGACTTGGCTTAAAGAAACTAGGGCTTGTTCTTAAGATGATTT
The DNA here is from genome assembly GCA_030864225.1 of Capsicum baccatum var. pendulum. NCBI lineage: Eukaryota > Viridiplantae > Streptophyta > Magnoliopsida > Solanales > Solanaceae > Capsicum > Capsicum baccatum. The sequence goes on from CM061553.1 coordinate 120,252,233, forward strand.
TTTGAATGAATTTATTTTTCCCTATTGAGGATTTGAATTTCGTGTTATGGGGTTTAATGTGGGAGTAAAATGACTTAATTACCCCCACAAAATCATAACTTAATACAAAATCTATGACCAATGATGCGATGACTGATGTGCCACATCGATGTTGTTGATGCAATAGCCAACGCGTCGTGTCGATGTTACCAATGCAATAGCCAACGCGACGCATTAAGATCACATTGGCTTGCTATTTTGGACATCAAAACATGACTCAAACTATGTCTAAAAATTTTGAAACTCACCCGAGATAATCTATAGATAACCCCGATCATGAATCTATTTAAAATTTGTCAATCTAAAGCTGGAAAGATAAAAAATAAAGTCATTAAAATATTGAGGCAAAAAAATGAGACTAAGTGTCAATACTCGGCTGAAATTTTCCAAGTGTGGGACCTCTTTTGGCATGCTATAAGGGGCTTAAATGACTAGGACTTTGTGGGGTATTACAAGCACTCCAACCCTTTTTCCCTTGATCACACTATCGACAAATTATGCATCTTAAAACATATTCTAATTTAGGAGTTCCATCATATATACATATTTAGCCTAAGTTATCTAAATACCACCCTATTTATCTTAAATGTGATTACTTATCTCTTATAACTAATCAAGAGAATATTAGGTATACTACTATGGCCAGATTTTTAAACTTTTAAGTTACATCTAATCCCTCAATATTCTTTGACTCTAATATTTGGTGGCATAGAAGTCTTATTTATTCATACCACCTATCACAATGGGGTGTGTCTTTAAATATGTATTTATATAGTACAATTAAAATGCTTATTCCCGATCTCATTAACCAAAAAGAGCTATACAAAAGTCATTTGTCTTGTTGGGGTAATTGAATACACATGTTCTATATCTATGTACACAATTGGAATGATATTTAATAAATCATATAACCCTTATCGGCCAATCGTGGGTGTCTACTTAACAACCATAACAATCCAAGCTACTTGAACTTATAAAAACTAAATTCAACTACTTTAGTTCTAACACCTACAAAACCCTAAAGGTTCTGAGCACATCATCATAGAGGTGCCAACAGTCCTTCCTAGGATTTGATTCTAAAAGAGTGGGAGGAATTGGCAGAAGATCCATCATACCTAAAAGTTAGTGGTGCTCTCTTATAAAGCTAAATCAACAAATTTCATTTAGTGTCACAGTAAATGGATAATCCTTAATTGCATGATCAAATAACTAATTCTTCCTTATTCGTACTTAAACATAGCAAGGAGTAACACAAAGGTAACTATAACTATAAAGGAACGTGAAGTTCTATTTGTCTTTCTTATGTAACTAACAGTATATCTAAATGATTACACTTATTAAACTATCTTAAGATCAAGTCTGAGTTTCTATTTGGTTGGTGGTTATTATTTTAAAACCTTCTTGTTGGAAATACAAGTATTCCAAATTTTTATCGTATTTGAGGTTGCCCCAAATAGGTAGAATCTGTACAAACACTAAGCAGAGTTTAGATCAGAAGTAACATCATATGACTTAACTTTGTCGCACAATCTAGATCATGAAAGAGGGACATGGTTCCTAATGTTCAAGCAGATCCTCCATTATAAATATGGTGCCCAACACATTCATAATAAGGCTCTACTAGACATGACTTCGTAGACTCCCTGGGATAACTGAATCTAGGCTTTGATACCACTTTTTATCATGCCCCTAAGCCTATGCACGGCGAACAAGAATCGTATAAGCATGCGTTATACAACTGACATATATTATAAGTATAAGAGTTTCTATTCTTAAATAATTATAAGGCCTATGTAAATGAACAATTTTAGCCCATTGAGCCCAACTGATATAGACAAGTGAAACTATAAACATATAGATAACTTAATACTGTCTACGAAGCCTTTAATAGAACTATATCCATACAATAGATTGTAGTTAGGATGGGACCCCTAACATAACAAAACTATAACTACAAACATGAATAAAGAGTATTAGACATCTATTAGCTCCAGATGATAGAGAAGCTCACCAACGGCTTTACAGAATATGGGACAAGTTCCTGGTATGGAAGTCTAATTATTGACATACGTAATCTTGTGTTATATAGATGTAGTGTACCGAACGAATGGACATTGGTACATATAAAATATGTATTGGCATATAAAACATACAAAATAACAAGTAATAAGTATGGATGCTTATATGGATTAGATATCAAGATAAAGGAAATATGAACATGCAAATAATTGATATACCATATGAAATAGTGGCTAATATCCTAGTCTAACTGGCATATCATAACTCAAGTATTAAGGATGAGTAATTATGGATCGATATTATCAGAAACTGTGGAATGACTTATGTAGGCAACCTTATTTTTTTTATACATGTGTTCTCAAAGTTATTCTTCATTATAAGACACCTAGAAATTTTCCTAGGTGATGTCCTATGCCTATATCTAATACGATTGAGCATAGATGGCCAACCAATGGCATCTTGTATCAAATGTATGGCAATGTTTCCTAATGTTAATGTATGCTTTTGTTATTAGATCGCAGTTAGTTATAGGGTATGCCCCTTCTTAGAGGCTCATTATAAGGGTTTACCCACAGGCCATATATGCCATATATTGGCTCGAGTCAAGGGTATCCCAACCGACTCCAAATGTAAATGATGCTACAAGGGTGTGTACTCCATAATGTTTGGGATCACTATAATGGTCTGGTCTTGATCCTGTGCATAGAATCACATCTAGCGATATGCCAAGGCAAACCTATGTACCCTCACATTATTAACTTTATCAAGTAGCACCTTATAGGCCTGTGTAAGTGTATCATGATAAAAACTATTTAACTATTAAAGTAATGTTTTCCATGTATAACTAATTCATTTACTCGAGTTGTTCAAATGCTAGTTCTTTATATATTGCTATGTGATTCAATATACAAGTGAGACTATACTATGGTATTTATTCTAAACATATAGAGTATGATAGATATCATATGAATTCTAAGAAATTCTAATATACACCAATATAATCATGTATCACTTTATAGATACTTGACTTGACAAGAGTAAAACAGATACTGCTACTATAATAAATAAACACATGAAGGATGGAAACAAATAATTTAAGATGAGAAGGGAACGTGAATATTTTGGTGACATTAGGCATATATTATATATGGTGCAAGATTCATTCATATATCAAGTAGACTAATCAAATCCTCTAGGAGAAGTAAATAACTATGGGTTATGCCTTAACAATAGAAAAGGGTATAGCTTTACATACCTTTGATGTCTTCCTAGCTAATGGTCAGATCATGAGTTTCAAGCAACTCAACACGACTAGGTTTCTTCTTCCACAACTAGCAACTCAATACAACTAGATTTCTTCTTCCTCAACTAACCAACCAATAGGTTTAACCACCCTAACGGTAAACAATTACTCCAACATAAGCAACTACATATACAATACATAAGTATATTCATCAATAATCCAAAGGTTCATCTTACACCTTGTTTTAAAACTCTTTCCTTATGCTCAAAATTACGCAAATTCATTTTACAATATCGATGTTAAATATGTCCCTACCAATAGAAATACCTAAAAATTTTACTTTTATCAGAACTCTATTCTTTTCTTTTTTTTTCCTTTCAAGAACCTTAATTATAAAACCCACTTCAAGAACTAGTACGAAATTCAATTCAAATAGTAATTACTACCTCCTCATATACTTCAAACATGCATTTCATAATAATATTCAAGTAAAAAATAGAGAAATTACCTAATTAAAGTAAATCTCCAATTTTTCATGATACCATTGAAGGAATAAAACATAAAGTGTTACTATTGTTTCTCGATTCTTGACAACAAAAGAAAGTTTTCAAGCCAAAATTTCTCAATAATGATTACAAAAGAGTAGAAAAGAAGAAGGATTATGAAAAAGAATCATTAAGAGCTAGAAGGTACTAGCACTGTGTGTTCCTCTTTTTTTCAAAATAAATAAGAGCACTAGCCCTTATTTATTTATTTTTTATATTAAACCCCTCAACCTTCCTCGTTTTCCTAAAAAAATTATTTATACCCCTTTTATCTACTTAACAAAAATAGATTGGGCCCATTAGTTTACTCTACTTAATATGAAAGCTCCATTAATATACAAGCACTATAATTCTACATAAAATGTATACACATAATGATTTATAGATTAAGAGTTATAATCGTCTAAAGTATTAAAATGAATTTTAAAAATTATCGAGGTGTTACACAATGGGAATTGTTCAGTTAAATAATAGTTTGACCTTTTTGGAGGAGCCAGTCTTTATTCTACCTAGAGATGTTAGGCGGTCGTATTGCAAAGAGATTTATGTGGTTAATGTCCAGTGAAGACACCGTCCGATCAAAAATGTTACTTGGGAGATTAAGCATGTTATGTATTCAAGCCCTTAGGTATTTCTTAATTCTTTACTTTCACAGATGAAAGTCCTTTTAGTAGTGGATATTGTAATGACTCTCTAGGTTATTTTTTGCTTTTTCATTTTATTTCTACTTATTGGGATTGATAGTTTAGTTTTTGAGCAGTTTATTTAGGGTTATAGATATTTCTCTATTTTGGAGCTACAAAAGTTTATTAGCTTAAGAGTGTTGATTTTAGCCCAAGGGAACCTTTGATTTTTGTTTTGAGGCTTTTGATCTCATTTTATGCTATTAGTTGGATTAAATGGAACCTTAGGTGTGGGATCTACTTTTTGTCAAAATAACCTCTATTGGAAATTTTGATGGTTATGTTCAGTCTGGAATGTCAAATTTGGTAGGTAGTATTGTTTTTTTGCATGCACGGGGTCCAAATAAATCTTGATCATCCAATCGAAGTCATTTTGGTCTTACCTGAAAATTTGTAGTGCAACCACTTTGGCGCCAGAAGGTCGCTTACTCGGCAAGCACTGATGTTACCCTCTGTTGCTTAGGTAAGTTTTTCACCTTTTTAGAAGGATCCTCTTAGGTAATGTAAGGGGTAAATAGGGACCCTCACCTAAGCAATAGGTCAACCACTTTGGCGATGCCGCTTAAGTGGCCAAAAGAAAAGGTCACTGTATATAAACTCTACTTTACCTCTTTTGGTTATTTTCTCAAATTTTCCTCCATGATTGATTATTGTGAACTTTATAATCATCTTTTGGTCATACTTTGGAGCTTGGAATCATTAGTAGATAGACTAATTGATTATCTCTCCATATCTAATCTGTATGTTTCATTCTCGATTTGGATTAAATTCTAATTTTAAGCATCTATCCTTTTTTTGTGGATTATTTATCATTCTCATTAATCTAAAATTAAGCTATATTTTAGAGCAAGTGATCCTTGATCTAAGAGGGACCTAGTAACAGACTCAATTCTCAATTCCATTGATTTGATATTTAGCCAATTTTTTAATCTAGAGTATAAATTTATAAATAGATATCATTATTCTCATCTTAACACCTAGATCATTATTTTGATCATTTCGTAGTGGTTGAAAGCTTCTCAAAAAGGAAAAGCTTTGATATAGAGAATATTTGAGTGCTTTCGACAACATTCGAGTAGGCTAGGCTTACCTTTCTTTATACTTTGCTATTTTATGGTATTGGTATGGCGTGGTGGTATTATTGTTGGATCATTGTGGTTTGGATAGTCATTTACACAATTCCTGACTATTTTAGTTAATTAGGGGTTGTAGGATAGATTTTATACTTTAATTTCCTTAAGTTGGTGTTGTTTCTCATTTCATAGTTGACTTAGTATACTTAGGGAAATGGGATGGGATTTAGAAGCCTTTTCCTAGATTAAGGTAGATTTTTGCCTTATGTTGGATCCCAAAACATATAGTTGCACTTATCACCTGTTTTTGACATAAATGTTATAGGGTTGTTTTGAGAGACTTATTATTAGAGTTGGGTTTGATTAATTGTTATACTATGTTGACTGAATTTTGTATCCTTGGAATGTTGGCATTTTGACCTTAAATCACGGCTTTTCACTAAATAAATAAAACCTTACACTTTTTAAATAAATTGTAGCTTTTAAAAATGAGAAAAAGGACAAGATAGACTTAAGATCAATTAGAACTTTGGATTATACTTATGTTGTATACCTATTAGTTATGGTTTGAGTTCGACACCTGGTTTATTTTTTTTACCTATTAGTTTTGTTAAAATTTGGCACCCAATTTACTGTTTATTACCTATCAGTTCTGGTTTGATTCCGACATCTGGTATACCATTTATAATCCATCAATTTTGGTTTGATTCCAGCATTAATTATTATTGATATTTAGTTGAAAAAGTGGTTTAAGGTTGATAGGATTTATGGTTATGGTTGGAGAAAGAATATATGATACGCTTATTACACATCTTGGCTCATTTTACTTACCCTTTTGTTATACTTGGTCTTATATTAGTATTACTCTATTTTTGCATCCATCACGCTTATGGGGGCTTGGTTGGGTTTATTTTTATCATGTGTGTCTTATGGGATTATGGGGGTCCAATTAGGTAGGCTATAGTTAGGCATTTATTTCAACTTTTTGAGCTATTTACATTCGATTCTCGCATTTGTTTACCATACCTTGCGATTTCCATTCTAACCTTTATTTATTGCCTTTTTAGTATAGATTCGCACTTTATCTTCCTTTTACTTTAATTAAGCTCATTCGGACTATGATGCCTAATGATTAGCCCATGTTTTGGTGCTCATACTATACTTCTACATCTTTTTTGCTAATGTAGATCCTAGTACGTGTCATCACTGTTGACATCGACCTCGAATGGTGATGTTGATCAGAGATTTGAGTGAGCTTTTAACATTCGGAGATGATCCATCTCCTTTTCTTTTGGTGCTAGTCTTATTTTATATATTCAAAGACTATTATGTATACTTTGGCACTTGTCTAGTACTCATCGTTAATATTGACTCTTGTACAGACCTTACCAGGTCTTGGGGAGATTCATTTTGTATATTTTATCTCTTCCCCTCTTTTTGTTATGCCATTTGTGTATATATCCCTTATAATGTCTTTGGTCTTAGTTTACCTACTAGTGGGTTAAAGTAGGTACAATCATGACCGAAGTTTTTGAGTTGTGAAAATTTATTTCTTACAATAGTTGTTCCATATGAAATTGGACCCCAAGTTATTTTATGTCCTAAATATCTAGCATACTTTAGTATACAAAGGCTGTGATACATCAAATAAATACTTGAAACCAAGACCCACTTCCTACTTTTGTAAGCAAATTTTTATCCATTTTGTCCTGTGATTGCTTCTACTGAACTCCTTACTCCAAAGAAACTTCTCAAAAATTTTGTGCAGGTCCTTAATAACAGCTTTATAGGAAGTAATATCAGATAATAGATAGATAGGAATGCTTTGAATCATACTATTGAGAAGAACTTCTTTACAACTATATGAGAGCATCTTCCCTTTTTATGATTGAAGTTTCCTCTAACTTTGTCAATCAAATCTGAATAATGTTCTTTTCTTTTCCTAGAATGTGTAATAAGATAACCTAAGTATTTCATAGGAAAAGATCCTTAGCCATCCCTATACTTTGCTCCACCTGGAGGAAGACCCTATAGTTATAATTTGATGTAAATAATAAAAACTCTTATTTTTATTCACCTTCTGGCCTGATTGCATCTCATATTCCTATAAAATAGACATGACTTTTCAAAATAATAGACATTAGTAGTAGCAAAGACAATAGTATCATATGCATATGCTAAGTGATTAAGATTAGTACTCCACTTAGTCAACTCATACCTGACATATTATGGATTCTCAAACAAAGAGTTAAGAACTCTTGAAAGAACCTCTATAGTAAGAATGGAAAGAGCTAGGATAAAGAATCTCTCTATTTCACTCCCTTAGTAAAGTTAACGAAACCATAATACTTATATTCAGAAGAACTGAGTAGTAATTATTATAAATCAACTTTCGTACCATATCTACAAAATTTGTAGCAAAATCCACCTTCCTTAAGATTTTCACTAGAACAAATCAAGAAACTCTGTCATAAGATTTTGTCATATCTAGATTTATGAGTACATTAGCAGGTTTCCCTCTTTTAGAAAGTTGTGTCACTAAATCCAGAGTAAGAAGAACATTTTTAATAATACTTCTCCCTTTAACAAAGTTAGATTGACTGACAGGATCAACTTAGGGAGAATATACTCCAGTCTATCATGATCTTGATAAAATATTATTAATAAAATTACTCAAGCGAGTAAGTCTCAGACTATACCTGAAAGGCATGAACATTCTCCTTTTTTGGTATGAAAACTATATTAGTGTGAGTAATAGATTTTGGGAGAGTTTTACCAGCAAATAAGGTCTTATAATATTCTAGTAATATTGGATCCTACAATATCCCAATATTCTTGAAAAGACCTCTAGAAAGTTCATCAAAACCACTAACACTATTTTCATTCAGCCTGAAAATTACATTTGTCCTCTTCACTGTTAGGTATGACCTCTAATATTGTATTCTCCTCTTTGAGATATTTTTGGAATATGTGATAACAAAGAAAAATTAGTAGAATCCCTTTCTTGTAGAAACTATTTCTGGCAATGATCTACAACTTCAATTGCAATATATTTTCTTATTATAACTAATCCCCTTGAGCATTTTGAATCCTATGCACCTTCATCTTTTATCTTCTCCCCTTAACCAAATTATGAAAAAAATTGGTGTTCTGTCTTCATTTTCAAACCATTCATATCTAACTTTTTATTACCAGAATAATTTCTTAAAATAAAGATACTTATTATATTCTGTTTTGGCTCTTTGTATGACAACTCTATTCTCAATGGATAATCTTCAAAGAACTTCTCCTTGATTTTAGCTAGATCCTCCTTGATAATTAATTTCTGAAAAATGTGACCAAAAAGTCTCCCTACTCCATATGGTGAGAGCCATTTTGATCTTCCTAGTCTTTATTTTAAAGCCTAAAAAAGGATTATCAGAAATAAATGTATCCCAATTTAATCTAATAACATTCTTACAAGATTCATGATCTATCCAGATATTTAGAAACTTAAAAGGTTTCTTATTACTCGAACAACTATCTTCACAATTAAGGAGCATAGGGGCATGATTTATTTTAATTCTTGACAAATGATCTACTTTAAAATGATAAAAAAAATTGCAACTCTCAATTAATCAATATTCTATCTAGCCTTTTAAAAATACAATATTTATAAGCTCTTCTATTCAACCAAGTAAAAGGACTGTCTTTAAATTGCATTAGAGAGAGATCACAAGTTTCAATACATGTTTTGAAGTCTTTATAATCTGCACCCACCATAGGAATTCCTCCTTTATTTTCTTTTCAGCATGAAGTACCGCATTAAGATTACCTTCTATAATACATAGTTTATCTACCCTAGTAGAAAGAGCATAGAAATCCTCCCATAGATCCATCCTCTGAAGAGTGTCATACTTTACATATATAATAGGAACATAGAAACATAGTTTCATGGACTTGTTCTGTAGTAAAATAGTAATTTGTTGCTCAGAATTGCTCTTCCTTTGTAATGACCCTCCAGGTCATTTTCTATATTTTCGCTAATTTTTTCATTTAAAGAGTTCCTATAGTTGCCTCAAGTCAGGTATGACTTGCTGGAATTGAAAGTTTGATTATCGGGTTGTTCATTTGGTTTTTAGAGCCAATTTTCTATTTTAAAGTCTTTGATTGTTCAAATTTACTATTGGGGAAAATATTTAGTCAAACGACCTCGTATGCCAATTATGAATTTTATATTCGAAGGCCCCTTGGTTTGGGTCGTGATGCTACCAAACTTATTTTGGGCTATTAAAAGTTAAGATAAATGGTAAGTGGGTGTGGGACCTATTTTTCACTGAAATGATATTAGATGGAAACTTAAAATGCGACATTGAGTCCAAAATATCAAATTTAATAGGGTAGCATAGTTTATTTGTATATATGAGATTCTCGATGAATCCCGAAGGGTTTATGGAGAATTGGAAAAATTCTAAGTCTCAGTTAGTGCTGGTCACTGCTTTATCACCCTATTGGGCCGCTTGAATGAAGGGACTGCTAAAGCGGTCGGCCAATCACTTAAGCGATTGAGTCATCCCAGGGGAGGTTTGCTTAAGTGTTAGTCGCTAAAGCGGCAAGGGACCACTTAAGCGGTACCTATAAAGTAACCCAGTTATTAATTTGAGATACTAGGTCGCGTAAGCTATGACTGCTTAATTGACCCAATGTCTGCTTAAGCAGCAATAACATACCTGATAAGGGTATAATTACCCCACTCAACCCGATTTTCACTATTTTCCCTCCATTCTTTAGAATATTGAATCCTAAAATACGGAAACAACTTGGTAGAATCACTTGTGGGTGATTGTGGATCTTTGGTGAAGTTAATTTACATGTTTCTTCTTCAAATTTGTGGTAAGCTTCCATCAATTTCTTGGTTTAATTCTCCATCTTTTTTTAAAAAATCCTAAAAGCTTCGTGGCTTGATTCTAGCATCATTAGATCGTAAAATTAACTTATTTTTAAGAGTAACTATTTCCTAAGCATAGACGAACGTTGTGATGATTTCAAAAGGGTGATTCTGTAAATGGGTCCCACATGGAATTTTTATGAAATTTTGGACCTGAAGCAAAATAGTGCAATATAGGTATCATTGATTTTGTTTTGATGAGTAGATTGTGATTTTGATAGCATGGAACCTTATGGAAGCTCCTCAAAAGGGGAAATTAGTGGTTTAGCAGATTCTTTGGGCTTTTCGTCTAGGTTTACCCTTTTTATAGACTGAACTATTTCATATTATGATTATGATATTATGTTATATATGGGTGAGATTTAGGTGTTGGAGGTATGATTGAAATTTTTTAGGTTAGTTGGACTATTTAAGCTATCTAGAAACTGTAATTTAGGCGTTATGGGCTTAGTTGCTCATGTTTTAAGGAGAATTGCTTTCTTAGAGCTAATTATGACTTATTTAACATCTAGAAATGAATCTAGATACCTTAGCCTAGTTCAAGGTAGAATTTTCTCAAAATGGATTTTGAGAATTAGAAGTTGGCCCCTTCGGCTCACCTTAGGCCAAGACTTGTGTTTGATTTTATAGACTTATTTATGCATGATATATCCTTATTGATAACTTTTTTAGGTCTTTGAGGAGATTCAGTGCTTATTGATTATGCTAGTTTGGTAGTTGAGAGTTAGTGTTAATTATGGGTAAGGCTCAATGGGTAATTATTATAATTTAATGATATTGCTTATGATTAAGGTTGATTTATATAGTCAATTGATGATGATAATGATATATGATTTTTGTTTCAAGTCTAAAAATTGATGAAGATAATGATATATGATTTTCGGTTCAAGTTCGGCAATTGATGATGATAATGATAAATGAGTTCCAGTTCAAGTCTGACAATTGATGATGATATTGATACTATGAGTTTCGATTCAAGTTTGGAAAATGATGTTATGATGTTAATACTATTGGGTATGTGTTGATGATGGTGCTATTGAGTTCTGGTTTAAGTGAGATAGTGAGAGTTATTTATGATATGATACGGTGTGGATGGATCCTTGGTTATGGCATGATAAATGGGTAATTTATGGTTATTCAATTAATTACTTTTCTTTGATTGTACCCGCCAGGCTTATGGGGTCTTGCGTTGAGTTATTTACTTTTCCGCACTTATTGACTTATGAGGGTCAATTTAGTAATAAGGAACTTGTGTGATCTTTATGTTACTTTTTCGTATTTACTTATTTACTTATGCTCAATGGTGTTGGATCTTATTTTTAGGATTTTCCTTTTACCTTGATTTTGTTATTTTTTTCTTGCATCTTATCATATTTATATCATGATTTAGCTCAGTCGATCGATGATACCTACTGAGTACCCGTGATTTTGGTACTCATACTATACTTTTGGGTCTTGCATTGAGTTATTTAATTTTTCGCACTTATTGAATTATGGGGGCCAATTTAGTAATTAGGATTGTGTGATCTTTATGTTACTTTTTCGTATTTACTTATTTACTTATGCACAATGGTGTTGGATCTTATTTTAAGGCTTGCCCTTTTACCTTGACTTTGTTATTTTATCTTGTGTCTTATAATATTTGTATCATTATTTAGCTTAATCGGTCGATGATGCCTATTGAGTACTCATGATTTTGGTACTCATACTACACTTTTATATCTTTTGGTGTAGATTTGAGTACCAGTTGTCACCGTTGATGTGACACGCATGCTAAGTTGATTTTGGAGATTGAGTGAGGTTGGAGTTGGAGCTGTCTTTTCCCATCTATTATCCATATCTAGTCTTTTATTTTTTGAGATGGATTATATTTGACAATTTCAGTACTTATGTTCATTTGTAGTAGCTCTGTAACGACATTAATAGGTTTTGGAATGATTGTTGATCAATTATATATCTATTGGATTATTATGATTGTTTTATTATTGTTTCAAGTCTTCAAATGTTAATTTCTGGCCTTTGGGTGATTTTTCATCAAGTTAGCCCATTGCGTATAGATTCGATCTATGATTTGTCTTACCTACTGGCAAATAAAGGAGGTGCCATCATGACTTATAAATTGGGTCATGACATCCTTGTAACATCATAGCCATGATTTGAGAAAATCCAAATCTTTCCATTATTATTGGGTATAGAACTAGGCATTCTTAATTATCTTTGATTTTTTTTCATTTGATTTACTGACTGAAAAGGCTTCATTAAAGTCACAAATGCAAACTTGTGATAATTGTGCAACATTTGCGCTCTTTGCAATACATTTTGAGACTTTACTAGCCTTATTTTCCATATAGTGCTTTCATTGACTTTTTGATTGCTGGGAAGTAATGTGTCTCTCTAGTTGAATTCTAAAAGGTTGTATGACCTCACGATTACCTTATTTCCTTCCCTTCTTGGCAACTTAGCTGCTTTCACTACCCCATGAGAGAGATTTGCATCATTAAAAATCTGTTCCTCCATAAAATTTGATATTATGTAGTATCAAAATCCTTCTCCTCTTCTATATCTTTCTTCTTTACCTCTACAGACTTATGAGTAAGAATGTTATGCAATTTTGCATTAGGAGATTCAATATGAACCATCACCACTAATGATTCATTAGTTTGTGCTACTGTGGAGACTGAAACAACTATCTTATTGATGTAAATATCATCATCAGTTCTATATTGTTGTATAATCTTGTTACTATCTTGTATTACTAAGTCTCTCCCTGTATTTGCCTCTTTATTGTCTCTAATTTCATGTATTGTATGTGAAATATTATCATCTGGGCTTTTGATGGCCGGAGGAAACTTTGGGGCTACATTCTCACTCTCCTTAGGTACTTTCTTTGTCATATCCCCTTGTTTATATTTCTCCATCTTCCTCCCTCCCCCCTCCTTCTCTCTCTCTCTCTCTATATATATATGTATACACACATATACTCACACACACACACATATATATATGTATGTATGTGTATATGTGTGTGTGTTTTATTAAGTAGTAGTATATGTTGTTGAAAATAATGAATGTATCTTTTTCGAAGTAGTACATATTGAATGTATATATATGTATATTCTTTAAAGTAGTATATATATTAAATGTGTACATGTATGTATATATATATGTTATATATATATATATATATATAACATATATATATATATCTTCTTTTGAATAGTAAATATTAAGTGTATATATGTATGTATACTCTTTAAAAGTACTATATATTGGATGTATTATGTATATATGCATGTATATTCTTTAAAGGGGAAAAGACATCATTTCCGTCCAAAACTATACAAGAAAAGTCGAAGTCACACCTAAACTATACGAATGACCTATTACACACCTAAACTATAAAAAAGTGATACTTTTTACCCCCTAGATCTAACGTGGAAAAAATATAATTATTTAAATAGAAAAAGGCACGTCAACATTAAAAATTAATGCAAAAAAAAATATACTCACTTTGTCTGCTTCATTTTATTTTGCATTTGTTGATTTGACACTCCTATTTATATGAAGTTATTTAATATGAGTTTTTTATTTATCTCGATAATTATAATTTGAAAGTATACGATTGACATTATGTTGTATAGTTACTTAATGGTAAGAGTAATACTAAAAGAAAATATAAACCTCTCTTTATTTGCTAAAATAATAAGTAGACAAAAAGAATATTTTTAGTACAAGGGTCAAGCAAAATGAAAAAGAGATAGAAAAGTCTACTCTCTCAATTCCTTTTTAAGAGTACTATTTCTTTAACTTGACAAATAATTAAGAATTTAATTTATTAAGAGTAAAACATAGTATAAATTATTCTTATTAATGATATTTTAAAATTTTAATTTTGGATATCAATACTTTATGTAATTACCTGATAATAATATTATTAATAATAATAATGTAAGAAAATTATAAATCTTTTGTAAGTAAAAATGAACAAGTAATCTAAAAAATATAAAAATTCAAACAAAAATATCATAAAATAATAAATGAGAACAAATGTAACAACATGTATGAAAAAAAAATAAACATGTGTTTCTATCTAATTGCACCAAAAACTTTGTAAGGACTACCAAAAAGGAAGATTCTCCCTTATATATAATTACTAGTTTTTTAAGGCCCGTGCTAAGCCCAGGCCCAAACTCAAGAAATTTGATATTTTATAATAACATCATTTAAAATATGTAAAATTATTACACTTCGATAAAAAGACATAAGTTTATGCTAAATAAATGTGATGATTTAAATGTAGTTTTATACAAAATTAATTTTCTGGGGGGTTAAAATGAACCTCAAGAATCAATTAGTTCATTTTACAAAATTTATGCTTAAGAATATTAATTTTTAATTAACAAAAAAGATATTTTTAAAATAATTTGATAATAACTGATACCACTACCTTCATTTTTAATGTTATCAAAAAATTTTGAGAAAATGGCCAAAAGCCCCCCCCAACCTTTACCCCAAATCCCAACTACACACCTATACTTTCCAGAGATCTTATAACCCCCCTAAATATTTAAAAAATAAAATATTAACCCTTCTAAAAGTTCATACCCAGATTTTATTTCAAGTAGTGGCCTGCACGTGCTGCCACGTCATGCCACATCATTTTTTCTTTTCTTAATCTAAAAAATTAATTATTTTACTTTATATATTTTCCTTTTCTCTTTATATATTATTTTCTCCTCAACAAAATTTCTCTTTCTTTCCCATTCCCTTTTTTGATCCATTTTTTTCTTCAACTCAATTTCATTTCTATAGATCCTTAAATCAAATAATTCTAAACTCCACAAGAGAATAAACGAAACATTACAATGGCTCGTATGAAGCAAACAACTCATAAATCAACAGGAGGAAAATCACCAAGGAAGCAATTAGCAACAAAGTCAGCAAGAAAATCAGCACTTTAAACAATTATCAAGCTTTCATTCCAGCATTTGATTCGTGAAACTGCTCAGAACTTTAAGAGGGATCTAAGGTTCCAAAGCTCTGTTTCTGCATGGCAAGAGGTGGATGAAGCATACCTTGCGGGGTTATTTGAGGATACAAATCTTTGTGTGATTCATTCTAAGAGGGTTACAATTATTCCAAAGGATATTCAGCTTGCTAGGAGAATTAGGGGTGAAGGGGATTAAATTGTGTTGTTTCATTTTGGCTTGTAGCTCTTTCAATACATAAATTGATGTTTTTCTGTGGTTTGAATCAAGATTCTAAATATGTTGTTGCATCAAGAGCTGTTTAATGAAATATCTGTCCTTTAATTAAAAAAAACAGTAGTTTTTTCAATTTGAGCTTGGCATTTTATCAAACGTGTGGTGGGCAGAAAATAGGGCAGTGAACTATGTGGGTATTGTTGTTATCTGCTCATCCGTCGAATGTTTGAAATGCATTTGAGCCTATGTGGATATTGTTGTTATCTGCTCTCCCATCGAATTCTAGTTTGAGGTGGTGTAGCCGTGGTGATCTTTCTTGTGTGGTAAATCGGCTTTGCACCTCCAGATGTAGTGGTTATATATTTTTATTTCATAGCAACCAAGAAATAAGAGCAGGTACTGTTCGATAGTCTCGATAACACACTGGTATATCAAGAATTTGATGTCTAAAGGAAACTAGTTAAAGACATTTTGTCAAAAAATTATCTAAAGGGACATCTGAGCAATCCTCTCAAATAATCAAGAAATATTCTTGATTTTCTGGCAAGAATTCAAGAATTTTCCTGTGGTGTCACTGTTAAGTGAAAGTTTATTTGGATTTGTGTTTGACCCGATTTGAAAAATGGATTTTTTTAGTGTTCTAAATACCAATTTGCCCTCAAGAATTATGAGTTGATTTAAAAAAAAAGTTTCAATATTATTTGGGCGCTCACTCTCTTTTCCATGTCAGCTTTTAGTGTGTTATAATTTTAATTTTAAATAGTTTGGGGGTTCATAGGACCCCCCGCAAAGTATAGGTGTGTAGTTCGGATTTGGGGTAAAGGTTGGGGGGCTTTTGACAATTTTCTCAAAATTTAAATGTCACTATTTAAAATATGTTAATAATATTTCATAAATAGTGAATAAAATTATCCGCAAACAACTATATTCAATTCATAAAAGGTAATTAGAAAAATCAATTAACATGAAAACCTTAATTGGTTGATCGGAAATAAAATATAAATTTGTATAGTCACTAAACTTCAAACTAATTTTAACTATTTTTTTGTTCCTCTTTTTCATCCCCAAAGTATTTGTACAAATTTCTTCCATAGTATATTAAGTAATATAAATAGTAAGAAAAAGAAGAAGAGTTATGAAATGTTCATTCAATGGAAGAAAGGTCTCCACAATCATAATATGTTTTTAAAAAGACCGATTATTACATCAAAGATCTTATCTTTTTAAATACTTTATTGATACATTTTTTGCTAAACTCATAAAAGAGTAAGTTTTAATAATAAATAAAAAAAGAACATAAAAAATAAGGTGCAATAAAAATAGTAATAAATAAGATAAATTCTTGAAAACACGTAAAATAGAAATATGTGTATAATATTAATTTTTTAAATATTATTTTAATTATTTGAAGATAGATCAAGATGCTAGAGATATATTTTTTTTAAAAAGAAACTTTTTAATTTTGTCATAGAATAAGTTGTCAAAAATTTGTACAAATAATGTTATGCATTGATAAAGTCATGAAATACAAGTAATTTAATAGATAAAATAAATTATTAGATATTAAATATTTACATTTCTCAATTGACTTAATTAAATAATATGTAATTTATCTAAAATAGAATATTATAATGAGAACTTCTAAGAGAATTTATCGATTAGTTAAACAACTAAAAATATAAAGACAAACTCAATAAATAGAATAGTTTCTCATATTATGATATACCAGGTGCAAAACCCCAAGTAATAAGAAAAAATATGTGTTGCAAAAAGTAGTTTTTTCAACTACATATTACAATTTTAGAGGAGAAAAAAATAATTTTATCAACATGTTACAATTTTATAGGAGAAAAATAATTTTATCAACTATATGTCACAATTTTAGATGAAAAAAGTAATTTATCAACCACATGTCATAATTTTAGAGGTTTTAAAAAAAATTACCATAATTTTATCAACTATGTCACAATTTTAGAGGATAAAAATTATCATCCATATATCTCAATTTTAATGTATTTTAAGAAAATTAAAATTATCATAAGGTCATTGTGAGGACTATCATATTTTGTAAAAATAGTAAGAGAATAGAAGAAGAGTTATGAAATGTTCATGCAACGGAAGAAAGTTCTCCACAATCATAACATATTTTTTTTAAAGACCGATTATTATATAAAAGATCTTATCTGTTTAAATACTTTATTGATACATTTTTTACTAAACTCATAAACTAGTAGGTGTTAATAATATATAAAAAGAATATAAACTAAAGTGCATCGAAAAAATAGTAATAAATAAGATAAATTCTTGAAAGAACGTAAAATAGAAATATGTGTATAATGAGATCTTCTGAGAGAATTATCGATTAGTTAAATAATAAAAATATAAAGACAAACTCAATAAATAAAGTAGTTTATCATATTATGATATACCAAGTGAAAACGCCCAGGTGACATGAAATAAAATGTGTGAAAAAAATTAATTTTATCTACTATAAGTCACAATTTTAGAGAAGAAAAAAATTATTTAATCAACATGTCACAATTTTGGAGAGGAAAAAGTAATTTATCAACTACATGTCACAATTTTAGAGGGAAAAAATAATTTACCAACCACATGTCACAATTTTAGAGGATTTTACAAAATTTAAATTATTATAATCTTATCAATTACATGTCATAATTTTAGAGGATAAAAATAATTTACCAACACATATCTCAATTTTAGAGGATTTTAAGAAAATTAAAACTACAATTATGCCATTGTGAGGACTACCAAATTTTGCTATCATCTCTTATATATAAGTATCAACAACAACAAACCCAGTGTATTCCCACCTGGTGGGGTCTGGGGGGGGGGGGGGGTAAGATGTACGCAGTCCATACCTCTACCTCTAAAGACTCTTATATATAAGTATAATATAATGTATGTATGTATGCATGTATGTATGTCTGTCTGTATATGTATATTCTTTAAAGTAGTATATATTGAAGGTGTATATGTATATATGTATGTATGTATATTCTTTAAAGTAGTATGTTAAGTAGTATAATGTATACCCCGTACTTCTACCTATCTTAAATTCAGCCCAAATATATTAAAGTCTTACTTTAAGAGATGAATCCACTTTTATATATGTGGAATTTTCAAGATTTTCAATTTTTTGCTATGTGGAAAATTCAATAAGCGTTCCATCGATATCAAATTCGCCCAAATTCGACGCTCGGGTGAAGAGTTAGAGACTTTTTAGTGAGACAGTGTATCACCTGAGCCATCAACGCATCGAGGAACATGCCAAAATGGCAATTGTCAAAATCCAGTGAGCCTCCGCAATTATGGCGCGTCACGCAAAGGCTCAAATTCAGAATTGTCCTTTTTCCAGTGAATCTCCGCAATGTCTCCGCGTTGCACCAAACTTCTAGATCACAAACAAAGTGGCAATGCCATAGCTTCGCGTCATGGCACTATGCAGATTCCAAATTGTCTAGTTCCAGTGGCTTGGCGCGATAGTAGCACATCGCGCGAAGGATGAAAATTGAGAATTTTTTAATTTTTACGATATTAAATCCCAGGGGCCGTTTGGTCTTTTCCCATGACTTCAATTCCTCCTAATGACGGGATTTAACCCTAAGAGTGCATTATTTGCTCACTTTTGTAGTAGCCTCTCAAATTTAAACCAACTCTACTCAAGAATAAGAACCCTAGCTCTCAGATTCAAGGGCCAAATCACAAGAACTCTCTATCAATCCTTCCAAATTCATTAACTAACGTATGTCAAGTGTTGATTCATAGGTCCCTTTCACCCATGAAACTCAAGAATCTCTTTTTAAAATCCCGAGATTTGTGTATTTGTCAATATTCATGATTTGGTTGAATTGAAATCCATGTTCATGTTGTTATTAGGTTTTGATTCATGCTTTGAATTACATCTTCCAATGATTGATCCTAGTATGTGATGATTTGCATAATATTCATGATAAACCCTTCAAATTTCAAATTAATTTATGCAACCATGATAATTAGATGCATTGAGGTATAACCAAAGTATGCTCCCCATGTGTTTGATAAAATGCCTATGTTAAGAAAATAATGCCTTCATAGCATGTTATTACGAAATCCCCATTCATGTACAAGTTAATGCATGTAAAGTGTTCTATGAAATATCTTAATAGCCATTGTTGTGCTTTCAAGATTGTACCATGAATTACTTTTATGCTATCGAGTCCTGGGGGTATTAAATACCTAATAATTTAGTTGTGTGCCTAGAGCCAGTGTCATGTTTACATGATACTCTCAATCAAGCCATAATCAGTAGAATTCAGTTAGTCATGTGACTTAGGAAAACTCAATAAACTCAGTATCATCCTAGTCCCATTCAGTAATCTCAAAAATCTCAGTGATCTTAGTCAGTCATCATGTCTCATTAGTATTCAGTTCAAACTTTAGTAAACTCAGTCAGCTAGCAGAACTCAGTAACATTCTATCAATTAACAGAATTCAGTAGTATTCCATCAGTTAATGAAAATCCAGTGAACTTAATTCAATCTAGTTAATCAATAAAATCAGTAACAGATCAGTCCAGCCGAGTATGAACTAGTAAATTAGTTCTGTGTCTATTCAGTTGGGAGTAGGATTCAACACCGAGTGAATTCAGGGATGAGGACACACACTGTCATCCAGTAGAGGGTGTGATCCTTAGTAGCAATCCCTATATTCTAGAACTACGTAGCCACTGTAGGTTGGGATGTACCTATACGAGTCTAGGGACTATACATCTCATTTGAGTTTTTCTTATAGGAGGGGTTGACGAAAGAGCTCCCTATCAAAGAGGGTTTACTCACAACTTGTCTTTACCCGTGGCATGGTACTGACACCCTTCCAGATGGTGTTATAGGTTGGACCCTACCAGTTTAGATTCTGGGCATGTCGGTTAGATCATTACTTCCCACAGCTACAATTTCAGTTACAAAATCAGGACTGTCAGATATAGTCACTTAGTATTAGTAATAGAACTCAGATAGTTCTTCAGATATCAAGACTATCAGATACAGTCACTCAGCTCAGTATAGAACTCAGCTAGTTCCATCAGAATTCAGGGCTGTCAGATACTGTCACCCACTTTAGTAAAAAACTTGGATAGTTATATAGATTTCAGGACTGCCAAATATAGTCATCCATATCTGTATAAGACTTAGATTAGTTATTTATAATTAGGACTATTAGAAACAATATTTTAATTATCGGTTATTAATAAAACTCAGATATCAGTAAATCCATGTTGTCAGTAGATTCAGTATCAGATCTCAGTATTCAGTCCTATCACGACCTCAGTTACAGTTACATATTCATGCATATATTCTTACGTTCATGTTATACACTCAGTTAGTATTGTTCATGCATATGAAACCTTTGCATTAAGCCTACCTCACTTACATACCAGTACATTCAATGTACTAATATATTTATGCTTGGTGTTTTATACCATAGGTTTAGAAGCACGAGCTCTTAAGTATCCTTAGTAGATCAGACGTTTAGCAGCTAGACTAGCAGAGAGTCCTTATCATTCGAGAATAGCATGATTATTTTATTACTTTATTATTTTAGTAGTTCAGAGTTAGTTGGGGACATGTCCCATCAACTCCATAAATTTTAGACAGTTTAGAGGCTTTCAGACTACAATATATTTCAGATAGTTTATTTTAGTTTTGGATATTGTTATGCCTTATTACAAACATTATTTTATATTTAGTATTAGTTCAATTTTGAACCTTATGGAATTACAACTTATATTCCATATATTTACAGTATATTATTCAGTGCTCAGTTACAGATATCAGTCATGGGTTAGCTTATGGTCCTTCGAGCCTATGAGCATCATGTAACATTTCAGGTACCAGATTTGAGGCGTTACAAAATTGGTATCAGAGCCTAAGGTTAAATTTTGTCCTAGGAAGTCTAAAAAGCCATATCTTTATGCATGGGTGTGTTGTGCACCACATTTATGTGAAGGAGGCTATAAGATATTTTAGGAACAGTTTCCCTTCTTTCAGTATTCATGTCGTACCAGTAAGCATAGTCTCTAATTATTTTCTTAGTCTAATCCACTTCTTTCTCTTGCTTACAGAATATTTCTTCCAAAGGGGCTAGCGAAAGGAGAATCGGTAATCAGTCAGCACCTCACCCCATTCAGGTAGATTCCCGGGATGAACATGTTTCCCATGCAGAATTTAGGACTACATTTACTACTCTAGCCAATTTAGTCACAGCTCAGAGTGAACGACCAACTGTTATTCCGGCCAACCAGTGGCCAATTTAGCTGCAGCTAAGATTTGGGTCTTCACTCAAATGAATCCTTCCCTATTCTCTAGTTTTAAGTCTGAAGAAGAACCACAGTAATTCCTCGACCAGGTTCAGAAAGTCACAAATATCATGGGAGTGACTTTCAGTGAGAGTGCCGAGTTAGCTGTCTATTAGCTACAAGATGTAGCCCATACATAGTTTAAGTAGTGGAAAGTAGACAGGGGTATAGATGCAGGGCCCATAGAATGAGAGTAGTTTACTACGGCTACCTTAGATAGATTCTTTCTCTTAGAGCAGAAAGAAGACAAAGTGTTAGAGTTCATAAATCTTACACAAGGTAGCATGAGCATAAAATAATACTCCCTCAAGTTCACCCAGTTATCCAGGTATGCTCCCCATGCAGTAGCAGACAGAAGATCCAGAATGAGTAAGTTTGTGTCTGGGGTTTCAGGTAGAGTGGTTCATGAGTGTAGGACTGCAATGTTGATTAAGGAAATGGACATATTTAGATTTATGGTCCATGCTCAACAGATTGAAGAGCAAAAACTTAAGAAGAAAGAGAGAGAAAGTAAGAGAGCCAGAATAGGTGGTTATAGTTTTTCTTAGCTAGGCTCACAAGGTGGTAACCGTTCTTAGCATAGCCAGAATTTTTTAATTCCAGCTCTTTCCTGATGCAGTGCTTCAGTTCCTAAGTTAAAAAATGGTATCAAAGATAAGGCACCAGACTCCACATCTCAGAATAGTGCAAGCATTATTCGCACTCATCCACTTTGCAAAGAATATGGTAAGTATCATAAGGGTGTGTGTAGAGCTGACAGTAATGTGTGTTTAGGATATGGAGAGTCAAGTCACAAGGTCCGAGACTATCCTAATCCCGGTCCACGAATTCAGCACGGTCGTCCTTCAACTTAGTTCGATTACCCGAATCAATAGGGAGCCAATTCCAGCACTATCAGTGGGCAACGCTGATGATAGGCGTATTTACACGCCTAAAGTACTATAATTTACCCATATTTTAGCTAAGTTTTACGGACAAAATATATAATTCCTGCACTTTTAGTCCTTTTTCCTGTAAGCGAGCTGATCAATGTGATTAGCAAGTTTTCAGGTATAAATGATGAAGATTTCAGCATTTTATGGAAATTGAACGCCAAAGGAAACTTCACGTAAGAAGGAAGGCAGCTTCTGCAAGCTTGTGGACTGAAAGTAATGCATGGAGAACTTGTCCCGGGCAAAAACAACATTTCTAAAGACTTGGGGATCAATAGTAACTTAGTAGGACTAGGACAAGGATGCAGTAACCCCGGAGGACTAGGACAAGGATAAAAACCCTATTTCAGTAGGACTAGGATATGGATGTTATAAAAACCCTACTTTGCTGAATTTTTCAGCATTCTTTCCCTTCTTCAATTAATTCGTTGTTGACATTATTCTTCATCTATTCGACTTTTAATTTTCACAACAAGAGAAACGCTACTAGCAAGGAAATCACGCCACAAGTGACACCTAAACATACTTCACGTGAGATTGTTATTATTTTGGTATGATGATAATTGCTATTGTGTTTTCCGTTGCACTCATGAGTAGCTAAACTTCTCTGTTAGGGTTATGGAAGCCTTATGAGATACTATCTATTTCTATGAGTTTGTGAGTTCTTGATACGTATGCTACTTATATCATTACTCTCTTCATCTTAATTGAATTCTTGTGGTTGCAAACATATAGAATACGCCAGTATAGCATTAACTTGTTCGAAAGAAAAGTTACATGTCTGGAAAAGAGAGAGTGACAAGGAAATAGGGCTACCAACCCCTGTTTAAAAGTTAGTGCTGTAACTGGATTAACCTCTTGGAGAATTCATCCCATTAGTTATACGCTTTAAGCTCGAAAGAGTTAAGGTGAGATAATCCTTGATGGTCGAAAGACGCTAGGATTTACCATAGAATACGAATCTCTATAAGTGCATACATGTCTGAATTCTGCATAACTCATAGTTAATAGATACGTAGAACTCATAAGGTGGACATAACCCTAACTTACAATTCTCATTGATTAAAATCTTACTAAACATATCGTTTTTACTTTGCTATTTTGATAATTTTACTTCACGCATAAAATCCCCCCTTTTCATAGAATTTTCGACCAAAAGTCTACTAATAGTTGCTTACTTAGTGACCAAGTATTCCCTGTGGGATTCGACACCCAACCCAGTTGGGTTCTAATTTGACAGCGACCGCTTACATTCTTATGAGAGCTGTAGTTTGGGCGTTATCAAATTTTGGCGCAGTAGCCGGGGAATACGATTGTCAACTAAGTTTGTGATAGTTATTAGACCCTTTGGTCAAAGATTCTCAGATTTTACTTTTAGTTGTTTTTTTTTTTTGTTCAGGTTCTGTTGACAGAATGGATGCACAATTAGAAATTAAAAGAAGGACTGCTCAACAGGAACAGGCTAGACTAGCTGCTTTGGCTGCTGCCTAAGTACATCAACAGAATATTGATAACCCTGGGCGAGAAACAAATCCTAACGATGAGGACCTAGGTGATGACGAGCTACTAAACCCTAGGCGTGATACTGAGGTGGCGACACCTACAAACAGAAGAGATCATCAAGCCAGATTTAGGCCTGAACGCCGCGCTATTCAAATGCCTTTTGATGATGATGATGATGACCTAGATAGAGCTGGTGCCACAGGAGCTATTATTCCTCCGCCCTTAGCACCCGGAGCCAAGTTCAATATCATTAGAACTATGATTCAGTTATTGCAACTCAAGGGATTATTTGGTGGACTTGCAGGTGATGATCCGAATATGCATCTGATCAACCTTATCTCCACATGCAAGTCATTCGACAATCCAGGTGTTAGACAGAATGCAATTCGGCTACGCTTATTTCCACTGTCTCTATCTGGGGAGGCAACTCTATGGTTGAATGAGCTAACTCCTAATTCTATTACTAATTAGAGGCAATTGAAAGACGCTTTCCTAGAAAGATTCTTTCTGCCATCCAAGAGAGAACAGTTGAGAGATGAGATCATTAATTTTAGACAACTTCCAACTGAAGCTCTCCACGAAACATGGGAGAGATTCAAGAAGAAGCTTATGCGGTGCCCAAATCATCATATGAACAATGTCCACTTGATGGAGATATTATACAGGTCTTTGAATTAGGTGACTAAGCCAGTGGTTGACAATGCTGCAGGAGGATCATTCATGGACCTCACTTTTGTTCAGGCAAGTGATATGCTAGATCGTATGACAAAGCAAAGTAGAGCTTGGCATACCAGGGATTCTGAGGTAGCAAGCCCCACTATATCTATTGGCATGACTGCAGAACAAAGGAGAAGAGAAGAAGAACGTGATCAAGATATGGCGCACATAAAAATACAGATGGATCTTCTTACCAAGCATTTATTATCAGGGAAGACCGAAAAAGTCAAGGCTGTTGTATCACAAGGAAGAGGTGAATCTGATTCTGAGGAAGAAGCTAACTACTTGAATAATCAAGGGGTTTCCGAGGCAATACCCAAGGAAACCAAGGTCGGAACTATTATGATAAATATGGAAACAAGGACCGTGATCAAGGTAGTTGGAAGAACAAGACTGACAGGAGTGGCTTGTATATTCCTCCTAGAAGACGTAACACTGCTGCATCTGATTCTGGAAATATGTCCATGGAAGATATGATGGCTAAGATATTGAAAGGAGTGGAGGCAACCAGCACGGGAGTAACTGAGGTAATAAATGATTTATCCTCAATAAAGCAATTGGTTGACTCGCATTCCACTTTAATAAAATAGCTGGAGCAATAATTGAGTAAATTATCCGCGACATTTAATCAAAGAAAAGCTGGCACCTTACCTAGCAACACCATGCAAAATCTAAGGAATGATGGAACATGTATGACTATTACTACCCGAAGTGGTAAAGTGTTGAAGAATCTATCCAAAAGTAAGCAGGTGGTTGATGATATAGCAGAGAATATTGCTGAAGCAGAGTTTAAAAATGCCGTAGAAGCTGAAGTGAGTGCTCATGATGTTACACCTAGACATCACCAGCCTGAAAAGAGTGATATCGGAAGCAAGATAAAAAGGATGTGGTGGAGAAAACGATTCCTCTTCCACCACCACCTTTTCCTCAGAGACTGAAGAAGAAAGCTGATGATACAAGGTTCAGTAAATTCATGACTATGTTGAAGCAGCTAACTATTAATGTTCCTTTGGTGGAGGCGCTGGAACAGATGCCTGGGTACGCTAAATTCATGAAGGACCTTTTGACAAAGAAGCGGGCAGTAAGATATGAGCTGGCAGATAATGTTCATTATTGCAGTACAATCGCTACAAGATCGTTAGTTTAGAAGAAGAAAGATCCCGGTGCTTTTACTATTCCTTGCATTGTTGGAACTATGAATTTTGCTAAGGCATTGTGCGATTTGGGAGCTAGCATCAATTTGATGCCACTATCCATCTACAGAAAGTTGGGGTTGGGCGATCCTACACCAACCAATATGCGACTTGTGATGGCAGATAGGTCGGTAAAACGACCTGTGGGTATCTTGAATGATGTGTTGGTGAAGGTGTCTACCTTCATTTTTCCTACAGACTTTGTGATTTTGGATTGCGAGGTGGATGCTGAAGTTTCCATAATGTTGGGACGTCCTTTCCTAGCAACAGGAAGTGTGCTTATTGACATGAGAGATAATGAGCTTTTATTTTGGTTGAATGACGAAGTGGTCCGATTTGATGTATGTAAATCGATGAAGCAGCCTAAAGATATGGATGTGTTCTCTGTAGCTGATGTTAATTATGAGGATGATAAAGAATTATCTGTAGAGAAGCAGCTTACTGATGAGTCACTATCTGATGTGCTGCTGAATTTTGAGCGTGAGGAAGCTCAAGAACATGAAGAAATAGTTTGTGCTCTAACAGGAATAAGTTCCTATTCTCATGCTCCTAAGAAGCTGGACCTTGATCTTAAGAATCAATCTTTACCAATAGCAAAGACTTCCATTGAAGAGCCACCAGTGCTAGAATCGAAAGAGCTCCCCAGTCACCTAAGGAATACATTCTTGGGAAGTAGAAATACACTTTCGGTGAGTGTTGCGGCTGATTTAGGTGAACAACAAGTAAAGGCTCTCATCTCTGCTCTAAAAAGGTACAAGAAAGCCATTGGTTGGTCTATTGATGATATAATTGGTATCCCTCCTGGGATATGTTTGTACAAGAGTCATCTCAAAGAAGATTCCATGCCCACAAGTAAGCCTCATTGTCGCCTGAATCCATTCAGAAAATGATCCACCATCTATCTCGATGAAGTCTAAGTAATCGAGATAGCTATGTCGTGCCGCGATAATAAATCAAGCGCTTAGTGGGAGACAACCCATTGGTTTTTTTAATTGTTTTGTTTTCCTAGGATTTTGTCGAGCCACGACCAAAACTAAGGTGCTTGATGGGAGGCAACCCATCGTTCTAATCATTTTTGTTATTTTTGAGTAAGTGTAGGTGCAAGACGTATAAAGGAGGAGCTTGGTCTCAAATTTTGATTTGAAAGTGAGCAATGGTAAAGGTTGTAAGTGAGTAATGAAGGAACAAAAGGCTTTTGGTTAGGAATTGCCTATACAAATCTAGGCAACGGACAAGGCAAGGCCTATGCTATTGCCTTCTGCTCAACTAGGCAAAGCTAAAGGCGCTGCCTATGCCATTGCCTTTGCTCTCTGAATCTACAATGCCATGGCATAGGCGCCGCCTATGCCCAACTAGGCCAAGCATTAGGCGCCGCCTATCCTTCCCAAATCTCTCACAACTTTTCTTTTTGCTCATCTAACCTCGCGAGATCTTCTTCTGAGTCCAACACCAAGTAAGTTCTTCGTTTATATTCCGAAGTTGTTACAATCTTATGCTTATAATGGTATGTTAGATCTTAAAGTGGTGTTGGTGATTAGAATATGTTGATTTGTATGATACATCTAGTTGAGTGAAAGAATACGTATAGGTGTTCTTGACTTGGTTCCGACTTGTATTTGATTTTGATACACTGTCATACTTTTGTGAAATCAAAATGGTGAAGTTAATTGTATACTCTTTAAAGTTGAATGCTTGGATGTTTGAATGACTCATTCATCGAGATAAAGATCATGATTGAATACAAGCATGAGATGTTGTGATTATTTCTATGCCATAACTTGATACGATCTCTTGTAGTAGTCTTGTTCGAAAGGTGCATTAATCCACACATAAAAGTATAGTTAAGATTACATTAAATAGAGTTGTAAAGGATAGTTAAGATGAAACTAAAGTATGACTGTGCTGAACATATGCTTGGAACATATCACCTAAATGTATGTCGATGAAGTCTGAGTAATCGATATCATTCACTTAATTAGTTTGTGTCAACAAATTAAGTGTGGGGTGGTGCCACTATTGTCTGTTTGTCGATTAAATCTTCCGAGATGAGCTAGCATGAATTTATTTTAGTCTCAGGAACAATGGCGCCAAAAAGTCGACCAGGGAAAGAAAAAGCGCCCACCTCCAGAAAGGTAAGAAAAGAGGAAGAAAAGAGCAAGTTGAATCCTCTGTGCTGCAAATACCTCGACGCACTCTTGGAATCAAGTGGGGTACTTTTCAGGAACTTCTGAGGATGACTACTCTGATGATGATTCTAATGCAGGGGGTATGACCCCAGACATAGAGGAGGAGTCCGACTAATCAGGTTCTTCTTATTTATTTTTCACTGAGGGCAGTGTGTCCCGTCTAAGTGTGGGGTGCTGGTATTTGTATGCTATACTTCTTTGCCTGCATCTACATTTACATTTAGTTATGTTTGGTTGATTAGTCGTAATTAGTTAGTTTGAATTTTTTTTTTAATTTTTTTTTTTTGCATGAAACTGTTTCTAGATCCTGCATGAAATTGTTCTGATAGGCGGCATGGTATTATAACAAGAGTTTATGCTAAAATCATTACTATTGAGGCGTTTAGGCTCTAAGTGTGACTCACTGTATGATAAGTGTGTGGTTTAATTCATTCATCTGTTGGGTCAAGAGTCTATACTGCTCCTAATAAAGTTGACCATGTGCCTTGTGTGTGTGAGATGATAGTATATTCTGTGTTGGTGGCTGATGCTAGAACTTTCCTGGTATGTATGTAAAGCGAAATAAATAGTGTAAGTTTAGGAGATGATTTAGGCATTTCTTTGGCAACCTATACTTGTTTACCTTCCTTTTACCTACCCATGTACATCATCCTAGTTAACCCTCTTTGAGCCTATTAGCTATTTTCTTTGACAGCCTCATATGTAAGCCAAATCCATTTTTTTCAAGACCATATTTTGATCCAAATTCCTAAGCGCGTTAAATTGTAAAGACATGTGACAAAATAAGAGGAAATTGGGTAAGAGTGATGCCTTAGAGTGTATTGGTAATTGAAGTTGTTATGAAAAAGAGTGGCTATCATAGAGGTATGTTATAAAAAAAAAGAGAAGAAAAGAAAAAGAAATAGAAAAACAAAAAGATAAATTGTGTTCAAACAAAAAGAGAGTGATGTTTGAATGGCAAAATAGGTGAAAAGGGGTGTTAGATAAAAGGAAAGTAGAGAAGTTGTTTAAAAAGAGAGTGTTAATGGTATAATGTGATGTATTAAAGCGCTTAGGAACATAGTCACTATTTCTGGCCAAAATAGTCCTACCCGTCCCTTAGCCTACATTACAACTTGTAAAAGACCTATTTGATCCTAAGCTTAGCATTCTGATATTAGTAGAGCATTACACTAAGGTCAAGCCTATGGTCATCAGTTGCAACATATGAATTCTTTGTGAGAGTGAGAGCAAGGAAAATCTTATACCTATGTTTCGAAAAATGTAATACTTGTGAGTGATTATGGGTAATATCTTATGTGAGACACACATGGTTGATGAGTTTTGGGTAGTTTGTATGATTCTTTGTGCCTTAACTTGTGGATACGAATTAGCCATCGTCACGAGTCTATGTTAGAGGTTAAATTGTTTCTAGTAGTGATCAGAAAACTACTCTTTGTTAATGATTGTCGTGCCTGTCTTGTTGAATATTTTGTGCTGTTACTGTAAAATCCCAAGTAGATGGTACATGGACATGATATTTTGTTTGAGGACGAACAAAGATTTAAGTGTGGGGTGTTGATGATAGGCGTATTTACATGCCTAAAGTACTATAATTTACCCATATTTTAGCTAAGTTTTACGGACAAAATATATAATTCCTGCACTTTTAGTCCTTTTTCCTATAAGTGAGCTGACCAACGTGATTAGCAAGTTTTCAGGTATAAATGATGAAGATTTCAGCATTTTATGGAAATTGGACGCCAAAGGAAACTTCACGTAAGAAGGAAGGCAGCTTCTGGAAGCTTGTGGACTGAAAGTGATGCATGGAGAACTTGTCCCGGGCAAAAACAGCATTTATAAAGACTTGGGGATTAGCAGTAACTTAGTAGGACTAGGACAAGGGTGCAGTAACCCCGGAGGACTAGGACAAGGATAAAAACCCTATTTCAGTAGGACTAGGATATGGATGTTATAAAAACCCTACTTTGCTGAATTTTTCAGCATTCTTTCCCTTCTTCAATTAATTCGTTGTTGACATTATTCTTCATCTATTCGACTTTTAATTTTCATAACAAGAGAAACGCTACTAGCAAGGAAATCACGCCACAAGTGACACCAAAACATACTTCACGTGAGATTGTTATTATTTTGGTATGATGATAATTGCTATTGTGTTTTCCGTTGCACTCATGAGTAGCTAAACTTCTCTGTTAGGGTTATGGAAGCCTTATGAGATACTATCTATTTCTATGAGTTTGTGAGTTCTTGATACGTATGCTACTTATATCATTACTCTCTTCATCTTAATTGAATTCTTGTGGTTGCAAACATATAGAATACGCCAGTATAGCATTAACTTGTCCGAAAGAAAAGTTACATGTCTGGAAAAGAGAGAGTGACAAGGAAATAGGGCTACCAACCCCTGTTTAAAAATTAGTGCCATAACTGGATTAACCTCTTGGAGAATTCGTCCCATTAGTTATACGCTTTAAGCTCGAAAGAGTTAAGGTGAGATAATCCTTGATGGTTGAAAGATGCTAGGATTTACCATAGAATATGAATCTCTATAAGTGCATACATGTCTGAATTCCGCATAACTCATAGTTAATAGATACGTAGAACTCATAAGGTAGACATAACCCTAACTTACAATTCTCATTGATTAAAATCTTACTAAACATATCATTTTTACTTTGCTATTTTGATAATTTTACTTCACGCATAAAATCCCCCCTTTACGTAGAATTTTCGACCAAAAGTCTACTAATAGTTGGTTACTTAGTGACCAAGTATTCCTTGTGGGATTCGACACCCAACCCAGTTGGTTTCTATATTTAACAGCGACCGCTTACACTCTTACGAGAGCTGTAGTTTGGGCGTTATCAAACGCCCAAACAGACTCTATGCATTTCAGTCCCAATAAGATCAGGAAAGTTAACCTAGTGTAGTCACTGGTATGTTACATTTCTTCCACTTGCATGTTTATGCTTCTTCAGATTCAGGAGCTTTTTTTCTTTTGTAACTTTAAGATCAGACCAAATGTTAACAGAACCTTTCCATTCTCCACCCTAGTGAGTCAGTCTAACCCAACCCGATAGGTATATAGAAACTATCCGGTTATGATATCTCAGAAAGTCAGGCCTTCAGGTTTTAGTAGTAATACCAGTATGTGTAGGAAATCAGTAAAATCAAATGATTCCCGGCCCATTCTTATCTAAATGAGAAGTTTGGTACTTCAACTATCATGATACTTACGCATGCTTTACGCCATAATTCCATATACCCAACTTATATTCATGCGCTTTCCATAAAATAGTATGTGTTTTAAGTTCCTAGTATGAGGAGTTTCATCTTACTCAGTGTTATGAATCATGTTCCATGAGTACAGAAACGTCAAACTCAGGTCATGTAGCTTATGACTGATGTACTCATGTCTTGTCTTACAATATGTTCAGCCCATATGACTCATGATCCACTCCTAGTAATCAGCCAAACTCAGATTATGACATGTATACTTTCAGTTTAGATACATCAGTAAATCTGTAATGTTGATGTTTTATCCCTAAGTCCTTAATTACAGCGTTATTCGATAGTCAGTATCTAGTAAAGGACTCAGATAGTCCTACTAAACCTCGGCTTTCAGCTATCAGTTACTTAACCATCAAAATTCAGTACTTCAGTACCAGTCTAAACCTCAGTTATCAGAAACCAGTATTCAGTCCCATCTATAGTCTTAATTACAATTACAGTCTTAGCTATAATTTCAGTCCCAGTCCTAGCCCAGTAATTAGGTTGGTAACTTAATTCACTTTTGGTTTTACTCGACCATAGTGTACAATTATCAGCTACTCAGTTGTCAGCCTTCCAGTACCTCAATTTACAAGACTATTCCAGAATTGTGTTGTACTTCTGGTGTTGCATTCTCAAATAATACAGTTACCTTTAATTCATACTCTATTATCTGATGTCTCTCAGTAAGTCCTTATCTCTTATGCATAATGCATTGCAATTTTAGCCCAGTTATTCAAGACTAAGTACAGTTTCATCTTATAGACCCAGTATTCATCTATCAGTCACTTAGTTAATCAGATAAGTTAGTATGTTTAGGAATTCGTGCTCAACGCTCATGTAAATCTTTTCAGTAGTCTCAGGTGAAGAAAAAGTACTTTGGATAAGTACAAGTTTTAGAATGAGTTAGATTGATCAGCCAGTAATTCAGTTTAGCAATCAGGCAATAAGTTCGTATGGTGTGGTTTCCCCTCTTTCCACCTAGTCCTACTATAAGAAATCTAAGGAATGTAACTATTCCAAGATAAAAAGTCCCAGTAGTTGCAAGGTCATCTCAGTTTATGTATTATGTCTCAGTTTCAGATCCTAGATATTCAGTCATAATTCAATTCGTAGGTGCCCTGTGCATGGACCCTGTTTTCTTCAGTATCTCAGTTTAGTCAGTATTCTTCTAGGGACATAATTTTCTAGGGGTAGATGCTCTATAACCCTGAGCTATCATGCCCTAAACCCTTCAATTTATTTTCGTGTAACCAATCTAATTTGGAGTTGTGGATACCCATAAGTTGACCCTTTAGCTTCAATATCAGCCATAAGCCATATGCTCAATGGATCAGTTCAGTTCACGATACCCAGTCTGCATCATATGTTACAAACTCAGCCATTCTCATATTCCTGTTCATGCATGTTCAGAAAGGATCTCTAAATGAGGTCAAAAAATTTAATGTATTTGAAAATCTCTCCCATAAAGGGAGTGAAGAGATTTGGCAAGAAGGGAAAGCTCAGTCTCCGATATGTAGGTCCCTTCAAAATTCTTAGTCGCTTTGGAAAAGTAGCTTATGATCTTGAGTCGCCTTCAAATCTAGCTTCAGTGCATCTAGTCTTTCATGTCTCCTTACTTAAGAAATGCATAGGCGACCCAGTAGTCGTAGTCCCTATTGATGGCGTAGACATTTAGAACAACCTCTCTTTTGAAGAGATTTCAATCAAAATTCTTGACTACCAGATTCACAGAATGAGGAACAAAGAGGTCCCTCTAGTCAAAGCTCTTTGGTGGAATCAGTCTGTTGAGGGAGCTACTTGGGAAGAAAAAGGAAACATGCGATCTAATTACCCTCACCTCTTCTCCACTAATCCAGACTCAGCCTAAGATTCTAGCTTTCCTTAAGCTTATTCAGTTTCATGTTCAAATTTCAGTTATAAACTAGTTTTATGCTCAGATTCTCATCATAAACTTAGTATCAAATACCATCACATATTCAGTCACGTGTTCATGCATTAGATCAGTCATGTGTTCAAGCATCAAACATGCATTCTCCTTATAAGAAACTCAGTTATCAGAAATCTCAGTCATGTATTCATGAGTCAATTCAGTCATGAAATTATACATCAGATATGCATGCTTAGTATTGATGATAGGCGTATTTACACGCCTAAAGTGCTATAATTCACCCATATTTTAGCTAAGTTTTGAGGACAAAGTATATAATTCATTTTTTTAGTCTTTTTTCCTGTAAGTGAGCTAACAAACATGATTAGTAAGTTTTCAGGTATAAATGATGAAGATTTCAGCATTTTATGGATATCTTGACGCCAAAGGAAGCTTCACGAAAGAAGGAAAGCAAAGCTTGGACGCCTAAGGACTAAAAGTGACGCATGGAAAACCTATCCCGGGCAAAAACAGCATTTCCAAAGACTTTGGGGATCAGCAGTAACTTAGTAGGATTAGGATAATAATGCAGTAACTTATTAGGATTAGGATAAGTACGCAGTAGCCTAGTAGGAATAGGATATGGGTATTATAAATAACCTATTTTGCTGAAGTTTTAAGACATCTTTCAATATCTTTTCATCAATTACTTCTTATTATTCAATAGTCAATTAATTCTTATTACTTTCTCTTAATCTATTCGACTTTTTACAACAAGAGAAATGCTATTCCAAGGAATTCACGCCCCAAACACGACCAACACATACTTCACGCAACATTTTTATTTTGGTATGATGATAATGACTATTGTGTTTTCCATTGCAATTATGAGTAGCTAAACTTCTCTGTTGGGGTTATGGAAGCCTTATGAGATACTATCTATTGCTATGAGTTTGTGAATTCTTGACACGTATGTTGCTTATATCATTATTCTCTTCATCTTAATTTAAATTCTTGTGGTTGCAAACATATAGAATATGCCAGTATAGCATTAACTTGTTCGAAAGAAAAGTTACATGTCTGGAAAGAGATAATGTCAAGGTAATAGGGCACCAACCCTTGTTAAAAAGTTAGTGCCGTAACTGGATTAACCTCTTGGAGATTTTATACCGTTTGATACGCTTTAAGCTCGAAAGAGTTAAAGTGAAATAATCCGTGATGGTCGAAAGACGCTTGGATTTACCATAGAATACGAATCTCTATAAGCATATACATGTCTGAATTCCGCATAACTCATAGCTAATAGATACGTAAAACTCATCAGGTGGACATAACCCTAACTTCCAATTCTCATTGATTAAAAATCTACTAAACATTCTTTCTTTTTACTTTACCGTTTTCCGTTCTTACGTTACTATTTTGATACTCTTAAATTCACACTACAATCCTCCCCTTTTACGAAACTTTCACCAAAAGTCTACTAATCTTTGCTTACTTAGTGACCAGCTATTCCATGTGGGATTCGACACCCAACCCAGTTGGGTTCTATATTTGACAACGACCGCTTACACTCTTACGAGAGCTGTAGTTTGAGCGTTATCAAGTATGAATCTCAAAAATGTCAATCATGTAGTCATGTTTCAATTGTTCATGGTCAGTATGTACTTCAGCTTATTGTTTCTTCCATCTCAATCAGTCTTATTTGAGGACGAATGTTCTCAAGAGAGAGATATTGTAATACCCCGTACTTCTACCTAGCTTAAATTCATCCCAACAATGTTAAAGAATTTCTTTAAGAGATGAATCCACTTTTATATGTGTAGAATTTTCAAAATTTTCTCTTTTTTGTTGTGTGAAAAATTTAATAAGCTTTCTATCGATACCAAATTCACCCAAATCCATCACCCGGGCGAAGAGTTAGAGCCTTTTTAGTGAAGAAGTGTACCACCTGAGCCATCAACGCATCGTGGAACATGCCAAAATGACAATCGTCAAAATCTAGTGAGCCTTCACGATTATGGCGCATCGCGCCAAGGCTCAAATTCGGAATTATCCTTTCTCCAGTGAATCTCTGTGATGTCTCTGTGTCGCGCCAAACTTCTAGGTTGCAAACAAAGTGGCAACACAATAGCTCCGCATCACGCCACCATGCAGATTACCAATTGTCCAGTTCCAGTGGCTTCGCATGATAGTGGCACATCGTGCCAAGGATGAAAATTGGGAATTTTCCAATTTTTGCGATATTAAATCCCAGGGGCCGTTTGGTCTTTTCCCATGACTTTAATTCATCCCAATCACGGGATTTAACCCTAAGAGTGCATTATTTTCTCACTTTTATAGTAGTCTCTCAAATTTAAACCAACTCTACTCAAGAACAAGAATCCTAGATCTCAGATTCAAGGGCCAAATCACAAGAACTCTCCATCAATCCTTCCAAATTCATTAACTCAGGTATGTTAAGTGTTGATTCATGGGTCCCTTTCACACATGAAGCTCAAGAATCTCTTTTCAAAATCCAAGATTTGTGTATTTGTGAATATTCATGATTTGGTTGAATTGAAACTCATGTTTATGTTGTTGTTGGGTTTTGATTCATGCTTTGAATTATATTTTCCAATGATTGATACTAGTATGTGATGATTTGCATAATATTCATGATAAACCCTTCAAATTTTGAATTGATTTATGCAACCATGATAATTAGATGCATTGATGATGGTATAACCAAAGTATGCTCCCCATGTGTTTGATAAAATGCCTATATGAAGAAAATAGTGCCTTCATAGCATGTTATTATGAAATCCCCATTCATGTACAGTTTAGTGCATGTAAAGTGTTCGATGAAATGTCTTAGTCAATGAATTATGGATATATATAGCCATTGTTGTGCTTTCATTCTTATGCCATGAATTACTTTTATGCTATCAAGTCTTGGGAGTATTAAATACCCGATAAATTAGTTGTGTGCCTAGAGCCAATGTCATGTTTTCACGATACTCTCAGTCAAGCTATAATCAGTAGAATTCAGTTAGTTATATGACTCAGGAAAACTCAGTACAGTCCAGTCCTATTCAGTAATCTTAGTGATCTCAGTAGTCATCATTCAGTAGTATTCAGTTCAAAATTAGTAAACTTATTCAGCTAGAAGAACTCAGTAGCATTCTATTAATTAACAGAATTCAGTAGTATTATATTAGTCAACAAAAATCCAGTAAACTCAGTTCAATCTAGCTAATCAGTAAAATCAATAACCGATCAATCCAGCCTAGTATGAACTAGAAAATCAGTTCTGTGTCTATTCAGTTGGGAGTAGGATTCAGCACCGAGTGAACCCATGGATGAGGACACACACTGTCATCTAGTTGAGGGTGTGATCCTTAATAGCAATCCCTGTATTCCAGAACTATGTAGCCAGCGTAGGTTGAGATGTATCCCTACGAGTGTAGGGACTATACATCTCATTTGAGGTTTTCTTATAGGAGGGGTTGGTGGAAGAGCTCCCTATCAAAGAGGGTTTACTCACAGCTTGTCTTTACCCGTGGCATGGTACTGACACCCTTCCAAATGGTGTTATAGGTTGGACCATACCAGTTTAGATTCTGGGAATGTCGGTTAGATGATTACTTCCTATAGTTACAGTTTCAATTACAGAATCAGGACTGTCAGATATAGTCACTCTATCTCAGTAATAGAACTCAGATAGTTCTTCAGATATCAGGACTGTCAGATACACTCACTCAGCTTAGTATAGAACTCAGCTAGTTCCATTAGAATTCAGGACTGTCAGATACAGTCACACACTTTAGTAAAGAAATCAAATAGTTATACAGATTTCAAGACTGTCAGCTATAGTCATCCAACTCTGTATAACACTTAGATTAGTTATTTATAATCAGGACTGTCAGAAATAGTCTTTCAGTTATCAATTACTAGTAAACTCAGATAACAGTAAATCCATATTGTCAGTAGACTTAGTAGTCAGAACTCAGTATTTAGTCCTATCACGACCTCATTTACAGTTACGTATTCATACATGTATTCTCACGTTTATGTTATACAATCATTTAGTATTGTTCAGGCATATTAACTCTTTGCATTCATCCTACCTCACTTGCATACCAGTACATTCAACGTACTGAGGCATTTGCGCTATAGTATTTTATACCATAGGTTTAGAAGTACGAGATCCTGAGCAATCTTAGTAGATTAGATATTCAGCAGCCAGACTAGCAGTGAGTCCTCATCATTCGAGGATAGCATGATTATTTTATTACTTTATTATTTCAGTAGTTTGAAGTTATTTAGGGACATGTCCCATCAACTCCAAAGATTTCAGACAGTTTAGAGGCTGACTATAATATGTTTCAGACAGTTTATTTTAATTTTGGGTATTATTATACCCCATTACATACATTGTTTTATATTTAGTATTAGTTCAGTTTTAAACCTTATGGCCTTATAGCTTATATTCCGCATATTTACAGTATATTATTCAGTGCTCAGTTACAGATATCAGTCATGGGTTACCTTGTGGTCTTTCGGGGTCAAGAGCACCATGTAATATTTCGAGTACCAGATTCGGGGCGTTACACATATATTGAATGTATATTAAAAAATCTTAAAAATTCAAATTATTTTCTTAAATTTTATGCCTGGTAAACCAGCCCCTTAAGCCAGTTTGGTTAGGTTAACCCAGACTTGCCCATTAAAATTGATCAAAATAAAAAAGGGGCTTGGGCTGGGCCATCAGAGAAATTATTACTATTGGGCCTGGCATGAACCGGTATAGTTAGAGCCAAGATCGAATAGAACTGAGATCGATAAAAAATAGTAAATCGAAATCGGGTTGACCCGGAGGGTTAACAGGATTAGAATCTAGTTTGTAGTGAGAATAATTATTTGTTCTATGTTAGGATAAATTTTGAGATGTAATCTATTGAACGTCAGAGTGTGATAATTTTAAAATAAAAAGTTGGTTTGACTTCTTGTTTATGTGAGGTGTTGTAGCAAGAAGTAGGTTTGACTTATTGTAGTGATTGAGTAGTTTGTGACTAGTTGGAGTAAACTATTGAGTCATGAGTTGGTAGTTAGGTTTTAGATTTACGCAGCTGTAACATTAAATATACTAGTTGAATTTAGTGAAATTCTTGAAAATTCTACACATCATAGGTCGTTATTTCACTGAGCAAAGAGGTTTTTCATGTAAAATCTTGTGTGTTATTATTACTTGTCATTTAGTGCATGTCATAGAAACCAGCCGGTTCCTAGAACTTTGAAGTTAATTCTATAAATTTGAAGTTGACTCTATATTCTATCATTCCACCTAAATGATCTCTTGAAATCACACACAAATTTTTATATTCTTATGATAGATATGATTATCAACAATTGATTATCATTTGGAGACATCCAATAAAAAGAGTCAATTGAGTTAGTCAATCATTTAATTATTTTCAATGCATACCTTGACGTACATTAACACTTAAAAAAAAATTCTCTTTTAATACTAGTTGTTTTAGAAGTTTAGAATGAAATAAAACTCTGAGAGAACTGACTAAATGTGATTTAATTTGTGCTTTTTTTGGTGCAAGGACCTATTTCTCGCTATAGCAGCACCGCTGTGGAGACAATGGGCTCGCTACGGCAGTCCACTACTACTTAACGACTACTGCTAATGCAGGACATTGACCGTTATAGCAATCTCGCTGCAGTGGTAATCCTACTTCTACAACACATCTTAAACAATAGCTTGGGTAAGGACGGAATTTTCCCCCTTTTCACAATACAAATCAAGAGCTTAGGAAATTACAAAACTATTCCCATACCGCAGCTACTAAAGTCACATGCTATAATTTTATTTTTACTCCCAATTTTTTCCTATGGGGGTATAGATCACTAGGTCACCCCTTAACTAATATAACACATATGATACAACAACATGGGTCACAATTAATAAGAACATCTACTATGCTAGTTTTTAGCCTTAAACTACCCAACCTTGAGATTTTTCTAACTTAACTAATTAGGAGAACTCCTAATGTATACTTAGGTCCTAACCATGCTATAACGACGAAAAGAATCATTACACCTTATATATTATAGGTATATTTAAATTTTAGTCCATGTAATGCTCAACTAAGAAAATGTTTCTTTTTAACAAAGCTAATCATACCTACTCGTAATACTTTCATTTGTGGGTACATGATCTCCTTAAAATTTACTTTAGTTTAGTATTTAATTTATCGGTGTAGTGATTTAAGCTCAAATTTATTTTTTTTCTTTCCAAAAAGAGATCTAAAAAAAGAATCAAGAAAAGATGGGTGAAAGATATATGCAATAATATAATTTATTAGTTATTGTCTTAAACAACTCAACTATTTAGCGGACATTGTTATTTGTGTTTCAATTTCCAATACCTATACGTATACATAGTGATCTTGCTTTTTCATTTTCGTAATTGTATTTGTTTGTGTTCATAAAAAGAAAAAGGGTAAATTCATCAAAACCCCCCTAAACTGTTCACTCCAACTTACTTTAGCACTTAAACTTAACTGATATTTATGTACCCCCTTAACAACTTCAAAGTGTATTATTTTCACCCCTCATCCATCCAACCATGGCGCGTATTTCCCCATCAAATCAAAGCGCGTTGAAGGTCATAATTTAACCAAAAATAAGAATAAAAATTGAGGCAACGGTAACATTTGCCCCAAATTGAATAAGAACCCTAATTTCCCTTTCTGTTCTCATCTCCCTCATCTTCAATCAAGCCAAGATTTGAAATTCCTTAAAGAATCAAGCCCTTTACTTTATTATAAGGTATAATTCATCTCTTCTTTTGAAAAAATTATGCTTTCTTATCAAGTTTTTTCCATTTCATGTAATTTTTTGGACTGAATTCTTTGTAGCACATAATGAGATTAATTAACTTGAGTAATCTTTGAAAGGAGGAGAGGGAATATACTTTGAACCAAGAGGTTCGATGCAATCATGAATTTGTGGTTCCTTTGAAGACATTTTGAACTTCGACGAATCCCGGTAGAAGATATTGGGTTTGTAATTACTATGGGTT
Source organism: Capsicum baccatum var. pendulum (assembly GCA_030864225.1). Lineage (NCBI taxonomy): Eukaryota > Viridiplantae > Streptophyta > Magnoliopsida > Solanales > Solanaceae > Capsicum > Capsicum baccatum. The sequence goes on from CM061553.1 coordinate 120,293,064, forward strand.
AAAGACGATATTTTGCTCTCAATTTCTCATTTTTTTTATCCCAACTGATTCAATTGAATTCTGATTTTTTCCTTTTTAATCATGAAAGGGTCCAAGATCTTGCGATTTTTTATACTAGAGGGATAAAGAAAATACAGATTTAAGGTCCAAATTTGTAATCCCAAAATTGATTGAAAAATTAGGTGAGCTTGAGAATTCAGTGGAATCATCTTAATATAACAAGTCTACATCATTCAATGAAGTTAGAAAATTGATTGCGAAAACTTTTGAAGAAGTTGATAAGCCTAGAGCATCCAAAGAAGATGATAATTATGTAGATATAAAGTTGAAGAAGCTAGAAGAAGAGATTGAGAAGATGAAAAAAAAAAAGAGAAGAAGTGGAGAAGTAACATGGCTAAAGGAATGACTAAGTATAATGCACTATTTATCACCGTGTTTTGTTGTTGTATTGTTGTTATTGCTACTAGCTATTGATTTGGAATGATTTATGTAAAGAAAGACTCAATAAAATTATCTTAAAATTTGGTGTTGTTAGTTGGTATAATGGTGTGTATCATCCTTTATTTTGAAATGAATTTGGTCTTTTGTAATTATTCTTGACTTATTTTTAGTGCAATGTAGTTCTTTATCTTTACATAGTATTTGAAATTGAGTAAATTTTGTTAGGTCTTGTGGGATGATAATTGAATGTAACGGTTTCTTTGGGATTACAAATGGAATGCTGTTGTTCTTATTGAATTGTCAAACATGACTCAATTCAAAGTGCAAACAGTTGCATAATGATATGATTAAAACAATAGTCAAAATTAGGCATCAAAATAGTGCAGTCACAGTTGCATATATACCAAAGATTGTGAATACATTACAATCACAACTGTATAATTATTTGACAAAAAAGATTAAGTTAGTGCAGTCACAGCCGCATAATTAATATAGAACAATATTACATTACAGTCAAAATTGCATAATTGTTTTTCAAAAAGACACATAATTGAACAAAACATTCATAAAACTAATGCAGCCACAGCTTCTTACCAGTCACTACTGCATCTTCAACTAGACAGCCGATGAGCCTATTTGGCTCATATGATTCATTTCGACAGTTTTGGATCTTGTCTTTATTCTTTCTTGTCCTTTTATTTCTTGAAGTCCTTGTTGGGTTATGACATTTTTTTATTTCCATTTGACACCTAATCTTGGCTTGTGATGCCCAAGATTTCTAGTCACTGTAGAGGAGTTCAAAGGCATTCCAGGCTGCATTAACACAAGAATAAATTATCTTAGACATTTGATCATTTGCTTGAAAATTAAAAACTGTGAAATCATTCAACTTACATTATGGATTGTAAAACCACTTTGTGTATGTAGCAATCCCATAGCAACCAACCTTGGCCTTTTAAAAGGTTCCTAATATCCTTACCAGCAACACCACCAATATTAGATGCACCAGCAACAAAAATACATCTAACCCTACCAGCAACACCACCAGCATTATATATAACAACAACAAAAGTTCCTCTACCACTTTTATCAACACCAACAACACACCAACAAAAGTTCCTCTACCTCTTTCTCTTCTAGTCACACCAACCACAATTAGAGTAGGATTAGCAGCAGCCTATTATGTAATAAAAATTATTTAATAAGAATTAATAGTAAATAAAGTATCCAAATGATTACCTATTTTGTAGAATTCTTTGGTCTTCCTCTTCCTCTACTTGTGCTTGGTTGAGATTCACTTGCTGCTGCAGAAGAACTAGCACTTGACATTGCTGAAGTTGTCTCTCTTTCTCTACTAGTAGTAGCTTTTTAACTCAGAGGACAATCCCTTTATTATGGCCCTTAGCATGATAATTGCTTCAGGTAATCTCAACACCTTTTTTTAGACAGTTTGCCTGTCTTGTTTTTAGATTGCTTTTTCCTTCTACTTTTACTAGGTCTGCCAGGTAGTTTTCTAGTTTCAGGAGGTATAACAGGAAGGTTAGTTGATTGTAGCCACGTTTTTATTTCAGTGACATGTTAAATGAAGTAGTTATAGGTCTTGAGGTAAGTTTCCTTCCTATACCAATAAACAACATAGTGAATAAACTCCAATCTTCTAAAATACAGTGCAGCTATAGCATGATAGCAAGGTACCCTTTAGCATCCAAGATCTACAAGTACAAGTTTTGTTACTCAAATTCACCATAAAGGTATTACCCCAACTGTCCTTAACCTCAAAACCATATTTACCATTCCATTCAAGTGTACACTTCATTGATTTTGATGTGTTCTCTTCCAATAATTTTAAATCCATTGGTGAAATATTTGTTATCCAAGTATCAAAGAACTCCCTCAACTGTCCAATTTTTCTTATCATTTTGATCCTTATTTCCATAAGCATTGTAATGATAGTTTTGTGTCTTGGACCCAATATCCATGAATTAAAACTTTCAGCCATGTTGTTGTCAACACTATCACAACAACATAAATTTTTGAAGTAGGCCTTAGACCATCTTTCAATGTTGTACCATGGTAGATCATCTACTATCTTGTTACCTAACTCTCCATATGATCTATATTTTTTCTCAACTCTAGCTCATATGTAGACTTGGTACATCTCCAAAAAATATTTTTTTTGTTCAATGCCTTTTTAGTCTTTGGATCATTTAGAAAGAACGTGTCTTGCACACATTCTTTGTTCATGAATAGCATTGTCAAGATCCTTCAACAAAATATAAAATGATTAGGTGACATAATAACAAATTAAGTAAAATCAAATAATGAAGGGATAAGAGAAAAAAATTACCTTCTGCATATCAGAAGAAATAGTTGTTAATTTTGTCCCATCTCCAAGCTCAAGATCATCCTTTACTAGCCTAATAAATCATCTCCAAGTGAAGTTATTTTCAACTTCAACCACTGCCCAGGCCAGTGGAAGCATCTGGTGTTCCCTTCTTCGTAAACTGCTACAAGTAATTGTTCATTGTAAATACCTTTCAAGAAGTAACATCAAACCCAATACATCTTTTACAACCAGCTTTGAATGCTTTCTTCAACGCATCAAAACAAATATAAAATGACTAAAAATTTTTCTTCCACCTTCAAAAGTTTCTTCACTAAGCCTCACAACACATGTGCTTCCTGGATTAGTCTTCAAAAGTTCATCCCTATAATCCAAAATTCTTTTAAATTCCTCTATACTATCACCCATAATTTCTTGTAAAACAATATTTTTGACTTTTTTGCAACAGTTCTACAAACATACACTTACAATCTTTTTTCACCAAATTTTGCAATTGAAAAATTTTAATTTTTGGCTTAGAAATAATTCTGTCTTTGTACCTTTCTGCTAGTATTTTGAATTGACTAATTTATTTTTGATTATGGTTGTATATTTATGGACTGAAATATAATTTCACAACAAAATCCCCTGTTCTTGAATCATGACTACTAAACAATAATCAAGGACAATTATCTGGACATTTTACCCTCATCCTAGTTGGTTCATTAATAAACTTGTCCAATTCTACATGTTCTTGAACTGCATATCTAGTAATAGCTTCTATGAATTGCTTAATATTTTTAAAACATAAACCAGTTTCTCAAATAAGTAACCTGCAAGTAGGATTAAACACAATTTTTTTAGGTCTTTTTGCTCTCCTTGTTTTTTCCCACTACTTGAAGCCTGTTGGACCTCATCTTCAACATCAACATCTATATCACTGTCTATTTCAAAGCTATTTTCTTCATCTTAATCAAAATATAGCTCATGACCACCTATCTTATCCTCTAAAGTATTTTTTTGGATAAATACTCATCATATCAATATCAATTTCTTTTTTTGCCTAATTTAACCCCTTCAGCTCAAGGACACCTTTTTTTTTTTTTTTTAGTTTGGCAGCTCTTTTACCTTCTCTTAAAGTCCTAACCTCCTTATGAATATCACTACCATATTCATCATCAATTTTATCAAACAAGTCTCCATAACCTGGATCTTCATTATTTCCACTTGCACTTTCCCAATCAAATTTAATAATTGAAAATTCTGATACAGGAGCAGCAGAAGACCCTCCAACTTCTTCTCTAACACCCATTGAAGCTGCACTAATATTCTCTCTAACACCAGTAAAATTTCCACCAACAGCAGAAAAAACCCCACCCACCTCTTCTCCAGCACTTGTTGAAGCTGCACCAGCCTCTTCTCCAATACCTGTTGAAGCTGCGCCAACCTCCTCTCCAATACCAATAGAATCCCCACCATACAAATCTTCACCAAAACTAGTAGAAACCCTACCCACCTCTTCTCAAACACCTATTGAAGCTGCACTAACCTCTTCTCCAATGCTAATAGATTTTTAAGTTTGTGCAGCCTCTTCAAATCCTAAATTCTGACTACCTTCACGTGTTTGACCAAACTCTTTATGAAAAGAAGCACTAGATTCTTCACCCACATGGGTTTTCAAGATCAAGAGAAGGGGGGCCCACAATAGGCTCTTCAATTAAATGTGACACAAATAGTTTAACAATATCTCCATTTTTTAAATTTAGGTACAATACCCAAATATCCCTATCACATGTATCTTTAACCAACTTAGAAGACTTAGGTGGTCTAATAGAAACCATACAAGATAAACAATTATACCCAATTTCTTTGACACATCCTACAAACTCATAATAAGAGAATTTATCAATATCTACATCAAAATAATCTGTAACAATACCTCCAACGTATTTAATTCGAGATTTTTGTTGTAAAATTTCCCCATGGTGAAACCTTAATGTAATATACACAAAATTCATTGTCAAACTGTAAAAACTTAAAAAAGAAGACACATGTATTAGCAAAAAATGAAAAAAAAATCCTAAATTGTTCGAAAAATGAATGGGTTAAAACCCTAGACTATGTAAATGAAAAATACCTCCAAGATTTCAGTATTTGGGCACAAATACGTTGAATCAACTGGAAAATTCTACAAGAATTTTAATATTTTTTGGCACAAATACGTTGATTCAAGTGATTAGGTCATTTGATTAGGATGGAAATGAAGAGACTGATGGGTTTAGATGGTTTTAGGGGTATTTGATTAAAGCAAGTTGGGTTTATGAAAACAGATCTAAAATTTAATTAAATATAAATTGAATCGGGTTAAGTAGGGACCAATTTTTTAAATGACGTGGACTAATTAAAAAGAACGTGGTCCTACAACACTAAGGCTTAACCTGGTTGGATGGACAATGGGATGAAAATAATACACTTTGAAGTTTTTAAGGGGGCTATATAAATGTCAGTTAAGTTTAAGTGCTAAAGTAAGTTGGAGTGACAAGTTTGGAGGGTTTTAATGTATTTTTTCAAGGATAAAAACAAGATAAAAAAATAAATATCAAATACATATCTATTGGTTAAACTTGAGATATGATAATTAAGCATTTAAGTTTTAGTACAAAGAAAAATGAATTAACACTTTGTACAAACAGAAATAAATCAATTTGTCAAAATTAAATTTTAACCATAAAAATAAGAGTTCTTCATATATTAAGAAAATATTTAGAATAAATTAATAGCCGAATTGTCGAAATTTTTGGTCGTGTCCAATTGTCAGATGACTATGTCATGGGAGACAATACCTAATTACATATTTGGATAATCTAAATGTTCAATAATTATAATTTTAGTTGAAATTTTTAGGTTAACATTACATGCAACTTTAAAAGGTGAGAAGTGACTTAAGGCCTAAAAATACGATACATATGATCCTCTATGCTAATTCTCTTTTCCTTATAAATTTCATATCCAAATTCTTAAATTCTATTTGTTTTTCATGTCACATGTTTTCCTTTAGGCTCTGACAATTTCTATACAAAATAATCTGTGAAAAATAAAAAAAATAACATTAATTTCAATATTACAATAATAAAATATCTACATACTCTACCGATATAATGTAATAATTAAAGAAATATCTATTCATCTCTTTCAAAAAGAAAATAAAATAATAAATAATATTATATTCACAAAGTAAAAAAAACTAAAAACAATGATTAACTACATTTCAAGCAAGGAAGAAGTTGACGAAAAAAATTATATATGTAAAGAAAGAAATTATGGTATTATAAATTAAATTAGTTCATCTTTAACTTTTAGTGATCAATAATAAAAATGAAACACTCATCAACAATTAAAGAATTTTTTTTACACCATTATATACAAATAACATAAATTGTTTAATTAAAATAACTTTAAAAACAAAAAAGAACTATTCACATAACAAATAGAAAAATCCTAATTCGTTTTCCTTCATCATTTTTTAAATATTTAAATACTCACTAATTTCTATTAACATTTACAATATTTTTATTGAAATTATATATTCAAAAAAGTAATCGATGAGCAAGAAGTAATTCAAACTATATATAACTCTATCAAAACTTTTTGAGCACTCTTTCTTGAATATCCCATAAACTAAATGTGATCAAACAATAAAAGATTAAAAAAGATTTTGAGCAAGAATTTGTTTTTGTCTTTGCGTTATTTTTTTCTTTCACAATTTTTCTAATTTAGAGGAGGCTATAGTGATAAAGAGGAAAAAGAATAACTTTGAATGAGAATTTTCATGACATAAAACATGAATTTATATAAATAAAGTGGAGGAATATCATAAGGCATCATAAACTTACAAATTAAATTTTGGGGGTTATGAATATTAAAAAAAATGAGAGTTATGAATATCATTAAGAGTATAAATTAAAGAGGTTTGAGTTATGAATAGTTTTGTTTACTCAATACATTAAATAAAAAATTCAAACATTGGGAGATACTATCATGTACATATATAATTAGGATTAGAAAAGAGATAAATTAGCCTATAAGAGAACACATAAAACGTTAAAAAGAAAAGATGAAAAATGAGAAAAGAAAGGGAATATATTAAAAATCATTTTAAAAAATGAATGTTTTCTATAGTTAGGATTAAAAAGGATATAAATTAGACTATAAGAGAAAACATAAAATGTTAAAAAGAAAAGATGAAAAATCAAAAAAGAAAGGGAATATATTAAAAATCATTTTAAAAAATGAATGTTTTCTTCAAGTGTCTACAATTGATGACTTTTAAATACATAAATATTTAAAATGAGGAGAAAATTCAATTAATGTCCAAAAAAAATAAATAACATTTTCTTTTTTTTACATAACACATAAATGAAAAAAATTTGATAGCATTGATGATGAAAGTTATTTAATATGACTATCTTTAATATTGTGTATAAATGTTAAGGTCAATCTTTAATCTTTTAAAATTTAAAAATGGTTAAAAAAATCCACAAAAAAAGATAAATAGGTTTGAAGGCCTCTAAGGCATGCCACATAGGATTGACTAAAACTCTCCTTTACATATATATATATATATATATAGAGAGAGAGAGAGAGAGGGATAGATAGATAGATAGAGAAAGAGATCTCAATAGGCCTTATCTATAATCTATAATATATTAAAAGTGTGAAGACCCTTAGAAAAATGATTTGAATTTTTTACCCTTCATTAAAAAACTTTGTTTTAGACAAAATTGTCTTTTCACTATATTTTTAATATTTAAAAGTTGAAAATTAATTAAATATATTTATGTTGAAATTCTATATATATGGTAAATAAAAATATATTTAAAAAGAAAGTTCTAAAGTATAAATAAAAGGAAATATTTAATAAAAGTTTTACTTTGAAAAGTTTTTTGTCGATAAAATAGGAAAAAGAAAACTCATAGTTGTGCCAATATTAGTTTAAAACGACGTGAAAAAAGGTGAAAATGGGGATGAGTATAAAATTGGTAAAAAGAACTAAGAATCTGTTATGAAATAAAAGAGCAAAGAAGAAGACTAGAGAGAGAATAAAGAGTAATTCTTATTTTTCTTGATGGATCTCTTGATGGGGCGAATTACAATGAAGCAAAACCCCTTTATTTATAGGGGAAAACTAACCTTGGGTTTGTAACTTTTTCATAAATAGACATACACAATATATGATAAAGTAGGTATTCACTATATATGGTAATGTAGACATTCACTATATATGATACATTTATAACACCCCCCTTTGAATGCCTAATTAATAGATAATGTGCCTCATTAAAACCTTATAGAAAAAATCCAATGGGAAAAAGAATCTAATGAAGGAAAAAGAGTATACATTTCTAACAATACGCATATAGGCTGCCTCATTAAAAACCTTACAATGAAAATCCAGTGAGACAAAACCTCGTAAGGGAAAAAGAGTACAAAACGTATTATCTCCTCCTAATGAGAACAACCTTGAGACTTTGCATCCTGATCTTGTACACCATCTTCTTGAAAGTTGGAATTGAAGGAGACTTGGTGAATAAAACAACCACATTATTACTTGAATGAATCCGTTGCACGTTAATATCACCATTATTTTGGAGCTCATGTATTTGGAAAAGTTTTGATGAAGTGTGCTTCGTTCTATCTCCTTTTATGAATCTTCCATCAAGATGTGTTATGCATATTGCATTATTTCCATATAAAATTGTGGGTACATTATCACATTTTACGTCATGTTTTTCTCGAACAACCATACTCATTCTCGGCTTGCTTCATGAATAACTATTATCTCATCATGGTTTGATAAAGTGTCTAGATAGACTGCTTTGTATATCTCTAAGATATGGCAGTATCCCCACATGTAACACATTGTATGTTTGAGACCAAGATTTATGAGGGTTAAATAAATACCCAGCATCAACATAACTAATAAGATCGAGACTGTAATCTTTAGAATAAAACAAGCTCATGTGCTTGATCTTATTTCGATATCTCCTAGTAGAAGTAGAAATATACGTTGCTAACCTATTAACTGAAAAGGCTATAGGCCTTTTAGTATTTGCAAGGTACATGAGTGCACCAATTGCACAAGATATGATACTTCATAACCAATCCAAATTGGTATATTTCTCACTTCAACAAATAATCTATTTGCTTTTGAAAACTCTCCAAGCATTTCAATAATTTTCAAGGTATAAGCTTATACAATATAAGGATTCTAAATAATTTTCCCAGAAACTTTTATATGCTTCAAGCATTTTGAATCCTTACAAGTTTTTCACATAAGTTTTGTCAAGACAATATCCAACATTTCATGAGTGACATCTTCAAGTGTCTGGACTGCAAACGCTTACCGAAAAGCATCCTTTCATGTCACTTGATAATGTTTCTACGCCAGTATGCTTAAATAAACATAGAATTCAGATCCTTGTAATCTTCACAATATTGTGCCAATATTGTATCAAAGATATGATTGATGATATATCATTTTATATCTATTCACAATGTGACATAACATTTTGAGATCTCATCACTTCATCATTTTCAGGTACCTGAACCTTTCATAAGGTTTTATAAAGTGTTATGTCGTAGACTCTGATGTGCGAGCTAATGATAACACATTTGAGGCTTTTAAGTAAGAATAATTATGAAGTCTTAAGCAACTTTTTTCATTTTTGATTACTTTATGTTTGATTTTGCAGTATAAGATAGGATGCTAGAGAACCAACAATAATGGAAGCAAATGAGATAACATCTGAAGTAAATAAAGGTGCAGTGTGGCTGACGACATTTGTGATAAGTCGTCTGCCCTGTGATAAGCTATCAGCTTCATCGTCAGTAGTAGACAGAGAATTAGCCTAAGTTAAAAGCTGTGATGACATTTTGTGATAGGACGTCAAGGAGCTGATAAGTCATCAAGATTGCCATCAGCCTAAGGCAGAACATGAGAGATGAGAAAAAGCCTTAACAACATTTGTGATAGGTCATTAAGGAGCTGATAGGGTATCACCGTTTATCGTCAGCATTAGGCAGCAAGTACCAAAAGCATAAAAAAAGCTGACGACATTCGTGATTAGTCGTTAGACTCCTGATAGCTATCACAAATGACGTCACCTAATTCGAGGAATTTTTAAATTTTATTATTTTGTTTCCATAATTAGGGTGAACTATTTAAAGCCTTGTTTAGGGATTTCTAAAGAGTTCCGAACCTTGAGTTTTAAGAGATGATACTTTAATATTTTCCTCCTTTTTCTTTTGTCTTGAGAAAGCAACTACTTTAAAAGAGACTATCATCATTATATGGGGATTTTCTTTGGTGATTTAATCTGAGAATCTCTAGTTTCTATTCATCTTTTGGTTAGTTTATCTTTCAAAGCATAAATTCATCTAGTTTCTTCGATTATTACGTCATGAGTAGCTTAATTCCTTTAACATGAATTATGGGATCTACGGGTAGATCTTGATAAAGTGTTGAGTCTTCAAGATTCAAAAGGTGGTAGGACTCCATGATAATTCTGATGTTTTAATTGTTGTATATTGATTGCAAATGATAGATAACACCTAGTTTGATTTGCTTGAGAAAGAAATCAAATATAGTGGGAAGTGAATTATCAACAGGAACTTGGAAACACTAAACTTTCATTTAATATTCAGCGCTGTAACAAGGTTGGTTAACCTGAGGTAAAATATGGGCAGTGAATATAAATTTTGTAAGTCCTAGAGGATTAGGTAATTAAATGCTTAAGCAGGTCGAGAAACATTTAAGCATAACTTCGCTAAATATAACTTGTTGTCCTACCTACCATGAGAATCTTGAACCAGTAGTAGCATCTATGAAGTACCAAAAACCCTAGTGAACATAATTCTATTTTTTCATAAACTCTTGATTACAAATATTTAAACTAAAGTCACCAACAATTACTTGTTAACTAAGCATGGTTATCAGCAATGTATTGCATGGAAAGGATTTCATATCACATGGAAGTACTTGCACAATCTTCACATGGAAGTACTTGCACAATCTTAATATCATGTTCATTGAATAATCATATTGGCAACACATACCAATAGCATAGAAGTTCATGTGGATTGCATGGTTATCATACATCTTGTTCATAAGTAGGATTTGTAAGTCAACATAGCATAATCTCATAAGAATAGTTCATGAGTATTCCAAAAACATTTACAAGGCACATTATCAACATAGAAGTCATTGGAACGTAAAGGCATATCATGAATCCTTCACTTAGTCACAACTTAGCTATATTGCATGATTTCTAGTTTCTTAGGTATTTTATCAAACACCTTACATGCACATCTTAAGCATAGGTGAAATCATCAAATTATACATCATGAACAACCAAATTTACATGTTTTCAACTCATATGATATCATGAAATTTAAAAAAACATATAAAGATTCCATCTTGGGAATCACCCAATATGAACAACATGATCATCAACACCTAACAATATAGAAATCATACTTTATAATGAAAAAGAGGGTTTTTGAACTTTATGGATGAAAGGGATCCATAAATCAACTCACGCATACCTTAGAAGGAAGATTCTGGATGATTGACGGAGGAATTTCCTTGAAATCAGATCTTCAAGCTTAGTTACGCAACCCTAGTTGTTTTTCTATTTTAGTGCTCTTGGATGATGATCTTTGAGATGATAATAGGGTCGTAATATGTTTAGAAGCTATATATTTTGTAGGGTTAATTTTAGAGACGTGTAAGGAGTGTTAAAAGACTTAATTACCCTTAAAATAACTCAAAACGGAGTGTTTTTGGCACCTGGAACTGACTTAGGCGGTGCCCAAGTGATTGCCTAAGCTAGGTTGGGCGGCACCTAATGAATCGCCTATGTTTGGGTTGGGCGGCGCCTAACCAATCGCCTATCCTTCCTTTCTCTCACGAAAATAGGCATAACTTTTCGCTCGAGTATTGGATTAAGGCGAAATTGGTATCGTTGGAAAGATAATTTGATTCTATACAATTTGGTGGGTCTACATCATCCAAAATATCACATTAACATCGAGTTATTCAAATATGATCCTTGCAAAATCGAACACTAAAACTTGATGGATTTAAAAACTCTTATCTTGTATTACCTTAAGTGACTCATATGAACATGCTTAATGCATTATAAGCTATCCTATTACTAGGATATTCATTGTAAGTCATGTACTCAAGTATGAATCACAAGATAGGAGATTTCATATGTAGGAATACTTATTCAGTTCCTAGCTTAGAAATATGCTGGGTATTATAATATCTCCTCCTTGGGAACATTCGTCCTCGAATGAGAATTTGCTGCGAAGGGATACAAGACAGCAGAACCTGAACTGAACATGAAGAACTAAAACTTGATCTCATGACTTACATGCTAAACATAATAAACTCGTACATATCTAATGCACGGACAACTAACACATGAATGCATGACTGAGTATGAAACGGTTAATAGGTACCAAGTTTATATTGGAAACATGAATGTGTAACTGAATAAGATTCAGGAGAGCTGTTACCTTGAGCTTGATCTGAATTGGTTGGGAAGAGGTGAGGATACTTGGTACGCCTATCTGCTTCTGCTTCCCAAGTAGCTCCCTCATGAGACTGAATTTGCCAAAGGACCTTGACTAGAGGGACTTCTTTGTTCCTCAATCTACGAGTCTGATAATCCAAGATTTCGATTGGAATCTCTTCATAGAAGAGGCTTTTTTGAATGTCAATGCTTTGAATAGGGACAAAAACTAATGGGTCACCTATGCACTTCTTTAGCAAAGAGACATGGATGATTGGATGGACTGAGGCTAGATCTGAAGGCAAATCAAGCTCATAAGCTACCTTGCCAAAGTCACAAAGAATTCTGAAGGGACTGACATACCAGGGAATGAGTTTCCCTTTCTTGTCAAACCTCTTCACTCCCTTCATGGGAGAGATCTTAAGATAGACATAGTCATTGACCTCGAACTCGAGATCCTTTCTATGAACATCTGCATAGGACTTCTGTCGGCTCTGAGAAGCCCAGAGTCTCTCTTTGATCAACTGAAATTTCTCTAAGGTGTCGAATACTAAGTCAGGACCTATGATTGAGGCCTCACTAACTTCAAACCAACCAATCAGAGATCTACATCTCCTACCATAAAGATCTTCTATTGGAGCCATCTGAATACTAGAATAATAGCTAATGTTGTATGCAAACTAAATCAAAGGCAAGTGGTCGTCCCAACTTCTCTTGAAGTCAATTGCACACGCCCTTAGCATATCTTCAAGAGTCTGAATGGTCCTCTCTGCTTGACCATCTTTCTGAGGATGAAATGCTATGCTGAGATGGACTTGGGTACCAAGACCCTTTTGGAATGCTTTCCAAAAGTGAGAAATGAACTGGGTACCTCTGTCTGAGATGATAGATAGTGGAATACCGTGTAACATGACTAACTCCCTGATATAGAGTTTGGCATAATCCTCGGTGGAATAAGAAGTACGAACAGGAAGAAAATGAGCTGACTTGGTCATTCTATCTATAATGACCCAGATTGAATTATGCTGATAACGAGTTCTAGGTAAACCCATCACGAAGTCCATGTTAACTTCTTCCCACTTCCAAGTAGGAATAGTGAACTCTTGCATGGAACCACTAGGTTTTTGATGCTTTATCTTAACCTACTGATATGTAGAGCAGTTAGCCACAAACTCTCCAATATCTCTCTTCATCCCACTCCACCAGTAGATCTCCCGTATATCACGGTACATCTTAGTTTCCCCTGATGAATAGAGTATAGCGCACCATGCGCTTCTACAAGAATTCGCTGCCTTAATTCATCTACACCTGGAACATATTGATGACCCTGACAACGAAGAACACCATCTTTCCCTTGGGAGAAAACCTCAACTTTCTGATTCTGAACTGACTCTTTGAGCTTGACAAGGATAGGATCCCTGTCTTGTTTCTCTTTTATCTCAGAAACTAGAGATGACTCTGAACTACTGTGAACACATACACCACCCTCTAAAGAATCAACTAAGAGAACGCATAGTCTGGCAAGCTGATGGATCTCCTGAGCCATCTTTTTCTTACTATCCTCAACATGAGAAATACTAACCATGGAGAGTCAACTGTGAGCGTTGACCATAACATTAGCGTTGCTTGAATGTTAAAGAAAACTCATGTCGTAATCCTTCAAGAGCTCTAACCACCTTTACTAGCAAAGATTGAAATCTTTCTGGGAAAAGACATACTGGAGGCTTTTATGGTCTGTGAAGACATCTACATGAACTCCATAGAGATAATGCCTCCAAATTTTCAAGGCAAAAACTACCGCTGCTAACTCAAGATCATGAGTAGGATAATTCTTCTCATATGGCTTTAACTGTCTGGAGGCGTAGGCTATGACCTTACCATGCTGCATGAGGACAAAACCTAAACCCACTCTGGATGCATCATAATAGACTACAAAATCATCTAAACCATCTGGAATAGCTAGAACTAGAGCTGAGGTAAGTCGAGTCTTCAACTCTTGAAAGCTCTTCTCGCATGAATCTGACCACTAAAACTTAATCTTTTTCTGAGTCAATCTGGATATAGGAGATGAAATAGAAGAAAATACCTCAACAAATCATCTGTAATATCCAGCCAAACCCAAGAAACTCCTAATATCTGATGGAGATACGGGTTTGGGCCAGTTTCTTACAGCTGCAGTTTTCTGAGGATCTACTTTAATGCCATCACCGGAAACAATATAGCCAAGGAATGCTACTGATCTTAGCCTGAGATGGTCTGCATGATCACACTCTGTGCGAGAATAGACCATAATATCATCTATGAAGACTATGACAAACATGTCCAAGTACTACTTGAACACACGGTTCATCAAATCCATAAAAGCTGCAGGGGCATTGGTAAGACCAAATGACATGACTAAAAATTTAAAGTGACCACACCGAGTACAGAAAGCTATCTTCGAAATGTCAAATTCTCTAATTATGAGCTGATGACAGCCTCATCTGAGGTCTATCTTGGTGAAGTAACTGACACCCTAAAGTTGGTCGAATAGATTATCAATCCTGGGAAGAGGATATCTGTTCTTGAATGTGACCTTGTTAAGTTGATGGTAATCAATACACATCCTGAGAGAACCATCTTTCTTGCGTACGAATAATACTGGCGTACCCCATAAGGAAATACTGGGTCTGATGAATCGCTTATCTAAGAGATCCTTCAACTGATCTTTCAGTTCCTTGAGTTCTGCTGGTGACATTCTGTATGGCAGAATAGAAATAGGTTGAGTATCCGAAAGAAGGTCTATGCCGAAGTCCATTTTCCTTTTGGGAGAAATGCCTGAAAGATCTTTGGGAAAGACATATGAGTATTCATTAACAACATGGACTATTTTGAGTCTGGGAGATTCAGAAATGGAATCTTTAACATGCACGAGATGATACACACACCTCTTAGAAATTATTTTCCTTGCCCGAAGGTAGGAAACACGTTGACCCCTAAACGCTGATATGCTACCCTTCTACTCTAGGACAAGCTCATTCAGGAATTGCAACTGAACTATCCTATTTCTGCAGTTGACTGTGGCATAACAGGAATGAAGCCAATCCATGCCGAGAATGACATCAAAATCAGTCATCTCTAACTCCACTAAATCTGCTGATGTGGATTTATGAGATATCATAATCGGGTAGTTCCTGTATACCTACCAAGATATGATGGTTTTACCCATGGGGTAGAGACTAAGAAGGGCTCTGCTAGGACTTCGGGACTGATTCTGAAATTGTTTGCTACGTATGGAGTAACAAAAGACAAAGATGCACCTGGGTCTAGCAAAGCATAAACATGAACATAGAAAATGTGTAACGTACCAGTAATGACATCAGGAGAATTTTCCTGATCCTATAGGGACTGAAGAGCACAGAGTTTGTTTGGGCGTTGCCCACTGGTAGCACTAGAAATGGCACCCTGCTGGTTCGGGCGACTGGACTGAGCTATAGAATGATTTTGCTGATCCTGAAGACTTAACTGCAGACACTCCCTAATCTTGTGGTCTGGCTTGCCATAACCAAAACAAACATCACTATCGGTTCTGCAAATGCCCTTGTGGTTCTTACCACAAGTCTGATAAATGGGATTCATTTAGGTACTGCTAACATTGCCCTGAGATTTAGAGCCTGGTGCTTTGTCTTTATTGCCATCTCTGAACTTTGAAACTGGAGCGCTGGTGGAGAAAGGAGATGGAACGACAAACTTAGAGTGAAACTGTGAACAGTTTCCTTCATCTGACTTGGGGTGAGCAAAGTTGAAATTACCTGACCTTGATCTCTTGTTCTGCCTCTCCCTAGTCTTAAACTTCTACTCTTTTACTTGCTGAGCATGGGTCATGAGTCTAGCTAAGGTCATATCACCGATCAGCATCGCAGACCTACACTTAATTACCACGCTATCGTTGACCCCTGACATGAACTTACTCATCTTAGCACTATTTTCTGCAACCACATGAGGAGATCCCTGGATAGCTGAGTAAATCTAAGAGAATACTCCCTAACTGTCATATTCCCCTGCCTGAGGTAGATCAACTTAAGAACTTTGGCTTTTCTCCGCTCTTGGGGAAAGAATTTGTCTAAGAAGACTGTGAAAAATTCCTCCCACTCGATAGGGCCTGTATCATCTAACCTCTCAGACTTCCATTATTTGTACCAATCATGAGCAACATCCTGTAACTGGTAGGCATCTAACTCAACACTCTCAATAAAAGTAACACCCATGATGTTAATGACCTTCTGGACTTGGTCAATGAAATCTGAGGGTCCTCATCAGACTTAGACCCATGAAAAGATGGAGGGTTCATCCGGGTGAAGTCCCAAACCCTAGCTGCTTTGGGATTGGCCGGAATAACAGGTGGCCGTTTAGTCTGTGCAGCATGGACTGAGCAAGTGTAGTAAATGTGGCTCTAAACTCCGTATGGGAAACATGTTTGCCCAAAGGATCTTCGGGCTGAGGAGATGGCTGGTTTCTTCTCTTTGGGGCCATGGTCTGGAATAAGAGAAGAATGGATTAGACTGAGAGTTTAACTTGTGGTTATGCTCACTACCATGATATGAATAATGAAGAAATGTGACTATTCCTAAAACATATTATAGCCTCCCCCACATAAATGTGGCACACAACACACCCATGTACAAAACTCTACTAGATTCGGCTTTCAGACTTTCGAGGATTCTATTGAACCTTAGGCTCTGATACCAAGTTTGTAACACCTCAATTCCCTAAATTGGAATGCTACACGGTTCTTATGACTCTGAGGGACGACAAGCTAACCCATGACTAATATCTGTACCTATATACTAAAAATCATGATATAATAATGCAGAATACATAGAACTGTAACGCCATAAGGTTCAACTGAATACAATCATGTGGGTGAAAATACCCAAAACAACTCAATCTGAATGTAAATCTGAACATAAATCTGAACGCCTCTAAACTATTTGAATAAGGAGTTGAAGGAACATGTCTCCAACTAACTTCATAAAATTGATAAATGAATTAAATCATATTGTCCTCGAATCAATAAGGACTCACTATGTCTCTGCAACTGGAATGCTACCGCTACTGCTGGGCTGGAGCTCGTGTCTCGGAACCTATGGTGTAATATGAAAAGAAAGCACCATAGCACAAATGCGTCAGTACAACTGGAGTATTGAGTATACAAGGAAGGTAGGCTGAAGATAAAGGGTTTCATGCATGAACAACATTGACTGACTAATATGAACGTAGAGTGCAAACACACATATGTAGAAACTGGGACCGTGAATACGTGATAGAATGAACTGTAAGCTAATACATGGTTTACTGATAACTGCTATGACTGATACTGAAACTGATAACATAGACGACTATATCTGACAGTCCTGTATATACTAAAATCTGAAGAACGCCCTGAGTTCTTTTACTGAGACTGATACTAAAATTGTAGGAAATAGTGTTTAACCGATATTCCGCATATATGCCGTTATGGCTAAGATGGGGTCCAATCTTTGCCTCGACTAGAGGGGTGTCAATACCGTGCCACGGGTAAGGACCGCCTGTGAGTGACCCTTATCTGGAAGGTACTCATGAGAATGGTAGGAACCCTAAACTGACAGGTTAAACCACCTCATCAACCCTAATCTGATGGGTTAAGATGTCTCAACCTACGCTGGATACGTAGTTCTGGAACACAAGGATGACTACTAAGAATCACACCCTGAACTGGAGGGTGAGTTACCATCCTTGGGTTCACTCGGTGCTAACCTTTACTCCCATCTGGAGGGACTGGACATGAATAACTGACTGTGTATAACTAAATTCCATTGACTGGCGGAATGTTACTGATATCTGACAAATGACTAAGATCATAAGGTTTTCCTGAGTCACATGACTGACTGAAGTATATGGAATCATAGCTTAAATTCGGATATCGTGAAACATGACATGGATCTAGGCACACAACTATAGTTTTTGGGTATAAGTATCCCCAGGACTCGATGGAAGTAAACTGACATACATGACTGACTTGATCATAAGAGTAGAGTCCATAATTTATAATATCATAAGTAGGGATCTCATACTAAGCATGGTTATCAACAATGTATTGCATGGAAAGAATTTGATATCACATGGAAGTACTTGCACAATCTTAATATCATGTTCATTGCATAATCATGTTGGCAACACATACCAATAGCATGAAAGTTCATGTGGATTGCATGGTTATCATACATCTTGTTCATAAGTAGGATTTGTAAGTCAACATAGCATAATCTCATAAGAATAGTTCATGAGTATTCCAACAACATTTAAAAGACACATTATCAACATAGAAGTCATTGGAACGTAAGGTCATATCATGAATCCTTCACTTAGTCACAACTTAGCTATATTGCATGATTTCTAGTTTCTTAGGTATTTTATCAAACACCTTACATGCACATCTTAAGAATAGGTGAAATCATCAAATTATATATCATGAACAACCAAATTTACATGTTTCCAACTCATATGATATCATAAAATTTAAAAAAACATATAAAGATTCCATCTTGGGAATCACCCAATATGAACAACATGATCATCAACACCCAACAATATAGAATCATACTTTATAATGAAAAAGAGGGTTTTTGAGCTTTATGGATGTAAGGGATCCATAAATCAACTCACGCATACCTTAGAAGGAAGATTCTTGATGATTGACAGAGGAATTTCCTTGAAATCAGATCTTCAAGCTTAGTTATGCAACCCTAGTTGTTTTTCTATTTTAGTGCTCTTGGATGATGATCTTTGAGATGATAATAGGGTTGTAATATGTTTAGAAGCTATATATTTCGTAGGGTTAAGTTTAGGTACGTGTAAGGAGCGTTAAAAGACTTAATTACCCTTAAAATAACTCAAAACGGAGTGTTTTTGGCACCTAGAACTGACTTAGGCGGTCACCAAGTGATTGCCTAAGCTAGGTTGGGCGGAGCCTAACCAATCACCTATGTTTGGGTTGGGTGGCGCCTAACCAATCGCCTATCCTTACTGTCTCTCACGAAAATGGGCATAACTTTTCGCTCAGGTATTGGATTAAGGTAAAATTGGTATCCTTGGAAAGATAATTCGATTCTCTACAATTTGATGGATCCAAATCAGTCAAAATATCACATTAACATCGAGTTATACTAATTCAAATATGACCCTTGCAAAATCGAATACTAAAACTTGATGGATTTAAAAACTCTTAGCTTGTATTACCTTAAGTGACTCATATGAACATGCTTAATGTATAATAAGCTATACTATCACTAGGATATTCATTGTAAGTCATGTACTCAAGTATGAATCACTGGATAGAAGATTTCATACATAGGAATACTTATTCACTTCTAGCTTAGAAACATGTGGGGTACAGTTGTACTGATTTATTTGAGGACAAGCAATTGTTTTAAGTTGAGGGTAACACATTTGAGGCTTTTAACTAAGAATAATTTTTAAGCCTTAAGCAATTTTTGTCGTTTTTGATTGCTTTATGTTTGATTTTACAGTAGAAGCTAAGATGCTGGAGAACCAACAAGAATTAAAGAAAATGAGCTAAAATCTGAAGTAAATAAAGGCGAAGTGAAGCTGACGACATTTGTGATAAGTCATCATCCCTGTGATAATCTATCAACTTCACCGTCAGTAGTAGATAGAAAATTGGCCTAAGTTAATAGTTGTGATGATATTTTGTGATAGGACGTCAAGGAGATGATAAGTGATCGAGATTGCCGTCAGCCTAAGGTAGAACATGAGAGCTAAGGAAAAGCCTTGATGACATTTGTGATAGGTCGTCAAGAAGATGATAGGGCGTCACCATTTGTCATCAGCGTTAGGCGGGGAGTACCAAAAGCATAAAGGAAGATGACGACATTCGTGATAAGTCATCAACCTCCTGATAGTCTGTCACAAATGGCGTCACCTAATCCAAGGAATTTTTAAATTTTATTATTTTGTTTCCATAATTATGGTGAACTATTTAAAGCCTTGTTTAGGGTTTTTTGAAGGGTTCCGAACCTTGAGTTTTGAGAGATGATACTTTGATATTTTTCTCCCTTTTCTTTTGGCTTTAGAAAGCAATTACTTTAAAAGAGACTATTATCATTATATGGGGATTTTCTTTGGTGATTTAATCTGAAAATCTCTAGGTTCTATTCATCTTTTGGTGAGTTTATCTTTCAAAGCATGATTTCATCTAGTTGCTTCGATTATTACATCATGAGCAGCTAAATTCCTTTAACTTGAATTATGGGATCTAGGGGTAGGTCTTGATAAGATGTTGAATGTTCAAGATTCAAAAGGTGGTAGGACTCCTTGATAATTCTGATGTTTTAATTATTGTCTGTTGGTTGCAAATGATAGATACACCTGTTTTGATTTTCTTGAGAAAGAAATAAAATATATTGGGAAGTGAATTATCAGCAGGGACTTAGAAACACCAAACTTCCATTTAATAATCAGTGTTGTAACAAGGTTGGTTAACCTGAGGTAAAATTTGGGCAGTGACTATAAATTTTCTAAGTCCGAGAGGATTAGGTAATTAAATGCTTACGTAGGTCGAGAGACATTTAAGAATAACTTCACTAAAGATAACTTTTTTTCCTACCTACCGTGAGAATCTTGAACCACTAGTAGCATCTGTCAAGTACCAAAACCCCTAGTGAACATAATTCTAGTTTTTCATAAACTCTTGATTACAAACATTTAAATTAAAGTGACCAACAATTACTTGTTAACTAAAACCTCCCTGTTTCTGGAAATATCCAACTATCAGTTGATTAAATCGCAAACGACTTATGTCCACACCATATTCCCTATGGGATTCTACCCTAACCTAGTTGGGTTTTATATTGACAGCGATCGCTTACATTCTCATTGAGAGGTGAAGTTTGAGCGTTATCAGATTCTTCAAAAGCATATTGCCTTCGTATTATGATTATTTGATCCTTATTCTTTTCAAGGATTATTTCATTTGGAATTGATTGGCCTATCATGATTCACTCATGCATAGACTTTATCCTTTAAAGACACAAAATAGGAGCGCTTGCAGCTAAATATGAGATACTTTCGATATTTGACTTGAATTATCTTTTGAATGAGGATCTGATGATAATTCCAAACATATTTCATAGCTGCTTATAATCTCCCCCTTATGTTAATAAAACTAACATACATCCTCCATCTTCTTTGAGGAATCCATCTTTATGCATCATGGCATATTTATTAATCGTATACCACACATCAAAACTATTAGATAAAATAGTTGGTTCCTGACCTTGAACCAATTGAGAGGGAAGAAATAATCATAATATATTGGTCTAATTCATACAAGTGCTATTGTATGCAATATATCATATTTCATACCAATACATGAAACTTTGTTCTCATTAGTAATGGTTCAGCTATTTATGGAAGGCATTCAATGCTAAACCATCATCATCAAGATGAATTATCTTGATTACACAATCTGAAAATTATGCTCAATTTACATTGAACAAGTAACTTTATGAATGTCAAACGTAGGTTGACCATGAATGTACATGTGATCATCTTATTGATGCATCTTTTTAACATATCACATGATAGGTGATCGGGCACTTATTCACCTTTATACTTTTCAGATTTTAAGAGATCCAATCCCAAAATTAGTTGGACCAACCAACTTATCATGAGAACAAGCAACATTAAAAGCTCAAGAAGAATTTTTGAATTCTTCAATATATATTTAATACTTAATATGCATATCTATGGGATGTCCCAATAGTTCATGACAACTTATGAACTTTTTTATTAGTAAACTCCAAGTTTACCATGACCTATATTTTTTTTTCTTTAGTAAATTTCATATTTACTATTACATGAATAAATTTTAGATTTACTACTTTAGAAGTAGATTTCAAAATTATTCTTCTCAGTTATTCTGCCTCTTTCGGAGGTGAGTTGTGATACCATCATAATCAAGTGCACGTTTGTATTGAAACAATCAAAATCCTCATTCCCCACGAATGGAATATAATCGTGCCTTAATCCTATTAAATTTTGATAGCTAATAACCTCTGTCATGATATTGCTACTCCAGGAGCAAATCATGGCATACGTATGATCTAGAGAATTTTTCTCTAACATATCTTATGATCATAATATGCGTGTGAAAATATCATCACTTTTGATAATCATTATCATATTGTCCCTCCATGCGTATATTCGTGCATTCAATCATTTGTCTTCTTTCAGACATATTATGCACTTCTACCACATGCACCTCAAGAATGAAGTAAGTTGTCATATTTCAGACTTATCATATATTGCTACCACATTCACTCCATGGAATGGAGCATATTCAGTGGGTTGAATTTCATGACTTTTCATCAATCACCCATTATTTTGTTTTAGCCATCATAATAGCATCAATATGGTGTATTGAGATTCAAACTCAATGTCTTACCCATATAAAGACGTCTTAGGTATAAATTGATGGGACTTAAACCCAACATAATATCATCCCTTTTGATAATATTGTTCTTGAGTAATAAATTTAAAATATAAATGGTTCCAAATCAAATATTTTAATACAAATCTAATAATAATTATATTAGTACTAGCAAAAGAAATATAACATAAAGAATTACTAACCTTGAAATCCTTCAGATTTATAATCTCACATCAGTTGGTTAGAGCATCATGCTGATAACGTGTTATAAAATAATAAAGAACAAAGAAGAAGAGTAGAGAGAATAAAGAGTAATTCTTATTTTTCTTGATGGATCTCTTGATGGGGTGAATTACAATAAAGCAAAACCCTTTTATTATAGGAAAAAATTAACCTTGGGTTTGTAACTTTTCCATAAATAGACATACACAATATGTGATAAAGTAGGTATTCACTATATATGGTAAAGTAGACATTCACTATAAATGGTATATTTATAACAGAATCGACTATTTTTGTTTGGGTTTTGTTTATTTGGAATGAAAATATTATTGTCTTCTCATATAATTAATTGCTAAGAAATAAAATTGCTAATTATTACCTTATATAAAAATAAATTTATAACTCTATTTAAGTGATATTTTTAATCAAATTTTACAAGAAACATAAACATTGGCTTATTCTATCTTTAATTTTCTTCTTATTTTGATTTGAGTCATATTATTGCATTCATTGTCATCATCTTCTTTGTCTTTCTTTATTTAATTTTCAGTTCACTTACTTTTTTTGTCTTTACTTTTGCAGGTTCCAAAATATACGTAGGGAAAAAACTAATTCATGTATAGAATTTTCTTATTCAATGAAATCTTGATAGTATCTATGATTAAGACAATAAATTTGTTTGTGATTTGAGGTTTGTTTTTAAAATTTTAGTATATTTTTAAAATTTACAATTACAAATACAAAAGTGACGATCAATTAACCACATGAAATTTCTGATGATAAAATATATATGTGCTTATAATAAAATATATATTATGTTCACATTATTATATTAAAGTGTGAAAAATCTTTGAGAAGTAAAGTGTGAAGAATTTTTGAAAAATGATTCGAACTTTTTGCATTTTATTAAAAAAATCTTCGTAATAGATAAAATCGTCTAATTTTAAATAATTAAAAGCTACACGTACGAGACACATGCACCTAAACTAGTTCATTTTAAACACCTCAAGTAAAAATTTTGTCGTATCATTTTGATACTTTTTACTAACTTATCACATGTATATCACACTTATTCTTAGCGTGTGAGGAGTGTCTCTTTGTGTAAAAAAATATTTTTTCTTTCCTTCTTTTTCTTCTTTAGTCTTTTTTCCTACCACCTACTCCACCTTCCATCATGTAAAATCTTGAAGGAAAACCTTATAAAACATGGAAGAACAAAAATAAAAATACCACCACACTAATTTTGAAAATTTTAACATGAAAGAAAAAAATAAAAAAATAAAAGAAAAGAAAAAGAGAAGAAGAATCTGAACATCTTTGTTCGGAAGCTCTCTCTGGAAAATACTGTCGGCAAAATAGACACGCAAGCAAAATCTACAGGAAAAAAAATTAAAATATAATAAAAATAATAGAAAAATAAATAAAAACAGGATGAAGAACGGGGGGAGGGGGAGGGGGAGGGGGAGGGGGATTGAGGTATGTTGGGGTGGGGTATAGAAATTAGATACTTTTTGTTTATTTATTTTGTTGAATTTTTTTTCTTATACGTTATTTTAAATATTATTTTATGTTCAAATATGAGATGTCATCTTTTAACCATTCATTATGCTATGCCATTCGTGAGTGTATTATACTTTATCATTTTACTTGATTGTTAAAAGTGTCAAAATGAAATTCTACTTAAAGGTTTTGAATAAACACGATCTATTTATAGAGGCAAATTCAAGATATCAAAATTTCGAATGCCACATTGCTTTGAACGTAGTGTTACTTGTTAGTAGAAAATAACCAATTTTCAATGATGACCCCATTAAAATTTGTCTTGTTAGTAAGGAATTTTCAATGAAAATTTTGTCCAAAACATTATCGATGAGTCAAATTTTGACGAATTTTATTGAAAATTAGTGAACTTTTTTCTAGTACATATTGCTAGTTATACGTTCTAAATAAAACCAACATTTTGTATTGATCAACTTTGGATTTCAATTTGGCACTTGTCTTTTCAATTTATATAGACAATCAATCAAATAAAAAAATTGTGATTATTTACGACAATTTAGTAAAAACAAGAGTGTATTCCAATTTGCGATTCAAAGTGAAAGAACAAAATAAAACAACAATCAACATTATCTCCAATTTCATAATTAAGCCTTTACGACATCAAGCCAAGCATCATCATTATTGGGAGAGGTTAACTTTTGAGTTTTAAGAAATAAAAAAACATTAAATTTGATACTTAAAATATAATAATAAGAATTAATCCAAGGTCAAACATCAATTCCAAAAAAAACACGAATAACAATTTAGGAGAAAGCTGATCAAGAGGTAAAGGGAAAAAAATTCATAGAAAATAAAATACACATCTAACCAGCTATGTGGAATTAGAATGCACTGCCACTGCCACCATTGCCTCTTATGCTGTTGAGGGTGGCAAGTAAACAATTTTTACAATTTCATTGACATATATACATATGTAAACATCGTTTCAATTGAGCTTACGGGTGCCATGGCACCTCCTCGGACCTTAATAAATCTACCCCTCTCTACTTGAGGTGTCTAAGGAAAAGTTGGTGCCAACTTCAAAGGGCTATCAATAGATTTCGCCAAATCAAACTAATATCTACCACAATCCGAAATGGAAAAGGTCATGTGGAACACTTATAAGTAATTAATTCATGAGGCAGAATTTGTATCTTGGACAAGTTGACTTAGTTTCACGAGGTCTGTGCTAATTAAATTTGGGCCCAAACATAAGATACAAAAATAATAATTTTAATTTAAAAATATAATTTATATTATACCTTTTTACTTTATAATTAATTTAATCTAATGTCTGATCTGTTAAACATGTTTCACTGATAAGTTTCATAATTATTGAAGTTCTTAATTAAATAACTGAATATTTTTAACTAAAAGTTATTTGTGCAGAAGAAAGTAGTACCAAAAATTTAGAATATCTCAAAAGAACATAAATGATTCATTATTTTATAAAATAACATGATTTAAAATATATTATTAATTGCAATTCGATGACGATCATAATAAGAAAAATATTAATATTTTTATAATATGTGCGTATGTAGTTTTTAGTTATAGATAGAAAGAAATTTATTTTAATATTTATTGAGTTTTATTTTAGTTAAAATTTCATGTGGCAAGTCATTTTTTTTTTATCTAAGACAGTAAAATATTTCAATGACTTCAAATATATATAAAATTGTTACAACCTTAATTTAGAGCCTTTACACAAATTAACTTAAAGTGGTCTATCAATGTCATGACCCAAAAATCAAGGGTCATGATGACACTTGTCGCGAGAACCCTTGACAACACAAACTGATACAAAAATAAAAATAAAAAATAATAATAATCCAAATAAGTCTTCTAAAATGAAGCCCAACTACACAATATAGTAAAGCAGAAAGATATAATCAATAAATACGATAATCCTAAAATCTGGTGTCACAGTATAAGATTACTACAATTCGAGATCAAAATACATAAGATATCCAAAACAGGAACAACTTTGTCCCTGAAATACAAAAAAAAAATAGTCTAAGTAAAGAAAGGTAGTAGTCAACTCCGGAAGCAAGAATCAAGCTGCTACTTCGAACAACTCTAAGTATCGCCCAAAGTCAAGCACCATGAGGTACACTCGAACCAAGATCTGCACCAAAAGAGCGCAGTATGGGTGAATACGGTCCACTTGTACTTAGTAGTTATCATAGCCCAACTTAGAAAAGTAGAAAATAAAGCATAGAAAATACACACTAAGGGTACGTCACCTACAATCAAAAAATGTCATACAATGGTAGCCCACATTGTCTCTAATAAAAATTCTAATATCCATACATATAACAAAAACAAGTAGAGAAAAAAAGAACAAATACATATATACGAACACCAACACAAGTAAAGGCAAGTAGAACAACGAGTAGGTAACAGGTTAAGATAGAAACATAATTACAACATAAGCACAACAATGTAAATGCAATGAAGATGGTGATGATGATGATGATGATGATGTGATGCACGAGGTTGTTGCACAACCTCCATATACACCTACAGAGCTTAAGAGTTCCGACGTAGGACCTATAGGATCTTCATCAATTCGTATACAATCCATATCTAATACTATATTCATATATCCTCTCTAACACATCCTTCGATAGAGGGTTTCCAAGATGTCACATTTTCTGTCAGAAAAAGCCAGTGCTACTCGTAGTTTCAGTATTTACATAGTGGTATCAATGTTTCATAATGTATTTGATATGAGGATCTAATGCTTACAATCAACCAGAATGAGTGTTTCCATATCCAACCTAAATACCAACCAAGTGAGTCTATAAATCACTTAATATTTTCAACCATCCATGAAATTCAACATAAACCATATGCCAATTGAGTAAAATACATCAAATATACCATTAATATCATATTAGGATTTTTCATCAAACAAGATACAACTAATTTCAGATACATTAGACGAACAATAGCATATAAGATCCCACATAGTCACACATAGCAAATAATGTTCCAAATTCGCCAATATAGACCCCCACACAGGCACAACACAATAATTTATCCATTTTCATGATTAGTCTCCACACCCTTAACATGCTTTTGTATTAGCACTAACTACCCAGCCCAATCTGAAAAAAGTTAAGCCATAACTTATCTCGAATGTCAAAAATCTATCTGCAATCCTTCACTCTAAAGCCTTAAACTACTAAAAAAATAATCTTTGCGATCATAGAATTGTGACCACAGTTGGTGGTCGCAAAAAAAGCACCACTTGTGGTTTTTTTTTCTTATTTTTACCTTAAAAATAAAATAAAATTAAAATCGACCACATGTGGTCGCTTTTATATATTAAAATTGTGTAATAATAATTTCAAAAATCTTCTTAAATTTTTATATTAAGTATTGTGATTCTTTAAAATAAAAAACGAGCACTTGTGGTCGGTTTTTGAGCAAAAAAATTTAAATTTTATTTCTTTTGAATGATCATTTTTTTATTAAATATAAATTAAATATATTATAAGAAAAATGACAACTTGTGATTGATTTTTGATTAAAAAAAATATTTACAAAAAGCGACCACTCATTAAAAAAATTGAAAAAAGAAATATTTGTAAAAATGTGACCACAAATAGTCGTTTTTCATTAAAAAATTATACTTAAAATATTATTCAAAAAGCAACCACTTGTGGTCAGTTTATGATTAAAAAGTAGAAATAAAAATTTACAAAAAGCGACCACTTGTTGTCGGTTTTTAATTAAAAAAATTTTAAAAATTGGTTTTTAAAAAGTGACCACAAGTGATCGTTTCTTATTAAGAAAATTAAAAATATTTTGCAAAAAACGATTATTTGTGGTCGGCTTATGATTAAAAAAGATGAATTTATTTTAAAAAAGAGTCCACTTTTGGTCAGTTTTCAATTATAGAAATATAAAAAAAATATTTTCGAAAAAACGACCATAAGTGGTCGGTTTTCTTTAACAAAATAAATTAAAAATATTATGCACAAATAGACCACTTTTGGTCGCTTTCTGATTAAAAATATAAAAAATAAAATATTTATGAAAAGTAAACTCTTGGGGTCGCTTTCTGATTTAAAATATAAAAAATAAAATATTTGCGACCACAAGTGGCCAGTTTTCTTTAAAAAATAAATTAAAAATACTGTGCTCTATTAAAAAATAATTTGATTATTATATGTAAAACCAAATGTATTTTTAATATTTATATAATAAAAATAAAAATCAATTAATATCTTAAATTTGTAAAAAAAAACATATTAAAAATTAAGTTAATAAATATATTAAACAAAATATAATAACTAAATAAATAACGTTAAACATAAATTTTATTTTTCACTTATGTTTCAATAAAATAAATATCTTTTATCGAGTATGTATATATATATATATATATATATATGTATGTATGTATATATATATATATATATAATAAAATAGATAAATAATGGTAAAAATAAGTTTTATTTTTTACTTATGTTTCAATCAAATATATATATTTTTTAATCGATCACACACACACACACACACAAAAACACACAGACACACGTACATATTGTGTTGTATTTATGTAGTATTCAAAAGCTAACTGAATGCACAAGTATATTGAATACGTTGATATCATACGGTCAAGATAATAATATGATTTTGAGGTTATAATACTGTAATGTACTTAGCCGATAATTCACCAGAGAGTATAATAAATACATTATATTATGAGGTAATATACTCATGCATGTGATGTATATAGTACGTATACAGAAGTTGATATATATGTACATATGTATATGTATATATATATATATATATATATATATATCATGCAGTGATTGATGTACGGAGTAGTGAAAACCTATCTGAATGTATCTAAATATATTGAATGGTATGTTGATATCATACGATCGCAGGATTAATACTATGTTGTTGAAGTTAAATAATATATATAATACTGTTAATTCATCAGAGTATAAATATACGTTGTGTATGGTGTAATCACATACTCATGTATATGTGATGTATATAGTACGTATTTAGAACTTGATAGTTGATAGTAGTATGTGTGTGTGCGCAACGTGTATTGCAAAAAGTTGAAAGCTAACCGAATTTATATTGAATAATACCTTGATTTTAAATGATCGAAGAATAATACATTGTACGCTGAAGTTATATTAATGTAAGTTGATCAAATTAATTGATAACTCATCAAAGTTTGTATGAAATACGTCAGATTACAAGGTAATTTACTCGTGTATGTGATATATATAGTACGTATTTAGAACCAGATAATGATAGAGTGTGGGTGTGTATATAGGTATATATAGTATATATTATGTAGTGATGCACGCAGGACGTAATCCGAAGCTTACATTTATATATATATATATATATATATATATATATATATATATATGTATGTATGTATATGTCATGTGTAGTGTGATGTACATAGTACGTAGTCAAAATTAAAGGTAACTAAATAATGTATCCAGTTATATATTGAATACGCTAATATCCATAAGTTTTGTAATGATTATATGGTGTGGTAGGGACATGCGACACCTCTACTTATCTTCTTTATTAAATCTATTGAATTGTTTGACTTATAGTATAAATAAAACTTTAATAACTTTATTTAGAATTGTGATGTTGCTAATATAAAATATGAATTAAATACTTGAAAGTGGTTAAGTATTGTATTTTGAAATGTGAATAAGTTACTTTAAAATGGGACTTGAAAATGATTGTGTAGTCACTTGAAATTTGAATTAGAGACTTGAAAATAGTTAAGTGTAGTCACTTGAAATATGAATTTGTGACTTGAAAGTGATCATGTGTAGTGTTTTGAAATTTTAATTATTTACTTCAAAATGATCAAGTGTAGTCACTTGAGAAGTGAATTAGTGACTTGAAAATGGTTTAGTGTAGTTACTTGAGAGGTGAACTTGTGTTTTCAAATTAGTTAAGTGCAATCACTTGAAAATGTGAATATATGACGTGAAAATGGTTTAGTGTTATCACTTGAAATGTGATTTCATGATTTGTAAATGGTTAAGTGTAGTCACTTGAAATGTTACTTGAAAATGATCATGTTTAGTGTTTTAAAATATTAATTAGTTACTTCAAAATGATCAAGTTTAGTCACTTGAGAAGTGAATTAGTGACTTGAAAATATTTTAGTCTAGTTGAATGGTTAACTTGTTTTTTGAAATTAGTTAAGAGGAATCACTTGAAAATGTGAATATATGACATGAAAATGATTTACTGTTATCACTTGAAGTATGATTTCATGACTTGAAAATGGTTAAGTGTAGTCACCTAAAATATGCATTAGAGACTTAAAAATGGTTAAGTTTAGTCACTTGAAATATGAATTTGTTACTTGAAAATGATCCTGTGTAGTGTTTTGAAATGTTAATTAGTTACTTCAAAATGAACAAGTGTAGTCACTTGAGAAGTGAATTAGTAACTTGAAAATGATTTAGTGTAGTTACTTGAAAGGTGAGCTCATGTTTTAAAAGAAACAAGTTGTAAGATGAACCTTTGGATCATTAATGAATATACTTATGTATTGTATATGTAGTTGCTTATGTTGGAGTAATTGGTCAACGTTAGGGTGGTTGAACTTATATTCTATATAATAATTATAGCTTTTATATACACATTCTATACAATTTTTAACTACAATTATTATTTAGATACATATTATATACGACTCTATATAGTTTCTACATGTATTCTAAAAATGTATCAATCTAGGGTAAGAGAGTATCAATTGAGTATATGAAAACTGCAAGTGTATCAATGTAGTATAAAAGTGTATTAATGGGGTATAAAAGAATATCAATTGGGTATAGGGACTGTATGTGCTTGCATAAAATTTTCTTTCTCTTTTTTAAAAAGTGTATCAATATAGTATAAAAGTGTATCAATTGAGTATAGAGACTTCATGTGCCCAATTGGGCCAAATGACTAAAAAAGAAAATTAATTCAGCTGACTAGCTATAGCTTGTCCACCTTTTCAAATTATGGTCATTTTTTTAAGAAATGGCCAGCTCATGTCCTTTTTCCATAAAAGATTAAGGTTGGAGTTGGGCCCCTTTGGCCCATCAATGAGCTGCCCAGCCGTTGGGCTTGAAATTTTATGGACTTAGGTTAATTTTCCATAATGTATATCAGTTGTATATTACAGCCATTTTTCGTGCATTTTTGTGTATATACACTGTATATCTGTGTATGAACATTCATATACTGTCTTCCAACTTCATTGTGCACCATATATTGGTGTATGTTATCCACCTAAGACCTGAAAAAACCCATGTATTAGTTGTATACAGATGTATACCAGCCTTCTTTATCCATGAACTAGTCTTTTTTAAACATAGGAGAAGATTTGGGACTTGGTCCCGAAGAAATGCAGGGGCATGGAGTTCAATTGGCTCGGATCCATTTTACATGAAACCAAAAAAAAAGAATATTAGAATTAGATCATGCCATTCGGAGTGAAATTAAAAAACAACAAGAATGAAAGTCAATCATTTTTTTCAAGTATAGTGCACACAGGATAGTAAGTTCGTCATTTGGCAAACAAATTCCCCAATAGATTTTGCAAAATGATTATGCAATTAAGTGGTAGCATGGTTGTTTCACATGGGATAAATAATTATGCAAGAATAGCAAACCAGCTTATGGAGATTAGCAGCATAAACTAACTCTCTAATCCTATTCGAATCGTTGACATAGGCTATGGCCAAAAGAAATAAAAAGATTTTACATATTAGTGAAAAGTTTTAAATAAGACTAGGCGATCCCAATGAAGAGCTTTTTCAGCTTCTATATCTAAACAGTTGTAAAGAAGTTAAAATTTGGATTGGAACATAAACCACACAAGGATACATCCAAAGACTCAAATGTCATTATTTGAACAAAAACAACCACGTCATAGTAATGGTTCTAATGAAAGTTTTGCAGCGAATCAAAGTTTGCATAGGATTGCCCGAGATCAAAGTATCACAAATAATAGAATTGAAACCACGCGACAAAGTGCGAAGGCCACATATTTAGCCAAACAAAATGAGACACAGAACTACAAAACCAATCCAACAAGAACTTGAAATTATAGGACTATGTTGCATGCTTGAAACCTTTAGTCTTATAAGAGACTAAACGTACTCCCCAAAGTTGTACTGCATAACACTGCATGGGAACAAATTGGTCACGTATTAGGAGGAACATTTATAAATTTTTCTTTAAAACTAAGTTGAATTAAAAGTAATGATAATAATAGTGATATCTAGCATCCAAAATAGCATTACATACACAAAAAATTAGTAAGGTTCAGTGTTTTTCGTCAGTAATTAGGAAAATCAACTTTCACATTCATCGCCTAACATCATACACATACCCAAATAAGATCATTTCCATGACCGTGTTTGTTGAAATTCACGTTCTTTCTTGCCATAAACAAATAAACAAAAATGCGAAACAAATAAAGTTTTCACCTGTTTTTGGGCAGCGAAATCACAGTGACTTCACCATTGTCAAAACTCAATTTCAATCTATCGAAATCACAGTAACTTTTGCCGAAGTTTAGTTTTCTATTGGGATTTCAGTTGCGTGAGGTTAGAGGTATGTACCTCCAGAACCCCTAAAGTTTTTCCCAAAATCCCTCTATTTCAACTATTGTTCTTTAACCGGTATTTATAGGAGATTTTGGGACTGAATTTAGGGGAAATAAAGGGTTATTTTTTGAATTTTAAAAAGGGTTTTTGAAATTTGAAGATAAGGTTGGTATAAAAATAGATCGTTCTTGCTAAGCTGTTGCGACAGTTGTTGTTTGTCATTACTATTGAACGTCGTTTGGTGTTGTTTTGTCATTGAAGTTGATGTTGGTTTTTGGCCGTTATATGTTGTTTATGTATTTATGTTATTGGTCGATTGTTGTATGTTATATTTGAATGTTGTTATGCGTTATATTGTTGAGATGGTACGTTGTTAGATTGTTGTTTGTTGTTACCATTTTTGTGGTGGTTATCGATTGTTTTGTTGTTTGTACGCGTGGAAGGAGAGAAATAAGAGTGGGCCGGGTTGAGGTGTGTTTTGTTGGGCTGGGGCGATAGGATATTGTTGTTGGGCTGGTTTAAGAAGCAATTAGGGCTGATTAATGAATTAACGGGTTTGGCCAAGGGAAAAGGACACTATATAGTACTTTTTAAAATAAATAGCCCAAGTTTGAGATTTTTCCAAAAAGTGGTCAGTCGGATAAAGTATTTCCACTTTATAGCCATTTCCTAATTTAGGTTATTTTCGCCTATGTAGTTCAGATACAGTCCATATACAATACTGATACAGTTTTCAACTTGGTTGACCCTTTTAAAAATATTGCAGTTTTTTTTTGTTATAAAATTTTTTAACTGAAAATGTTTCAACTTTTTGTTATTGTTTAGAAATAATAATTAAATATAATTATATAAAAAAGGTATAATTGTTATATAGAATATTTATCTATATAAGATACATGTATAGAAATTGTATAAGTTCTATCAAATATTTATATGTATAAAATATATATAAAAAATATATAGAAAGTGTATAGAAATTATGTAATTATTTGTGTATAGAAACTATATAGAATATGTGTAGAAATGGTATAGAACAAGCTAGCAAATTAAAATGGCTAGAAAGTGGAATTTAAATTTCATGGCCATTTTCGTGAAAATAATTTAATTTGAAGTGTCGTTTCTGTTCTTTCCCCTTTTTCCAATTCCATTTAAATTTTGGCCACGTTGAAAATCAATTGGCCAATTGCATTGTAATTGTGGTCAATTAATTTCAATAATGGCCAAATCTAATATATCGACTAAATCAAATCAAAATTCGATACGAACTAATACTTTATTTAATCCTGAGCTTCTCGATTTAAAAATTAAATAGATTTGTTTTCCAAATAAATTATTTTGAGTACAAATTACATTTAGATCAAGATTTTAACCATTTGAATCTATTTTCAAGATATGCCTTGACTAAAATCTGATATTTCGTAAAGTAAATATTTAAGTAACAAAATTATGCAATTTCATATAAATGCGTACAAAAATATATAATCATTACTTAAAATGGAAGAAATTTCCTAGATAAATTCTTTTAGAAAACTTTAATTTGGATAAAATAAATTATTTTAATTTTATTACAATCGGAGAAACTCAAAATTAAACTTTAATCGTGGAGGTCAAAATTAGGTGTCAACAATTGCCCCCTCCCTTTGGATAGGGTGGATGCAAGTAACTCTGGATAAAGGGAGCTTAACGTTCCTAATTTTATTCTACCATAAATTTGTTTTCAAAAAAGGTTGATTTTTGCATGAGTTTCATGAAGTCATGGCCAGATCCCGGTATTGAGCTTCCTACATATCTTAGGTTACATGAGAACTTAGGCTACTTTTAGTTTATAATGCTTAATTTTAAGCATGATTTTTAAAGAATTCACGAGCTATCCTGCTTTTAAATTTTGGTGAAATCAAAAAGTTAGAATAAGTGGATTAGATGAAGATTGAAATGCAGCCGAGTATTCAACATAGAGACCATCCTACATATCCCAGCAACTTAGGGAATTAGACTGTTGTAGTTTGACTCGATCGATAGAAAAGATAGTCCTTTATTTTTTATGATCTTTGGCTCAGGATGAGTGACAAGTTGATTGAGTTATGGAAAAGAAGCTTGTAACCTCTTAAGCATGAACGTGGATCCTTCACATCCATAGGCAAGAACTTACCTGGACATAATTTCCAAAACTTTAAGTATGTTGTTACTCGAATTTGAAGGAAAGAGAAGGGTTACCCCTAGTATGAGAAATATCTCGAAAGTGAATCTGAAACTAAAATATATTGAAGTACCCATATGCCTTCTAATAGGGGTGGTTGATGGTGGTGGAAGTCATCTTTTATCTCGCATCCAAAGAGTTTGATATTCTTCTTCGGACTATGTCCTAGTTTGCTACTAAGAAAAAGTTCCATGTTGTCTTGCATCCTTTTTAGAGTTGTCCGCACCTGTGGTTTTGATTTCAAATTTTCATCCTTTCGGATGCTCTCGACAACATCTCAAATAAAACTGTTGGTGATAAACATAATTCACTAAGGGGTACACGGTTTTTTACCATATCTCCGTGTGAGTTGCTGTTCAAAAAAAGATGTCATTCTCTCATGTACCTATATCGAGCGAGACAATTCTTTCAATAATGGTAGTTGGATAAAATAGTTGTTTTGACGGTTAAAAATTTTCTTCAAAATGGGCTGGCCCTCTTGATTATCAATGACACTTTGTGTAGAATGGTCCTTGCAACTGCGCAATGTTATGCTGATGTGGTAACCCTTTTGGTCACCTATAATACTTCTCATATTTGACCTCGGAGAGTCTTGGGCATCTTTCGTATCGATACGACTTATAGATATCCCTCAAATTATCAGTCTTTGGGTAATCTTGCATATCATTTGATGTTGGATATAAGGCGACTTACAAATATCCTTTGAGTTGCTAGATTTTGAGTAATCCTTCACATTATCCAACCTTGGATAAGAGACGACTTACAGATATCCCTCCAATTACTAGATCTCAGGTATTTCTGCATATTATCCGACCATAGATACAATATGGCTTAGACATATCTCTCAAATTGGTGGTCTTTGGGTAATCCTGCGCATAATCGATCTTGAATATGACGTGGCTTATAGAGAACCCTTGGACCTATCAATTTTGATAATTTTGCATATTTTTTGGTCAGGATTTAGTTGTGACTTATGGATTACCTTCAAATTATCGATCTTTAGGTAACCTTGCACACTATCTGGTTAAGATGTTGTTGCGGCTTATGATTGACCCATGGGCTGTCAACTCATGGATAATCTTCCACACTATCTTATTTCAAATAATGTAACTTATAGATGGCCCTCAAATTGTCAATTCTCAAAAAATCTCATACGTCATACGTCTTCGGATAAAGACTTATAGACATCCTTCGGACCATATATTTCTTCTAATCCAATAGGCAATGCCATTAAATATTTGGTAATTAATACACTTGAAGCTGATGAATATCTCTTAATGAAGATTATCTTGCCTTTGCGTGATTTGATCAATGTGAATGCTTCAAAATATCTTTTAATGCCAGACACTTTTGTCTTCCCATGACTACCAGATATATATGGAAACGCTTTAGAATATCCTTCAACAATATAATCCTTCACCTTTGTGTGATTGACGGATATAAAAGGCTTTGAATCAATCATAGGCCTCATATGCAATATGGAGATGCCCTTGGATTGTCGTTTCATTGAAACTAGTCGGAGAAGGAAACATAGTTTTTAGGACACGACCCTTATGGTATGGTCCTCATAGAATAAACCTTTTGGCGTGGACCTCATGGAATGGACCTCTCGGCATAGCCCTCTCGGCATTACCCTCTCAGCATGGCCCTTTCGACATGGCCCTTTCAGCATGGCCCTCTCGACATAGCCCTCCAGCATGGACCTCTCTACATGGCCCTTATGGAATGGTCCTCTCGATATGGACTTTTATGCCAAAATCTTTGTTGTTTTAGAACTTTTTAGTATAGTGTGGTGGAAATTTTGAGGTATGCCTCAAAATTTCTTCCCTAGTTATTGATATCTCTCTCAAATTTTCATTTAGCTTGCAAAAGGATGATCTTTTTTTTTTTTGATTTTTTGACATTCCTTCTCAAAAGTTCTGCCCCAATTTCCATTTCCTAAGGGTGATATGACTGAGCCATTATGGCACCTACGTATCCCGTTGAATAGGAATCAGGCAAAATTTAGTCCCCATAGTATAAAAGAGAATAATTTATTGCTAAAAGGATGATGAAGCTGATAAAGGCCACCTACGTATCTCGTCCTTGGAAATTCAGGTCATCATCATGTAGTTCAGGATGATATAAATAAAATTTTCCAAATGGTTGACCGAAGCCAACATAGGCCTCTACGTATCTCGTCTATGGAAATTCAGGTCAAAAGTAATTCATACATAAAAGAAAAGGGAATTTTCTCTTAAGGGGTGATTGAAGCCAACATAGGCCGCCTATGTATCTCATTCTTGAGAATTAAGGTCAAATGTAGTTCGTACATCAAAGGAAAGGGTATTTTTAAGCTACTACAAAGCATAAAAATAATTACAAATTAGAAAGAAATTGTAAGGAAAAAAGAACAGAGAAACCCCACACTAGACATAGTATCTCTTTACTGCATCAGAATTGATTGGCTTGGCCCACCTTTGGCCATCCATTTCAAACAAATTAGGGCTCCTCCTGATAACACTTTGCAGACTACATATGGGAGTTGCTAATTTGGAGCAAACTTTCTCTTATACACCTCTTGGTAAGGAAAAATGCATTTAAGCATCAACTGTCCAACTTCAAACGTGCAAACCCTTAGTCTTTTGTTGAAACCATGAATAATTCATCGTTGATATAAGTGTCCATGGAATACGACACTCATTCTCTTTTCATCAATCATCACAAGTTGTTCATGGATGGTTCAGACCTATTCTTCATTAGTCAAACCTACTTCTTAGATGATTATCAAAGATGGTATTTCAACTTCAGCGGGTATTGCTGCTTTTGACCCATAGACTAATAAGTAAGGAGTTTCCCCAGTCAAAGTTTTGACTATTGTGTTATATCCCAACAAGACATAAGGCATCATGTCATGCCATAATCGGTAACTATCAATCATATTTCTTAAGATTTTTTTGATGTTCTTGTTGGCAGCTTCTACGACTTCATTCATTTAAGAGAGATATGGGGTTGAATTTCAATGAGTGATCTTAAATTGTTCATTTATCTCTTTTATCAGATGCTTATTCAAGTTTTCTCCATTTTCCATGATGATTGACTCAGGTATCCCGACTCAAAAAATTAAGTTTTTCTTGACAAAATATGCTACCACATTGTTAGTTACCTCCTTGTATAAGGCAGCTTCTACCCACTTGGTAAAGTAATCGATAGCAACTAAAATAAATCTGTGTCCATTAGAAGTTGGTGGCTCAATCAGGCTAATGACATCCATTCCCCAAGCTACAAACAGCCAAGGCGAGCTCATAACATTAAGTTTGTGTGGAGGCACCTGGATCAGATCCCCATGTATCTGACACTTATGATATTTTTGCACAAACTTGCTACAGTCACTTTCCATAGTCATCCAAAAATAGTCGGCTCTCAGGATCTTATTAGCAAGCGTTAATCCTTTCACATGAGGTCCACACATTTTGGCATGAATTTCTTTAATTAATTTTGTAGCTTTAATGGAATCTACACATTGCAGAAATCCCAAATCTGGGGTCCTCCTGCAAAGGACTTGCTTGTTCAAAAAGAAATTATTATCCATCTGACGAATCATTTTCTTCAGATTGACGATTGAATCTTTGGGATATGCCATGGATTCTAAAGACCTTTTGATATCGAAGTACCATGGCTTTCTATCTGGTTCTGCCTCAACTTGTGTGAAATGTGCAGGTTTCTCCTTCACACTTATTTCCAACGGATCGATATAACTTTGATCTGAATATTGAATCATGAAGGATATAGTGTCCAAAGCATTGGCGAACTTATTTTGAATTCTTAGAACATGCTTGAATTCCACTTTCTTAAATCTTCTGCATAAATCCTATCCAATTCTACATAGGGTGTGATTTTAGGGTTCTTTACGGCCTATTCACCTCGCACCTGGTGAACTAATAGATCAGAATCTCCAATGACTAGTAGCTCTTGAATGTTCATATCAATGGAAAAACTAGGACTAGGAATGCAAGCCTCGTATTCATCAAATTATTAGTTCATGGAAAGCACAATTTGGCGGTAATCCAATAGTGTTAACCAATTTTCGATATTAAGACTGTCCCTATTTGTGAAACCTTGAAATTAACTGCCCTATCGAAGAGCAATCTCCAACCTGTGTATACTTCACAATGTCTTCT
The DNA here is from genome assembly GCA_030864225.1 of Capsicum baccatum var. pendulum. Classification (NCBI taxonomy): domain Eukaryota; kingdom Viridiplantae; phylum Streptophyta; class Magnoliopsida; order Solanales; family Solanaceae; genus Capsicum; species Capsicum baccatum. The sequence goes on from CM061553.1 coordinate 120,332,613, forward strand.
CCCACGAATGATACCTCTTTATCTGGGAAATAATTTTGGAGTGGCTCATATTTTTCAACAACTATATTCTTTGCTAGATAATCCACTAGGGCCTTATAACACCCCACATTTTCAGGCTAGAATTTAGATCATTGTTCCTATGCATACAAACTTGAACCCAATGATTCTATGTATATATATGTGTGACGATCAATTCAATAGTGTGAAAATGTCCTATTTATATCATTCGAGGTCATAAAATACTCCTAACTCAAAGACGGGTTGAAAACGCTTCTATTGATTAAGTTTTAGTAAATGTTTCACTTGGATAAACTTTAAATGACCATTACTCCTTGAACATAATGATTACGTGGTCTACTATATATCAAAAGAAAGATATTTGAATCTTCTTTTCAACATATTTGGTTTCACCTTAATCGGATATTGAAGTGGAAAGTTATAGCCATTTTACTTCAACATGTCCATCTATCAACAAAGTGACGACCTGAGTTGATAAGTTGTCAACTAAGTGACGACTTATCAGCCCAAGTCATTAGCCTTAAATAGAATGCCATCAATTTAAGCTTCCAAGTGATGACCTGAGTTGATAAGTCATCACCTAAGTGATGACCTATCAGTCCAAGTCCTCAACCCAACAAAAATCTCATCAACTTCAGCTTCCAAGTGATTAGTTGAGGTGATAAGCCATCACCTAAGTAACGAATTATCAACCCAAGTCGTCAACTTAAAATTTGACCAATTGTGATTTAGTTTCGTAGGGGTATTTTGGTCTTTTCCTCACCTCAAACCCTACCTCCCACAACATAAATCATCAAATAAACGTACTTAGCCATTTTCAATCAATTTTAAAAGAAATGAACCCTCTTTATTCCCAAGAACAAGATTAGGGTTTCTTCTTAAGGTTATCTCCTAAGAACATAAAGACTCCATTACATTCTCTTAAATATAATCAAGAAATTGTGTTTCCGAATACAAGAGCGTTCAATAAAAGTTAACTCTCTTTCAAGATCAAAGCTTTAAGGTATGTTAGATGTTCATCCATGGGCCTTTTTCACCTATGGAGTCCAAGAATCCATCTTTAACGTTTTAAATTATGAAATTACATGTTTATAATGATTTATATCCATGAAGATTTTATGAATTTTTATTATACATGATCTTTACAATTATTTTCGTTGAAAGCAACCCTTACACATTTGAAGCATGAAATTTCATTGTTAAATCCCTAAGTATAGCTTTAGTATTGAAATTATGCTATTCCCACATGCTTAAGTTCATGAATTTTTTACCATTTAAATTTGAAGTTAAGATTATAAATTCTTTCAAGTGGAATGCATTTTATAATGTTTTAAATATAGTAGTTTCCATATCATGTTTATGAGAATTCAGAATAAATCCTCAGTTTATGATCTTGTCATTGATCGTGCTATCTCATCCTTTTTAATGGTATTCCCATGTTTAAATCCATGTCTCCCATGTGTTTGATGAAATGCTTAAGTGAATAATTATGAACAATGATTTCCCTTCCATGGTTTCGAAGCTTTCATGTGTGCCTATAGTTATAGTGATCGAGTCCTGGGGATTATGAATACCCAAAATTTATTTTTTTGACTAGTTTTCAGTATCTACAGAATAATTTCAGTAATATCCTGAGCAATATCATTCAGTTAGTTAATACGGTCAGTTATGGGTTCAGGTAAACTTAGTTTCATCCAATAAATAGTGTCAGTTCAGTTAGGAGTAGGATTTAGCACTGAGAGAACCTAGGGATGGGGGCTCACCCATCAGTTAGGACTGGGTCCTTAGAAGAAATACCTAAGCTCTAGAACTACGTAACTAGTGTAGATTATGAGATGTCAACCGCCAGTTTAGGACTAACAGTCTCAGGGATCACCCGCTAGTTTAGGACTGATCTCAGGGGTTACCCGCCAGATTCAGACTGGCTCTACAACCATTGTTAGTACTCATGGCATGTTACTAAAACCCTTCCAACTGGGGTAACAGGTTGGACCTCGATCAACTCAGACTAGGGTATGTTGGTTCGATGATACCTCCCACAGTTTCAGTTTTAGCATTCAATTCAGAACTTAGTTTAGTTTTGCTTGACCATAGCACACAGTTATTAGTTATTTAGTTATCATATTTCAGTACTTCAGTTTACAGACTATTTTAGAATTATATTATATGCTTGGTCATGCATTCTAAGATTTTACAGCATTCACGCATTCATATCAGTTATTATGTTATCTCATGATGATCAGTCAGTCTTTACTTTAATTTATGCACATAAACCATGCATATCAGCCTAACCTTATTTAGCATACCAGTACATTCCAAGTACTGATCACATACTCATTTCTTGTGCTATGATGTTTAATATCATAGGTTCATAAGCTTAATTCCCTGATCGCGCATAGACATACCAGATTAACAGCTATAGTAGTGGTGAGTCCTCATACTTCAAGTACATGGTTTATTTATCTCAGTTTACCTCACCAGTTCAGTATTTTCTATTCAATCGGAGTTAGTTGGGGGTTTGTTCCATCAGCTCCACAGTAAATCAGTAGAGGCTTTTCAGACTAGTACAAATATTAGTCAATTTTCAGTCGTTTTATCAGTATTATTTTATAGACATTATCAGAATTATGTTTTAAAACCTTATGGCATTTTTTAGTTAAATTTCGTATATGATACTTTGATATCAATTATACTCAGTGCTCATAGCAGGTACCAGTGATGGGTTAGCTTATAGTCTTTCGATACCGTAAGCACTGTGTGGCATCTAGGGTGTACTCTTGGGGCATTACAGACCTACCCTTTGATCGCCTTTTGATTCACGTATACAATGTCGAACTCACTCAATAGCATTTGCCATTTGGCCAATTTCCCCGTGGTCATGGCCTTTTAAAATATGTACTTTAGGGGATCTATTTTAGAGATGAGATACATTGAATATGACATCAGGTAATGCCTCAAATTCTGGTCCCCCCTAGGTCAATGCACAACACATCCTTTTCAAAAGTTGTAACAAGCCACATATGGAGTTAACTTCATACTCAAGTAATTAATTGCTCTTTTCTTCTTTCCAATTTCATCATGTTGCCTAAGATACATCTAAATGCATTTTCTAAGACTGATAAATACAATAATAGAGGGCTTTCTTCTCTTGGAGGAACTAGTACCGACGGACTAGATAGATAATCCTTGATCTGGTCAAAAGCTTGCTGGCATTCCTTAATCCATTTATATGCTGTATATTTCTTTAACATCTTGAGGATTGGTTTGCAAATAATCGTGACAGGGCTAGGAACCTGCTGATGTAATTTAATCTCCATAAGAAACTCATGACTTCCTTCTTCATCTTCGGAGGAGGTAGTTCTTGGATCTCTTTAATTTTATCTTCTTAATTTTTTTAAGGGTTAAGCTTAATGCCCTTCTACTAACTATGAAACACAACAGCTTCTCGGTTGGTACCCCAAAAGTGCACTTGGAAGGATTCAACTTCAAATTGTCTTTAGCAACCAATTAAAGAACTTTCTCAAATGACCCAAGTGGTCTGAAATCTTGTGAGATTTGATGATCATATCGTCCATATACACGTTAATCTCTTTATGAACCATATCATGAAATATGGTTGACATGACTCTCATATTGTAGCTCAAGTATTCTTGAGACCGAAGGGCATCACCCTATAGTGATAAATTCCTCAGGGTGTGATGAAGGTCATTTTCTCTACATCTTCTTTGTCCATCAATATTTGATAATACCTAACAAAGAAATCCATGAATAATTATGTTTTTTTCCTTGTATAGTTGTCAATGAGAATGTGGATGTTAGGTAATGGAAAGTTATCTTTAGGACTAGATTTATTCAAGTCTCTGTAATCGATACAAATTCTGTCATTTCCATCCTTTTTCGGTACTAGAATAATATTGGCTAGTCATGTTGGATACTTTGTGACCTCAACCACATTGGCTTAGATTTGCCTAGTGACTTCTTCCTTGATTTTCAGACTCAGATCTAGCTTAAATTTCTGCAACTTTTGCTTTACGGGATTGAACCCTGGATCAATTGGCAACTTGTGTGACACAATATTTGTACTCAATCCTAGCATGTCATCATAGGACCAAGAAAATACATCAATGTATTTTTTAAGAAACCCAACAATTTCTCTTTTCTATGTTTCTGTAGGATGAACACTAATTCTGGTGATTTGACTTCTCCATTATCACCTAGATTAACTACCTCAATTTCCTCTAGGTATTTTCTTGATCCTAAAAATCTTTTAGTTCCCTTGTTAATCGGGTTAGGACCATTGTTTCTTTATCATAGTCCTCCCATTTATCATTATTTGCTTTGACTTGGTCATTTAGCTCTTGACATGACATGACATAGACAGGTTTTAAATTATTATTACTGAAATTATAGGCAACATAAGTTAGATTATAGTGATCAAAATAAGTGAAAAGTTTTTTGCAATTAGGGAAACTTTTATTGAAACTTAGAAGATTACAAACATTAGTTGAGACTTGCACTAGTGCGGGTCTGAGCCTTTTGTAAAGCATAGAAAGTGAAATAAGGTAAATAAAACTTAAAGGGTGGGTCTCGAACCTCATTTGGACTACCATCGATTTTGCAAAATTTAAATTTCATTCTTTCATCTGCTACATCAATTGGGGGGTCATGACTAAAGTGAAAGTCCAATTCGACATCTTTTTCCCTAATTCATCTTTATTAATCTCGATCTTCTCAGAACAATCTTCTATAATAGCATCCCACTCTTTGAATAAGTTCCCTATTCCATCCTCGAGACTAGCACTTATAGGCCTTACAAATATAGGAGATGATTGGTAAAGCAGAAGTAATTTCTTTGTCTTTTCATCACTATTGCCAGTCATTTCTTCCTCTTTACTAACTAATCAATAGTCAAGGGAGGAATATTTATATCCTTGAAAGTATTGATCTTTAACCAGCTTTTGTTAGCACAAATCAATTTCTACTTCTTTCATTACCTGTTAAAGTAAAAATGACTCAAAATGCAAATATGTTAGCTCCCATTAGTGCTAAGTAATGCAATATATCTAGCATAAATTAAAAATGTAAAATTACATTCATCTTAGGTAAATTGATCCACTAGTGGGTATCGAATCGAAAGGAATTAACGGGAAGGACTTTGTCTGTTGATTTTTTTGGATTAATGGGTTTTATAACAGGATGTTTCCTAAGTCTACTTACTTTGGACTCATATTTATTTCTTTGATGAAACAAGACATAACGATTTTAAAAGATAGAGACAGGGCCAAAAGGCTGCCTACATATCTCACAAAGGAGAAATTCGGCCATATGTAGTTCAAACAGGCAAGGATAAAACTTAATTTTATTGAAATATCATTAGGGTTCATTACATCATGGAAACATTAAAAAAATGACAACAGAAAGGACCAGACTTAAATGCCTAAGTCTTAGATAGAGGCGGACATTCCTACTTCATTTTGCTTCTTCTATATCTTAATCTTCTACGGATGGTATGGCAGAAATTCTAGCTTGACTCATCCTGTATTTGAAAGTAAGGCTTATCCCACACCTTCTTTGTCATAAACTTTAGTCAAATATTTAATTTTATGCTCAAAATTCTTCTTTTCTTGTGCGATCAACTGCTCGACTTTAGCAATTTCCTTGTCAAGTTGATTGATCTTCCTAGCAACTATCTTGGTCTCTGCTTTTAAGATTTCTTACACTTGGAATAACTCCATTATCCATCTCTTCAGCTGAATGGTTCATGAATTAATGATTGATTTTTCTGAAAGACTTGGAATGCGTTTATAAATAAAGTTAGTAAAGAATGGTTGAGGAATTTTCTGGGAGACTTAAAACCTAAAATGTTTTGGGTTGACTTGGATAGTAGGCGTATATTTTGCTTAAAGGATTTCTAAAACTTTGTTAAAGAGTAAATCAATTTACCTTTGATTCAACAATGCACATAAGAACATAAAATAGATATATCACATAAGATAATTGTATCACACAATAATAGAATAATAAACACCTCTTAATTGGGTGACCCTTTTGAGCTAAGGGTTGACCTAGCGGATTTGAAGGAAGTATATATCTTTTAAAACTAATTCCTTATCCCCCAAAATTTCCACGAATATATAAAAAGGTAATAAAAGCCTACAAAGTTGCACAAAAACGGATATAATCTTTGGGGAAAGGGGAAATAATATGAGAAAAAGAACAAGGTTTCATGAAGGGGATAAAAGAAGAAAACACTATTACCTAGATGTTCTCGGACTTTGGCCTACCCCAAGGCATAATGGATTAGATTAATTAGCATATACTCCTTCAGCATATAAGTATGATTCGTCTGTGATTGACAGTGGTCAATAGACGTAGGGCAGGTTTTATAATTGGCCTAATACCCCCTCGGGTTAAAGTCGTCCTAGGCTCATGCCTAAAAGAGGGTTTTGGTTTTGCTCTATCATGTGTGTCTAGAGTGGGCTTTGATCAGGTTCCCAAGAGGACGACATGGGTTTGGAAATACGAATAGTCATTGGATACCTAACGTGACAATAAACTGTCGTATTTCCAGTACTTAATTTGAAATTGAACAATAGGAACCTAAACAGTTATATATTTCGAATCTGGAAGTATGCCATGAAATGAACACATAAGCAGACAAACAGTTTTAATATTACAACCTAAATAGTTAGTCAAAGAAGTTAGTTCAAGTATTTGGTTAAAACCTAGTTAAGTACATGGGGTTTCTCTAGCGGAGTTGTCATTTCTGTTTTATTCCTTTTTGAATTTTCTTTTAAAGAAAATGATTTCGACCTTTTCAAACTATTTAAGAAAATTCAGAAATAATTTTAAAAAGCTTTACAGAGTCGCCACTTGATTTTTATAGAAAAATATCAAGAAAAACTTAAAGATATTTCAAAGATTCAAATAGAGAAATAAATTTTTAAAGTAAGAGAAAATGAGTAAAGGTTCAATTAACGCCCTAAGAAAGTTTTAAAGGCACTTAGGAGTGTCTGTTTAAAAATGGTTCACCAAAAGATCATCTTTTGACTACCTAAAAAGGTGACTAACTTTGTGAAAAAATTGATTTTGAAATATTAAAATTATTTATGCACACACTTCATATTGACATTTACTTATCCAAACGATAAATATTCTACTTTAATTAGAAAAAACTACAACATTTCCTACTTAATCTGATGTTAATTTTGAAAATAATTTACGAAATATTCCGTTTAATTTATGGTTAATTATTCGAGAAAATTTTTGCTTAATTCATAATTCATAATATATATATATATATATATATATATATATATATTGATTTTGGTTATCCAAGTAAACTATTAGTTGCATGAACAAAACAAATGCCATTTTTGGAATGACGTATTTTAATTTTTTAAAGACTCAATTTTAAGAAGAAAAAATTGAAAGACCCACTTTAATCTATTTAGACGAGCTAAATTAGGTGAGAAAACTATTAATCAAGTATAAAAATCAAAATAAAATAAAATAGAAACAACGTGGGGAAACACAAGATTAATTAAAGTTAGTACACATAAACAAGTATAAGTTGCAATTTATAGGAGAATAAAAGATGAAAGTATTAACTATATAAATTTATTAGATTAGTTATTAAAAGTTATAGAAAAACTTTTAAGTTTTCAAGTTATTACAACTTTCATTTAAATTTTTTTTTATAAAAACGGTTTTCTTTTGTTTTGTTGAAATACAAAAAAATAATTAATGAAAAAGAAAAATTAAGATTTAATACAATTAATATATAATTTACCTTTGTTAAAAATAGTTAACCATATTTATCCACCCCAAATCCCTCTAACCATTGTTTTTACTCCTATTTTTATGCTTGCATTAAGATTTTCTATAATTCTGAAGGATTTATACGGGCTAGGTGCACGTCAAATTGGTGTTCTTGGCATGCCACCAATTGTATTCATGTAATCACAAAGAACACTGAGAGGTGGAGAAGAAAGGAAACATGTTGATTATTTGAACCATACAACATAATTGTTTAACAGCAAGTTGGCAGATGACTTATGTTCTCACGAAAAAAAATGTACCTAATTCAAGATTGGTGTATGTAGATATATATAATCTTCCACTTGATGTCATCAACAACCTTCAGAAATATGGTACAAATATGGCTGTCTCTTTCCTGAATATCGACAAGATTTCTGTTTCTTTCTTTATATGACCGTGCAGGATTCAAGGTTACAGACAACATATGTTGTGGGATAGATAAAATAAAAATTGCAAAGTCATGCACATCGGTGTGTTCTGATGATTTTGATTATGTTTTTTTGGGATACCTTTCATCTTACAGAAAAAACATACAAACTTTTAGATCATCAAATTCTTGTACACCATTTAAATAGCTTCTTCTGATAAATTCACATATCAACTTGCATATCAATAAATTCTTAGTACTTGTTGCCGAATGATTGGTATTTACAAGTTATTTTCTCACTTAGTGATCATGTCTATCATCCCCGATTTTTATTTCTTTTTATTTTTCTAGTAAGAATGTACATGATGTGGTAGTAACAAAGTTGTATTCATGGACTATAGCAGTACATAAAAACTTGCAAATATTTGATTTTTTTCTATATTAAATTGATATAAAATTGATATTGAATCATTTTTCCTATTTACTATTTTTTTTCTAATATAGTGAATAATTTGAATTAACTTTTTGGCGCTCGATTATTACTGTTTGTTTTTCTAATATTGTGGGTATGAACAAAGTTTCCTTTTTTGTATTTATGTAGTATTTATATAATGTTATTCTACTTTAACATTTGTTTCGTATTTTACATCATTGAATGAAATTGATATGAACTAAGTTGCACCAGATAGTATAAAATTTGATGTCAACTACATCAAATTATACATTTTTCGATTCTGCAATTAGTAACATTTGACATGAATATTGTATCTTGATTTTTATTGGTGCTCCTTACTCTTTCTATAAGATTGTTGGTATGAACAAAGTTTAATTTTGATATTTAACATAGTATTTATATAATGTTCTTCATCTTGCCAGAAAGCAAACACCAATATCAATCATGATTAATACTGATTAATTTTTTATTGCAACAAAAAATTACTTGACATCAAACAACTATCAATTAATTTATTTTCAACATTTATGTTGATAGTTTTTCATGTAATATCCATTACATACACTAAAAAGGTTATGTAACCAAAAACATAATTTTTCTTATCGATTGTCACATTCATAAAACTCATTCAATACAAATGTGATATATGCGAAACTTCATCGATATCAATTTTAATATCAATTTAATACATTGAGAACTCAAAATAAAAATATTACTTAAGTATGAAATGAGTATATACATTGATTTCAACGTATTGTGGGATTATCCTAGGAAAATGTGTTCATCAAAACTTAGTTAACATCATTATACTAATTAGAAATTACACTAATTGACAATTAACATCATTACACTAATTAAAACCATCCCTCAACCTATAAACTGATGGTATAACAATCTTGTAGACTAATCAATACATCTACTAAAGGTCTCACACGAAAAAAACTCAATATGAGGCCTCTTTGTTTAGCTAATGTATCTTAAAAATGAATGTCTTCTTGTTCATTCATCTTCCTCGAGTAGATGGACATTACAGGTAAACAATGAAATATGCTCTGGCTAACCATCTTTCAGATGTTAGCAACTAGCCAAACACGAGTTTGAAGTTCTGAATGAGTGTAAGAACAAGTTTTTTTTTCAAGGTATACATCTAAGATCAAAATTATGTTGGTGTGTATTTTGATCTCAGTTTTACATATATACTACAATAGTAATGATATTGAAGTTAATTATGGTATGCATTATACAGACGTGGGAAAATGATAAATAATTAAAATCCAAAATAGAACTATATATATATATGTTATCATCACTTAACGATTTGACAAAATTGAATTGGCAAGACTGCCTTTAGATTGTAAAAACAATTTATTTTTTTGAAAGTAGTTACTTTTTTGAGAATGAAATAATTCTAATAATTAAGCACTACCTAAGCATTAGAATAAATTAAAAGCAACAATGATTCAAATGTTAACATTTATTATTTGTTCTTAATTTAATATAAAATTAATCTAAACAATCGTCCAATTGAACTATTTGTAATAAAAGCTACTAAACTACTCAATTAGAGGTGCAACTAATTGATAAGGAAAGAGGTTTAAAAAAGTAAAGGATAAATGAGATGAACAGTATCAATAATTACATTATGAACTAAAATATTTTTGTTCCTATTAGTTAGTGATCGAGAAGAGTCACTATTTAGAAGAAATTTAATCTACTTTCTGAATTGTTGTTTCCCAGAAAATTTAAAGATAGCAGCCACTTTAGTGCCAATGAAACTTGACAAAAGAACCGGAAGGTGTCAAGGATCCGTAGGCTCTCCGTGCGTAGGAAGATACTAAACACACTCAGTTTCCTTTTACATATCTCAATTTGATTAAATATAAAATTCTAAAAATAAAAAAAGTGAAGTCAATCCACCCCTAAGATCACATCGAAATCCAACATGTCCAACTATATCAAATCCACCAAAGTCTTCCTACAAAGAATACACATCACACAACCCCCATAGACTCTTCTAGCCACTATCGAGTTACCCATCGAGGCAGACATAAAAAAGGGGTCCAAAGGTACTCAGGACCAAAACCAATATGAATAACCACATAATGGGTTACACAAGAATAGGTAGACCCCAAATTGAGCAGACAATATACATCGCGAGAGAAGAGCGGTAACATACCATTAACAACATCAGGAGATGCCTCAGAATCTTGAGAGGTGGAAATAGCATAAAGATAATTTTGGCCAGTGGTGGCACAACAAGTAGCACCCTTTGGTTCAAAAATTTAAAAAATAGCAATTGGAATCTTATTAGCCCAGTAGCAACACTAGTGGAAGGATAATTTCACCGTGTTTGACAAGGCTGCCCATAGTTGAAGAGCAAATTCCTCCCCTTATTGTAATAACCATAATCAATACATCCATAGAGTCTATAAGGAGGATAAGGTGGGGCTGACGGAGCTCCACTCGCCCAAAGATGAGCTCCCTGTGCCTTAAACCCCTAACCATCTAATTGGGTAGTCTCTACACCACCACAACGAGCACCACTACCTCTGCCTCTCTCACCCCTAGTAGAACCTTTACCTTTCACAATCGATATAGGAGTAGCTCTAAAGATATGACAGGTACAGTCTTTGGAAATATGGACAATCTTATCACATATATAGCCAACCCTGTGGCCAAGCTTAAAAAAAGAAGGTATGACTAAACTAGGAGGATCATCTAAAATTACCAAAATAGAAAACTCACCAACTAAACTCTGAAAGGATGATTGTACTTACCATGATACTTGCAAAAGCTTCTATAGTGTCTGCCTTAGGAGATGTGACCTCTGAATTTACCCAAATGGTGTACCTTTTTGGCACTTCCTTGAGAGGCTCAACGAATAGACTTAGTCATCTTAGCATGATCCATAATACTCTAAAACACTACTCCATAAACTACCATCTAAGTCATAGAAAGCTGAAAAGAAATATCCAACCCTTTTATGAACTTCCAAATCTTCTTAAACTCGGTAGCAATACTAGCATAAAAATATCTAGAAAAGGTATGAAATTGTGCCTTATACTCTGCAACAGTCATAGAGCCCTTCTAAAAGTCTTAAAACTCATCTCACATCGTATCCCAAAAATTAAAAGGCACAAATCTATCCAAAAATTCCTATGTAAACTAGTCCAAAGTCAATTTTAGCTAACAAAAAGGCTAATAACCAATAAGTGACATCCACCAATATCTAGTTGCATCTATTAACTAGTAAGTAGTATAAGAGACCCCAAGAAACTCAATTGAACCAAGGTTATGCAACTTATCATGATAATCCATCAAGAACTCATAGGCATCCTCACCTACAACACCACTAAACCTAGGAGGACCGAAATGAGTGAACCTCTCAAACCTCTTTTAATCCTAAAATGACATAGTTGTACTCATAATAATAGGAGGCATGGAAAATTTAGATGGCTGAGAATCTATCTTAGAAGGCATCATTAAATAAGGCTTAACTCCCAACCTTTGAATAACATATTCAAATACCAACACTGAGGGAGGAACTACTCTTGGGGGGTGTAGAGTAGCATAAATAAATATCGGTACAATAGATGTATCCATATTCAAAATTAGAGGAACACCATAAGCATACACTAGAAAAGACAAAGGTACAATACTCGAAGTTGTAGGAATACCAGGTGCACTTAAGGAAGTACCTTCTAATTGGGTCAACAAGCGAACTAGAAACCCCTAAAAAACTGGGGTAGAAGAACTTGATGGAATCCTATTAGGACTAATATATCTAATATGCTCATATTGAGGCTCAAGGGAGATTCCTCTAGTACTATCCTTAGATGGGGAATATATTTATTCTCGTCTTTCACTTTGAACCCAACCACGACTAATAACTCACTCTTTAGACTAGGCTCTCTCAGATAAAAGATTCAAATATCTATCCTCACAAGATCTAATCCTTACCATTTTATTGAAAAAAGTGACATATGACTTAGAACATAGGGTATAAAAGAACCACATGATACAAAATGAAATAAGAAAGGTTTCGTAAAGAAATATTAATGCTTCTTAAAGATAGATATAGACTTCTATGTATTTATTTGTTAGACTCTATTAGACACCCCATACTTATTGAAATATCCTAGGTTTTGGTCCTTAGAATATCCTAGGTTTTAGACTTTTTGGACATCATATGACTCACCATACTAGTCATATGGTGAAGGTACAGGTCAGGTGACCCATTCATATATTGTCCAGTATTGGGTAGAGTTAGGTGGTTAAGTTTCTGGAATGAGTATGACTTGGGGAGGTACAAGCTAAATGGTTGGTAACGGGTCATAGGTTTGAGTTTTCCTTTACTTAATCTGAAACTTAGTAACTTAAATTAGATCTTAGTAGGACTGGATCACCATGAGTCATGATATAAGGTATGAGTGGTATAGTCCAACTTGTATGTTCGACAGTGTCAACCCCTTCTTTATTCTACCCAAGGTATAGATTAAGGATATGTATCATCTGCTTGGGTACCATTGTGTCTTCGTGGTCGTATGTGTCATGCCTTAAATCCTATTGGGGTGGACTGGCACCCATAACCGAGGAGGCCCAGGAGAACCAGCTCATAACCTTATATTTCCCATGCATACCTCTATGACAACCCGAAATTCGAACAATATCACGTCGCATATAAAAGGAAATAATCACCTGTATAAGTTCGAGGACACATATATATGTATATATAATACTTGGCCATTGGAGACATCACGTCTATTAAGAAAATACCACCTTGACTGTACATTAGGTCTACAAAGCCTCTAGACAATACACAGAGTTTAACTAAGGTCGGGACACACCCTGCCATATAAGTAACTTCTATACAATACCAAAAGTAACTGTATATGACATGGAAATCCCCAAAGCAAACTGGAGCTCACCAAAAGCAGCTGGGTATCCTGGCTCCTACTTGTGTGGTGTATGAGCTGAGGTACCTGTGCCTGCAGCATGAAATGCAGGTCCCCATGGGGGACGTCAATACGAAATATGTACTGAGTATGAAAGCTGTAGATAATTACATATGTTATAGGAGCTCAATAGAAATCAGAAACAAGTGAATAAATCGTAATATGAGTGGACCACACTTACTAGAACTTGTGACAACCTGTACATTGTATTTATTCAATCACTTTACCTTTGTTCTTATCGTCTTTGTAATCATTACTGTACTGTACTGTACTGTGACCATTAGGCTGCCTCTAGTACATATCAACTGGGATCAACCCATGCTAGGCTTATGCCCCTGGGATACTACCCATAAACACATAAATAGGGATCGACCCATGCTAGGCTTATGCCCCTGGGATACCACCTGATAAGAGAGAACTTTCATCACTTAGTTCAATTAATCTTTGAGATTGTTATTTCGGTCGCCACCACATTTTTGATACTTTGAAACAATGATACATCAATAAGAGACATATAAATAGACCATCAATGCAATAACAATGAAGTAAGAACTCATTGGCACATCAATAAAGTGTTTTGGAGTCATCAATGCCATAACAATGAAGTAGGAACTTATTGGTATATCAATGAAATGTTTTGGAGTCATTAATAGCACATGGATCTTGTTTGAGTAACCGGAAACCTTCTGACATTCATTAGTGCAATAAATATGTAAGATTTGGAAAACAAGTAAGTATTAGAATGTCTTGATATCTTGTAGGGTGGAAACACGTTCATTGGTTACGTAGGACATCATACAAAATCATTATGGATCACATGTTACTGAATAACTTCGGAAACTTTCTTAATAGAATAATTGTTCACTTTCATGCCAAAGATATGGTATAGAGTATGCTTTACATACCTGACTTTCAACCTTCAATACTAGTCCCAAATGGACTCCTCGTCTTTTCGGATTACTTATCTACAATGAACATATATAGCAATCTAGTATTAGCGACCAAATGTCACAATTCAATTATTTGAATTTACCAAACTAGTGGTTAAGTAGTAAGCCTTAATTGCACCATAAAGGGTGTCACTTTAACCTTCTTATACTCCAATTACATTCACATGCCATCCATATTCATACAACATCCTCCAATATCAAGTTTGGATTCATTTATCCTTCCAACTAATCCATTAAACCAAATTGAGCCATAGACATAAATAATCATCAATTCAATAGTATATCACCATATCCACCTTCCATAACTCAATTAACATATCCGCCTTCCACAATTCAATACAACCAAACCATGCAAAATAGTCCATAACCCTATTTTCATTACCTTTGAATAACAACAATACATATAATCCTCTATCACACATATACATATGGAAGAGAACAAAGGCAAACCATATTCATACCTTAGAATTCACCTCTTGATTATGAAACCCTGTTTTCACAAATAATAGGTGCCTTTCGAAGCTCTCGAGATGACAAACGCAGTTATCGGATTACTTTGGAATTTCTACGGTTGAATCAAAAGTAATTTGAAGGTCAAATTTGGCTAGGGTTTGTTCTTTCCTATGATTGATGATGAAGGTGAGTTTTTGAACTCATATACATGTATATATACACATATTCCCGTCCATAATATCATAGGGAATGACCAAAGTGCCTTTAAAATTTAAATAATGTCAAATCTGTCCTCTGGTGGACTGTTTTGCCAAGCTAAAGTAGATCAACCATAACTCTTTGCTTCGATATCGGATTTGGGTGAAATTAGTATCTTTGAAAATATAATTCAAAGGTATTTCATTTCATATAAAGTAGGCCACCCAGTTCGTCGTGTACAAAGAGTTATGATCATTTGAATTTGACCCTAAAAATCTATTTTGAGAGGCTGAAGTAAAACGAGTATAACTCCTTACTCAGACTTTGGATTTGGATGAAACCAATTGCATTGGAAATAAGACTCAAAGATCTTTCTTTTGATAGGTTGTATCTCTCCCAGTTCATTATATTAAGGGAGTTATGATCGTTCAAAGTTGATCCAAAAAACTGGCAGGCCTCAGTAGTTTGTGTGCAGGAAATTTTCCAGCACATTTACTATTCACAATATCCCGGCCACCATTTTATAGTTTCGAACGTGCTCGATTATATCCGAAACTTATCCATTTTTGAAAATCTTTATATCGTTGGAAAGCTTATTCAATAACCTTCGTATGGAACCATCGACGGGCAAATTCTGGTATAAATAAAATAAAATAAAAAATTAATTCCATATAAATAAGACCAATACACGTACTTGAATACGCCAATACATGTACTTGAATATGGGGTGTTACAGTATGCTGGACATTGTTGAGAGTCTAAAGGAGGCCTAGGGTATGAGTGATGGGTACCACTCGTGTGATAGGGTACAGGTGGGACATCATTTATCCTATTTGCAATCACTCAAACTCTCTTAAAATACTCTCAAATTCTCTCTTAGGCTCTTGGGTTAAAGAAGGCTAATGTTTCATTAATAGGAAAAAATTAGGGCTTAAAAGGGTGATTTCTCACCATCATCTTCTTAATCTAAGGCATGTTTCTTCTCCCTCATTATTTGTTCCAACTAATGGCATATTTTATGAATTGTTTCTATGGCATAAATATTGTATGGTTTTGGGTTTTTAAATATATGTTGGGGGTTTTGTTTATAATGGTTTGTTATGGTTTTCACATGTCTTTTACTTATGGTTTTTATGATATAATGGTAGTTTGAACATTTGGTTGTATGGGAATGGTTAATTGGTACTTGATTTTGACTTTGGAAATGCTATGACCCAACTTGTTTGATAAAATGCCTTTGAGAATGTTTTTTGGTTAAATTGTTGGACTTTCATTGAAATTATTACATAATATAATTTGGTAATGGAACCTTAAATGGCATAAATGGTTTAGAATGATTAAATGGTAAGGTTTAAGTGGTTATGATTGGTCTAATTGGAAACCTTGTGGGGTACAAGGGAATCCCCTAAGAAAGCATAATAATGATCATTTGTGAGGAACATGTCATTCTCCCAAGTCAACTTAATAATGTAATTTATGGGTTCATAAGAATTCTTTCATCTTTAAGAAAGTTGTCTAAGGAAATGCTTGCAAGCTATAGTACGTTTGATGATACCACTACTTTTAGCCTTGGTTACTAATAAATGAAATGGTAGTTTGGTTATTAGTAATGGTTTTAATTAGGAAATAATGGCGGGGTATGATAGCTTACTGTAAATGTGTAAGTCCAATGGATGGACACTGGAAACTTATGTTTGACAACATGAGGATTGGTTATTGCAACTATATATAGTACTTATGGGGTATTTAGGAGTCCTCTAAGTACACTTCAACATATGTATCATAGATAGAGAAGGGTACTTGAGAATCCCTTACTACAATGGTATCTCCAATTCGTGTGGCTACATATATCAAGGCCCATTCAGGGGGTGACACTAGACCCGTATAGCCTGTGAGTGGTTCTAAGATGGTTAAGCTACACATACCTAGGTTAATAGTTTTAAAGGCATGCTAAACTCGATTCCCTTTCCCAATATAGTTATATATATATGTATTATTATTAATGTATATGGTTGTCTTACTTGGTTTTAAAAGTTGGCATTATTTTATCTTTATCCTGAGTTCTTACTTGTATTCACCCGCTAACCCATCTTTGGGAGGCAGTATCCCCATGTGATACAGGATTGGCCATTCTACTCCTCCTGCTTAGTGATCGTATTTAAGATTAACTCGGTTGGATTAAAGTGGTGAGATTTCATACTCCAAAAGGCTCTATTTCATGTCATGGATGTTTCTACATACTTTGGTTATTTCATAGAAATTAGTTTTGGCTATAGTTGGGGACATGTCCTAATTAGATATTTTTTTACTTTCAGTTAGAGGTTTTGTGGAACTACTTTGGGTTTTAATGGGTAGTGTCAGTATTGATGTCTTTTTTCATATTTGAATTGTTATTGGGGCTTATACCATTTGACTGTATTTAAGATTGTTCCATCCTTTTATGTTATGGACTCATACTTGGTTATTATTTTGGTTATAGTATGGTTATTGGTTGGGTATTGGATGGTTGGACTTACTTGGGTTGGTCATGGTTATAGAACTATCCTGGAGTTTGGATTTGTACAAATGCACAATCTTGTTATATGTTTAGAATTCATCCAACTCAGGGTATGCGTTTGGCAGTTAGGTTGGGTAACGGGGTTGGTCCCCAATCCTGGTTAGACTTGGGATGCCCATTATGACAAGCCTTAGTTACGGTCATGTAAAGTTGGTATCAGAGCTTTAGGTTCATTGTTAATTTCGAGTCTACAAAGATATGTCGAGTAGAGTCTCTTTTAAGGATGTGTAGCATGCCACACTTCTAAGAGAGAGGCTACAAGACATTTAGGAAAAGTTTCTCTTCTTTGTGTTTAATTTTCAAGTTTGGAGTCTAAGTCCTAGAATCTCTTCTAATTCTATTTGTTCACTTTTTAGATCACTCCTCAATGATTTAAAGCTCACTGAAACTCCTTTATCTCAACTTGGGACAACATTGATGGGACACACACAACTCAGGGGATCCATACTCAGTCTAGTGGTGTATTCCCTGATCTTTTTGGAGTTCTACTAGTTTCTTCTAGTCCTCCTCAAGAATACATGAAAAATTTAGAGTTTCATCAATCGATTCATATGATTGCTTAGTCAGTAGTTTCTTAGGCTAAGCATGGTGATCTGGCATTGTATTTTTTGAAACTACAAGGGTTGGACAATTCATGAGGTTGAGTCCTCAAAATTTTATTGGTATTAAGGTAGAGAAGGATCCATAGGGATTTTGGTTGAGATGGTAAAGATCTTTAGGTTCATGAAGGCCATGAATGTGGAAGGGGTGAATTTTGCTGCCTATTTGCTAAAGGATATTGTGAACCAATGGTATAAGGAATGGGATCAGGCAAGGGTTGAAGTGATGAGTCATCTTTGTGGGAGACTTTTTCTATGCTTTTCTGGACCATTTCTTTCCTCAGCATTTGAGGGAAGTGAAGACAGAAGAATTTGTTAATCTAAAATAGAGGACGATATTGGTTAAGAAGTATACCTAGAAATTTCACCAGCTGTCTACGTATACTTCAGAATTGGTGTTTGATATGGGGCCCAGGATGATAAAGTTAGCTTCAGAACTGTCTCATGAGTTAATCCTTAAAAGCAAGACTGCATTACTGGTCAATGACATGGATATTTGTAGGCTGGTTGTTCATTAACAAAAGTGGAGGAGGTAAAGAGAAAGGAGCCTAAAATAGGTAAAAGACAGGGTAAGAGGTTTAGATTCTCTGAGTAGGGTGGTAAAAAACAAAGTGGTCAGGATGGTTAAAGAAGAAGTGAGGGAATTTTGGTTATTTTTGTAGAGCTTGTGCTCTGTACCTAAATCAGTCGGGTGATAGGCATTAATAGGGTGGAGATAATGCTAGGACATAGGGAGTAGCAGACTAGTGGGGCTCAATTGACATCATCATGTTCTCCATATGGTTATAAGGTAGATAATATCTGTGTTTCTGTGATGAGTGAAGGGACAAGTGCTTCAAATATGGTCAGCTAAGATATATGCTCAGAAATTATCCAGTTAGTAAGGTTACTTTGGGACTGAATAAGGTTTTGGTTGCCTCTTCATCTTTTCATGCACCAAAGGGTACTTTCTCCACATCAGTTTTTAGTTTTGGTACCAACACAGGCCAAAATATGTTGTATGCTTTTGCTACCCAATAGCAGTCTAAGGTATCACTTGATTTCATGACTGGTACATTACAACTCTGTTCTCATGACATGTATTGCTTACTTGATCCAGGGTCCTTTCTCTTTTATGTGACCCTATTTATGGTTGTTTATTTTTGTTTTGATCCTAAGTTTATTTTAGATTCTTTTTCTATTTCTACCCTGGTTGGTAACTCTGTGGTTGATAAAAGAGTCTATAGGGGTTGTGTGCTATCTGTTGGTAGTAGGGAGACTTTGGTAGATTTTTTCGAATTAGACATGGTGGATTTTGATGTCATTCTGGGGATGGATTAGTTAAACTTGTCCTACCCTTTCTTAAATTATCAGACCCATAAGGTTGTCATTAACTTCCTTGGTGAACCAGTAATTGAATACGAGGGTGGTTCCCTAGCTCCTAAGGGGAAGTTTAAATCATATCTTAGAGCTCAGAGGTTAAACTCTAAAGGGTGTCTCTATTATTTAGTTTAGGTTAAAGACTTTAACTTAGAATGTCTTTCTTTATATTCAGTTATGGTGGTGAATGAGTTTCCTAAGGTCTTTTCGGATGATCCATCTGGTGTTCCTTTGGATAGGGAGATTTAGTTTGGGATTGATTTAGTTTTGAACACTCATCCAATAACTTTTCCTTCTTTTAGAATGGATCCGGCTAAGTTAAGGGAACTCAAGGATCAACTTAAGGATCTTTTAGATAAGGGTTTCTAAGATACATCTTCAAATTGGGCATCATCAAATTAAGATTAAGGAGGTGGATATCCCTAAGACAGATTTCCATAATTGGTATAGGTACTCTTAGTTCTTTTATATCAATTGGTTTGACCGATGCCCTGACGACATTTATGGATTTGATGAACAAGGTCTTCTATTAGTTTCCGAATCTATTTGTCATTATATTCATTTATGTCATCCTGATATATTGTATGAGTGAGGTGGATCATGCCAATCACCTAAGTGTGGTGTTACATATCTTGAAAGAGCAGTAGTTGTATGCCAAATTCTTGAAATGTGAATTCTAGTTAAATTTTTCACTATTTTGGGTTATATAATTTCTAGTGAGGGGATTATGGTGGATCCACAAAAGGTGGCGGTGGTTACAAAGTGGCTTAAACCCATAATTCCAACCGATATTCTAATCTTCTTGGGTTTGGCTAGGTACTATAGTAGGTTTGTAGAGAAATTTTTAACTATTCCTGCCCATTGACAAAGTTGCCTCAAAAGAAGGTAAAGTTCTCTTGGTCGGATGCTTGTGAAGATAGTTTCGATAATCTGAAGGATAAGCTAACTTTCACTCCAGTTTTGACTTTATCAAAAGGCAATGAGGGGTTTGTAGTTATTATGATGCATCTCGAGTGGGTCTGGGTTGTGTTTTGATAAAGTATTAAAAGGTGATTCCCTATGCTTTTAGGCAGTTAAAGGCGCATGAGAGGAATTATCCAACTTATGATTTGGAGATTTTAGCGGTGGTGTTTGTGTTGAAAATCTATCATGATCTACGTGGACATCTTTTTGGATCATAATAGTCTATAGTAAGTGTGCACTCAGAAAGAGCTTAACCTCAGGCAGAGGAGATGCCTTGAGCTTCTCAAAGATTATGACATGAATTTTCACTACCATCTAGGTAAGGCTAATGTTGCTGCTGATGCTCTTAGAAGGTTGTCCATGGGGAGTTTAAATCATGCGGATAAGGAGAGACGGAAGTTGGTGAAGGATATTAACTACTTGGGTAATCTTTGAGTTTGCCTTTTGTACTTTGAGTATGGTGATGTTTTTGTACAGGAAGTGGTTTGGTCATCTCTTGGTGTAGAGATCAAGGAGAAGCAAATGCTGGGTCCTATCTTAATGAAAATCAAGGGTAACGTATATGGGAAAAAGGTAATGGTATTGGAGATCAGTGGTGATGGTACCTTATAGTACCAAGGAAAATTATGTTTTCCTGATATCACTGGTTAGCGAGAAAAGGTATTGGATGAGGTGCATGAATCGCGCTATGTTGTTAATCTTGGTTCGAAAAAAATATATCATGATGACAAAGAGATGCATTGGTGGAATGCTATGAAGAGAGATGTTGCTAGTTTTGTGGTAAATTTTTTTATGTGCCAACAAGTGAAAATTTAACACATGAGGCCCGGGGGTTTATATCAAAAAATTGAATTATCAGAATAGAAATAGGAAATGATCAATATGGATTTTGTTACCAATCTTCTCGATCTCAAAATCAATTTGATTCGGTTTGGGTCATCATGGATAGGATGACAAATTCAGCTCACTTCTGCCAGTGAGGACTAAATATTTTTGGCTGAGGATTATGTGAGATTGTATCTTCATGAGATTGTAAAGCTGCATGGGGTACCTTTTTCCATTATCTCTTATCGTTGTACGCAGTTTTAATCTCACTTTTGGTGGTCATTTCATAAGGGGTACCAAGGTTCATTTGATTATTGCTTTTCAGCTGCAGATGGATGGGCATGTATAAATGACTATTTGGACATTGAAAGATATGCTTTGTGCTTGTGTGATTGATTATGTTTGTAATTGGGTTGATCATTTGGATCTTGTAAAGCTTTCTTACATTAATAGATATCATTCTAGCATTGGAATGGTCCCTTTTGAGGCATTATATGTACAGGGTGTATATTTCATATTGGGTGGTTTGAGCTTGGTGAGGCAGATATGTTTGGCCCAAATTTGGTTTATTAGGCTATGAAGAAGGTTAAGTTGATTTCAAATAGGCTTAAAGCTTCCTAAAGTCATAAAAATTCCTATGTAAATTTATGGAATAGGAACTTAGAGTTTGAGGTTGGGGATAGAGTGTTCCTAAAGGCCTCCCTTAAAGGGAGTAATGCGGTTTAACAAAAAAGAGAAGCTCAGTCCCTGATATGTTGGTCCTTATATGGTTTTGAGAAGGGTTGTAAATGTTATATACGAATTGGAGTTGCCTTCTAGTTTGAGCTCCATTCATCCAGTATTTAATATCCCTAAGTTGAGAAAGTGCATAAATGATCTTTCATTGATTGTTACTTTGGAAAGACTAGGTATCTCCGATTCTGCCTTATGAATAGATCCCGATGCTGATCTTGGATTAGAAGATTTGTCAGTTGCGGACCAAGGATGTAACTATAATTAAGGATCTATAGTGAAACCACAAGGTAGAAGAAGATACTTGGTAAGCGGAAGAGGACATAAAGTCCAAGTATCCATATTTAATTTTGGCTCTGGATATCTGTACGGAAGGTATGTGTTCTTGATCACATCTTTATTTTCTAACTTGGTTAAAAAAAGGTTGATTTCCTTGCATCTTTGTTTTCTAACTTAGTTATAGGGTTTAATGGTTATGTTAGGGTGTAATTTGTTCTTGGACTACCTTGTCAGTCATTTAGGGATAAATGATCCTAGTGGGGGAGACTGAAACACCCTGGAATTTGTTCCTAAGAAATTTCCTGGGTTTTGGACTTTCTGGACATCATACGACTACCAATAATAGTTATATAGTGAGGGTATGGGTCAGGATACCTAGTCATATATTGTTTAGTAGTGGGTGGAGTTCTATGGTTGAGTTTTTAGAATGTGTATAACTCGGGTGAGTACGAGTTGTATGGTGGGTGACAGATCATAGGTTTGAGTTTTCCTTCACTTAATCTGATACTTAGTAATATAACTTAGATCTGAGTATGAGTGGCTTACCATGAGTCATTAGATTGGGTACGAGTGGTATAGTCCAACTCATATGTTTGACAGTGTCAACCGATTCTTGATTCTTCCTTAGGTATGGGTTAAGGATATGTATCATACTCTTGGGTACGATTAGAGCATGGTGGTCATATGCTAGACAGTGTTGGGGGTCTAAGAAAGGCCAAGGGTATGTGTGGTAGGTACCACTCTTATAATAGGGTACAAGTGGTATGGTGGAGTCATACCCTCATGAGGGGATTTTAAGTAGTTTAAGTGGGGGTCATCTGGACATTTCCCCTCTTAACCTCTTGAGGCCCAACAACATATATCTTTTTTGGGACATTATTTAACCTATTTGAGATCACTCAAACTCTCTTAATACACTCTCAAATTTTTTATAAGGCTCTTTGGTTAACAGAGGCTAGGGTTTCATCAATAGGAGCAAATTGGGGCTTACAAGGGTGATTCTCTTCTTAACCTAAGGGATGTTACTCCTTACTCATTGTTAGTTCCAACTAAAGGGATGTTTTACAAACCGTTTCCATGGCATAAATGTTGTATGGTCTTGGGTTTTAAAATATATGTTGGGGGTTTTTGTTATAATGTTTAGTTATGGTTTTCCCATGTATTTTACTTATAGTTTACATGATATTATGGTGTTTTGAACATTTGGTTGCTTGAGAATGGTTAATTGGTATTTGGTTTTGGCTTTGGAAACATTAGTCCCCTAACTAGAATGATAAAATACCTATGAGAATGTTTTTTGTTAAATTGTTAGACTTTTATTGAAACTTTTGCTTGATATAACTTGATAATGGAACCCTAAATTGTATAAATGGTTTGGAATGGTTAAATGGTAAGGTTTTGGTGGTTATGGTTTGTCTAATTGGAAGCCTTATAGTGTACAAGGGAATCCTCAAACAAGTATAATAATGATAACTTGTGGGGTACATAAGATTCCCCCAAGTCAAATTAATAATGTAATCAATAGGTACATGGGAATCCCTTCTTCTTTGAAAAGGTTGGCTAAGGACAATGCTTGCAAGCTATAGTCGATATAATGATACCAGTACTTCTAGCCTTGGTTAATAATAAATGGAATGGTGGTTTTGTTGTGTTGTAATAGTTTTAATTGGGCAATAATCGTAGGGTGTGATAACTAACCGTGAAGATATGAGTCCAATAGACGGATACTGGAAACTCATATTTGCCAACATGAGGATTGGTCATTGAGATTATATATGATACTTACGGGGTACATGGGAATACCCTAAGTACACTTGTACATATGTATCATAGAGAGAGAGGGGTATTAAGGAATTCCCTACTCCTAGGTATCTCAGATTTGTACAGCTACACGCATCAGGTCCAGTTCAAGGGGTTACACTGGATCCATATAGGGTGGGTTATTTTAGGATGGTTAAGAGACATATACTCAGGTTAATGGTCTTAAAGGCATGCTAAACCCGATTCCCTTTCCCAGCATGGTTATATATATATGGTTGTACGGTTGTGAATGCATATGGATGGTTTACTTGATTTTAAAGGTTGTCATTATCCTTTCTTGAGTACTTGATAGCATTCACCAGCTAACTCATCTTCTGGAAGCTATATTTGTAAGACCTTATAAAATTCTCTCGTAGTCTGAGCCTTAGAGCGTGTTCAGTAAAGTGTTAATCCAACCCAAAAAGGTTGAGAATTGTCTTCCCAACCGAGAAATATTTTGAACCATGTAGAATTTCACTAATATCGACTTTTGTTCATGTAGAGCATTGAATAAGCTTTCTGTCGATACAAAATTTGCCCAAATCTGACCCTCGGGCGAAGAGTTAGAGCCATTTTAGTGAGACAATATGCCACCTGACACTTTATAGCGTTGCGGAGCCATCCAAAATGACAATCGTCAAAATCCAGTGAGACTCCATGATTATGGCGCGTCGTGCTATGCCTTGATTTCAGAATTGTCAATTTTCAGTGCAGTAACGCGATTCCACTACATCGCGGTGCCTTTCCAGTTCGCAACCAATGCGGCAATGCGTTTCCACCGCGTTTCGCCATCAAGCAGTTTCCTGATTGTCCAATTTCCAGTGAGTTGGCACGATTATGGCACGTCGTTCCAGCATGTAAAATTTAGATTTTTCCATTTAATTCCAAGGGCAAAATGGGCCTTTTCCCAACCCCTATATATACTCCTTTAACGGGATTTTGCCTTATTTTATCAAAATATCATTATTTTCTCTCAATTCTCTTCAACATCAAAAACTAGGGTTTTTACAAAATTACAACCCTTCCTTCTTCATCAAGAAAAGTCAAGGAAAATCAAGAAATCAAGAATCTCTCCAAGAGCTTTCAAGAAAGAGTTTCTCTGAGGTATGTAGATGTTGATTCTTTGGTCTCTTTCATCCAAGAAGCTCAAGAACCCTTTTTCTAAATTTCAAAGCTTCCATGTTTATGAGTTTTCATGATTTGTGTGAGTTGAAATTGATGTTCATACTATTATTGAGTTGTGATTCATGTTTGTTTACAAGGTTTTCAAGCATGACCCTAGTATGTGAAATTCATGTGATGTTCATGATAAACCCTCTTCAAGTTGCTTTTTAATTGATGTGTTCATGTCAGTTAGGTGTAGAAATTTTTGAATAAGCAAAGCATGCTCCCCATATGTTTGATAAACTGCTTATGTGAAGGAATTAGAGTCATTCTAGCATGTTGATTAGAAATCTCCAATTATGTGTAAGCCCATGCATGCCAAGTGTTTGTTGAAAAGCCTTAGTGGATGAATTGTTACATGATAGCATGAAATTTCCCAATTATGTGCTCTTTGATACATGCTAAGACTTTAATACATGCCAAGTGTTTGATGCAAAATCTTGTTGAATGGTGTATGAGCCAATAGCATGGCTGCCTATACTATCATATGTTTATGATTCCCAAATGCTTAAATAGATGCTATAGTGATTGTGATGGTGAACGAATATCCATGGTCTTGATAATTCAAGAATAGTTATGCTTTACTTTATGTTATCGAGTCCTGGGGGTATTTATACCCGATTATTTATCTTCTGTATAGAGCTCGTGTCAATTTTCATAATAATTACAGTCAAGCCATGATTCTCAGAACTCAGCAAGTTATAGAACTTTGTATTCTCAGATAGATACCTAATTTAAGAAATTTCAGTAATCTCTGTAATTGCAGTAATCTCAGTATAGTTAGTAATCGAGCCTCAGTTTTGTACCCTACTCAGATCTAGTAGAATTCAAGTGTTCAGTTCTGACCTCTGTAGTAATCGAGTACTCTATTCAAAGCTCAGTGTTGTTCAGTTAGATAATGAGGTTCAGTAGTATTTTATCAGAAACAAAACCAAATGAATTAGGTGTAACTCAGTCAGACCATTCGAGAAATATGATCAGTATTAGATTCAGCTTAGTTTGTGTTCAGTTAAGAATCAGTTCAAAGTCTTTCAGTTGGGAGTAGGAGCTAGCACCGAGTGAGAGGAGGGATGGCAGCTGCCTTTCAGAGAGGCAGAGTCGTTAGGAGCAATCCCTGAACTCCAGAACTTCATAGCCAGCGTAAGATGCAGGAGTCATCCATCAGGAAAGGCTAGTCAGCCGTCAGATAGGCTTGACTATTATATTGCCTTAGGCTTCACTTTTTGCGAGGGTCACACATAAGATAGGCTTGACCAGAAAGGTCTTTACCCATGTCGCGGTATTGACACCCTTCCATCTGGGGTTATAGGTTGGACCCACCAGTTGAGATTCGGGGTATGTCAGTTAAGTGACTACTTCCCATAGTTACAATTTTTGTATTAATCTTTAATAATTAGGACTATCAAATACAGTCATTTATCTAAGTGAGGAACTCAGATAGTTCTATTGATTCATGGACCACCCTTCAGATAGGCTTGGTCCCATATAAAGTTATTAGTATTAGATCTAGAGATCACCCGTCAGATAAGATTGATCTTAGTCTCATATTCAATTAAGTAATCTAATTATCAGATCCCGAGATCACCCGTCAGATAGGCTTGATCTCAGTCTTAGATTCAGTTGAGTATTCTTGTTATCAGATCTAGAGATCACCTATCAGATAGGCTTGATCTCAGTCTTATATTTAGTTGAGTAATCTTATTATCATATCCAGAGATCACCCATCAGATAGGGTTGATCTCCTTCTCAGATTCAGTTGAGTAATCTCATTATCAGATCTCGAGATCACCCGTCAGGTAGGCTTGATATCAGTCTCAGATTCAGTTGAGTATTCTTGTTATCAGATCTAGAGATCACCCGTCAGATAGAATTGATCTCTATCTCATATTCAGTTGAGTAATCTGATTATGATATCTAGAGATCACCCATCAGATAGGCTTGATCTCAGTCACATATTTAGTTGAGTAATCTCATTATCAGATCCCGAGATCACCTGTCAGATAGGCTTGATCTCAGTCTCAAATTCAGTTGATCATTCTTGTTGTCAAATTCGGACATGATAATTTCTTATCATTGATAGTAGATTTTGTAATCATCCGTTATAGAGGTTTGATCTCCAATGCAGTTAGACGATAGTAGTAAGCTCAGAATTTAGTCATTGATATGTGTAGATTCAGTTAATCAGTTTCAGTATCATCAGTTTTTGAGATCACTAACTAGATAAAACTGATCTCAACTCCAGTACTCAGTTTTCAGTATCAGATGATTCAGTGTTCAGTATCTCAGGAATTAGTAGTGAGTTCTGATGGTAATTTAGTTGTATCCGAATTTTAATATATCGAGTCAAGATGATTTTAGTTATGGTTTGTGCATTCATGTATGTGTTCTTATAAAGCACTCTTATGATTATTCAGTTAAGTAATTGTTCATACATAATCCTTTTTATTTAGCTTTACCCTGTCTTCATACTTGGTACATTCCCATACTGACGTATTTGCGCTATGGTGTTTTATTTGACACCATAGGTTCAGAGGTACGAGATCCAGAGTACCCTTAGCAGCTCAGTCCCAATCAGCAACAGTAGACATAGCAGTGAGTCCTCTTTATTCGAGGATGATCCTTTTATCATTATTGCATCAGATTTTATTTATTTTCAGTAGAGGGAGTTAGTTGGGGACATGTCCCATCAAATCCATAGCTCAAATAGTTTAGAGGCTTTTTGGACAGATGTATATATATTTAGTTTTAAATTTTGAATACTTTTAGATGTTTTGAACCTTATGGCTAGTTTTTGCATTTATTATCTATATTTTGCAGTGTTCAGGTACAGATATAAGTAGAGAGTTGTCTTGTGTCCATTTGGAATCATGAGTATCATGTGACATTCTAGATCTAGAAAATTGGGTTGTTAGAAACTTGATATTAGAGCCTAAGGTTCAATAGTGTCCTAGGAAGTCTGAAAAGCTGCATCTAATAGAGTTTTGTGCATGGGTGTGTTGCACGCCACATTTATGTACAAGAGGCTATAAGATGTTTTAGGAGCAGTTTTCCTTATTTCATTATTCATGTCATATGAATGAGCATGAGCTTAAGTTGATCCTTAGTGTAATCTACCTATTTCTTCCATTTACAGAGTATGCCACCTTGCAGAGATAATGTCCGTAGGGTTGATGATCAGCCCCCTCAGCTAGTAGATCCTGAGAATGAGAATATGTCATATGTAGAGTTTTGGGCAACTTTTCAGGTACTAGCCCAAGCTATGACTAATATTCAGGGTAACCGTCAGGCTATGGCCCCACCTCAGCAAGATGGGGGTTTAGCTGCAGCTAGAATTCATAAGAATGAACCCGCCAAAGTTCTTTGGGTTAGTAGCTAGTGAGGACCCATAACTTTATATTAAAGAGGTGAAGAAGATCAACTAGGTTATGCATGTGTCTTAGGAGGAGAGTAGGGAGTTTGTATCCTATAGGTTGAAGAACATTGCTCATGATTAGGTTATGATGTGGAAGAAGGGTAGAGGGGAGGATGCAACTCCCGTGACTTGGCGGGAGTTTTAGGATGCCTTTTTAGCTAAGGTTTTCCTACTAAAGATGAGAGAGGCTAGGGTAGAAGAGTTCATAAACCTAAGGCAAGGCTCCATGACAGTGAAAATGCTCTTGACTTGATAGCTGACCCTAGTGCGAGTATGAGTAAGTTTGTGACTGGTGTGTCCGGGTTAGTGTTGAAAGAGTGTAGAACTGCTATGCTTCACAGATATATGGACCTTGATAGGCTGATGATACATGCACAGCAAATTGAGAAAGATAAGATAAAAGAAAGAGAGAGAGTGAGTAAGAGAGCCAGGACAGGTAGTTATGGTTTCTCTCAGGCAGGGTCCCAGGGTGGTAGTTGTTCTTATCATAGTCAAAGATTTTCAGTCCCAACTTCATCCCCAGCTAGTGTACCCACACCAATGTTTTAGGATGTCAGTTATGATGAGGCATCAAGCTCCAAAGCCCTGAGTAGTGGTAGTCGTATTCGTAGCAATCTTCTTTATGGAGAGTATGGAAAGATCCACCTAGGTGTGTGTAGATTCAGTAGTGATATATGCTTTGGCTGTGGTCAGCAAAGGCATACAATACGAGAGTGTAGAGTTCTAGATTAGAGGGATTGAGAGTTTCATCAACAGGGGGCCCCTTTTGGTGCCAGTAGTGGTCAACGTCAGAACAAATTTTATGCTCTTTAGACCCACCATGATTAGGAAAGGTTCCCTGATATAGATTCGAGTATGTTATGAGTCCTTCATCTTTATGATATGTATTGTTAGATCCTTTGCTCCCATTTTGAGCTTATATGTCAGCATGAGTCATGCATTAGTTTTAGATCTCAGTTCGTCAATCATGACCCAGTTCGTAGGTGCCCCATGCACTGCCCTAGTATTTTAGTAAAGTGTGTTTAGAAGGACATAGAGTCCTAAAGGAGAGATACCCCATGATATTGCAATGCTTTAATGTCCTTAGACTCATTCAATTGCATGTTTAGACTCTCCTTACGAAGTTAACATCAGTTATTATTGCATAGCCGTTCATGCTTTCAAGAGTCAGTTCAATCAAACATGCATGAATTAGTATGTATGTTTAGTAGAAAAAGTTCAGTTTTAACTGTATTCAGTCATGCATTCATGAGTACAACTCAGTTATGCATCCATGCATCAGATATGCATGTCTATTATGAGAATTCAGCTTATGAGTAGCTTCAGTCGTGTATTTCATGCATCAAATATACATATCCAGTATGAGAATTCAGAATAACAGTAGTTCCAATTGCATAATCATGTTTAAGATGTTCTCGTTCCTTAAGTAAGTTATGTTAATCAGTATTCTGAGCCTATCAACCAAAATTCAAGGATAAATATTTCTAAGGGAGAGATATTGTAAGACCCCACAAAATTCTCTCATAGTCTGAGCCTTAGAGCGTGTTTAGTAAAGTGTTAATCTGGCCAAAAAAGATTAAGAAGTATCTTCCCAAGTGAGAAATATTTTGAACCATGTAGACTTTGTCTAATATTGAGTTTTTGTCATGTAGAGCATTGAATAAGCTTTCTGTCGATACCAAATTCACCTAAATCCGACACTCAGACAAAGAGTTAGAGCCATTTTAGTGAGATAGTGTGCCACCTGACACTTTGGCGCATCGCGGAGCCAGCAAAAATGGAATTCGTCAAAAGCCAGTGAGCCTCCACAATTATGGCTTGTCTCTTCAAGGCTTTATTTTAGAATTGACAATTCCCAATGCACCAATGCGATTCCACCGCGTTGCGGTTCCTTTCTAGTTCCAACGAAGGTGGCAATGCGATTTCCACTGCGTCGCACCATCAAGCAGTTTCTTGATTGTCCAATTTCCAGTGAGCTGGTGCAATTATGGTGCATCACACTAGCATGTAAAATCAAGATTTTTCAGTTTAACTCCAAGGGCGAAAAGGGTCTTTTCCCAACCCCTATATATACTCAAATGGGATTTGGCCTTATTTTATCCAAAATATCATTGTTTTCTCTCAATTCTCTTCAACATCAAAAACTAGGGTTTCTACAAAATCAGAAACCTTCCTTCTTCTTCAAGAAAATTCAAGGGAAATCAAGAAATCAAGAATCTCTTCAAGAGCTTTCAAGAAAGAGTTTCTCTGAAGTATGTAGATGTTGATTCTTGAGTCCCTTTCATCTAAGAAGCTCAAGAACCATTTTTCTAAATTTCAAAGCTTTTATGTTTATGAGTTTTCATGATTCGTGTGAGTTGAAATTGATGTTCATGCTATTATTGAGTTGTGATTCATGTTTGTTTTCAAGGTTTTCAAGCTTGACCCTAGTATGTGAAATTCATATGATGTTCATGATAAACCCTCTTTAAGTTGCTTGTTAAGAGATGTGTTCATGTCAATTAGGCATAGAAATTGTTGAATAAGCAAAGAATGCTCCCCATATGTTTGATAAAATGCTTATGTGAAGGAATTAGAGCCATGCTAGCATGTTGATTAGAAATTCCCAATAATGTGCAAGCCCATGCATGCTAAGTGTTTGTTGAAAAGCCTTAGTGGATGAATTGTGACATGATAGCATGAAATTCCCCAATTATGTGCTCTTTTATACATGCTAAGACTTTAATACATGCTACTAAGTGTTTGATGCAAGATAATGTTGAATGGAGTATCAACCAATAACATGTCTCCCTATACCATCACATGTTTATGATTAACAAATGCTTTAAGAGATGCTGTAGTAATTGTGATTGTGAACGAATGTCCATGGTCTTTGTAATTCAAGAATGGTTATGCTTTACTTTTATGTATCAAGTCCTGGGGTATTTATACCCAACAATTTAGCTGCTGTCTAGAGCCCATCTCAGTTTTCATGATAATTCTAGTCGAGACATGATTCTCAAAACTCAGTGAGTTATAGAACTCTATATTCTCAGACAAATACAGAATTTAAGAAATCTTGGTAATCTCTATAATCGTCGTAATCTTAGTATCGCTAGTAATTGAGCCTCAGTTCTATACCCAACTCAAATCTAGTAGTATTCAAGAGTTCAGTTCTAACCTCTATAGTGATTGAGTACTCTATCAAAGCTCAGTGTTGTTCAGTTAGATAATGAGGTTTAGTAGTATTCTATCATATATGAAATCAAGTGAATTCAACGAAACTCAGTCAGACCATTCAAGAAATATTATCAGTATCATATTCAACTTAGTTTGAGTTCAGTTAAGAATTAGTTCAGAGTCTTTCGGGCAGAGATATCGGTTCCCCGTCAGAGAGGTTGAGTCGTTAAGAGCAATTCCTGAACTCCAAAACTGCATAACCAGCATAGGATGAAGGAGTCACCCATCAGGAAAGGCTAGTCACCCATCAGATAGGCTTGACTATTTTATTGCCTTAGGCTTGACTTCCTGCGAGGGTCACCCGTCAGATAGGCTTGACTAGAGAGGTATTTACCCATGGCATGATATTGAAACCCTTCTATCTGGGGTTATAGGTTAGACCCCACCAGTTGAGATTCGGGGCATATCGGTTAAGTGACTACTTGCCACAGTTGCAGTTTCAGTATCAATCTTCAGAAATCAGGAATGTTAGATACAATCATCTATCTAGGTGAGGAACTTAGATAGTTCCATTGATTCATGGACCACTCATAGATAGGCTTGGTCCTATAAAAATTTATTCAGTATCAGATCTAGAGATCACCCATCAGATAGGCTTGATCTCAATCTCATATTGAGTTGAATAATATCATTATCAGATCCTGAGATCACCTATCAGATAGGCTTGATCTCAGTATCAAATTCAGTTGAGTATTCCACTTATCATATCTAGAGATCACCCGTCAGATAGGCTTAATCTCAGTCCCATATTCAGTCTAGTAATATCATTATCAGATCTAGAGATCACCCATTAGATAGGCTTGATCTCATTCTCATATTGAGTTGAGTAATCTCATTATCAGATCCTAAGATCACCCGTCAAATAGGCTTGATCTTAGTCTTAGATTCAGTTATGTATTCTTGTTATCAGATCTAGACATCACTCATCCGATAGACTTAATCTCAGTCTCATATACAGTTGAGTAATTCATTATCAGATCTAGAGATCACCCTTCAGATAGGCTTGATCTCAGTCTCATATTCAGTTGAGTAATCTTATTAGCAGATCCTGAGATCACCCATCAAATAGGCTTCATCTCAGTCTTAGATATAGTTGAGTATTCTTGTTGTCAGATTTGGACATGATAATTTCTTATCATTGATAGTAGATTCCATAATCATCCATTAAAGATATTTGATTTTTGATGCAGTCAGTCGAGGGTAGAAAGCTCCGAATTCAGTCATTGATATGAGTAGATTCAGTTAATCAATTTCAGTATCATCAGTTTTTAAAATCACTCTCTAGATAAGACTGATCTCAACTCCAGTGCTCATTTATCAGTATTAGATGATTCAGTGTTCAGTATCTCAGATATTAGTAGTGAGGTTTGATGGTAGTAAAGTAGTACCTGAGTACATGATGATTTCAGTTATGGTTTATGAATTTATGCATGTGTTCTCATTCAGTACTTCATGATTATTCAATTAAGTAGTTGTTCATGCATAAGCCCTTTCATTTAGCCTTACCTCGTCTACATACTCGGTACATTCTCGTACTGACCCATTTGTGGTATGGTGTTTTATTTGACACCATAGGTTTAGAGGAATGAGATCTAGAGTACCTTTAGCAGCTAGTCCCAGTCAGCAGTAGTAGACGTAGTAGTGAGTCCTCTTCATTCGAAGATGATTCTTTTAACATTATTGCATCAAATTTTGTTTATTTTCATTAGAGGGAGTTAGTTAGGAATATGTCCCATCAACTCCACAGCTCAGACAGTTTAGAGGCTTTTTGGATAAATATATCTGTATTCAGTTTTATATTTTGAGTATTTTTAGATGTTTTGAACATTATGGCCAGTTTTTGCATTTCTTATCTATATTATACAGTGTTTAGGTACAAATATTAGTAGAGGGTTGGCTTGTGGTCCTTAGGGATCATGATCACCGTGTGACATTCCGATTCTAGAAAATCGAGTTGTTATATGTATCCCCATGTGATGCAGGAACCAACTATTCTACTCCTCTTGCCTAGTGATCGAATTTGGGATCAGTTCAGTGGGATTGCA
Organism: Capsicum baccatum var. pendulum; assembly: GCA_030864225.1. Lineage (NCBI taxonomy): Eukaryota > Viridiplantae > Streptophyta > Magnoliopsida > Solanales > Solanaceae > Capsicum > Capsicum baccatum. The sequence continues at coordinate 120,366,783 of CM061553.1, forward strand.
GTGCTGAGCTTTCATGCACTGAAAGGTTTCATTTCATATCATAGATGTTTCAACATACGTTGGTTATTTCATAGATATTTGTTTTAGCTATGGTTGGGGGCATGTCCAACTGGATATTATTTTACTTTTGGATTGAGGCTTTGTGGAACTACTATGGTTTGGAATGGACGGTGTTAGTATTTGTGATAGCCTTACTATTGACATTGGTATTGGGGCTATTACAATTTTACTATATTTATGATTATTCATCATTTTATGTTTTGGAATCGTACTTGGTTATTTTTCTGGTTATGGTATGGTTATTTGTTGGGTATTATATGGTTGGACTTCCTTGGGTCGGTGATAGTTATAGACCTATCCTAGAGTCTGGTTTAGTACAAATGCACTATCTTGTTATATTTTCGGAATTCATCCCACTCAAGGTATGTGTTTGGCAGTTGGGTTAGGTAATGGGGGTTGTCCCTGGTCCTGGTTGGACTTGGGATTCCCATTACAACAAGGCCCCGGTTCGGGTCTTGTTAAGTTGATATCAAAGCTTTAGGTTCATATTCAATTGAGAGTCCACAAAGCCATATCGAGTAAAGTATCTTTTAAGTATGTGTCGCATGACACACTCATAAGAGAGAGGCTACAAAAAATTTAGGAAATATTTCTCTTCTTTATGATCTATTTTCAAGGTTGGGTCTAAGTTCTGGAATTTTCTCTAATTCCATTTGTTTGCCTTTTATATCAAACCTTAATGATCTGAAGCACACAAAAACTTCTCTATACCAACAGGGGATAATGTTGATGGGACACGCACTACTTAAGGGATCTATACTCTATCAAGAGGCCTAATCCCTAATGTTTTTGGAGTTCTACTGGTTCCTTCAAGTCCTTCTAAGGAAGACATGACAAATTTGGTGTTTTGTCTATTGATTTATATGATTGCTTAATTGGTAGCTTATCAGGCTGATCGTGGAACATCTGGTATTGTATTTTCTGAGGCCAAAAGGGATGGACATTTCATGAGGTTTAGTCCTCCAACTTTTACTAGTGTTTAGGTAGAGGAGGATCCCTAGTTTTTTTTGGATGAGATGGAAAAGATCTTTCAATTCATGTGGGCCACGAATGTAAAAGGGGTAAATTTTGCTACCAATTAGCTAAAGGATATGGCATACCAATGGTACAAGGAGTGGGATCAGGCGAGGGGTGACGTTGCGGAGTCGTCTTTATGGGAGACTTTTTCTAATGATATTCTAGAATGCTTCTCTCCTTAGGATTTGAGGGAATCGAAGGCGGAGGAATTTGTTAATCTGAAGCAGGGAAAGATATCGGTCAAGGAGTATGCCTTGAAATTTCACCATTTTTCTAGGTATTTTTTTGAAATGGTGTATGATATGATGGCCAGGATGAGAAAGTTCACTTTAGGACTGTCTCATGAGTTGATCCTTGAAAGCAAAACTGTATTGTTGATCAATGACATGGATATTTCTAGGTTGGTTGTTCATATGCAATAGGTAAAGAAGAAAAAAAGAAAGTAGGATGAAATAGGTGAATGGCATGGTAAGAGGTTTAGATTCTCTTAGTAGGGTGGTCATCTGCAAAGTGGTCGGGATGGTGGTAACTGGACAAAGAAGAAGTAGGGGAATTTAAGTTCTTTCTGTACAGCTAGTGCTCCCTACCTAAAACAGTTGAGTGACAGGCGTCAGCAATGTAGTGATAACTCTAGGGCATAGGGTGCCCGGTCTTAGACTAGTGGGCCTAAGTTTTCCTTATGACGTTCTCTTTATAGGTTTTGTGATTCGTTACATTGGGGTTTTTATGATGAGGGGAGGGATAGGTACTTCAAATATGGTCAGCCAGGACATAATCTCAGAAACTGTCTAGTTGGTATGGTTGCTTCAGGAGAGAATAAGGTTACAGTTGCCTTTTATATGCTCCTACACCTAAAAGTGCTTCTTTTGCATCAGTTTCTACTTTTGGTATTTGTGCTGACCGAAATAGGTTATATGCTCTTACTACCCAACAAGAGTCCGAGGCATCTCCTGATATCGTTACTTGTACATTTCAACTCTTTTCTTGTGACGTGTATTGTTTACTTGATTTTGGGTCCTCTTTCTCTAACGTGACCCCATTTATGGTTGTGTATTTTTTTTTTGATCCCAAGGTTATTTTGGATCCTTTTTCTATTTCTACCCCATTAGGTGACTTTGTGGTTGCTAAAAGAATCTATAGGGGGTGTGTGTTATTTATTGGTAGTAAGAAGACTTTGATGGATTTGTTCGAAGTAGATATGGTGGATTTTGATGTCATTCTGAGGATGGATTAGTTACACTTGTTCTATGCGTCCTTAGATTATCGGACCCATAAGGTTGTCTTTAAGTTTCCTGGTGAACCAGTTATTGAATGGGAGGGTGGTTCCCTAGTTCCTAAGGGGAAGTTTATACCATATCTTAGAGCTCTGAGGTTAATCTCTAAAGGGTTTCTCTATAATTTAGTCCGGCTAAAGTCTCTAACTCCAAAGGTCCTTCTTCATATTCAATTCAATTGGTGAATGAGTTTCCTGATGACTTTTTGAATGATCTACCTGGTGTTCCTGTAGATATAGAGATTGAGTTTAGGATTGATTTGGTTTCGGACACTTGTCCAATAACTATTTCTTCTTGTAGAATGGCTCTGGCTGAGTGAGAGAACTCTAAGTGCAACTTAAGGATTTTTTTTTGGATAAGGGTTTCATCCGTCCTAGTATGTCCCCATGGGGTGCACCAGTGTCATTTTGCTGTAAGAAGGATGGTTCCATTCAAATATGTATTGACTATCGATAACTACTAACTTGACAGTTAAGAACAATTATCCTTTTCTGAGGACAGATGACTTGTTTGATCAATTGTGAGATGCCAAATTAATTTCTAAGATAGATATTTTATTTGGGCATCATAAACTTAAGATTAGGGAGGTGGATATCCATAAGACGGCTTACCATACTCGGTATGGGAAATTTTAGTTCTTGGTTATGTCATTTGGTTTGACCAATGCCCTGATGGCATTCATGGAATTGATGAACAGGGTTTTTCATCAGTTTCTAGATTTGTTTTCATTGGGTTCATTGATGACATCCTGGTATATTCTAAAAGTGAGGTGGATTATGCAAATCACCTACGTATGGTATTGCAGACTTTGAAAGAGCAATATTTGTATTCCAAATTCTCAAAATATGAATTCTAGTTCAATGCTGTCACTTTTTTGGGGCATATTATTTCTAGTGAGGGGATCATGGTGGGTTTGCAAAAGGTAGCAGTGGTTAAGAAATGTCTTAAGCCCATGAATCCAACCGATATTTAGATCTTCTTGGGTTTAGTTGGGTACTATATTAGGTTTGTGAAGATTTTTTGACTATAGTTGCCTCATTGACTAAGTTGACTCAGAAGAAGGTAAAGTTCACTTGGTCGGTGATAACGCTCAACTCACTCCCATTCTTGAGGGGTGAGGCTGTTTTTGTCAATAACCCAAATTGAGTTGGGGTAAAATCCACAAGGAGCAAATTATAAATTTCAAGTCCTATGGGTGCTCTAGTTACTAAAAGGATACCCAGAATGCGAACAAACACGACATGTAAAATAAAATGGGGGGATTTGATTGTAACAATTTCTGATTAACAATGCACGTATTAGAAACTATTAGATTTAAAATAAAGATTTGAGGAGATCTTGGGATTATGTCTACCAAAAGGTAAAGTGTGTGGGTATATGATGGTTTAACATGAACCTTAGTTGTTCACGAAAGGATAGACTAGGTTGAAAGTCATTGTGGTCAATCCTTAAAATAAAACCACAACGATTTCACCCGTTGGCTCTTTTGAGAACCTAATAAGTGAGCAATTCATAATCACCTGAAATCGCAATCAAGCAACCTTATTTCTAGGATGACGCTCTTGACACGATATACACTCCAAATATACTTATTTCTAAGATTTCAAAAGATAGTAAACCGTAGGATCAATTCTCCACCATTGCCTTGCCCCCCTATAACCCCCTTTCAAGGATGTTATAGGTTACCTCAAGCTCATATTCATTCGTCTTTCAAGAATGATGAAGGGTTTCTAGAGTTTGGGGTTTTCACTTATCAAGCCCATTTAGAGATTTGGGGTTTTCACCCACAAATTCCAACTCATAAATTCAAGCAATGGTGCAATCCATACTCAACAACTAGCAATCATGTAAACACAAAAACACCCACACACAATTACACTTTAAATCAACATAATCCCAAGACTAATTTATTTAGATACTCATAAAGAAGGTAAAGAAAGATATACCATAAGGATTAACCAAAGTATTCATTCTTCAAAAAATAAAAAGAAGTTAAGCCTCCACAATTAGTTACAAACTTTCCCAATTAGGGTTTTTTGCTTTCAATTCAAAAATATCTATGAGGTAAGCAGTACCAAAAGAAGAAAGGGTTTTGCCTATATATGGTTAGGGATTCGTCTATGCAATTTTACAAAATTGCCCTGGGTCATATTCCCGCTGACTCGCGATCTCGTAGGTTTGACTGCGACCATGGCTGTGCGACTAGGGTTATGCTTTGCAATCGCATTATACTGACTATCTTGACTTACTGCGACCACGGTCTGAGGACCGCGGTCACAGTAGCTGAGGCTGGTCTTCAACTGCACTCCATTTTCTTCTATTTGATCCCTTTTTGAGCTTTAATCCACATCATTTCACTTTCTCAACTAGCTACCTATAAAATACAGATGTTAGTGAATTTAAATCATGTTGATGTCTCATTTTATAATACAAAACATGGTAGTGTGCATAAATGTGTGGTACAAATAAGTGGTAAAATCACCACTCATCAACACTCCCAACCTAAAACTTTGCTTGTCCTCAAGAAACACTACCCCTAAGAGAATTTCATATGTATGCCCTTATTCTATCACCAAATGTTCATGATGACTTAAACTTGATTGCTACCACAAAAAGTTCTTTGCATATAGACAAAATAGTTTCGACTACACCCCTCAATAAAATGGAATATTTGAAATATGCATTAGACTTTGGGGAGAGACCATGTAACAACCACTAACACTCTAGAAATGACTCACTTGTTGACCTTAACCATGTTATACTTCTTTTTATCTTATTGTGCGGAAGATGACAAAATCACCCACCTAAACTTGTTCACATGCCTTCTCACAAGGAAGAAGATTTCAGACACCTAGTTACCAATCATGCAATAAGGAATTTTAACTACAAATACGCTCTCTCCCAAGAAATTCTTTATGTTAACAAGTACTATGCCATAGGCTTGCCCCTATTTTCAATCTCCACTATAATGACCACACTTGGTTGGCAATCACAAAGGACTTTTTGAACTTGTAATATAGGTTTAGGGAAGGGTAGGATATCATCTTAGGAATACAGGGCTAAACACTCCTTGAACTTCTACATCATACTCTCTTCACTTTTTGTTATTGGGCTACTTCTTTTCTTTTACTATTTTGCATATTTTTCCTTTTCTTGGTTTTCCCACTTTTTTTTTTTTTGTATAGATAATGCTTTTCTTTCCTTTGTGGGATCTTTTCTTTCTTCAAATCAAAATACTTTATTTTCTTAATCTCGTAGGCACTTTCTTATGAATTCGTGGACCAACTATATCTCTTTTTAGCCTCAACTTGTATTTTGAAGTTCAAGGAGGGTAGGGTTCAAAAGAGGACAAATAGAAGGATCACGACTTGTAATGTGTTTACCAAAGAAAATTCCAAAGGTAACTCCTATGTATTGGTAGACCTTTTAGGCTAAAGTGGGCTTTCAATGTCACATGATGTCCTATGATCATTTTACCAACGAAGCACAATCAAAATTTAGCTTTGAAAGACTAATGGGGCAAGTTCTAGATGGTACAAGTACACATGAGATGTAGACAATTAAGTTCACACACATGGCATGCGAATCTCGTCAAGGGGGTTTAATTGTTCCACCCGCTCAAGAAAAAGATTGAGTATTCACTTTTCTTTTGAAGTAAATTTTTGGAGTCACAGAAAGAGGGAAAGTTTTTTCACAGGGTTGCTCATGTCCATGCGCTCAAATTTTGAAAAATTTTTAGACGAAGGGTGTTGTTTGTTTTTGCATGCATACTACATATAATATTCTAATCATGGAAACAACCCAAGATATAGTCTCATATTACAAACTATATTACAGGAATACTACCCATATGGCTACTCAAACTTCACCAATGAGTATGAATGTGATCCCAAATCGTCAATACTATAGGTACTCAGACTTCCCTTGAATTAATGGCCTTGATGCCATGGGTACTCAGACTTCCCCTACAACTATGATTAAAAACCCAATCACATCATTTTCCCCTTAAGAATGTCATCACTCAGTCTATCATAGCAAAAAACTCGTCCATTAAAACTAAAACAAAGTAACAAACCAAGAAAAAAGTAACTAATCCATGCAAATGTGGGCACCATCAGAGTGCCCGAATATTACAACCTAAATAAAAATAAGAATCATCCAAAAAAGCAAAAAAGTATTCAGAAATATCTATAATACAGGAACAAATCAAATGAATAAAGAAATAACCCAAATAAAAAGGTAGCATTGTCCCCACTACATAAATAATTAAGGATAAAAGAGATAAGGGTGCTCTCTGAAACTGTATCATAGGCTGCTATCACTCTTGGGTTCTGCATCATCACCATTCTCCTCAAGATCAGACTACTCAGATGGGGCCTCATCATCACTCTCCACCTAAGAAGAACGAAGTCTATCTCTAGATTTTAGGACCTTTCATAGGCCCTTCACCCCTTTCCACATCTTGATAAAGAACTCATCCCTCTTTTTATCTGATGTGACCATCTTTTCATGAACTCTCCAGAGGTCCCTGTGTGACTCCTCCAAAGAGTAGTAGGATTTATCATGCATATCAATGGTAGCTTCTTGTTTCTTTTATTTCTCTCTATGCTTTTCATAATCGACATGTGACATATATGAATGATGAGCGGTGGAGGGCTCTCTTGTTCCTTGGGGAAAAAATATACACAAGCTCTCTGATGGCTGCAATATCAACTCCAATATCATTAAGAGGTCCAGTGGTTGTTGACCTATGAGACTCAAACTCAATGCATGCTGACTTTTTTAACTCGATCTTTCTCTTCTTTCCTTTGCTAGGTGCACCCTCTCCTTGAATTTTTAAGGGGTAGATGAGAGCACCAATATGCATCAATGTATAAATAGCATACGTTTCATCCTCCACTCTACTGCAAAGCTCAATAATAAAAGAGGGGAAGAAGAGATGCATACCACATTGGTTCTTGAAGTGATCCATTTCATTGACAAAAATATGACCAACATCCGAAGGGATCCTGTCTAAAATACAAGCAACATTTTAGAACACAGGTCTGGGACTAGTGTCATGTGGGTGTAAGGAGAGACTTGGCTATATATAATATACAACCATATCCAAGCCTCAGAAGTGAAGTCATTCATGGAGATATTGCATTTAGTATTTTCCCAAGAGACTTCCCTTACGGGGCATAGCCATTTCACCAACCAACTCCCTGGTTTATACCCATTTTCTTTGAATTAACCCATGTATACGTTGGAGCCCATAAACATCATTGATTTTCTTAGCCCCAACTTTCATCGATTAGCCCTGAATCTTAATAGTCACATTGAGTGGGTCCTAGAAAGAAACTTCACTGATGTTAGCATAAAATTCATGGACCCATTTTTCATTTCCAATGCATGGATCCAAGGTGAAGTACTGCCACCCTGTGGCCTCAAGTTTCTCATGAAATTCCGGTAGCTTCTACGGCATATTCTCCAAGCAAATACCTCTTTCCGAGAGTAGATTTGTCCTTAAAAGATCATTATAGCTATGAGTGTGGCACTCGGGTGTCATGAATTGGATATGGCCATAGTTGTCTATGAGGTTGTCATGAAAGCACTAGGAACACATTATATCAATCAATGACATTGTAACATGAAAACCGTGCAACATTATTCCCTAGAACTCATTGGAAAAATGATTGATGAAGCTAGGCTAAAATTTAAGAGTGTAAGATTTTTGGCATGGTAGGGAACTGGCCTCGATCACCATGATTGTGGGTCTTGACCGCGATCACGAATCGTGACCGTAGTCGCAATACTTGAGGTTGGTTTCATGACAGCTCCCTTTGTTCAAATCTCTTCCATATTTTTAGGCTACTAGCATGCTCTACAATATGGATTCACATGAAGACCAATTGAACAATGTGAATAAGTGTTTTAATATGTCCTTTCGAATGCCAATATCATTATTGAAAGTTCTTTTGGGCAAAGTGTCAAACACTTGGTGTGCATATCACATTTGCCTAAATTTTTTGCACATTATTGGGTACTCAATATTCTACCACTTGTATGCACACCTTCTTCAAGAAGCCAACCCAAACCAACACCAAGCATGACAACATGAAAAACATAACAATCAAAACTTTAGGCCCTCTCTTAATCATGTATTCTAGGGCCTATTTTCAAAAATTAAAGCATAAATTCATGATACCTACTAGAGTTTTGATGGAAGAGGGATGCAATGATATATTATTGGAGATCTCACAAAATTGGCCAGAATCTAGCCCAAATTAGAGAGTATATTCATGAAAGAAAGTGTGAGGAAATAAGGGAAATTAGGGATTAAGTGGCTGAAGTGACTGTGACCGCAGTCTGACGGACATGTGGGTGACCACGATCTCACTTGAGGACTGGAATTATGGTAACTAAGAGCAGTTATGCTCCCCTATTTCCCTTGTTAAGCCTTTTGCTAATTTTTTTACCAATTTTTCCCCTGTTTAGTTTTCAATACAAAATTGCACACTTGCTCCTTTCCAAGCTCATCCAATGCACTCCATAGTTCCACAAATACATGAGTTGTTCATATTCAAAAGCTAATATCTATACTACAGAAATATTAAAAAAAGGATATGAGCCACTTTCGTGGCATTTATGGGTTTTCTCTTTCTTCTCCAATGCTCAAGGTGGGTCTTCAACCCCCTTATTGTTCACCTTATTACTTTCAACATCCACCATGAATACCACTTGAAGCTATACAGTTTGCTTTTTTGTCTTATAAATTTTGAAAGAGACCTCATCCTCTTGCACCTTAAACTTCATTCCCTCCATCTCTAAATCAACAATGGCCCTTTCGATGGCTAACAAAGGACGAATAAGGATGATAGGTACCTATTGGTACATTTCACAATCTAATACCATGAAGTCTGCCAAAAGTATACACTTGTCCACTTTAACAAGGATATCAAACAAAACTCCCACCGGCCTTTTGATGGACCGGTCCACCATTAAAAGTCGCATAAAGGTCGGTGTAGGGGAATCCATTCCAAGATTCTTATAGATGACAAAAGACATTAAGTTGATTCTCGCACTAAGGTCATATAGAGCTTTCCAAACTCATGCATCCCAATTGTACAAGGAATTGTGAATGCTCCAGGGTCATCATTCTTTTCTGCAACCTTACTATCCATGATAGAACTACACTCATGAGTGACCTCAATTGTTTCAACTTCAATAAGTTTATTTTTCGACATCAACGTTTTCATTAACTTAGTGTATCCTAAGATTTTTTGGATTACCTTGAGTAATGGGATATTTATCGATAAATTTCTCAGTTTTGTCATGAATTTCCTTAATTATGACCAGTCTCTTATTTATGCAAATATTGAGGGAATGAGAGAGGAACTTGGATTGTTGACCTTGCTTCACCTTGTGGCTTTTTTACTTCATCCATTTATTTATCACTTTTCTTGATCTATTTCTCATCATTTTCTTCTCTACTTTTAGGTATCACTTCTTTTGCTTTAGCCTTGGGCATATTCTCACTCAAGTCTCCTATAAAAGGCTAATCAAGTGCCTTCCCACTCCTTGTGACAATTGCTAGGACTTGTGTGTCATTCTTTGGTTTAGAAATTGTGTCACTCAAAAGTCCACCTCTAGGCCGAGCCTTTGATTATGTGGATATTTTCCCAACTTGGATCTCCAATTACTTGATAGAGGTAGAGTGAGACACTACTATTTGAGAAATTTGGGAGAAATCACCTTTTAACTGACAAATCATTTTGTCTGTACCTTTCACTCTATTCAATATCCTTGTTAACACATCCTCGGTCTTGAACTTTTTGGGGTCAATGTCACTAGATTCCTTGGCCTTAGCTCAATTATGAGGGGGAGATAATGGTCATAACTATGCTCACAATCTCTCCAATGTCTATCTTGCTCGTGATCCATCCAACCTTGGTTCCCACCTTGTCTTTGATAGGCGGGGAGATAAACCCCCAAATAATTAGCCAAATACCAATTTCCTTATCCAACTTCTTTGCTTCTTCATCAACTTCATAAGATTTTGATGTGACAACATTTTCCAATTTTGTGGGTGCTCCCATAACATGCTTTGTCAAGAGCTCAAGTTGGGTAATTATTTTCATTATGTTCTTTTCCTTTTCTTTATCCCACTTCTTTTGTTCATTATCAAGCATGGAGGTAGTAGAAGGGATCTTAGCGGCTTTGGTATCTCAAATGTGCCAACCCCAATTTTGCTTTCACACTTCTCATATCAATCAAAAGGCCACATGGTGGTGTATTTTTACTATAGAGCCACGCACCATATTATCCACCACCATTTGGTTTAATGGATCAAGGTTCCTATAGAATATCTCGAGAAGCATCTTCTCCGGGACCTCATGATTTGGGCATTGAGCTAGCTTTCCATTAAACCTTTCCCAATTTTCAAACAATGACTCTCCATTCATTTACCAAGAATTCACAATCTCGTCTTAATTTTAAAGAATTTTTTATGGTGGGAAATATTTATCAAGAAACACCGAGGTAAGATCCTATAATGTTATAGAGTCGAGTGGAAGTGATCGGAGCCATAAAACTACCTTGCGCGTTAGTGAGAACGGGAAGAGGCAAAGCCGGATGGATTTTTGAGTAATATGTGCTATGTTGAACCGCACACACTTCCATAAAGTTCTTCAAATGGACATTCGGATCCTCAGAAGATTAACCCCCATACAACTCTTTTATTTGAAATATATAAAGCATAACACTAGTCACCTGAAAAAATCCATTTCCATTGGTTGGTGGGATGCGAATTGCACTCGTTTGCCCCACTTTTTTAAGTTGGCCCTCATCATCTAGAGGCGCATCAAAGGATCCCAAATTGCTCGCGTTATAATTCATTTCTCCGTTAACACTTTGATCACCTATAAAAGATTAAAAATAATAAATAAAATCACACCACTTCGGGTATTCTCAAGCAAGAAGAACAATGCATAAGAGAAATATATATCTCACTCCCCAAAAACAATACCATTTTGATAATACTCAACTCACTCCCATTCTTGAGGAATGAGGTAGTCATTGTCAATAACCCAACTTGAGTTGGGATTGAATCCAAAAGGAGAAAATTATAAATTTCAGGTCCTATGGGTTCTCTAAACACTAAAAGTTACCCGAAATTCTAACAAACATGACATTTAAAATAAAATAGGGGGATTTGATTGTAACAATTTTTTATTAACAATGCACGTATTTGACACTTTTGAATTTAAAATCAATATTAGAGGAGATCTTGGGATTATGTATACCTAAAGGTAAAGCATGTGGGTAGAAGATGGTTTAAAATTAAGCTTAGTTGTTAACTAAAGGATAGTCTAGGAAACAATTTACTGTGGTCAAAATTTCAATAAAACCACAACGATTTCACCCGTTGGCTCTTTCGAGCTCCTAACAAGTGTACAATTCCTAATCACCCAAAACCTCAATAAACTATCCCTATTTCTAGGATGATGCTATTGACATGATTTACACTGTAAATAAACTTATTTCTAAGATTGTAAAAGGTAGTAAACCAAGGTTCAAGTTTCCAGCATTGCCTTATCTCTCTATAACCCTCTTGTAAGAATGTCATAGGTTACCTCAAGTTCATATTCTTCCCTCTTTCAAGGATGATGAAGGGTTTCTCAAGTTTAGGGTTTTTACCCATCAAACCTCTTTAGAGATTTGAGGTTTTCACCCATAAATTCCAACTCATAAATTCAAGCAATGGTGGAATCCATACTAAACAACTAGCAATCATCCAAAAATAATAACATCCACGCACAATTACACTTTAGTTCAACATAATCCCAAGAGTAATTTACTTAACTACTCATGAATAATGTAAAGAATGATATTCCATAATGATTATCCAAAGCATTTATTCTTCATAAAATACAAAGTAGTTAAGCCTCCACATTTAGTTACACACTTGCCCAATTAGGGTTTCTTACTTTCAATTCAAAAATATCTATGAGGTAAGCAATACCCAAAGAAGAAAGGCCTTTTGTCTTTATATGGTTTAGGATTTGTCTATGCAATTTTACAAAACTGCCCTGGGTTATATTCCCACTGAACGATGATACCGCAGGTTTGACCACAACCGCGGATATGCGACTGTGGTTGTTCTCCATAATCATATTATGTGACCATCTTTAGTAACCGTGACTGTAGTCTGAGGGCCATAATCATGGTAATTGAGGCTGAGCTACTTCAGGTCTTTAACTGGACTCTGTTTTCTTTTATTTGATCCCTTTTTGAGCTTTCATCCACATTATTTCACCTTCTCAACTAGGTACCTGCAAAATATAGATATTAGTGTATTTTAATCATGTTGATATCTTATTTTCTATTACAAAACATGGTAGTGTGTATAAATGTTTGGTGCAAATGAGTGGTAAAATGACCACTCATCAGTCGAATACTTGTGAAGGTAGTTTCGATAATCTGAAGGATAAGCTAACTTTATCTTTGATTTTGACATTGATGAAAGGCAATGAGGGGTTTATGGTGTATTATGATGCATCGCGGGTGGGACTTGGTGGTGTTTTGATACAGCATGGGCAAATTATTTCCTATGTTTCTAGGTAGTTAAAGGTGCATGAGAGGAATTAGTCTACTAAAGATTTGGAGCTTTTAACGGTGGTGTTTGCGTTGAAACTCAAGTGCACTATTTATATGGCGTGCATGTTGACATCTTTTCGAATCATAAGTGTCTACAATATGTGTTCACTTAGAAAGAACTTAACCTCAGGCAAAGAATATGGATTGAGCTTCTTAAGGATTATGACATAAGTTTTTATTACCATCTAGGAAAGTCTAATATTATTGCTGATGCTCTTAGTAGGTTATCCATGTGGAGTTTAGCTCATGTGAATAAGGAGAGGTAGGATTTGGTGAAAGATATTAAACACTTGGCTAATCTTGGAGTTCTCCTTTTGGACTTTGAGAATGGTGGTGTGTTGTTACAAGAAGTAGTTTGGCCGTCTCTGTAACACCCCGTGTTTTTTCTTGGAATTTAAATAATTTAGACCTTCCATTGTTAGTGAAGTTAAATAATCTTTCCATCAAAATAAAATTTGCCCAAATCCAACACTCTCTGAAGAAGTTGGAGCATTTTAGTAATGTAGTGTTCCACCTGGGCACTCACCACATCAAGGTGGATGCCAAAAATGACAATCGTCACATTCCAGTGAACCTTTGTGATATTGTAACATTGAAAAGAGGTCCAAATTCCCAATTTTCAATTTCCAGTGGTGCAATACGATAGCACCGTGTCGCACTAGAGTGCAAATTTGCACTCGTCCTTTTCCAGTAGCTGAATACAATTTCAATGCGTCGCGGTGAAGGTGTAATTGTCGTACTCTTGATTCATAATTCAAATTATTGTGTCATGACTTTAATACAGGTTGTAAAAACACGATCTAAGGCTTCAAATGGGGCATTATTTTCCCCCATTCTCCAATTGTTTCCTTAAGAACAACCCTAATCAATTCCCTCAAGAATCATCAATTCCATCTTCTTCTCTTGACCAAAAATATCAAGAATTTAGGGTTTCTAATCCAAGAACTTCAAGAATGATATCAAGATCATCTCCAAAGTATTCAAAGTTCAACCTTTTACATTCAAGTTCATCATCCAAGCTCCAAGATTTAAGTTTTATTCATCAAATCAAGTCAATTAAGGTATGTGGGATTTCAACAAGGACAATGCTTTCGTCCTTGTGCCCAAAACTTATTTTAAGTTATGAATTTCTTAATTTTAATATGATTTTCATGAAAGTTAAGTTAGGATTTATACCCAATTTATATTGTTTGAAGATTATGAGTTTATAAGTGATTGAATATTGAATGACATGACTATTTTCATGTATTTATGCGTGTAATGCAATTTTTCAGATTTTTGTAAGTGAGTTTAAGTATGATATTGAGATTCTTGACCTTATTATTTTGATGGTGTTGAAGTATTTTCAAGAAGCATACTGAGTTGGAGGTTTTTTTATGATTTTGAATATTTATATATGAGTTCTAAATTGGGATTCATACTCATTATCACTATTTACAAGATTTTGTGTTTTTGAGAGTTGTTGAAGACAAATTTAATGAGTTTGTTTATATTTTCATGAGCATTGCTGAAATTTCTAGATTTTAATATAATTTACAAATGTTTATGTTATCAAGCATGAATTTGGAGATGTTTTGACATGATTTTGAAGCATGATCTTTAATCCCTAAGATTGAGTTTTGATATTTCAAGAAGCTTATATTTTTATCTTGGTTTGATAAGCAAAATTTGATCTTTTGATCCTAAGCTAAGATAAGGAATCCACATTATTCATATAGTTCATGATTTATAGCAAAGAGAAGCGTAATTCGTTTTTATTATAAACCCTTATGCTATTTTAAGAAGAATTTTCTAAAAGTTCTGAGCCTAAGTATGGGAGTAGTATTTAGCATCGAGTTTGGTATGATTCTAAGGTATCATGCCACAGAACTATTTTCCACCATAGGATTGAGATTTATAGGCCCAAGGATGAGATAGTGATCACTAAAGTTAAGGTTCTAGTCCAACTACAAGTGTAGAACATCTCTCCCAAATGTGGGTAAGATGTTGGACTCCATGTCAGTTCACGTGGTTTATGTCGGTTAGAAGAACCTCCTAAAGAAGACCCCTACTCTTTAAATAGTTTATTGATTTAAAGTCTTAGTATATATTTTGAAAGTTATTGTTTTAAGATTTGATACAGTTGACAAGATTTGAGAACAAGAAAAGGATACAGATTTTAGAATAAGGTGTAATGACTCACGATATTTATACTACATGCTTCCTTATTCATGATTTATGAGATTTAGATATCAGTTTTAACTCAAGCTATGTGAATCATTTATATCAGTATGTATGATTTCTACAAAGATTGATGATATTATTTAACTATTGCATACACCCCCATATACTCAGTATATCCTTAAAATACTAATCCACATATATGTCTATGTTGTATATTATGTCATAATATAGGTACAAGTTGTAGCACATATACTGTATTTAGTCAGTCCACAGCTTCTAGTCAATAGGTGATGAGTCTTTTTGATTTAGGCGCTCAAGTCAGTTATACAACTTGAGAAGTGTTGTATTTTCTTTATTTAGTCTTATTGAGTTAGGATAGTTGGGATTATAACTCTACTACCTATAGTCAATACTTTTAGAGGCTTTATAGATAGTCAGTGGTGTTAATGTATTTAATTTCAGTTTTGTTGCTAAAAGCAAAGTTGTAATCTTGTAAATTTGGATTTGTATTGATCAAGTTAAGAGAAGTTTTATGTTTCAGCTGATTTTGTTCAGATTTATGTATTTTATTTAGTTGATTATAGGTATGCTAGTAGAAGGGTTAGCTTGGGATCACTTATGACCTTAACACGGTATGCCATCTTGGGACCCATTTTTGGGGCATTACAAACTTGATATCAGAGCACAAGTTTAAGTGTCCTAGGGTGTCTATGAAGTCATGTCTAGTAAAGTCTTGCGGGATGGTACAGAGACATTTGTACATTTCTTCGAGAGGCTACAAGGCATTTAGAAAATATTTCCATTCTTTCAAGTCTCAGATTGTGCTATAGAAAGGGTCTCTAAGAAACTTATATAGACTCTCATCTTACTCTATTCAGGCCATTTCTACCTTATTTTTAAGGTATCAAAAATAGTCAAGCATAAACCCTTACTTCTAGGGCTTTCTCAAATAGTCTCCTCAGATTGTTATGGGATTATCAGGAGGCTAGAAAGTATCCTATCAGTGCTTTTAAGTTCCAAAGTTTGAAGGGCTTTATTCATATTCATGGAAAGTCGTACACTAAGACCTTGTCAGGTGTGCTTTTAGATTCCTCCTCAGAATTCATAATGATAATCTATACTTCTCTATCTATGTAATGCTCTTGAGGTAACATGATCGGTAAGTTCCAATTCCCTCCCCTAATAATGCTCTTAGACTTGCTAGCAAGAAGTTTTTGAAGTCTCACAAAGTGGCTTGAGAAAAGCCTTCTAGTGTCTTATAATTCCCTCAAGTTCAAAGTTATTTCCTTATTCTTATGAGTCGTTCAACTAAGACAGAGTAAGATGTGTATTCTTAGATCATTGAATATTGTGTGTCAAGTTTCCATCTTTTGTAATCTTGTTATCATTGTGTTATTTAAACTAAAAGTCTAGTGAAGCCATGTGGGGCTCTTTTAATTTCACTAGCATAGTTTCTTTGTTATTCATCTCATTGTACAGTTCAAAGCACAAAATCAAAGTCTAGTGAAGCCGTATGAGGCCTATTTTGATTCACTAGCAACTTGATGTTCATCTTGTTGTTCTTGTGTTGGTTGGAACTGGAGGTTTAGAGGTGTAGTAATGAGAAAAGTGGTAAGGGTGATTTATTGAATGTATGTATAGCCAAATCTTTTGCATAAGATTGAGTTAGTAATGGAGTGTTATGTCCTTGTGTGTTAATTTAGTATAAGTTAGAGAAAGAGTCATTAGTTAAGGTGAATTGTTGTTGCTTGGAGTATGAAAAGAGTTGTTGACGGTGTGTGTTGTACAAGAAAAGTATAGGTTATTGATAAATGTACTTGGTGGAGGAGTGTTGTTAATTTAGGCATCCCTAAGATTACCAGGTGGAGTTTAGTTGAAACTTATAGAGCTATGAACTAAGTTTAGTGGTATAAAAAGAGTATATAGTAATGATGTGTATAAGGAGGATGTGTTAATAGATTTAAAATAAGATAGATCATAGGATTGAGATTGATCCTTGTTGTTATAAAGTTTTGGCGGACTAATGGTTTCAGTTGTTTGGCATGTAAGAATATTATATAAAGTTGTGGTTCATTATAGCTAGAAGTAGACTCTAAGTTTAAATAGTTGATGGTCATCAAAGTGGATGAAATGATTTTTTTGTTAGTGATGCTAGCTATATAGAAGGTATCTAGTAGGATTGAACAGTGTATGCAAGAAGTTTGAGTTATGTTATTTGTAATTGAGTATGGTGCTATATGTACGGTGAAGAAGTATGCCTAAGGTGATATAAGGTTGCATTATTTCCAAGGTTATTACGTGTTGTGTGTGATTAGTAGTACCGTTGAGTTGCTAAATGGAAGGAGACTAGTTATATATATATATATGAAGTTCTTAATAGCTAAGAAGTTATGGGTAGATGATGTTGAGCCTTTTTGGTATGATCTTAATTCTCATGGTTTAGAAATACAAGTTTAGAGAGGTGGTATTAGTAAGCTATGACACGGGTAGTTTGGTTTATTAAAGATTGATGATGTTCGTGTTAAGTAATCTAAGTTTGAATCCTTGAAGATTGAGTGAATAGAAGTAATAGTTGAAGCTCTGGGTGGTGTGAAATAAAGATCTGGTGATGCCATGAAGATTCTAAGTTAGTAAATGTTTAAGTTGTTATATGATATTTTTAAGGCCATAGAAATCAAAGATTTGAATCTCAGAAAGAGGTACTAGCATTGGGAGTTACACTTTAAGATACAGTCCTTCAGGGTAAGTTTAGTTTTATGTGTATTTATTTTACACTAGACTCTAGAGTAAAGTGATTACAGTTTAGATTGTAGTTTATACAGTGGTTCACAAACTTAGAGTGATAGCTTAAAGCTAAGGGGGAGATGATAGGGTAAGTAACTATGTCAGACTTCTAGATTCTAGCAGTGATGATGAATACTTGTGCGGATAGATGTATTGTGCGTTAAGTGAGATCCTAGTAGAAGGTTGAATATAGTTTTTGAAGTGGAATGTACAGTATGCGTTAACCCGTTTATCCAGTAATTCAGTCTAGCAGCCATAGAGACAAGTTTTTATGATTTTCAATCTTCCCATCTAGTCATATCATTGTAAGAGGAAATTTTCTCACTTCGTGTACCTTGCAAATTTAGCTCAATTTGTGCATCAGTTTTAGAATCTAGATGATCAGTCATGATTCAACTTGTAAGCTTTATGTTCATCTTCTTAGTCTTTTTCTAGTATTTTAATCAAATCTGTATCATTCAGGGACGAACATTCCCAAGGGGGAGATATTGTAATACCCTGAGTTTTTCATGTCATAAACCTCTCATTCATTTTCTCATGAAATCAAATCCAGCCTAAAGTAATGGATACTCATAAGTTGACGCCTTCGTTTCTATATCTGCCATATAGCTATTTTCATGCGAATTCATGTACTCGCAGATCAGTTTAGTAACTCATTATGTTTAAGATTCAGTTATTCAATTTATTTTAGTTGTGAATGATAGATTATAACCTCAGATTCCTTAGTATTTTCAACTTAATTATCCACATTCGAGCATGAATGTTCCCAAGGGGGAGATATTGTAACACCCTGTGTTTTTCCTAGCTTAAAATTCATTCCTAGAATGTTAAGAGTGTTCTTAAAAATTGAATAACCTTTATTTCATATGGAATTTTCTAGATTTAGACCTCCCATTGTGTGGGAAATTGAATAAGCTTTCCATCGATATCAAATTCACCCAAATCCGACACTCGGTGAAGAAGTTATAACATTTTAGTAATGCAGTGTTCCACCTGGGTACTCACCGCATCGCGATGGATGCCAAAAATGGCAATCGTCATAGTCCAGTGGACCTCCATGATATTGGCACATCATGTAGAGGTCCAAATTCTCAATTGTAAATTTCCAATGGCACAACACGATAGCACCACATCGCGCAAGAGTGCGAATTCGTACTCGTCCTTTTCTAGTAGCTCAACGCAATTTCAATGGACTATGGTGAAGGTGTAATTGTTGTACTCTTGATCCATAACTTGAATTATTATGTGATGAATTTAATCCTAAGTATGTTAAGTCCTTATTAGGTTAATAATGTTCATAGAAGTCAGTTAGACCCAAGTGGAGCTTAGAACATTAGATTCAACAAAAATTTGGCATTCAATCCTACAAAGATCTACTTTAAATATGTATAAAATTTTATATACGTGGAATTTTTCATCCCAAGACCCACTAAATTGTAGATAATAGAATTATCTTTCCAATGATACCAATTTCTTAAAAATCCGATACCCGAGCGAAAAGGTATATCCATTTTAGTGTGAGAAAGTGAGCTACCGTGATGGTAGCATGTCGTGCTGAAGGGCAAACTCAGGATGTAGGTTACGAATTTATGCTTTAAAGTAATAAGGAGCAATGGGATCTTTTCCCACCTCAACCCTGGTCATAAAAACACGGTATAAGGTTTCAAATGGTGCATTATTTACCCCCATTCTCCAATTTTTTCCTCAAGAACAACCCTAATTAATTCCCTCAAGAATCATCAATTCCATCTTCTTCTCTTCAACAAAAAGATTAGGAATTTAGGGCTTCTAATCCAAGAACATAAAGAATGATATCAAGATCATCTCCAAAGTATTCAAAGTTCAACCTTTTACATTCAAGTTCATCATCCAAGCTCCAAGATTCAAGCGTTCTTCATCAAATCAAGTCAATTAAGGTATGTGGAATTTCAACAAAGACAATCATTTCGTCCTTGTGTCCAAAACTTGTTTTAAGTTATGAATTTCTGAATTTTAATATGATTTCCATGAAAGTTAAGTTAGGGTTTATACCCAATTTATATTATTTGAAGGTTATGAGTTTACAAGTGATTGAATATTGAATGGCATGACTATTTTCATGTATTTATGTGTGTAATACAATTTTCCAGATTTTTGAAAGTGAGTTTAAGTATGATATTGAGATTCTTGACCTTATTATTTTGACGGTGTTGACGCATTTTCAAGAAGCATATTGTGTTGGATGTTTTTCTATGATTTTAAATATTTATATATGAGTTCTTAATTGGGATTCATACCCATTATCACTATTTACAAGATTTTGAGTTTTTGAGAGTTGTTGAACATAAATTTCATGAGTTTGTTTATATTTTCATGAGCATTGCTGAAATTTTCAGATTTTAATATGATTTACGAATGTTTATGTTATCAAGAATTAATTTTGAGATATTTTGACATTAGTTTGAAGCATGGGCTTCAATCCCTAAAATTGAGTTTTGATATTTCAAGAAGCTTATATTTTTAGCCTGCTTTGATAAGCAAGATTTGATCTTTTGATCCTATGCTAAGATAAGAAATCCACATTATTCATATAGTTCATGATTTATAGCAAAGAGAAGCGTAATTGGTTTTTATTATAAACTCTTATGCTAATTTAAGGTGGATTTCCTAAAAGTTCCGAGCCTAAGTATGGGAGTAATATTTTGCACCGAGTTGGGTTTGATTCCAAGGTCTCATGTCCCAGAACTATGTGCCACTGTAGGATTGAGATTTATGGGCCCGAGGCCCAGATAGTGATCACTAAAGTTAAGGTTCTATTACGATGGCAAGGGTAGAATAGCTCTCCCCAATGTGGGTAAGACATTGGACTCCATGTTAGATCACATGGTAAATGTCGGTTAGAAGAACCTCCCAAAGAAGGTCCCTACTCTTTAAATAGTTTGTAGATTTAAAGTCTTAATATATATTTTGAAAGTTATTGTTTTAAGATTTTATCCAGTTGACAGGATTTGAGAACAACAAAGGTTTAAAAATTTTAGAATAAGGTGTAATGATTCACGAGATTTATACTACATGCTCCCTTATTCATGATTTATGAGATTTAGATTTCAGTTTTTGCTCAAGTTAAGTGAGTCATTTATATCAGCATGCATGATTTTTATAAAGATTAATTATACTATTTAACTATTGCATACCCCTCATATACTCAGTACATCCTCAAAGTACTGATCCACATATATGTCTATGTGCTACATTGTCTCATAATATAGGTAGAAGTTGTAGTGCATATACCATATTCAGTCCGTCTATAGCTTTCAGTCAATAGGTGATGAGTCCTTTTGATTCAAGGGATCGAGTTAGTTATACAGCTTGAGAAGTGTTGTATTTTGTTTATTTAGTCGTATTAAGTTGGGATAGTTGGGATTCATGACCCAGCTACCTATAGGTAGTACTAGTAGAGGCTTCATAGACAATCAGTGGTGTTAATGTATTTAATTTTAGTTTTGTTTCTAAAAGTAGAGTTGTAATCTTGTAAATTCAGATTTGTATTGATCAAGTTCAAAGAAGTTTTATATTTCTATTGATTTTGTTTAGATTTATGTATTTATTTAGTTGCTTGTAAGTATGCCAATAGAAGGGTTAGCTTGGGATCACTTGTGACCCTAAGCATTGTGTGACATCTCGGGACCTATTTTTGGGGCGTAACAGTCTCTTAGTGCAGCGAACAAGGAAAAACAAATACTAGATATTGTCTTGATGAAAATCAAGAGTGTCATAGGTGGGAAAAAGGTTATGGTATTAGAGATTAGTAGTGA
Organism: Capsicum baccatum var. pendulum; assembly: GCA_030864225.1. Lineage (NCBI taxonomy): Eukaryota > Viridiplantae > Streptophyta > Magnoliopsida > Solanales > Solanaceae > Capsicum > Capsicum baccatum. The sequence goes on from CM061553.1 coordinate 120,388,513, forward strand.
TGGTACCTTATAGTACCAAGGGATATTGTGCATTCCTGATATTGATGGTTTATGAGAAATGGTATTACATGTGGTACGTGAATTGTGCAATGTTGTTCATATCAATTGGGTAAAATTGTATCATGATCACAAGGATCTGTATTTGTGGAATGGTATGAAGAGGAATGTGGCTGATTTTGTGGCCAAGTGTTTAGTGTGCCAACAAGTGAAAGTTTAACACATGAGGCCAGGCGTTTGTATCAGGAAATTAAATTACCAAAAAGAAAATGGGAAGTGATCAATATCCATTTTTCTACTGATCTTTTCAGTCTCAAAATCAATTTGATTAGGTTTAGGTCATCGTGGATAGGATGAAAAAGTTGACTCACTTCTTGCCAGTGAGGACTATCTTTTTGGTTGAGGATTATGCAAAATTGTGTCTTTATTAGATTATGAAGCAGCATGGGGTACCTATTTTGATTATCTCTGATTTTGGTACACAGTTTTTACTCACTTTTGGTGGTTGTTACAGAAGGGGTTGGGTACTAAGGTTAGTTTGAGAATTACTTTTAAACTGCAGATGGATGCGCAAGTAGAAAGGATAATTCAGACATTAGAAGATTGGTGCTTGTGTGATTGATTATGGTGGAAATTACGTTGACAATCTACCTCTTGTACAGATTGCTTACAACAATTTCTATCATTCTAGCATTAGGATGGCCCCTTTTGAGGCATTGTATAGTAGGAGGTGTAGATCTCCTATTGGGTGGTTCAATCTTGGTGAGGTGGATATGTTTGGCCCAAATTTGGTTTATCAGGCTATGGAGAAGGTAAAGTTGGTTCGAGATAGGCTTAAATCTACCCAAAGATGCAAAAATTCTGATGCATATATAAGATGTAGGGACTTGGAGTTTGAGGTTGTGGATAGGTTATTCCTAAAGGTATCTCTCATGAATGGAGTAATGTGTTTTGGAAAAATTAGAAAGCTCAGTACCCGATATGTTGGTCCTTATATGGTTATAAGGAGGGTTGGTAATGTTGCGTATGAATTGGAGTTGCCTTCTAGTTTTATCTTCATTCATCTAGTATTTCATGTCTTTAAGTTGAGAAAGTGCATAGGTGATCCTTCATCGGTTGTTCCTTTGGAAGGATTGGTTATCTCAGATTCTCTATCTTATGAAGAGCTCCTGATTGTGATCTTGGATTGACAGGTTCCTCAGTTGCGAACCAAGGATGTAGCTTTAGCTAAGCTTTTATGGCGGAACCACAAAGTAGAAAAAGTTACTTGGGAAGTAGACGAGGACATAACATCCAAGTATCCGTATTTGTTTTCTTCTTTGGATATTCATGTGGAAGGTATCTGTTCTTGATGACTTCTTCATTTTCTAACTTTGTTAAAGAAAGGTTAATTTTCTTGTGACTTTGTTTTCTCACCTAGTTATAGGTTAGAATGGTTATGTTGGGGTGTATTTCGTGCTTGTACTACCTTGTTCGTCATTCAAGGATGAATAATCCTAGTGAGGGAGACTGAAACACCCTTGGTTTTGGTCCTTAGAAATTTCTTAGGTTTTGGGTTTTATAGATGTTATACAACTCACTATACTAGTCATAAGGTAAGGTTATGGGTCAGGTTACCTTGCTATATGTTGGGCAGTATTTAGTAGAGTTGGGTGAGTTTCTAGAATGGGTATGACTTGGGTGGGTTTGATTCGTATGTTGGGTGATAGGTTGTAGGTTTGAGTTTTACTTCACTTAATATAAAATGTAGTAACTTAACTTAGATATGAGTATGAATGGATCACCATGAGTCATGATATATGATACAAGTGGTATAGTAAAACTCATATGTTAGACTTTGTCAACCCCTTCTTGATTTTGCCTAAGGTATGGGTTATGGATCTGTATCATATGCTTGGGTACGATTAAGGCTTGGCGGTCGTATGCTGGATAGTATTAGGGGTCCAACAGAGGCCTAGGGTACGAGTGGTGGGTACCACTTATATAATAAGGTACGGGTGATGTGAAGTCGTACCCTCATGTTGGGATTTTAAGCAGTTTAAGTTGAGGTAATCTAGACATTTTCCCTCTTAACCTCTTGAGGCCCCATGACTTATATCACTATCGAGACATCATTTAACCTATCTCAAATCACTCAAACTCTCTTAAAATACTCTCAAATTATCTCTAAGGCTCTTGGGTTAAGGAAGGCTGGGGTTTCATCAATAGGAGTAAAATTTGCATTTACAAGGGTGATTTCTCTCCATTATCTTCTTAATCTAAGGCATGTTACTAATCTCTCATTGTTAGTTCCAACAAAAGGATTTTATGAATTTTTTCCATGGCATAAATATTGTATGGTTTTGGGTTTTCAAATATATATTGGGGGCTTTGGTTACAATGGTTGGTTATGATTTTCCCATGTATTTTACTTATTATTTTAATGATATTATAGTTCTTTGAACATTTAGTTGCACGGGAATGGTTAATTGGTACTTGGTTTTAGCTTTGGAAACATTATGCCTCCAACTTGTTTGATAAAAATGCCTATGAGAATGTTTTTGGTTAAATTATTGGACTTTCATTGAAACTATTGCATAATATAACTTGGTAATAGAACCCTAAATGGTATAAATGGTTTATATGGTTAAATGATAAGGTTTTGGTGGTTATGGTTGGCCTAATTGGAAGCCTTGTGGGGTATAAGGGAATCCCCCAAGAACACATAATAATGATCACTTGTGGGATACATGGGATTCCCTCAAGTCAACTTAATAATGTAATCTATGGGTACATGGGAATCCTTTCTTCTTTAAAAAGGTTTGCTAAGGACAACACTTGCAAGCTATAGTCGGTATGACAATACCACTACTTATATCCTTGGAAAATAATAAATGGTCTGGGGGTTTGGTTGTATAGTAATAGTTTTAATTTTGAAATAATGGCAGGGTGTAATATCTAACTGTGAGGGTGAGTCCAATGAACGGACACTGGAAACTCATGTTTACTGAGATAAGGATTGGTCATGGCGACTATATATGATACTTACGGGGTACATGGGAATACTCTAAGTACACTTGTACATATGTATCATGGAGCGCGAAGGGTACTTGACAATCCCCTACTCCGATGTTATCTATGGTTCATGCGGCAACACATATCGAGGCCCGTTCAGGGGGTTACACTGGGCCCATATAGATCATGGGTGGTTATAAGATGGTTAAGCTACACATACCCAGGTTAATGCTTTCAAAGGCACGCTAAACCCACTTCCCTTTCCCAACATGGTTATATATATATTTATGTATGGTTGTGAATTCATATGGTTGGTTTACTTGGTTTTAAAGGTTGTCATTATATTATCCTTATCGTGAGTACTTGATAGAGTTCACCCGCTAACCCATCTTCGGGAGGCTATATCCCCATGTGATGTAGGAACGAACCATTCTATTCTTCCTGCTTAACGATCAAATTTGGGATTAGCTTGGTTGGATTGAAGTGGTAAGCTTTCATACTCCAGAAGGATCCATTTTATGTCATGGATGTTTCAACATACTTTGGTTATTTGATAGACATTGGTTTTGGCTATAGGTGGGGGGATGTCCCAACCGGATATTACTTTACTTTCGGTTAGAGGCTTTGTGGAACTACTATGGGTTATAATGGGAAGTGTCGGTATTGGTGTTAGACTTAGTATTGGCATTGGTATTGGGGCTGATACCATTTGTCTGTATTTATGATTTTTCCATCCTTTTATGTTATGGAATTGTACTTGGTTATTATTTTGGTTATGGTATGGTTATTGGTTGGGTATTATATGGTTGGACGGACTTACTTGGGTTGGTCATAGTTATGGACCTATCCCAAAGTCTTGATTGATACAAATGTGCAATCTTGTTATATGTTCAGAATTAATTCGACTCAGGCTATGCATTTGGCGGTTGGGTTGGGTAACAAGGGTGGTCCACAATCCTGGTTCGACTTGGTATACCCATTACGACAAGGCCTCGATATGGGTCGTGTCACTTACACTATTGAGACTAATAAACGTGACTCTGATACAAATTTAGCTTGACCTAAAACCAAGGATCATGATGGCACTTGTCACGGCTAGCCTTGATAGTAAACCTATCACCCAAACTAATATGAAACGAGAAATCAATACAAAACCCAAGTAAAGACTCCTAGAACAAAGCATTACATTGTCAAGATACCATTCAGTATCCGAAACCAAGTGTCACAGTTTCACAACTACGAAATATGTCTCGAATGTCAATGATACAATAAAAGTGTAGAAAGGATCAAAATCTATCTCAGAATACTAAATAAGACATGAGATAGATAGAAAGAGGAAGAAGGCCAACTCCTGAAACATGGGAAGAACACTACCTCAGGTACACTCCAAATGACACCTAAGTCTGCTATTCATGTGATGCACTCAAACTTGGATCTGCACCGAAATGGAATAGTAGGGATGAATACACTCTACTTGTACTTAGTAAGTAACATAGCTTGACTAAGAAAGCAGAAAAAACATATAAACACAAACTATTGGCACGTCACTTGCAATCAAAAAATATCCTAAACAGTAGTACACACCATCTCCACTAATAATCCTAATATACATACATATAACAATTACAGGAAGAGAAAAGAATAACAAATATACACGTAGATAAAATACAAGTATAGAAAGTTAGAACAAATGGATGGATATCAAGTCAAGGTCAAAAAATACAATTACAGCATAAGCACAATATATGAAGTGCAATAAAGATGATGATGATGATGATGATGAAGATAATGATGTTATGACCGAGGTCATCGCACAACCTCTGTATACACCTACCACGCTTAAGATTTTCGAGGTAGGACCCATCGGGGTTTATCAACCCTTATACAACCAATATCTAATAGAAATATCCATATCTCCTCTCCGATACATACATCAGTAGAGGGTTCTTAAAGATGTCACATTTTCTATTAGAAAAAGCTTGTATTTCAAGCATTTCAAATATTTCCACGGTAGTACCAATATTTCATAAAAACATATGATATTAGGATGTAATGATCACTGTGGGCAAAAAATTTTTCTTAAATTGAAATTTATACGAAATTTTGATTATGTTAATTCAAAATATATTAATCTCAAATAAATATAATGGATTAATATTATTGAATTAATTATTTAAGTCCAAACATATGGATTTAAATAATGTTCAATATTTACTGGGCTAGTCCATTAATTTAGGATATAAATGATGACCCCATTTTGCTAACACCAAAATGTTATCTTATTCTAGAGGCCTAAAATGAGAGCCACATTTCAAATGACGTGGCATGCCAAGTCAAGTGAAGGCGCCAATAGGACCATGCCACATGTGAAAATAATGCACTGGGCCTAGTGAAATCAAAAGCCCATAAAAAGTGCCACATCACTTGGATTTGATTGGTGAAAGGAAGTCCATATTCATAATGACTCTTCCCTTTCCACAATTATAGATAGGGGTCTCATAATTCAAAAAAGGAACAAACAACTCTAACAAGAATCAATAAAAAGCTCGTGGGTCAAACGTCGTAATTTCTCTATAAAGCTCAAGCATTCAAATCTAGTTCATCAAAATTCAAGATCAAGGCCGCCAGATTCAAGAATAAGCCAAAAAGCCCTTTAATTCAAGCACAAGTCAAGATCAAATACATCAAATATGCAAATCAAGTTCAAATTCAAGATCAAGTGTCATCAAGTGTCATCCGCGCAAACTCTACTTTTTAGATATTCATCCCCAAAAGAAGCGAGTTCCCATACATGTGTTCAGAGAAAGGAAGAAATACGGTGAAATCACTTAAGAAAACTCTAGCTTTACTTGAGAATTCTGGTTCCAAATACTCTGACTCAAAGAATGATGATCATTCAACCTACTCATCATCTTCGACTACAACACATAATCTAAGAACTTCAAACATCAACTTATTAAATATTCTATGTTACTCACCAACATCCCTAGTGATCATGTAAGAAATGGTGACTGCTGCTTCATCCGTAGAGGAGCAACTTGCAAACCTGACGAAAGCAATTAAAGGCCTCACTAAGTATGTGGAAAATTAAGATGATTAAATTGATAAGTTGGTGTATAGGATGGATGAATTAATATATAGAGAGTCTAGCCATGCACATGGGAAATCTCTAAAAGTTTAGAAGATAGATAATCCCAAAAACAAACACCACCTACTAAGGAAGTACAAGTCTCCTCTGAGGGATTGATCCCGATAGATCAATTGAGGGAGTTCATTGAAGGGACACTTAAAGACAAGTATGACATTGTGACCAAGTCTTCCCTGACATATACCAACACCTACACGCTAAGGATTAATAATCTCAAAATTCCTGCCAGCCATCAATCCCCCAACTTTTAAAAATTTGAGGGAAAAGAAAACTAGTTACAACATATCGCACTGTTTATTGAGAAATATAATAATGATGGAAATTATGATGACTATCTTTTCAAATGATTTATTTGTTCACTTAAGGAAAATGCCTTTGATTAGTATACGAACTTGAGCCTAACCTCATTGATAGTTGGGAGAAATTGGAGCATAAGTTCCTAAATCACTTTTATAGCATAAGGCATTAAAGAAAGGATGAGTCAGTCTTTGACTTCATTAATCGATGGAGGAATGCAAGCCTAAACTACAAAGATAGGCTCAGTGAAACATTTGAAATAGAGATATCCATCAAAAGAATACACTGAGAGCTTCTCTACATCATGCAAGGAATTAAGCCAAAGTATTTTGAAGAGTTATCTGCTCATGTTCATGACATAGAGTTGAGCATGTCTTCTTCTAAAAAGGGACTAGCACATATCCATGACCCTCGAAGGGGAAGGATAAGCAGGAACCCAAAAGACGGGGCAAATATGTCCCTAAAATTGACAATAAAGAATCCATGAATATCGGTGTATATCCTATGAAGGTCACCATGAAGGTGAGCAAGAAGCAAAGCATGAAGATGACTTTCTCAAGCACGTCCAAATCAGAAGCTAACTTTAAAGGAAATGCAAGAAAAGGAATACCCCTTCCTTAATTCTGATGTTGCTCAGATTTTTAATAAAATCCTTAAGCATAAGATCAATGAACACCCAGAGATGAAGCAACTTGACAAAGCTAGAAAGACTAATGACCCAAATTATTGCAAGTATCATAGGCTTGTGTGTGACCATCTAGAAAAGTGTTTGGTCATTAAGGACAAAGTCATACAATTGTCAAATAAGAAGAAGATCTTCTTCAATGATGAGATTGCCAGTTCTTATCAAATCTCTATCACTTTTGGCTCATTTCATCTAGTTAAAATATGCATCGAGGAACATAAGAAGAAGACATTAGAGCATGATAATTATTTGACTGACGAAGATGATGATGAAGATTATACTCTAGTGAATAGGCACAGACACAAGAAGATGAGTCTACGTAAAGCGTCATATGAAAATCTAGCTAGAAGGAAGATGGTAAAGAAAGTAAGGAAATAGAGGATGGCTCGGCATCCAAAGAAGATAGGGGTAATAAGGCTTTACTACAGATAACGCCCAAACTACAACCCACGTAAGAGTGTAAGCGGTCGATGTCAAATGTAGAACCCAACTGGGTTGGGTGTCGAATCCCACAGGGAATACTCGATCACTAAGTGTTGCAACTATTAATAGACTGTAGGTCAAAAATTCTATGAAAATGGGGGATTGGATTATGGAGTGAATTAATGCTATCAGAGTAACAATAGAATGCTTTGTTTAGTAAGATTTAATCAATGAGAAAAATAACTTAGGGTTATGTCCACCTTATGAGTTCTACGTATCTATTAACTATGAGTTATGCAGAATTCAGACATGCATGCACTTATAGACATTCGTATTCTAATGGTAAACCTTAGTGTCTCTCGACCATCTAGGGTTATTTAACTTTAACTCTCTCGAGCTTAATGTGTATACTAATGGTACAAACTCTCCAAGAGGTTAATCCGGTCAAGGCATTAACGTGTAAACAGGGGTTGGTAGCCCTATTTCCTTGTCACTCTCTCTTTTCCAAACATGTAAATTTTCTCTCGAACAAGTTAATGCTATATTGGTGTATTCCTATGTTTGCAACCACAAGAATTTAATTAAAACGAAGAGAGTAATGATATAAGTAGCATACACATCAAGAATTCACAAACTCATAGTAATAGATAGTATATCACAAGGATTTAATAACCCTAACAGAGAAGTTTAGTTACTCATGAGTGCAACAGAAATCACAATAGATATAATCATCATACCACAACCTATAATAATCTTGGCGATGGAGATGGTTTGGGCGTCCACTAGGGTTTGACGTTTTCCCTTCTCCATTGATCACAAGAGCCGTGCTTTCTCTATCTGAAAGTAAAGTGAATAGTGTCCAAAAGTTGAATGAATAAATGATAATGAATGAATAATGAAAAACTTGACTTAATTGAAAAGCATGAATGAAAAGCTTGCTGAAAAATTCAGCAAATAGGGTTTTTATATCATCCTTGTCCTAGTCCTACTGAAATAGGGTTTTTATCCATGTCCTAGTCCTACTGGGTTACTGCTGCACCCCTAAGTATTAAGAAATACTGATTTTGCCCGGGACGGATTCTCCATGCATCACATTCAGTCCACAAGCTTCCAAAAGCTACCTTTCTTCTTACGTGAAGTTTCCCTTTCTACCGAAAGGTCCACAAAGTGCTGAAATCTTCATCATAAATACCTGAAAACATGCTAATCACGTAGGTTAGCTCACTTATTGGAAAATGGACTAAAAGTGCAGGAATTATATATTTTGTCCTTAAAACTTAGCAAAAATATGGGTAAATTATAGTGCTTTAGGCGTGTAAATACGCCCAACATCAACACCCCACACTTAAAGCTTTGTTCATCCTCGAACAAAATATTACGTCCATGCAAACATCTAACTAGGATTTCACAGCAGTAACACAAAATATTCATCAAGACAGGCACGACAATTATTAACAAAGAGTAGTTTTCTTGATCACTGCTAGAAACAATTCAACCTCCAACATAGACTCGTGATGATGGTTAATTCGTATCCACAAGTTAAGGCACAAAGGATCATACAAAACTACCCAACGATCATCAACCATGTGTGTCTCACATAATATATCACCCGTAATCACTCATAAGTTTTGCATTTTTTTGGAACATGGGTATAAGACTCTCCTTACTCTCTCTATTCATATGTTGCAACTGATGACCATAGGCTTGCCCTTAATGTAATGCTCTACTAATATCAGAATGCTAATCTTAGGATCAAATAGGTCTTTTACAGGTTGTAATGTAGGCTAAGGGACAGTTAGGACTATTTTGGCAAGAAATAGTGACTATGTTCTCTAAGCGCTTTAATACATCATATTATGCCATTAACGCTCTCTTTTAAACACCCTTGCTACCTTTCTTTCATCTACCACCTCTTTTCACCTATTTTGTTATTCAAACATAAACACAACTATCTTTTTAGTTTTCTATTTCTTTTTCTTTTCTTTCTCTTTTTTTATTATAACGCACCTCTATGATAGAACTTCTATGATAGCCATGCTTTTTCACAACAATTTCAAGTACCAATATGCTCTGAGGCATCAGTCTTACCCAATTTCCTCTTATTTTGTCACATGACTCTACTATTTAAAGCGCTTAGGAATTTGGATGAAATTATGGTCTTGAAAAAAATGGATTAGGCTACATATAAAGCTGTCAAAGAAGATAGCTTAAAGGCTCAAAAGGGGTTAACTAGGATAATGTACATGGGTAGGTAAAAAGAAGGTAACCAAATACAGGCTGCCAAAGAAATGCCTAAATAATCTCCTAAACTCACACTCTTTATTTTGCTTTACACACACACCAAGCAAGCTATAGCATTAGTCACAGCACAGAATATACTATAACCTCACACACAGAAGGCACATGGTCAACTTTATTGGGAGCAGTATAGACCCTTGACCCAACAAACGAAGGAATTAAACCACACACTTATCACATAGTGAGTCACACTTAGAGCCTAAACATCTCAATAGCAATGATTTTAGCAAAAACTCTTGTCATAATACCATGCCGCCTATCAGAACAATTTCATGTAAAATCTAAAAATTTAAAGATTTAACTACAAACGAGAATAAATGCAGGCAAAGAAGTACAATACAGCATACAAATACCCTTACCCCACACTTACATGGGACACACTGCCCTCAGTGGAAATAAATAAGGAAAACCTGATTAGTCGGACTCCTCTTCTATGTCTGGGGTCATACCCCCTGTGTCGGAATCATCATCAGAGTCGTCATCCTCAGAAGTTCCTCAAAATGTACCCCATTTGATTCCAAGAGTGCGTCGAGGTATTTGCAGCGAGGAGGATTCAACTTGCTCTTTTCTTCCCCTTTTCTGACCTTTTTCTGAGGTGGATACTTTTTCTTTTCCTTGTCGTCCTTTCGGTGCCATTCTACTTGGTGATGGACTTGGAAGATGATCTTGCAAGGTTAGATGAGCAAAAAAGAAAAGTTTTGAGAGCTTTGGGAAGTAAAGACGGCGCCTAATGCTTTGCCTATGCTTAGCATAGGCGGCGCCTAATGCTTTGCCTAGTTGGGCATAGGCGGCGCCTATGCTATGGCATTGTAGATTTCGAGAGCAAAGACAATGGCATAGGCAGCGCCTTTAGCTTTGCCTAGTTGAGCATAGGCGGCGCCTATGCTATGGCATTGTAGATTTAGAGAGCTTTGGCCATAGCATAGGCCTTGCCTTGTTCGTTGCCTAGATTTACATAGGCCTTGCCTTGTTCGTTGCCTAGATTTGCATAGGCAATGCCTAAACCATAGCCTTTGCTTCTTCATTCCTAACTTACCACCTTCAACATGAATCACTTCCAAATCAAAAGGTGAGATCAATCTTCTTCTTTATACATCTTGCACCTACACTACTCAAAAACAACAAATGGGTTGCCTCCCACCAAGCGCCTTAGTTTTGGTCGTGGCTCGATTACAAAAACAAACTCCTAGTAAACAAAACAATTAAAGACGATGGGTTGCCTCCCATCTAGCGCTTGATTTATTGTCACGACACGACATAGTTATCTCGATTACTTAGACTTCATCGAGATATATGGTGCATCATTTTCTGAATGGATTCAGACGACGCTGATGCTTACTTGTAGGCATGCAATCTTCATCGAGATGACTCTTGTGCATACATATCTCAGGAGGGATACCAATTATATCATCAATAGTCCAACCCATAACTCTCTTGTACCTCTTCAGAGCAGAGATGAAAGCCCCCACGTGCTATTCACCTAAATCAGCCGCAACACTCCCCGGAATTGTATTTCCACTTCCCAAGAATGCATACCTTAGGTGACTGGGGAGCTCTTCAGATTCTTGCACTGGTGGCTCTTCAATGGAAGTCTTCACTGTTGGTGAAGGTCGATTCTTAAGATCAAGGTCCATCTTCTTAGGAGCATGAGAATAGGACCTTATCCCTGTTAGAGCACAAATGGTTTCTTCATATTCTTCAACCTCCTTGTGCTCAAAATTCAACATCATAACAGATAATGGCTCAACAATACGCTGCTTCTCTGCAGATAATTCTTCCACATCTTCATAATAAACATCAGCTATAGAGAACACATCCATATCTCTAGGCTGCTTCATTGATTTGCATACATCAAAACGAACCACTTCGTCATTCATCCGAAATAAAAGCTCATTGGCTCATAAATCAATAAGCACACTTCCTGTTGTGAGGAAAGGGCGTCCCAAGATTATGGGAACTTTAGAATCCACCTTGCAATCCAAAATAACAAAGTCTGCAGGAAAAATGAATGTAGAAACCTTCACCAGTACATCATATAAGATACCAACAGGTCATTTTACCATCCTATCTGCCATCACGAGCCTCATATTGGTTGGTGTAGGATCACCCAACCCCAACTTTCTGTAAATAGATAGTTCCATCAAATTGATGCTAGCTCCCAAATCGCATAATGCCTTAGCAAAATCCAAAGATCCAATCGTGCAAGGAATAGTGAAAGCACCAGGATCTGCCTTCTTCTGTACTAAAGACCTCGTGGCAAATGCACTGCAATGATGAACATTATCCGTCAGCTCATAGCTTGCTGCCCGCTTCTTTGTCAAAAGGTCCTTCATGAATTTAGCGTACCGAGGCATCTGTTCCAGCGCCTCCACTAATGGAACATTAATAGTCAGCTGCTTCAACATAGTCATAAACTTATTGAACCTGGTATCATCAGCTTTCTTCTTCACTCTCCGAGGAAAAGGTGGTGGTGGAAGGGGAATCATTTTCTCCACCACTTTCTCTTTATCTTGCTTTCGATTATCAACCTTCTCAGGAGTGTCATCCACCTTCTTCTTCAGTCTCTAAGGAAAAGGTGGTGGTGGAAGAGGAATCATTTTCTCCACCACTTTCTTTTTATCTTGCTTCCGATTATCACTCTTTTTAGGCTGCAGACGTGTAGGTGTAATGTCATGACCACTCCCTTCCGCTTCTATGTCATCATCACAATCTACTTCACTAACATACTCTGCTATATCATCAACCACTTGCTTGCCTTTGGATAGATTTTCCAACACCTTACCACTCCTGGTAGTAATAGCCATACATGATCCATCATTTCTTGGATTTTGCATTGTGTCGCTAGGTAAAGTGCCACCTTTTCGTTGATTGAATGCCGCTGAAAGTTGACTTAATTATTGCTCCAGCTATTTTATTGCAGTAGAATGTAAGTCAACCAATTGATTTATTGAAGACAAATCATTCTTTACCTCAGTTACGCCCATGTTGGTTGCCTCCACTCCTTTCAACAGCTTAGCCATCATATCTTCCATGGACATCTTCCCAGAGCTAGATTCCACAGTCTCACAATTTTCAGGATGAACATACAAACCACTCCTGTCAGTTTTGTTCTTCTAACCACCATGATCACGGTCCTTGTATCCGGTTTTTTCATAATAGCTCCGACCTTGGTTTCCTTGGGCATTTCCTGGAACCCCCCCCTGATTATTCAAATAGTTAGCTTCTTCCTCAGAATCGGATTCATCTCATCCCTGTGACACAATAGCTTTGACTTTTTCGATCTTCCCTGATAATAAATACTTGGTAAGAAGATCCATTTGCATTTTCATGTGTGCCATATCTTGATCACATTCCTCCTCTCTTCGCCTTTGTTCTGCAGTCATGCTAATAGATACAGTACAACTCGCTACCTCAGACTACCTGGTATGCCAAGCTCTACTCTACTTTGTCATACGATCTAGCATACCACTTGCCTCATTAAAAGTAAGGTCCATGAATGAACCACCCGCAGCATTATCAACCACTGGCTTAGTCACCGAATTCAAAGCCCTGTATAATATCTCCATCAAGTGGACATTGGTCATCTGATGATTTGGGAACCTCATAAGCTTCTTTTTGAACCTCTCCCATGTTTCGTGGAGAGCTTCAGTTGGAAGCTGTCAAAAATTGCTTATCTCATCTCTTAATTGTGCTTTCTTGGATGGCGGATAGAATCTTTCTAGGAAAGTGTCTTTCAGTTGCCTCCAATTAGTAATAAAATCAGGAGTTAGCCCATTCAACCATAGAGTTGCCTCCCCAGATAGAGACAATGGAAATAAGCGTAGCCTAATTGCATTCTGTCCAATGCCTGGATTATCGAATGACTTGAATATAGAGATAAAATTGATCAGATGCATATTTGGATCATCGCCTGCAAGTCCACCAAATAATCCCTTGAGCTGCAACAGTTGAATCATGGTGCTAGTGATATTGAACTTGGCTCCAAGTGCCAAGGGTGGAGGAATAATATCTCCTGTGGCACCAGCCCCGTCCAAATCATCATCATCATCATCAAAAGGAATCTGCACAGCTTGTAGTTCAGGCCTCAATCTAGCTTGACGATCTCTTCTAGTCATAGGTGCCGCCATATCATCATCACGCCTTGGGTTTAGTAGCTCATCATCACCCAGGTTCTCATCATTAAGATTTGTTGCACGACCTGGGTTATCAATATTCTGTTGATGCACTTGAGCAGCGACCAATGCAGCTAATCTAGCCTGCTCCTCCTGAGCAGTCCTTCGTTCAATGTCTCATTGAGCCTCCATCCTGCCAATAAGTTGCGGTTCAGGGTTTATGGGTAATAATGGCTGACCCAAACTTCAAGTATTTGGCATGCACTGAACAAAACCTGAATAAAACAAAAACAACAACTAAAAGTAAAATACGAGAATCTTTGATCAAAGGGTCTATTAACTATCATAAACTTATTTGACAACCGTATTCCCCGGCAATGGCACCAAAATTTGATAATGCCCAAACTACAGCTCTCGTAAGAGTGTAAGCGGTCAATGTCAAATATAGAACCCAACTAGGGTTGGGTGTTGAATCCCACAGGAAATACTCGATCACTAAGTGTTGCAACTATTAATAAACCGTTGGTCAAAAATTCTACGGAAAGGGGGGATTGGATTATGGCGTGAATTAATGCTATCAGAGTAACAATAGAATGCTTTGTTTAGTAAGATTTAATCAATGAGAAAAATAACTTAGGGTTATGTCCACCTTATGAGTTCTACGTATCTATTAAGTATGAGTTATGCAAAATTCAGACATGCATGCACTTATAGAGATTCGTATTCTAATGGTAAACCTTAGTGTCTCTCGACCATCTAGGATTATTTCACTTTAACTCTCTCGAGCTTAAAGTGCATACTAATGGTACAAAATCTCCAAGAGGTTAATCCGGTCAAGGCATTAACGTGTAAACAGGGGTTGGTAGCCCTATTTCCTTGTCACACTCTCTTTTCCAAACATGTAACTTTTCTCTCGAACAAGTTAATGCTATATTGGTGTATTCCTATGTTTGCAACCACAAGAATTTAATTAAAACGAAGAGAGTAATGATATAAGTAGCATACGCATCAAGAATTCACAAACTCATAGTAATACATAGTATATCACAAGGTTCCATAACCCTAACAGAGAAGTTTAGTTACTCATGAGTGCAACAGAAATCACAATAGATATAATCATCATACCACAACCTAAAATAATCTTCGCGACGGAGATGGTTTAGGCGTCCAATAGGGTTTGACGTTTTCCCTTCTCCGTTGATCACAAGAGCCGTGCTTTCTCTGTCTGAAAGTAAAGTGAATAGTGTCCAAAAGTTGAATGAATAATTGATAATGAATGAATAATGAAAATCTTGACTTAATTGAAAAGCATGAATGAAAAGCTTGCTGAAAAATTCAGCAAATAAGGTTTTTATAACATCCTTGTCCTAGTCCTACTGAAATAGGATTTTTATCCTTGTCCTAGTCCTACTGGGTTACTGCTGCACCCCGAAGTTTTAAGAAATACTGATTTTGCCCGGGTCGGATTCTCTATGCATCACATTCAGTCCATAAGCTTCCAAAAGCTGCCTTCCTTCTTACGTGAAGTTTCCCTTGCTACTGAAAGGTCCACAAAGTGCTGAAATCTTTGTCATAAATACCTGAAAACATGCTAATCACGTAGGTTAGCTCACTTATAGGAAAATGGACTAAAAGTGCAGGAATTATATATTTTGTCCTTAGAACTTAGCTAAAATATGGGTAAATTATAGTGCTTTAGGCGTGTAAATACATCCAACATCACCCACCAAAACCCACGACATCTAGTGACATTGGAAGAATTCTTACCAAGTTGGTTCAATGAAAATATTGCCCAAGTTAACCTTGATGCATCATGTTTTAATACTACAAAATAGAGGGCAAAGGGTTAATACCCACATATTGAAGTTCCTCCATCTTCTTAAAAAGCCTAGCGAGCCACTTTTCCAGGAGACACATGCATGTGATACAAAAAATCACAATTACAAATAACAATCTTCTTCTTGAGAAACCCTACACAACTGTCTCTTCTACATGGTGGGTCAAGTTCTAGGAAAGAAAATAAACAAAAAACTTGATTGATGAGGGATCCAGAGTCAACATCCTTCCTATCCACACAATGAAGGAAGTTGGTATCGCTACAATCAAAATGGTTAAAATCCATTTGATGATACAAGGCTTCAACCAAGGGAGCTAGAGGTCCATAGATATATCAATTTGGGGATTTGTATGGATGATTTTTGACCAAATGCATTGATGTATGTGATTTATGCCATAACTTCATACAATACATTACTTGGTAGGCCTTGGGTACACGAGAACAAAATCATCTCATCCTCTTACTATCAATACTTAAATTACATCAAAGGTGGAGTGGAAATAAAGATAGTTGCCGATGATAAGCCATTCACTAAAGTTGAGTCACACTTTGCTGATACAAAAATTCTACTTGAAGAATTATGTTGTGAATGAGAAAATGGTTGATGAGGTCACCAATACAAAGTGTAATAATCTTGCATCTATGATAGTCCTAGTGACTGTCGAAAACACCCACCAAGAAGACTCTCTCCACTTCAAATAAGAAAAGCATCCCATCTACAAAAAGAAAGGCTATTCCTATTCTTCACTGCGTACCAAAGGTACAGAAAGAAAAGGGTCATTTATTTGATTCCAAAGGTAATGTACTAAAGGGGATAACTCTACTGATTAAGTGGATTGATACAATAAGTCTATCCTCAAGGCTACTTAGAGATACTATGGCTCAAAATCTGCCATAAGATATGACACTCCTAGTAAATCATACAAAAGAATGTTTTGATCCAAATCCTTACAAGTTATTTGTAAAGGCTAGATACAATCATAATGAGTCATCGAGGTTAGGTAAACTTCCATTATAAAATACAACCAGACAAGAATGTGAAGGCCTAGGATTCATACTGCCACCTCCAGTTTGCATATCTATAAGAAGGAAAATTAGCAACTACATCCCTATGAAAGAGAAGTCTACTACTTTTAATAAAAGGCTTTCAGTCTTTAATCAACTTGGAGAATCAACTTCAAGAACTTCTATATTTAAGAGTTTGGGTCATCTAAATAAGAAGAAACATAACAATCATCAGAAAAGTCATCAAAGTATGATAATACACTCATCACCTAAGATCTAGAAGGATTTCCTATGTTTGATTTCTTAGAGAATGAGGCGAAAGATGAAACTAGTGGTTTCGTGCAATGAGGTGTTAAAAGTTAAGTCTCATACCATAGTTTATACCATGAAATCTAAAGAAGATGAAGAGATTTTTGGCTTATCATATCCTGTTACAACCAAAAATGAGAATGATATCTCAATTCAAATAAAAGTTGACAAAGATATGGAAGATATTTTCTAGTGTTACCATATATCCATCAATGACGATGACCTTAAAGAAGATAAAGATGCTGGATATGTTTCATCAAAACTTGAAGAAAGAGTGAAGGCAAAAATAGATCCCTTGAAGGAAGTTAATCTTGGAATCGATGAAGACCCAAGACTAACTTACCTGAGTGCTTTTCTAGAGATAGAGTTGGAAATAACTTATATGGACATACTCAAAGAATATATGAATGTCTTTTCTTCGATTTAAAAGGAAATACCTTGATAAGATACAAAAGTAGCAATCCATCAGTTGGCGGTCCAGAATAGTGCTTGTACTATTAAGCAAGCCCAAAGGTGCTTTAGGCCAGAGTTTCTTCCATTAATTTAAAATGAAGTTAACAAACTCTTTGAACCTGGATTTATTCAAAATATCAAATACGCCACATGGATTTCATGTATTGTTTTACTTTGAAAAAAGAATGGCCAAATTTAAGATTGTGTCGACTTTTGGGATCTCAACAACACCTGCCCTAAGGATGAATTTCCAATCCCCATACCAGAGTTGATGATTGATGCCACCATTGGTTATAAGTAAATATCTTTCATAGATAGTTTATTCGAATATAATCAAATCTGCATGGAACCATAGGATGAAGAACTTATTATATTTCATATGCCCAAAGGTATTTATTGATACAAGGTGATGTCTTTTTGTTTGAAAAATGTTGGCGCAAGTTATCAAAGGGCTAAGCAAAACATCTTTAATGGCCTACTCCATACAAATATTGAATGCTCTGTGGATTATCTAGTAGTGAAATAAAGAAAAAGAGATGACTACTTAAAAAACCTTAGAATAAGAGTTGAGTTGCATCAAGATATCAACTTAGGATGAATCCATTGAAATGTGCCTTTGGATTTACTTTTTGAATATTTATTGGTTTCATTGTATGGCATCGAGAAATTAAATTAATCAAGCCAAGATCGATATAATTTTAAAGGTTCCCAAGCCTCGAAACATTCACAAGTGAAAAAGCCTAAAAGGAAGGCTAGCATATTTAAAAAGGTTTATCTAGAACCTGGCCGAAAAATATCATCCATTAGCCATCTCATGAAGAAGGATACTCCTTTCAAATGGGACGAAGCTTGTGGAAAGGCCTTTGAAAGTATTAAATCATATTTAATGAAGCCTCCAATTCTTGCACCAACCGTACTTGGAAAACTATTGATACTCTATATTGCAGAATAAGAAACGTCAGTTAGAGAATTATTGGAACAAGAAAATAGTGAAGGCAAAGAAAACTCTCTTTCTTATCTGAGTAAATGAGCTGAAGTATTCTCTAATCAAGAAGTTATGTTTGGCATTGGCTTTCTCAATCCAAAAGTTGAAACACTACTTTCAACCTTATGTTATTCGTCTTGTGTCTAGGGAAAATCCCATCAAGTTTGTAATATCAAAGCCAGTCCGTAGTGAATGACCTGTAAGGTGGTATCTCTAATTTCAATAGTTTGAGATCATGTACATCCCCTAAAAGGCTATAAGAGTACAATCATTGGCGAAATTCTTGGCAGACCACTAGATACTCGATGATTGGGAACTAATCGATGAATTTCCTGATGAAGATGCAATGAGTGTAAAAGTTAGATCCCCATAGAAGATGTAATTTTATGGTCCCTTACATCGAGGTGGAGCTGGATCCGGCATAGTGTTTGTCACTCAACAATAAGAGGTCATCCCATACTCTTTTACCTTGACAAATCATTGCTCCAATAATGTTGCTGAATACTAAGCACTAATGCTTGAACTTAAGATGGCTGTCAACATAAAAAAAACTACATTTATAAGTCTTTGGTGATTCCTAATTAGTGGTCAAGTAGGTTTTGGGAAGCTATGATGTTAGAAATCATGAGAAAAGACCATATCATTATTATGCACCAAAGTTGATGAGATGTCTTTGAGAAGTAACCCTCCAGCATGTTCCAAGGAAAGAAAGTAAGAAAGCTGATGCACTAGCTGCTTTAGCCTCAACCCTAACTTTGTCGAATCAGGCCCGAGTTACCACCTACCAAGAATGGGTGGAACCACCTCCTAATGAGCATAAAGACGTAGAAAATAAGGTTGATAACCTTGTTGCTATGTCCGAAGTAGTAAAGGAAGATTGGCGATAACTTATCTTTGACTACTTATGTTGTAGAATACTTCTAGAAGATCCAAGAAGAAAGACTGATATCTATCGTCATGCACCTCACTTCCTTTACAAAAAATACATGCTATATAGAAGATCATTTGAGAGGGAACTCTTGCGATGTTTGGGGATAAAAAAGCATTTCAAGATTTGAATGAAGCACATTTGGGAGTTTGTGAATTTCATCAGTCTACACCGAAGCTTCATTTTCACATTAAAAGGATGGTGTATTACTGGCCAACGATGGTGAAATATTTCTTGGACTATGCTAAAAAATTAAAAGCTTGAAAACTTCATGCCAATTTCACACAACAACAACCTGAAGTATTACACCCAACTATAGAATCTTGGCCATTCAATGCTTGGGGATTGGATGTCATTGGACCACTGCCAAAATCTTGTGGAGGTCACTTGTACATCTTGGCTACCACAGATTACTTCTCAAAAAGGTAAAAAGCTATTGTTCTCAAGTAAGTAAAGAAAGAAAATATTGAAAACTTCATTCAAGTGAATATCATCTACTGCTTTGAAATCCCTCACTAAATAATAACCAACAACGGCAAGCCATTTAATAACAAGTTGTTGAACAAAATTTGTAATCTCTTTGGTTTCAAGAAGCATAAATCTTCTATGTACCATGATTCTGCCAATGGTCTAGCTGAAGCATTCAATAATATTGTATGCAACTTGTTAAATAAAGTCATCCCAAAGTCCAAACAAGACTAGCATGAGCAAATTGAATAAGCTTTATGGGCATATAGAAAAACTTATCGTACCTAAACACAAACAACCCCATACTCACTTGCTTTTGGAGTTGAAGCAGTCCTGCCACTTGAGAGTGAAATACCTTATTTAAGATTGGCTATTCAAGAAGGGTTCACTGAAGAAAAAAATGCTAAATTGCGTCTTGTAGAGTTATAAGCTCTTAATGCGAAGAGGTTGGAGGATCAATAAAATATTGAATGTTATCAAGCCTATCTATCTTGTTATTTCAATAAAAGAGTTTGCTTGAGGTTATTTCAAGTTGAAGATAAAGTTCTTGCATTAAGAAGGCCCATAATTACTTCTCCTAAGTCGGGGGGGGGGGGGGGGCAAATTTACTAAAAGTAGGCTGGACTATATGTTGTACAAGAGGCATATTCAAATGGTGCTTACAAGCTTGTTGATGTAGATGGCGTGAAGATTGCCCTTATCAATTCGAAGTTCTTGAAGAAGTACTATCCTTGAAGGAATATGACACTCCTTAAGGTACAAGTATAAACTACATATTCACTCCTAGCCTGCAAGAGTATAAACTGTGTACGACTCAAAAAAAATATTTGCTAGGTTGAAAATCTCGAAAGAGGCAGCTTAGGAAAAAGTTAAGATGCCAAAAAACAAAACACTCACCCCAAAACTACGTTGTGATTTGATCCTCTTTATCGAGGTATATAGGCGCTTTGAATTTCATTCTGAGTTCAGTTGCATAAGTGTCGAAAAATATGTTCCTGCTGTATCTGCCCTATAAATGCCTAGTGTGAAAATATTCTAATTAAATTTTGGACTCACTCCAAGTATTCGCGGCTCAATGGTGGCAAACCCTAATTAAATATGATCTTCGTTCACATAAGATGAAGTCTCCAAGTGTTCTAATTTTTAAGGTAGAACTGCTTAAATTGACAAATACGTGAGTGAAAGTTGACAAAATATCCAAGTCTTCAAATCGAGGCCTCTAAAATTTTCTTGTCTTAAGGTGGACAAGATTTGTCCTCTTGCACCTTAAGCTAGTCTCTTTGCAGATTTATCTTTGTAAAATATAGAGAAGTTTCCATGCCTTAAGGTAGACAATATTTGTACCTTTACACCTTAAGCTGGCCTCTTACAGGTTTATCCTTACAAGAATCTCCAAAACTTGCATGCCTTAAGATGGGACAAGATTTTTCCCTTTGCTCCTTAAGCTGGTCACTTTCATGGAATTATTCTTAAAAGGGTCTCAAAATTTTCAGGCCTTAAGGTGACAAAATATGCCACTTTTCACCTTAAGCCGACCCATTAAAAAGGGACCATACTTAATGCCGAAGGCTTGTCAGGTATCAAGGTGACGGAAGCAAAGTTAAACTCCCATATCTTAAGCTGACTATTGAAAGGGACCATACTTAAAGAAGACAATTGCATAAGTGCATCAGTGAAAGGACCCATACCATCTTAAAGAAAAATTTTGTCAGGTCTTAAGATGACTGAGGCAAAGTTAAACTCGCGTACCTTAAGACAATTGTTGCATAGCCACCATTTTCAAGAGAAATTGGTCGGGTCCTAAGGAGATGAAGGTAAAGTTAAAGTCTCACACCTTAATCTAGTTATTTATAGACACCGTCTTCAAGAAAGATTGTTCAGTTCTTAAGGTGATGGAGACAAAGTTAAACCTTCGCACCTTAAGCCGATTGTAGCATATCCACCATATTCAAGCAAAATTGGTCAGGTCTTAAGGTGATAGAGGTGAAGTTAAAATCTCTCACCTTAAGATAATTGTTGCATACCCACCATCTTCAAGAAAAATTGGTCGGGTATTAAGGTGATGGAGGTGAAGTTAAACTCTCGAACCTTAAGCCGATTGTTGCATCGATACCATCTTGAATCAAAATTGGTAGGCTCTTAAGGTGATGAAGGTAAAGGTAAACTCTCACACCTTAATTCGATTGTTGCATATTGAAGTTAAACTCTCGCACCTCAATACAATTTTTTCAACCCTACAAAAAAGAAAAAAAAGATAAAAGTGATAAAATAAATCATTTACCAGTTGGCAACAACTACACAAGACCTTTAACTTTGACCAATACAAGTTACTATAGTGGATTATAAATTTCAATAGTCCATCACGTGTATTTATCTAGTGAAGAATTGGTGGTTGAATCATAGTTCGAGTAAAATTAAGAAATCATAGCAAAGAAAATATAGCCATCTTGTTAGAATTTTAATAGGTAAATGAAAGAAAGTAGCGATCCCACAAGATTGAGAAGAAAGATACTACATAATTCTATTTTAAAACAAGTATAAAACATAAAGGAAAAGAGTAGTTGCATGCACGTGGACTTGTAAAAAAATGGAATACCCAGTTTGTCCTTATGTTACATGGCATATATAGGTCCATAATTTTTTGTTTCGAATATTATAGCCTTTAATACATTAAATTATTACTTCAAGTCTTGTCTCCAAGAGATCAAATATCTCGATAAGTCTTAAAGTAGGGGGCATTTTATGGGCAACAAAATTTTATTAAACTGAATTCCATACAAAATTAAGATTATGTTAAATTCAACATATATTAATCCCAAATAAATATTTCATATTAATATAATTGAATTAATTATTTAAGTCCAAACAGATGGATTTAAATAAATTTTAATATTTTGGGCTAGTCCATTTATTTTGTCTACAAATAATGAGCCCATTTCGCTAAGCCAAAAATGTTATCTTATTTTAGTGGCCCAAAATAAACGCCACCTATCAAATGATGTGGAATGCAAGTCAAGTGAAATCGCCAATAGGACCATCGTACTTGTCAAAATGATGTAGCAGGCCTAGTAAAATTAAAAGTCCATAAAGGCACGATGTCACTTGAATTTGATTGGTCAAAGTAAGTCATCTTCATTGTGACTCCTCCCTTTCCACAACTATAAATAGGGGTCTCATTATTCAAAAAAAAGGACCAATAACTATAACAAGAAGCAAGGGAAAGTTCGTGGATCAAAAGCCAAAATTTCTCTATAAAGCTCAAGCATTCAAGTCTAGTTCATGAAGATTCAATATCAAGACTATCTAATCCAAGAACAAACTCGAAAGCCCTTGAATTCAAGCACAAGTCAAGATCAAATCCATCAAATTCGCAAAATCAAGTTCAAATTCAAGATCAATCTCAAAGCCCTTGAATTTATATTTGAAAAGGAGAATTAGAGGATTCATAGAGATTGCAACACTCACATTGAAATCAATAAAACAATTTTTGCAATATTATTTGTCCTGATTATTTATTTTTTGATCACAAAATTATATTTTCCAACAATCACAATGAACCAAAATGAGTATATCCAGTACCTAACTTATATACCAACTATGTGAGTAAAAAATCCACTAAAATCAACTAACTATTCATGATCCAATATAAACTAGAAACCATGAAGTGGAAAATGCAAGGAAATGTCATTAATGTCATTAATACCACACAATTTCCAAAATCTAGTATTTTTCAACAAAGAGAGTGTAACCAAGCATACATATATCATTAGTAGGACAACAATATCATATAAGACCCCACACAGTTATACACAACAAATAATATTTTAAAACCACAAATTATTATCCACATAGGCATCCACACAGGAACATAAATCACCTAACATATTTTCCATGACACATCGACATAGCCATAGCATGTTTTTACATTATTATTAACTACTTAACCCAGTCTGAAGAAAGTTATGCCATAAATTACCTTGAATTCCAAAATCAAAATGATTTAACCTTTATCACCAAAATTTCACCCTACGCATACACCTAGAATAAGCTAAAACATGCAAATATAGGATTTACATGTCAAAAGAAAGTCAATGATACCCATACCGTCCTCTTCTAAATTGAGGCCAAAATGGACCCTTGAAATAGGTTTTTGAAAAAGAAAGTTAAAACTAGAATTTTAGTCCAAAAATATATTTTCCAAGATTAAAGAGACTTGTAGAATAAAACCCAAGTGACAACAAGTTTAAACTGGGTTTTGACCTAATGAAATGCTTATTTGGGCCTTCTAGGCCGAATCCCTAAATTTCACCTTTGAATCTATGTTTTAGCAATGTTTTAAATGATAAAAATTTAAAATAAATAATTGTAATAGGGATTTAGCGCCGACCCAAGCTTAAAAATGGATGAAAATACGCAACAAATTAAACACAAAGATCCACATTTAAAAAAATAATGAAGAAAATAGAGAAACTAATTATTTATACCCAAGTGCAAAGTGCTGCTAAAATGGTCATGTGGTTACTTCTAAAGCAGTCAAGTATCACTTTAGCAATACTCACTTAGCATGCTAGTTCGCTAAAGTAAATAAGGGTCACTTTAGTGCCCTATGAAGATGTGAGCTGCTAAACCACCGCTGCTCAGCTGGTAGTAGTTTGCTAAAGTAACCAAGTGGTGCTTTAGTTCCTGTTCCTAAAGCGGCACAAGTGGCACTTTAGTGGTTGAACCAACTGTAGAAACTTAAATTCTGAGTTTCTATGGACCCCTTGGGATTTACTAAAATCTCAAGAATGCAAATGAACTATGATAACCAACTAAATTTGATTCTCCAGACTCCATTGTGATATTAGATTTTTGAAAAAAATGTTATTTTCATAGAATTGACACTTGAGACCTATTTTTACAACTTTTTAGATAAAGGATTGAAATAAGATATAAAATCCATAAATACACACCAATAATATTACCAAATTAAAATCAATATTAAGATCTACTGGCATAGAATATTTTTCCATTCGATATACACATTAATAAATGTTAACCGAAGTCAACTATAAGGCTTTTTAATCCACCAAAAACTATAATTTCATATAATTCACACTAAAATATATTGGGATCCATGTCAAACATCCCCATACCTAAGAAATACCCTAATTTAACCACGGAGAGGGGTGAATAGTTAAATCATACAGAAAATAAATATTTCACACAAATCACCAAAAGGCAGGTCATTATAGTTTTACTATCTACTATAATGAATCTAGTGTTGGTGTGGGCTATATTTTAATGTAACGGGTTCATGTTATTGCATATGTGTCAAGGAAGCTTAAGGTGCATGAATACAACTACCCAACTATGACAGAGTTGATGGTAGTAGTGTTTGCTTTTAAGATATAAAGGAATTATTTGCATGGTGTTCCATGTGAGATCTTTACTGACCACTATAATCTTTAGTATCTTATGAATAAAAAAGATCTTAATTTGAGGTAGCATAGATGTATTGAGTTGCTAAAAGGCTATGATAACTTTATTCTCTACCATCCATGGAAGGTAAATGTGCTAGTGGATGCCTTAAGCTGAAACTCAATTAGTATGGGTAGTTTGTCCTTTATTTCAGTTTCTCAGAAGCCTTTGGCTTTTTAAATTTAGTCCTTATCTAACTTGATAGTTCATTTTTATATTTTTGACCCTCATAAGATCAGTGCTAGTGTCGAGGCCAAATCTACCTTATTTGAGTAGATTTGACATCGATAGTTTGAGAATTGAAAGCTTTATAGTATTGAGAGAAGGTGTTGAGAGGTGAGTCTTAGAGAGATGCCTTAGAATTTTAGAGTATTTTAAGTTTTGATAATTGTACTTTTTTTCCAAGGGTCAGAGATTTGATTTAGTGGATTTTTCGTGAGGCTTATAGCTCCAGATAGTCTTTCACTCATGGACGGCTAAGATGTCTAGAGATTTGAGGCAGCATTACTGCTAGAGTGGTGTGTAGAGAGATATTGTAGGGTTTATATCTTGATACCTTTATTGTCAGCAGGTAAAGAATATAACTAGAGTCCTAGTAGATTACTTTCGTAGCTACCCATTCCTAAGTAGAAATAGAAGAGTTATGATGGATTTTGTAGGTGGGTTTTCTAGATCTGCCTGAGTTTTTTATATCATATGGGTCATCATGGATTGATTTTCCATGTATGAATATTTTATCCCTATTTGAGTTTTCAACAGTGCCGAGAGGTTAACTTGTGTTTACATTCAGAAGGTGGTTTATTTGTATGGGGTACCCATGTTTATTATTGTAGATCTAGTCTCTTAGCTTACTTCTAGTTTCTTAAGGGTATTTCAGGAGAATTTAGGTACCCAGGTTGACCTTAGCACTGCATTTCAGGCCCAAACTGATGAGCAATCTGAGTAAATTATTCAAGTATCGGAGGACATGCTCCGCACTTGTGTGTTGGATGTTGGGGTCAGTAGGACTTATTTCTACCTTTGGCAGAGTTTGCATATAATAATAACTTTTATTAAAGTATTTAGATGGCGTAATTTGAGGCATTGTATGGTAGGTATTTTGATCTATTATTGTGTCTAGGCCTTTTGGAATAGATTTGCTTCATGAGTCATTAGAATGGGTTTGAGTGATATAGGGTAGGCTACGAGAGACTTAGGGTAGGATATGAGAAGATCAGGGTAGAAAAAAGAGTTATGTTGACCATATACGTCATCTATTAAGTTTTAGAGTTAGTGATAGGGTCTTCCTATGAGTATTACCCATGAAGTGCATGATGAGGTTCAAGGGGAAGGGAAAGGTTAGCCCCAGATACATTAGACTCTTTGATATCCTAAAAATAGCTAGGGAGGTAGAATATGTGTTGGCATTACCTCCTGAACCATCCACCCAGTATTTATGTATCCATATTCCAATAGTATATTCAAGATAAGCCACAAGTGCTTCAATGGGACTCGGTTCAGTTGGATGAGAGTTTGGCATTTGTAGAGGAGCTAGTGTCCATTTTGTCTAGAGACGTCAGATAATTGTGTTCGAGGGACATTCCAGTAGATAAGGTTCAGTGGAGTTGCTGTATAGTTGAGGAGTCTACTTGGGAGACCGACAGTGATATGTTGTCCCAGTATACCTACTAATTTGAGCCTTCAGGTATTTCATTATCGTATACTTTCGCAATGAAAGTCCTTTTAGTAGTGGATGTTGTAATGACCCTCACAGTCATTTTTCTTATTTTCATATTTTTTTTGAGCTTAGATCTTTTTCTCTAACTGCCTCAAGTTATTTATGACTTACTGGAATAGACAATTCGATTTCTGAGCGGTTCGGTTGAGAATTTTAGTAATACAAAACATATTGTGGAATATTTGATATAAATTGGCATTTGGTAGAAACATAAATTTATTTCCCTTCAATAATAACTTTTATATTTGTATAAAACTCTTTAGTTATGGTATATCTATATTACTTTATAAATAGTTTTATACTCTATTAATATTTTAAGCGGAGATAGTAAATCTTAATATGTTAAAATATTATTATTATATAATAAAGATTTTATTAGAGATAAATTTCTATTAACTATGGTATATTGAAAATATTATATTTATTTCCCACGAACATATGCATTACCTAAAAAAAATCTTTATGGAATAAAAATATGTTTATATTCCCATCTCAACTCCACCAGGAGAAGTGGGTAGATAAGACTTAATTAAAGTTTGAGATGATGTTACCTAAGTAGCCAACTAATCACTATATGTACATATGTATTTAAATATAGGTTGGTAGGAAAACATACTAATGATATTTAAATAAATAAATATATGTTGTAGTGTCGATTCTAATACATTTTTGGGGATTAATGGTGAATATGATATGTTCTCTATAAATACAACTCACGTGGAAGCAAAATTATTTGAGAGAAATCCTGTAATACTAAATTTTGGTAGAGTATCAATTATCAATATCAACTTGTTCAAGCTCGAATTCTAGTAAGGCACTACATGGAGGTTTTTCGAAGAAGTTTTTAGCTTTTGCATCCAGGTAGGTTAGGCTTAACCTACCTTTAGATTAAGCTCATTTACGATAATTATGTACAATTATGCTAGTTTGGGACAAGTACTCATAGTTTGCATGTCATTTAATATATTTATTTATATATATATATATATATATATATATATATATATATATATATATATATATATATATATATATA
Source organism: Capsicum baccatum var. pendulum (assembly GCA_030864225.1). Lineage (NCBI taxonomy): Eukaryota > Viridiplantae > Streptophyta > Magnoliopsida > Solanales > Solanaceae > Capsicum > Capsicum baccatum. The sequence goes on from CM061553.1 coordinate 120,416,665, forward strand.
TATATATATATATATATATATATATATATATATATATATATATCATGCCTTATTTCTCAGGGTAGGACCCCACTCTAGTAAATTTTGGTCCATTGTCTTTTAGTATAATAAGAATCTATCACTTTAGGATGTGGAATTATGTAGTGGAACCTTGGATTCATCCCTTTTTAGTAAGACATGTAAAATATTTTTTTAAAAGTATTTTAATTATGGTTTAGGGTCAGCATATACTTTATTTATATCATTGATTATGAATTTTAGTGTAATACCCCAAAAAAAATTCAAACCAATATTAGAGCCATGCACCATGCTCATGCATAGTACGTCATGGTTCTTTTATAATTTTATGAGTAATTTAGATATATATTAAGGCTTCAAATAACTCCCAGCTATCAGACGAATAAAAACATTCCTACCGATAGATTTCTTGAGAAGGATATTGGTATAGTCAACTTTAAAAGAGAATATATCTCATAATATTTGGAATTTTTGAGACCATGACCTATCAAATATAGATAATTGAATTAGATTTCCAACGATACCAATTTTTCCTAAATACGATATCGGAGCAAAGAGTTATCCCCATTTTGTACCAGCATGTCAAGTTGAAAAACGGTGACGACGTTTCTGACGGGCTATCACATTTTTGACAACCTTTTTGACGATGTCGTCATATTCTGACGACATTTTTGATGATGTCGTCAGCCCTAGGCAGAAAATCAAGAATTTGAACCCCTTTTGTAACGACCATTCATGACGGCCTGTCACAGAGTACGTCAAGTATATTTTTCCAGCAATTCAAGTGCATTTTTGCAAGGGTATTCTGATCATTTCCTTCACCTTCCATGACTTATAACCCCAATGAGGTGCAAATTTTCTCATTTTTCTTTAGTTAAGCATCTCAAAAACCCTCTCTTACACTCTCAACCACAAAATTAAGATTTTCATCAAACTCATCTCTCAAAAGCAAGATTCAACCCTTTTTCCAAGATAATCAGTAATTCAGTTTTTCAATCCAAAAAATCTCCAGCAAATCATCAAGGTTTCCTTTCTAATGTATGTGTGTGTTCATTCATGGACTCCTTTCGTCCATGAAGTTCAAGAACCCTTTTCTAAAACTATAGATTATGGTTTTCATGTTATGAATGAATTGTTGATCATGTTAATGTGTTGAATAATACCAAGATAGAATCTTTATGTGTTATTATTAATCTATGACATCATATGAGTTGAAAACATGTAAGTTTTAATATTTATGATGAGTAATTGTATGATTCACACCTATGCCTAAGTTGTGCATGTAAGGTGTTTGATAAAATACCTAAGAGACTAGAAATCATGCATTATAGCTAAATTGTGACTAAGGGAAGGATTCATGATAGGACTCTATGATTAATGTCATCCATGTTAATAATGTGTCTTGTGAACACTGTTGGATTACTCATGAACTATTCTTATAAAAGTATGCTATGCTTACTTGCAAAACCCACTCATGTAGAAGATGTAGAATACCCATGTACTTCATGAAATTCCCCAAGTTATGACATTATGGATTATGGTTGTAATATGTAATGAGCATGATATTGAAAGTTGTGCAAGTATATACATGTTGTATGAAATTCCCTTCCATGAAATAGATTGTTGAGAACCATGCTTAGTATGAAATCCCTTATTTATGATATCGTGGATTATGGACTCTATTCTTATGATCAAGTCAGTCATGTGTGTCAGTTTCCTTCCATCAAGTGATAGGGGTACTTGTACTCGAAAAATATAGTTGTGTGCCTAGAGCCATGTCATGTTATCATGATACTCTTGGTTAAGCCATAATCTATAGAATTTAGTCAGTAGTCTCAGTAGTTTAGTAATCTCAGTGATCTTAGTACTCAGTTTGTAACTTTAGTTTTCACAGTCAATATTAGTAACTTCAGTACTCTCACTCAGTCCTCAGAAGTCAGTACACATTTTGTTAGTCATCAAAATTAAATAAATTCAGTTTAGCTCTGCTAAAAAATACCCCTAGTATCTGTTCAGCTAATTAGTTCAGTTCAGTTATTCAGTTCATCTCTATTATTCAGTTTAGTGTATTTTAGATGGGAGTAAGATTCAGCACTGAGTGAGCCTAGGGATAAGGACTCACCCACTAGAAAAGGATTGAGATCCCTAGAAGCAATCCCTAAGTTCCAAAACTATGTAGCCAGTGTAGGTACAAAATGTTACCCGTTAGATAGTACTGACATACTCAGGGGTCACCCGTTAGCATATTTATATGTATAGGATTGATCCCAGGAGTCAACCAATAGATTAAGACTGACTCCACAATAGATGTCTTTACTGGTGGCATGGTACTGACATCCTTCCAGTCAGGGCAGAGATTGGTCCCCAGTCAGCTTAGCTTGGGGCATGTCGATTAGATAAACATATCCGATAGTTTTAGTTACAGAATCAGGGCTTTCTGGAATAGTCAACTCAGCTTAGTAGTACAGATTCAGTACTGTTAGATACAACCAATGCTTATCATTGTAAATAGACTTTAAGATCACCTATTAGCAAGGACTGATCTCAACTATGATTAATCAGTATTAGAATCATTAAATTTAAAGATCACCCGCTAGATAGGAATAATCTCAGACTAAGTCAAATCATCCTTATTATTAGTATACTCATGATCACCCGCTAGATAGGACTGATCTCAGATTTAGTTACTCTAAGTAGAACGGAACTCAGATAGTTCCATCAAAACTTAGACTATCAAATACAGTCGCTCAATATCCGTTGCATCGGTTAGGCTGATCATCATAGTTATATCACTTATATCAATTTTCTGAACTCATGTATTAGTCATATAAGTTATTACAATTTATGATATTAGTATTAAGCTTCAGGACTGTTAGACACAGTCAACCAGACCAGTTCCTTATAATTTGAACTGTCAAAAATAGTTTTTCATCTATTCAGTATCTCAGTATCAGTACACTCATGTTCTTAGTATTCATACTCAGTAGTCAGTATCTCCACAAGTTCAGTTACAGTTATGTATACAAATATATATTCTCATGTTCATATTAGTCAGCATTGTTCATGCATATAACCCTTTGCATTTAGCCTACCTCACTCGTATACTCATTATATTCAGACATAGTAACAAATTTGCGCTATGGTGCTATCTCTTACGTCACACCATAGGTTCAGAGGCACGAGCTCCAGATCAGCAGTAGCATTCCAGTGTTTAGAGTTTGTAGTGAGTCTTTTTCATTCGAGGACAATATGATTATTACTACATTTACTATTTAGTTGCTAAATGGAATTAGTTGGAGACATGTTTCTTTAACTCCTTATTCAGTTCAGTTAGAGGCTTTCAGACTAGATGTTAGATTAGATATTCAGATCTCATTATTTTCAGTATTTATGACTTATTTTGGTATTGTTATACCTTTTTCAGATATTTCATGATCAAACGTTTATTTAGTTCGAACCTTAAGGTCTTTCATGTTCATGTTTCTGCATTTTATGATATATTATGCAGTATACAGGTATAGATATTAGTCATGGATTTGCTTGTGGTCCTTCAAGGTCATGAGCACTGTGGAGCATTTCCGTTCAGAAAATTGGGGTGTTACAAACTTGGTATCAGAGCCTAAGGTTCAATAGAGTCCTAGAAAGTCTGAAAGCCGCATCTAGTAGAGTCTTGTACATGTGTGTGTTGTGCACCACACCTATGTACAGGAGGCTATGAGATGTTTTAGGAACAGTTTTCCTTGTTTCAGTATTCATTCGTGCCAGTGAGTAGTCAGATTGGTATAACTTGTTTTCTCATTCTTGCATCTATTTATGCTATCCAAAATATCAGAGAATGTAACTATTTCAAGGTAGAACCTCCTAGTAGTTGCAAGTTCAGTTCATATCATGCATCATGTATTAGTTTTAGACTCCCAAACTTTAGTTATTACCTAGTTCGTGGATACCCTGTGCATCACCCAGTATCTCCGTAAGGTAAGTGTTCTTAGAGGGATATAGCGTCCCAAGGGGCAGATACCCCACTTTCTCTTAATGCTCTCATGCCTTAGATCCTTCAATTTCTCCTTGCATAACGAATTCAATCTATAATAGAGGGTACTCATAAGTTGACCTTCAAGTTTGACCTTAGTTGTAAGTCAAGTATTCAGAGGTTCAGTTCAGTTCATGATGTTTAGTCCATATATCACGTAGTAGAATCATTAATGTTCTCATGTTTCACTTCAATCTTAGTGACTTTACCATTGAATGTTCAGTCGTATGTTCGTGAGTCAGTTCAGTTAAGTATTTATGCATTAGATATACATGGTCAGCTTATCAGTACTTTCAATCATGCATTCACATATTATGTTAGTCATATAATCATGCATGATATATGAATGGATTTAACTTATCAGTTAAGCATCATATATGCATTCTCAGTTTGAGAAACTCAGTTTATCGGAACACTCAGTCCTACATTCATAAACTAGCTACCCATGCATCAGATATGCATGTACAGTATGATATGCTCAGTTTTTAGTCATGTCAGCTATGAAATCATGATCAGTCATTCATGCTATATATGCATCATTTTATCTTTTCTCCCCTCTCAAGTAGTCATCATTCGAGGATGAATGTTTCCAAGGGGGAGATATTGTAATACCCCAAAAAAATCCAAACCAATATTAGAGCCATGTACCAAGATCATGCATAGTACATCATGGTTATTTTATAGTTTTATGAGCCATAAACCTTTTTGATGATGTCTTCATATTCTGATGACATTTCTAATGATGTCGTCAGCCCTGGAAAGAAAATCTAGAATTTGGACCCCTTTTGTGACAACCATTCATGACGGCCTATCATGGACCTGACGGCTTGTCACGAATAGCATCAAGTATATTTTTTCAGCATTTCAAGGGCATTTTTGCAAGGGTATTTTGGTCATTTCCTTCACCTCCCATGACTTATAACCCTAAAGAGGCATAATTTTTCCAATTTTTCTTCAGTTAAGCATCTCAAAAACCTCTCTTACACTCTCAACCACAAGATTAGGGTTTCCATCAAACTCATCTCTCAAAAGCAAGATTCAACCCTTTTTCTAAGATAATAAAGAATTAAGTTTCCCAATCCAAGAACTCTCCAGCAAATCATCAAGGTTTCCTTTCTAAAGTATGCGTGTGTTCATTCATGGACTCCTTTCGTTCATAATGTTCAAGAACCCTTTTTTTAAAAATATATATTATGGTTTTCATGTTATGAATAGATTGTTGATCATGTTTATGCGTTGAATAATTCCAAGATAGAATATTTATGTGTTATTATTAATCTATGACATCATATGAGTTGAAAACATGTAAGTTTTAATATTTATGATGAGTAATTGTATGATTTACACCTATGCCTAAGTTGTGCATGTAAGGTGTTTGATAAAATACCTAAGAGACTAGAAATCATGCATTATAGATAAATTGTGACTAAGGGAAGGATTCATGATAGGACTCTACGATTTAATGTCATCCATGTTGATAATGTGTCTTGTGAACACTGTTGGATTACTCATGAACTTGTCTTATGGAATTATGCTATGCTTACTTGCAAAACCCACTCATGTAGAAGATGTAGAATACCCATGAACTTCATGAAATTCCTCAAGTTACGATATTATGGATTGTGGTTGTAATATATAATGAGCATGTTATTGAAAGCTATGAAAGTATATACATGTTGTATGAAATTCCCTTCCATGAAATAGATTGTTGAGAACCATGCTTAGTATGAAATCCCTTATTTATGATATTATGGATTATGGACTCTACTCTTATGATCAAGTCAGTAATGTGTGTCAGTTTCCATCCATTGAGTTCTGGGGGTACTTGTACCCAAAAAATATAGATGTGTGCCTAAAACCATGTCATGTTATCACAATACTCTCAGTTAAGACATGATCTATAGAATTCAGTCAGTCATGTTACTCAGGTAAACTCAGAAATCTCAGTAGTCTTAGTAGTTCTGTAATATCACTGATCTCGGTACTCAGTCTTTAACTTCAGTATTCATAGTCAATCTCAGTAAATTTAGTACTCTCAATCAGTCCTCAGAACTCAGTACAATTTGTTAGTCATCAAAATTCAGTAAACTCCATTTAGCTCCGCTAAATAATACCATTGTTTAGCTAATCATTGTAGTTCAGTTATTCAGTTCACCTCTGTTATTTAGTTTAGTGTATTTTAGATGAGAGTAGGATTCAGCACCGAGTGAGCCTAGGGATGGAGACTCACCCACTAGAATAGAACTGAGATCCCTAAAAGCAATCCCTAAGTTCCAAAACTACGTAGCCAGCGTAGGTACAAGATGTTACCCGTTAGATAGGACTGATATACTCAGGGGTCACCCGTTAGCACACTTATATGTATAGGATTGATCCCAGGAGTCACCCGCTAGATTAAGACTATCTCCACAGCAGATGTCTTTACTGGTGGTATGGGAGTGACACCTTTTTAGTCAGGGCAGAGATTGGACCCCAGTCAGCTTAGCTTGGGGCATGTCGATTAGATAAACACATCCTATAGTTTCAGTTATAGAATCAGGGCTTTCGGACACAGTCAACTCAGCTTATTAGTACAGATTCAGTACTGTTAGATATAATCAATACTTATCATTATAAATATACTTCAAGATCACCTATTAGCTAGGACTAATCTTAATTATGATTAATCTGTATCAGAATCATTAGATTTAAAGATCACCTGCTAGATAGTATTGATCTCAGACTAAGTCAAATTATCGTTATGAATACTCATGACTACCCGCTAGATAGGACTAATCTCAGATTTCGTTACTCCAAGTAGAATAGAACTCAGATAGTTCCATCAGAACTTAGACTGTTAGATAAAGTCGCTCAGTATCAGTTATATCGATTAGGCCAATCATCACAGTTATATCAGTTATATTAATTTTTTGAACTTATGTATCAGTCATATCAGTTATTAGAATTTATGATATCAGTATTCAGCTTCAGGACTGTCAGACACAGTCAACCAGACCAGTTCTTCATAATTCAAATTATTAAAAATAGTTGTTCATCTATTCAGTATCTCAATATCACTACACTCATGTTGTCGGTATTCAGACTCCATAGTCAGTATCTCCATGAGTTCCGTTACAGTTATGTATGCATGTATGTATTCTCATATTCGTATTAGTCAGCATTGTTCATGCATATAACCCTTTGCATTTAGCATACCTCACTCATATACTAAGTACATTTAGACGTACTGATGCGTTTGTGCTATGGTGTTTTCTCTTATGTTACACCATAGCTTCAGAGGTACGAGCTCCAGATCAGCAGTAGTATTCTAGTTTTCAGAGTTTGCAGTGAGTAAATCTCATTTGATACAATATGATTATTGCTATATTTACTATTTAGTTGCTAGGTGGAGTTATTTGGATAAATGTTTCTTCAACTTCTTATTTAGTTCAGTTAGAGGCTTTCAGACTAGATGTCAGATTAGACATTTAGATCTCATTATTTTCAATATTTATGACTTGTTTTGGTATTGTTATACCTTTTTTTAGATATTTTGTTATAAAACGTTTATTCAGTTCGAACCTTGTCGGCTTTTATGCTCATGTTTCTGCATTTTATGCTATATTATACAGTATACAGGTACAGATATCACTAATTGTTTAGCTTGTGGTCCTTCGGGGTCATGAGCACCGTGTAGCATTCCGATTTAGAAAATCGAGGTGTTACATTTAGTAACTCTTTGGAATTGATTATGGTAAGGTTTGGGTTTTAATTTTATAGTTACGTATGGTTATTATATGTTCCGATTCGAGTTGGACATCTGATTATGAAAAGTTGGGAGTTTAGCAATGATTATTATTGTTTTGGGAGTTTTGGTCTCTCTGAGTTCCTATTCAAGTTTTGTAGCTGATTATGAGTTTTGTTGTACATTATATATATGGCCTCTAATTATTGCGTACTATTTCCATTTTAGATCCCATATACGACCTGTTGTTATTATCCATTTCTATTGATTTAAGCCTAGTATTTGGCCTTTTATTACTCCTCATTGGTTTCGGTTCAATCTCGATGCACATTAATATGGATACTATGGTTTCACGGGTTTGATTCAGTTATGGATTACTTATAATTTTCATTAAAATTACATCTTATGTGTCCCACCAACTTATGGGGGCACTATTAGGGTAATTGTCTATTTTAGTATGCCTAACGGGCTTTTGGGGGCCCAATTATGTAATGTTTGGTTTGCCTTTTATTCTGCATTATTATCTTTTGGTATTACTTTTCCTTATTTCTATATCGCATTTGTGTGGCTAGATAGCTATTTACTTTTCAGTCCCCATTTACCGTTGACTTACACTACACCATCACATTTTAGTTATACTTTTCCTGTATTGAGCTCAGTCGGCCGATGATGCCTACTGATTACTAGTTTCTTTGGAACTCATACTACACTTCTGTATCTTTCACTTTATGAAGATCAAAGTACTAGCAACCAGTGTTAATGTGATTGCTACTTTCCAGTACCGATCTAGAGTAGGGTGAGCTTACTATCATCTGATGTTGATCCTCCTCTATTTTATTCCAGATTAGTCTTAGGTACTCAAGACTGCTTGTATATGTTGTGTAAGTTTTGGATCATTTCTAGTACTTTGGCTATCTTTTAGTTGTGTCCTAGTACCGACCTTACCAGGTCTTGGGAGGGATTCATTTATATATTTTGGTCTTTATTCTTCTTATATGGATATACTTTATATGTTTCGAGTTTGATATTTTCTTATTATAACTAACATTATTATTATATGTGGTATCTTTGGTTTCTTCTTTTCTGCTTATTACTTATTATTTTAGATTCTGGCTTGGATTTCCTACTGGTGGGATAAACTAGGTTCAATCATAACTTGGTAAATTGGGTCGGGACACTTAGTTAATACCCAAGGACATATCACCTCAATCCTATCTTAATAACATATATAGATCCATCAATATACTCTTAACTAATCGTTATCCTCACATTTTTTGTCACTACACTTCTATATCCATACTCTAACTTTGAGGTGGTTCTACTACTTAGGGATCTTAACACATAAAGTTACATTATCCCTTGAATGAAAACTTTGTTTAATAGTCTAGGTACATACTCTTTCCTCTTATATGTGCTATGTGTAGTAAAGGGTTAAAGAGGAGTCTTAATATATATCATATTATGTTTAAACTATACAACTCATATAGATGTCGACATAAGCTTTCAAATTAAAGGACTTAAAACACACTAATAGGCTACTCTCTAGACCTTTGGGCAATTTCTTAAGTTTCTCATAGTAAAATTTAAGAGCATCATATTAGTAGGAATTGAGATTTACTACATATATTATCTCAAGGATGAGGCATAGTTGGAGGAACATGGAGTAACACATGAATTTGTATATATTTCTTAGGGGACAGTGTTATTGCATGATCTAGAGTAAGAAGAATAAGAACATTTCATAAATGCCTATAATCCCTCATTTATAGAAGTTATTCCCTCACAACCATAAATAAGATCCTACATACACAACTTTATAGACTCCCAAGGACACTTGAACTCTATGCTCTGATATTATGTTTTTAACATCTCGAGACTACCCTCTAGATGTCACACGGTGCTTAGGACTACAAATAATTCCAAGCTAACCTATGGAACTGGCCTAATATATGAGAGACTAATTAAACATGTATAAGAGCTCAAAATTTCTAAGCAGGAGCAAAATCATAAGATAGTCTATTTCAATAAAGCTTTCAATACTAATTATCCAATAAGGAAACTGGAACTGAGTACATTAACTCTAACTTACTGTCTATGAAGCTTCTACTAATATTGACTATAGGTATTTGGAAAATGACCCCGAGTTATCCCTAGTTAATACAAATAAATAATAATGAAATAATAGAACTATAATTGACTTGAGTCCTTAAATTAAGAGAACTTAGAATTTGTTGGTTGGAAGCTGCAACTAGTTGATCTTGATTCTGTGAGCTATAATTGATACCTCTATTATGAAACAATCTAGCCACGTAGACATATATGTGTTCAATAATTATGAAAGTACAATGTATGTAGGGGTGAATAAAATAATTAAAAATTGGAATGTGTCATAAACTTATAAAAAAACATACTAATGTTGTTCAAACTCAGCATATTCATGTAATACCCCATAAGATCCCAAGCTCAATTCAGCTAACAGTTGCATGTTTAAGGGGTCAAAGACAAATTTTAACTAAGTGTTGAGGACTTAGTCATTTTCAAGATCCCTAAACTTCGATGATCGTACTTTTAACCGTCTCGACCTTGGGACATCAATTTTAGAGTTTATTCATGATCAGGGTTGTTCAAAGTATGTCTCGGGTAAGTTTTGAAATTTTTAGACGAGCATAGTGAAGTGTTTGGAAAACCAAACGAGTAGCACCACTGGGATAAGTAGGCACCGTCCCCTCCAGTCCACCTGGGTAAGGTAGGCACCGCTCAACCTAGTCCACCACTCTAGAAACCATGTACCCCATCCTTATTTTTTTTGGTTTTTATTCCTTGGCATTTTAAGGGTATTTGAGTCATTTCCCTTCACCTAATCCATCCATAACACGAATTTGGAGCTTTCAAAGAACATTATTTGCCCTTTTACTCAAAACTTGCTCTCAATAAACCATCCCTTTCCTCAAGAACAAGTCCAAAGTCTTTCACGAGAAATCAAGGAATTCAAGCTTCAAGCTCAAGAAATCCTGAATGAATCTTTAAGAATTTATCTAGTGAGGTATGTTGGGCTTTGAACAAGGTTAATCTGACAACCTTGCAACCAAATATATGGTTTTCAAGTTGAATTTCTATGTTTTAAGTTAGGGTTTATTCCTAAATCCTCATTTGTTGAAAGCATAGCATTATCATGTGATTTAAGGGACTAAAGAGCATAATAGTTGTACTTATTCAAATTTCAAATTACAAGGTTGATATTTTATTTTGAATTTCATTACTTTGATTAATGTATGAGTTTTTCCTTCATTATGGGATTTCACATGTTCAAGATGAGTTTGATTCATGTTCTCTATAGTAGTTTAACTCCAATCATGCCCACGTACGATTCCATGACAAGTTAGGTTATCTCATTCTTTAAGATTCAATATCTTATGTTTAATTCAAGTGAATTTCATGTTATCTTATTAAGCTATGATCTTATACATGTAACTATTTTGTTTTCCCATGTTTTAAGACATTTCTATGTTCAAGTTCATGATTCTCAAGTGTTTGATGAAATGTCTATACTTTGAGTTTTTGAATCATGATTTTATACTATGTTTTTGAGACTTAGTATTATATTTCATGATCATTCAGTGCTGGTGGGTTATGAACACCCAATACATACGTGTTTTACATGATTTTAGGTCTTTCAAATAATAATTCTGTGAAACCATAAATCTTGTTATTTACTCAAACATTAATGAGCATGATGAGCACTATCGGTTATCAATAATAATGTTCAGTTAACCTTTGTCAGTTTAGTACCAGTGTCAATTCAGTGTGAGTAGGATTTAGCACCGACTGAACCCAGGGATGGGGACTCCTCTGCCAGTAGAGGGTGTGACCCTTAGTAGCAATCTCTGAGTTGTAGAATTACATAGCCAGTATAGGTTTGAGATATCTACCTTCCTATTGAGGGATGGAACATATCTCATGAGAGCACCTACCAGTAGAAGGTGTCTCCACTGTCATTTGGGACACTAGTTTAATGGATCCATACAACCAGTGTTAGTACCTATGGCACAGTACTAATAACCTTCCAACTAGGGTTACAGGTTGGACCCCAATTAGGCCAGATTGGGGCATGTCGGTTAGATAATACCTCCCATAGTCTCAGTATATTATTCAGCGTATTTTAGCTAAGGTTTGCTTAACCAAGTGTACGTTATGGAATGATGCATTGCATTAGGGGTTTTGAGCCTTTTGAATGGAAATTTTGGGTCAGCTATGTGTTTTTACAAATTTTCCCTTGGTTGAAAATCTTTTTATATCACTATCGCACTGGGTTTACCGCAATCACAGCTCTGCAATGCTGCATTAATCACGTAATCGCGGCTCCACGATCACTGCCTTCTTTACACGATCTCTACCTTTTGACTTTCTTAACTTACTACGATCATGGTGGACACTCCGCGATTGCGGTACCTAAGGCCCACACTGCATAGGTTTTCCATCTTTTGCTCTTCTTTTCCTACTTTGATCTTTTTTCAGCTTATTTTACCTCTTTTCGCCTGAGCTACTTTGTACCTGCTAAACATGGGAATTAGTGGATTTAATAGTAAATCTTCCTCATTTAGACACTCAAATCATAGTAGTATTCATGGAAGTGGATTTTAAATGAGTTATAATTCCCCAATCATCAACCCCCCCTCCCCCAACTTAAATCTTTGCTTGTTATAAAGCAACACTAGCTTTTACAATGAGACAATGCACTTTTATGCCCAAATTAGATAACCCAAATAATCCTGATGACTTCAACTAGATTACTACCACAAATAGCTTTTCAAACATGGACAAGACTATTTTAACGAAACCCCTCAACATAACACGCAATTTTCAAGGATGCAAAAGACTTTAAAGAGCAATCATTCAACAATCACTGATAGTTAAAAAATGACTCATCTTTGACCTCAAATACATTATACTACTTTTGCCTTATTATTTAGGAAATGAAAAAATCACCAGCCTTGACTTGTTCACATGCCTCCTCACAAGAAAGAAAATTCTACACACCCAGCTAAAACATATGCAACAAGGGATTAAAGTGCAAAAACTCTCTCCCTCAGAAAGGAACTATCTATGTTAACAAGTGTAATACCATAGGGTTGCCCCTATTTTCAATCGCAACTGTAAAGAAAGTAAATGGTTGAAGATCTCAAAGTACTTTTAAGCTTGTATCATAGGTTCAGGTTAGGTTAGGATATCATTTGGGATAACAAAATTACACCTTCCCTTGAACATCTACATCATACTATTTACTCTGCCATCTTGACTATGGGACACTCCTCTTTGTTCTCTCTTTTTTTATACATACCTAATTTTTGTTCCATTGTTCAACCATTTTCTTCTATTTCTATATCTTGCAATTTTCATATATTTTTTCCCTTTGTTGAACCCTTGCTTTTCTAGTTATTTTTTTCAATTATTAGGCACTAAGACATTTCTCAAACAACTTTGTGGTCCCATACTTACTTCTATCAATCTTACCACCCCCAACTTAGGTTTTTAGCCTTAAGTTGCATTTTTATGTTCAAGAAGGGTATGGTTCAAAAGAGGGATAAAATTGTTCACGACTTGTAATGTGTTTGCCAAAGAAAAGTTAAAAGGCTCAAAGTGGGTAACTAGGGCTTATATTTATGCATGGGTAGAGTCTTATCCAATATTATTATTAAAAGAAATTGACAACTATAAGTAAAAATAATTAATTCACAAATTTTTTAGGATTTGAGTGAACTAAGTTCGAGTATTGCAAATCAATGATTACACAAAAGGTTAGGGCCGCACCCCCAACTGTAAGACTTATAGTGACCTCACTACATAACACAAAAGCACAAGAAGGGTTAAAGAGCTCCCTAAAATAGAAGTGATAACCAAGGTGTATGCTAGAGAGATTGTCGCTATCACGACATATAGCTGCGATCGTGATATCGTGATTCTGATCCTAAAGATGTGATCGGTTTACCTAAGGCATTTTGCTCTATTTTTTTTAGGGCCACCACACTTCTTAAACTTAGTTTATCCCTTTTTTTGTCTTCCAATCCTATCCAAAGCACCTATAAAACATCAAAATTATGTGACTTATTTAAAAGCATATGAAGCAAATATAAAATAATGGGTTGCCTCCCATCAAGTGCTAGATTTAACGCTGTGGTACGATATCTCTTTAATCATCATTTATGTATCCACTTATAGTATTTGAATTTTCTACCTAATTTTTTATCAATTCATCTTTGAGGTACATTGGGATAATGCAAGGGCATGAAGAAATATGTTCTATCACACCACTTTTAAGATTTGAACCTTTTACCCAGTTTTGCATCAAATTCTTAAGTAGGCTCACTAGGTAATGATTGGAATAGGCCGCTAGTTGATTATCATAAATTGTGCTCTTTGGCCTTCAAGTGCGGGGTTTCCTTTTTCCCTCTAGGAATGACAAACTCCAAAATATAGGGATTTTACTCCTTATCTTTGAAATTTATCATTCGCTTAGGTGGTTCAGTTTTCATCACATCCACTAAGCATAATGTTGAAAAGTGGTTCGAGTGAGGTCTTTTCCTTAAGTTTGGAGTGTCATCCCTACTGGAATCCTTACCCTAAAATGGACTAGAGTATTCATACAAAATTTTCTTGGATTCTTATTTTGACTCTAGCACTATTTCATTTGTTTTTGGCAATTTCAACCATATTAAGCTTGGTTAGTTGGGAAATCATGAAGGATTGTTCAATGTCAAGATCATTTAGAAGCATGGGCCTAGTCGTAGTATTTGTAAGAGTGACCTTCATGTGCATGTCTTCCACTTACTTGATTTCCTCGTTACATGTCCCCTCAACTTGATGCATGTGGTGTAAGTTATCACCCGTTTATTATAATTGGTCCAAGATAAGTTGGAGCATTGCTTCCACACCATTTTTTTTGGTGCTTTGTTCTTTGATTGAGTTAAACTCTTAATTGGATTTATGTATTAGAGGTACATTATCCTCTGTTGATTCCACTCGATCCAAGATAAGTTTAAGCATTACTTTAACCCTAATATTTTTTATGTTTCATTCCTCCCATTCTTTCTTATAAGAACTATCAAAATCATAAGAATAACTAGCAATCAAATTAGTATAACAGGGGGAGGGGCATTTGGACAATCACTCTAATGTCTATCTCAACCACCAAATAGAGAACAAACATACTCTGTATAAGATTGATATGGTGCACACATCTCTATTCGAGAAGCATGTCTACAATTATGCCAAAAGTGGGATCCACCACAATATGGACATGGGTTGCAATGATTGAATTTCAAACCACAAAACTAACTTTCATTCCAAGATGCCATAGTAAGATATGAACAAAAATAAAGAAAATCTACCTGCAACAAGAAATAAATAAATTAAAAAGCAAATATTGACAACTTTGAATCAAAGCAAGTAAGCTAAAATTTCAAACTAACACAATACACCAAATTGTTCCCCGACAACGACACCATTTGTAATAATGCTCAACTTACACGTTGATTAAAGTGTAAGGCAGTCATTGTCAATATAATTACCCAACAGAATTAGGGTCAAATCAACAAGGAACAATTTGAGTGGCGATTGAGTATGTTCAAAATCAAAGTTACTTTCTAAGTTCAAACCTATGATACAAAATAGTTAAGGGATTTTCAATCTTGTCAAGTGTGAATGAAATTCCTGGGCTTCTAAGGGACTAATTTAAGGGTAAAATTAATTAAAGTGTAATCAATTAGGAATGGATATTAGGGTTATTCTATCCTAGAGGTAAGTCATGCATGTATTCATGAAGATTTGGTGAAAATCCTAATTATTGATGATGTGGTAGGCTAGGTTGAAAGTCCTTGGGATTAGTTTTTCAACAAAACCTCAAAGATGTCACTTATTGACTCTTTCGATTACCTAACGAGTGTGTCAATTAAAGCCACCCACTGGCGTAATTGGGCACCTTATTTCTAGGATGGTATCCAAGGGATAATTGACCTCATAATCACTCTTATGTCTAAGATAGCAAAAATTGGAAAACTGCACCCATTAATTGTCTACTATTATTTTAGTTACCACATACCTCTTTCAAGGATGATAGGGTTCCAAAAGTTCACCTAAACCCCTCTTTCAATGATGGTTTGAGCTTTCAAGTGTTTGGAATTTTCACCCATCAAACCCATTTTAGGTATTTGAGGATTTCACCCACAAATCCAAACTAGTTAATCCAAGTAATTGTAAAACCCATCATCAATAAACTAAAATCTACACAAATACATCACCACCACAAACTTGAGCCTTATTCAAGCATAACCCAAGAGGTAGATCTAGCAAACATAAAGATAATAAACACAAATAAACCAAAACTTCCATCAAAGTTATTCATTAAAAATAAAGATAGAGAAAACCACACTTTATGCACTAATCAATCTTCAATGGAAGATGACAAATCCACTCTTTGGAGTTTCTCTAATTAAATCATAGCTCAAATTAGTACAAATTTAGGGAACAAGATCCAAGAAATTACTAAACCTAAAACTAAGTATGGGAGGTAGGGTTATGAAATGATGCATTGCCTTAAGGGTTTTGTGCCTTTAAAATTGAAATTTGGGGTTGTCTATGTGATTTTACAACTTTGCCTTTAGCTTAAAATCCCGCTATACCTCGATCACACTGGCTTCGCTGTAATCGCGGCTCCATGATCACTGACTTCATCATGCGATTACTACCTTTTAACTTTATTAACTTACCACAATCATGGTGGACACTCTGCGGTCGTGGTGTCCACTCTGAGATCATGGTACTTGAGGCCTAGTGTGCGCGGAAGTAGAGTGTAAATGAGTGGTAAATTTCCCACTCTTCAATCATCCCTATCTTGAGACTTTGGAGTCTCGTCTATACACTTCCTATTTGTGTTATTTGATCTCTTAGAGACTGTTATTTGACCTCACCCCCATGTGAATCATGTTCTTTTCTGCTTTGGCATACAATTTCTAAGACATGAGCATCATTTTTAAGATTTTCCACTATATCACTTGGGAGGCCATCTTTAGGCCTAGAATTAAGTGCATTTGAGATTTGGCCAATTTAGGTATTCAATTATTTAAATGCGTCCGAGTGTGATATAACTATTTGGTTTATTTGGTAAAAGTCCCCTTTTATCTCTTGGACCATCTTTTTCATCCCTTAAACTCTCATCAAGATTCTATCTAGCACATCCTCGATTTTGAACTTTTCAGGATACATTCGATTTGACTTATTGCTCTTCACTCGATCATGCAGGGAGCATATCTATCATAATCCCTTTTCTTACCCCTCTAATTATGATCTTTATCTCTATCATGTAATTTCCTTTCTCGATCACGATCGTTCCAATCTTTGTTCCCACCTTGCCTTTGATAGGCCTAGTGGGAACCCCTAAATAATTTGCCAAATATCTTATTTCTTCATCAAGGTACTTTGCTTCGTCTTAATCATACCCTTTAGAAACCATGACATTGATCGCTTTTGCGGGTGCAACCATCACATAGTTTGTCAGGATGTCCAATTGGGTCATCATCTTAGCTATATTTGCTTCCCTCTCTTCATCTTTCTTTATTTTCTCTTTGTTAATAATTGAGGCGACCGGGGACCTCATGGCTACTTCAGTGTACCTTGTATGATATATCCTATTTTCCTTGGTGATTTGCTCAAGCAAAGTTAAATCCAATGCATATGAAAACTTCATAGGTTACCTACAAGTCCTATTGTCCACCATGATCTTTTTTAGTTAGTCCAACGCTCTATAGAATATTTGGAGAAACATTTTCTCCAATAATTCATGGTTAGGGAATTGCAAAAGTTTTTTAGTAAATCTCTTCCATACTTCATATATAGTCTCCCCATTGAATTATAGAAAATTTGTAATTTCATCTCGGAATTGCAACATATTTTAATGAGGGAAATATCGATCCAAATAAGCCACTGTAAGTTTGACCAAAGATTTGATAGACCTGGTGTTTAGAGACCTCAACCATAATACAACTTTGCTTATTAAATAGAATAGGAAAAGCCTCAATCGATTGGACTTTTGCGTGATATGAGCAATGTCAAATGGGGCGCATACTTTGACAAAATTTTTCGAATATATATGTGGATTTTCATATGCTTGGATCCCAAATAGACCCTTTATTTGTAATATATGTAGTATCACACTAGTCACAGGGAATACTCCATTTCCGTTATTATGGGGAATGCGGATGGCACTAGAATTGCCCGCATTATGAAAATGAGCTCTCATTGCTCCAGTTGTGACTCATGGTGTCACGATTACTATAGAAATTACCTAACAAAACTAAAACAACAAAAAATGTTAATAAAAACACTATGGGTAAATCCAAAGTTACTAACAATACTACACAAGTAAAAACTATGTTTCACTCACTGCAATGACGCTATTTTTTAATAATGCTTAACTTACACCATTATTTTGGTGCAAGGCAGTTGTTATTAATATAATGGCCCAACTTAGGTTGGTATCAAATCCAAAAAAAGTGTAATTTACCTTTCAAGACCTAAGTATATTGAAAGTCACTAGGTGTTGACCCCGAATGTATACTTAGAGCAAAACATAAACTAAATTTGGGGGGGGGGGGTTGATTTAAAACATAGCTCGAATAAATTCTACTTATTAAACTAAATAAGAGTGAAAATCTATTGAATAAAATCCAATGAGAGATAAGCCTTGGGATTATACTATCCTAGGGGTCAATCATGTATGGGTGTTTGAGGGTTAGTTCACTTCTTAGTCAAAGATTTGGGTAGTCTAGATTTTAATGCTTAGTTTTAGTCTTTCAACAAAACTCTAAGTTTCATTCATGGACTCTTGCGAATACCTCAAAAGCATGAAAAACTTACCAATCCAAGACCTCAACTTAGCATCCCTATTACTAGGATAATTCCCATCAATCTAGCTATTCCATATACCATACTTATTTCTAAGATAATGCTAAGGAAATATATAGTATCAAATAGTTATTCATAATTACTCATTCCCACATCCATCTTTTAAGGATTATGTGGGATCCAAGTGAATTGGTCATTTCACCCATAACTCTTAATTCAACCATAGAGTAATAGAAAATCCCAATATAAATAAACAATAATATGGGCTAACAATCAACACCTATACACATTAACGCCCTATTCAAGCATAATCCCAAGATAAATATTTAGCTACTCATGAGACTGGAGAAAAAAGAATACCCAAGTTAACATTTAATGCTTCCTTTGAAAATTAAAGCAAGAGTAATCCATACTTCAATATCAAACTAAACAATCTCTTAGAAAATGAAGGAACAATTGTCATTTACCCAAATTAGAATGTATTCTCCATACTCAAAATTAAAAATTAGTTTCAAGATACCCTAATTGTTTAAGTTTTGGAGATTTTAAGTCTTGGGATTTATCTGTTTGGATTCACCATTCTGCCCTTAGAGGATTTCTGCGCCATTGCCATCACCCTTGGCTGATCGCGATCAAAACTTTTGCGATTATAGAGAATTTCTCATTATCGCTGGGATTCGACCTTGATTTTATTAGGCGCAATTATGAACCTTAGGCTGCAATCTTGATATTTAAGGGTCAATTCCTGCTTTTTATTTCTAGCTTGTGCAATTACTTTGCTTTTTCTCTTTCCTTTTCACCTTATTTTTTCTCCTTTCATCCAAATACCTGTAACCAAGTAAACCATGGGAATTAGTGCATTCAATTGGAGAATTTTCCTAATTTAAATAATTAAAATGATAGTAATGCACAATAATTTGGGTATCAATGAGTGGCAAATTTTCCATTCAACAGTAAGTCTAATATGGTTGTGGTTTCCTTGAATATGAAATTTACTAGTATGGGGATTTTAGCCAATCTCTTAACCTAGGAGTGGCGTTTAGCCTTAGAAGTTTAGATTTTTGCAAACCAAATGGTTAATCTTGATATTTTGATATTGAAATATGTTTTATCTAATTTTGATGATTGTTCTTCTTTGATGGAGAAAATTTGAGCTCACCAGTTTAATAATGGTAGTTTGATGGTTATTTGAGATAAGGTGTTGAGTGGCCAGGCTATCGAGGCATTGCTTTATTCTAATGGTGTTTTAAGGATTTATGGTGGAGTTCATGTA
The DNA here is from genome assembly GCA_030864225.1 of Capsicum baccatum var. pendulum. Classification (NCBI taxonomy): domain Eukaryota; kingdom Viridiplantae; phylum Streptophyta; class Magnoliopsida; order Solanales; family Solanaceae; genus Capsicum; species Capsicum baccatum. Next base: position 120,436,606 of record CM061553.1, read on the forward strand.
TCAAGAGTTGGTAGCTGAGTGAGGTTGATTGTGAAAGAGGTCTATTGTTAAATATTCTATTCGTCCAGGGGTGACCTAAATATACAATTATTTGAAGCAACATTACTAGTGGGGTGGTATGTGTAAGGATATAGTGGACTTTGTATCTTATTATTTGTGTTATCAGTAGGTGAAACCCTAGCATTTGAGACCCAACATTTTACTTTAGAGATTTTCCATCCTGAGTGAAAGTGGGAGCAGATCACTATAGACTTCATGAGTGGGTTTTATCATACTTCTGTTGGTTCTAATAACATTAGGTTCATCATGGATTAAATGACAAAATCACCTTATATCATACCTATTTAAATATTTCTTTGTGCCGAGAGGTTGACTCGTATCTATGTTCCTAAGTTAGTTTAACTTTATTAAGTAATAGTGTGTATTGCTTCAGATAGAGGCTAAGTGTTTTCTAGCTTTTGATGAACAATTTAGAATAAGTTACATACTTAGGTTGACCTTAGCATAGATTTGCAGCCCCAAACTGATGCTCATTTAGAGTGGACTATTCAGGTTTTGAAGGATATGCTACACACATGTGTGTTTTGTAATTTTGAGTTCAGTGGTTCTAGCATTTAACCATAGAGTGGTTTGCATATAATAGTAGCTACCATTAAAGTATTGAGATAAAAACTTTTGAGGCATTGTATGGTAGGCATTATAGATCTCTTATTAGTTGGTTTGTGACTTCAAAGGTTAGACCTTGTGGTGTCGACTTGCTTCGCGAGTCTATAAATAGGGTTCAAATAATTCTGAATAAGCTTTGAGCAACCAAAAATAGGCAAAATAGTTATGAGGACCATAGGCTTTGATCTTTAAAGTTAAGGATTAGTGATCGAATATTCCTTGATATGTCACCCATTAAGGGTCTGAGTAGTTTGGGAAAATAGGCAAGCTTAACGCAAGGTACATTTGACCTTTTGAGATACTTTAAACTATTGGGGGAGATGGGCATTTATAAGTTGTCCTTACCTCTTGACTCTCTATCTATTTAACTAGCCTTTCATGTATTATGCTTCTCCTCTATATTCTAAATAAGTCTCACAAACTTTGCTGGAATTCAATTTAGTTGGATGAGAGGTTATCATTTGTAGAGAAGCTAGTGTCTGTTTTAGCTTAGGATTTTGGATGATTCTGTTCTAGTGTTATTTTGGTGGTTAAGGTTCAGTGGAGACATCATCTTATTTATCAGGCTATTTGGGAGGTCGATTCTAACATGTGTAGTACTTACCCTCATCTATTTACCGATTCATATATTTTCACTGCCTTTTACTTTGAGGACAAACTAGTGTCTTAGTAGTGGATGCTATTATAACCTGACTTGTAAAATTTTGTTTTATGTGATCTGACCATTTTTCTCTACCCCATATAATTGCTATATATTGATTTTGAAATATGGGGTAGTTTGCTTGGTTCTCATGCCTTTGGAAGGGTTTTAGGAGAGTTCTAAACTTTTAGGGGTTTTAAAAGTTCCATACTGGACTTTGATCAACATTTGATGTTCTACGTTTTGGATGGCGATTTGGATAGTTTTATTAGATCTACAATTTTAAATTAGCGTTTGTACCAAGGGTTGTTCACATTTGGAGACTTAAGTTTGTATTTTGAACCTTTAACTAAAATCTAGTGAAATTTGACTTAATGGGGTCTCAAGCGTTAATTTGTTGTAATGTTTTTTTTTTGAAAATCTGATGTCTTCATTAAGTCTAAATCGTCAAAAATATTCCAATAGCATAGTTCATTTGTGCTCACAAAATTCTAAACGAATCCTGAGGGTCGGTCGACATCTTTGAAAATATAGAAAAGTTGTTGATATGCAAAAATCTAGTGCTCCCACTTAAGTGTCCAAGGACACCTTAAATTGTAGTCACTTTAACAGTTCAAGACAGTTTAAGAGGTAGCTATTTTATCTATCTGGAATCGCATAAGAGGTAGTTGCTTTAGTGGCCATTTAGTCCTAAAGCTAACATCATAGTTTATATACTCCTTTTTGTAATTCTTCACCATATTTGGATATTGAACTTCAAATTTGTGTGATTTTTAGGGCTTTCATCATTATTGGAGCTTGGGTAAGCTCCAAAACCTTATTTTCATTACATTACATTGGATTATATTATCAAAACACTCTTAATCTTGGCTTCGAAATGAGATTTTGAGGATTTTGTAGGGAAAGTATAGAAATAGTTTTTTTTTTCTATTTGAACGTTATTTTTGAATCATTTTTGCTCGAGCATCAATTGTAGACTCCTATAACCTTAGGTAATGTGTTTCTAAAGGAAAATTATTATTTACCCCTTTAACGTTTGAACCTATTTTAGTCCCAAATTAAATTTGTACAATATGGGTATGATTAACTTTCTTTTAACATGTAGATTCTATATTTTAGTGTTATAGTTGATTTTGAGGCCGTTCAAAAGTGGAAGGCTTCATTTTGAAGGGCTTTAGGCTTGGATTTCAATGCTTTGAGGTATGTTATGGCTTAAGTTCCTTTAAATAGGACTGGGTAGTTAATGGTTGAACAAAGCATGTTATAGGCTAGGAAAAATAACAATGGAATATGTTTTTTGAGTTATTATAAATTGAGTGGTACCTGTCTGAAGTCTTACATTTTGTTGTTGTTGACTTTTGATAATATAACTACGTTTTGCCCATGCAAGGGCTTTATTTGATAACATTGGTCTTATTTTAACATTTGACTACCTTATTTATTAATGTGATGTTTGTGCAGGGGCTTAAGTAAATCTTATATGCCTTATTGAGAATTATTTGCATTTATCATGAAATAAATGCCTGAGTTATGGATTGATATGATATTAATGATGTCTTATATTCATACTTATTCAAATAGTTTCTAACTAAAACTGACATCATTAATTATTGATATATTGAGTTTATTTATAATCTTACTTATATACGTATTTATTTGACCATGAGCATTTTCTCATTATTTCATAAAAAGACAATCATAAAATATTGGTACTATTGAGTAATAATGATATCTTAAAGAAATGAGATGCTTATAAAAATGCCTAGATCGAGGGATGTGTCGGTCCGGCATGAGAATGAGATTGGTAGAAATTTAAAATAGGTTATTAATTTTGAAGTCCCCGGGGTTCCTATTTTGGGAGAATTGAGGCTTGATAGGTATAAAAAGAATGTCACGCGATTACTTTCAACTATTAACTTCATCATTCCGTGCATTGTATTGCATTTTCACATCATATGTTGTTTTTACGTGATACTTCATATTCAATTAGCTTTTATATAAATACTTTCCTGTATGCCTGTCCCTTTTGATGTTATATATATACACACACACACATATATATGAACTATTAGTGGAGACAGTGTGAGCTGCCATTTAGAAACTTTTCTACTTGCGTGTTGCGTGCTCATTATATTTTCTTTACTCATTTCAACTATTTCCGTTTTCCTATAATACGTATGAGTACAAGTGGACTGTATTCTCCCCTGTTATTCCCTTTCAGTGCAGATCCCAATATAAGTACTATGCAGGTTGAGTTTTAGGCAGTGTTGATCAGATTTGAGGAACTTGTTTACTCCAGTATTTGGGGTGGATTTTAGATCTCATCCTATGTTTTATTTTGTCTTTATTTTTGTTCAAAGATATATTTTATATTTCAGTTTCAGATATTATACTTAGATGCTCTTACATTTGTGAAACTAGTCTTGTGGAGTTTTTGATATTTCTTCAGTTTTTTGTTCTTGTTATGTATCTATGACTTGACTTCATTCTATAAGTCTTTTCTGTCTTATTTCTTTAATTATTTAATGATTCATTCCTCTTTGTATCATTGGCTTACTTATCAAGACCGAGTCGCGATATGTGTCATCATGAATTCGCTTTTCGGATTGTGACAGTAATGTTCTTTTAAAATTTTTAACTTTGCATTCTTTAATATTACTGGTTATGACATCCACTTTCAAATGGATTAAGTACACAAAAGATAGACTGAAATACTTACAGAGCTTCTATGAAATCCACTAGTTGGATTTCCTCCTCAATATTTTTTATATATACCAATAAACCTACATTGGTAATTATTTTCCACTTAATCATTTCTGCTGCACTCCTTTCCTTAAAAAAAAAATCCTATTTTATATTGTAATTACTTAATTTCTTTATATAGTATATTTTTAGGGATTAATGGTCATTTTACAAGAAAAGAAGAAGAGGTGTTTAAGATCGAGTAGTTCAGAGTCACCAGTGTTATTGCTTCTCGGGTTTCATTTACTCTTTATTTTTTTTTCTCTTCCTATCTTCTACTCTAATTTACTTCTATGTTTGTACTATTTAACATTTTGATTAATATTATTTGTTTTTCACATGATTCAATCAGACTACTTTAATCAATTTTCCTTTTTTAGAAAATATCATGTTTATTTTCTCAATTTGTAGATCTTTACTTCTTATTTTCCCAAAGTTCTAAGGAAAAATGTCATTTTTGTTTGAGTTTTGCATGGTTATGATTCTATTTATTTGAGCAAGTTTCACTATATTTGTCTTATGTTCATTTCAATTAGAGTTGCAGGGCCCTTATCATTCTTAGCACTTTTAGCTTGTAATACTAATAAGAAAGAGTACACTATGAATGGAAGTCCACCTTAACTATCCTTGGCCTCAACACTTAAAGGACTCAACAAGAAGCAAAGAGTGACTCTATTGGTTATAAGTAGTTAAAAATTAGAAAAAGATTGACTAAAACCAAGCAAGCATAACGAAGCTCATTGCGGAAAAGCTAGATATTGTTGTTTAATAAGGAGATCATAGTGTTATATCCATGCTAAAATAGTAAAATAGAATAAAATATAATAAAACCATGTTATATTACCAAGAAAAATAAGTCAATGAGTGAGATAGGAACATGAATTGTAATTAAATGATTACCTAGAGTCCCTCCACATTACATAAGACTCAATTATGGAAATTTAAGTTTAATGAAGATCATACCCATGGCTTCAAATTTGAGGGTTATATACTTGTCATGACCTGAGTTTACATCCAAAGCGAGACACAGTACTTAGAATTACAAGTGAACCCTTGATACTAGCATATTACTAAGATCATACACTTACAATACTAAGAAAAACATAATCATATAATATGGGAACTCCACTTAATAACTTACTATTTTGAAACAAAAACATATCTAAAATACTCAACCACTGAAATAATATGTCTAATAAAGACTCTGTGTCCCAATAAAGTGAGTTGTTGGGATTGGGCCCCTAACTAACTCTAAGAAACTGACACAACTAAATAATATGAACTACTATAATGATCCTCTAATGATAGGGTGTCGCAGAAGATGAGTTGGAATATCTCCATGTTAGGGCTAGCCATAAGTTTAGGAACGAGCACCTAAACCTATATCATTATAGGATGTATCTCGAAGGAATGGTATGCGGTCAAAACTATAAGATGTACTAAGTATGTGAAATATGAAAAAATCATGTCGAAACATTTAAATCATGCTTTAAAATAGACATAAAATACAGTGATCAAGCTATAGAAATCATATCAAAATCCGAAATAAAATAACTCACAGATGGTGAAACAAGTCATTTTATAATACATAATTCAAAACTATAGGACATATATCAACTTCATAAAGTAACTTGAAAAATTGTTTGAGCTAAAACTTTATGGAATCACAAAGAGTTAGTGTAACTAAAAATTGACACTGGGAGTTTCTCACATCCAACATAGACCATGTGAGTACCATGGAGTCTGATTTCTAAACCACGTTACGGAAATTTGCTCTACAACTTGCCATCAACATAAAACCTACATGTTTAATTTCAGCACAACCCAAACTAGGTCCTAGTTGTGTCGAGTATCTCAAGATCACTGTAAATCGGAGAACACCCCCTAAGCCTAACCTCTAGCGCACAGTATAACAAAGAGCGAATCCAACCAAATAGTAAAAATGATAGGTGAATCTAATAAAATTTAAGAGTCTAAAAACGACAATCAATCATTCCAATATTATCCATGAATGCCTCTAAAACCAGGAATACCAAACTAGGTCAGGACATACCAGTGACATGAATAAAAAGAAATTTGTAATTCCTAAAATAAGAAAAAAACCTAATAAAATGGCAGGTCTTTCCAAAAGATGGAGGCTCATCACTTCACAACAACTCAACCAATGTACCACACCACATAATTCGGAACAGGAGTAATAGAAAATCCCTCAGACCCTATATTATGAAATGATCAGTGTCCCAAGGCGATCAGTAGGGCGAGCACTGCTAGGGAAAAAAATTTAAAATAATGTCATTGACAAAAAATAGTCAAAACCACATGCATATCATTTATATATATATATATATATATATATATATATATATATATGATGTCGGTTAGGTACAAGGAAAATGAACATGAGAGATTAAAATATTAACCTGAACTGTGTAGCTTGCTCCTTTTTAAAAACCACACATGGGCTATATGGGGCTACCTTCCCCTGCTGGAAGGGCCCCAGTGACTGATAGCCATATGAATAGAGAAAACACCAAACATACCAAGGTTATAGCCATCTAAAAATATATGTTGTATCCATACACACGGTTATATAGACCCTCACACCGGAAAACATAGTTTCGAGTATTGTTGTTGTCGAGACTACACCTTCACGGTGAGATACATAATTCCCTTTTAGCCAAAATTGAAATAGTTTGCATATAATCAAAGCATTTACCAAGTATTCTATCTCAAGGCATTTCCCCAACCTGATATCATCATATCAATATGCTTGCAAGATTATATAAATATGCCAAACAAGACCATGTAACCATCAAACTCCTAAGTTCTATTTAAGGGCCTTCAAAACCCATTTTTATCCTTTCATCCTTTAATGCAATTCACTATTTTCAAAGGATAAGTTAAGTCATGCAATTATCCAAATTCAAGATCAAATTTACATGGTGGGTTTGAGGTTAATGCCATTAATAAATCAAAAATCCATAAATTTAGAAAACCCATGTCACCCATTCCAAACCCTACCATGGTGCACTAGCTCAGTCTAAAACAAACCATTTATCAAGTATGAATAACACATTAAAACATGGGAAAACAATTCAAGTATTAATCAATCCAAATCCCTCAACCTAACTTCAAATCCAATAATATAAACTCATAAAAGTTGAGTAAGTAAATTCCACAATGTAAAAACACAAGTTAGGGATAAGTAACATGCCTGAAAAATGGAATAAGTTGAAGAAGATTTGAAGTTTTGAGCGTTAGTGTTAAACTTTTTGTAACCCTAGTATCTCTTGCCTTGGAAGTTAAAGAGGAAATGAGTAAGGTTTAATCTTTATAACTCAAGGCAAAGAGGTCATTTAGGTGTTTTTAATTCGTGGAAAAGATTTTGAAGGTAGGAAAAAACTAAAGAGACCTAATTAAAATATGTAGGGAAATCCTAAGAACAGTCATCACGGCTTAGGTAATGACTCATGAGGTCTAACAATAAGTCATGGATTGATTAGGATACCTAAGGATAGATAATCTAGTCCTTCAATATTATGACAACAAGTCTTTTATGATGACTTATTTTCTGATATAATGAGTCATCATGAAGAATCATGGTTAGGGTTTGAACTCTTGGGTATCCTTCTTTTTGACAATAAGTCCCTTCTAATGACTCATTATGTCTCACAATGGGTCACACCTTGGACTGGTTGTCAAGGGACCAAAACCTGGGCTTCCTTACTTCCTTGGTAATAAGTTCTCCTGATGACTCGTTATGTTTGATAAAGAGTCCATTTTGGGGTCATTATCACTGCCAGTTTTGACATTACTTTAGTAACTTAGTGTAACATCCTGTATCTTGCTTGTACTTGTTCTAATTATATGGAACCTGTTATGGTCATATGGTATAGGTAACAGATGAGATTTGTTATGCAATTATTAATGGTGTAGATGGAATTATAGAGGCTGCCCGTATAGTTTAGTGTGATGCGACTAAGTTAACGTTAAGTTAACTATTTAAACTTGGAATCACAAGCTAGTATTTGAATCTAAAGTTTAAAGTGACCAAGTGTGTATAAGTTGAAGGTTATACTAAAGGGGTTAGAAGCTAAAAATGGAGCAAAATATTGAGGTGCTTGCTTGACTTATTTAAGCTAGTAGGTGAGTCACTTACTTAAGTTAAATGAACCAAATTAATGGACCCATGGCTATGGATCAGATTTGGGTCTATGATAATATACTCATTTGGGCTAAATTGAACAAAAAAAAAGAAAGAAAATGGATAAGTGACCCAACACACCAATCTGCCAAGGCCCAAATACAATTGAGCCCAATAAGAAATTATGCAAGTAGGTGCACCACCTACTTTGAAGTTTTAGCAGCTTGGACCCTTAAGTAGGTGCATCACCTACTTGGACCAATTTGACCAATTTTATAGTCCAAAATGCAGCTAAGGAGGTGGACAAGATAGGGCCTTTAAATGGCCAAGTTGCTGGTCATTTTACTTCACTTTTAAGTCACAAAAAAGGAGTATATTTCAGCAAATCTCTCTACTCTCATAAAATCAACAAGAGCAGCAGCCCTATTTTTCCTTCTAGGGTTCTTGAAGAAACCCTCCCCTTTGCATCCCAAGGTAAGTGAAAAAAACACTTAAGTTTTTGTTTAATTATCTCATTGGAGATTAGGGAAACAAGTTATAAGTGTTTGACTATAAGTATATGGCTGATTATAGAACAAGTTGTTTGTTAATGTTTCCTTGTTATCGAGGAACCTTTTTTCTTCTTCTTTGGTAAGTATGAAGGAAAGTTCAAGCTCTTGAAGAGTTCAATTAAAAGAATAAGTTGCTGAATTGAGGTACGGTGACTGCCCCATTTTATTTTTCTTATATATGAATTTAAGAGGGGATTATGGATGTTTTGTTATTAAGAACTCAAGAGATGAGGAGATCAGTAATTGATTGCTACAATAAAAGGGGTTTGGGACTGTTTTGGGGACTGTTTTGTATGTATATATTATGGGGTGCCAGGTTGAAGTTGGATAAAGGTGTGATGAGTTTGTAATGAATTATAGAAGAAAGATGTGGTTATACACCACCGAACTAATACTTGCTGTCCAATCTATTTTGCGTATTATTTAGAATGTGTAATGAAGTCGAGGTGGTTTTGGTGAACCTTATAAGAACCTATCTGGTATGTGGGTGTAATTGGAGGAAAAAAAGGGTTAAAATAACACCCTTGTTTAATAGAGTAATAGTTGCTGCCCGGTTACTTTTTTGGGTGAAATTAAGTACCTCAAATGTGTTGAGTGGTTACTAATACTAGTTTATCATATATTCTATTGTAGATAAATAATCTAACAGGCGAGAAGTCAAGTCCGGTTAGTTTCGGAGTCAAATGACCAGGTATGTAAGGCATACTCTATTTCACACTCTTTGGCATGAAATCGTACAATTGTTACATCAAGCAAGTTTCTGAGGTTATCCTATAACAAAGTGATACATAATGGCAACACATTACCCTCCATGTATCCAATGACCTTGTTCCCACTCTCTAACGCATTATCACACCTCAATATGTGCTTATTATTAAATCTGCGCGTCTATCTTCACTAGAAAATTTCAGGAGTTCTTCGTTTGTTCAAATAAGACCCATGTGTTATTTCAGCTCCTAAACACTTTATTTGTGTGCCAACAGCTCCCCATCTCATTGTTGTTGCGTTAAGTGTCTATTTACATGTCTCTTATTAGCATATTACTGGTTCAAGGTACCATAATATGATGACCACCAAGGTAACAATTTCAAAGGCTAATAAACTAAGTATTGCAATCGGTAAAATGACGAGTGGCAGCTCAGGGGCACTTGCCTAGCATGGGCCGATCTCGATACCTTTATGTGTGGGTGGAAGCTCAGGGGCATAAGCCTAGCATGGGCCGATCCCAATCTTTTTATAGGTGGCAGCTCAGGGGCGTAAGCCCAGCATGGGCCGATCCTAATTTATCTCTTTTTTTACCACTGATCAGTTGGTCATTTGCATTATATTTATTACAAAGATTATGAAGTAAGAAGGTAAAATGAAGAAAGAATGTAATGTACATTGTTCCACAATTATTTATAAAGGTGGTCTACTAGTACTCCTTATACACTTGTATCGAATTTCTATTGAGCTTTTGTATCAAGTGTGTTGCTACTGTCTGCCTTACATATTCAGTACATATTTTCGTACTGACGTCCCTCACGGAGGACTTGCATTTCATGCTGCAGGCAGAGACACTTCAGTTCATACAACTCACTAGTAGGAGCGTAGGTTGTTCAGGGACTATTGGTGAGCTCTAGGTTGATTCAGGGCTTTCCGAGTCTGCTCTATATATTTTGGTATTGTACAGTAAATCTAGAGTAGGGCGGGTAGTGTCCTGATTTTAGATATGGTGTCCTGATTTTAGATATGGTGGCCCCACCGGCCAAGTGTTGTACATATCAGTTTTGGGAGTGTATGTGTAGTTAACTTCATCGATGCATAATATTATGTCGTCAGAATATTTGGTTGTTACAGTTACATGCATGGGAAGTATAAGGTTATGAATTGGTTCTCTCGGGCCTTTACGGCTACGGGTTCCTGTCCGCCTCAATAGGATTTGAGGCGTGACACTTAGCTAATTCAATTGATTATCTCTTGGATGTTCTAGAGCCCAGGAACTTGAGGTGTTACGTTAACTCTTCCCCTTTGGATCATTCATCCTCGAATGATAAGTTAGAGAACTCTTAGTATGATAGAAAAAAGAATAAAAATAGGATTTAAGGACTAATTCGAAATACGATAAGATAGAAATCAAACTCATACCATAAGCATGATCATCCTTCGCTGCAAAAAAGGATAGGTTTTTGACTTTCATAGCTTCTTCAAATTTTTATGTAGCTTCCTTCATCTTTTGATTTGTATAAATAACTTTTACCAAAGCTACATACTTAGTTCTCAATCTACAAACTTGCATATCCAATATTTTGACTAAGACTTCCTCATAAGATAACAAATTTATGACACCAACATTCTCAGTAGGCACCATCAAATAGGGATCACCAATATACTTTTTTAGCACAGACACATAGAAAGCAGGATGAAGCAAGGACAAACTCACTGGCAACCCCAATTCATAAGCGACATTTTTTATTCTCATCACAATTGATATGGACCTATGTAATGGAAACTGAGCTTCCCCTTATTCTTAAATGTCATGATTAATTTCATAGGAGTAACCTTCAAGAATACCTAATCACTAACCTCAAACTCCAACTCCTTATTCCTCACATCGCATAAGAGTTTTGGAAACTTGGAGCAGTCTTAAGCATTTTTCTATTCACTTTCACCTTCTCCATTGCTTGGTGAACCAAGTCAGGACCAAACAACATAGTCTCGCCAAGCTAACACCATCCAATTAACACCTGCACCTCCTATTGTAAAGAGAATTAAAAGGGCTATTTGAATGCTAAAATGATAAATGTTATGGTAAGAAAACTCAATAAGAGGCAATGATTAACCCAGATTCCCTTAAAATCAATATACAAGATCTTAGCATGCCCTCCAAGGTTTGAATGGTATGCTCCACTTATCCATCAATTTGAGGGTGGAAAGTAGTGCTAAGGTTCACCGTAGTCCCCAAACCATTCTAAAATAAGCACCAAAAATAAGAAGAAAACTACGTACTTCGATTTGAAATGATGGACTCTGAAACTCCATGAAGCTTAACTATGTCTTCAATGAACTACTTAGCATAATTATCTCCTAAGTATTTAGTCCTCATAGGTAAGAAATGAGCAGACTTAGTTATCCTATGCAGACTTAGTTATCCTATCTATATTGACCCAAATATAGTCATACTGATCGAGAGATTGAAGAAAACCCATAACAAAGTCCATATTAACCATCTCCCACTTCCACATTCCAATTTATCTCTTTAGTCATTCCACCAGTCCTCAAATGCTCTACCTTGACTTGTTGACAAACCAAACACTTATCAAAAAAATTCACCATATTCCTCTTCATATTATTTAACTAGTAGATTTCCTTTAAGTCGTGATATATCTTAGTTGAACCCAAATGAACTGTATATCTAGACTCGTGAACTTTGGTCAAAATCCTTTCCCACAGCCCATCAACATTAGGAACACATAATTTTCCTTGATATGTGAAAAATCTATATTCCCCTATCTCAAAAGCCATAACATTTTCCTGACCCCTATCATCCTTAATATGCATAAGTATGGGATCTAAAGCATGTTTCTCCTTAACCTCAACACCAAAAGATGACTTAACCACTTCCTAAACAATCACTCCCCCATTCTCAAAGTCTAAGAGACAAACTCCCAAGTTAGCTAGCTTATGAATATCCTTTATTGACCCTCTTTTCTCCTTATTAATTTGAGAAAGGCTCCATATAAACAACCTGCTAAGATCATTAACAATAACATTATCGTTACCTAGGTGGTAGTGAAGGCCTATTTCATAATCAAGTAGCTCAAGCCATCCTCTCTAACTGAGATTCAATTGCTTCTATGTAAATACATATTGTAAGCTCTTGTGGTCTAAATAAATATCAACATGTATCCCATGAAGCTAATGCCACTAGATCTTCAAATAAAAAACCACAACTGACAACTCTACATCGTGAGTTGGGTAATCTCTTTCATAAACCTTGAGCTTCCGAGAAGCATAGCTCACAAACCTACCATAATGCATTAATACACAACTCATCCCACATAGGATGCATTATAATACACCACAAACCCATCAGTATCCTCGGGTTGAGTGAAAACTTCAATGGAAGTCAACTTATCCTTTAACTTCTCAAAACTACCCTCACAGGTATCAAAACATAAAAACTTAAATATTCTTTGAGTCAACCTTCTTAGCGGAGCAGAAATAGATGAGAAACTCTCCAAAAACCTACTATAAAACCTAACCAAGCCCAAGATGCTCATAATGACCATTGGAGTCATGGGTCTAGGCTATTTCTTAATTTTCTCAACTTTCTGTGGATCCACCATGATCCCCTAGCTAGAAACAACATGACCAAGAAAGGTCATAACACAATAAAAATTCATACTTAGAAAACTTTGCATATAACTTCTGGTCCTTAAGAGTTTGCAACATAATTTTGAAGTGATTGGCATAATCCTCCTCGCTTTTAGAGTACACCAAGATGTCATCAATGAAGACTAACAAATACATCTAGAAACTCATTGAACACCCAATTCATAAAATCCATTAAATCATCTGGGGCATTAGTCAACCCAAATGACATAACCAAGAACTTATAATAGTCATACCGGATCCGTAAAGTAATCTTGGGAATATCAACTTCCTTAATTTTTAATGGGTGATATCCTAAATAACGATAAATCTTAGAGAAATACCTAGCACCCTAAAGTTGATAGAAAAGATCATCAATCCTAGGAAAAGGTTACTTATTCTTCATAGTAACCATATTCAACTGATGATAGTTAATACACATACAAATATACCCATCTTTCTTTTGCATAAAAAGTGTCAGAGCACTCCACGGTGAAATACAAGGAGGAATAAAACCCTTATTAAGAAGATCCTTCAATTGCTCTTTTAGTTCCTTTACCTCAACTGGGGCCATCCTATAAGAAGGAATGGAAATAGGAAAGGTATCCAATAAAAGGCCAATCCTAAAGTCTACTTCCCTATCAGAAGGAATCCTATGAAAATCATCGGAAATAACTTTAGGAAACTCAATAAATACAGGGAAAGATTATAATGGGGGACTCTTAGAATTAGAATCCTTCATCCAAACTAGATGATATAGACACCCTTTGGAAATAATTTCTTGATCTCTAAGATAGGAAATAAACTTCCCTTTTGATAGTAATGAACTCCCCTCCCATTCAATCACAGGTTCATTAGAAAAATGGAAATTGGCTTTTTGAGTCCAACAATCCAGAGAAGCATAACATAAATGAAGACAATCCATCCCTAATACTACATCAAAATCCACCATATCAAGTTCTATTAAATCAAATAATGTATCCTTATGAAAAATAGACACTATATAACCCCTATAGATTGTTCTAGCAACAATGGAATCACCCATAGGAGTAGATGTAGAAAAAGGGTAAAAAAAACTTTAGGATCAAAACCAAAGTGTACAGCCACGTAAGGGTCACATATGATAGGGTAAAACATAGATGAAGCAAATAATAAACATCATAGGGGAAAATATGTAACATAGTAATGACAACATCTAGGATGCCTCAGATGTTTGTCTTGAAGAAAGTCCATAGAGGCGATTTTGGTCATTGTCGGTACCTAAAGTGGTGTGGAAACTAAGACCTTATTAGCTCTATTGGAATTTAGCTATAGGATAATATCATTGTAAATGGACCGGCTGGTAACAATTAAAATACAAATTCCTCCCTCTTTTCACAACACACACAGTGAAGTTTCCTATAAAAATAGCAAGGAGGGTAAGGTGGGGCTATCTGAACTCCACTGGATTGAGATTAGAAATTGATGTGCCATGGTTTCATGGCACTTTAGATGCTTAAAATAGTGAAAATATGCATTACTTAGGTTGTTTTGTTGGATATGATATGTGTTTTGTATTTTTTGCAGGTGAATTAGGTTGGAAGTGGTATTGAATAGAAAAAGATGAAAAAACACTTAAAAGTTGTAAGTGTTGACTAGGCAATCAATTATTTAGTCACCTAATGACTCATTTTTAGAGTTTTAATGTTAATAGTGGACAATGTTGAGATCTAGAAATAAAATAAAGACTCACCATGACTGTTATGAGTGACTACAGTCATGGTGTAAAGTCATATTGAGAAAAGTAGAAAAAGTCCTAAAGGTTGAAAAAATAAAGCTCTAGTTGTAATGAGTGAAGACCATGAGTTGTCATGACTGGCAATGACTTGTGGTGAGAAGTCGTGGTGAGAATAGAAGACATGAGCTAAAAACTAAAAGTTCACTGGAGTCATAATAGGTCAAGCTTATGACTCGATATGTAACATAATGAGATGTGACCATTATAGACAAAAGAGAGCTACTATAGTAGGAAATAAGTCATTGTCAGTCCTACCATCACGTTTCTAGAGGTGTGACCACTGCTGACTTAGTTTTTTTTTTAAAATTAGGTTTCCTTTATTATTTTAAGATACTATAAATACCCTTGGGTTATTCTTGTATTAGGTTACACACTTTGAGATATTTCACACTCTTTGACATTTTGTATACTCTTGTTCTTGGTTTCATAAATAATATGAGATTTTGTATTTTATTATTTCACCATTTTTTAATTAATTATATGCTTTCCTTATTGAATTTCATAGATAATTGCATAACCATCAGTGGTTAATTTCCTTAACTAGGGTTGTGAGAAACCTTGTAGATTAATGAAGTAGGGAAAGTATGAGGCTTAGTTAGATTATTGTTACAGCGTGTATTGTGATCTTCTTTGTGTTAATTTATTCCTTAGATATTGTAGAAGCTAAGGACTTTCCTGTATTCAAGATCATCCTTACAAGGGAGTTCAAGATTGGAAAAAAAGAAGAGAAAAATAGTAATTTGAGGATACCAACCTTTATCTATTAGCATGAGAGCCAAAAAGTGAAAGCTAAGTTGGGATTGAAGACAATGGTTAGTAAGGTGACATCCTGAGACTCGAAAGATGGAGGGTGAAATTTACCAATGAGTTCATAAGATAGTTGGTGATATATATCTTGTCATATTATGCATGCATAAAATGGAGATAGTCAGACTGAGTACAAGAAAGTTATAGAGTTAAGAAGACAGGGGAAACACAATCCTAGTGTTACTTTCAAATTATTTTAAAACCAAAGACGTCCAAAGCTATCTATTAGCATGAGAGCCAAAAGGTGAAAGGTAAGTTGGCATTGAAGGCAAGGGTTAGTAAGGTTACACCCTAAGACTCACAAGATGGAGGGTGAAATTTACCAATGAGTTCATAAGATAGTTGGTGATATATATCTTGTCTGATTATGCATGCATAGAATAGAGATAATCAGACTGAGTACGAGAAAGTTATAGAGTTACGAAGACAGGGGGAGCACAGTCCTAGTGTTACTTTCAGATTATTTTAAAACCAAAGACATCCAAATCTTGTTACTTTTTTGTTTCTTGAAACAATTCCTGCTAGTTACTTTTCTATACTGCCTGACTATTTCAGCAAGTTTGAGATATAAGTTCAACATATTCCCTGTGGGATCGACCCCCACCTAGTTGGATTACTATAAAAGACTTTGACCACTTATACTTTGTCAAGGTGTAAGTTTGGGTGACATCAAATTTTAGCGTTGTTGTCGGGGAATTTGGTTACGAGGTCATTGATTGAAGTTTTTGGAATTTTTGAGTTTTTATTTTTTATTTTTGTTGGGTATACGCCGATGTATTCCTAACACTAGGAGTCAAGGCATTCCCTTACTTCCACTGAATCCCTATTTATAGAGAATCCTGCAGCCGACTAAGTAGGATGACTGAACTATAAGAAAGAAGGTATTATTGATGGGGTTTGGGATGATTTAGCTCCTCTTACTCCTATATACAATACATTGCTAATCAAATGTAGAAATTATTAGCACAAGCAGCTCAAAATCAATGAAGGGATACAAAGGCTCATAGGGTAGATCAATAGGCAAAACTAGTGAGACAGAGACCAATAGTAGATCATCGAACAACATTTGATGGGGATAAAGATAAAGATAGAAAGGGGTAAATATCAAGTATTCCCTGCATATCATTACTTGCAATAAATGATTATCCAACAAAGTATAAAGAGTTGGTTGAGCCTACAAAAATAAGAGCTACCATTACACTTTTATACCACTAGGTGTGAAGTTCGACATTACTAGTGCCATGATCCAGCCGTAAAATATGAAAGTTATGCTTGAGGGTTTTCTCATGGATGACATAAATATGCATCTCAAGAACTTTATTGGGATATGTACTTTATACACTAGTGAAGCTATATTGTGGTCGGGGGTACTGTGATCTATACCATAGGTGTGTCTATGGTAGATTAAGAATCACTTAGACTCAAATTATTTCTTTTTTGCTGACTAGTGAAGCTATATTATTGTTGGTGGAACTTACTCGAGGATCGATTACTACTTGGAATGAGTTGTGGAGGAAGTTTTTGAATCATTTCTTTCCTCTAGGTAGGATGTTGCAATTAAAAAATGAGATATATAACTTAAGGAAACTGCATTTTGAGTTGTTCTATAAGGAATGGTTTTGGTTTAAGAAGAATCTGATGATGGTACCTAATCATAGAATTTTAAGGACAATTTTGCTTGAAATATTTTATTGAGTCCTGAATAACAATTCAAGATCTATAGAAGATACAATGACTGGAGGAACATTTATGAGTCTACATTTGGAGGTTGCTTTGGAAATTTTAGATTAGATCCACTCACCAATGAGGGGTGGAATACTTGGTACACAGGGAGAGGAGTTGTAACCTATGCAGTTAGAGCTTCTAATGAATAGAATACCATTAATAATTCAGTAGCACAAGAGGTTGCACATCTTAGAACTAAAGTTGGGTTACCAAGGAAGTAGTTCATGGCAATGAATTCAGAGAAAGTGAATGTAGTCGGCACACAAGACAAGGTCTCAAGATCATATGAGTCTGATGCAGATGAAGATACAAAATATTTAGATTAACAGTTGGTAGGATTTTGAGCTGAAGGACAAGAAAACCAATGTTGGAACTATTACAGGGATGATACAAAGATTAAAGTAGAGAGAGCGATAATAAATAGAGAATAAATGATAACTATAAAGAGAAGTCTTGTGTGCATGTACCACCAGGAGGTTGGGGTACTAAATCAAGGATGAAGGCTATATTGTCTAAATTGGTGAAAGGTAAAAAGTTTCAGGAAACTTTCCTTGAGGTGATTAAGGCTGATTTCTCAAGGTTGGTAAAAAATGTTGAGTCATATGCTGCTATGATAAGGAAGTTGGAGCATCAGTGTAGAAAAATGTCTACAACTTTAAATTAGAGGCATCCGAGTACCCTTCTGAGCAACACAGTGTAGAATCTAAAAAATGATAATCACTATTTATCTATCACCATTAAGAGTGGTAATTCAATTAGTGAACCCCCTATGCCTACTATTAATGAGTTGTGGAATGATAGTGTCATGATTGATGAGATACATGATGTAGAGTTGGAGAGAGAAATAGGTGTTGATTGTGCTGCTGGGGAAGATAAAAGTAAAAGTAAGGTTTATAAGCCATTGTTGAAGACTATTCCATAACCTCCCCTCCTTTCCTCATTGTTTGAGAAGATGCAAGAGGAAGAAATATCAAAGTTCCTATCAATGTCGAAAGAACTGTGTATCAATATCCCTCTTGTAGAGGTATTGTAGAAAATACCAGACTATGTGATGTTTAAAAAGACTTGGTCACTAAGAAGTGGATGGTGAGTTTTGAGCCTACTGATAATGTGCACCATTATAGTATTATTGATTTTAGATTGTTAGTAGAGAAAAAAAAGGACTTAGGAGCTTTCACTATACCATACACTATTAGGTCCTTCAACTTTTCTCGGGCTGTAAGTAACTTGGAGCTAGCATAAATTTGATATTGCTGGTAGTGTATAATAAGTTAGGGTTGGGGGCACCCAAACTGATACCAGTGAGATTATTAATGACCGACTGCATTGTCAAGAGTCTAGTTCATATTCTTTATAATGTGTTAGTAAAGGTTTCATCATTCACCTTCCCAGCTAATTTTGTTATTCTTGATCGTGAGGTGGATTTCCAAGTCCCTATTATCTTGGGCAGTCCTTTCCTAGCTACCTGCAGGGCATTAGTTGATACGGAGTTAGGATAAATGAAGTTAAAGCTCAATGATGAGTAAGTTATTTTTAATATACGTAAGTTGATGTGGCTGCCTGATTATATATGGTTTTTTTTGTGATAGACATTATTGATGATGATTTTGATGTAGTGACTATGCCTATTGAAGAGAGACTTGGAGTTGAGGCACTTTCAGTGGTAATCATTAACTTTGATAGTGGTGGTGTTGATGAATATGAAGATATAAAAGGTGCATTATATAGTAGATTTTCTTACAATTCTGATCTAAAGAAGATTGATCTTGATCTGAAAAGTAAAGCCACTCTATCAGCCTGGTCGTCTATTGAGGAGCTACCGGTCTTAAAGTTAAAGGCCCTCCCATCTAACTTTTGGTGTGCATTCTTAGAGGCCAACAATACCTTGTCGGTGATTATTGTTGTTGACTTAATGGAAATAGAGGTAGAGAAAATGATATTTGTTTTGTAGAGATTCAAGAGAGACATTAAATAGACCATTATAGATAATTTAGGCATTATACCAGGTATTTCTACTCAGAAGATACAACTTGTGTTGGATTATATTCCAAGAATGAAGCATTAATGAAGAATAAATCTTCCTATCTAGGAGGTTTTAAATAAATAAATTATCATAGTTGGATGTTATAGTGATCTACTATAATACCTTGGAAAATTTCTAAGGTTAAATTAGTCCTTTAAGCTTGTCAAGGGAGGGGGAATGGGGGCCATACTTTGAAAATTCTAGCTAAGTTCCTAGACTTAGTTTAATTTTTGCCTTCTAAAGATGGAAATATCATTTCACCACCTTAATGTCCTTTAATGGTCCGTATTTTTTGTAATTCATGATCAGAGAGGTCAATAGGTGTTTCTGAACAAGTTTTGGATTTTTTTGGACATCGTTTAGACCACGTTTGGTGTCCCATAATAGTGGACCAATGCAATCTTAGCGCACCACATCGCCTATCATGTTGCTTAACATTGTTGTAGGGACTTCTAGTAAAACTACTAAGGCATAGTGTGATCATAGCGCGACCCGTTGGGTATCACATTGATGCATCGATGCGCCGCGTTGCTAATCGCGTCAATGCCCAGTTTTCAGTCATTAAATAGCTGTGTTTTTAAGGGAAAAGGGTCAATTTTCCACCCCATTATAAGTATATAACACGAGATTTATCCCTTAATTCACCAAAATATTATTGTTACTCTCAAATACTCTCAAGAAAAAGTCTAGGGTTTTCATAGGAGCTTCAAATTCAAGAGATTCTACCGTTAGTTTTCAAGAATTTTCCATCTAATGTACGTCAAGTGTTCATTCATGGATTCCTTTTATCCATGAAGCCCAAGACACTAAATTTAAATTATGAATTATGATGTTTATGTTGTGGATTGATTATGTTCATGTAGTTATTGTTGTAGGATTCCCAAGTTGGAGTCTTTATGTATTGTTCATGAAACTACACTAGTATGTGGGTTGAAAATTATAAAATTGAGTTGAATTAGGGAATCATGTGCTATTAATATGATATCATGCCTAAGCCCTAAGTTATGCATACTAGGTGTTTGATAAAATGCCTAAGAGAATAATACTTAGGCATTATGACTAAATAGAACCTAAATGATGAATTCATGTTAGCATTATGTTCAAAATGACTCCCATACTATTATTATGACTTGTAATAGATTGATGTATTGCTCATGAGATTAGGCTTAGGGAATTATGACATGTTTATATGCATTATTATTCATGTTTAAGACTGTGGTATGCAAATACTTCATGAAAATCCCTAATGAGAGTACTATGAATTATTGACCATGGTTATGTGCTCAAGAAGTGTCATGTCTTGTCAGTTTCATGCTATCGAGTCCTGGGCAAATTTGTACCCACAACTTAGCTATGTGCTAAAGCCAGCATCAGTTTCATGATAAATCTCAGTCACGCCATGATTAGTAGTATTCTCAGTCAGTTTCAAAACATAATAGAATTCAGATAGTTACATGACTCAGGAAAACTCTGTAATCTCAGTAATCTCAGTCAGTTATCAGATATCAATAGTTTTCCATCAGCTAAAGAAACTAAGTGAACTTTGTCCAGTTCAGTTTAGTTAATCATGTTTAGTGTCTATTCAGATAAAGTAGGATTCAGCACCGAGTGATCCCAAGATGGGAACTCACCTGTTAGTAGAGGTGTGATTCTTAGAAGCAATCCTTGTGCTCTAGAACTATGTAACAAACATAGGTTGAGATATCAAACCTGCTAGTTAAGGGTAGAGGAGGTGGCTTAACCTTTTATTTGAGGGTCCCACCATTTTTCTTTGAGTACCTATTAGACGAGGGATTTCTCAAAGCTTGTCCTTACCAATGGCACGATATTGACACCCTTCCAACTGGGGTTACTGGTTTGACCTCAAATCTATTTAGAAAAAGGTATATGTCGGTTAGATGAATTCTCTCAAAATTTTAGTTATAGAATTAGGACTATCAGATACAGTCACCCAGTCTCAATAATAGAACTCAGATAGTTCTACAGAACACAGGATTATCAGATATAATCACTCAGCTCAGTACGAAAATCAGACGGTTCCATCAGAACCTAGACTACCAGACACAGTCGCATAGTATCGATTATATCAGTTATATTAATTATCAGTAACTCATATTTTCATTATGCAAACTCAGTAGTCAGTATTACTTACAAATCCAGCCACAGTTACACACTCATGTATGTATTATCATGATCATGTTATATAGTTAGATAACATTTTTCATGCATATGAATCCTTTGCATTCAGCCTACGTGCATGCTAGTATATTTAATCATACTGACGTATTTGCGCTATGGTATTTTTATACCATAGGTTCAAAAGTACGAGCTCCAAAGAATCAGTACCATTCCAATTTTAGCAGTCAGAGTTAGCAGTGAGTCCTCATCATTCGAGGATGTTATGGTTTTATTATTTCATATCTTTAGTTCTTAGTTATTTTAGTAGTTGGAGTTAGTTGGGGACATGTCCCATCAACTTCTTATTTAGACAGTCTAGAGGCTTTCAGACTATAGCATGTTCACAGATATTTCTGTTATTTTGGTAATGATGTACCACATTTCTAGATGTTATTTTTTATCGTATATTTGAACCTTATGGCCCTTCAGCCTCTAATTCCATATTTTTACATCATATTATGCGGTGCTCAGTTACAGATATCAGTCATGGTTTACTTGTGGTCCTTCAGGGTCATGAGCACCATGTAGTTTTCAGGGACCAGATTCGTGGCGTTACAAACTTGGTATCAAATCCTAAAGTTCAATAGTATCCTACGAAGTCTGAAAGCCGCATCTAGTAGAGTCTTGTGTAAGGGTGTATTATGCACCATATTTATGTACATGAGGCTATAATATGTTTTAGGAACAGTTTTCCTTCTTTCAGTATTCATGTCGTGCCAGTGAGCATGAGCCCAAGTTTAACTTTTAGTCTAATTCGTTTCTCCTTTTCTTCTATAGAACATGTCTCCCAAGAGGAGAAATAGAAATCAGTCAGCCCCTCAGCTCATCTAAGTAGATCTCTTTGATGAATATGTTTCTCATGGAGAGTTTAGAGTTGTATTCACTACTCTTTCTAATTCAGTCGCTGCTTAGAATGAAGGACCAACTATCATTCTGGCCAACCCAGTGTCTAACACCTCAACATCCATAATTTAGGACTTCATCCGAATAAATCCACCATCTTTTTTTGGGTCTAAGTCAGATAAGGACCTTTAAGAATTACTTGATTAGGTTTAGTAGGTTAAGATATCATGGGGTGTTAGCTTTTGAGAGTGATGATCTAGCTGCATATCAGTTATATGATGTGGCTCACACATAGTTCAAATATTAGAAAGCAGAAAGGGCTGGTGATGTTGGGCCTATAGAGTGAGAGGAGTTTTCCACTACTTTTCTTGATTGATTCTTTTCTTAGAGGTGAGGAAGGCTATGGTTCTAGAATTTATTAACCTCAGGCAGGGCAACATGACAGTGAAAGAGTAGTCTCTTAAGTTTACTCAACTAGCTGGATACACTCCTCATATAATGGCAGACAGTAGGGCTAAGATGAGTAAGTTTGTTTCTAAGGTGAATGATAGTGTGGTCAATAAGTAAAGATCTACAATGTTGATTAGTGATATGGACATAAATAGGCTTATGATCCATGCTTAATATATAAAATAAGATTAAGATGAGTGAAAAAAAGAATAAGAGATCAAGAATAGGTTGTTTTAACGTTGTTCAGCCTAAGTTAGGAAGGGGAAGTTGTTCTCTATTCTGCCCAAATTCATCCATTCCATCTCCTTCTTTACCCAGTGCTCCAGTGTCAAAATTCTGAGATGACAATAGATATAGGGTGCCAGGCTCTAAGTCTCAGGGAAGTGTTAGTAGTGCCTGAACTTATCCTCTTTGTTAATTATATGGCATGCACCATGAGGGTACTTGCAGAGATGGCAGTGATGTTTACTTTAGATATGGAAAGCTAGGCCACAGAGTCAGAGATTGTTCTTAGCAAGGTCCTCAGGGTCAGCATAACCATTCTTTAGCTTAGTCTGATTGCCCAAATCAGCAGGGTGCCACTTCCAGTGCTACTAGTGGGAAACACCCAAATAGACTCTATGCTCTTAGTCCTGTCAGGACTGGAAAATTCTCTTGATGTTGTTACTTGTACATTACAGGTCTTTCATTTGCCTATTTACACTTTCCTAGATCCAAGAGCTTTTTTTTCTTGTGTTACTCTATATATAGCAGTTAATTTCAGAGTCAGTCCCGAAATTCTAGCATAGCCCTACTCAGTCTCCACCCCTATGGGTAAAACTATCATAGCCCGACGGGTATATAGGAACTGTCTAGTTATGGTATCTTAGAAAGTCACTTCAGCAGACTTAGTTGAATTAGACATGACTAATTTTGATGTCATTCTCAGCATGGATTGGCTTTATTCCTGCTATACCACAGTCAACTACAAAAATAGAATTGTCCAATTTCAGTTTCCGAATAAACCTGTCTTAGAGTGGAGAGGTAGTACTTTATCTTTTAGAGGTCAACTTATCTCCTACCTTCAGGCACAAAAAATGATATATAAGGTATGTGTCTAACAACTTGTTTGGGTTAAGGACTTTAGTCCCAAAACTTCCAATTTTGAATCAGTCCCAACAGTGAATGAATATTCAGATGTCTTTCCCAAAGATCTTCCAAGAATTTCTCTAAAATAAAAATAGACTTCAGCATTGCTATTCTATCAGATACTCAGCCTATATCTATTCTTATATATAGAATGGCACCAGCCAAACTCTAAGAATGGAAATAATAGTTGAAGGATCTCCTAGATAAGAGATTCATCAGACCTAATGTGTCCCCTTAGGGCGCACCAGTCTTATTCGTGCTAATGAAAAATGGTTCTCTAAAAATGTTCTTTGATTATCATCAACTCAAAAAAGTCACAGTCAAGAACAAGAATCCACTTCCTAAAATCTATGACTCGTTTGACCGACTTCAGGGTGCCAACTATTTCTCCAAGATAAATCTCAGATAAGGCTCTCATCAGCTCAGAGTCAGAGAATGTAACATTTTAAAAATAGCCTTCTATACTCAGTATGGTCACTTCAAAGTCTTAGTTATGTCCTTTGGTCTTACTAATGCCCCAACAACTTTCATTGACTTGATGAATCATGTGTTCAAGCAGTACTTGGACATGTTCATCATAGTCTTTCTCGATGACATCCTTTGTTACTCCAATAGTGAGCATGATCATGCAGACCATCTCAGAATAGTATTGAAGACTCTCAAAAATCATCAGTTGTTTTCCAAATTTAGTAAGTGCGAGTTTTGGATAAGGTCAATAGCATTCCTTGGCCGTATCAATTCCCATGATGGCATTAGAGTTGATCCTCAAAAGACTAAAGCAGTAAGAAACTGGCCTCTCCTTATATATCCATCAGATATCAGGAGCATCTTGGGTTTGGCTAGCTATTACAAATGGTTTATTGAGGGTTTTATTCTATTGTATCCCCTATGTCCAGATTGACTCAGAAGAAAGTCAAGTTTCAGTGGTCAGATCTTTGCAAGAAGTATTTTTCAGGAGTTGAAGACTTGACTCACCTCAGCTCTAGTTTTGGCTTTTCTAGATGGTACAGATGGGTTCATAGTGTATTATGATGCATCCAGAATAGGTTTGGGTTATGTTCTCATGCAATATGGTAAGGTCATATCCTACGACTCCAGAAAGCTTAAACCCCATGAGAAGAATTATCCTACTCACGATCTAGAGTTAGCACCCATATTTTTTTCCTTAAAGATTTGGAGGTATTAGTTGTATGGTGTTCATGTAGATGTGTTCATAGATCATAAGAGCCTTCAGTATGTCATTTCTTAGAAAGATCTTAACCTCCGTCAATGAAGGTGGTTAGAGCTCTTCAAATATTATAACACAAGTTTCCTTTATCACCCAAGCAAGGCCAATATAATGGACGACACCCTCAGTAGACTGTGTATGGGTAGTATTTCTCATGTTGAGGACAGTAAGAAAAAGTTAGCTTAGGAATTCCATCAACTTTCCATACTAGGTGTCTGCCTAGTAGATTTATCAAAATGTAGTATATAGGATCAGAACAGCTTAGAATCATCTTAAGTTTCTGAGGTGCAAGAAAAATAGGATAGAGATCCCAATCTAATCAACTTAAAAAAAATCAGTTAATGATTAGAAAGTAGAGGTTTTCTCCCAAGGGGAAAATGGTGTTTTTCATTGTCAGGGTCGTTTTTGTATGCCAGGTGTATATGACTTGAGGCAGTGAATTCTCATAGAAGTTGATGGTGCACGCTACTCTATCCATCTCGGGTCCACTAAGACATACCATGACTTGTGGAGATCTATTGGTGGAGTAGGATGAAGAGAGATGTTACTGAGTTTCTGTGTAAGTGCTCTACATGTTCGCAAGTTAAGATAAAACATCAAAAGCATAGTGGATCCATGCAGGAGTTCAGTATTCTTACATGGAAGTGGGAAGAAGTGAACATGGTTTTTGTGATTAGTTTTCCTTGTACTTGTCACCAACATGATTCTGTTTGGGTCATTGTAGATAGGATGACCAAATCAGTGCATTTTCTTCTAGTCCATACCACTTACTCAGCCGAGTATTACGCCAAACTCTATATCATGGAGTTGGTTAGATTATATGGTGTCCCATTGTCCATTATTTTAGACAGAGGTACCTAGTTGAACTCTCACTTTTGGAAAGCATTCCAAAAGGGTATTGGTACCTAAGTTCATCTAAGTATAGCCTTTCATCCCCATACTGATGGTCAAGTAGAGCGAACCATTTAGACTATAGAGGATATATTGCGAGTGTGTACAATTGATTTCAAGGGTAGTTTGGATGATCACTTGCCTTTGATTGAGTTTGCATACAACAACTATTCTTCCAACATTTGAATAGCTCCATTCGAAGCTCACTACGATAGGAGATGCAGATCTCTAATTAGTTGATTTAAAGTTATTGAGGCCTCATTTATAGGTCCTGACTTAGTATTTAATGACTTAGAAAAGGTCCAGTTGACCAGAAAAAGACTCTGGGCTTCTCATAGCTGACAAAAGTCTTATGTAGATTTGTGCAAAAAGGATCTCGAGTTCAAGATTGGTCACTATATTTACCTAAAGATCTCTCCCATAAAAGAGTGAAAAGATTCGATAAGTAGGGAAAGCTTAGTCCTCGATATGTTGGTTCCTTCAAAATTCTTAGTCGTTTTGGCAAGGTAGCTTATGAGCTCGAATTGCCTTCAGATCTAGCCTCAGTTTATCTAGTGTACAATGTCTTTTTTCTCAAGAAGTGCATAGGTGACCCATCAATTCTAGTCCCTATAGAGGGCATTGATGTTCAGAATAGCCTCTCTTATGAAGAGATTCCAGTTAAAGTTCTTAACTACAAAACTCGTAGACTAAGGAACAAAGATATCCCTTTAGTCAAAGTTCTTTGGCAGAATTAGTTCGTTGAGGGAGCTACTTGGGAAGAAGAAGCAGATATGCAGACCAAGTATCATCATGTTTTTTTTGGTAACTCAGACTCAACCCAAGCTAATAGTTTTCCTTAAGCTTGCTCAGTTATCATGTTCAGTTACAATACCAACTTGGTATTCAGTTTCATGCTAAAAACTCTATTATAAACATGGTATCAAATACCATTGCATATTCAGTCATTTATTCATGCATTATGACAGTTGCATATTCATGTACCAGATATGCATCCTTATTATGAGAAACTTAGCTATCAAAAATCTTATTCATGCATTCATGAATTAGTTATGCATACACCAGATATGTATGTTTAGTATGATACATTCAGTTTATTAGTTATCTCAGTCATAAAATCATATTTTAGTTATTCATATCCTATATATATTTATGTTTGTGTTTTCCTCATCTTAGGCAGTCTTATTTAAGGATGAATATTCTCAAGGGGGAACTATTATAAGACCCCATAAAATTTCTAAGCTAAAATCTGTCCTTTAAGCTTGTCAAGGGGGGTCCCATACCTAAAGAATTCTAGCAATATTCCCAGACATAGTTTATTTTTGGCCTTTGAAAGTTAGAAATCTTATTTCTCCAACTTGATGTCCTTTAATGGTTTATATTTTTGTTAATTCATGATCAGAGAGGTCAATAGGTGTTCTCGAATGAGTTTTAGATTTTCAGACCTCATTTAGACCACGTCTGGTGTCCTAAAATAGTGGACCAACACGATCTTGGTGCATCATATCTCCTATCGCATTGGTTAACATTGTTGCAGGGACTGCCAGTAAAACTACTAAGGCTTGGCACAATTATGGTGCAACACGTACGGTATCATGTAGATAAATCAACGTGCTGCATCGCCAATTACGTTGATGCCCAATTTTCAGTCATTAAATTTCCGTGTTTTTAAGGGAAAAAGGTTTAATTTCCTACCCCTATATAATCCTATACCTTAAGATTCAACCCTTATTATACAAAAATATTATTGTTACTCTCTAATACTCTAATATCTTGCGATATTTGGTGGGGTACCTAGACGATAGTTGATTATATGGTGAACTTGGGATTTATTGATTGCTATAGACTATTAAATTGTAAGGTATGATATTTGAGCCTTATCCTAGGACCTTGGTTAGCCTATTTGTGGTCTCATGACTAGCGTGAGAACATTATAGTTATCCTAAGTAGACATAATAGGTATATGTATCTATCCATAGGAGTGAATTGACCTATATAATGCCTTAATAAGAGATGACCTTGGTGTTGGGTTAATCTAGGAAGGATTCTTGAAGAGACTTTTCCTATGACCTAGAAAGGATTGGTAAACCCTTTTGGTGAGGTATGACTGACTTAGCCTAATCCCGGGTAGAAGCTAGACATGTGTTAGTATGCTTGGCATTGGCATTCTTGGGATTTAGAAGTGGGAATTGATCCACCTTAATCTTGTACTAAGAAAATACTTAACGACCTATATACTTGGTGATTGTCCAAGATACATACATATGAGTAGGAGTTGTGATGGTTGGACTCAATTATCATATTACCTTGTGATTATGAATTTAATACCCTTGCTAAATGATTACTGGGCACATTTGGTAAATACCCATGCCCTTGTTGATGCTCATATTCGTGTGAAGCTTATTAATAAGTAAAATGGCAAGTGTTATCTGATATCCCTACTTTTATATACATATATTGTGAGATTTTGTGTATGCTCATTGGTTTACCTATGCATGTGGATGTATGTAGTTGCAAGTGGAGGAATAAATGATATTATGATAATGCAAGGTTCGAGTTTGGAGGAATACATGATATCATAATGATGCTCGATTTGAGTTCGAAGGAATATGTGATATTATAATGATGGCTGGTTTGAGTTTGGAAGAATATGTGATATTAAGATGATGCTCAATTCAAGAGCAGAGGAAAAGTATGATATTATAATGATGCCCATTTCGAGTCCGGAGGAATTCATCGATAGTGTAATGATGCTCGGTGAATCCAAAAGTGGTAAGCACTCATGAAGCTTTTGGTGTTATGCATGGTACTGGTAATAGTTACTCTGTGCAATTCTATTGTATAATTTGTTAAGACTTATGGTATCTTCTGGTACTTCTTGTAATCATTACTTAAATTGCATCCTTTTTCTTTTGTGGTTCTATTTGAATGACTGTATTAAGAGAACTGATGGTTTTCTTCTTGTGGTTTTTTGGACACTTTAATTTATTAGTCCCTTCTCTCTAAAAAAGAATGATGCAACTGTATCGAGACTTAAAGCATTTCCTTATTTTGTTACCATTTTGTTAAATATTTTAAATATATTTAACTGTAAAGATTATGGATTATAATACTTTTAAAGTACCTTTTAAATAGATAATTTTATTTAGAAAAAATTGATCTTACAAATTTGTCCCACAGTGATGGTTGGTTGAGTTGTTTAGGCATAAGAGTAACAACATGAATATTATTCTAGATTAGGATTGAAGCTGTAACACTCAACATCTGTTCTAGCCTAACTGAGCACTGAATAGGATTACCCAATTCTTATGCTTGTAGACTATCATAGGTTGTTTAGTGGTTTAGTTGAGGTGTAAAGTTGATTTCAGCACTATAGTTATTTAAATAGTAGCATATAAAAGAGGGACTAATCTTTTCCTTTGTGTTTCTACCAAGTGAAGTAGTCCTCATAGAATTAATGGGTACATGTTTATGCTATGGCAGTGTCTTATACTGCTTGTGAATTGTTGCGTGTGTCAACATATATTGTGGCAGAGGTGTAAATTGATTGTTGTGCTATTTCTTTTATGTAATTGACATAATTATATGCTTAAATTTCATTTGTCATGATTTACCAATGTGGTAGCATTGAAGTGTTCTGTTTGACAGTTAATTGAAATGCCTACAGGAATAAAAATTACTACTTCCTGATCTCAGATTGGTAATTTGAATCTTCTATATGCATTCTACTTTTGTTAGGTTTCGTGTTATTCCTATATGAAATGAGTTTAAGAATATGTTGGATAAACTCAATTTTCTGTCAAGTTGGAATCTTTCATTATAGGACATGCTGGAGTTTTGGCCTTAGACCATCTATTAAATGTAAAAGAGAAAGCATGTCATGGCCTATTTATTGTTGGCTAAAGCAGATATACTAATTTATAATTAGCAAAGTGCATGAAAAGAAAAACAAAATGAACTTATGCCAAATGAGCGGGGATGGGCTACTCGCGGTTTATGGTAAATTGATTGAGTAGTGGTGTTTTATGGTATTATTGGTCATGTTCTTTTGTGTACTCTCCGGTGGTATGGGACGCCGTGATGAGTTTCTTAATAGTACTCCCTTTCGTGTACTTCCCGATGATATGGGACTTCGTGGTAAGTTCTTGTGTTGATGTTCTAAAGATGGTTGCTGATGATTATGGCCAGTAGATGCCTTGCGATTGTATATATGGTCTTGCGTTTTCTAAATGATACTCAGTTGTTATGGATATTATGGAGTATATAGAGGTAATATGTCATGTTATTGTTTAAGTAGTATAGATGTGTTATAGTAGTATCGAAGCAGATTCAAGTTCGATCTTATCCCTTGACTTTAAGATTATTGTCATACTTTATATCATGTTTACATTATATTTGAGCTCATTCGGCCAATGATGCCTATTGAGTACCCATATTTTTGTACTCATACTATACTTTTTTACCTTTATGGTGTAGATCCAGGTCCTAGTTACCGCCGTTGAGCTAGTTCATGTGAGTTGACTATTCAGAGATAGGGGAGCTCTTAGAGATCGAGTTACCCTTTTTTCCCTCTATCCTTATTTTTCTTTTACTTTTGAGACAAATATACGAGATTATTTAAGACATTTTAGATTTTAAGATTGTAAATTCCTCTAATCAAATTTAGAAGCTCTTGTATTAATAATATTAGGTCGTAGGATTTGTGTTTAAATATCAGTTGTTTGTTGTTGTATATATATTTTTATATATTGTGTTTATGAATAGAGTTCATGTTGGATGTTCTTACCAAGGTAACCCATTGCCATAGCTCCGGGTTATGGTAATGGCTTACCTACCAGAGGGATGTGGTAAGTGCCACATGACTCCAAACGGGGTCGTGACAAATTGGTATCAACGGCTAGGTTTCACTGATATTATTGATACAAAAGCAAGTGTCTAATAGAGTCTTGTGGATCAAAAATTTAACGTCTGTTTCCTATTTTTGGGAGGCTATGTGACATTCTTAAGATTCTTTCATTTTTTTTCATTCATTTCGTGCTAAGAGTCTAAGTTGATTTACAGTATATTTTCTTGACTTTACTCTTTCACAGATGTCAAAAATATGTGCTTCCTCTACGCAAGGAGAGAGTCCCGAGATTACTATTTCACAAATATTGAAGAGACGTGTTGTCCCTATATGAGGTGCAAGTCCCAAGATTAGGCTCGAGAACCCTGCTCCTATTCGTAGACAACCTATAGTTCGAGGATATCCTTGTGATGTGTCTCCAGCTAGGGGCCAGGTTAGGCCATCTTCCCTGAGACCTATCCCTGCACCTGAGCTAGAGATTTCTCCACCACAGCCAGCGGTGGGCCAGGGACCAACCCAAGCTCACCAGGTTTTATTCCTTCTTCATTGCTCAGAGATTGCTTGGTTCAGATACTTAGTATTATAGGTGGTGTACCGCCTGATGGTGCACAAACTTTTGGGACCGGGGCACAGCCTGCAGCTGCAGCTCCTAGTATTGAGATTCCTCTTGCGTCGATAGTCATTCAGTCGGTAGTTATGCCTCCAGTTGTGTCCCAGCCTGCTATGTCTACCGATGAGTAGAAGATGCTTGATAGATTTGTGAGGTTGACTCCGCCTAGGTTTTCTGGTGCTTCTGGGGAGGATTCATTTGAGTTTTTTACAGCTTGTGAGGATAGACTTCATACTTTAGGCCTTGTCGAGACTCGTGGTATGGATTACACCACATTTCAGTTGGATTTGTCTGCTCGTCACTGGTGGAGGGGTTTTGTGGATTCTAGACAAGTTAGGTCTTCTCCTTTGTCACGGACTCAGTTATCCAAAATTTTCTTGGAGAAGTATATGTTGCGTAGTCTTAAAGATCGACTGAGGGATCCGTTCTCCAGACTGGAGTAGGGCTCCATGACAATCACCGAGTATGAGGCTTATTTTCATGACTTGTCCAGACATACAGCTTCTATTTGGACACTAAGTATGAGAGGGTTTGATGCTATGTCAGATGGTTGAGACTCCTTATTTGGATGGAGACTCAGAGTCTAGATGCTGCAGGTAGGACTTTTGCTGAGGTTTCTGATCAGGCTAAAGTGTGGATAAAATGCACAAAGAGAGTCGTGAAGGTCGTGATAAGAGGCCTAGATTCCAGGGTAGATTTGGTGGGAGCCGTGGTAGTTCTCAATTGGCGAGTGGTAGTTCTTATGCTGGACACCCTTCACATCCATTTTCAGCCTCAGAGTCAGAATAATCGACTGGTCCAGGCAGCTCTTTAGATCGCTGATGGAGATCAATTTATTGCTAGTAGTCGCCCTAGTAATGGTGGTAATCAGACTTTCAGAGGTTCATCTATGGGTGATAACGCTCAATCTACAGCTCTCATAGGAGTGTAAAACGGTCGTAGTCAAATATAGAACCCAACTGGGTTGGGTATCGATCCCACAGGGAATAGCTTGGTAAACAAGTAAGCAAAGATTACTAGACATTTAGTGCAAGTCTCGTAAAAGGGGGGATTGTAATGTGTAACCACAATATTAAAGTAAGAACTGAAAATAGCAAAGTAAAAAGAAAGAATGTTTAGTAGGTTGTAAAACAATGAGAATTGAAGAGTTGGGGTTATGTCCACCTTCTGAGTTTACGTCTCTATTAGCTATGAGTTATGCGGAATTCAGACATGCATGTGCTTATAGAGAATTGTATTCGATGGTAAATCCAGGCGTCTTTCGACCTATTCGAGGATTATTTCACTTTAACTCTTTCAAGCTTAAAGCGTATCTAATGGTACAAATTCTCCAAGAGGTTAATCCAGTTATGGCACTAACTTTTTAATAGGGGATGGGACCCTTCTACCTTGACATTATCTCTTTTCCAGACATATAACTTTTCTTTCGAACAAGTTAATGCTATACTGGCGTATTCTTGCATTTGCAGCCACAAAGAATTTAGATTAAGATGAAGAGAATAATGATATAAGCAGCATATGTGTCACGAACTCACAAACTCATAGCAATAGATAGTATCTCATATGGCTTCCATAACCCCAACAGATAAGTTTAGTTACCCATGAATGCGAAGGAAATCACAATTGACATTGTTATTATACCACAATAAAGATTTCGTGTAGTAGTAGTGTGGTAGGCATTAGGCGTGAATTCCTATCAAAGTAACGTTTCTCTTGTTGCGAAAATTAAGAATTGAATAGATGAATAGAAAGTAATAAGAATTAAAAAGAATTGTTTTGATGGATGGATGGATGGGAATTGATGGAATGGGGGAATGGGTGAATTGTGTGGAATGAATTAAAATCTCTAGCAAAATAGGGTATTTATAATACCCATATCCTATTCCTACTAAGCTAATAAAATACTTAACCCAATCCTACTAGGTTAAAGTATCATTATCCGAATCCTAATAAATTACTGCTAGTCCCCAAAGTCTTCAGAATTGTTGTTTTAGCCCGGGACAGATTTTCCATGCGCCACTTTTGGTCCTTGGCGTCCAAGACTCCCTTTTCTCCCTTCGTGAAGCTTTCTTTGGCGTCAAGATATCCATAAAAAGCTGAAATCTGCATCATTTATACCTGAAACTTTGCTAATCATGTTCGTTAGCTCACTTACAGGAAAAAGGACTAAAAGTGCATGAAATATATAATTTGTTCTCAAAACTTGGCTAAAATGTGGGCAAAATCTAATGCTATAGGCGTGTAAATTCGCCTATCATCAACACCCCACACTTAAAGATTTGTTCGTCCTCGAACAAACTATCATGTCCTTCTAAACATTAACTTAGGGTTTCACAGTAACAAGACAAAATATTCGTCAAGACAAGCATAGCAATCATTAACAAAGAGTAGTTTTTTGCTCATTAGTAGAAACAATTCAACCTCCAACATAGACTCGTGATGGTGGTTAATTCACATTCAACAGTTAAGGTACAAAGAATCATACACGACTACCCAAAACTCATCAACCATGTGTGTCTCACAATATATTACCCATAATCACTCACAAGTGTAGCATCTTTTTCAAACATGGGTATAAAAGCATCCTTGTTCTCGTTCTCACAAAGAATTCATATGCTGCAACTGATGACCATAGGCTTGCACTTAGTGTAATGCTCCACTAAATGTCAGAATGCTAAGCTTAGGATCAAATAGGTCTTTTACGGGTTGTAATGTAGGCTAAGGGACGGGTAGGACTATTTTGGCCAGAAAGAGTGACTAAGTTCCCTAAGTGCTTTAATATATCACAATATGCCATTTATGCTTTCTTTCAAACAACCTACAACCTCTTTGCTTTCTTTTAATCTACCTCCCTTTTTCACCTCTTTTGTTTTTCAATTTTTTGAACATAACTAACTTTTTAGTTTTCTTTTCCTTTTTCTTTTCATAACATACCTCTTATGATAGCAATTCTTTTTCATAACAAATTCAAGTACCAATACATTCTAAGGCATCATGCTCATCCAATTCCCTTTTATTTTGTCACATGACTTTTTCAATTTAAAGAACTTAGGAATTTGGATCAAATTATGGTCTTGAAAAAAATGGATTAGGCTTACATATGAGACTGTCAAAGAACATAGGCTAAAGGCTCAAAAGGGTTTAACTAGGATGATGTCCATGGGTAGGTTAGAATGAGGGTAAAAAATTACAGGTTGCCAAAGAAATGCCTAAATCATCTCTTAACACACACTTTTTATTTCGCTTTACATACATACCAGGCAAGTTCTAGCATCAGCCACAAACATAGAATATACTATATCCTCACACATACAAGGAACATGGTTGACTTTATTGGGAGCAGTATAGACTTTTGTCCCAACAGATGAGGGAATTGAACCACACAATATCACATAGTGAGTCACAATTAGAGCCTAAATGTCTCAATAGTCATGATTTTAGCACGTACTCTTGTTATAATCTCATGCTGCCTATTAGACTAATTTCATGCAAAGCTAAGTAAAAAAAAATTTAACTACTAAAAAACGATAAACGAAAAAAAACTAAAACAAAAAATGAAAAACTAAAGCAAACATAAATGCAAATGTGGATAGAGAAGTATAGCATGCAAATACCAGCACCCCACACTTAGACGGGACACACTGTCCTCAGTGGAAAATAAATAAGAAGAACCTGGTTAGTCGAACTCATCCTCTATGTTCAGGATCATACCCCCTGCATCAGAATCATCATCAGAGTTGTCATCCTCAGAAGTTCCTCATAAGTACCCCACTTGTTTCCAAGAGTGCGTCGAGGTATTTGCAGCACGGAGGATTCACCTTGCTCTTTTCTTCCTCTTTTCTGGCCTCTTTGTGAAGTGGTTGCTTTTCTTGTCTTTTGGTGCCATTGTACCTGAGATCTCAATAGAGTCATGTTAGCTTCATCTCGGAAGATTCAATCAACAAACAGATAATAGTGGCACCACCCCACACTTAATTTGTTGACACAAACTAATTAAGTGAATGATATCGATTACTAAGACTTCATTGACATACATTTAGGTGATATGTTCCAACAATATAATCAGTGCAGTCATACTTCTTGTAATCTTGGCAATACTTTCATGTTTGATATATCAAGACTACTACATAGAGATTGAATCAAGGTATAGCATCTAGAAATAATCACAACCTCATATGTTGGTAGTCAACCTTAATTCTTATCTCGATGAACAAGTCATTCAAACATGTAAGCTTTCTATTGGAAAGAGTATGCAATTTTTATGATCATGTCAATTTCGCTAAAGTATGACAGTGCATCATAATCAAATTCAAGTTGGAAACATGTTAAGATTATTCTTACGTTTTCACTCACTTAGTTGTATCACAACACATCAACCACATTCAAATCACCAATACTACTTCAAGATTTAGCAATTCATAATATGCGTAGTAGTGTAGTACTTACGTAATATAAATGAAGAACAAAGTAGTACTTACTTGGTTGATGACCTCGAATGATGTTCTTGCAAAGTAAAAGAGCAAAAGGAAAAAATGTTTTTGAGAGGATTTGGAGAGGTAGGCGGCGCTTATGTTAGATTTACAATGTGTTTTTGACCTAATACTAAGTTTCTTATATATAGGGCAAGCTTGTGTCGGGTTTTGACCCATTTAAAATCGGATTTGGAGACCAAAAGTAACCATAGGCGGCGCCTAAGGCTTTGCCTAGTTGAGCAGAATGCCATAGCATAGGCCATGCCTAGTTGAGTAGAATGCTTTTGTATAGGTGGAACCTATGCTATGGCATTGTGTGAGCATAGGCGGCGCCTTTTGCAAAGCATTTGGTGACCATAGGCGGCGCCTATTGCAAAGCCTTTAGTGACCATAGGTGGCGCCTTTAGCATGGCATATGAGATTCAGAGAAAAAGACTTTAGCATAGGCGGCGCCTATGCTATGGCATACTTGAGCATGGGCGGCGCCTATGCTATGGCACACTAGATTCCGAGACCTTAGGCCATAGTATAGGCCTTGCCTTGTTCGTGGCCTAGTTTTACCTAGGCCTAGCCTTGTTCGATGCCTATATTTTCATGAGCAATGCTCAATCCATATCCTTTTGCTTCTTCATTCCTACTTTACCACCTTCAACATGCAATACTTCCAAATCAAAATTTGAAACCAATCTCCTCTTTGACACCTTTTGTACCTACATTCACTCAAAAACAAAAAAAACGATTAGAACGATGGGTTTCCTTCCATCAAGCGCCTTAGTTTTGGTTGTGGCTCGACAAAATCCTAAGAAAACAAAAATAATTAAAAACATTTAAAAACGATGGGTTGCCTCCCACCAAGCGCTTGATTTATTGTCGCGGCATGACATAGCTATCTCGATTACTTAGTCTTCATCGAGATAGATGGGGCATCGTTTTCTGAATGGATTTAGACAACGCTGATACTTACTTGTAGGCATGCAATCTTCTTCGATATGACTCTTGTGCATACATACCTCAGGAGAGATACCAATTATATCATTAATCTTCCTACCCATAGCTCTCTTGTACCTTATCAGATCAGAGATGAGAGCCTCTACATGCTGTTCACTAAAATTATCCGCAACACTCTCCGAAAGTGTATTTCCATATCCCAAGAAGGTATACCTTAGGTAATTGGGGAGCTTTTTTGATTCTAGCATTGCTGGCTCTACAATGGAAGTCTTCGCTATTTGTGAAGGTTGAT
The DNA here is from genome assembly GCA_030864225.1 of Capsicum baccatum var. pendulum. NCBI lineage: Eukaryota > Viridiplantae > Streptophyta > Magnoliopsida > Solanales > Solanaceae > Capsicum > Capsicum baccatum. The sequence goes on from CM061553.1 coordinate 120,473,920, forward strand.
TTGTAAAATCAAGGTCCAACTATTTAGGAGTATGAGAATAGGACCCTATTCCTGTTAGAGCACACATAGTTTCTTCATAATCTTCATCATCCTCATGCTCAACATTCAGCAGTGCAGCAGATAATGGCTCAACAGTAAGCTATTTCTTTACAGATAATGCTTTCTTATCCTTATAAGCTACAGAGAACACATCCATATCGTTGGGCTGCTTCATTGCTTTGTATATATCAAAACGGACCACTTCGTCATTCAACCAAAACAAAAGCTCATTAGCTCTCATGTCAATCAGCACACTTCCTGTTGCAAGGAAAGGACGTCCCAAGATTATGGAAACTTCAAAATCCACCTCACAATCCTGAATAACGAAGTCTGCAAGAAAGATTAATGAAGAAACCTTCACCAACACATCATTTAAGATACCCACAGGTCGTTTTACCGACCTATCATCCATCACGAGCCTCATATAGGTTGGTATCGGATCACCTAACCCCAACTTCTTATAGACGGATAGTGGCATCAAATTGATGCTAGCACCCAGATCGCACAATGCCTTGGAAAAATTCATAGATCCAACCGTGCAAGGAATAGTGAAGGCACCAGGGTAGGCCTTTTTCTGAACTAGTGATCGGGTAGCGATTGCGCTGCAGTGATGAACAGTATCCTTCAACTCATAGCTTTCTGCCCGCTTCTTTGTCAAAAGATCCTTCATAAATTTTGCATACCCAGGCATTTGTTCTAGTGCCTCTACCAATGTAACATTAATGGTCAGCTGCTTTAACATAGTCATGAATTTACTGAACTTTGTATAATCCACCACCTTCTTCAATCTTTGAGGAAAAGGTGGTGGTGGATAGGGAATTGTTCTCTCCATGGCTTTTTTCTCCTCTTGCTTCCGTTTTTTAGCTTTTTCAGGTTGCAAATCATGAGGGGTGACGTTATGGACGTTAGGTTCAGCTGCTGCGGCATCTTTCCCTTTCGCCTTATCATCAATGTCCACTACTTCGTCAACCACTTGCTTTCCTTTTTCTTAAGTTTCCAGCACCTTACCACTTCGGGTAGTAATGGCCATGCATGACCCATCATTCCTTGGGCTTTGCACAGTGTCGCTAGGTAAAGTGCTGGCCTTTCTTTGATTTAGTGCTGTTGAAAGTTGGCTCAATAGCTGCTCTATTTGCTTTATAGAAGTGGAGTGTGAGTCAACCAATTGTTTCATTGAGGACAAGTCATTTATTACCTCCATTACTCCAGCGCTGGTTGCTTCTACTCCTTTTAATAGTTTAGCCATTATGTCTTCCATACTTCCGAAACCAGATGAGGTGGTGTCACGTCTTCCTGGAGGAACGTATAAACCACTCTTTTCATTCTTGTTCTTCCAACTACCTTGGTCCCTGTTTCCAGATTTATCATAATAGTTTCGACCTTGGTTTCCTTGGGTATTACCTCGAAAACCCCCCTGATTGTTTAAGTAGTTGGCTTCTTCTTCTGAATCAGATTCATCTCTTCCTTTTAACGCAACAGCTTTGACTTTTTTGGTCTACCCTGATAGTAGATGCTTTGTAAGAAGATCCACTTGTGTTTTCATGTGTGCCATATCTTGATCATGTTCTTCTTCTCTTCGCCTTTGTGCTGCTGTCATGCCAATAGATACAATAGAGCTTGCTACCTCAGAATCTTTGGTATGCCAAGCTCTACTTTGCTTTGTCATACGATCTAGCATATCACTTGCCTGAACAAAGGTGAGGTCCATAAATGACCCACCTGCTGCATTATCAACCACTAGCTTAGTCACTGAATTCAAACCTCTGTATAATATCTCCATCAAGTGGACATTGGTCATATGGTGATTTGGGCACCGCATAAGCTTCATCTTGAACCTCTCCCATGTTTCGTGGAGGGCTTCAGTTGGAAGCTTTCGAAAATTGCTGATCTCATCTCTCAACTGTGCTTTCTTGGATGGCGGAAAGAATCTTTCTAGGAAAGCGTCTTTCAATTGCCTCCAATTTGTAATAGAATCAGGAGTTAGCCCATTCAACCATAGAGTTGCCTCCCCAGACAGAGAGAATGGAAATAGACGTAATCGAATTGCATTCTGACCAACGCCAGGATTGTTAAATGACTTGCATGTAGAAATAAAGTTGATGAGATGCATATTTGGATCATCGCCTGCTAGTCCACCAAATAATACCTTGAGTTGCAATAACTGAATCATGGTGCTTGTGATGTTAAACTTTGCTCTGGGTGCAAATGGTGGCAGAATAATAGCTCCTGTGGCACCATCTTCATCCAAATCGTCATCATTGTTATCAAAAGGAATCTGCACAGCTCGGCGATCAGGCCTCAATCACGCTTGACGATCTCTCCTCTGCACAGGTGCTGCCATCTTAACAGTACACCGTGGGTTTAGTAGCTCCTCATCGCCCAGGTCCTCATCATCACGATTTGTCGCACGGCCTAGGTTATCAATATTCTGTTGATGCACTTGAGCAGTTATCCTTTCAATTTAACATTGTGCATCCATTGATGCACTGAACAAACCTGAATAAAACAAAAAAAACAACTAAAAGTAAAAGTACGAGAATCTTTGACCAAAGGGTCTAGTAATTATCACAAACTTAATTGACACTCGTATTCCCCGGCAACGACGCCAATTTTTGATAATGCTTAATCTACAGCTCTCGTAGGAGTGTAAAGCGGTCGTAGTCAAATATAGAACCCAATTGGGTTGGGTATCCATCCCACAGGGAATAGCTTGGTCAACAAGTACGCAAAGATTACTAGACTTTTAGTGCAAGTCTCTTAAAAGGGGGGATTGTAATGTGTAACCACAATATTAAAGTAAGAACTGAAAATAGCAAAGTAAAAAACAGAATGTTTAGTAGGTTGTAAAACAATGAGAATTGAAGAGTTGGGGTTATGTCCACCTTCTGAGTTTACGTCTCTATTGGCTATGAGTTATGCGGAATTCAGACATGCATGTGCTTATAGAGAATTGTATTTGATGGTAAATCCAGGCGTCTTTCGACCTATTCGAGGATTATTTCACTTTAACTCTTTCGAGCTTAAAGCATATCTAACGGTACAAATTCTCCAAGAGGTTAATCCAGTTACGACACTAACTTTTTAATAGGGGATGGGACCCTACTACCTTGACATTATCTCTTTTCCAGACATATAACTTTTCTTTTGAACAAGTTAATGCTATACTGGCGTATTCTTGCGTTTGCAACCACAAAGAATTTAGATTAAGATGAAGAGAATAATCATATAAGCAGCATACGTGTCACGAACTCACAAACTCATAGTAATAGATAGTATCTCATATGGCTTCCATAACCCCAACAGAGAAGTTTAGTTACCCATGAATGCGAAGGAAATCACAATTGACATTGTTATTATACCACAATAAAGATTTCGTGTAGTAGTAGTGTGGTAGGCGTTAGGCATGAATTCCTAGCAAAGTAACGTTTCTCTTGTTGCGGAAATGAAGAATTGAATAGATGAATACAAAGTAATAAGAATTAAAAAGAATTATTTTGATGGATGGATGGATGGTGACTGGATGGGAATTGATGGAATGGGGAAATGGGTGAATTATGTGGAATGAATTAAAATCTCTAGCAAAATAAGGTATTTATAATACCTATATCCTATTCCTACTAAGCTAATAAAATACTTAACCCAATCCTACTAGGTTAAAGTATCATTGTCCTAATCCTAATAAATTACTGCTAGTCCCCAAAGTCTTCAGAGTTGTTGTTTTAGCCTGGGACAGATTTTCCATGCTCCATTTTTGGTACTTGGCGTCCAAGACTCCCTTTTCTCCCTTCGTGAATCTTTCTTTGGCGTCAAGTTATCTATAAAATGCTGAATTCTGCATCATTTATACCTGAAACTTTGCTAATCATGTTCGTTAGCTCACTTACAGGAAAAAGGACTAAAAGTGCATGAAATATATAATTTGTTCTCAAAACTTGGCAAAAATATGGATAAAATCTATTGCTATAGGCGTGTAAATTCACCTATCATCAATGGGCCATGCTAGGAATGGTAGCTATACCGGATCAGCTGAATTTGTGATTTCTGGTTCTTCTCGAGAGTCTTGTTTTACTTATGGTCTTCCTTGTCATTTCTCTAGAGAGTGCACTAGTCGCGGGGCGATGGTTCCTTCAGCCTGGGGAGCTACTCCTATTAGGATAGTTCATCCTTCAGGTAGAGGTGGTTTGCAAGGTCGTAGTGGTGGTTACCAGCTGCTTGGGGTGGTACTTAGGTATGAAGGACAGGAGGTCAGTTAGGTTCTTGGTCAAGTGGCGGGAGTGGTTAGTTATATGCAATACCTGCTATAACCGAGGTTCAGACTTTGGATGCTGGATTGATAGGTACAATTTTGGTAGGCCTCAAGTCGACTCTTGCTTTATTTGATCTCGGATCCACTTATTCTTATATATCTTCTTATTATGCACTACGGGTGGATTTGACTAGTGATTTATTATCTATACCGTTGCGTGTATCTACTCCCGTGGGTGATTCTTTAGTAATGGATCGAGTGTTCAGATTATGTGTTGTGATAGTCAGTGATGTTGATACATATGTTGATCTTATTATTCTTGATATACTAGATTTCGATGTGATACTAGGCATGAACTGGTTAGCTCACTATCATGCGGTCATGGATTATTTTCAAAAGACCATTACCTTAGCCATGCCTGGCATACCCCCAATCGTGTGGTAGGGAGCGGTTAGCTGTGAGCCAACAGGGATTATTTCTTATGTTTGTGCTAGGAGACTTATATCAAGAGGCTGCGAGTCTTATCTCACTTATATATGTGATACCCTTGTAGAGAGTTCGACGCTTGACTCTGTTCCTATTGTATGTGAGTTTCCTGATGTATTTCCTGATGATCTTCCTGGTATTCCCCCTGATGTTGGGCATATTTATACGTCTAAGCACCATAACTTACCCATGTTTTAGCTAAGTTTTGAGAATAAAATACATAAGTCTTGCACTTTTAGTCAATTTTTAGTTAAGTGAGATGACCTATGTGATTAGCATGCTTTTCAGGTACTAATAAGGAAAATTACAGCACTATGGGGACCTGTGGACAGCAAAGGAAAACTTCACATAAAAAGGAAAGTAGTTTTTGGACTGAATGTGATGTATGGGAACTTTTTCCCGGACGAACTGAATATTTTTAAATAGTTAAGGATGCAGTAGCAATTTATTAGAGAAGGATGTTATTAAAAGCCTCATGGATGAAGTTTTAGGGATATTATTCAGATTCTGTATTATTTTGAAGAGTAGAAAGCGGCTTATCTTGAGCAACGGAGAGAGAGAAACGCGTTTCTCTCTTATTGTTGCTACTCATCTTTATCTCAAAGATTTGTCTAAGTTTTGGTATGATGAAGATTTCTCTTTTGATTTTCGTTTTATTCATGAGTAGCTAAGTTATTTGTTAGGGTTATGGAAACCTTGTAGTATACTCTCTGTTTCTATGGATTTGTGAATTTATGATGTGTAATCCACTTATATTATTACTCTCTTCATTTTAATTGAATTCTCGTGGTTGCAAACATATGGAATGCGCCATTATAGAAATAACTTGTTCGATAGAAAAGTTACTGTTTGGAAAAGAGAGTGTGACAAGAAAATACGGTTTCTAACCTCTATTTTAAACGTTAATGCCCTAGCAGGATTAACTTCTTGGAGAGTTCGTACAATTGGTTGTACACTTTGGATTCGAGAGAATTAAGGTGAATAAATTCTTGATGGTTGAAAAACACTTGGATTTAGAATTAGAATATGTCTCTCTATAAGTGCATGCATGTATAAAATCTGTATTACTCATAGTTAATAGAGAAGTAGAAGCTACAAGGTGGACATAACCCTAACTTGTCATTCTCTATGATCAAATATTATTACACATATCATCTCATCGTTACACTAATAATATTATTGTGCACTTAAACCAAAACCCCCCTTTTCTTGGAACCTTCGATCAAAAGTCTAATAATAATCGCAATACTTAGTAATCATAGTATTCCCTGTGGGATTCGACACCCAACCCAATTGGGTTCTATATTTGACAGCGATCGCTTGTACTTTCTAACGAGAGTTGTAATTTGGGCGGATTAAAGTTTGGCGCCGTTGTCGGGGAATACGGTTGTCAACTAAGTTTGTGATAGTTAATAGACCCTTTGGTAAAAGATTCTTGAATTTTACTTTTTGTTTATTGTTTTTGTTTTGTTCAGGTTTAGTAGAGTGCATGCCAAATACACGAAGATCTGGTTAACCATCATTACCTATAAATCCTGAACGACATCTCATTGGCAGAATGGATGTGCAATGAGACCTTGAAAGGATGGCTACCCAACAGGAGCAGGCTAGATTAGCTGCATTGGCAGCTGCGCAAGTAAATCAACAGAATGCTGATAACCCAGGTTGGGTACCAAATCTTGATGATGAGGACCTGGGTAATGATGAGTTATTAAATCCAAGACGTGTAGATGATGTGGGTGCACTAGTGAATAGGAATGTAAATCGAGATCGTCAAGCTAGAATGAGACCCGAATGCCGAGTTGTGCAAATTGCTTTTGATGATGATGATAACGACTTAGATAAGGCTGGTGCCACAGGGCTATTATTCCTCCGACCTTTGCACCCGGAGCCAAGTTCAATATCACTAGCACCATGATCCAGCTATTGCAACTCAAAGGGTTATTTGGTGGACTTGCAGGCGATGATCTGAATATGCATCTGATTAATTTTATCTCAATATGCAAATCATTTGACAATCCAGGGGTTAGGCAGAATGCGATCCAGCTGCGCTTATTTCCATTGTCTCTATCTGGAGAGGCAACTCTATGGTTAAACGGGCTAACTCCTGACTCTATTACCAATTGGAGGCAACTGAAAGAAGCTTTCCTAGAAAGATTCTTTCCGCCATCCAAGAGAGCACAATTAAGAGATGAGATAAGTAATTTCACACAGCTTCCAGTTGAATCTCTCCACGAGACATGGGAGAGGTTCAAGAAAAAGCTTATGTGGTGCCCAAATCATCAGATGACCAATGTCCACTTGATGAAAATATTATATAGGGATTTGAACTCGGTGACTAAGACAGTATTAGATAATGCTGTGGGTGGATCATTCATGGACCTTATTTTTATTGAGCCATGTGATATGCTGGATCGTATGACAAAGTAGAGTATAGCTTGGCATACCAGGGATTTCGAGGTAGCAAGCTCTACTGTATCTATTGGCATGACGATAGAAAAGAGACGAAGAGAAGAGGAGCGTGACCAGGATATGGCTCACATGAAAACATAGATGGACCTTCTTACCAAGTATTTATTATTAGGGAAGATAGAAAATGTCAAGGTTGTTGTATCACAGGGAAGAGATGACTTCGATTTTGAGGAGGAAGAAAATTACTTGAATAATCAGGGGGGTTTCTGAGGCAATGTCCAAGGAAACCAAGGTTGAAACTATTATGAAAAATCCAGATACAAGGACCGAAACCAAGGGAATTGGAAGAATAAGAATGATAGGAGCAGTTTGTACGTCCCTCCTATAAATCATGAAGTTGCTGCACCTAGCTCTGGGAAAATGTCCATGGAGGACATGATGGCTAAGCTGTTGAAAGGAGTAAAGGAAACCAACACGGGAGTAACTGAGGTAAAAAATGATTTGTCCTCAATAAATCAATTGGTTGACTCGCATTCCACTTCAATGAAACAGCTGGAACAATAAATGAGTCAACTATCAGCGGCATTCAATCAAATAAAAGCTGGTACTTTACCGAGTGACACTATCCAAAATCCAAGAAAAGATGGATCATGTTTGGCTATTCCAACCAGGAGTGGTAAGGTGTTGGAAAATCCATCCAAGGGCAAGCCCGTGGTTGATAGTATAGAGGAGAATGTTATTGAAGCAGATTATGATGATTCTATAAAAGTTAAAGGTCAGGATAAGAATGTTCATGATACTACACCTAGATGTCAACAATCTAAAAAGATTGATAATGGAAAGCAGAATAAAAAGGAAGTGGTGGAGAAAACTCTTCCAAATCCACCACCACCTTTTCCTCAGAGACTGAAGAAGAAGGATGATGACACCAGGTTTAGTAAATTCATGACAATAATGAAGCAGCTAACTATAAATGTGCCTTTGGTAGAGGCACTAGAGCAAATGCCAGGATACGCCAGACCTTTTGACAAAGAAAAGGGCAGCAAGCTATGAACTGGCTGATAATTTTCATCATTATAGTGCAATTACCACGAGGTCTCTGGTATAGAAGAAGGCAGATTCGGGTGGTTTCACTATTCCTTGCATGATTGGATCTTTAGACTTTTCTAAGGCTTTATGTGATCTAGGGGGTAGCATTAATTTGATGCCACTAGCCATCTATAGACAATTGGGGTTGGGCGATCCTACACCAACCAACATGCGGCTTGTAATAGTAGATAGGTCGATAAAATAACCTGTTGGTATCTTGTATGATGTATTAGTGAAGGTTTCTACCTTCATTTTACCTGTAGACTTTGTTATTTTTGATTGTGAGGTGGATTTTGAGGTGCCCATAATCTTGGGTCGACCTTTTCTCGCAACAGAAAGTGTGCTTATTGATTTGGAAAATGAGCTTTTATTTCGGATGAATGACGAAGTGGTACGTTTTGATGTATGCAAATCAATAAAGCAGCCCAAGGATATGAATGTGTTCTCTATAGCTGATGTTTATTATGAGGATGAGAAGGAATTATCTTTAGAGAAGTAGCTTACTATTGAGCCATTGGCTGCTGTGCTTTTGAACTTCGATCATGAGAATGTTAAAGAGTACGAAGAAACTATCTATGCTTTGATAGGAATGGGGTCGTATTCTTATGCCCCTAAGAAGCTGGACCTTGACCTTAAGAATCGACCTTCACCTCCGGCAAATCCATCCATTAAAGAGCCACCAGTGCTAGAATTGAAAGAGCTTCCCAGTCACCTAAGGTATGTGTTCTTGGGTAGTGGAAATACACTGCTGGTTATTATTTCTGCTGATTTAGGTGAACAATAGGTAGAGGCTCTCATCTCTGTTCTGAAGAGGTATAAGAGAGCTATTGGTTGGACTATTAATAATATAAATGGTATCCCTCCTGGCATATGTACGCACTAGATTCAGCTTGAGGAATACTGCGTACCCACTGTTGAGCATCAGCGTCGTCTGAATCCACCTATGCAAGAGGTGGTGAAGAAAGAAATCATAAAATAGTTAGATGCAGGGGTGGTGTATATAATCTCAGACAGTAAATGGGTGATTCCTGTACAATGTATGCCCAAGAAAGGGGGCATAACAGTTGTAGCAAACGAGAAGAATGAGCTAATTCCACTCAGGCCTGTCATAGGGTAGAGGGTGTGCATGGATTATCGAAAGCTAAATTTGTGGACGTTAAAGGACCACTTCCCAATGCCAGTCATGGATCAAATGCTTGATCTAATGGCAGGAAAGGGATGGTTCTATTTCTTGGATGGTTATTCCGGATATAATCAGATTTACATTGCTCCTGAAGATCAGGACAAGACTACTTTTACATGCCCATATGGTACTTTTGCATTCAAACGAATGTCATTTGGGCTATATAATGCACCGGCCACTTTTCAGTTGTGTATGATGTCCATTTTATTTGATATGGTTGAAGACACCTTGGAGGTGATTATGGATGACTTTTCGGTTGTAGGTGAGTTATTTGAGTCATGCTTGGCAAATCTGAGTATGGCTTTGTAGCGATGTGTGGAATTCAATCTGGTGCTAAATTGGGAAAAGTGTCATTTTATGGTTAAGAAAGGCATTTTTCTCGGGCATAAGGTCTCTGAAAAGGGAATTGAAGTTGATCAAGCCAAGATTGAAGTTATCGAGAGACTACTACCTCTAATTTATGTGAAGGGGGTTCGTAGTTTCTCGGTCATGCTGGTTTTTATCAAAGGTTTATTAAAGACTTCTCCAAGATTGCAAACCTATTATGCAAACTTTTGGAGAAGGAGGCAAAGTTTTACTTTGGTAAAGATTCCTTGAAGGCGTTTGAAAGCCTCAAAGGAAAGCTAGTTGAAGCCCCTATTATTGTAGCACCCGATTGGTCTCTACCTTTTGAAGTTATGTGTGATGCAAGTGGTTTAGCTTTTGGTGCTGTACTTGGTCAGAAAAGAGAAAAACTATTTCATCCAATCTACTACGTGAGCAAGGCCTTGAATGTAGCACAGAAGAACTGTACCATCACTGAACAAGAGCTTCTAGCAGTTGTGTATGCTTTCAAAAAGTTTCGTGCTTACTTGTTGGAAACCAAGGTAGTGGTTCATACAGATCATGCGGCTCTAAGATATCTAATGGCAAAAAAGGATTCCAACCCAAGGCTAATTAGGTGGGTGCTACTTCTTCAAGAATTCGATTTTGAGGTAAAGGATAGAAAAGTTTGCGAAAACCAAGTAGCTGATCATCTATCTAGACTTTAGAGTGAGCACACAGTGCAAACTAACCTTGATATTGATGATGTATTCCCTAATGAAGAGATTCTATTAACTATGGTGAAAAACTTACCGTGGTATGCTGATTTTTCTAACTATGTGGTAAGTGAAGTGATTCCTGAGCATCTCTCCTTTCATCAAAAGAAAAAGTTCATGCATGATGTGAAACATTACTTCTAGGATGGGCCTTATCTTTTTTGATGATGTGCTGATGGTATTATTAGGTGGTGCATCCCAGATGTTGAGGTTCCTAGCATACTGGAAGCAAGCCACGCTTCCCAAGTTGGAGGTCACCATACAGGTGATCGGACAGCCAAGAAAGTACTACAAAGTGGCTACTATTGGCCTATATTATTCAAGGAGGCCTACAATTTTGTAAGAAGATGTGATCAGTGTCAGCGGCAAGGTTCTATTTTAAAGCACCATGAGATACCCATGTCCAAAATGCTCAAAGTAGAGTTATTCGACGTCTGGGGTATTGACTTCATGGGCCCGTTTGTGAGCTCATTTAGGATGAAATATATCTTAGTTGCTGTGGATTACGTATCCAAATGGGTTGAAGCAGTCGCTCTAGCTGATAATGAAGGTAAGAGTGTTATGGCGTTCTTAAAGAGAAATATCTTCTCTCATTTTAGGGTACCCCGTACCATCATAAGCGATGGAGGATCACATTTCTGCAACAATCTATTCAGAGTTGTATTGGCAAAGTATGGGGTTAAGCAACATAAGGTAGATACACCGTACCACCCACAAACTAGTGGACAGGTGGAGGTTTCAAACTGGGAAATCAAGCTAATCCTTACTAAGACTGTGAATACCAGCAGGAAAGATTGGTCCAGAAAGATGGACGATGCCTTATGGGCATATAGGACCGCATTTAGGACAAAAATTGGCATGTCACCATACCAACTAGTTTATGGAAAGGCTTGTCACTTTCCAATTGAGCTAGAACATAAAGCAATATGGGCACTAAAGCAGCTTAACCTGAACTGGGATGATGCTATAAATATGAGATTAGGACAGCTGAATGAGATGGACGAATTCTGACTAAATGCATATGAAAGATTAGATCTTTACAAGGAAAGGATGAAAAAGTACTATGATCGTAGGATTATCAAACAAAACATTCAGAAAGGTGATTTGGTACTTCTTTTTAACTCCAGACTGAAGCTATTTCCAGGTAAGTTGAAGTCTAAATGGTCTGGTCCATTCAGGATTAGCCAAGTTTACTCATCTGGAGTAGTGGAGTTAGAAAACAATGATGGTGATGTCTTTAAGGTGAATGACCAAAGAGTGAAGCTATATATCGGTCCAACCAACTCGATAAAATGTATAGCCACCATATATCTCAATGAAGTCTGCGTAATTGAGATAACTATGTCGTGCCGCGATAATAAAACAAGCGCTACATGGGAGGCAACCCATCATTTTACTAGAATTTTGTTTTTAGTAAATTAAAATTCAAAAAGAAGAGTTGAGACACGACCAAAACTAAGGTGCTTGGTGGGAGGCAACCCATCCTTCTACTCATTTTTGTTGTTTTTCATTAAGTGTAGGTGCATGAAGTACAAAGGAGGAGATTAGACCCAATTTTTATTTGGAAGTGAGTCATGCCAATGGTGGTAAGTCTAGGAATGATGGAACAATACAGGTAAGAAGGAGTGGTCAAATGTGTAGGGTTCAAGTATGATTTGCATTAGAGTCGCGCCTCGAGTTATGTAGGTTCAACCCAAAGAAAAAGTTTTGTGGTGCTACTTTATTTTGTGACCTCGATGAGGGTGCGGGGCGTGAAGCTCTCGCGGTATGGACCTTTTTCAACCAAGAGTGCGCCGCTTTTCCAATTGCCTATGACAACATAGGCAATAGGCTAGGCGCTGCCTATGCCAACCTAGGCATTAGGCTAGGCGCCGCCTATGCCAACATAGGCAATAGGTTAGGCGCCGCCTATGACATTGCCTATGCTTGCTGTCTCACATAGGTGATAGGTTAGGCACCGCTATGCCAACATAGGCAATAGGTTAGGCGCCGCCTACTTATGCTTAGGCAATCCTAAGGGCACCGCCTACTTATGCTTTTTGCCTACTAACCCATTTTTGAATGGACCAAACCGACCCATGTCTCATCCTTTAAATATATCCTCTACCCTTAAACCCCACTACATTTTTCATCAACCTAAGCGCCGCCCAACATATCCTTTCCCTTTCCAAGCCCTTCTCTTTTCTCATCTAATCCTGCAGGCTCTCTTCCTGATTCATCACGAGTTTATCACCAAGTAAGTTGTTCTTTCATGTTCCATAGTTATTTCAGTGCTATACTTGTAATGGTTAACTAGATTTTGTAGTAGCGCTTGGTGATAAGAGTATGGTTATTTTGTTATGATTTTTGAAAAATACATCTCATTGAGTGAAAGTATTCTCATAGGTAATCTTGATTTTACTTCGGCATGTATTAATTAGCATTCACTGTCATAATTTGTTATTATCATAGAGTTGAAATATTGAAGTTTAATGCATAATTTTGGGAGTTGTAAGCTTGACTGTGTGAATGACTCGTTCATCAATGTAATGATCATGGTTAACCATAAGCATAAGATATTGTGATTGTTTCTATGCTATAGCATGATAAGATTTCTATGTGTTAGTCTTTTTCAAAGATTGCATTGCCCTGATGAAATAAAGTCAAAAATGATAGTCAAGATTACAAGACCATTGTGTGTTGCTTCTCTATATCAAATTGAGGAATTGTTATGTAAAGTGAAGGGTTGAAAGTATGACTGCACTAATAATATTGTTGGCACATACCATCTATATGTATGTCGATGAAGTCTGAGTAATCAAGCATACTCATTCAATTAGTTTGTGCAAACAAATTAAGTGTGGGGTGGTGCCATCACTATTTTCTTTTTCGATTATAGTGAATTTTATGAAATGAGACTAACATGACCCTATTATGATCTCAGGTAACATGGTTCCAAAAGGACGACAGGGAAAGGAGAAAGCATTCACCTCACAAAAAGGTCTAAAAAGGTCAAGAAAGGACCAGGCTGATTTCTCTTTTCATCAAGTGCCTCAACGAACTTTTGGGATCAAAAAAGTTCTGGAGGAGGAAGGGAAGGAATGGTATAGAAACAATGAAGTGAAGAAATATGTACATGTGGAGTCGATGTAGAAGGAAAGTTTAGCAAGGAACTGCCCTCGTATTTTGGCAATGATTATGACACTAAATCTTGGCTTCATCTTTTGAGACCTGGGCGAATGTAATATTGATTTGACTTGAGAGTTTTATGCCAATTGGTCCCCAAGGACTATGGGAAATGAATTAAAGATTTGGGGGCAAGTCTTGCAATTGAACGCTGATTTCTTCAACTCTTTCCTGGGTACTCCAACCGTGGATCAATTACCACTCAAGGAGCTCTACCACAGACCTCCCTACAGAGCCATCAGACATACGTTATGTGGATCAAGGTCCATGACTCGGTGGACTCATCATAAAGATAATGGTCGTCACAATACTTACCCATAGGCTTGTTTGAACAGAGAAGCTTGCATATGGTTAAGAATAGTCAATTCCTATTTGATTCCTAGGACACAATACACTAAGGTCACGCGTGATCGAGTCTGCTTGGTATATGATCTAATGACGAATGTTCCCATCAACAATGGTGCAGTTATACAAACGTTGATGCGAAAAGCAAGGGTGGACAAAAGGTCCCATTTCAGTTTTGGCAACTTGTTGACTGCAATTTTAAGGAAAGATCACATTGAGGAGGAGCCAGCAGACCATAAGTTGCCACAAAACCCAAAAACGTTAGATCTCACGAAATTCAAAGATCCAGAAAGTAGTCAAGGAATCAACCTTACCACTGCTGAGAGACATGCTCGAGATAAGAGTTTTTTTTGCCATCTGTATGGCATGACTAGGCTTACTATAATGAATGGGGGTCGTGTGCCAACTGATGCAGAGCTTCGGCACTTGGACTATGACTACCTGCTTAATGAGCATTCTCGGGCCATGCATGGAGTGCGGGTAAATTTTGAAGAACCTCTAGATGATGATGTGCCAACAGATGATGATCACCGACTACTAGACTTTGATGTGGAGGACAACTCTGATGATGAAGACTCTGATGATGATTCTGACACAGGGGGTATGACCCCAGATGTAGAGGAGGAGTCTAACTAACCAGGTTTTTGCTTATTTATTTACACTGAGTGCAGTGTGTTCCGTATAAGGTGGGGTGGGCGTATATGTCTACGAATTGCCTTTCTGTTGTATTGATTGCCTTGTTTGCTGTATTATCTACTGCTTGCCCGCATTTATTCTATAGTTTTTTTGATTTAGTCATAGTTAGTTAGTTGTAATTAGTCAGATTTTTACATACAATTGTTCTTATAGACGGCATGGCATTATAACAGGAGTTTGTGCTGAATCATTACTATTGAAATATTTAGGCTCTAAGTTGTGACTCATTCTGTGATAATTACTTGTGGTTTAATTCATTTATCTGTTGGGTCAAGAATCTATAATGCTCCTAATTAAGTTGACCATGTGTCATGTGTGTGTAAGGTTATTGCATATTCTTTGTTTCGACTGATGCTAGAACTTGCCTGGTGTGTGTGTGAAACGAATAAAGATTGTGAGTTTAGGAGATGATTTAGGCATTTCTTTGGCAGCCCTGATTTGGTTTATCTTCTTTTTACCTATCTTTGTACATTGTCCTAGTGAACACCCTTGAGCCTTTAGCTATTTTCTTTGGCAACCTCATATATAGCCTAACCCTTTTTTTAAAAGACCATAATTTGATCAGAAAGCTCCTAAGCGCTTTAAATTGTAGAATCAAGTTGAGTAAAGAGTGTACCAAAATAATAGGAAAATGGTGAAAGTGATGCCCCAAAGTTTAGTTATTGGTACATAAAAATATTGTGATCGAGGGTGGCTATCATAGGGATACTTACAAAAAAAAAAGAGAAAAAAAGTGTTATATACTCCCATCATTGTGTTTTTGATTGAGTAACAAAATGGGTCAAGGGGGGTTGGTAGATGAAAGGAAGGTAGAGTGGTTGTTCAAAGTTAGTGTAAGTGGCATAAGGTAGTGTATTAAAGCTCTTAGGCAACATAGTCACCATTTCTGGCCAAAATAGTCCTACCCGTCCCTTTAGCCTACTTTACAACCCGTAAAGACCTATTTGATCCTAACCTTAGCATTCTGATATTAGTGGAGCATTACACTAAGGGAAAACATATGGTCATCAATTTTAATCTAAGAATTCTTTATGAGAGTGAGAGAACGCAAGTTCTTATACCCATATTTCTGAAAAATGCAAAACTATGAGTGATTATGGGTAACATTCTACATGAGCGCACATGGTTGATGATTGTTGGGTAGTTTTATATGATTTTTTGGCTTAACATGTTTATATGAATTAACCAACTTAATGAGTCTATTTTGGAGGGTGAGTTGTTTCTAGTAATGATCAAGAAATCTACTCTTTGTTAATAATTGTCGTGTATGTCTTATTGAAAATGTTGTGTTGCTCTTGTGAAATTTAGATAGGTATTCGCATGGATGTACTATTTTGGTAGAGGACAAACAAATCTTTAAGTGTGGGGTGGTGATGTTGGGCGTATTTAAACATCTAAGAACCATAACTTACCCATGTTTTAGCTAAGTTTTTAGAATAAGTTTAATATTGACCTTGAGCCTTTCACCTGACCTATTTCTATGGCACCATACCGTATGGATCCTGTCGAGCTTAAGGAGTTGAATTCTCAACTTTGAGATCTTCTTGGTAAGAGTTTTATTAGACCGAGTGTGTCCCCATGGGGAGCTCCTGTTTTGTTTGTAATGAAGAAAGATGGTTCCATGCATATGTTTATTTATTATAGGTAGCTTAATAAAGTAACAGTGAAGAACCGTTATCCTATGCCTTTTATTGATAATTTGTTTGACTAGCTTCAGGGTGCAGTAGCGTTTTCAAAGATTGACTTGAGATCTGGTTACCATCAGTTGAGGATTCGGGGTGAGGATATCCTGAAGAAATCTTTCAGGACCCGTTATGGTCACTATGAGTTCTTGGTGCTGTCTTTTGGGCTGACTAATGCCCCCGCCACAATTATGGACTTAATGAACTGTGTTTTCAGACCCTATCTAGAATCCTTCATTATTGGGTTCATTGATGATATTCTTGTGTACTCGAGGAGTAGTAAGGATCATGTGCAATACTTGAGGATTGTGCTCCAGGTTTTACGAGAGCATGTGCTTTTTTCCAAGTTCTCCAAATGCGATTTTTGGCTTGATTCAGTATCTTTTCTCGGACATGTGGTGTCCAAGTCGGGTATTATGGTAGACTCAACTAAGATGTCAGTAATTCGCGATTAGGCTAGGCCTACGTATCTGACCGAAGTCCGTAGTTTTATTGGTTTGGCAAGTTACTGTAGGTGTTTTGTTGAGAGCTTCGCCACCATATCAGCCCCTATGACTAGATTAACCCGGAAGGAAGTTCCTTTCTGATTGTCCGAGGATTATGCGTTGAGCTTGAGAAAGCTCAAATATTGTCTCACTTCTGACCCTATGTTAGCTCTTCCAGTTTAGGGCGAGGGATTCACAGTATTTTGTTATGCTTCTAGTGTTGGTCTTGGATGTGTTTTGATGCAGCAGGGTCGTGTCATTTCCTATGCTTCTAGACAGCTCAAGGTGCGTGAGCGCAACTACCCCACTCATGATTTGGAATTAGGGCGGTAGTGTTTGCGCTCAAGATTTGGAGAAATTACATGTATGGTGTGTGTTGTGAGATTTTCACTGATCATCATAGTCTTCAACATCTTATGACCCAACAGGAGCTTAATGCTCGCTAACGTAGATGGATGAAGTTGCTAAAGGATTATGATATATCTATCTTGTATCATTCGACTAAGGCTAATATAGTGGTGGATTCCTTGAGTCGCAAGACAGTGAGTATGGGTATTTTAGCGTGTATTTCAATTTTTTTCAGAGGCCATTAGCACGGGACATTCAGTCCTTAGCCAATTTAATAGTTCTCCTCAATATTTCGGATCCAGCAAGAGTTTTGGCTTATGTAAAGGTAAGATCCTCCGTGATTGAGCAAATTTGTGATCGTCAGTTTGAGGATAGAAAGTTTTCTTTATTTGTGACTAGGTGATTATTGTGAGTCTAAGAGGCACACTGTAAATTCTGAGGGTATTCTGAGATTCTAGGGTAGTATTTGTGTTCCCTGACTTGATGATCTGATCTATTCCATTCTGCATGAAGCTCACGATTCTAGATATTCTATTCATCTCGGTATGGCTAAGATGTATAGAGATTTGAGGCAATTGTATTGGTGGAATAGTATGAAGACAGATACGGTAGACTTTGTAGCTCATTGCTTGTGTTGTCAGCAAGTTAAGGTCGAGCATCAGCGTACCGGTTGATTGACTCAGAGATTGCCCATTCCCGAGTAGAAATAGAAAAGGATCACCATGGACTTTATTAGTGGTTTACCTCATACTCTTTGTGGTCACAATGGTATCTGGGTTGTTATGGATCGTTTTACCAAGTCTACATATTTTATTCCTATTAAGATGACCTTCAGTGCTAAGAGATTAGCCCAGATTTATGTTTGGGAAATAGTTTATTTGCATGGGGTTCCTGTGTCTATCATATCAGATCGTGGTTCTGTCTTTACTTCAAGGTTTTAGAGAGCATTTTAGGAGGAGTTGGGTACTCGAGTAGTTTGAGTACAACCTTTCTTCGCAAACGGATGGTCAATCCAAGTGGACTATCCAGGTTCTTGAGGATATGCTTGAATCTTGTGTTATGGACTTTGAAAGTCAGTGGGATCAGAACTTATCTTTGACAGAGTCTGCCTATAACAACAGTTATCATTCGAGTATTGAGATGGCCCTTTATAAGGCACTGTATGTTAAGAGGTATCATTCTCCTATAGGATAGTTTCAGATATCCAAGGTTAGACCTCATGGTACAGATTTGCTTCAGTACTCTTTCCATAGAGTCAGGGTAATTCAGGATAGGTTGAGAGCAGGCCAGAGTAGGCAGAAGGCCTATGCCGATTATAGACTCCATGCCTTAAGATTCGGAGTTAGTGATCATGTGTTTCTTTGAGTTTCACCTATGAGAGGTGTGATGAGGTTTGGAAGGAAGGGAATCTTACCCCTCGCTATATTTTTCCTTTTGAGATTCTTCGTGTGGTTGGTGAGGTGGCCTATGAGTTGGCTCTACCTCAAGACTTTTTCGTTGTCCATCAAGTTTTCCATGTCTCTTTGTTGAAGTATATTCCGAATCCTTCTCATGTCCTTAGATAGGACTTAGTCCAGTTGGATAATTAGTTGATGTTTGTGGAGGATCCTGTGCTTGTATTGGCTAGTGATGTGAGGCGACTACGTACTAGAGAGATTCCTATCGTTAAGGTTCAGTGGAGGCACCGCCCAGTGGAGGAGGCCACTTGGGAGTTAAAGAGAGAGATGCGATCCCAGTACCCTCACCTTTTCGAGACTTCAGGTACTTGCTTATCTTTAACTTTTGGGGATGAAAGTTCCTTAGTAGGGGATGTTGTAATGATCCTTCAAGTAATTTACAGTGTTCTTGCTTATTTTTGCTGATAGAGCTCCTCCATAGCCGTCCCAAGTCATTAATGACTTTCTAGAACTGATAGTGCAATTACCTGGTGGTTCGTTTGGTTTTTTGAAACACTTTTCCAATTTGAGTCTTCATTGATTCTGAATGGCCGTCAAGTGAAAAATTCAATAAAAGGATTTTAGATGCAAATTTTGACTGTGCCAACAGATCTGTAATATCGATTCTAGGATGGATAGACCCTTGGTTCAGATCCCACAACACCAAAACTCATTTTGACCCATTAGTCAAAAAATCCAAAATTAAAATATGGGTGTCAGAACCACAAGTGGTCTAAATGAGCTCGGATGGAAAATCTGAGATCACCAATGCGTCAGGAATATCAATATTAGTGGGTTTACGTAGTTCGTTTGCAAAAAATGGAGTTCGAATGAGTCTGGAAGGTCAAAAATAAATTTTGATCTTGCGGGCCGATTTAAAATCGTATAAAAGGGGCTTTTGGCAGATTTTGAGCATTCTTCACCCCTATTAAAATCTAGCAGCCCTAGGAGAGTGGAGACTCAAAAACATTGGTCTTGTGGGTTGATTGAAAGCTTAACAACTTGTGTAATTCACCTTTCTTCTACAAATCCAAGGTATGAATTTCTCTAATTTGATATTAATTTCATGATTTCTTGACTCAAAACCCTAAATCATTGTAGGTCAATTGTATCCCCAAAATTGAGTGCTAGACTCAAATTTCTTGAGGGTTTTAACTCCCTAAAGGTAATTAGGCTACGGGTTGGTCTTGGAAACTCCTTTCTAAGGGTGAAACCCAATTAGGTTTTGGGGTGCATTTGAAACCCATGTCATAATGATGCATAAAGGGTATTTTCATTCTTAATGTAATACTTGGAGTGTATTGTTGATAGAATTGATCATGGATGGGAAAGCTTCTCAGAAAGGAAGGAAAAAGTTTGTTGATTCGTGAGTTGCTTGGATTCAAGGTAGGTTAGGCTTACCATAGTAGAGATTGAGCTTGTTTGAAATGTAGTTATTGATATCTTGCGAGATTGGGTGGGCTACCTAGACGATAGTTGATTGCATGGTGAACTTGGGATTTATTGATTGCTATAGACTATTAAATTGTAAGTTATGATATTTGAGCCTTAGCCTAGGACCTTGGTTAGACTATTTGTGGTCTCATGACTAGCGTGAAAAAATAATAGTTGTCCTAAGTAGATATAATTGGTATACGTCTCTATCCTTAGGAGTGTATTGACCTATATAATGCCTTGATAAGATATGACCTTGGTGTTAGGTTGATCTAGGAAGGATTCTTGAAGAGACTTTTCCTATAACCTAGAAAGGATTGGTGAGGTATGAATGACTTAGCCTAATCCCAAGTAGAAGCTAGACATGTGTTAGTATGATGCCCGGTTTGAGTCCGGAGGAATATGTGATATTATGATGATGCCCGGTTCAAGATCAGAGGAAAAGTATGATATTATAATGATACCCAGTTCGTGTCCGGAGAAATACGTTGATAGTGTAATGATGCCCGGTGAATACGGAAGAGGTAAGCACTCATGAAGCTTCTGATGTTATGCATGGTACTTATTAAAGTTACTCTGTGCAATTCTATTGTATGATTTGTTAAGACTTATAGTACCTTTTGGTACTTCTTGTAATCACTACTTAAATTGCATCCCTTTTCTATTGTGGTTCTATTTGAACCACTATATTAAGAGGACTGGTGTTTTTCTACTTAAGGTTTGTTGGACACTTGAATTTATTAGTCCCTTCTCTCTAAAAAGAAATGACGCAACTGTATCGAGACTTAAAGCATTTCTTTATTTTATTACCATTTTGTTAAACATTCTAAATATTGTTAACTGTAAAGATTATGGGTTATAATACTTTTAAAGTACCTTTTAAATAGATAATTTTATTTAGAAGAGATTGATCTTGCAAATTTGTCCCACAGAGATGGTTGGTTGAGTTGTTTAGGCATAAGAGTAACAACCTAAATATTATTCTAGATTGATACATTCAACATCTGTTCTAGCCTAACTGAGCACTTGATAGGATTACCTAATTTTAATGCTTGTAGACTATCATAGGTTATTTAGTGGTTTAGTTGAGGTGTAAAGATGATTTTGGCACTATCGTTATTTAAATAGTAGCGTATAAAAGATGGACTCATCTTGTCCTTTGTTTTTTGGCCAAGTGAAGTAGTCCTCATAGAATTAATGAGTAAATGTTTAAGCTATGACAGTGTCTTATACTGCTTGTGAATTGCTGCGTGTGTCAACATCTATTATGGCAGGGGTGTAAATTGATTGTTGTGCTATCTCTTTTATGTAATTGTCATAATTATATGCTTAACTATCATTTGTCATGATTTACCAATGTGGTAGCATTGAAGTGTTCTGTTTGACAGTTAGTTGAAACGCCTACAGGAACAAAAATTTCTGCTTCCTAATCTCATATTGGTAATTTGAATCTTCTATATGCATTCTAATTCTATTACGTTTCATGTTATTCCTATATGAAATGAGTTTAAGAATATGCTGCATAAACTCTATTTTCTGTCAGGTTGGAAGCTTTCATTATAGGACGTGCTAGAGCTTTGGCCTTAGACCCTTTGTTAAATGGAAAAGAGAAAGCATGTCATGGCCTATTTATTGTTGGCTAAAACAGACGTAGTATTTATAATTAGCAAATTGCATGAAAAAAAATGAACTTATGCCAAATGATCGGGGTTGTTGTACTCGCATTTTACAGTAAATTGATTGAGTAGTGGTGCTTTATGGTATTATTAGTTGTGTTCTTTTGTGTACTATCCGATTGTATGAGACGCTGTGATGAGTTTTGTTTTAGTGCTCCCTTTCATGTACTTCCTGATGGTATGGGATGTCGTCGTAAGTTCTTGTGTTTATGTTCTAAAAATGGTTGTTGATGATTATGGCAAGTAGGTGCCTTGCGATTGTGTATATGTCTTTACATTTTTTAAATGATACTCAGTTATTATAGAGATTATGGAGTGTATAGAGATAGTATGTCATGTTACAGTTTTAGTAGTATAGATGTGTTATAGTGGTATTGAAGAAGATTCAGGTTCGATCTTATCCCTTGACTTTAAGATTATTGTCTTACTTTGTATCATCTTTACATTATATTTGAGCTCAATCCGCCGATGATGCCTATAGAGTACCTGTGTTTTGGTACTCATACTACACTTTTGTACATTTTTGGTTCAGATCTAGGTCCTAGCTAATGCCGTTAAGCTAGTTCGTGCGAGTTGACTAATCAGAGATATGGTGAGTTCTTGGAGATCGAGTTTACCTTTTCCCCTCTATCTTTATTTGTCTTTTACTTTTGAGACAAATGTATGAGATTATTTAAGCCATTTTAGATTTTAAGATTGTAAATTCCTCTTGTCAATTTTAAAATCTCTTGTACTAACACCATCAGGTCGTGGGATTTGTGTTTGAATATCAGTTGTCCTTAGTTGTATAAATATTATTATATATCGTGTTTATGAAAGTCCATGTTGGACGTTCTTACCAAGGTAACCCATTGCCAGCGCTCTGGGTTATGGTAATGGCTTACCTACCGGAGGGATGTGGTAAGTGCCACATGACTCCAAATAGGGTCGTGACAACCCAAAATCTATTTTTAAAAGGGGCATGTCGGTTATATGAATTCTCCCATAGTTTTAGTTACAGAATCAGGACTGTCAGATACAGTCACCCAGTCTCAGTAATAAAACTCAGATAGTTCTACAAAACCCAAGACTGTCAGATACAGTCACTCAGCTCAGTACGAAACTCAGCTAGTTCTATCAGAACCTAGACTATTAGACACAGTCGCCCAGTATCAGTTATTTCAGTTGTTTTGGTAATGATGTACTGCATTTTTAGATATTATGTTTTATCATATATTTGAACCTTATGTCCTTTCAGCCTTTAATTTTGTATTTTTACATCATATTATACAGTGTTCAGTTACAGATATCAGTCATGGGTTTGCATGTGGTCCTTCAGAGTCATGAGCACCATGTAGCAGTCCTAGTACCAGATTCGGGGCATTACATCTACCCCCTATGGACAGCAAGTGGGTTAGCCCTATTCAATGTGTTCCTTAAAAGGCAGAAATTACTATGGTTCCCAATGTAAGAATGGACTTGTGCCCATGATATCAATTTCTAGATAAAGGGTATGCATGGACTATGAAAACATGAATGCTAGAACTCAAAAGGACCATTTTTCTATGTTGTTGATGGATCAAATACTGGATAAGTTATTAGGTAGGGGTTTATATTGTTTTTTGTAAGGGTATTTGGGATACAATTAGTTCACTATTTCTCTTGAAGACAAAGAAAAAAATGACATTTACTTACCCCTATGGTACCTTTTCACTCAAAAGGATGCCATTTAGATTGGCAATGCTTCTTCTATTTTTCAGAGACACATGATGTCGATATTTTTTGATATGGTGAAAGATACCAATGAGGTCTTGATGGATTACTTTTCTGTAGTTGGGGACTATTTGACCCATTTGGATGATGCACTACATAGATGTGAGAAATGTAACTTGGTATTGAATTGTGAGAAGTGTCATTTTATGGAAAAAGAAGGTATTATTCTCTATCACAAGATATCAAAATTGGGTATTGAGGTAAATAAAGAAAAGATTGAGGCGATCGAAAAATTTCCACCACAAGTATTAAGATATCAAACACAAGGAAAGTATTATTCTCTAACACAAGATATCAAAATGGGGTGTTGTAGATCACTTGGCTAGGCTTGAAGCGGAAGCAATGAAGAAATTGGGGGATGATCTTAACATAAATGACACTTTTCCAGATGAGCAGGTCTTGGCAGCGTGTCAAGACTTAATCCCCTGGTTTGCTAATTTTGCTAACTATTTGGCAAGTGATCTTATTCTAGGAAACTTATCCTTCCATTAGTACAAGAGGTTTATTCATAAAGAGAGAGTTTTTTTGGGATACGCCTTACCTATTCCATATTTGTTAAGATGGTATGATTCATTGATGTATTATTGAGGTGGAGATAATGAGCATCCTCAAGGCTTGTCATGCATTACTAGTTGGGGGTACTCATGGTTGAACTCATAGAGCCAACAAAATATTGAAATATAGGTATTATTGACCTTTAGTCTTCAAGGATTCTAATGATTATGCCGTACCCTATGACCAATGTCAACATTAAAACAATATCTCACGACTCCATATACTCTCTATGGCATCTATCTTGGAGTTGGAGCTATTTGATGTATAGGGGATTGACTTCATGGATCCGTTCATGAGCTTCTATGGCATGAAGTATATTCTAGTTTTGGTTGACTATATCTTGTAATAGATGAAGACGGTTGCACTTCCAAACAATGAAGGTAGAAGTGTCACCGTATTTTTGAAGAAAAACATTTTTTCTTTATTTGCACTCCACGTGCAATCATCAGTGATGGTGGGTTTCATTTTTGCAATAATTTGTTTAAGTCCTTTCTTGAAATATAGTGTAAAGCATAAGATGGAAACACCTTACCATCCTCAGACAAGAGATGGTAAGAAGTAGTACTGACTGGTGTAAGAGAGATCAAGTTCATAAGTTAAAGACTATGAATGTCAATAGTATTGACTCATCTAAGAAGTAAGACGATGTATAATGGGAAAATCAAACGTCTCTTAAGACCATCATAGATGATACGGTTAGGGAAACCTCCACAGGTACACGGCCTTTCACACGAAGCCAAGATCGGGAATTACAAGCACTCCAAGCTTTGTTCATGCAAATGGCCGTGTGTGAGTTGGTGATCGAACCAACCAAGGACCTAAACGTTTTTATGTGTGAAGAGAGGTCCTAAAGTGTAATAAAATACTCTCCAAGGTTGGCACAAGAAAGCAAGGGCGGATGGGTCATTTTGCTCCTTTTTGTTGTAGTATAAATAGAACATGATAGTGAGATATCCCTTAGTTTTTGAAATCTGAAAGTTGTAACCTAAAAACACCAAAATATCTCCTCTCTCCTCTCTCATTGAAGCCGCCATTACTATCTCACAAGTAGAGGGATACTTGTGTTGTCTCTTTGGCTAGAAACAAGGGTTTTGAGGTTGTTGAGTGCCTCTTGGTCCTTGTAAGAACTTGGTGTTTATATTTATTAGACTTAGGGTCCTCTCTTGATGTTAGGGTTCTTAGTTTCTTGAATGTTATATGTCAAGTTATCTATCTTTCTTTATCTTGTTGTTGTTGTGTTGCTTTTGTTTATCTTGAAAGTCTAGTGAAGCCGTGTGGGGCTCGTTTCGATTCACTAGCATTGTTGTATCTCTTGTTGTTCTCGGATTGTGGATTGAAAACCGAAACTAGTTCTTGTTGTAAGCTGAAAAACCAAAAACTTAAAACTTGTTGTTCTTGTGTTGTTGGACTGAAATCCGAAGCTCTTGGTGTTGTTGGTTGATCTTGTATCATTTGGTATCAAAGCAAGACCGGTTGTGTTCCAACATAACCCATCTTGGGCTAGTTCACGGATTAAACAAACTACAAAAAAAAATTCTGAAATCTGTCCACTAAAAGTTGAAACCGAGAATGATGTTGTATGTTTAGATCTAGGTGTTGTTTTGCTTGTTTAGTGAGTTTCTATTGTTGGTTTCTTTCTCACCAACACTAAGGTGTCTAGATCCGAAAGTTGAGCTTGAAACTTGAATATTGTGTAGTGACTTGTAGTGGCCGAAAGTTGTATGTGTTGATAACCAAAAGCAAATCGGTGGGTGTGTGTTTATGTGCTAAGGAAGTTGTTGAAGTTTGTTGAAGTGTTCATCTTTTGAACTTGTCATCTTGTTCATCTTGTTGAAGTGTTCATCTTGTTGTGTACTCAAGTGGGAAAATTATAAAGTTGTTGTGAAAGACTTGCACCCATCACATTGTAGTCTTGTCAATCAATTCCCCTAAATCAAGGAGCCTTGTTTTGTGGAATTTGTCAACCAAACCCACTTGTCTTGAGTTTGAAAAAGAGTAAGACTTCAAAAATTTTAGTTTTTCCCACCAACACACTTTTCAAATTATCACAAGTTGTGTGAATATTAAATCAAGGAAAAAATAAAATAAAATAATATAAATCCGATGAGAAGAAGAACGTGTGGGGGCCAATGCATGCTACCATGTCACTATAAGCTCAACTTAGGATATTCTTTGGTTGCTAATTGTTGATTCTTGGTTTCCCTTACTTGGTCTTAGAACTAATTAACAAACTAGTATTTTCCCACTAGGTTGTCAACTAGTTCCTTGAGCCGTTTATTCGTGTCAACGATTATTTGTGTGCTTTTATTCGTTTGAACGAATTGCTGAATTTTGACTCTAGTCCGGCAAGAATTCTTTGAGTCTTCAAACAAGAATCCATTCCGGACAAGAGCTCACTCATACCCTGAACATCTCACGGTTACTAGCCAATTATACAACACTTGTGGAACACGAACTTGTGGTGAACTAAAGCGGCTAATACCTTGACAATGGAAGGAACAACGTCTCATAATGCGGATACTAATGCCCTTGACTCAATGAGGGCCACTCTTGAGGCCGTTACTCGGACACTTGAAAGGATGAATTCGGAATTTGGGGCCGTGAGAGGGGACTTGGCAGCAATAAGGGGGGAAATATCGACTATTAGCGGGAGATTGGATCAAGTGGAGAGTCAAAGGAACTCTCGTCCATCTACTCCTCTACACGTATCTACCAATGGTCATGATAGGACCTCCTCCGCAACCATCACCCCCGAAATGATCCACCAAATGCTAAATGCACCCCAAGCTCCACTAAGTACCGCAAACCAATCTACCAATTTTCCTCCAAACCGAGACTCCACTAGACCACTACATTTCTAAGCTCCTCCAATTCCGCAAGAGGGATTTGGGCGCCAAGTACCTCCACTAAATCCGAACCCTCCATTCCAAGCTCCATTAAACCAAAGACCACAAATTCCAAATCCTCCGAATCAAAATGGCCAAGGCCGACCAGCCCACTTTGAAGGGTACGGTAGAGAGGAGTATGATGGAGAGGGAGCCTTTGAGGATGCTTATATGAGGGAGGAGGAGTTAAAAGGGGGTCGGGGAGAACCTAGGAGATACCGGGGGTATGGAGATAGGGGAAACCGACACCAAGAGAGAGACGTAGGCATCAACACCATCAAGTTGAGCCTACCTATCTTTAAGGGTGAAAGTGACCCCGAGGCCTACTTAACTTGGGAATCGGCTTGTGACAAAGTTTTCTAAGTTAATGACATCTCGGAAGAAAAGAAGAGTTGCTATGCTATAGCTCACCTCGAGGGCTATGCTAACACTTGGTGGGAGTATGTTAAACGATTTGGTAATGAATTGGTTGATGGGCAGCCACCACCTTGGTATCGGTTGAGGTATTTGATGAGACAACGATACCTTCCCGAGAGATACCGACATGAATTGCTTGCTAGATTATATGGCTTGCGGCAAGGAGGCAAGAGTGTGATGGCCTATTTTGACGAGTTCCAACAACTCATGTTGAAACTTGATCACCGTGGGGAGCAAATCAG
Organism: Capsicum baccatum var. pendulum; assembly: GCA_030864225.1. Classification (NCBI taxonomy): domain Eukaryota; kingdom Viridiplantae; phylum Streptophyta; class Magnoliopsida; order Solanales; family Solanaceae; genus Capsicum; species Capsicum baccatum. Next base: position 120,501,572 of record CM061553.1, read on the forward strand.
CCACGACATCATCCGGTTCAAGTGTGGATTGAACAAAGAAATCTCCACTCACTTGACCCTTCATCGGTTCGAAACTATTGACGGTATATTCCAAGCGGCCCTAGAGATTGAAAGGGAACTTAAGGAGAGATCGACCTTCAAGGCAAGGGTCCAAACCCCCGCGGGTTGGACCAAAAACAAGGACCAAACCGGTCCTACGAAGCTGCCCGAATCCAAAACAGTCCCCAAGTTTCCTTCGAAGCCGGAGGCTCACAAATACCCCAACCCAAAGGGGTTCCAATGTTTCAAGTGCCAAGGTTGGGGGCATAAGGCCAATGAATGTCCGAACCGGCGTAATGTGATCCTACGGGAAGGGAAAGTATACTACCTTGGTGAGGAGGTGGTTTCCGAAAAGGGGGAAGTTGAGGCCGAGCCTCAAGATGGAGAGGAAGCCGAAAATGAACCGAATGAGGAAGGAGTAGATGATAGTGAAGATGTCTATCCACAAGAAGGGGAGTGTGTGGTTCCAAACTTTGTGGTTAGACGTGTCATGATTAGTAAGGCGGTAGATGACCCGAGCCAAAGGGAAAATCTATTCCATACTAAGTGCCTTGTAAAGGGGAGTGTGTGCACCTTGGTAATTGATAGTGGTAGTTGTACCAATGTTGCGAGCCATGCTATGGTAAACTTCTTGAAGCTACCGACTACACCACACACTAGTCCTTACAAGCTACAATGGTTGAACGATTGTGGTGAATTGAAGGTCACACGGCAATGTGTGATTCGGTTTAAGGTGGGCAACTACCACGATGAGGTGCTTTGTGACGTGATTCCAATGCAAGCATGTCACTTGTTGTTAGGTAGACCATGGCAATATGATAGGTCTACTAAACACGACGGGAGGTCCAACCGGTATACAATTGAGTGGGAGGGCCGAAAGGTCACACTTCACCCTCTATCACCCTCACAAGTAAATGAGTGGCATCAAAAGATGAGGGAGTTAAAGGGAAGAGGGAAGGAAGCCGAAAAGGGAGAAAAAGGGGGGGATGCCGTAGGTGAGGAAGTAGGGACCTCCGAGGTGGCTCCGACTCCAAGGGAGGGGGAAAACGTAGTGATGTTGGCTAGGAGGAAAGAACTCTTCATGGACCATGATGAACACAAGCCGATGCTACTATTGGCCCATTGTTTTAATACTAACCCCACTAATTCTTCCATTTCTCCTTTGATTTATTGTGTGTTGCAGGAGTATGACGATGTATTCCCTCAAGAACTTCCGCAAGGACTGCCCCCACTTCGGGGAATTGAACACCAAATTGATTTGGTGCCGGGATCACAACTTCCAAACAAACCGGCCTATAGGAGCAATCCTATGGACACTAAGGAGCTTGAAAGACAAGTTGAGGAGCTTCTCAACAAGGGATATATCAAGGAAATCTTGAGTCCGTGTGCTGTCCCGGTGCTTTTGGTGCCAAAGAAGGACGGAACTTGGCGCATGTGCGTCGATTGTAGAGCCATCAACAAAATCACTATAGGCTTAGATGGAAATAAAAGAGCCGAGGCCATGAAGAAAATGCATGAGACGGTGCGGATCAAGCTTGAAAAGAAGAACCAAGAGATTGCAAATAGGGTAAACAAAGGGAGAAGGAGGCTTGTGCTTGAACCCGGAGATTGGGTGTGGGTGCATCTTCGGAAGGAGCGGTTTCCAGCTCAAAGGAAGTCCAAATTGCTGCCGAGGGGTGATGGTCCTTTCCAAGTACTTGAAAGGATCAATGACAACGCCTACAAGATTGACCTTCCACTGGAATATCAAGTGCACAAAACTTTCAACGTTGGTGATCTCTCCCTCGTGGATGCGGTTGAAGATGGCCAAATGCCGAATTTGAGATCAAATTCCTCTCAAGATGGAGAGGATGATACGGTTAGGGCAACCTCCACAGGTACACGGCCTTTCACACGAAGCCAAGCTCAGGAATTACAAGCACTCCAAGCTTTGTTCATGCAAATGGCCGTGTGTGAGTTGGTGATCGAACCAACCAAGGACCTAAACGTTTTTATGTGTGAAGAGAGGTCCTAAAGTGTAATAAAATACTCTCCAAGGTTGGCACAAGAAAGCAAGGGCGGATGGGTCATTTTGCTCCTTTTTGTTGTAGTATAAATAGAACATGATAGTGAGATATCCCTTAGTTTTTGAAATCTGAAAGTTGTAACCTAAAAACACCAAAATATCTCCTCTCTCCTCTCTCATTGAAGCCGCCATTACTATCTCACAAGTAGAGGGATACTTGTGTTGTCTCTTTGGCTAGAAACAAGGGTTTTGAGGTTGTTGAGTGCCTCTTGGTCCTTGTAAGAACTTGGTGTTTATATTCATTAGACTTAGGGTCCTCTCTTGATGTTAGGGTTCTTAGTTTCTTGAATGTTATATGTCAAGTTATCTATCTTTCTTTATCTTGTTGTTGTTGTGTTCCTTTTGTTTATCTTGAAAGTCTAGTGAAGCCGTGTGGGGCTCGTTTCGATTCACTAGCATTGTTGTATCACTTGTTGTTCTCGGATTGTGGATTGAAAACCGAATCTAGTTCTTGTTGTAAGCTGAAAAACCAAAAACTTAAAACTTGTTGTTCTTGAGTTGTTGGACTGAAATCCGAAGCTCTTGGTGTTGTTGGTTGATCTTGTATCAATAGGTGCCTCCCCATATCAGCTTGTATACTGTAAGGCTTACCACATGCTGGTTGAACTTGAGCATAAAGCTCTATGGGTATTAAAAAGTTTAATTTAGAGTGGCACATTGTGGCAATATTGAGGTTAAGCAAGGTGAATGAGTTGGATGAATTCCATTTATTATGCGAGTTCTGTTCTATACAAAAAGAGGATGAAGCTATATCATGATAAGAAAATTGAGGGAAAAGTGTTTGAGCTAGATGATCTAGTCTTGTTGTATAATACAAGACTTTGCTTGTTTCTTGGCAAGTTAAAGTTTAGGTGGTACAGACCGTTCAGCGTGGTTTGGGTGTTCCCACATGGTGATACTGAGATAGAGGGTGATGGTGAAGCTCCATTTTAGGTTAATTGGAAGAGGGTGAAGCACTTTATGGAAAGCCTTGATAAAGTGAAAGTGGTTGATGATATCGACCTTGGGAAATTCTGAGTAACCAAGCTAATTGCGTTGTGCTACGACATTAAATCAGGTGTTTCATGGGAGGTGACCCTGGGGCTGTTGTTGAAGTCTCAGTATCCAACCTAGACACATTGAGATGCGACATAAAATCAAGTATTGTGCGGGAGGCAATCCATATTTTTTACTTACTTAATTATAGGGTAACTTGTGTGATCAATATGTAGGGCTAGATATTGCAGAAAAAATAGAATTTTTTTTGGTGCTAGGTCATATGACTCACCTTACGAGTCGTTAGAAGTCCTCACGATTTGTGACCTAGTTCATATTAAGATATGCACTAAACCACTCTCAAGTAATTAGTTTCTGTTATCATAATGACTCTAAAAATGAGTCATTATCAGTGACAACGACTCCTAGAATGATTTACTGTTAGTGAAAACAACTCTCACAATGAGTCATTGTCAGTGACAACGAATCATCACACTGAGTCGATATGACTAGAAATCTAGGTAATGTTTTAGACATAATGTGGGATGATACAACTCATTATAAGTCATAAAGAGTGGTTATGGGCCTGGCGAGGCAACCTGATCTGATACCAAAGTTTTAAATAGGTATTAATTTCCATTATTGTTCCTCTTCCCCTTTTTAAAACTCTAAAACTCCAACCATTCCCTTAACTGCTCCCATTACTTACAATATACTCCAAAAGTCATCCGAAAGCATCTCAAATGTAAAAATTCTTCCATATCTCAAAATAACGAGTCTCAAGAACTACGGCAAGCAGTTTCTAAAAGCATTCTTCTTATTATCAAGGAATCCTATCTACTCAATCAAGTAAGTTCTTCTTTAATTTTTTAATATCATGAGTGGGCCCTTAAAATGGTAAAAGTATATATGATACCTTTATTAAATTATGTGCATAAAGTGAAGAATTACTATGTTCTTGAGAATCCAGAGTGTGAATTGAAAAACATGGGAGTGTACTAAGCTTTGGGTTTAAAATTTTGTTTGAGGATTCTTTAAGAGTATGATGAACTTTTTTAGAACCATGGGGAAGTCTAAGTACCCATTGGATATACAGAAGTCAAAATTAACTTTTCTAAAACTATGTGTTATAGTAGCTACACTTCTCCTAACAACTTATAAGGTTAAATCATGAGTCGTTACGTGATTTGTAGTGACTAATGACATGGGTTTTTATAGGAGTGTAGGTTTTGTTAACACTAGGACTCATGCCTCGAGTCATTGTGGACTATATGAGTTGTCGTAAAGAGTTGTGATGACTAGGAAGGGTAATACATAAAGGAAATATTCCTGGTCAGATAACGAGTACTGTTAAAAAGTTTTTGTCTAACATAATGAATCATTACCTTACCAGTGAATAAATTTTATCCACTTTCCACCTCTTGAGTCTCATCAAGACTCATACCCTGAGTCGTAGGGCACCCATTCCCTACAACACTTATGTTATTTTTTCTTATTTTTCTTTCCTTTTCCAAGGATGTAATAACATGTGTGTTTCTTATAGGTACAATGCAAACTAAGAATTACTTAGTAAAGAAGCAAACTCAAAAAAAGCAGGCCCCCATCCTAACTTATCATCTCAGAGATGAAGGCTTGAATGATAAGTTAAGTGTCTTAGTTGAGGAATACCTAATTAACGGGACGGTAGATCCAAGGGAGAAATTACCCAAAGGTGCTAAGATGCTATAGAGAAAGTCAAACCACCTTAGGCTAAGACAAAGATCAAATATCATAGCTGGTTCCCACCCCACTCACCATCCTAAGCTAAAGAGGATTGTAAAGATAATGGAGAGGAGGAGAGGTCTAGTCTAGATGAGAAAGATGATGAGTGAGAGAAGATGGTTCTGAGATTAAGGGGTCTGATAATAAGAAAGATAGTCTGATTGAGTCTAGGGTTACCCCAGTTAAAAGAAAACCTCCTCTACCACCACCCTATGATACTCCACTTTAGATAGAACCTACTCTTGTGACCATCATTGAATGAGGGGTATCCCAGAATGTAGGACTTATATGATAAGGATATTTCCATAAACCCTTCCATGGGATAAAATTAGATACTACTCTATTTAGAGAAAAGTTTGGCCACCATATACATATCTGAGATTCCTAAATTTGATACTCGGTTTAGATAATACAATTTTGAGTGGATGACCAGAGCTCTAGGACATTAAAGCCAAGCATTAGTACAAAATTTCTACGTTGCATATTAGATAAAGCTTAAGAGTTTGTATCCATAGGGGAAACTATAGTAGGGTGGTGACCCATTGCTGGATGTTATGATTAAGGGTGTTTGGGTGAACTTTTCTACATAGATGATCTGAAGATTCCTCCAAGGATTGGAATTCTGGTTACCGACCAATAAAGATAAGTTTGACTACCATGTGAATGAGATGAAAAAGTTTAAAATAAAATAAATTTGGTCAAAAGAGCTTACTCACATTTGGTGGATAGCTGATATTATTATTAATGATCGAAATGAGGCTTCTTAGGTAGTTGGAGGTTTTGGTGCCTCATCATCAATTATGAAGGGTTGTTTTGAACCTTTTGGAAAGGCCTTAGTGGACACTTATGCGTCATAGGTTGAGTCCCACATATAGGGATAATATATTAAGTCCATATTGAGCAGCCTTAATCCTGGGCATCATAAAAGTCTATGAGGTAGAGGTTGCTATATGGATAATAAGGGAGATCTGCTATCGAGTAGTGAGTTTGAACACAACCATTGTATTCCGCATGCTTGTTGACATTGATATGTTTAACTTTTGGAGTACCAAAGATTCCAGTGGTCGACTAGTTCCTCCAGTTATAAGGTAAGATAAACTTGGGGTTAATTCATAATTTTGCAACCTTAATATTGAGTTTGCATGTGAACCGGCATATCTAGGGTGAAAAATGTTTAGTGATGTGTTGTGTTTGTTTTTAATAGACAAGAAAATTTGTACCAAAGGTAGTTGATAGGTTTTGTTCTATTTTGCTTAATTTTTTTATAAAATGATAAACCTCCTAAAAATTTGATTTACAAATGTGTGATGTGATTCTTGTAATGATAGGTTTTATGTGATTCTGTTTAAATTATTTGAGAAAATGGCACCATTTGCTTTACAACTGTGTGATATGTGTATACATTTAATCACCATGAATCATGTGATGGATTTAATATTAGGAACATAATAAGCATGGCTAATTATTGCATGAACCGAATAGATAGTAACTTGAAATTTAACCCTATATTATTGTGTGTGTGATATGTTTCCTATTTCCATGAGTGTCTGGAATCCAAAACTTACCCGATTAGTCTTCCAAAGGTCGAGGGATAGTCGAGTAGGAAAGAATCATAGGCCATTTTTTCAACCAGTAAACTTATAACCTATATAACCAACAAAATGTAAAGAGGTATCCCTAGATCCCTATTTTGAACCTAAGTAGACTTATTTTTCTTTTTACACCATTCACCATCCTAGTTTTAATTGTAATGAACTTGGTTTGGATTGGTCTTCCTTGGACATTGTACACCTCAACTCAGGCAAATAACCTAAGGGTAGTTATCATAAGGGTGTGCATAAGTAGAAGCAGGTTGTAAGAAATGGTGTGACTAGAAAAAGAAAGTAGGGTTAGGGAAAGAATAAAATAAACCACACTTAATCTTAATGAGCAATAAGAGAATAAAAATGGCAAAATAAGTTTGGATTGAAAGAAACGTTGGTAAATGAGTTGACCCTAAAGTAATTGTAGTGCTAAGAAGTCTTAGTCAAAAAAAGTTTTCCAAATATACCATAGAAGTCCCAAGCCTACGTTACAAGCCGAGTAAAATCCTATATTGATCCTAACTTGACTGATCAAAAACTAAGATAAAGAAAATGAGTGTAAACCTATGAAATTCAATGAAACTGATGGAACTTATTTGTGAGTGAGGGCATCTCTTAACCATCCCTACATTAATATGTTTGATCCATCTGAGTGATTAGGACTTCTTCAATTGTGAGGGTACATTGGTTGTGATATTAGATTACTTGACTGTATGAGTAGTGTAAATTGTATATATACATGGTTGTTTGTTGCTAATGTAATGCCATAAATTGATTTCTTTTTGACTTGTTGTAGTACTTTATCGATACACATAGTTAGGTTGTAAAAATTTAGAAGTAGGAGAGAGAATGAGTTTAAAGCTAACCTTGAAAATCGACTACCATAGATGGTTCATGCTCTTTTTGGTTAATCATCGTATTTATTTTGTTTTGTGTTGTTACCTGAGGACATCTAAATATTCTAAGTTGGGTTGTTGATGTACCATAGTTTCATGTTACTGTTGATGCTTAAAATGCTAAGAATGTGTATTTACTAAGGTTGTTTTATCAGATATGATGTGCGGTTTTAGATTGTTACAGGTGAATTAGGTTGGAAATGTTATTGACTGGAAATGGATGAAAAAGCACTAAAAAAAGTTAGTGTTGACCAGGCAACAAATCATTTAGTCACCTAATGAGTTATTTCTAGAGTAATGATGTTAATAGTGGCCCACACAGAGTTCCAGGAATGAATTTAAGATTCATCACAACTCATTATAAGTGACTATGAATCATGGTGTGAAGTTGTTTTGGGTACAGTAGATAAAAGTCTTAAGGGATGACAAAGTAAAGCTTTAGTGGTAACGAGTGTAGGCCATGAATCATCATGAATGACAATGACTCATGGTAAGAAGTCATGATGAGAATAAAAGACATGAGCTGAAAGCTGAAAGTTCACTGGAGTGATAACAGGTCCAGCTTATGACTTATTACAACACATAATGAGTCGTGACCACGAATCCAAGAAGAGAGCTATGGTAGTAGGTAATGAGTTATTTCCACTCCTAATTACTTATTGTTTAATACACTATGTCTAAAATCCAATGCATAACATATGACTTCTTCCCTTAAGTCTTACATATAACCTATGAGTCATATATAGTAAGTCTTACCTATAGTAGTATGGAGTAGTTGAAGTCTGTTGTTGATACGAGTTGAACGTAGAATTTGTCAAAGTATGGTACGAGTTGTACGAAATCAGGTCATGAGTTTAGAAATATAGGTTCCATAAGTGTCGGTCCGAGAAAAGATTGGTTGTTTTAAAATGTATAAAATAGTAATTAGTCATAAGTTACCACTTGTATGTTGACTAGTGTGTGCTACTATATCCACTTCTTAGCTTACTAGTCACAACTCGTATTCTTACTATACGAGTCATATATTGGACTTTGATGACTAGCGGTCAATTTTTTGTAAGTTCAGTTAAAGGGATTTTTGGTCTTTTCCCCTTATATAACTGCCAACCAATGACCTATAACCCCAAAGAGGCGTTATTTGCCTCTATCATTCAGTCAATTAACAATATCTTCTTTCCTCCAATCATAAAGAACGACAAGATTCGGGTTTTGTCGCCAAGTCATCTTACAAGTCTCAAAGTTAAGGTCTTCTTCACAAGTCAAGCATTTCCAGGCATTTAGGGTTATTAAAAAAGGTTAATCCTCCATCATTTTGCCCAAAACCATGATTTTTAAGATTGAATTAACATTTTTAATATCATGGTTCATCCCTCAAATTCTTATATATTGAAGCGAATCATTATCTAGTGATTTTAAGTCTAAAGATGCTTAAAGGTTTCATGTATTCATGTTTTTTTCTTTCAGATTGATATTGTGAATTGAATTTCATTACTTTGATGTGGATTCTGATGAAAGATTTCTATATGGGTGTTGAGCTTGCTATTTTGATATAATTGTTATTAAAGTAATTAAGAGTTTCAAGATTCAAGAAGAAGCATTAAGTTTACAAAAAAATTTAAGCTTTTAAAGTTCCATTCATATGTAATACAAAATGATTCAAGAAAGCTTGATCCTTTGATCTGATGATAGGACATGAAATCCACAAGTGTTCATCTTGATTATGATTTAAACTAAAGAGAAGTAAAACTGGTTTTCATTCTATAACCCCTTATAATATTTTAAGGTGGATTTCTTAAGCATAAGCATACACATATTCTGGGAGTAGTACTTAGCACCGAGAATGGAATTCGGATGAGAGCATCCTAAATTCTTGGAAATTACAAGCCACCATAGGTTAAACTTTTTCCAAATATGTATAAAGTATAGTGATCACATAAGTTAAGGTTCTATTATGATGGCAAGGGCAGAACAATTATCCTGAATGTGGGTAAGATATTGGACTCCATCGTAGCTCACATGATTTATGTCGATTAGAAGAATCTATTGTATGAAAGAAATTAAAGTAAATATTCTAGAAACAAAGTATTGTGGCTCACTAAGCTTATTCATATGCTTTATTATCCATGTTTTATGTTCTTGCAGCCTTTATTTTACTCATGTTCAAGGTGAGTCACTTATGCTTAGCATGCATTACTTGATAGTTTACAAATATATACAACTCTTTTTTCAACTATGCATTCACTCCCATATACTCAACACATTCAAGGTGTACTAACTGACATATATGTCTATGTGCTACATTGTCTTATAATGTAGGTCCTGGTGATCATTTCCAGCAGCACGACTGACTACGAGCATCACCACCTACATCCCTTTTTTGGGTGAGTCTTCATAGTCTGAGGACCCAGTTTATCAGACTTATGTTTATGGTTGAAATTTAATTTAGATCTTTGATTTCCACTTAAATTTGGGTCAGTTAAAGTTTGTCCCAGTGGCTCTCTAGCTAGTAGTAGAGGTTTGTCAGACTATGTATGTTTCAAGTTCATGAATCTTGTTTATGGTTTCCAAAGTTAAAGATTTAAATTATGATATGGAATTGCTAACTTTAGTTTCTATGCATGTCAGTTCACTTTTCATAATAGCTTTAAGCTGAATAGATATCATGGTTTAGCTTGGGACTATTCATAGTCTTAAGCACCGTGTGGCATCCAGGTGGTACTTCTAGGGCATTTCAAACTTGTTATAAAATTCAAAGGTTTAAAGGGTGCTAGGGAGTCAGACAAGCCACGTTACATAGAGTCTTGATCAAGAATGTGAAATGCACAACATTTATGAGCAAGAGGCAATGAAATAAGTTAGGAATCATAATTTCCTTCATCATCTATCATGCTTAAAGTTCTCTTTATCTTCCTTAACTTGTGCTTTTACATGACTGAATAGGCCTCCTCGCCGAGCTGACATACGCAGAAATAATGATCAAACTCCCTGCACCTAAATTCTTTAAATGAGAATATATCTCATACTAAATTTTGGGCTACCTCTCAAGCGTTGGCCCAAGGTGTGAATTCAAATGCTCTAGGAAATAAACATGCAGTAGTCCCTTTTCAGCAAAATAGTAACTTAGTTGCAGTCAGAATTTAGGACTTTATAAGGATTAATCCACCTAAGTTCCATGGGTAAAAGGTATATAAGGATCCTAAACTCTTTGCTGATGAGGTGAGAAATATTACATAAATTATGCATATTACTGAAAAGGAGAGTGTACAGTTTGAATCATATAGGCTGAAGGATATTGCGTATGATTGGATCACTATGTAGAAGGATGGTAGGGGTGAGAATATATCTCCATAAGTTGGCAAGTATTTTAAAATGCTTTTCTCAATATGTTCTTTCCTCGTGAGATGGTGGAGAAAAAAATGGAGGAGTTCATGAACCTAACATAGGTATCTATGACAGTGAAGGAGTACTGCCTTAAGTGTGCTAAGTTAGCTAAATTACCCTAGAGTTTTTATCTGGCTCTATAGCTCATATGAGTAAGTTTGATACTGGGCGTCTGATTTAGTTGTCAAGGAATGTAGGGCTGCCATGCTGAATGGGGATATAGATATTTCATAGTTAATGACTCATGCTCAACAAATTGATGTAGAAAATTTGAAGGAAAGGGAGAAGACAAATAGAAGAGCTAGGACTGGACAGTTTGAGCATAGTCAACCAAGGTCGTAATGAGAAATTTGTTTGCAATTTCAAGGTCATTCACCAGAGCCTGTGATAACTTCATCTAGTTCCCCCACAACCAATACTAAGAAAGAGTAGTGGCGCAGGACTTCAAATTCTAGGTCTCATAATAATATTGTCGAGAGGCCCAGTTATCCGACATGTGCAAAGTATGGTAGAATCCATCCTTGTTAGTGTTTGATGGACAAAGAGGGTTGATATGGTTATGGAAAGTTTGGACATAGGATTAAGGAGTATCCGTATGCTAAGTAGGGAGGTAGAGATGCTCATCCTAGGACTCATTCTACTAATTCAGCAGCTCAGCCAGGCACTCAATTCCTTCACAAATTGCATTAACCCGTATTGGCGGAAGTCAGCACCAGAATTTGGTTTATGCCTTACCATCCAATCAAGAGCAGGAGAGTTCTCCGGATGTGTTCACTGGTTTGCTTCATGCCTTTCATCTTGATTTATATGTGTTGTTAGACACTGGATTGAATATCTTTTATGTAACTCCATTAGTTGTTATAAATTTTGGGGTAGGTCCTGGAAATCTCTCTAAGCCCTTCATAGATTCTAACCCAGTAGGTGAGTCAATTATTGCTAGGTGACTATTATGACCATGAAATGCCCATGTCCAAAACAACGTCAGGATTTGTTGCTCGCCCAGGATTATCAATGTTTTGTTGTTGGACTTGAGCAGCGGCAAGAGCATCTAATCTTGCTTGCTCGTGTTGAGCAGCCATCCTGTCGATTTCAGCTTGTGCTTCCATTCTTCTAATTCATTGTGGTTCCGGATTGATTGGTAATAACGATTGACCTGAACTTCTAGCATGGGGCATGCACTAAAAGAAAAACCTGCAATAAACAAAAACAAAAACTAAACGTAAAAGTACGAGAATCTTTAACCAAAGGGTCTATTAATTATCACGAACTTGATTGACACTCGTATTCCCCGGCAACGGCGCCAATTTTTGATAACGCTCAATCTACAGCTCTCGTTTGAGTGTAAAGCGGTCGTTAGCAAATATAGAACCCAACCTGGGTTGGGTGTCGATCCCACAGGGAATAGCTTGGCCAACAAGTAAGCAAAATTACTAAACTTTTGGTGCAAGTCTCGTAAGAAGGGGGGATTGTAATATGTAACCAAAACAATAAAGTAAAAGCTGAAAATAGCAAAGTAAAAAAAGGAAGATTGTCACGTTGGTTGTAAACAATGAGAATTGAGGCGTTGGGGTTATGTCCACCTTCTGAGGTATACGTCTCTATCGGCTATGAGTGTGTAGAGTCTTGACATGCAATTGCTTATAGAGAATTGTAGTCGATGGTAAATCCAAGCGTCTCTCGACCTAAACAAGGACTATTTCACTTTAACTCTCTCAAGCTTAAAGCGTGTCTAACGGTACGAATTCTCCAAGAGGTTAGTCCAGTTACGACACTAGCTTTTTAATAGGAAAGGGTGTCCTACTACCTTGACATTATCTCTTTTCCAGACAAATAACCTTTCTCTCGAACAAGTTAAATGTTAGACTGGCGTTATTCTTGCGTTTGCAACCGCAAAGAATGTAGATTAAGGTGAAGAGCGTAATGATATAAGCAATATACGTGTCTTGAACTCACAAACTCCCAGCTATAGATAGTAACTCATTCGGCTTCCATAACCCCACTAAGAGGTTTAGTTACCCATGAATGCGAAGGATATCACGTTTTGCATGGTGGATGGCGTGAGAAGTGGGTGTTTAGGCGTGTGGTTTTGGTGATTCCCTAGAAAGTAACGATTCTCTTGTTGTGGAATAGATGAATAGAAGAGTAGATTAGAAGTGTTTGTGGTGGAAGATGAGAGGGATGGAAGAAAATTAATTGTTGAATTAAGTGAAGAATGAATAAAAATCTCTAACATGATAGGGTATTTATAATACTCCTATCCTACTCCTACTAAGCTAATGAAATAAATAACCAAATCCTAATATACTAATGAAATCCTTGACCCAAATGTACTAGGGTATGGTTACAATATCATAATCCAAATAGATTAATGTATCTTGGTAAAAATCCAGCTTTGTGTCTGTAAGTCCCCAAAGTCTTCAGAAATGCTGTTTTAGCCCGGGACAGATTTTCCATGCAGCAGATTTGGTCCTTTAGGCGTCCAGCTCCTTTCCACTTCGTTTGTGAGCTTTCTTTTGCGTCAAGTAAGCCATAAAATGCTGTATTTTGCATCATTTATACGTGAAACTTTACTAATCATGTTTGTTAGCTCATTTATAGGAAAAATGACTAAAAGTGCATGAAATAGATAATTAGTTCTCAAAACTAGGCTAAAATATGGGCAAAATATATTGATATAGGCACGTAAATTCGCCTATCATGAACACCCCACACTTAGAGCTTCGTTCGTCCTCGAACAACATATTATGTCCTTCTAAGGATCGACTTAAGGTTTTTACAGCAACAACACAAAACATTTATCAAGACAAGCACAACAATTATAAACAAAGAGTAGCTTTCCGATTATAAGTAGAAACAATTTAACCTCAAGCATAGACTCGTGATGGTGATCAGCTCGCATGCAAACGTTAAGGTACATAGAATCATATACACTATCCAAAACTCATCAACCATGTGTGTCTCACAATATAGTACCCATAATCACTCACAAATATAGCATATTTTTCAAACATGGGTATCAAGATATCCTTGCACTCACTCTCACAAAGAATTCATATGTAGCAACTAATGACCATAAGCTTGCCTTTAATGTAGTACTCTACTAAATATCGGAATGTTAAGATTAGGATCAAGTAGGTCTTTTGATGGTTGTAATGTAGGCTAAGGGACGGATAGGATCAACAATTTTGGCCAGGAATAGTGACTAAGTTCCTAAGCACTTTAATACATCACATTGTTCATTGACACTTTCTTCTTTCTTTTGTTCCACCACCCTTGTTCTCCTCTTTTGTTTTTCAATTTTAAGCACAACTCACTTTTCAGCTTTCTTTTCTTTTTTTTTCTTTTCACAACATACCTCTTATGACAACACTTTTTTTTTCATAACACATTCAAGCTCCATTACAATTTAAAGCATCATACTCACCCAATTTTCTCTTATGTTGTCACATGACTTTTTTACTTTAAAGCACTTAGGAATTTGGATCAAATTACGGTCTTGAAAAAATGGATTAGGCTTACATACAAGGTTGTCAAAGAAATAGGCTAAAGGCTCAAAAGGGTTAACTAGGATGATGTACATGGGTAGGTAAAACTGAAGGTAAACATGTATAGGTTGCCGAAGAAATGCCTAAATCATATCCTAAACTTACATTACTTATTTTCGCTTTGCATACATACCAGGCAAGTTCTAGCATCAGCCACAAACATAGAATATACTATTATCTCACACACAAGGCACATGGTCGACTTGCTTGGAAGTAATATAGACTCTCGACCCAACAACTGAAGGAATTGAATCACACAATATCACATAATAAGTCACAACTGGAGCCTAAATGTCTCAATAGTCACAATTGTAGCACATACTCTTGTTCTAATCTCATGCTGCCTATCAAAATAATTTTATGCGTAGCTAGAAAAATTTTACTCCTAAAAAATAAAAAAAAAAAAACGTCAAACGAAAAAAAACAAAAAAATGGACTAAAAACAAAGTAAACAAGCAAACATAGGTGCAAGCAAGGAAGTATAGCATGCAGATTCTGCCACCCCACACTTAGACGGGACACTGCCCTCAGTGGAAAATAAATGCGAAGAACCTGGTTTAGTCGGACTCTTCATCAATGTCGGGGGTCATACCCCCTTCGTCTGAATCATCATAAGAGTCATCGTCAGAGTTCTCCTCATCATCAGAATCAGGCAAGCGTCTATCATCATCAGTTGGCACGTCATCGTCAAGAGGTTCCTCAAAATATACGCCCACTCCACACATCTCTCGGGCATGCCTGTTCATTGGGTAGTCATGGTCCAGCTATTGGAGCTCTTCAGCAGTTGGAATACGTCCACCACTTATCATAGTGAAGCGTGTCATGCCATAGAGATGACGGAAGAAACTCTCGTCACGAGCATGTCTCTCCGCGGTAGTAAGGTTGACTCCATGCGTTGTTTCAGCATCTTTGACCTTGGTGAGGTCAACCTTCTTTGGGTTATGTTGGAGTTTGTGGTCAGCTGGTTCCTCTTCTATATCCTCCTTCCGCAACATTGTTGTCAACAAATTGCCGAATGTGAAATGGGACCTTCGGTGGAGTCTGGCCTTCCTCATGGTAGATCGAATGATTGCCCCAAAGTTGGACATTCGTCATCAATGCATAAACCAAACACATTCTATCTCTCGATATCTTGGTGTATTGAGTCCCAGGAATAAGGCATGAGTTGACAATGCGCATCCAGATTCTTGCTTCCCTATTTAGTGGAGCATAGGGGAAGGTGTTGTGACGGCCTGTTTCCTTATGTCTGCCCCATCTTGCCATCGATCTGCTTCCACAAAGCGTGTGTCTTATCGCTCTGTAAGGAGGCCTGCTGTACAGCTCTTTGTATGGTGCAGGGTCGACCGAAGGTAGACCAAGAAAAGAGTTGATCCAATCCGCTGTAAGCTGTAACACTTGGCCCCGAATTTTTACTTTATTGCCTGTTGTGTTCGGCGACCAGTTGGCATAAAACTCTCTTGTTAAGTCAAGATTACACTTTCCCATGTCGCGAAAGATGAAATCTAGCTTCAAAGCCATTATTTTAGCCAACATTTGCGGCTCCTTCTTTGCTAAGGTCTCCTTGTTGATCAAGTCGACGTGCACATATTTCTTTTCTTTGTTGCTGCTGTACCATGCTTTGGCTTCTTCCTTAAGAACCCATTTTATTCCGAACATTCTGCGTGGTAGGTGTGCTGAAGATGATTCTCCTTGGTCTTTTCGACTTCTCTTCTTGTCCTTTCGGGATGTGGTAGCCTTCTCCTTGCCTTGCTTTACTTTAGGTGCCATTGTACCTGAGACTAGAAACAATGTTAGTTGCAGCACAATCTCACTTTATACAATCTATATGCAGGCACTAGGGGTACCACCCCACACTTAATCTTGTTAACACAAATCAGTGAAGTGAAAGTGGTCGAGTACTCAGATTTCGTCGACATCCGTTTTAGGATTGTATTCCGACAAGAAAATCTGCATTACATCACTTATTTATAGCCATTGGACTACTTTCATGGTGGATATAGCAACACTACAACCTAGGGGATACCACATGGAATTATTATTCTTACAACAAGCACAACCTCCTAAGTCGATAGGCACTATAACCTTATCTCGATGGCCGGGATAGTCTATCATGTAATCATCCAACCAACAATCTTAAGCAATATTCATAGCCATATTAATTCAGCAACTATCATAACAATGCTATCGAAACAAAATTCAAGTCAGAAACAAGTCAAGAATTCCCTACGTATATATTCAATCACAGGATCTTGTAACCATTATCCAAACACATGAACATCACCACCAATCTCACATGATTTAGCAAAATATAATAAGCATATCAACGTAGTACTTACGATAAATAGATGAAGAATAAGAGAGTACTTACTTGCTTGAAGATTGTGGAGAAGTTGTTGTGAATTGGAAGAACAAAGGAAGAAAATTTTGAGAAGATTTGGAGTGTTATGCGGCGCCTTTAGGGTTGTTTCTAATGTGGTTGTGTTATAAAACCAAGTCCCCTTTATATAGGAAGAGTATGGGTCGGGTTATGACCCATTTACAATCGGATTTGGGGACAAAATCACCACATATGCGGCGCATATCTCTCGGCATATCAATGACATATGCGGCGCATTGTCCATGGCATAATGGGACATATGCGCCGCATAGTCTATGGCATTTCTAGACATATGCACCGCATAGTCTATGGCATTTGGTCTCAGTATCTCAAATGCCATAGCATAGGCGGCGCATAGTCAAAAGCATACCTAAGAATAGGCGGCGCATAGTGTATAGCACACTAGATTCCGAGTCCTTAGGCTATAGAATAGGTTGTGCATCGTTCGTGGCCTATTTTTACAAAGGCCTAGCCTTCCTCGAAGCCTATTATGATGTGAGAAAGGCTCAATTCATAGCCTTATGCATTACCATTCCTAACTTACCGACTTTACCATACAATGCGACCAAATCGTCAATTGAAATCAATCTCCTCGTTGCATACTTCTTGCACCTAATTTGCTCAAAACAAAATGAAAACGATTAGTACGATGGGTTGCCTCCCACCAAGCGCCTTAGTTTTGGTTGTGGAACGACTCTTATTTTTGGATTTTCATTTATCAAAAAGAAAAAAATACTAAAACGACGAAACGATAAAACGATAAAACGACAAAACAATAAAACAATAAAACGATGGGTTGCCTCCCATCTAGCGCCTTATTTATTGTCGTGGCTCAACGTAGTAATCTCGAGCACTTTAGACTTCGTCGAGATAAGTGATGGCCATGTCTTTCATCGAGTCAAGAGGACCGATATATGGCTTGGCACGTTGGCCATTCACTTTGAAGATAACACCCTCATTGTTTTCCAATTCGACTACTCCAGACGAGTAGACTTGGATGACTTTAAATGGACCAGACCATTTCGATTTTAACTTACCTGGGAAGAGCTTGAGTCTGGAATTAAAGAGTAGTACCATGTCACCTTTTTGGAAGTTTCGTCGAACAATCCGCTGATCATGATACTTCTTCATCCACTTCTTGTATAAATCTGATCTTTCATATGCATGGAGACGAAATTCATCTAGTTCATTCAGCTGCTCCAACCTCAGGTTCTTCACATCATCCCAATTCAGATTCAAGTGCTTCAATGCCCACAATGCCTTGTATTCAAGCTCGATGGGTAGATGACAAGCTTTCCCATAAACTAGCTGATAAGGTGACATGCCAATGGGTGTCTTGAATGCAGTCCTATACGCCCATAGTGCATCATCTAGCTTCCGAGACCAGTCCTTCCTATTCGCATTAACCATCTTGGCAAGGATTTGCTTGATCTCGCGGTTGGAAACCTCAACTTGTCCACTGGTTTGGGGATGATAAGGCGTAGCTACTTTGTGTTGCTTGACTCCATACTTGGCCAATACAGATTTGAATAGCTTGTTGCAAAAGTGAGATCCTCCATCACTTATGATAGTACGAGGTACTCCAAAGCGAGAGAAGATATTCTTCTTTAAAAACGCTACAACACGCTTTCCTTCGTTGTCGGCCAATGCCACAGCTTCAACCCATTTTGACACATAATCCACAGCAACCAAGATGTACTTCATTCCAAACGAATTCACGAATGGTCCCATAAAATCAATACCCCACACATCAAAGAGTTCTACCTCCAGAATTTTCGACATGGGCATTTCATGGTGTTTTGAAATAGCACCTTGACGTTGGCATTGGTCACACCTTCTCACATAGTTGTATGCATCTTTGAATATTGTAGGCCAATAATAACCACTTTGCAAGACTTTTCTTGCCGTTCGATTCCCTGCATGATGTCCTCCAACTTGCGAAGTGTGGCATGCTTCCAATATAGTAGGTACTTCTTCATGGGATATACATCGTCGAATGATACCATCCGCGCATCTTCGAAACAAAGAAGGCTCATCCCAATAGTAGTACTGAACGTCATGCATAAACTTCCTCCTCTGGTGGTAAGATAAATTGGAAGGTAACACATTACTTACCACGAAATTTGCAAAGTCGGCATACCATGGTAATTTCTCCATTGTTGTCGCTAGTATCTCCTCGTCAGGGAATGCATCATCAATCTGATTTTCTGGTTACGCCACATACTCATTCTCAAGTCTGGATAGGTGATCAGCCACTTGGTTCTCGCAACCTCTTCTATCTTTGACTTCGAAATCAAACTCTTGCAGCAGCAACACCCATCGAATCAGCCTTGGTTTTGCATCCTTCTTCATCATTAGATACCTAAGAGCTGCATGGTCTGTATGAACGATCACCTTAGTACCCAATAGATATGCACGAAACTTCTCAAACGCATACACAACCGCTAAGAGCTCTTGTTTAGTAACAGTGTAGTTCCTTTGGGCTTCATTTAGGACCTTACTCGCATAGTAGATAGGATGAAATAATTTCTCCTTTCTCTGTCCAAGAACAGTACCAACGGCTACACCACTAGCATCACACATAATTTCGAACGGGAGTGTCCAATCTGGTGCTACCATGATAGGGGCTTCAATGAGTTTTTCTTTAAGGCATTCGAATGCCTTTAAGCAATCATCATTAAAGTCAAACTCCGCATCTTTCTCCAATAGTTTGCACAATGGACTAGAAATTTTGGAGAGGTCTTTGATGAATCGACGATAAAACCCAGCATGGCCAAGAAAACTACGAACTCCCTTCACCGAAATTGGAGGTGGTAGCTTCTCAATTACCTCTATTTTGGCGCGATCAACCTCTATTCCTCTTTCGGAAATCTTGTGCCCAAGAACGATTCCTTCTTTTACCATGAAGTGGCACTTCTCCCAATTCAGCACAAGGTTGAACTCTACACATCTTTGCAATGCCATGCTCAAGTTTGCCATACACACTTCAAAAGACTCACCAACAACTGAAAAGTCGTCCATAAATACCTCCAAAGTGTCTTCTACCATATCAGAGAAAATAGACATCATACAACGTTGAAAGGTGGCTGGTGCGTTACACAACCCGAATGGCATGCGTTTGAAGGCAAAAGTACCATATGGGCATGTAAACGTTGTCTTCTCTTGGTCTTCGGGGGCAATACAAATCTGATTGTAACCTGAATAACCATCCAAAAAGCAAAACCATCCTTTCCCCGCTAATCGATCTAGCATTTGGTCCATAAATGGCATGGGGAAGTGATCCTTGAGTGTCCAAGAATTCAGCTTGCGGTAGTCCATACATACTCTCCATCCAGTAACGGGCCTGAGTGGAATAAGCTCATTCTTTGCATTCGCAACCACCGTCATACCTCCTTTCTTGGGAACACATTGTACTGGGCTTACCCATGTACTATCAGAAATAGGATACACGACTCCTGCGTCTAACCACTTGATAATCTCCTTCTTCACCACTTCTTGCATTGGTGGGTTTAGACGTCTTTGATGTTCAATGGTGGGTGTGCACTTTTCTTGAAGCTGAATTTTATGTGTGCAAATCCCAGGTGGAATACCAATAATATCCACAATGGTCCATCCAATAGCTCTAATATACTTGCGTAAGATTGCAATAAGAGCTGCAACTTGCTGCTCACCCAAATCGGCTGCTACAATGACTGGAAGAGTGTTTCCGCTTCCTAAGAAGGCGTACTTCAAATGGCTTGGCAGCTCCTTCAATTCTAACGTGGGTGGTTCTTCAATAGATGGCTTAGCTGGAGGTGTGGGTCGATTCTTGAGATCAAGATCCAGCTTTTTGGGGGTATAGTGATATGTCCCTAATCCTGATAGAGCACAAATATCGTCTTCAGAAATTTCAGCATCATCATTCTCTCCTTTCATGAGCGAAACCTCCAAAGGATCATCAAGAATTTGCTCTTCAACAAGTAACTCGTTCTCATCATCAAATACAACATCAGCCATAGAAAATACACTCAGATCTTTGGGTTGCTTCATTGATTTGCAAACATCAAAGCGAACCACTTCGTTATTTATTCGGAATGAAAGCTCATTAGCTTTCAAATCTATGAGCACACTTCCTGTATCAAGGAAAGGGCGTCCCAAGATTATGGGAACCTCTAAATCTGCTTCACAATCCAGGATGACAAAGTCTACTGGAAATATGAATGAAGATACCTTCACCAAGACATCGCATAGAATACCAACCGGTCGTTTTACCGACCTATCCGCCATAACAAGCCTCATATTAGTTGGTGTAGGATCTCCTAACCCCAACTTCTTATAGATCGATAATGGCATCAAGTTGATGCTGGCTCCTAAGTCACACAATGCTTTAGCAAAGTCCAAAGATCCGACGGTGCAAGGAATCGTGAAAGCTCCGGGGTCGGCCTTCTTCTGAACTATCGATCGAGTAGCTATTGCACTACAATGGTGCACATCATCTTTCAGCTCATAACTTGCTGCCCTCTTCTTAGTCAAAAGATCTTTCATAAACTTTGCATACCCAGGCATTTGTTCAAGTGCCTCTACCAACGGAACATTAATAGTTAGCTGCTTCAACATGGTCATAAATTTGCTGAACTTAGTATCATCGGCCACCTTCTTCAATCTTTGTGGAAAAGGTGGTGGTGGGTATGGAAGTGTTCTCTCCATGGCTTTCTTCTCCTCTTGCTTCCGTTTATTATTTTTTTCCGGCTGCACGTCACTAGGTGAAACGTCCTTGACGTTTGAACTAGTTGTTGCGGCTTCTTCTCTTGTAACGTCACTAGGTGTGGCGTCAATGTCTGCTGCTACGTCAACCACTTGCTTGCCTTTTTCTGAAGTTTCCAGCACCTTACCACTTCTGGTAGTGATGGCCATGCATGACCCATCATTCCTTGGGTTTTGCATAGTATCGCTAAGTAAGGTGCCAACCTTTCTTTGATTGAATGCTGCTGAAAGTTGGCTCAATTGCTGCTCTATTTGCTTGATAGAAGTGGAATGAGAATCAACTAATTGCTTCATGGTGGACAAATCATCAATCACCTCCTTAACTCCCGCTCTCGTTGCTTTCACTCTTTTTAATAACTTAGCCATCATGTCTTCCATAGAATTAGATGTGGTGGTATCACGTTTACCAGGGGGAACGTACAAACCACTCTTTTCATTATTTTTCTTCCAACTACCTTGGTCTTTGCTTCCTGATTTATCATAATAGTTCTGACCTTGGTTTCCTTGGGCATTCCCACGGAAACCCCCCTGATTGTTCAAGTAGTTGGCCTCCTCTTCCGAATCAGATTCGTCTCTTCCTTTTAGCACCACAGCTTTCACTTTTTTGGTCTTCCCTGATAATAAATGCTTTGTCAGAAGATCCAATTGTGTTTTCATGTGCGTCATATCCTGCTCACGTTCTTCTTCTCTTCTTCTTTGGTCTGCAGACATGCCAATAGATAAAGTGGGGCTTGCTACCTCAGAATCCCTGGTATGCCAAGCTCTACTTTGCTTTGTCATGCGATCTAGCATATTGCTTGCTTGACCAAAGGTAAGGTCCATAAAAGAACCTCCAGCTGCATTGTCCACCACTGGTTTAGTTACTGAATTCAAGGCTCTATAAAAGATCTCCATGAGGTGAACATTAGTCATGTGATGGTTTGGGCATCTCGCTAGCTTTGTCTTGAACCTCTCCCATGTTTCGTGAAGAGCTTCCGAGGGAAGCTGACGAAAGTTGCTGATTTCATCTCTCAATTGAGCCCTCTTGGATGGCGGAAAGAATCTTTCTAGGAAAGCGTCTCTCAATTGCCTCCAATTTGTAATTGAATCAGGAGTCAGCCCATTTAACCATAGTGTTGCCTCCCCAGACAGAGACAATGGAAATAGACGTAATCGAATAGCATTTTGACCAACACCAGGATTGTCAAAAGACTTACATGTTGAAATAAAGTTGATGAGATGCATATTCGGATCATCGCCTGCTAGTCCACCAAATAATCCCTTGAGTTGCAATAACTGAATCATGGTGCTTGTGATGTTGAACTTGGCTCCGGGCGCTAATGGTGGTGGAATTATAGCTCCAGTGGCTCCGGCACCATCAAGATCATCATCATCATCGTCGAAAGATGGTTGCAAAGGTTGGCGATCATACCTATACCGAGCTTGTCGACCTCTTCGATTGGCAGGTGTTGCAATTTCAGCGCCATGCCTTGGGTTTATCAACTCGTCAGATCCTAAATCCCCATCGTCAGGATTTGTTGCTCGCCCAGGATTATCAATGTTTTGTTGTTGGACTTGAGCAGTGGCAAGAGCAGCTAATCTTGCTTGCTCGTGTTGAGCAGCCATCCTGTCGATTTCAGCTTGTGCTTCCATTCTTCTAATTCGTTGTGGTTCCGGATTGATTGGTAATAACGGTTGACCTGAACTTCTAGTATGGGGCATGCACTAAAAGAAAAACCTGCAATAAACAAAAACAAAAACTAAACGTAAAAGTACGAGAATCTTTAACCAAAGGGTCTATTAATTATCACGAACTTGATTGACACTCGTATTCCCCGGCAACGACGCCAATTTTTGATAACGCTCAATCTACAGCTCTCGTTTGAGTGTAAAGTGGTCGTTAGCAAATATAGAACCCAACCTGGGTTGGGTGTCAATCCCACAGGGAATAGCTTGGCCAACAAGTAAGCAAAATTACTAAACTTTTGGTGCAAGTCTCGTAAGAAGGGGGGATTGTAATTGTAACCAAAACAATAAAGTAAAAGCTGAAAATAGCAAAGTAAAAAGAGGAAGATTGTCACATTGGTTGTAAACAATGAGAATTGAGGCGTTGGGGTTATGTCCACCTTCTGAGGTATACGTCTCTATCGGCTATGTGTGTGTAGAGTCTTGACATGCAATTGCTTAGAGAGAATTGTAGTCGATGGTAAATCCAAGCATCTCTCGACCTAAACAAGGACTATTTCACTTTAACTCTCTCGAGCTTAAAGCGTGTCTAACGGTACGAATTCTCCAAGTGGTTAGTCCAGTTACGACACTAGCTTTTTAATAGGAAAGGGTGTCCTACTACCTTGACATTATCTCTTTTCCAGACAAATAACCTTTCTCTCGAACAAGTTAAATGTTAGACTGGCGTTATTCTTGCGTTTGCAACCGCAAAGAACGTAGATTAATATGAAGAGCGTAATGATATAAGCAATATACGTGTCTTGAACTCACAAACTCACAGCTATAGATAGTAACTCATTCGGCTTCCATAACCCCACTAAGAGGTTTAGTTACCCATGAATGCGAAGGATATCATGTTTTGCATGGTGGATGGCGTGAGAAGTGGGTGTTTAGGCGTGTGGTTTTGGTGATTCCCTAGCAAGTAACGATTCTCTTGTTGTGGAATAGATGAATAGAAGAGTAGATTAGAAGTGTTTGTGGTGGAAGATGAGTGGGATGGAAGAAAATTAATTGTTGAATTAAGTGAAGAATGAATAAAAATCTCTAACATGATAGGGTATTTATAATACTCCTATCCTACTCCTACTAAGCTAATGAAATAAATAACCAAATCCTAATATACTAATGAAATCCTTGACCCAAATGTACTAGGGTAAGGTTACAATATCATAATCCAAATAGATTAATGTATCTTGGTAAAAATCCAGCTTTGTGTCTGTAAGTCCCCAAAGTCTTCAGAAATGTTGTTTTAGCCCGGGACAGATTTTTCATGCAGCAGATTTGGTCCTTTAGGCGTCCAGCTCCTTTCCACTTCGTTTGTGAGCTTTCTTTTGCGTCAAGTAAGCCATAAAATGTTGTATTTTGCATCATTTATACATGAAACTTTACTAATCATGTTTGTTAGCTCATTTATAGGAAAAAGGACTAAAAGTGCATGAAATAGATAATTAGTTCTCAAAACTAGGCTAAAATATAGGCAAAATATATTGATATAGGCACGTAAATTCGCCTATCATCATGATTCCATAGAAAGTGTCCTATTAATGTCCTCTATAAGATCGCACTAGTAGATCTAATAGAGTTAGATATGGTGGATTTTGATGTCATTCTGGGCATGGATTGGCTCCATTCATGCTATGCATTAATAGATTGTTGCACCCGCGTGGTGAAGTTTCAGTTTCCTAGTCAGGTAGTTTTCAAATGGGTGGGTAGTTCTTTTTTCCCAAAGATTGTTTCATCCCTTATCTTAAGACTAGAAAGTTAACAACACAAAGGGTGTATCTATCATTTAGTTCTAATAAAAGATACCAAGTATGAGGCCTCAACAGTTACATCAGTCTGGGAAGTCAATAAGTTTTTGGAGGTCTTCCCTAAAGATCGGCTAGTGGTACCTCAAGATAGAGAAATAGAGTTCAGTATTAATCATTTTCCTGATGTTAAGGCTATCTCTATCCCTCCATATCTTATGACTCTGACCGAACTTAAAGAGTTAAAGGAGAAGTTTAAGAATATATTAGACAAAGGTTTTATCATACCCAATGTTTCTCCATAGGGTGCTCTAATCCTTTCTAACTGTAAGAACAATGACACTCTTTGAATGTGTATAGATTATAGATAGCTAAACAAAGTGACCATCAAGAACAAGTACCTTATTTCTCGAATCGATGATTTGTTCGATCAACTTTAGGGTGCCATATGGTTTTCCAAGATTAACCTTAGGTAGGGATACCATCAATTGAAAGTCAGGGAGCAAGAAATTCCCAAAATAGCTTTTCTAACAAGGTACAACTATTTTGAGTTTGGAGTTATGTCATTTGGACTAACGAATGCTCAAGGAAACTTTATGGATTTAATGAACATGGTGTTCAACCAGTACTTGTACATATTTGTAATTGTTTTTATAGATGACAAATGGTTATTCCATGAGTAAGGAGAAACATATAGACAATTTAAAAATAGTACTGCAGACCCTCATGGATCGTTAATTATATGAGAATTTAGGTGAATGTGAATTTTTGTTGGAATTTGTTACTTTTTTCGGTCATCACATTTTTAGGGAAAGTATTTATTTAGATCCTCAAAAGAATAATGTAGTGAACACTGTCCTAGACCCATCACTCCATCCGATCTTATAAGTTTTTTTGGGTGTGGCTGGGTATTATAGAAGGTTTGTTAAAGGTTTCTCCTCTATAGTTGAACCATTGACTAAGTTAACCCAAAAGAAAGAGAAGTTTATATAGTCAGATAACTGTGAGAAGAGTTTCCAAGAGCTTAAGGAAATATTATCTTTGGCTCCAGTGTTAGCTTTATTGAAAGTTTATATGGATTTGTGGTGTATTTTGATGCTTCTAGAGTTAGGATAGGTTGTGTGTTGATACAGAATGGGAGAGTGATAGCTTATTCCCCTGAAAAACTTAAGGATCACAAAATGAATCATCCAAAAAATGACTTTGAGTTAGCTACCGTGGTATTAGACTTAATGATTTAGAGATACTACCTCTATAGTGTGCATGTTGATGTTTTCACAAACCATAAGAGTCTCTAGTATGAATTTTCTCAACAGGAGTTGAATCTTCAGCAAAGAAAGTGGCTAGAGTTATTGTAATATTATGACATAAATGTACTCTATCATGCAGGTAGGTCCAATATGGTGGAAAATGCACTGAGTAGGCTATCTATGGGTAGTGTGTCATATGTGAAAAAAGAAAAATGGGAATTTTCCAAAAAGGTACATATATTATCCTATTTTGGAGTACGTTTGGTCAACACTGATGATGGGGAGTTATTGTTTAAAATGGTTTGGAATCATCTCTGGTGGTGGAAATGAGGAGAAACAAAAAAATGGGCCCATACTTCGCAAAATATTTTAAGCAGTCTAGCAATAGAAGGTTGAGGTTTTCTTCCTAGGGGGAGATAGTGTACTTCGCTATCAAGGAAGGATTTGTGTTACAAATGTAGATTTGTTGAAGGAAATAATACTAGCCGAGGATCATGTTTCAAGGTATTCCATTCATTTGGGTGTTACTAAGATGTACTGCTACTTATGGAAATTAATTAGCGGAGCGGTATTAAGAGGGACATAGCATATTTCGTGGCTAAGTTTCCTAATAGTCAGCAAGCTAAAGTTGAACACCAGAGACCGAGTTGTATGCTATAGGATATCAACATCCCTTCTTAGAAGTAGGTAGTGGTGAATGATGATTTGTGATTTTACCAATAATTCCCACTCAATATTTATGAACAGTGCATTGATTTCAAAGAATAAATGAGATATATTCTAGAGTAAATGCACTAATTTCCCTTATTTATAGGTATAAAGTTGAAAACAAAGAAAGATGTGGATTGGATCTTATAATGATCAAAAGGTAGAAGGAAAAGTACAGAAAAATACCCACAATAGAACAGCCTCAGGTACCGCGCCCACGGTTCTCTTACTGTGGATGCAACAATTAAAGATAGTCAATTGATGGCAGCTGCGAATGTAAACCGCAGTCGTGTAGCAGCGGTGATATCTAGACATACGCGATCGCGGCTGAGTGGAAGTATTCACCCCAAGGGCAAAACTAAAATCTCACGTGCTTATCCCAATTTGACAAAAAAACTCAAACCCTAGCTTTATGGAACACATCTATCTTTCCTAATTTTTAAGGTTTTAGCTCTATACTTCACAACCTCCATTTTTGGAGAAGAAAATATTGTATAAATTTTAGGTGAAGAATACATTGGAGATTTTCTAAGTGGAAGATTTTCTTAGTTCCATTGTTCATATTTTGGGAGAGCCAAGTTTGAAGTAACATTCGCTTAGATATTCAACAAGTTATTCGATGGAGATTATGGGCATATCTTGCTTATTTATCTTATGTATTGCTAAATATCCCTCTTAGGGTTATGTGTGGATACAGATTTAAGTGTGTGTGGGTTGTCATTGTTAGCATCTATTTGGTAGTTCATGTTTATGGGTTTTATCATTTCTATTCTACTTTGGCTGGGATTTGATGGGTGAAAGCCCCAAATACCCACATGGTTTTGATGAATTAAAACTCCAAGCTCTAGAAAGTCCAACGCTATCTTTGAAAAAAGGTTTTTGGGTGAACTTTAGGAATCCATATCAACCTCTAAAGAGGGATGTGCAAACCAAAAAAATGATAGACAATTATATGTATAGTTTGATAAATTTTACTATCTTAGACATAAGGGTGAATGTGAGGTTAACTATGCCATGTGTATCATTCTAGAAATAGGGATGTCTAGATTGTGGTTGTGGTTACCATTGTTGAACACACCTATTTGGTAGTCGAAAGATCAATGTGTAAAAGTTTGTTGTTTTTTTGAAAGACTAGCATCTAAATCTTTAACCAAGCATGCTCATATTTGATTTACTAAATTGATGTTGATGATTAACACCCACATGTGACTCCCTTAGTAGTTCAAAATCCCAAGATCCGTTCTTAATTATTAAAACTTTAATTATTCATAGCCCTAAATTTATACTAGAAAAATCCAAAAAGAAATACTAGTGTAGGATCCAATCTCCCCCATTTTATCTCTTTGTACCATTTGTTTGAATGTATCTTGTATCTATTATTTTGAATTAAATTGATCTCCACTAACATTGTTCCTTGTGGATTCGACCCTAACTCTAAAGTTAGGTAAATGTATCGACAACGACCGTTTGCACTTAAATTGATATGTAAGTTGTGCGTTATAAAAAATGGCGTTGTTGCCGGGGAACAATTTGGTGTACTAAGTTATTTTGAAATTTTAGTTTACTTGCTTGAATTCAAGATTGTATATAAGTTTTTGTGATTTTCTGTGTTGGTAGATTTAATTTATTTTTACTTTTCTCTAATGCATCATCAAAGAAATATGAGTTGGATTGTTAGAGGTCCTATCTTGACTACCCATGCTCATATATGGTGGATCACACTTCAGAGGAGCTTGTAACTATGCTCCTTGGAGAGAGACAGAATCATCATCTCAATCCGGTTAGGAGTACGATTGTCCCTTGTATGGTAGTCAAAATGGAAATTGGGATGATTGTCTAATGGACCCTCCCCCTATTATACTAATCAAATTGTCAGTTCTTCTTATGAGATTAATAGGTCTTATGATTAGAAGAAGGATGAGAAACACTCCAAGTCAATTAGCTGTGACCCAATGCTAGTAGACATTTTGGATCGATTGGATAAAATGAGGGAGAATTTAGAGCATATACATTAAGAATGGACAAGTGTCAAGAAGAAGGTAATGGGCAAATAAAAAAATCTTTAAACTATCATTACCATGTCTATTACACAAGAGGAGGTATGTTTAAAAGAGAAACCACGCTATGATGATGAGCTTAGTAGTGCATAATCCTCGGTGACTTCCAATCATCGAACTCATATAAGGATAAAGAAGCCAAAATAAAAGAAAATGAGCGTAGAGTCAGGAGAAGAATCAAAGAAAATCTCTTACAATGACTCTAGCTTATTTAGGGGTGAATATGCTTCTGTAGAGGCTAACCCAAAATTAGGTGTTGGACCTCATTGAACCCACTTTTCAACATTAGTCTTAGAGGATGTGATAAAGATCCACCCCTTTGAACAAATAGAGGATTGTTGGGTGGCGGAGTTCGACTCTTATATTTTGGAGTTTGACATACCAAGGGAGCACATAGAACCCCATACATCAATGGCCAAGGAACTCAACTTCTGATTTACAAGGAATGTCCTATTAATGAACACTTTTTAACCCATAGAGCCAATCTATAAGATTGATATGAAGTTGGGTAAAAGGTTTAAGTCATCAAAATGGTGAGATCAAAACTTTCTTGCCATATCCTTATCACTTCCAAGATTCATCTTGGAAAATATAAATCATCTATCCTTCGTCCGCTCATTGCATATTGAACAAAACTTGGAACTGAGATTCAGCTCTTCTAAGTGTAGACATAAAAAGAAGAGGTGGAGGCATCATCCCACGATGTTAAAATAAGTGCTCGATGGGAGGCAACCCATCATGCCACAAAAGGTGGCATATATCCTTTTATTTATGCATGCTATGGTAGATTTTGGTTTTTATTTTTTTGCTTGTATAATCCCTAGAATATGGTGCTACGAGGCATTTTGATCAAAGTTGAGAAATAAACATGTGAAATTGGAAAGTTTGGACTAAGCAAGAAATGCAAAAAACCCAGATTTTTAGTCTCAGTTATTGCGAGCGCAGTCCGTACCATCGCAATCATAGAAGCTGCATGACCATGATCACAAAACTAGAACTACAATCATGGTTAATTCAGTTTAACAGACCATTCGACTACCCATTTCTCCCTACGATCCTCTATTAATTTCTTTCACAATCCTCTCTAATTTTTGGAATTACATTGTATACCCAAGCATTAATTCACTAGTTTGAATCACCAAAACTGCTAAATGGTCAAACTTTCTCTTGTATTGATATAAAATTGCATGTTTAGAAATTGTAGTGTAGAAAAAGGATTAAAATAGTTATTGTATTGCTAATTACATATTTGGTTGTAATTTCCACTGTGTTTGGCTGTTAGGTTGTGTAGATGCTAATGGGGAAGTCTTGAGTACCCATGTTTAAGCTTTAAGAGGTTAAAGTAGTCGTGTACTCTATGTGTTTGATTGAATGCCCTAATGTGTGTAGTTTGATTTATTTCAAATTTAGGGACTACAATCATATTCTATAGGCTCGATTTTATTGATTATAATACTACTATGCCTAGTTGAAATGAGGGATTAGGATTAAAATTTCATTTTAAACATTATGCAGAAACTATCATACTTAGTCTTGGGAACCATGATCGCAGTCCCAATGACCGTGATCGTGCCTTCGTACTTTTGGTTAATGATCCATGATCACCATACCTGCAAGCAGATTCTGGCAGATGTCAAAATTTCTACACACCCTTAACCGCCCCCCAAAACCGCCCATAACACTACCACATGAGTTTATCTTCATGATCTAGCATATTTTTAGTTTGATAAAACTAATATTGGCCTAAGTTGACATTTATTACAGTTTCTAAGCTTCACAATGGGAGATTATGACCACATACAATTCATGCCCTAAAATGCCAAAGACAATACGACAGTAACCTCTTGAGAGCTAAATTATTATTGGAGAGAGGCATGTGCTTCGATGGGGTCCCAGAACAGTATCAAGGATTTTTTGATAGGCTTGCTATATTTGGGTAGCTATGTTTTATCCCAGTTCCTTGTAAGACAAATAAGTAATTGGTGTGGGAGTTTCATAATAATTTGAGCATTATCTCTCCTTTAAACCCAATAAATAAGATGTCATGACCCGAGCCTAGGCCCTGGCCGTAACGAGCATCCCGAACCATGAAGGCCCGGAACACCCATTCTCTGTCTGGTTATCATACACAACATTCATAATCATAATAAAATGCGGAATTGAAACTGAGTACGGAAAACATGGTCAAGTTCTACAACATTTCTGAATAATACTAACTGACATCAGTCTACGAAATCTCTACTAAGAACTCAAACATCTGTCTGAAAAGAAACAGGGACAAGGCCCCCAGTAAACCAAAAACAAAATAAATAAGAGAATGTCTGACATAATTAGGCCTTCCGAATAATAGAAGGCTCACCACTGTGAGATCAAGTCTGCAAACCTGAGAATGTCTACTGATTAGCTGGACCCCTAGACTGTGCCTCAGAACCTGGAAGGAGGGGGGGTCAGCACAAAAGTACTGGCACGCGAAGCACTCCAAAAATAGTATAATGAAACATACATACATATATATATATATAAAAAGTGAAAGAAAATTTTTCATCAAGACATCATGTATAAAACTGTTTCTGAAAAATACATGGACACTTTTTGAAAACATGCAACCTGTCTGTTCGTTTCAAATCATGATCTGTGTTTTACTTCTGAGTTAGGTGGTATTCCCCTACAATTTTGAATATTCCATGGTCTGTATGGAATCCGCTATTGACTCGGCGGGGAAGCCCCCAACCCGAGTGTGCCGCAAGGGTTGGAGTTTCTAATTCTGATACACCACAGGACATTTAAGTCAGCGCATAATAATATACCCGGGTCGACAAACCATGGTTTTAGGAAATGAGTCGCTTGAACTCAAGCCCTCTTCGGGGAACCACCTAACATCTCTGTATGCTCAGTTTTAACCTTTTCTGTACATGCAACATTCTTAACGTCTAAAATCATGAAAGTCTGTTAGTCTGAGTCTGATATGGTATGTCTGAGCTGGTATCGTCATACCAAGACTTGCAAGTCCTATTTCTGAGCCATAATGTATTAAGCAAGAGCTTTCATTCAAAACATAGTTTAGACCACCAAAACATGTAATTTGCATTAAAGATGTCAAGTTCTGAAACTCAAGTCAAATCCATGCAAAACTTTCATCAAAGATATGGTGGTCATGAGCGTTTTGGCAAACCATGCATTCTTTTATTACATGCATATTCAATATTCACAACCCTCTCTTTCGTGTTCAAAACATTGTATGTTACGTGAAACATGGAAAAATTTACATTAAGAGAGGGGTTTCATGAAAATCATGCTCTAAATTCATATTTCAGGACAAACACATATATACATATACATATAATTTTTAAATCACTTTGGGGGAAAGCCAAAAGGCCAAAACAATATCATTAAAGCTTCTAAAACATGAGTATGTACATGAATTCGAAAACCCCATTCTTAAAACATGATTTTCTATGCCCATGAGTTTTTTGGAAAACCCCGCGTACCTTCTTCTCTACGAATTTTGGGTGTCTATTGAAGCCTACGTCGAGAGGATTCCAAATCTGTAATTTGTTTCACGAAGAAGTTTCGGAATGATCGGTCCTTCAATCTTGTTTTCTCAAACCCTAGTTGTTCCTCCTCTTAAGTTCTTGAAGGATTAGATTTTGGGATTTTATAGCAGGCTTCAATGTTGTTAATAGGCCCAAATCCGTTTAGGAGTGGGTAAGGACGATTTTGCATTTTGTAAGGTCTAACTTGCACTTAAAGTAACTCAAAATGGAGTGTTTTCGTTACCTGAAACCACAAGTATGCGCCGCCCTTTGCATCGCATAGACTAGGATAGGCGCCGCCCTTTGCATCGCCTAGATTAAGATAGGTGCTGCCCTTTGCATCACCTAAATTAAGGTATGCGCCGCCTTGTGTATCGTGCAACCAGTCCAGTGGCTAAGTGCGAATGGTTAGGCGACACACTCTACTTTGAAGAGCCATAACTTCTTGCTCCAGTGTCGGATTTTAGCAAAATTGATATCTTTGGAAAGATAACTCGAAGACCTATCATTTGCCACATAGTAGGTTCTCTAATTCAACAGATACAGAGAGTTATGGTCGATGGAAGCTGACACAAATTAAAATGTCCACTAACTCTTAAGTCTAAAACTCAGAAATTACAGTCTAATACATGCATGACTTTTTACGAGGCGTTACATAAGATTTAGGAAAGAAATATGCATTTTGGAGTATAATAGGTTAACTAAGTGAGTGTGCTACAAGATGCTGACATGGAAAACTTTGAAGAAAAGGGCTATGAACTAGGAAGCTGGATGGCTAATATTCTTTGCCCAAATAGAGAGGTTTCCTGGGAGGCAAAAATCTGGTTGCACATTATCTACCGCAGAGTCTAACTATGTACAAATATGATGTCTATCACCTAGTTGCGAGCGCGCATGGTAGCCTTCCTGATTACTGGTAAATTTGGATTAGATTATACTTGAAGAATGGAGGCAATACAAGATTTAGGGTGGTAAACTTCTTCTTTTCCCTTCTGTTATTACTGAACTATGCGGAAAAGCAGGGGTGGAAGAGTATCCTATAGATACCTAGGTAAAACCAAGTCCCCGAATCGCTACACTTAAAAAGAGGGTAAAGGTGAACCTGGGAACAACAAGAAATGAATAGTTACTCAAATAACTCAACAACTAAGGAGCCTGAATCTTGTAGGCCATCCACCACTAGGCCTTTGGATCATTTAAGTGTTAATGTTAGGTCCATCAGAGAGATTTTAGCAGGTTTACCTCAAGGACTGGGTGAGACATCCACTAGGCATCATTCATTAGTGTTCATTGCAGATTATGAGAAATTTAAGAAGGAATAATAGATATAAGGTACTACAGTAGCTAGCATAGAAAGAGATTATTCAACCTTGGCTATATCTCATAGGGACCTTAAGGCATGACAAGAGAAGATGTTGAAGAGAGAGAAGAAAATAGATAAATCTTTTTGACAAAATATGAAAAGAGCTAAGGGCCTGTGGAAGGCCCTGAAGCCTAATACCAAACTCCCTTCTTACAGGATTGATAGTGATGATGAAGAACCTATTGAGTGGTAAAATACCGAGGATTATGGTGAGGATACAAAATCAATAGGAGAGAGAGAGTCGTGATGCATATTCAGGGAGACCCTTTTACTTTTGCTTGATTTCACTTGTAGTGAGGACACTGCATTCTTATAGTTGGGGGCGCCCCCGATATTTACTTTGATTGTTATTTTTTCTTGATGTTTTGGATATTTTTTAATGTTTTTTTGTGGATATGACATTGTTGAGGCACTCTGATGGTGCCCATGTTTGGTGGATTATCAAGTTATTCTCCTAATTATAATTTATGCATGACAAGATTTGCCCTGTGATTGATTAATTAATGATATTACTAAGGGTACAACATCGTGTTTGAGTTTTGACACATAGGTGTAGGGGGATTCTGAGTGCCCGTAGCATAAGTGTTAGGAAAGCAAGGGAAGTCTGAGTACTTATGGCATTTTATTTTGTAAAAGTTGGGGTAACTTTGTACACCATTGGTAAAGTCTGAGTATTCATATGGGTAGTTAGCCCATTTTGAGCCAAGATCTGAAAGTAAGGCTTTGGTTATAGCCATAGTTTAGCAAATTGTGCGTAGTGCTATTGCAAAACAAACTACCCCCTGTCCAAAAATTTTGAAAAATCACGGGCATGGATATGATCAATGTTGCAATAAATCTTTTTCTATTTTTATGGCTTCAGAAATTGTTGACTTTTAAATAGTGATAAATACTCCACTTTTGCCTCTCGTGGAACGGTCATTTTATCTCCCTTGGCTAAATTTGTATGACACTTGTGGTGGGATTTTGGTATTCATATCTTATACACTTGTGTTATCTAGAACTATCCCTGTTAGTCTTTTAAAACTAATTTTGATTTTATATGCTTGGAGAAATGATCGTAGGCCATCATTGTGATATTGGAACCCAATCTAGCCTAAAAGGCCTTCCTATGCATGATTGTAATCCCTAGTACCCGCTTCGAGCCTTTAGACCTTTCTTTGGCAAACTCTTTAGAAGTTGTGTTCCATTCTTTTTATCCCACTTTTGAACTGTACCCTCCTTGAACTTGAAAATGCAACTTGAGGATTAAAGCACAAATTAGGGGTGGTGAAAGTTGTGGAAGGAAGTTTGGAGCTACAAATTATTAGTAAAATGCCTAATATGCCTAAGTGTTAAAAAAATGGTTTTTTTTAAAAAAAGAAAGGATCCAACAAAGGAATGAATTGCACGTAAGTTGCAAGAAAAAGAAATAATAGAAAATTGGTGAACAAAGAAAGTGCATTATAGGCATAAGAAAGGAAAGAAAACAAATAAGAGTGGCCCTTAGTCAAAATAGAAAGAATTTTAAAGGGTAATGTAGACGGTCAAGAAAGGGTGTAGCTATGTTGTTCCTAAATGCTATCCTAACCTAACACAAACCTACATTACAAGCTTAGAAAGTCCTTTAAGATCTCCGACCATTTACTTTTTTGTGGCGATTGAAAATAGCGGCAAGCCTATGGTATGACACCTGTTGCATTGAGATTTCTTTTGTTAGGGAGAGAGTTTTTGAACTTAAAATT
Source organism: Capsicum baccatum var. pendulum (assembly GCA_030864225.1). Lineage (NCBI taxonomy): Eukaryota > Viridiplantae > Streptophyta > Magnoliopsida > Solanales > Solanaceae > Capsicum > Capsicum baccatum. The sequence goes on from CM061553.1 coordinate 120,537,027, forward strand.
CCTTGTTACATATTTGGTAGTATAGTGTATAAAATTTGGTTTCTTGTAAGATTGACATGTGGAAATTTGAGGTAGGTAACGTTTATCACCTCTCGAGCAATGAGGCAAATGGAGTATAACTTAATTGAGGCAAAAAGGGAGCCACCTCTAGAGTATCGGTCGTTATTTTTGGTTACTCTTTAAAGTCTTATGCATCATTGAGCATTGCATTTTATGATGAGGGGTGTAATAAAATCAGCCTAGCACGTGTGCATAGAGCTACTTGTGGTTGCGACCAAAGTTAACGTCATTATGGCCTTTGAGGCATAAAGTTTTGGCATAAATAATTGTGTCTCATGGTAAGAGGTAGTGTTGCTTGAGGAGAAGCAAATGATTTAATTTGAGGGTGTTTATGAGTCTTTATTTTACCACTCATTCTCACTCAACACTTGTGAACATTTCCTTGATTTGAATGAATAAATCAGACATATTCATAAGTAAATTCACTAATATCCACTCTTTGCATGTATAGAGTTGAAAAGATAGAAAGATGTTGATTTAATCCTACAATGATCAAAAGACAGAAGAAAAAGTACATTTGAAGTCCTTCAACAGAAGAACCTCAAGTACCGCGGTCGCGATAATCAAGGATAGTTAAATAATCGCAGTCGCAGATGTAAACTAGGGTTGCATAGCCACAGTCGCAGCCAGACCGGCGCAATTGCGGCTCTTCTGTAGTATTTATCCAAAGGTTAAAACTATAATTGCATGTGCTGATCCTAATTTGATAAAAAGTCTCAAACCCTAGCTCTATGGAACACATCTATCTTCCCTAATTTTTTAGGATTTAGCTCTAGACTTCATAGCCTCCTTTTTTGGACAAGAAAAAATTGTATAAATTTTGTGTGAAAAATACATTGTTGATTTTTTGAGTGAAAGATTTGCGCACTTCCATTGTTGATATTGTAGGAGAGCCAAGTTTGAAGTAACATTCGCTTAGATCTTCAACAAGTTATTTCAATTGATATTATGGGTATATCTATGCTTATTTATCTTATGTGTAGCTAATTTTACCTCTTGGGGTTATGTGTGAATAGGGGTTTAAGTGTGAGTTGGCTGTTATTGTTAGCATGTATTTGGTAGTTCGTGTTTATGGGTTTTATCATTGCTATGCTACTTTGGTTGGGATTTGATGGGTGAAAGCCCCAAATAACTACATGGGTTTGATGAGTGAAAGCTCCAAGCTCTAGAAAGTTCAAGTCCAAATTCGAAAGAAGGGTTCTGTGTGAACTTTAGGAATCCATATCATCCTCAAAAGAGGGATGTGAAGACCAAAGAAACGATATACAATTATGTGTGTAGTTTTCTAAATTTTCACTATCTCAGACATAAGGGTGAATGTGAGGTTGACTATGCCATGTGTATCATCCTAGAAATAGGGATGCCTAGATTGAGGTTGTGGTTACCTATTGTTGAATACACCTATTTGGTATTCGAAAGAATCAATATGTAAAACTTTGGTGTTTTGTTGAAAGACTAGCATCAAAATCTATAACCATGCCTGCTCATATTTGATTTAGTAAATTGATATTGATGATTAACACCTACTTGTCACTCCCTTAGTAGTGCATAGTCCTAAGATTCGTGTTTAATTGTTAAAAATTATTTATAGCCCCTAATTTATACTAGAAAAACTCAAAAATAAATATTAGTGTAGCATTCTATCTCCCCCATTTTATCTTTTCATACCATTTGTTTGAATTTATCTTGTATCTAATATTTCAAATTAACTTGATCACCTCTCACATTGTTCCTTATGGATTTAACCCCAACTTAAAATTTGCGTAAATTTATTGACGACAATCGAATTGCACTTAAATTAAATTGTAATTTGAGCGTTATCAATGAATATGAAGTTCATCACAGGGATTCCTCGTAAAGACATTAGCATGTTTTAATTTAAAACATAGTAGATTAAATGACAAATCAACCTATTTCGTACCTTTCAAGGCTTCAGATAAAGTGAAAGATTATGCTAAAACGTATTCTCACAAGTTAGTGAGACTTCATGGGATACCTTTATCAATCAATTTAGACAGAAGCAAGCAATTCACTTCACAGTTTTGGCAGTATTTTTAAAAGGGACTTGGTACGCAAGTTAAGCTTTGTAGTGGTTTTCAATCGTAGATCGATGGTCAGGCTAAATACAAAATTCATACATTAGAAGACCTGCAAAGGGTGTATGTTTTGGACTTTAGAGGAAGTTGGCATGACCATCTACCTTTGACTAAGTTCACTTAAAATAATAGTTATCATGATTGTATTCAAATGGCTCCATTGTAATATTGTACGAGCATAGGTGCAGATCTCCCATAGGATGGTTTAAAATTGATGAAGAGATTGAAAACCACTCATAACCATTAGAAATCATATACCAATATAAGAAGGAGAGAGATCAAGTTTGAAGTGGGTGATTGGTTATTCTTGAAAGTGTATCCTATGAAGGAAATAATGAGATTTGAAAAGAAAGAGAAGTGAATTCCCTGATTTATTAGCCTGTATGATATAGTGAAGTGGGTACGAGAGGTTGCTTACGAATTGAACCTTCCATCAGAGTTAGCTGTGATTCACCGAGTGTTCCATGTTTCGATGAATAATAAGTGCATTAGAAATCCCTCCTTAATAGTTCCCCTAGATAGTATTGGGGTCAAAGATAACATGTCATATAAGGAGATTCCTATGGAGATACTTGGTAGGCAAGTTCAAAGGCTAAGAAATAAAGATGAAGCATTTGTAAAGGTTCTTTAGAGAAACCAACTTTTTGAAGGGGCCACTTGGGATGCTGAAGTAGACACAATGACCAAATATCCTTATCTCTTTTCTTCCAACTCAGTTCATATCGAAGGTAAATAGTTATTTTCAGCCAAAACACTCTTACTTTAAGTCTATTAAAGTATTCTTAAGTATCTTATATTATGAGAAATTGGATCCTTGTGATAGATATATAGCCCAGTTGTAAGTTCAGTGTATAGGTGTTGATTGTCTTCCAAATCCAAATCCTAGGTAAATCAAATTCAAGGATGAATGTCTCCAAGTGGAAGATATTGTCATAACCCATGTCTGAAAGCCACTGCATAACTTGCTACTCCTTTTCTTAAGTCGTACATACAACCTACGAGTCGTATATAGTAAGTCGTACCTATAGCAGTTTGGAGTAGTAGAAGTGTGTTGTAGATACAAGTTGACCATAGAATTTGTCAAAGCATGTTACGAATCATTTGAAGTGAGGCCATGAATTTAGCAGTACATGTTCCCTAAGTTTCTTTCCAAGATACGATTGGTTGTTTCAAAACATATAAACTAGTGACAAGTCATAAGTTACCCCTTGTATGTTGATCAATGTGCTCTATCCTTGCCACTGCCAAGCTTACAAGTTTCTAGTCCCAAAACATATCCTCAACATATGAGTCTTATGTTGTACTCATGATGACGGGTGGTTAAATTTCTATGTTCAATTAAAAGGCTTTTTGGTCTTTTCCCCTCATATAACTGCCAACCCACGACATATAAGCCCGAAGAGGCATTATTTTCCTCTATCCTTCAGTCAATTAATAACATCTTCTCTCCTCCCATATTTAAGAACAAAAAGATTAGGGTTTTCCCACCAATTGATCTCTCAAGTCTCAAAGTTCAAGACTTATTCAAAAGTCAAGCAATTCCAGGTATGTGGAGTTTTTGAACAACGTTAATCTTCCATCCTTGTGCCCAAAAAGCTTGACTTTTAAGATTGAATTTACATGTTTTATATGAGGGTTCATACTATAAATTCTTATATATTGAAGAATATCATTATATTGTGATTTTAATGCTAAAGATGTTTAAAGGTTTCATGTATTCATGTTTCTAACTTTAAGATTGATATTGTGATTTGAGATTCATTACTTTGACGCGGATCTTGATAAAAGATTTCTATATGGGTGTTGATCCTGCTATTTTGTTATAAGTGTTATTAATGAAAGTAAGAGTTACAAGATGCAAGAAGAATCATTAAGTTTAGAAAAAAAGTTCAAGCTCATAAAGTACCATTCTTATGCAATATACAACGATTCAAGAAGTTTGATCCTTTGATCTAAAGATAAGACATGAAATCCACAAGTGTTCATCTTGATTATGATATAAAGTAAAGATAAGCATAACTAATTTTCATTCTATAAACCCTCATACTACATTAAGCTGGATTTCTTAAGTATGAGCTTACACATATTCTGGGAGTAGTACTTAGCACTGAGAAGGGAATACGGATGAGCACATCAAAAAATTCCTAGAAACTATGAGCCACCATAGGTTAAGCTTTTTCCCAACATGGATAGAGTATAGTAATCACTTAATTTAAGGTTCTATTCAGATGTCAAAGGTAGAACATCCCTCCCCAACATGGATAAGACGTTGGACTATATAATAGCTCACATGATATATGTCAGTTAGAAGAATTTGCCATACGAAAGAAATAAAAGTAAAGATTTTAGAAACTAAGTGTTGTGGCTCACTAAGCTTATTCAAATGCTTCATTATCCATGTTTTATTATGTTGAAATCCTTATTTTATTGAAGTCCAAGGTGAGTTACTTACTCTTAGAATGTATTACTTAAAATGTTAAATAGATATACAACTCTTGTTTAATTTATGAATTCACTCCCACATACTCAGTACATTCCAGAAGTATTAACGCACATATGTGTCGATGTGCTACATTGTCTTATAATATAGGTTCTGGTGCTAGTTTACAGTAGCACGATTAACTGCGAGCATCATCATCTGCATCCTGACTTTTGGTGTGTCCTAATAGTCTGAGGACCCAGTTAATTAGAACCATGTTTATGGTTGAAAGGTAATTTAGATCTTTGATTTCCACTTATGTTTGAGTCAACTAGGGTCTGCCCTAGTGGATATCTAGCTAGTAGTAGAGGTGTGTCAGTCTGTGTATGTTTTAAGTTCAAGAAGCTTGTTTAAGGTTTCCAAAGTTAAAGATTTACATTACGATATGGAATTATTACCTTTAGTTTTTATTACATGTTAGTTCACTTTTCGTGAGAGTTTCAAGATGAATAGATATCATGGGTTATCTTGGGACTATTTGTAATCTTAAGCATCATGTGACGTCTAGAGGATATTTTGGGGGCGTTACACGTTGCCAGAGGTGTGACCACCGCCAACTTAGTTTTCCTTTTTTGTTTTAATTAGGTTTCATTTATTATTTTAAGATACTATAAATGTCTTTGGGTTATTCTTGTAAGAGGTTACACACTTTGAGATATTTTCACATACTTTGAAATCTTTGATACTTTTGTTCTTGCTTTTTAGTTTCGTAATTAATTTGAGGTTTTGGATTTTATTCATTTGTCATTGTGCAATTAATTTTATGATTTATTTATTGAATTCCATGGATTGTTTCATAACAATGAGTATCTAATTTCCTTAATTAGGGTTGTAAGAACCTGATATGTAAGAGATGGTAACATATTTGAGGTTTTTAACTGAGAATAATTGCAAAGTCTTAAGGAACTTTTGTCATTGTTTATTGTTTTCTCTTTGATATTGCAGTAAAAGTCAAGATGTAAGAGAACCAGCAATAATGGAAGTAAAAGAGTTGATTTATGAGCAAGTTGAGAGGGAAGTATAGTTGACGACTTGTCTGATAAGCCGTCAGCCTTATGATAAGTTATCAGAAGTACCATAAGCCTTAGACAAAGAATGTACTTCGGCTGGAATACATGACGACATCTATGATAGGCGGTCAGAAGTGTGATAATCCATTAGGATTATTGTTAGGCTTAGCCAGTGAATGGGATTTGAAGTGAATAATTGACGATGTCTGTGATAAGTCATCATAGGTCTGATAAGCTGTCATGCCTCATCATCAACATAAGGCAGAGATTGTCAAAAGTGAAGATGAGCTGACGACATTCCTGATAAGTTGTCAGACTCCTAGTAAGTTGTTACCTACGACGTCATCTATCTGAGAAAAAAGCTATGAACTTTGATTTTTTTCATCATAATTAGGCTGAAGTATTTAAGGACAACTTCTAGGGTTTTCATAGGAATCTGGAAAAAGATGGAACTTATTCCTAGGGAGTTTACTTTTCTTTTTGGCTCTCTTAACTTAGAATTCAATTTTTAAATCTTTGATTTAGTTCTGTGAATTTTCTCTTGAACATAGAAGAGAATAAACTTTAGACTTTATCTTTTTTGAGTTTAATTAATTTGAATGATGATTATAATTGTTGCTATCTCTTTCTTTCTTATGTGGAACTAAAACCCACAACTAGGGTTGTAGGTTCTATAATTATTCCCCCATGGATTTAATAGTTGGTTAGGGTTTGAGTAATTGTGAGGACATCTTGATAATTCCTTTGTTATGATTGTTATTTATTGGTTGCAAACAATAAATCTTGCCTTATATTTATTTGCTCAAACTGATAAATAAACTAAAGGTAGCGAATTATCAACAAAGATTTTGGAAGGTTAAGCTCCCATTAATGAATAATTTTGTAACAATATTGATCAACTTGTGATAAAATCAGTATGGATAGAATGATTTCCTAAGTTATAGAGAATTAGGGAGTTCAACATCAAAGTAGGTTGAGAAACACTTAGATGGACTATCAAAACTGATAATTTAGTGTTTCCCACAAGTCATGAGAACCTAATACTACAATTATTATTTAATGGGGATTAATAATCATAGTGATCACAAACTTAGTTCCTCTCTATCACTGATTTGTTACTTCCTCTCTATCACTGATTCGAACCATTGAAATTTTAGCTTTGAGTTTTGAAGCAAGTCGAAACTTGTATCAACCATAAAAAGCCCCCTTTTTACCTTTTTGTGCCATTTGTTTGAAATTAAATTGTAGATGTAGTTTCAAATTAGTTTAATCTCCACTCACATTATTCCTTGTGGGTTGGACCCCGGCTCCAAAGTTGAGTAAATATATTGACGACGACTGCCTTGGACTAAATTAACGTGTAATTTTGGGCGTTATCAGAACCCCACCAGATCAACAAAGTAGGGAAATTATGAGGTTTTATTAGATCATTTTATGCATGTGTCATGATATTCTTCGTGTTGATTTATTATTTAGATACTACAAAAGATAGGGACTTGTATGTATTCACGATCATCCTCACAAGGGAATTCAAGATTGAGAAAAAAAAGAGCACAATAGTAATTTAAGGCTACCAACCCTCGTCTAATAGCTTAAGACCAAAAATATGAAAGCTAAACTAGGGGTTAGTAAGGAGACACCCTGAGACTCATGAGGTTAAGAGTGAGATTTACCAATGAGTTCACAAGATAGTTGGTGATACATATCTTGTCAGATTCTGCATGTGTAGCATTAAGATAGTCAAACTGAGTAAAAGAAATTTATGGAATTAAGAACCCATGGGTAACACAGTCCTAGTGTTCATTTTAGATTATTTTACAACCAAAGAAATCAAGAGATTGTTACATTTTGTTGTTTGACACAAATTCCCCATTTACTTTTTCGCGCTACCTAACTATTTCAGCAAGTTTGAGATACAAGTTTGACCTATTCATTGAGGATCGATCCCAACCTAGTTGGGTTACTGTATTTGACTTCGACCGCTTTATACATCGTGGAGGTGTACGTTTAGGTGACATCATCTACCTTGTGCATTAGGACCACTGCTAGCCTTAAAATAACTATCACCTGAAAGCTTGGGATAAGGAGCACTAGACAATGAATAAGTACTTCTCAATTCTTCTTCTTAGTTCACTATCTACTATCTCTCCTACTACTATGATAAAATGCACCTTATTTTGAATATCTAAACTTCTTGCTCTTCCTCTCTCTTATCTCTACCTTCTTTTTTTACTCATCCTTCACTTGCTACATATAAACCACTAGCCTTGAGATATCTTTGTCATTATTCAAAATAGAAGCCTTACACTTTAATGCCAAATCATGAGAAAAACTAAAATAAAACTTCCTTATTCTGGACCTTATATTGGACTTCAAATCCAAAGTATAATGAGCCTTTTGCTGGAACTTAAGCGCATACTCAGTCACACTCATCTTACCTTGTTTAAAGTTTACAAACTCTTCATCCTTATCTTCCCTCAACTCCTGAGCAACAAAGGGATGAAAAAACACCTGAAAACCTATCCCACACTACTAACTCAGAATCATAAACCATCATCACTTCCCACTCCTCATACTATTGGTAAGTCACATCCTTCAACTGATAGGTAGCAACTCCACACCATTTAAATCAGTATCATTCATAACCCTAAAAATTTTCTCCATCTCATCAATAAATCCCTGAAGTTCCTCCTTAACCTTAGAGACTGTAAATATTGGGGGATTTGATCTCATCAACTATCCAACCTAAGTGACCTTAGATGAACTAGCATCAAAACTAATATGATCAGATCGATGAGACTGCAATGCCACCAGTTGGGCAGGCATATGAATAAACTAATAGAACTCTATATTTATCTCTATGGGGTATCAGGACATGAGTATCACAAGCATGTAAAGACTGAGGCGGACTAGTAGGGATCGGTGAAACCGTACATGGAGCAGTAAAATCAGGAGTAGGGACCCCAAACTGTGCCTTCACTCCACAAAAAGAGCGAGTTCCCTCCACATCTTCCCCAAGTGGGACAAAGGTTGCAATAGATTTTCTATGACCCTGAAATATTTTGGGAGGCACGATCTAACATATGAGTAATGTAAGAGTTAAAGAAATTTCAAGGTAAATCGACTTAATAGCCTAAAAATAGAACACAAAAAAGGGAAACATTCCTAAATGCCTCGTAGCCTCCCCTTTATAAGTGTGGAGCACTACACACCCATAAAATAGACTCTACTCAACATGAATTTGTAGACACCTAGCGACCCTAAACCATTCTCTAATACCAAGTTTGTTACAACTTAAAACAGGGCCTAGCCATGACTGGTATTTCAAGCCCACCATGAGCCAAAGGTAATATAACAAACAACAGAAGACAACCAAAATAGTAAATAAGATAGGTGAATCAAATTAAATCTAAGATTCCAAAAAAAATAACCAATTATCCTAATATTATTCATAAAATCCTTCAAAAACTAAAATACAAAACTTTGTTAGGACATACCGTCGATCATGATGAAAAAGAAATCACAATTCAAAAAATATGAAAAGAAACCTAATGTAATGGAAGGGATTTTCAAAACATGGAGGCTCACCACTTAACATCAACTCAACCAATGTACCACACCATCTAATGATTCACAAGAGTATTATAAAACCCCTTACATCCTATATCATAAAATGATCCAACGTACATGGATGGTCAGTGTGGCAAGAATCAGCATGTAACTCAGGGTAAGGGATAAAATCATATGGTTTCCCAAAAACTAGTTCATACCAGATGCACAACATTTATATATGCATATATAGGAAGCCAAGAAAGAGACAAAGGCCATGAACAAGAGAGTTTAAAATCATAACCTAAACTATTGTAATGACCCTTAGGTTATTTTCCATATTTCCACTTATTTTAAATATTAGAGACTTTCCATAGTTTCCCCAAGTCATTTATGACTTTCTAGAATTTACAGTTCGGTTAATGGGTAGTTCGTGTGGTTTCTAGAGCCAATTCTCTATTTTGAAGTCTTTGTAGGTTCGAAGTGTAATTGAGCAAAAACTTCAGCAAGATAACTGAGCAAAAACTTCAGCAAAACAATCTCATATACCAATTTTGACTATGCCAACATATCTAAAATATTGATTTTAGACTAGATGGACCTTTGGTTTGGATCTCGAGACACCCAAGCTTATTCAAACCTATTGGTCGAAAAGTTAAGAAAATGAGATATGGGTTTGGGACCCATATTTGGTCAAAATGACCTTGGATAGAAATTATGATTGCTCTATTAAGTCTGAAATGTCAAATTTGATATGGTTGCATAGTTCATTTGCGTATATGGGATTTCGAATGAAATTGAGGGCTTGGCGGGGACTTTGAAATTTCAATGTCCATTGTTGTCAGCTTGTGCATCAATGTTGTGAACCAAGGGTTGTGATTATGATACCCTTAGTAGTTGGCAATTATCGCAATCATGGTATATAGTAATGATCATGACATGCCCATGCATCCACAAGATGCAGTGATCGCGGAGCCTCAAGTCGCGACAACGACTCCTGAGGACTAGGAATTGGTATAAAGTCCCCTTTTTCCCAAAGTTTTTCATTTTAATCCATTAATTAAGAAAAAAACTCTAATTGAAACTTTTAGGTGACTTAGGAGCTAGTTTAACATTTATTTTAGCAATTATCTTTTGATTTAAGGTAAGAATTCACCCTTTCCTTGATGAATTTTAGTGATTTATTGCTAAAAAACCCAAAACCTTTAGGGCTTGATTTTTTTTCCAATTAATCTTGTATGATTTTTAGGGTGATGATTACTTGATAATTTAAGAATGTTGGTTTGGTTTTGGAAATGCAATTTCCGTAAGTAGGACCCACATAATATGGTTATTTGATTTTTGGACCCAGAGCTCAAGGTTGCAATATGGGTTTCGTTATCCTCATCTTGATGAGTAGAATGTTCTTAATATATCTTAGCATATTGATAAAGCTTATCGAAATTAAAAAATGGTAGTTCGGTATCGAGGAAGGCTAGGTTTTATCCCTTATTAGATTGATCTACTTCTTAGTATGTTTATGATATTGTCTTGGATTTGGGATGGGTTTTAGATGTTAGACTGATGAAATACAAGAATTGGATTAGTTGAACAATTTAGGCTAATTTGTGATCATAGATTTGAAATGCTTAACTTTTTTCCTTGTTCCTTCAGTGAATTGATCTTCACTACTCATTTTTAGCATGATAATGCCTTAGATTACTCAATTTAGGTAAAAATTCTTTAGACTCTCATTCTTAGGGTAAGTTTGTCATAAGTTTCTTAAAGTAATGAAGGTTTCCCTAAACATTGGACTTAGTTAAAGTGCTTAAGAAAAATCTATACCTTAGCCTTTTCTGAGGTAAAATTTGACTTTGAATATATTTTTGGGATTTAGAAGTGGGTTCTATGACTCACCATAAGCCAATATCTATGATTAGCTCTCTTAAAATCCTTATACGTTTGCTGAATACCTAGAGAATTCCCCTTTGAGGCAATATTGAGGAACCTTGGTACTTGATGGTTATGGTAATTATGACATTATAAGTAATGTTCATAGACTAATGGATTAGATTGTCACTTATGTTATGATGAGATATGAATTATGTTGCGACAAGCTATTGGTTATGCCATGTATAAACTATCTATTATTCTATTAATAAGCCTTTGATCATGATGTTGAGAAATTATTGCCTATGCTATTTCTTAATATTATGATTATGATAACCTATTATGCTAGTAGTCATACTGGAAAACATTCTTATTGATGATATTAGCAATTGTGTCATTAATTATGGTAGAATTCATGCTTATTGATTTTATGGGAAGTTATGCTATAATTATTCTAGTATTCGTATAGCTTGACTATATTAGCACATATGTTATTGATTATGCCACCAACTATGATGGTAGGGCTATCGGTTTAAGGTCGAACATTTACTCTATATATATCTATATATATAGCCAGTTTAATTCAAAAAGATAATGTTGATATTAATTATACATGAATCAATTCTAGAAGATCATATGATATTGATTATATTTGATTCAATTCTAAAGAATGATATTGATTTTTATTATAACTGATTCAATTCTAGAAGATGACATTGATATTGATTATACCCGATTAGATTTTAAATGATAAAGTGATGTTGTTTATACTTTGTTTGATTCCAGAGGATGTTTATGATGAAACATTGATATCGGCAAGGCTGGAGGATGATTAGAATGATACATTGATATTTAGTAAGGACGGAGGAATATTATGATGATACATTGATACTCGATAAGGCCAGCGGATGATTATGCTAATAAACCTATGTGTACATCTATCGATTTGAGTCTAGATATTGTTATTATATATATATATATATATTAACATGTTAGGTATGATTTTGATACTCGGATGCCGGTTGTAGCCCAAAAGTAATAAATGATTATAAGGTGGTATTTTTGATAATTAGTTATAAATAAGAATTAGTGGTAAATATTATTTAAGTGATTAATCTTGACTAGTTAATAAAAGAGATAGTTGGTAAGTAATTAATAGTTATAATAATGTTATTTAAGTGATAAATTATGACTAGAGATTATATGATGACTAGTAATCAAATGAATTAGTTAATAAGAGATTGTTAGTTAATAAATAGTGACTAGTATCAATGATAAGGTTGTTAAACGACGATAAATTGAGGAATGATGCTTAAATGACAAGTTGGTTATTTTTAAGTGATGAATGGTACTTTATTCTATCTTTTAGTGTACTCTCAGACGTAGGGGACTTTATGATTAGTTATTTACTTTCCACATCAATTGGTGTTTGGGAGCCAATTTAGTAGTTTACGATTGCATGTATGATTCCTTGTGATGTGTTATTACTCTGATTTATTTACTTATATTACACAACGATGTTTGCACGTATTGATGCCTTGTGTTATATTCTTATTCCAGTTAAATTGCTTATCCAGTATAGCAGTATTAGAGATGATTCATATTCATTTTTGTACCTTGACTTAGTTATGATATCTTGCATTTTATCATACTTATATCATGATTTATCCCAGTCAGTCGATGATACCTCCTAAGTACCCATTGTTTTGGTACTCATACTATATTTTTGTATCTTTTTATGTAGATATAAGTACTAGTTATCATTGTTTATCATTGATCATGTTGTGTTGATATTCAAAGATAGGGCGAGCTCTTAGAGTCGGAATCACCTATTTCCTTCTATATTTTGATATTTTGTCTTTAGTTATCAAGACTAATATTATTGACTATTTTACTTCTTGAGTTGTATTATTAGTAGATGCTCTTGTACTGGCTATACAAGGTCATGGGATGGCATCTTGTATTGACTTTTTGTTTATCTATTTTGAATGTCTTACCTATTTATCCATTAGTTTATTGATTTCCACCTAAGTTGGGCAATTTCTACAAAGTTAACACATTGTTTTTAACTCTAGGTATGATTTACCTTACCTATTAGAGATTTAAAGTATCTGCCATCATGACTCATAAATTGGGTCATGAAAAATAAGTATTAAATCCTAGTTTTCATCGGCATTATTGGTAGAAAAGCAAGTGTTTAGTAGAGTCTTGTTTATCAAAACAATGGCATATGTTTCCTATCTTTGGGAGGCTATAAGACATTCTTAGGAGTTCATCACTTCTTTCACTCCTATTATGCTAGGAGTCTGGTTGGTTTGAAGAGTATTCCTTTGACTTCACTATTTTGCATATGGCCAGAACATGTGCTACTGCTACACGAGATGAAGGTCCCAAGACTAAGCCTAGAGATCCTACTCCTATTCATGGATGACCTCGAGATTGTGTGTAACTATGAGGTGTGTCCCTATCTAGGGTCTAGTAAAGGCCACCTTTCCTAGGTCCTATTCTTTCTCCTGAGCTAGAGATTCTTCCTTAGGCAATGGTAGGCCAAGAACTTTCCTAGTATTTACCAAGATTTATTTGTTCTTCAGTGCTTAGAGATGCTCCAGTTCATATTTTAGGTTAGTTGGTGGTGTGTAATTTGATAGTGCATAATCTATGAATCAGTGTGGTACAATGCAGAGGCTCAACCTATAGCTGTAACTTCTAGAGTTGAGGTTCCTCTTATGCTGTCAGCTACTCAGCTGGTAGTTACTTAGCCCATGGTTTCCTCGCCCTCTATGTCTTCTGAGAAGAAAAAGATATTGGATAGATTCTTGAGAATATCTCCACCTAGGTTATTTGGTTCACCAAGTGAGGATGCATATGAGTTCCTGATTTCTTGTAAGGATAGACTTCATAATTTAGGGTTTATTGACACTCATGGAATATATTACACTATATATCAATTGTATTTGGATTTTTGATACTGGTGAAGAGTTTATATGGGTTCTAGACCAGTTGGATATTCTCTATTGACATGGGCTCAGTTCTTCAAGATGTTCTTAGAGAAGTACATGTGTCATAGTGTTAGAGATCATTTGTGGGATCAATTATCTATATTGGAGTAGGGAACCATGACAATTGTAGAGTATGAGGCTTGTTTACACAAGTTGGCTAGGCATGCGATTTATATTCTGGATACTGAGTATTGGAGAGTCTATTACTTTATTAGAAGGTTGAGACTCCCCCTTCGTATATCTACTCAGAGTTTAGTTACCATGGATTGGTATTTTGCTAAGGTTTCTAATTATTATTCTCCTATAGAGGAGATGCATTGTGATTTTCGTCGTGGTAGTGATAAGAGACTCTAACATCGGGGTAGATTTAGTGAGAGCCATCATAGTTCCCGACATAAGGATAACAAATCTCAGAGTAGGTATCCTTCATATCCATCCTATCCGGCTTATAATTTACCCAGTTGATCTATTAAAACAATGGTTCAGATTATTCATAGGAGGCCAGTCTATTGCTAGAGACTGCCTGGTCAGGATGGGGTCAGTGTTTGAGGGGTTCATTTTTTGTTCATTATAGATGTGGTTGTTATTTTTGGATAGTTAGATCTATCAGTTCGAGTTTATCTCAGATGTCATGTTATAGTTGTGGAGCTCTTGGTCACTATTTGCGAGATCTCCCTAGTCGTGGGATTATTATTGTTATAGCTAAGAGTGTTCCCCTATTAGAGTAGATCATCCCTTAGCTAGAAGTGGTTCTTAAGTTTATAGGGGTGGTTTGTAGGGTATTTGAAGAGGTTCTCAAGTAGGAAAGACATAAGGTCGTTAGGTGCTCAGCCAAGTGGTGGGTGTGGTCATTTATATACAGTACCTACTACACTCGAGGCTGAGCCTTTAGATATTTTGTTACAAGTACAATTTTAGTTTATTTTCAGCAATCCCTTGCTTAATTTGATATTGGATCCATTTATTCTTATATTTCTGCTTATTATGCACCACAGTTGGAGTTATCTTGGGATATATTATATGTGCTATTGCACGAGATGCATAGATGATTTTTTTATAGTGGATCAAGTTTTTAGATCATATGTTGTGACTGTTATTGAAGTTAATACTTATGTTGACCTTATAATTCTGGATATGGTGGATTTTGATAAAATTTTGGGCATAGACTTGTTATCCCACAATCATGTGATCATGGATTATTTTTCCAAGACTGTTACCTTAGCCATGCTAGTGTACCCCCAGTCTTATGGCAGGGAGCGCTTAGCCACGAGTTAATGGGGATTATTTTTTATGTTTTTTCTTTGAGGCTTATTTTTATGAGTTGTGATTTTTACCTCACTTATATTTGTTATACTAGTATGGAGAGTTCATTGCTTAACTCTATTCCGATTGTTGTGAGTTTCCTAATGTTTTCCTCACCAACATATCTAGTATTCCCCCTATCTATGATATTGAGTTTACTATTGATGTCAATCCTAGGACCCAACCTATTTCTTGCACCTTACCATATGACTCCTGCCGAGCTTAATGAGCTGAATTCTCAACTTCATGATGTTCTTAGTAAGGGTATTATTAGATCAAGTATGTCTTCATGGGGATCTCCTATATTGTTTATAAAGAAGAAAGATAGCTCCATGTATATATGTATTGATAATATATAGACAGCTTAATAAGGTAACGATGAAGAACTATTATCTTATTACTCATAATGATGACCTGTTTGTCCAGATTTAGGGTACAACAGTTTTTTCTTAGATTGATTTGAGATCTAGTTACCATCATTTGAGGATTCAAGTTGAGGATTTCCCAAAGAAAGCCTTCAGGACCCATTATGGTTATTTTGAGTTCTTAATGATGTTATTGGGGATGACTAATGCCCCAGTCGCATTCATCAATTTGATGAATTGAGTATTTAGGACTTACTTAGATTCTTTCATGATTGTGTCCATCGATGACATCCTTTTCTATTTGAGGAGTAGAGAGGAGCATGCACAACATTTGAGGATCGTAGTCCAGCCTTTGAGAGAGGATGCATTTTTTGCCAAGATTTCTAAGTGTGATCTTTGGCTTAAGTTTGTGAAATTCCTTAGGCATATGGTGTCTAAGGATAAAATTATAGTTGAGCCCACTAAGATTGAGGCGAATTGTGATTGGGATATACCTACATCTCCGTCTGAGATTCATAGCTTCATTAGTTTGGCTAGTTATTATAAATGATTTGTCGAGGGTTTTTCTACTATTTCAGTGCCTATGAAATGATTGAATTTGAATGAGGTTCCTTTCAAATGGTCAGAGGAGTACAAATTGAGATTTGTAAAGATCAAGGATTTTCTTATTTCAACCCCTATTTAGCTATTCTTAATCGATGGTTTTGCTACTGTTTCAGCACCTATGACAAGATTGACTAGGAAGGAGGTTCCTTTCTGTTGGTCCAAGGAGTGCAAATTGAGCTTCTTAATGCTCAAGGATTTTCTTATTTCAACCCCTATTTTAGCTCTTTTTTGTGAGGGTGAAGGATTCACCATGTTTTGTAATGCTTTGCGTGTTTGTTTGGGTTGTGTGGTAGTAGGTTTGTTTCATTGTTTATGCTACTAGACAACTTAAGGTGCATAAGTGCAACTACCCCACTCATGATTTTGAGTTGGTGCTGGTAGTTTTCACATGTAAGATCTGGACGCATTATTTTATGATGTGCAGTGTGAATTTTACCAATCATTACAGTCTTCAACATCTTATGAACCATAGGGACCTTAATGCTACACAAATTCGATGGATACAGTTTCTTAAGGATTATGATATTTCAATCGTGTACCATCTGGGCAAGCCTAATGTAGTAGCAGATTTCTTATGTCAGAAGGCAGTGAGTATAGGTAGCTTGGCTTGTATCTGAGTTTCTCAAAGCCCATTGGCACGAGACAACCAGTCCTTAGCCAACTTAATGGTTATCCATAATATTTCAGATCCTAGGAGGCTTTTGATAGTGTGGAGGAAAGGTCTATACTATTTGAGCAGATTTATGATCGTCAGTTTGAGGATAGCAATATTTTCTTCCTTCATGACCAGATGTTGAGTGGTGAGTCCGAGAGGAACACCATAGATTCTGAGGGTGTTTTAAGGTTTGGTAGCCACATTTACGTTTTGAGTATCGATGGATTGGTTCAATTGTTTTTCCATGAGGCTCACAATTCTAGATATTCAATTCATCCCAAAACAGACAAGATGTATAGATAATTGAGGAAGTATTATTAATGGAGTTGTATGAAGAGAGATGTGGCAGATTTTGTAGCTCGTAGCCTATGTTGACAGTAGGTAAAGGTCGAGCATCAGCGACTAGGTGGTTTAACTTAGTGGTTGCCCATTCCTGAGTGGTAAAGGAGCGAATTACCATGGATTTTAATAGTGGGTTTTCTTGCACTTCTCGTGGTTTAGTTGGTATTTGTATCATTATAGATCATTTTACCAAGTTAACATATTTCATTCGTATTCAGATATCTTTTAGTGTTGGGGGGTTAGCCCATATGTATGTTCGGAAGATAGTCCATTTGCATGGTGTACCCGTTGTTATTATTTCAAACCATGGTTCCATGTCGACATAGAGATTTTGAAGAGCATTTCAGGAGGAGTTGGGCACTCAGGTGGCTTTTAGTACAACCTTTAATCCATAGATAGATGGTCAGTCGGAGCAGACTATTTAGGTTCTTGAGGATATTCTTTGAGCCTATATTATGAATTATGGAGGCCAAAGGAATAGCATTTTGCATTGGCAGTGTTTGCATATAATAAAATCTAGAATTTGAGTATTTAGATGGTGCCTGTTAAGTCTTTGTATGGTAGGAGATGTCGTTCTTCAGTTTGATTATTTGAGACTTCTAAGGTTAGGCCCTGTGGTACATATTTGCTTCAGGAGTCATTGGATAGAATTAGGGTGATTAAGGCTAGGTTGAGAGTGGCTTAGAGTAGGCAGAAGGCCTATGCAGAACACTTTTTATGTTGAGATTTGGAGTTGGTGATTATGTATTCCTCTATGTATTGCCGATGAAGGGTGTGATGAGGTTAGAGAGGAAGGTCAATCTTAGTCCTATATATATTTGACCTTTCAAGATTCTTTGAACAATTGTTGTGGCATCTTATAAGTTAGCTCTACCTCAAGATATTTTTGTTATTCATCTAGTGTTCTATGTTTCTATGTTTCGATGATACATTTCGAATCTACCTCATGTGCTTGGATGAGACTCAGTCCAGTTGGACGAGTGTTTATCATTTGTGAAGAAGTCAGTGCTTATTTTGGATAGTGATGTTAGGCAGTTGCGCACTTTAAGAATCCCTGTAGTTTAGGTTCAGTGGAGGTACCGCCTAGTTAATGAGGCCACTTGAGAGATATAGAGCGAGATGCAGATGCAATACCCTAAACATCTCAAGACTTTAGTCATATCCTAATCCTTAACTTTTACGAACAAAAGTTTTATTAGTAATAACTATTGTAATGACCCTTCAGGTCATTTTCCATATTCACCAATTTTTGTTGTTTGAGCCTTTCCATAGCTTCCCAAAGTCATTTATAACTTGCTGGTACTGACAGTTCAGTTACTGGGTAGTTTATTTTGTTTTTAAAGCCAATCCTATATTTTGAAGTTTGCATTAGTTTGAAATAGCCATCTGGTGAAAACTTTAATAATACAATCTCGTACGCATATTTTGAATTTGCAGTAGTTTTGGAATGTTGATTTTAGAATAGGTGGACCTTTGGTTTGGGCCCTAAGACACCATGTTCATTTTGATCTATTGGTTAGAAAGTTAAGAAAATACAATATTGGTGTGCAACCCACAATTGGTTAAAATAGCCTCGGATGGATAATCTCATTTTTCCATTGAGTCCAAAATCTCGAATTTTGTATTGTTACATAGTTTGTTTGCTGATATGGGATTTCGAATGAATCTCGGGGGCTAGGACAGAACATAGTAATTTCAAAGACCATTATTGTCAACTGGTGCATCACTATCACGAGAAAAGGGTCATGATTGTGATACACTTGGATGTAAGCAATTTTTGCAATCACAATAAGTCCACACAACCACAAGATATGGTGATTGCAGAGCCTCGGGTTGCGATAGAGACTCCCAAGGACCTAGACTGGGTATAAAAGGCACTTTTTTGCCTGAATTTACTCATTTTTCATCCATTACTTGAGAGCAAAAACCCTAAGAGTGAGATATCTTAAAAGTGAGACTTCTGGGTGACGTGGGAGCTTGTTTTACATTTATTTTTGAAATTATCTTCTGATTTATTATAGTGATTTATTGCTCAAAACCCCAAAACTTTTAAGGCTTGAATTTACCCCTAATTTACCTTTGTTTTCACCCATTTTCGAGGGTAATGATTTCTTAAGCATGTAAGAATATTGAGTTGGTTTTGGAAATGGGATTTATATAAGTGGGGCCCACATATGGTTTTGTGTGATTTTATAACCTGAAGCTCAATGGTGCAATATAGGTATTGTTGTTTTTGTATTGATGTAGAATGTTTTTATGATAGCTTGGCATTTTTAGGATGCTTCTCGAAAGGGAAAAATGGTGGTGTAGCGGATCATTGAGCTTTCTTCAGCGCCGAGGTAGGCAAGGTTTTATCCCTTTTTTGATTGAGCTATTTCATAGTATGTTTATGATATTGTGTTGGGTTTGCGTTAAATTTTAGGTGTTGGACTGATGAAATGCAAGACTTGGATTAGTTGGACCATTTTGGTTGATTAACAATCTACCCTAAAATCATACTTGGCCTTTTTTTCTAACAATATTTATATCGGGCTTGCACTCATTAAAAATTCCTAAATAAATTTCCTATAGAAACTTGCATGCCCTAAGAAACTTTGAACTCCCTTCACTATGACTAGATGTGGCATTTTTTCAATCTCTTTAATTTTGGCTCAATATACTTCAAGTCCTCTACATGACACTTATGGCCAAGGACTATACCTTTCTTCACCAAAAAGTGGCACTTTTCCCTATTCAGCACTAAATTTGTCTCTTCATATCGAGATAGGACTCGATATATATTCTTCATGTATTTATCCAAAAAATCACCATAAACAGAGAAGTCGTCCATAAATACCTTGATAAATACTTCAACCATGTCATAGAATATTGCTATCATGCATCTCTAAAGCATTGAAAGTGTATTATAGAGGCCAAAAGGCATGCATCTGAATGCATATATACCATATGGGAAAGTAAAAGTCATCTTCTATTGGTCCTCAGGAGCAATGGTGATCTGGTTCTAACCTGAGTAACCATCAATAAAATAGTAATACTCATGCCTTGACAACCTATCCAACATCTGATCAATGAATGGGATGGGATAATGGTCCTTCCTTATGGATTCATTCAGCATCGAGTAGTCAATACAAATTCTCCACCCAATCACCATGCGAGTGGGAATTAGCCCATTTGCTTCATTAGTAACCA
Organism: Capsicum baccatum var. pendulum; assembly: GCA_030864225.1. Lineage (NCBI taxonomy): Eukaryota > Viridiplantae > Streptophyta > Magnoliopsida > Solanales > Solanaceae > Capsicum > Capsicum baccatum. The sequence continues at coordinate 120,557,548 of CM061553.1, forward strand.
CTATTATTCTACCTTTATTTTGGGACATAATGTATTATGCTTACCCACTTGCTGTCTAAAATTGGATAAACAAACCCATTATTGAGCCACTTAATAATGTATTTTCATACCACGTCTTTCATTACTAGATTCAACCTACATTGTTGCTAATCCATGTTTATATTATGCATGCAAAACACTCGATTTATCCCTGTAATGTCAGACATCTACCACCCAATTTCCTTCTTGCTGCTTTTCAACACTATAATTGTTTTTTGTACCTGTATATCAGATAATCTTGCAGACAAAATAATAAAAACGGTATCATTATCACCAAGGTAAACATATTTCAAGTGAGGTGGAAGAACCTTAAGATCCAATTTTGAAGCTTCATCAATTGAATCTTTTGGGGATGGACTAATTTGCTCATTCAATGGCTCAAAAGGAAATTTTCTTGTTTCAATGACCGCCTAATTCATGACTTGAACTAATTCCAATGCTGCCATATCTCCATAAAGATCACGACCTACCAAGGCTCACTTTAATAGATCATCTAACAATAACAGCCTCTGATTAGACTCAAGATCTATAATGGATTTAGCAGACAACTCATATATAGCTAAAAATTTTAGTACCTTATACACATCAGAAACCTCCTTTTTATCATGTGCTCTCATTGCTATCTTTTCTGCTGCTACATCAATTAATGACTGTCCTATCGCTAGAAAAGGTCATCCTAAAATAAATGGAACAATAATATCATCTTCAAATTCAAGAATTACAAAGTCCACTAGAAATATTAAGGATCCCACTTGCACCAAGACATTTTTTATAGTACCATCGGCCTCGCAAGGGACCTATATGCCTACTACAATACAATAATAGTGGGGTTAGGACTCGTAAGACCCATTTTCTGGTACCAAGATATGGGCATAAGATTGATGCTAGCCCCTAAAACACATAATCAATGAGTACTGATGGTCTTCTCAATAGTGATCTATAAAGTTAAACTACCTGGATTCTTCAGCTTCGTGGTTAGTTTATTTTTAATTTTAGATGTGGACTCCTTAGTAAGTGAAGTTGTAGCATATTCTGTCAACTTTTTGTTATTTTCCACTATATCTTTAAGGTATTTTGCATATTTTGGAACACTCTGTAAAATATCAACAAGAGAAAGATTTACATGAACTTGCTTTAGAAGATCCAAGAAGTTCTTGTAACTTGCCTCCTCTTAATGCTTCCTTTCCCTGTAAGTAAAGAGTAAAGGTAAAGTCTTCTTTTCCACATGAATTTCTTTACTTATGGCTTTTTCTTTAACTTCTTTCTCCTTATTATCTTTAGAACCATCATTAGTGAATGTGGGAATAACCTTCTCTTGAACCATCTCCTTAGTTTTTAATCCACTCTTTGTTGTAACTCATTCACCTGCTTCAGATATGCCTCGGTATCACTAGGTAGTCCTCCTTGATTCCTTGTATTCTGCATTCCTAAAATATGACCAAGTTGTAACTACCAATTTCTCATAAGAAATAGTAGACTCTTTAACTCTTCTACAAACTGTGCTTGTTGAGTTGTACTTCTACAGCAAACTGGGCTTTTTGAGCTAAAAGTTGCTTGATTATCTCTTCCATATTACTAGCTTGAGAAGTAACCTAATTACTCAGAACCTATTGTTGATTTGATAGCACTGGCCCCTTAAACTGATTCGTGTTATGTTTTTTATTTCCGCTCTATAAGAAATTAGATGGTTTCTCCAGTTGGGATTATACGTGTTACCAAAATTCTATTGTCTATAATGATTTGTATACCCTACATAGTTAATAGAATCTGGGTTAGCAGTATATGCATCTGTTGTGTGCTCACTACTTCTATAAACCTCACTCCAATAATTTGCCTGTTAAACTACATTAGTTGTAGTTGTTTCTTGTCAATGAGTAATTTTATGATTTTGCATTGCTGCAATCTGTGCTTGTAATGCGGTAAATTGGTGTACCTCTAGTACCCCTGCAACCTTTTTAGGAGCACTCCTCAAATCAACATGCTAATCAGGATTCCCTTGTGATTCGATTCAGCAGTGTGTACAATTCTTCATAAGTCTTTTCAAAGACTGCCCACCTGCTGCTAAATCTAAGAAAATCTTCATATTTGGCTACAGTCCCTAGAACATTGTTGGACTAGTGATGGTGAGGGTAATTTCTAAGTATACCCTTACATCTTTCCCAAGCTTGGTAGAAATTCTCTCCTTCTTTTTGTCTGAAACTCAAAATCTCACTTCTCAAACGTGCAGTATTCCCTGAGGTAAAGAATAGAATAAGGAACTTCAAAGCTAGATGTTCCCATGAAGTGATGGAGAGTGGTGGTTTAATATATAACCACCTTTTCGCTTCCCCGATTAGAGAAAAGAGAAAGAGTGTTAATCTGACATAATCAGAATTCACCTCTTCTGGAATATAAGTATCGCTTATTTCTAGGAAGGTTGATATGTGTTTTTGTGGGTTTTTATATGAAAGGCCATGGAATTACCTCACTAAATTCAAAAATTGCACCGTATTCTTCTTCATTTCAAATCGGCCACCTGGTTCACGCTTATAAATATTTTTCGTCAACTGGTTCATGAGTGGGATTTCCACCTCACGAATAGATCTAGCAGCTGGTTGACTAGGAACAACTAGGATAACTAAAGCCGTGATATTTCTGGCATTTGGATTGATAGGGTCATTTGGATCAACTGAATGAGACATTTGAATTTGTTGATTAGGATATTGAGCTTTTTGCCTTTGTTGAAATATTAGTTCTTGTTCTGCAAAAGTCTCTACTAACTTTTTATCTCTCATTAGTCCTATAGTCAGCTAGTCCTCCAAAATTCAGCAACTAAGATCAAGTCGTTAACACTTAAACTCATTATCAAAAGCCCAAAAATTTAGCAATTTACTAATTATACTAGTCCCCAGTAACGACACCAAAGACTTGTTGTGGCTCAAATGCACACGCAAGTGCATACAATCTTACATGTAATATAGTGACTTAGGTAGTCAGATATCATTCCCACGAGGACTAAGCAACTAGAAATTTATCCTACTTTTAGTTTTAGACAACAAGGTATTAAGAGTTGTAAATTATTAAGATGATTGTAAATAGAGGAATAAGAATATAAAGTAATAAATAAGAAATAACAGTTTGTAAGTAGAGCAAAGAAAGCAATGTTGGTAACCAGTAATGATAAGAATTCAAGGGTTGAGGCATATTGAACAATTATACAAATATCTATTCTTATTATAGTCTAATTGGTTATCCGATTGTTGGTTCGCATGGTTTATGCTATGATCTCGGCCTCCCAACCTCAAATCTACTATCTATTGAATGTTATAGCTACTACTCCCGCAGAGATACAAAAATTCTTCTAGATTCATAAAGTTATCTTCTTGCAATTAAACCAAGCAAGGCTTCTAGGTATATCCCTATCCCAAATGCTAATTCAAATCCCCTTATTCCATAAAAGGATAAGAGTCTTGTTCCTTAATTTCATTATTCTATATTACTATTCTCCTCCTGAATTCATATATAAATATAAACTTATTCTAATGGTGTCCACTCATCAAAATAGTAAGCTCAAGAAATTAAGAACAACCCAGATGATAATCCAAAAAGAAATTAGGATAAAGAATATCAAAAAGTAATTAAGTAATTGGCCTCAACCCAAAACAAGGGTGTTTATCCACTCATGTTTGAATTAAATATCAAAAATAAGAAATTAATCTTACCCAAAATTAATCTTCAAGTAAAGAAGTTCAAAAGAAATAATATGAACCCTAAAAGAGAGAATGTTGTGTTTTTCCACCGCTACTATGATTTCCAAAGTGTCCCCAATGTGTTCTGAATTTTTCCTTTTATAGCTGAGCTATAAAACCCGATTTTGTCATTTGGAGCGTTGAGACATGCTGTCAAATTCCACAATTCCTTGAAATTTTTGGTTATTCGGAAGGTTCCTATTTTACGGCTTGGCTCATCACTGCAACGCGAGGATATCATGGATGGTTACTGGTTTGTGATAATTTTGAATTCATCATCCTTCGTGATGCACCAAGCTTTAGAGTTTTAAAAACAGGCAACTAGAACATTGCCGCATTGCGGTGATATTGCGACACTTTACTAGTTTGTGATAAATATCATTTTGTCTTACTCTGCAATGCGCTGACCACTCAAATGGGAATTTGTAACTTCCAGATTGCCTTGTGGAGCTTTGTTCGCTCTTCTTTACCCTTGCATATCATTAATGTGTCCAATCATGTATAATTTATCATAATATACTCCTTCAAATACTAATCATGTCATTAGATTAACAACACCATCAAAGCTCAATTTGTACTCAAAATAGCATATTATATCTTTTAAAATAAGGCTAAATCTGGGTAAACATTGTTGATTTGAAAGATAAATACTCCCAAGATCAATAGTCAAAAGTGATAAATGATTATAAGGTGGTATAGTTGATGATTACTGATAAGTAAGGATTAGCGGTGGATATTATTTAAGTGACTAATCATGACTAGTTGATAAAAAAGAATTAGTTGGTAAAGGATGAATAATGACAATTAATGTTGTTTAAGTAATAAATGATGACTAGAGGTTATATGATGACTAGTAATTAAATGAATTAGTTAATAAGACATGGTTAGATAATAAATTATGACTAGTGAGTATTGATGATAAGGTTATTATGGAATATGGGTAATTGTTAAATGATGGTAAATTATGGAATGATAGTTATAATGTGTTGGTTGTTTGAAAGAGGTGAATGGTTGCTTTATTATATCTGTGAATTTACTCTCCAAGCGTATGGGAGTCTGTGATGAGTTCTTTACTTTCCACACCAATTGGCATATGGGAGCCAATTTTGTAGTTGTGATGGTTTGTGTGATACCTTATTGTTCTGATTTCTTAACTGATATTGCACGAGGATGTTGGCATGTGTTGATGCCTTATGTTATATTGTTATTCTGATTAAATTATTTATCATGTACAATAGTATTGGAGATGATTTGGGTTTCTTTCCATACCTTGACTTAGTTAAGATATCTTGCATTTTATCATACATTTATCATGAATTAGCTCAGTCGATCGATGATACCTACTTAAGACCCTCTGTTTTGTACTCATACTACACTTTAGTACCTTTTTCCTACAGATTTGTGTACTAGTTTTTTCCATTATTCATTGATCGTGTTGTGTTGATATCCAGAGAAAGGGTGAGCTCTTAGAGTCATAGACATAGATTTTCTTATATCTTTTGATATTCAAGTTTTATTTATTGAGACAGATGCTTTATATTATTCAACGTCTTGAGTTGTATTATTATTAGATGCTCTTGTACTAGCTCTATCAGGTCGTGGCTTGTATTTTGTATTGAATATTTTTTCTATGTTGAATGTCTTACCTATTTATCCATTGTGTTGTTGATTTCCACCTAAGTTGTCATTTTTCACCAAGTTGACCCATTGTGTTTAACTTTGGGTTATAGTTTGGTTTACCTACTGGCGGGTTAAAGTAGGTGCCATTGTGTCTCATAAATCGGGTTGTGACAACTATGTAGCTCGCTCCATCCAAAAAGAACTCATGGTCTATATAGGTCCATCCACCACCTAGAAAGGCCCCAATAGGTCTTAGTTGTACGAACTGAGGAAAGGTTCAAGACACCAAGGCAATACCCATCCAACAATATAGTGTGTACCCATAACACGATCATATAGAACCCACGCTGGCAAATGTGGTTTCAAGTGTTGGTCCCCCCAAGACTAAACCTTCAAGGTGAGCTACACAATTCCTTTTAAGCCCAAATTAAAATAGTTTGAATATAATCCAACCATTTACCAAGGAGTATTTGTTAAGGCATTTTCCCAACCTGGTATCACCATAACAATATTCTTACAAGCTTATATAATTATACTAAAAAAAATCATGTAACCATTAGACTCTCAAGTTCCATTTAAAATCCAAACCAGGGCCACCAAGGGCCTTCAAATACCATATTTTATCGATTTATCCTTTATTGCAATGCAATATTTTCAAAGGATAAGTTAAATCATGCAATTATCCAAATTCAAGATCAAATTTACTAGGTGGGTTGAGGCTAATGCCATTATCAAGTAAAAAATCCATATATTTGGGAAACCCATGTCACCCATTCCGAACCCTACCATATTGCACCAACTCAGTCCAAAACAAACCATCATCAAGCATGAATAACATATTTAAAACATAGGAAACTAATTCAAGTAATAATCAATCAAAATCATCAACCCAATTTCAAACTAAATAATTTAAAGACATGGAGGTTGAGTAAGTAAATGTCACAATGTAAAAACACAAATTACGGATGAGCAACATGCCTGAAATATGGAAGAAGTTGAAGAGGATTCAAAGTTTGGAGCCTTAGTGCTAAATTTATTGTAAAACCCTAGTATCTCTTGCCTTAGAAGTTAAAGAGGAAAAGTGTAAGGTTTAATCTTTATAACCTATGGAAAAGGGGCCATTTGGGTGTTTTTAAGTCGTGGGAAAGAGTTTGAAGGGAGGAAAAGACCAAAAACACCCTAATTAAAATGTTCAAGAAAATCTTGAAAATAGTCATCATTGCTTGGGTAATGACTCCTAAGGTCTGACCACGAGTTGTGGCCTGGAGTCATTACTTGAGGATCTACAATCTAGTCCTTCATTGTTATGATGAAGAGTCTCTCAAAAAGACTCGTTTTCTGACACAACGAGTCATCATGAAGAATCATGGTCAAGGGCTGAACTCTTGGATATATTTCCATTGTGACAAATAGTCTCTTCTAATGTGACTCACAATAGGTCGTACCATGGAATCATTGTCAATGGACCAAAACTTAGGCTTCCTTATTGTCGTGGTAATGAATCCTCTTGAATACTCGTTATGTTTGAAAATGAGTCATCATCAAGGTTGTTATCTCTAGCAATTTTGGTATCACTTCATTTCAATTTTTTATCTCCTAGGTGGTCTAGATTCCAAGAACTTGGTGTGTTACAAATGCCGATCTACTAAATGAGCCCATTGTGTTAAACGTATCAATCTCAACTGGGGAAAGACCCTTATCCAATGGTGGCCCTTAGTTCTAGAACTTTGGTTAACTGGATCACATGTCTACTCGGTGCTAAATACCACTGCCTCGCCTATATTACAATATACTCATAATAAATAAATTGGTTCGCTCAAAATAAGCATGAAACTAATTTAAATCAACTAATTAACTAAAGTTCTGACATACTAAAAGTAGTCATCAAATAAGTTATTAAATTTTGGGATGATTTGTTCAAAACAAGCCAAGTTATATAAAAAAGCTCTAAAATGTGTCCAATTGTGCATAGTTCTTCAATTAATATAATAATGAGTTCAAACCACTAGAAATTATGCATAGTCATTCTTAACAAGAACCATAATCATATAATAACATAAGGAAACTGAAATTCAAGAACTAATCATAATTAGGTATGAACCATAATTTAAAAAATCATTAAAACAATATTACAAAATCTGATGTTTTAGGAATAAAGGTGAACGAAAATCCTTACTAGACTACCACATACCTTCTTACGCAGAGAGATTTGGGCTAAGTTGAATCTGAAAGCTTAAACTTAAACACTAGGTTTCCTTCTTGAGGGGGACCTTATTTCCGATATTTGAGATTCTAATTATGCTAATGAAGGAGTAACCAGTGTTTTAGTCTTAATATACTCTAAATAAAAACTAAAATAACATATTATAAGGCTTAAAAGATGGGAAAAGACAAGACTACACTTCTTAAAACAACCTAAAATTTTCTAAAAGTGAGACCTCCCAAGTTGTGGTATGACTTATACACTCAAACCATGGTATGTAGTTTAATTCTTTCTCCCTAGGGAAACTTTCGTACAATTTTTGTTTTTGAGCCATAAGTGTATTCCATGAGTCCTATAATGATTTCTACTCATGGTTTGAGTCATTGTTTCTTGACAATATTTGGGAGTGCTACTTTTTATAAACCACAAATTCTTTCCAGGACTCGTTGTCACGTCCTAATTTCATAGGTTATGATGGCACCTGTCGTAGCCGGCTAGTAGGTAAGCCAACCTGTAGTTGAAAACTACTAGTACGAAATGCCAAGAAAAATGAAAGAAGAATAAGGCATAGATATAGTAAAAGTTCAAAATACATAAAATAGTCCCAAAACCTGGTGGAATCAACATAAGAGCTTCTAATATAATGATACTACAACACGTAGTACTAAATGAACATACCGATACCATCGTCTATGAATGCAACATAGAAATTAGTCTAGTACAGAACAGGGAGAATAGTAATATTCTGAATACCAGGATCTCATTTTATGTCTCCAAACAAGAGCTGCTCTGCTTGATGCACATAACAATGGTGAGAATTTATACCATGATCTGCAAGCTGTAGAAGTGTAGTATGAGTGCCAAATACATGGTACTCAGTAGGTAAGTGTGAATTTAGCTCCAAAGATAATGAAAATATAAATAACATGCAAGTAGTAATGTATACTACATAATAATATTCATGATACTTTAAAAAAGACAAGGAAACAATAAGGATGAACTATCATAGTGTAGCCATATTCAAGAATCTAAGAGAAATTTACCATACATTACTAGCCAATATATGAATAAAGAACAAAAGAAAGAAGTACATAAATGCATACAAGGCCAAGGAATGGCTATACAACATGAATAGATAAAAAAAGAGAGGGATATATAATAATACCATAACTACTATAGATAGGTACATATACATAAATAAGGTTAACTCAAATGTATAACCTAAGTAGTCACACTTGCATCTCAAGGCCTCCTAATCATAGTATGAACTATTTATAGCATAATCAGCGTCTCTAATCCATACATATAAACATGAAATAATTATCAATAATAAAGCAACTTTAAAGACATGAGTCATAATCATGCCTCATATATTAATACCAGTCCAATAATTAACCTGTCATGAACTAACTATAGTAATAACAATAATAATGTAGGTAACTGCAAATCCTAGACAAATAATACCTAAATAAGGTCCCATAACTCAAAATATCCAATCAACAAACAATATATTGCAGGCAATGCTCATCACATATATTGATGAAACCCCCAATAAGGCTGATAGATATAGGTGCATACTGGTGACAGGGATTGCGCATGCAAGGATGAATGCAAAGTGAATCAATAATACCATAACCTATCCAAATACCATAAAATAATATAGTATACCTCCTCCATCATGACAGCTCACAAAGAAAGGACCAACGATTACCTCTCGTATCTGACATGATGGATCATATATGAGGGGGCCTCTATGGGGATCAAGAGTACTCATGTACACCTATATGGTCCTAATCCATGATTTTCAATGACCATCACATCATTAATCCACTCTAACCAGTACCAAATGCATGCATGTATGTATGTATGTATATATGTATATACATATCAAATGCACGGGCAACAACTATGGATAAAAGAGCGTAATTCCGTATATCCATTTCTTGGTGTAAGCTCCGGGACAAATCATCATAAAAGTTTAGAAAGGGTTTGAATCTCTCTTGACCGAGGTAAATAGTAGTAGGAAAATTATGGACCATAATCAATCTTGATCAAATATCCAAAAGAACATTTTATTCTCAAAGGCTTAAAAGTTATTTATTAAGATGGTAACATTCCCGTTAAGAAGAAATTTATTTTTAAAATGAAAAGCAGGAATATTTTTTTTTAGTAAAAAAGTAATAAAACCATATTTTTAGCTTGAATCATTTTATTTACCGTGTTGGTAAACATGAATGTACCAAATCTATACATTCCATCACCAGTATCCATATAATGCGATCAAAAGCATCAAAACATCTATATACTACAACCACGTCCTTTACAAGGATAACCACTTCACAAAATCCAACCAATATCATAAACATAAGTATACCATCATAATTTGGGGGTAAAATCATTGCAATACACATAGTAATGCAGTGATCTTGTACTAAAGTTTCATTAGACTCTACTACGCCTAACATGCTAGAAACCTAAGGTAATGTGACCGTAGAAGTATAATAGGTATTTCATGTTGAGGGTCAATAACACTTCTAGCCCCCAAATTCATAAATAAGGTTAAGTCACGATGTTCTAACCAACATCACATCCTAACATCCCTATCTACATGTAACATATAAAAAACACCATCTCAAGAAAAAGAGTAGGCAGATGCCTACCTCGATGCTGAACATTAATCCTTGAATCATCTGTCTTCACTTGATGATTTTGAAATGTCTTCACACTATCAATATAGTAATCTATATGTCGTTATGAATAAAACAATGCCATATTTCTATAATAAAGGTCGGTTCAAATTTTGGGTCAAGAATGAACCCACGCGGCCTACGAATAAAATCAAACATTGAACCCTTCATGAGGTCCCTTGAAGGATAAAGAATGTGTGCTAAAAAGTTGAGCACAAATAGAGCATAAATCGAGTCTCAAATCAAATTTAAAGTGTAGGAGATCATAACCTAATTTCTAATAATTTACCATGAACTATAATGGAAGTTGAAGATAAAATTAATGGGAAATGACCAAGGAGAGTTAGGCTAGCGTACCTTATCTTCTATGAATGATTTTCCACTCTTTCCTCTCTTTGAGCTCTCAATTTAGTGAGACAATGGTAGAAGAAATAGTGGAAAATCGGGTGGGGAAAATTGGAGAAAAAGGGCTATAGGTGCTGCTAAAATGGACACCTGGGTGCTAAAGCACAAATAGATAAAGAGCCAGCTAAACCACTTTAGTAGTCTGGTAGAATGTCACAAGTGCAGCTAAGGCCGACCCAATGGTGCTTAAGCAAGCACAACCTTAGCGACCATAGGGCACTAAAGCGCACCACTTCCAATGGGATAGGACTGCTAAAGTTGCCCATAAACACTAAAGAGCTGAGAGCTAAAGCGGCCAAAAAGGTGCTTAAACCATTCTCTCAGGTGCAAGGCCATAGAATTTTTCCACGTCCAAAAAAGACTTTGATTAAATGCTAAGGATTCATTCATAATCCCGTACGTTACAATGAAGTATGATAACATACAAAATTTGATGTTCCAAACTCAATGGAACTATCGAAACTTCATTCGATATCATTTCGAATAAATATGAAGCCCACACCTATAGTTCTATTTTTCACAAAATCTTCCAATAGCCCAAAACAAGTCTAGAAGCCTCGAGAACTGAACCAAGGGTCCCCCTAACATAAAATAAATGTCTGAAGTTGATAGAATTATAAGAATTATCATACAACTTCATCTACTAGGACTTTTGGTCCTAAACTACCAAATTTCAAAATAGAGAAATAAGTCTAAGATCCAAATGAACTGTCCGATAACTAAATCAATAGATTTGGAAAGTAATAAATGGCTTATACCTGATATGGGAAGGCTCGAAATGCCAAAAATTTAGACAAATTGAGGAAAATAATCAAGAGGTTCGTTACAATATTCACTACTGAAAAAACTTTCGCCCACAAAAGTCAATGAATAGAAATATCATGAAAGCTTGAAGAGATGAGCTACTAGGCATGTATGCTCCAAGAATGACTTCCTAAATAACCTCTAAGAAGATACAACACTTTTAAGGGATTTTGCTATGGATAACCCCTTTATAACCAACTTCCTTTCTACTCTACTCAAACAACAAAAACTTAGCCCCAACCACCATCTAGCCACCAACTATCGAGGAACGTTGATGCACACAAGTCTAAACTATGACACACTGATACCACATTGATACCAACACAATCAAATGAAAAATCATCCATGCTAAAGGCAAACTAAGGAATGAGTCATGCAACTAAGTCTAACACCCAAATACCCTACTATTTGGCCTTTCCATAGTAGTTATCCACTTCAAACCTAGTAGAAAGTCACCCATGTCTTGTCCATACAATCTCTTTGCACTAACCTCAACCAAAAATCAATTATGGCAATCATTAGAATTTACCCATAAGGCGCAACTTGGGCACATAATGGATATAACCAAGGTCAACAATCTATGCATATGCTATAATAGATTTGGATGATCCACAAAATTGACAGCCAATGTCCAAAGTACAACTGCTCACTACCAAATAACCCACTCCTAAATGCCTCAGCCATTGGGGTAAAACCATGTTAAATCTAACTTAAGCATAATGATCCTACTAAGTAGATAATTCAAAACCATAATGATAATAAAAAATCAAGGTCAAGGCTTAAAGAACCAATACCGTATCCATGTACTACTATCCAAACACATATCAACCATAATTATCTGAAAAAAAGATCGAACATGTGGGCAAAGACTAGACTTAACCAGCCTACGTATGAAACCCCAATTGAGGTAAATTTTAAAATGAAGGCTGCACATGATCTCTATATCTTCAAACTAAATTTTTGAAACCAAGGATGAACCACTGAATCTCAACTACCCAAACCAAACCCAAAGATGGGTAAGTATCCATACTCACATTCTATTATAACCTCTAAATCACCATTCTAATGTGTCAATCTAAAACTGATTTAACAATCCTTCTAAAACCAAATACCAAATTTACCTTATTGTCAAAATCAAACACATCCCCACTGGATCATGTCGAGATAAATCAAAAAATAGATGAAGAACAAAATCACAACAGAGGATAAATCACCAACTGAAAACACAAGTAATCAACTCTATATCCACTAGAGGGCATGAACCACCAAAGCATACTCAAGAACTCACCAAGTCTACAAACCATACTAGTGATAACCAAAACTCTAGCTACTTAGATAAATAAAACTTAAGCCTAGAAAATAATCAATCAAAACTCCATCTCAACACAAATACCCAACTCACTAACTTAGGAAATGGTTAAAGAAAATACTACCTATCTCTACTTCTCAAAACCCCATAAAGATAAGGGGCACATCACAGCAAGAATAGACTATCCAACTCCACATCAATACCATAAGAAAACTATCATCAAAAGATGAACCCAACAAACTTGAAAGATGAATCCAAAACTTCTTAACATCAATATCAAAACCACTATTAGGTGATGAACTAGCCACATTAGAAGAATGGACTCCAAATTGATTAACTTTAGAAATGGTTTACATAGAGTGGGATGGAAAATGTTAAGACATCCGTAACCCAGGAGGCAAGTTCATGAAATAGTAAACCTAAAAATGAACAGTATAGCTAATTGTCATCTTTAGAAACATAATAGAACCATGAAAGGTAAACTTACCTTCGTTGCTATAATTTACTCAACAATTGGTGAAGCCTTACTTATAGAAGAAAAAATGACCAACTCACTTTACTACAAGACAAAAAGCATCCAACCAAGCTACCCGCCATAGCATACAAATAAGAACCACTTAGAAAAGAAAATTATAACCAGATACTACCAGTATAGTCGTCTACCAAAAAATAATAGATAAATACCAAATAGTGACAAAAACAACAATAGTAATATAAACATCAGTATAAAAGATAAGTGGAAGACAAAAATAAAAATAACAAGTACCACCACAAGGCTATAAGAAGGATAATATGCTAAGGTAAATGGGACTAAAACCAAAATAGTACACCTCTAGGGAACTATCACACTAATCCACCCTATCTACTACTAAACGAAATTATCTATGAGAGTATTCATTAAATCATGAACTATATATAAAGGCACACCATACTTGATATGAACATACTAAGGCATACAATTATTGACAGGTATGAGAACCCCAAACCCATAAATGAAAAGTTCTAAGTTAGAAGTAAAAGTGCACCTATCATGGTGAAGTCTAAAGTCACATGCCTGACGAGTCTGACGGAGAATAACTTTGAATAGGTAAAAACTTGGATTGAGAAATGAAATCATCAAAGATGCTAAGTACACTGCCTCTAACTAATAGTGCCACAACACTACAAAACTGATCTGTATGAGCTAAATGACATATAATCCCCTATTGGGGACACTCTATGGACCAATGACCGATATTTATACAATCTCATCAAACCCCTAAATCCCTAACCCAATGAGAAATATAAGTTGACCCTAACTATCTGACCAATTAATTTTGAAGAAACTCTCTACTAAATGACCGTCCTTCCCATAATAATAACACACATTAGGAAGTCTAGGTTGGCCAACAACATATGCTAACTTTTTCGAATAACCAAATCACGTATAGGTCACTCTATATACTAATATCCCATCTTGCAACAATCAAAACTAGCTCTTGGAATACTCTGAGGTGCTACACCTTCTAATCTTGTACAATCACTATAGCCTGATGATCCATATAAAATACTCTGTAAGGTCCAACACAGACTTTTCCTTCTATGATCAGCATGAATAATCTGAGAACCACCTAACTTTTAAAATGCTAAGTACATAGAATCAATAGGCTACAAGTGAATCTAACCTCCATTGAAAGGATCCTCACTCCTGGATAGATTATTAATAGCATTATACTGATGACATGGCCTCTTACCTCTACCACCATAAGTCTAACTATATGCTCTTTCTTTATAGCCATTGCATGATCAATAACCTGAAAAAAAGAAAGACATAGCTACTATCAAATACTCCAATACCAAACAAAATGAAAATGCCAATCCTGTAATAAATCCACATACCATATCATGCTCAGAATGATATAGCCTAGGAATATGCCCATCTCACTTAAGAAACATGATCTCATACTATGAAACCAACAAAGAACCTTGATGAACACTAACAAACCTAACTCTAGCCTAAGAATTACTCGATAAAATTAATGTTATCCCTGGCTATATGGTATTTAGAAAAAAGACTTGGGATTTCTAATGTTGAATCTAAAAAGGCTAAAGCAGTCACGAGCTCCACCAAAACCTAGGTTGGCCCCAAATTCTCTTACTAATACTGAATATCTTTAATATCTTTCACTAACTCTATGGTCTGACACTACACTAAAGCTCTATAAATTTAAGCTAAAGTTCTATCTACATCTATCAATAACCTCGTATCATCCATTTGGGATAGAATATAGTCAAGGAACATAATTAAGGGTCATCAAAATATGGACACACAATAAATAATCAAGAATATAATTTTGTAAGAATACCCTATAGCCTTCCAAATATCGGATATAAACATCTCTATAACAATCTATAAGACTCTACTAGACACTTAACTCTTCTACCAATACATTGGTAAACCTAGGCTTTGATTCAAACTAGTGCTACCCTTATTTCTTAGGTCATAATGGCATCTATTATAACCCACCAGTGGGTAATCCAACCCATAGTTCAAATAAAATGAAACTAATATAATGAAACTAAAATATGAAGTACTAAATAAATATATCGATACAACAGTCTATAAATACAACATAGAGATAAGTTTAGTACATAAGAGAGAGAATAGTAATACTCTAAATTCCAAGATCTTACCCAATTATCCAAACCATAACTGTTCCACATAATGCATACAATAATGATGAGAATCTATACTGACCTACGGGTTGTAAAAATGTAGTACTAGTCCCTAATGTGTGATACTTTGTAGGAACAACCAACTAAGCTCCAAAGATAATACAAATATAAATAGCATGCATGCAGAAATATAAAATACACCCAAATATCTAGGATACTACATAGAGAAGATAAGGAGACAATAAAGATGAAATATTCTATTCTAGCCATACTCAGGAATCTTCGCACTATATAGTATATTACTAGCCAATATATGAATAAATTGTAGAAAGAGGATATATATATAGATATATTATATATGTATAAAAGGCCAAAAAATGTATATACAACATGAGTAAGTGAAAGAAGAGAGGGATATATAGTAATACCATCACTACTATAGATAGGTACGTATAGAGAAATAAGGATAACTCAAAGGTACAACCTAAGTAGTCACACAAGCATCTCAACACCTCTTAGTCATAGTAGAAACTAGTGGTAACATAATCAGGGCCTCTAATCCAATGTCTAAACATGAGTTAATTATTTATAATATAGTAAATTTAAAGAAAGTAGTTAGAATCATACCTTGAATATCAATGCTAGTTCAATATTCAACCTATAAAAAACTAACCATTATAATAATAGTTACAATAGGAAGTAACCAGCTAGCCCATACAAATAATACCTAAATTGGGACCCATAATCTAGAAGACCTAATCAACACACAACACACCGTAAGCAATACTCATCACAAATACCTATGCAACCCCCTATAAGATTGATATTATTAGACTCAGGTACTAAAATATAAAATTCTCTTAGTGTTATGCTCATTACTCAAGCTACAACTCAGTTAATGAGTCATGAATACTCCTTACGTGTCATAAGGTGCTAATCATAGCCTAACCAATAAGTTTATTCATGGTTTCTATTGAGGTCACAATTTGGATCTCACGAGTCATATGATGAGGTCACAAATCTTGATGATAGATTATTGACCAAACCAGTATAACGGACTAAACTTTTTTCCTAGACCACGAGTCATTGTGATGACTTGTGATCAGTCCTTACGAGTATTGAAGTGACCTATAGTCACTAGAAAAAGTTTTTCCTACATTTTAATTAAGGGAACTTTGGTCATTTTCTCCCTTCACTAATTAAAACCCACAACATAAAACATCCTAAGATCCCCTATAACTCCTTATTACTCAGTCAAGTGAATTACTTTTCTCTCTTAAATTCCCAATTAAGAGTAAGGCTAGGGTTTCTATGGATAGGTCATCTAGAATTTAAAGTATAGTTTCTTCTCCAAATTCTTGGCATTTTCAAGTATGCATCTTTTCCCTAAACTTGTATTTTTTATGGCATGCAATGGTTTGATATTTATATGGTGTTGATGTGTGTTTTTGGAATTTAGGTTGGGTTTTTTGATTGTTATTATTTAATTGTTATTTCCAAGGTTCATTTTATACCATATTAATTAATTTTGGAACTCGTTGGGTGCATGGAAATGTTAAATGGAGTGGGACTCATGTCTATGTTCATCATTCACACTTTATATATATTTTTGGAATTTTTGTAGCCTCAGTTGCTTTTCCCCTTTCTAGGATTTTTCCGATTCATGTGACTATCATGCACTGGGCCCTTTCGGTGGGAAAAGAAAAACCCATATAGCCCATCTATGATTCTAGGATGGTTAGAGCTACACAATCTAGGTAAATGGTTTTAAAGGTAATGCTTAAACTTTTTCCCTATCCTAATATTATACATATATGTATATTTGTATGGATTTGAATTTGTACATTGAGTTTGATTTGAGCTTTAAATGGCAATATTTTATCCCATAACCTGAGTTATATGTTAGCACTTACTCTACTAACTATCCCTGAGGTTGTAACCCTATTTGATATATGGTTTGAAGACACTTCTATTTCCTTGTAAAGTGGTAGGTAATTTCTAGACTATTTGTGAGTCATCTCGAAGTGGTGAGCTTCCATTCTCTAGAATTCCCTTATTTCATGGTCTTGTTTATTTATATCTTAGACTACTCCTATGGGTTAATTTTTTCTAGGGTCGGGGCACATCCCGACTTAGGTTGATATTTGGTTTTCTTATAGGCTTTTATGGACAAAGTGCGGGTGGATTGTGTTGTGGATTCTTAGATCCCTCTTGTTATTGATTTTTTTATTTTTTTATATTTTTGGTACTCTTCTACTTATATTATATTTTACATGGCTAGGCTAGTGGGGCTGGTCACTGGTCCTTAGTGGACTTAAGATACCCATCATAATTAGGACCTGTTTTGGGTCATGACAATCTTGGTATTGGAACATAGGTTTAGGGTTGTTGGGTTTCCATAAAATTGTGGAAAGTAGATTCCTTTTTATGGGTGTGTAGTGCACTAAACTTATAAAGGGGGAGGCTATAACATATTTTAGGAATGATTCCCTTTCTTGTATTCTATTTCTGGTTACAGAGTCTTGTGTCTTGAAATTCCTATAATCTTTGATATAATTGCATTTTAGTTCATTCCTCCCTAAAGATCTTATGTTCATACAAACTCTTCTGGAGCCTTTATCCTACCAAAGGATAATATAGATGGAACTCAACTTCCCTATGGAGTCCAGACTCGATCTAGGGTCCCTACTTCTAATTGTACTACCCCATGTGGAGTTCCATTGATCCCTCATAGTCTTCACCGGGCTTTCCAGGAAATTGATACTCATTCCTTAATTCATCAGGGTAAAATTACTAATGTGGAGTTCTACTATTCTATTTATCTATTAACTCAGTTGGTGACCGCCCACTCTTACTAGTTAGGTCAAGGTGATTCTGTTTCTCCATTTTTGGAGGTTACTCAAGTTGGTTAGTTCATGATATTAAAACCCTAACCTTCACTGGCTCTAAGGTTTAGAACAACCCTCAAGAATTTATTGATGAGATAGAATAGATCTATTGGTAAGATAGAATAGATCTTTTAGGTGATTCGTGCTTCTGAGAATAGATCTATTTGTGAGATAGAATAGATATTTTGGGTGATTCATGTTTTTGATTTTAAGAGTGTAGAGTTTGATGCATATCAGTTGAAAGATATGGCATATCAGTTATATAAAGACTGGGAGTAGTAGAGAGTTGAGGATATTGAGCAGGCTATATGGGAGAAGTTTGTCGGTGCCTTCCTTGATCATTCTTGTCTTAGGAGTTGAGAAAGATCAGGAACAACGAGTTTATAAACTTAAGGCAAGGTAGTATGAGTGTGATGGAATATGTCTTAAAGTTCCATTAATTATCTCGTTATGCTACAGAGTTAGTATCAATTATGAGGGCTAGAATGAGGAAGTTTGTTTTGAGTTTGTCTCATGAATTAGTATTGGAGTGTAAGCTTTAACATGGATATATAAAGACTTGTGGTTTATATGCAATAGGTGGAGGATGAAAAATAGAAACACATAGAGATTTTAGCGGGGCAAAATAGGAATTCTAGTATTTAGAGAAGGGCAAAGGTCAGAAAAATAGTACGAGAGATGACAGATAGTAGAGCAAGAAGAAGACATTGGGAAATTTTGGTTCATAATCTTTGGCTAGTACTCATTATTCTATGGCTACTACTGATTATATATTTAGGCTAGTAGAAATCATAACATACATGGAGCCCAATCTTAGGCTAGTGGAGCTCAATAATCCCTACCATATATTTCTTATAGATTTTATGGTCTGCTTTACAGGGTTAATGTGATGAAGAAAGAAATTGATGATTTAATTATGCCAGATTAGTCATATTTAGTGGAATTGCCATGTGGAAAAGGTATCCACTAGAGCTAATAAAAATTTGATCACCACTTCTTTGGCTATTGCACCAGAAGGTACTATTTCGTGTGCTGACACTGGCCAAAATTGTCTCTATAATCTTTTCACCCATCAGAAATTTGAGGCATCTCCTGATATTGTTACTGGTATGTTATAGCTTTTCTCTTGTGATATATATTCTTTACTCAATCTAGGGTCTACTCTTTCTTGAACGACCCCTTATATGGTTGTTTATTTCAGATTTGGTCCCAAAACTATCCCTGAGCCATTCTTTATTTCTACTCCGGTA
Source organism: Capsicum baccatum var. pendulum (assembly GCA_030864225.1). NCBI lineage: Eukaryota > Viridiplantae > Streptophyta > Magnoliopsida > Solanales > Solanaceae > Capsicum > Capsicum baccatum. The sequence goes on from CM061553.1 coordinate 120,577,136, forward strand.
GGTGAGAATATGATGGCTATAAAAATCTATAGGGGTTGTGCTGTGTCTATCCTTCATAGAAAGACATTGGTTGATTTGGTAGAGCTTGATATGATAGATTTTTATGTCATCTTGGAGATAGATTGGTTTCACTCGTGCTATGCTTCTTTGGATTGTAAGACCCAAAAAGTTAGTTTCTATTTCCCTAATGAACTGGTAGTTGAATGGGAGGGAAGTTCCCTAGTGCCTAAAGGGAGGTTTATTTCTTATCTTAGAGCAGGAAGTTCCCTAATCTTTATAGAGAGGTTTATTTCTTATATTTGAGCCTGGAAGTTGATTTCCAAGGGGTGTCTATGTCATCAAGTTCTGGATAAGGATTCTAGTTCTGAAGTTCCCTTTTTATAATCTGCCCCTGTGGTTAATGATTTTCATGAAGTGTCTCCTGTGGACCTTCTTAGTATTCCTCTTAATAGAGAAATAGACTTTGGGATTGATCTCCTATCGGGTACTTATCCTCTTTTTATCCCTCTGTATTGAATGGATTTGGCTATGTTGAAGAAATTAAAGGAGAAATTAAAGAGTATTTTGGGTAAGGGCTTCATTCGTCCTAGTGTTTCTCAGTGGGTTGCTTTTTGTTCAAAAGAAAGATAGATCTCATTGGATGTGTATAGATTATCGGCAGTTGAATAAGGTAACAGTATAAAATAATTACCCATTTTTAGGATTAATGATCTCTTTGACCAGCTTTAGGGTACTAGAAGTTTCTCCAAGATCGATCTTCATTCAGGTTATCATCAGTTGAAGATTAGGGAAACAGAAATCCCTACAATTGCTTTACAAATCCAATATGGTCATTATGAGTTCCTGGTTATTCATTTGGGTTGACTAATGCTTCAGCTACTTTTATGGATCTCATGAATTAGGTGTTTAGGTAGTTTTTGAACTTGTTTGTGATAGTGTTTATTGATGATATTTATGTGTATTCTAAGAGTGCGGAGGACCACACTAATCACCTCTGAATTGTGTTGTAGACTCTTAAGGATCAAATATTGTATGCTAAATTCTCTAAGTATGAGTTTCTATTGAATTTTTGGACTTTCTCAAGCATGTTATCTCTAGTGATGGGATCATGGTGGATCCACGAAAAGCTAAAGCGGTAAATAATTGGCTTATACCTAGGACTGCAACCAACATTCAGGGCTTCTTAGGCTTGGCTAGATATTATAGGAGGTTTGGAGAGAGTTGCTCTTCTATTACTGCCCCATTGAAAATGTTGACTCAAAAAATGGTTAAATTCTTGTGGTTTGATGCTTATGAGGGTAGTTTTAGAAGTTCAAGGATAAGTATACTTTTGCACCAGTTTTGACCCTACCCAAGGGTACTAATAATTTTGTTGTATATTATGATGTGTCCCATGTAGGACTGGGTTGTATGTTGGTGCAGCATGGTAAGGTGGTGGCCTACGCTTCTAAAAATCTTAAGGTTCATAAAAGAAATTATCTGACACATAATTTAGAGTTGATGGCTATGGTTTTTACTTTGAAGATTTGGCATTATTGCATGTATGGGGTGCATAAAAGCTTACAATATGTGTTTACTAACAAGGAGTTGAGTCTTTGATAGAGGTGGTGGCTTGAATTGCTATATGACTATTATTTGAGTCTTTATTACCATCCAGGTAAAGCTAATCTGGTTGTTGATGCTCTTAGCAGGTTAATCACTGAGAGCTTATCTCATAAGGATGAGGAGAAAAGAGGATTGGGGAAGGACATTCACCAGCTGGCTAATTTGGGAGTTCATCCTTTGGACTCGGAAACTGGGAGTGATCGTTCAAGAAGTAGTTAAATCATCTCTTAGGGATGAGATAAAGCACAAAGAGGCTTTGGATCCAATTCTTGTACAGAATAAGCATGATGTGGTACATCAAAAAGGTTATGGCCTTTGAGAATGGTAGTGATAGTATCCTAAGGTACCAAGGTAGGTTGTGTGTTCGTGATGTTTATATTGCAAGAAAGGACTTTGATAGAAGCTCATGAGTCAAGATATACTATTCATACAGATTTGATGAAGATGTACCATGGCTTAAAAGAGATCTATTGGTGGAGTAACATAAAGAGGGATGTGGCTATCTTTGTAGCTAAATATATGGTCTATCAACAAATGAAGGTAGAATACTTAAGGACTGATGGGATCTCTCAAAAAATAGAGTTACCTTCGTAAAAGTGGGAGAGGACCAATAAAGTTTTCATTACGGGTCTTCTGCAGTCTTGTAATCTGTATGATTTGATTTGTGTCATTGTGGATAGGATGACTAAGTCTACTTATTTCTTACTAGTGAAGACTACCTAATTTAGAGAGGATTACACTATGCTATTCATTGGGGAGATAATTTGATTGTATGGTGCTTTGTTTCTATTATTTCAAATCGAGGAGCATAATATTCATCTCATTTTGGCATTTATTTTAGAAAGGTTTGGGGACTGAGGTTAACCTTAGCGCTGCCTTCCACCATCAAATATATGGACAAGCGGAATAAACTATCTATACCTTGAAATATATCTTAAGGGCATGTGTGATTAATTTTGAAGGTATTTGGGTTAATCACTTACCTCTCATTGAGTTTTTATATACCAATAGTTATCACTCTAGCATTGGTATGGCTCCTTTTGAGGCGCTTTATGGTCAGAGGTGTAGGTCTCCTATTGGGTGATTTTAGGTTATGAGACTCGATTATTTGTTCCTGATTTGGTTCACCAATCCATGTAGAAGGTGAAGTTGATTAGGGAAAGGCTTAAGACGGACCAAATTCGCTAAAATTCCAATGCGAATGTAAGTCAAAGGGAGTTGGTATATTCATGTAGGTGATTATATGTTCTTTAAAGTTTCTCCTATAAAGGGAGTGATGAAGTTTGGGAGGTCTCTATTTGATTTTGTGGAGAGTTGGTAATGTTGCCTAAGAGTTGGATATGCCTGAAGGTTTAGGTTCTATTCACCTGGTTTTCCATTTGTCAATGTTGAAGAAGTGCGTGAGTGATCTATAGGAACATAATGGGGTCACACCAAACTGTGAGGGACCAGGTCCCTTAGAATTAGTTACAGGCAATAAAATAGTAAATAACAAAAGCTTGCAGGAAAGTAAAGAACAAGGTGATTTAACATTGAAACCTCCTTTCTCAAGGGAGGAAAAACTGCGGCTTGCCCTTACAAGCACTCAACAATCCACTATTATCAAAATCTTAATTATTGAGACCAATGACTCTAACTCAAGACTCGACCAGTTTGCAATAACTCTACTACAGATCTACCTTGACAACTTTACCAAGAACACACCTCAATATTGATTAACTCAAAACAATATTGATCTTAGGTAACTCTAGATAAGCACTCTCTAGAAAGTAAAGAAGTCATTGCTCTTATAACATGCGGAATTCAGTTACATAACATGATTTGACCCAAGAACAATCACTCTTTTAGTACATACACAAATCAAGAACTTAAGCAATATTGCAAAGTTGAGTTTTCTTCTCTCCCTCACTTCTGTATTATGATCTTTTAAAAATTAACTAATTTAGAAGCATTATTATCCTTTTATAGTTGAATAATGATTAGGGTAGAAATATGATTGGGCCAGGTGTCTTGAAAGGTACAAGCTCATCTGCGCAGTTTGTTACACTAGAAGACAAAACTGTGATGGCATTGTGACACTGTATGTTTCCATGAAGACCAAAGGACCTGGTCTCCTGTTGTCGGCTGAACATCATCAAAATATGATTTAGAAACTTTCCCCCATTTTGATGATGACAAACCACAGAACTTGGAGCATCAAATTTATTCACCTTCTTTAGTTAGAGTGATTACCACTACCGTCAGTAAATGTTCCCCTAATCATTGTGCACTATGATCCCCCTATCAATATGTCATGCAACTTAGGAACCTAATCCCTTGTTGTTAACTGACATCAAAGACTCAACTCAACCAATGTTTGAATGTTTCCCCTATCAATATATGTAATACCCTATACTATTGTTAGCTCTGTTCAGCTTTCAGTTGAATATATAAGGGGCTTAAGGCCTAAAAATTTCCCAAAGTGGGACTTAGACCCCTAAATTTTGAGTATTTTTAAAATGGTATTCCTAACCTTGAGATGTTATTTTTTGAGTTAATTTATGTTTGGATCACGAAACTAGAGGATGACCAAGATAAATTTGTGATGCAGCATTAGTCCTAGTGGCATATAGATTGCATCGCGGTAAGGAAAATGCATGCCCGCAATAAGACTACTTCACGGTAAGCTCGTAGCATCTAGTTTTTGAATTTAATTCCTGGGGAGAAATTGGGTCTCAACCCAATCGTTCATATCACTACTTGTGCATCATTTAGGTCATAATTTTTCCCTCCTTCTCAAATTTTCCTCTCAAGAAAACCCTCTCATTTCCCTAAGAACTCAAATTCAATTCTTTTAACCCAAAGAAATCAAGAATTCAAGTTCTTCATTTCCAAGAACCTTCAAGAAAGCATCAAGGATAGAATTTTTCCTTTCAATTTAAAATCTTAAGGTTTGTGGGGTGTTCATTCATTGGTCCTTTCACCCATGGACCCCAAAAATCCTCTTTTAAATTAAAGAATGGATTTTTCTATTATTATAGTATTTTACATTGCTTTAGATGGGATTAATTCATAGTTTCATGGTGATTTTAAATTTCATTCATCCATGTATAATTCCATGCAAGATTTGATTTCCTCGTGCTTTGAATTTTAGTTTCCCAAGTCCTATTTCAAGTGAATTCCATGTTAGACCCCAAATGATGATTTTTAGTCATACAGTCATGTTGTTTCCCCTATTTAAAGTATTCCCATGTTTAAATTCATGATCCCTACATGTTTGATGAAGTGTCTATGGTTTGGGATTTTTGAACCATGATTTCATATTTCAATCCTAACCTTTAATATTGTATTTTGATCATTTACTGCTAGTGGGTTATGAACACCTGATACCTATGTGTTTTACATGACCTCCGATCTTTCAACTAATAATTCAGGGAAACCATGAGTCTTGTTATTTACTCAGATATTATTGATCATGATGAGAACTATCATTTACTTTATAATGTTGAGTTAAACTTGGTTCAGCATAGTTCCAATGTCAGTTCAGTTGGGAGTAAGATTAGTACCAAGCAAACTCAGGGATGAGGGCTCACCTGACACAAGAGGGTGTGACCCTTAGAAGCAATCTCTGAGTTATAAAACTATGTAGCCAACATAGGTTATAGATGTCTACTTTCCAGTTGAGGATTCACAAGGTGTTCACCTTCTAATTTAGGGTAACACATATCTTGTTAGAGCACCTATCAGTTGAGGGGACTCCATAGTCCTTCAGGACACTAGTTTAATGGATCCACACAACTATTTTTAGTTCCCATGGCATGGTGCTAACACCCTTCAACTGGGGTTATAGGTTGGACCCCAATTAGCTCAGATAAGGGCAGGTTTGTTAGATGATACCTCCCTCAGTCTCAGTACGATATTCAGTGTATATTCAGTTCAGGTTTACTTGACCAAAGCATACAAATTTACAGTTATTAAACTATAAATATTTCAGTCTTTCAGTTCATAGATTATTTTAGAAATATGTATATGCTTGCTCTTGTATTCACAGATATTATAGTTTTCATGCATTCATGATTAGTTATTTCATGTTATTCAGTCAGCACTTATCTCATATGCACAACACCTCATGCATTTCAGCCATACCTTATCTCATATACTAGTACATTCAAAGTACTAACCACATACTCTTCTTTGTGCTATGATGTATTATGTAATAGGTTTGGAGGCTCAGTTTCCCAACCATAGTTAGATAGCCAGTGTTACTTAGCAGCCATAGTGGTGAGTCCTCATCCATCAAAGACATATTATATCTCATTCAACACTTCAGTGTTCCATTATATTTAGTAAGTCAGAGTTAGTTGGGGGCTTGTCCTATTAACTCCTCAGTCTGTTAGAGTCTTTTCAGACAATCAGACAGTTAGTTAGACACTTATTCAATTATCAGTCCTTTCATAATTATAAGTTGTTTTAAATTTGTAGTTAGATTTTAGTATTTCATCAGATATTTCATACTTGTGGTTGAACTACATTTTCAGTATTCATATTAGTATTGCATTTAGCAGTTTATTTCCGCACACGTATACTATTGCAATTATATTCTGTGCTCATAGTTGGTACTAGCTTATGGGTTAGCTTAAGGTCACTTGTGACCATACAAACTATTGTCAAAGCTAGGTGTAGACTCGGGTAGTGAAAATATACTTGCACTCATCAATGTTCAATCAGTTCATTATTTTACCTATCACAGTACTTCCACTTATAAATGTACCTTCGTGCTTCACAAATAATATTCTTTCCCCCTATCAATAGGCCATTTCACACATATTCCTACATATATAATTCAACACATGCAACTCACACACACCTGGTCTCTACCACATCTATTAAGTAGTATTCCTCCTTTTGGCATCATTGAAAAGTGATAACAGAAAACCAAGAATAAAATAAGCACAAGTTAGCTAACTAATGGCCTCTAGGGAAACACTAACATGAAAAACAACTTTAAATATGAAGAAGATAAAAATTAAACACACAAGAAAAGGATTCATTAATTGGCAAGAGAGATTAGTACCATTGAATTATACTAAAATAAACATAAGAATTCTAATTCATCAAAAGCCACACTTGGCATAAGAACTTAAAACTGACACACGGGGATGATTGGACTTATGTAAAGGGGGCTTAGGTGAGAAATACTTTATAAACATATCCAATAACACTCTATAGCATAAGCATTTAGCAACTTCTTAGTGAGGTATTTAACTAAATCATTTAGACCTTGAACCTCCTAAAAGAGTTGTACAACCTTGATCAGGAGCTTAGCATTTTCTGCTATAAGTTTCTTTGTGGAAACAGGTCCCTTAGAGCACAAATTTTTATTCTATATCTTCAAGTACATTATCTTAGTATACTTAGTAGTTAGCTCAATGCTCTTCTCCTCCATTTCCTTGCTAAAATTCTCCTAAGCAGCCAATAGTTTTGATATTAAGGACACAGTTCCTTACTTTCCTTCAATGCATTCATTTTCCATTAATGTTGTTAGACTAAACTTTTGTTTGACTATTCCTAAAGTACCTTTGCTTGAAAATACTTGAAAGTGATCAAACACCTTGTTTAAGAAGTACACATACGACATCTCATGTCTTTTGTCCTTCTCAACAATCACTTTATTCATGTGTTCTATCATAAAAGAAGGTAGATTTATTAGCTCAAACTTGCTCAGACTCTCAATCAGGAACAAATCAATAATAGAGGCAATGGTCCTTTTCTCTGATCTTGGTAAAAAAAACTTGTTGATAAATTAAACCGCTTACTAAAACTCACTTATGAGAAATTTTTTTCTCCCACCGGCTATTGATATTCCTCCTACCTTACAAGCATCCATCATGAACTCAGTTGAGGGTTGTTATTTTACAAAAGTCCTCACCCCTTTAACAACAACATCTAGGATTTTCCCTAGTGATTGTTCATCTATTCTTATTTGTTTTCCTTGCACTTTGGCAATCAAGATTAACCCATCATCTGAGAACTCCATTGTATAGTAAAATTCGCTTACTTCCTCCTCAAAAATTTCTCCCACCGGCTATTGATATTCCTCCTACCTTACAAGCATCCATCATGAACTCAGTTGAGGGTTGTTATTTTACAAAAGTCCTCACCCCTTTAACAACAACATCTAGGATTTTCCCTAGTGATTGTTCATCTATTCTTATTTGTTTTCCTTGCACTTTGGCAATCAAGATTAACCCATCATCTGAGAACTCCATTGTATAGTAAAATTCTCTTACTTCCTCCTCAAAAACCATAGGAGTTGGTTCCTCTAAGAAATATAACCATACCTAGTATTTGACATATTTTACCAATTCAACCATGTCAGGTTTCTCATAAATCATGGGATCAAACACTCTCCTAGATAATACTTTCTACATTTTTGAAACTTTATTCTTTTGTTCTCTAGACCCAACCTTCTTTTCTTCCTCCTTTTTTTTTATTTTGAAATCACTACTTGGCTTTTCCTTTTCAATAGATTTTCTCTTCTTAGGATCAAGTACCTTAGAGAATTTTTTTTCTTTTCACAATAATGTATTTCTGCTTCATTCAGACAGGGAGACTAAAATTTTAATGGGAGGACCTGGTGCTTCCTGAGACATGAACTTTTTTTCTTCTTTTCTCAATTACCACATCAATATTAGGATGAATGTTCTAATCCTCTCTAACTCGACGACTTCAATATTCTTCTCCTCTTCCACTACAACAACTTTCTTAAGTTTTCTTCTATTAGTGGTTAAATATTTGTTGGCTTTCTTAGCATCGGCTTATAACTTCTTTTCAGACTAAATAGTGGAATACAATCTTACAACATTTATAGCAGAATCAACAACCTCTTATTTCCCTTTGTTTCTCCATTGTTTATTTATAGACTACCTCAGATGTGGTTTATCCTTTGCATCCTCTATATCCTCCTCATTTGGAGGATTCATAGTATCTCTAGCATTATTCATATCATCCTTTTTACCAATTGAATGCTCTTCAGCACAAATTGAGCTTTTCTTGAGATCATATATAAGAAACAATAAATTTTTAGCTACTTAATTTTCACTACTGGAATGATCAGACCTCTACACTAGTATTTCCTTATCACATACTTAGGAAAATATAGGGTTTGACTCAGGGGGGGTAGGGGAACTAAGTACTTGAGGGGTTTCTAATAGCTCAGTATTTTCTGGTTCCTTTGAAGAGTGGGGATTTGAGGATCTTTATGTAATTGTGATTCTTCTAAGGAAGGAGAAGCTTCAAATTAATGGATTTTAAGTTTTATTGGTAAGATAAAATATTTATTTAAATCCTCTATCAAGGTTGGATCAGGAGAAATTTTGATGGCTAAGGAAGTTTCAATATGGACAGACATGGTTAGGGGTTTTGGAATTTCTGGTAAAGTTGTCACAGACTCTTGTTGAGGACTCAAGGAGATAGCTTCTATGGTAATATAATCAATCATAGCCTCAATTTGTTTGTTTCAAAACAACACTTTATTCTAGAAAATATTTTAAAAATGGGGCTACAGACCAGGTACCATACTTATCTCCTATTAAGTTACTTAATCTTCTCCTTTATTTATTTAATTTAGTCAGCATTTTCTAGGCTTATTTTACATTTTGAGCTTAATTTGAGATAGGAAAATTGAGAATGTCTAAGAAATTTTTTGTTTGAGCTATTGCTGGACTCTATTCTAGAGGTAAAATTAGATTGTCAAGGGGGTGAGAATATCTGTGCAACCAATTTGTCCTTTTGGGATTAGTTTTACAGGGACTAGGTCCTTGAAGAACTTAAATGGACCCTTCTCAATATTCTTTCAGCTCGAGCAGGAATTTGTATTTGAAATCTGGATCACCATCACATTATTCAACACATAGAGTTCCTTTTTTTTGTAAACTTTTTATTCCTAGCTTGACCAATTGTAGCCCATAAGTATTGATTTATTATAGTTTATTGGGCACAATAACCAAAGCTTCATAGATATCAAACTTGGTTTTCAAGAATATTTTGTAAGTGAATCTGGAGAATTCATTCTTAATGAAAAGCACATACTTCTTTTCTCTTTTATATTAGACTTGTAGTCTGGAAATTTTATCCTGGGCATCCCAAGGAACAGGTCCTTTGAAATCAATTGGTTGCCTTTTCCAAATGGGATTCCTCTACCTTGAAGTGTTTAGAGAGAGTGAAAATACTGTCAGACCTTCTAGTCATATGTTTTGAACATTTACATATCAAAGAACTAGTTCTAACTACAGTCACTTTCTCCCGCCTGCAAACAAAATTATTTGTTAAATTTAGGAACCCACTTAAGTTTGAGTTCCCAGTAGGAGGAAAATAGTGCTATCAAATCTTTCTTGGCCCATCTAGGTAGTATGAGCTTCTTCATATTCTTTAATGTTTTGGGACCCTTTGAATAGGTATTCCCTTGCTGGATATATTTAACACTGTTTATTCTAGCTCTAATCCAACTTTGGCAGTTTTTATTCATGTGACCATCTCTTCTATAGTGAGTGCATAGAGTTTTTTGGACTTTGTTTCTAATATCATGAACAACCTTACCTTGTGACCCAAGTGATTGGGTTTTGTACAGATACCTAAGGCCCTTATATTTCTGGTACCTTGACTAGTTAAATTAGAAAGGATCTATGAGGTTGTGGTCCATTGTAGTTATTTATTAAGTTCTTCTCTCAGATGGACCAGGTCCCTTTCTAACTCATCATTCTTATAGATTTCAGTCATGAGGTGCATTTGAGCATCTTTCAATTTTTCTTCAACTTTAATTTGAATCTTTGAGGCCTTTTTCTTTCTTTTACCTTCAAAATCATCTACTTTCTCCTGTTGATTCACCAAAATCAGATTTTTAGATTACAACTTAGTAACATGTTCATTAATTTTAGATATTTAATAAGTTAAAGAAATTAATTCAAGCTTCTGATCTTCTACTTTTTCTTTTAGAGCATTTTTCTTCTATTTATCATTAGTATCATCAACTTTCTCCAGTTGACTTGCTAGACTCAGATTTTTAGATTTCAACCTTGGAATTTGTTCTTTATGTTCAAATATCTGGAGAGTAAATCAATTAATTCAAGCTCTTTACTCTCTACCGTATCTTCTAGAGCATATTTCTCTGCAGTCAATTCACACATAGAATCAATTAACATATAGTAAGCTTTTTTTATCTTTCTAGCAGAGTAGTTTTCCAAATTTTCTTTAATATTAGAAAGAGTTACCTAATTCTCTTTATCATATGAAGTGTTGGCCATAAGAAAAAACAAGGAATAATAAGTAACTTTCTCCTCTTCTATAACATCTTCATGCTTTCCATCTTCCTCAGAGTTACTAGAGGAATCCCCCCCAGATAGCTAAGGCCTGCTTAATTAGAAAATCAGTTGCAACCTTTCTATTTGACTATATATGCACCTAGTCCATGTTCTTTTCTATGTCACCTCCAGTCTTGAGTTATCCCTGGTAATCCATTTTGCGCATTGGGTAGTCCTTAATAAAATACTCAGGACTTCCACATCCATGACAAACCTCCATAGTGCCTCCCTTTTTGTTGCTACTTCCTCTTCACTAAAACTGGCCACTTTTCTTCATATATCTAATAATTTATTTTTCCAAATAGGCTATATCAGTGTGTTATTCACTTGAATCTTACTTAATAGCCTTTAATTCTAGAGATTTTTCCCTTTTCACTTCCCTTTTCTCTTTACAATGCTTTTTGAGTTCATATATCTTCATATTACCAGTAAGTTCATAAATAGTGTGAGTTTTGAAGCTCCTTTCCTCAGTGATAACATTCACTTTTATTTCCCAGGATTTAGGCAGAACCCCCAAAAATTCTCACCTATTTGTACAAAGGAATTACTTATCCTAAGCATTGCAAATCATTAGTAATTGAAGTGAATCTTATATGCATCACTTTGATAGTTTCTCTTACTTTCATAGTGAAGGTTACATACTGATTAGTTAGCATATCAACTTTTTAATCCTTCATATTAGTGGTTCCTTCATAAGCAGTCTTTAAGCAATCCTAGATTTCTTTAGTATTTTCACATCCAAAAATCCTGTTGTAATTGTTACATCTTGGATTTTGGCCTTAGAAATTTATTTAGAATTCTAGTTCTCCAGACCCAATATTACTCAAAGTTATGAGCCATATATTGGGGTACGAGTGGTATAGTCATGTCTTATGTCAGCTAGTGTTATTTGGTGGGATGGTCTTGGTTACTGGAATTGTTATGAAATAGGGGTAAGAGTCATATGGATTGGCACAACTCATATTAGTGACTTATATAGTGGATAGTGTTTGGTCCTCCTGGTATTTCATTCTGCCAGGGATACGGGTAATGGGTACAGATCGTATGCTATGGCTACGACTTAGTTGAATGAGTCATTTACTGGATAGTGTTTGATTTAAGGGTTGAGGCTTGGATACGAGTGGAAAAACCAATCAGATGGAAGGATACAACTCATAAGGGTTAGTCGTATCCCTAGGATAAGAATTTTTACAAATTAAGTAGGGGTAATTTGGATATTTTGCTACATACCCTAATCAGAACCCACAACTTCTAATACACTTAGGAGGTTATTTACCTAATTATACTATTCATTAAAACTTAGAAATTATTCCTAAACATCCAATAATTCTCTTAAGAGCTTTTGGGGGAAGGAAGTTAGGGTTTCAACTTAGGGATTACTTTGGGTCTTGCTTTCATAATTTTATTCCATTATCTTTCTTAGTTTAAGGCATAATTATCTTCCCTTGTTGTAATTTCAAATAATGACATGGTTTATATGATTGATTTCATGGTTTTACTATTTCATGATTATGGTTTTCAATTATTATTGGGGGGGTTGATATTGAATGCTTGGTTATGGTTTCTCATGGTTTTAATTATGTTTTTATACACTTTAATGGTGGTTTTGGAAAATGGTCCTTGGTATTGGTTTTGGTTATATTATGCCCCCAAGTTGTTTGAAAAAATGCTAATAAAGGTATGTTCATTACATTGACTTCTTCTAATGGAACTATTGCTTATTTTTAGCTTATATATTAAAGCTTTAAATGATTTAAATTATTTGAAAGGGATAAAGTCTAAATGGTTATGCTTGTGGGGAACATGGAAGTCTCTCAACTGGCTTAATATAGTATATAGAAGGACACTTAATAGTCCCCTTATCCTTAATTATTTGGCTATGGATATTGCTTGCAAGTGATGTGGTGGTATGACAATACCACTAATATTAGAGTTTATTTATAAAATGGTAAATGGATTGGTTTGATTACTTAGAAATAGTTTTAACTGGGCATTAATGGCGGTGTGTGTAGTAAGGCCATGGAAGTAACGGTCCTAGGGTAGCCAAAACTGAAAACTCATATTTTTTTGGTATGAGGGGTCTTGATGACCATGTGTGTGTCCTATTTTATATTGGGGGAGGTACTAATCATCCCATAGGATATTTCCCAGGTCATGTGGATATATGTATTGGGCCCTTTCAGTAGGGGAGCTGAATTGATATCACCCATAGGTGGTTAGGAAAACCAAGCTACACATCCCTAGTACAGGTTTTCAAGGAATTCTAAAATTGTTTCCCTTTCCCGTTAGTTATATATATATATATGTATCCTTGTATGCATTGTGGATGGTTTTACTATATTTTATAACTGGCATTATTTTATCCTTACCCTAAGTTTCATGCTAGTGAACATTCGCTAACCCACCTACTGGCGGTTGTATACCCACGCTATTCACGAATCAGCCATTCAACTCCTCCTACATGGTGATTGACTTGGGTATAACATTTGAACTAAAGTGGTGAGCTTCTATCATTTTAGAATGCATTATTTCATGTTATGGATATTGTTAGACATTTTGACTTTATTTTGGATATTGTTTTTTATCATGGTTGAGGGCATGTCCCAAATGGATTCTTACTCTTTTGGTTAGAGGCTTTGTGGTACTTTTTGGGGTTATTATGGGTAGGATCGGTATTAGTGTTGGACTTGGCATTGGAATAAGCTAGGAGGATGGCATCATTAGACATAACTTTTCACTATTCCATTGTATTAGATTTTTGTATTGATTACCATATTATTTTTTATTATCCTCTTTAGTTTGATTTGATATGGTTGGATGGTTGGTTTGGTATGGGTGGACTCGGTTGGGCCCATCATACTTGTGATCCTATCTTAGAGTTTTCATCAAAGCATTTCCACAATCTTGTTATATGCTAGAAATTTAGCTAATCTAAGGTTGTATAAGGTGGTTTTGTTGGATAAAGAGAGCGGTCCATGGTCCTGGTTGGTTTGGGATGCCCATTACACCTAGGTCCTGGTTTGGGTCTTGATAGTATTCATCTGGCCCTATGCCACAAACTAGCAGTTGTTTGCCCTTATAATTCTTCTTAACTTTCTCTCTATCTTCATCATTATTAAAACACCTTAAATTTTGGACCTTAGAAAATTTCCTTGATTTTTGGTTTCTGGGTAAGATACGACTTAGGGGAACGAGTCATACACTTAGGTATGGGTAGTATGGTCTAGTCGTAAGATGACCAGTGTTGGTTGGTGGGATAGATATAGTTAATGGAATTAGTACAATTTGAGTCGTATGAGGCATATAGTTTGGTAAGAGTTATTTGGTTAAGTCACTTAACATTAGAATTAGTAAATTAAGATTAGATCTAAGCAGGAGCGGATCACCATGATATGTAATCCAGGGTACGAGTCGTACCCAAGACCCATATGGTGGTCAGTGTTAAAACCTCCTAGATTTTATTCTACTAGGGGGTTATAGTTTTTGGGTACCATTCGTGCACTTCAATATGACTTTGGTTTAGGTGTGTTGTACTTTGGATAGTGTTGGGTCAAAGGAGAAAAGCCTAGGGTATGAGATGTGGGTATCACGAGTACAGGATGGGTATGATACATAAGGGTTAGAGGTACCCTATGATGAGAATTCAATGCAGTTTAAGTATGGGCAATTTGGACATTTCCCCCTTATCTTAATATGGTTCCATGACTTATGTTTCACTTTGAAGGTTATTTGTCCTATTATTCTATTCCTAAACACTTGGAAAACACTTTTACATCCTCTCTAAAGTTCTTAGACAAAGAAGCTAGGATTTCATCTTAAGGAGTTAAGTGGGACTTATCTTGGTGATTTTTCTCCATCATCATCTTGGTTTAAGGCATGTTCTCTTACCTAAATGTCAGTTCCAACTAAAGGCACGGGTTTTTACAATGTATTCTCAAGATTTGAATGTTGTATGATTTTGGGTTTTCAAATATAATTTGGGATTTTTGTTATAATTTCTTGGTTATGGTTTTTCAATGTTTTGATTATGCTTTTGTATGCACTAATGGTGGTTTTGGATAGTTGGTTGCATGGAAATGGTTCTTTGGTAATAGACTTTGGTTTTAGATATACTATACCACCAATGTGTTTGATAAAATTCCTTTCACAATGTTTTCATTATAATATTGGATTTTAAATGGAACTTATGCATGTTTTAAACTTGGTAATGGAACCCTAAATGATATGAATGGTTTAAATGGCATTAAATGGATTATAAAAGCCTTAGTGGCCATGTTTTTTGTTGATTATGATCTATGGGTACATGGAAATCCCTTGATCTAAAAAATATATGGCTAAGGACAATATTTAGAAGTTATAGTTGATATGACAATACCACTATATAATAGCCTTGGTTAATAAATGGTTAATTGTTTGTTTGGTTGGTTGGTAATGGTTTTAATTTGGCTTAATAGGGGAAAGTGTGGCAAAGTTATTGAAGGTGGAGGTCCCAGGGGGATCTAAACTAGATACTCATATTTGTTAATGTGAGGTTTGGTCCTAGTGACTGTGTGCATGATGTCATGCTATATACTTTAGGGGATGTACTATTTATGCCAGGTTCTCTTCCCTATTCATGCGGCTTGATGCATTGGGGCCCTTTCAGCAGAGAGAGTTAAACCCATATAACCTATAGGTGGTTTAGGATGATAGAGCTACATAGCGCCTAGGTAAAGCTTTTAATAGCATGCTAAACCGGGTCCCCTTTCCTGGCATGGTTATATATATATCTATATGTATGGCTGTGTGCATATTGATGGTTTTTACTTGGTTTTATAAATGGCATTATTTTATCCTTATCTTCAGTTTATGCTAACATTCACCCGTTATCCCTTTTTCGGGTATTGTATCCCCACGTGATGCAAGAAATAACCATTACACTTCTCCTACTTAGAAATTTGGAATTCGAGTTCAGTATTTGGATAGATATAGTAAGCTTTTATCATTCTTAAAGGCTCTATATCATGGATGTCATTTCATACTTTTGATTATTTACGAACATTAGTTTTAGCTAGTTGGGGACATGTCCCAACCAAATTTTGGTATCTATTTGGTTAGAAGATTTATGGTATTGTATGGGTTGGTATAGGCAGGATCGATATCAGTCTCAGCCTTAATAGTGGCATTGGTATTGGGGATAAAATAATTGGACATAATATCTTATTATTCCATCATACTTTATTTTGGGATTAATCATATCTTATTTTGGAACTTATTTGGTTATGGTCTGGTTTATGGCCCTTGGTTTGCTATTGGTTTGGCTTAGTGTTTTGGTTGGTAAAGTGTGAAGGACAAGATGACTTGGTAGGGTTGGTCTAGGAATAGATCTATCCCAAAGTTAGTCTATGTCCAGTTACACTATCTTGTTATATGTTTGAAATTCAGCCAACTCAGGGTAGGCGACTAGATGTTGGGATGGGTAACATGGGTGGTCTTCGGTCCCTATTGGACCTTGGGCATCTATTATGACAAGGCCCCCAGTTAGGTTATATTAAGTTGGTATCATAGCCTTAGGTTCATGGTCAATTTGGAGTCTACAAAGACATATCTGGTAAAGTCTCTTTTAAGGGTGTGTAGCATACCACACTCGTAAGAGAGAGCCTGTAAGGTATTTAGAAAGTTTTACTATCTTACTATTCTATTTTCAAGCGTGGAGTATTAGTCCTAGAATTCCTCTATAATCCTTGGTTGTTGAATTTTCAGATTATGCCTCAACAATTTAGGACACAAGGAAACTCTTTAGTTCCATATGGGAACAATATTAATGAGGTATGTCCTATATCTGGAGTTCGTCTTTGATCTCAGGGTCCTGTCCCTGGTAGTTCTAGAGTTCCTCCTATTACTACTAGTCTTACTCATGAGTATATGACTAATGAAAAGTTTCATCAGTCTATTAATACTATTGCTTAATTGGTTACTACTCAGGCTGTGCGGGATATGACTGGTGGGTTATCTGCTTAGTCTATGAGGGTTGGTCAATTTTAGAAACTTAAATCCTCCTGCTTTTACTGGTGTGAAGGTGAAGGAGGATCCTCAAGGTTTTTTGGATAAAATAGAGAAAATATTTAGGGTGATGCAGGCAAAAAATATGGTAGGTGTAAACTTTGCAACTTATCAGCTCAAGGATGTTGCATACCAATGGTACAAAGAGTGGATAGGGATAGAGGTTATGTGAAGGAGTTGTCCTCATGGGATGTTTTTTTTGGTACTTTTCTAGATCATTTCTTTTCTCAAGAGCTGAGGGAAGCAAGGATGGAGGAGTTTGTGAATCTAAATAAGGAAGAATGCCTGTCAAAGAATATGCCTTGAAATTTCATCAATTGTCAAGGTATGCTCATTATTTGGTGGCTAATATGAGAGCAACAATAAGAAACTTTGCTTCTAGGCTATCTTGAGATCTGATTTTTTGGAAAGCAAGACTACAATGTGGATGAAGGTTAAGGATATTTTTAGGTTAGTTTTCCCTATGCACTAGGTGAAGGGTGAGAAAAAGAATAGGTAAAGTTTAGAGAGAGACGGGCTAAGAGAAGCACGTTTTTGGACTTGGGAGGTGCTCAATTGCTAGGTAGTTGAGATGGAGGTAGATGGCCAAAATAGAAGTAGGGGAGTTCTAGTTCCTTCTCTACTGCTAGCGCTCTTTACTTAAGGCAGTTGGGTGATAGACGTCAGTAAGGTGGTGATAATTTCCAAGCACAAGGTGCCTGCTCTCGGGCGAGTGGGGGTTAGTCAGCTTCTTCATGCCCATCTTCTAGTTCTGTAGTTGTCTTTATTAGGGATATTGTAACAAAGGAAAGGACAAATGTTTTAAATGAGGCCAGCCAGTCCATATGGTTAAGAATTATTCGGTTGGTGTGGGAGCTTTGGGAGTGGTCAAAGCTCCGATTGCTTCATCTTCTGCTCCTACACCTAGTGAAGAGGCTACGGTGTCTACTCCTTCTTGTTGTACTGGAACTATCCATAATAGGTTGTATGCTCTTGCATCTCGACAGAAATCTGAGCCATCACCTGATGTCGTTACTGGTACATTACAACTCTTTTCTCGTAATATGTATAATATGCTTTATCGGAGGTCTACTCTTTCTTATGTGACCCTATTTTTGGTTTTATGTATTGGTTTTAATCTTGAGGTTTTTTTTGGCTCTTTTTTCTATTCTACCCTGATAGGTGACTCGATTATTGCTAAGAGACAGTATAGGAGGTGTGTGGTATTTGATGGTGGCTGGCAAACTTTTCCAAATTTGTGTGAACTTGATATGGTGGATTTTGATGTTATTCTAGGGATGGATTGGTTACACTTTCGCTACACATCCTTGGATTGTCGGATCGGTAAGGTTGTTTTTAGGTTCTCTGGTGAATTGATTATAAAGTGGGAGAGTGGTTCCTTATATCCTTGGAGGAGGTTTATTTCTTATATTAGAGCTTGAAGGTTAATCTCTAAAAGTTGTCTTTATCACTTGGCTTGGTTTAAAGATTTTAACAAAGGTCCTTCTTTATAGCAAATTCCGATGGTAAATGAGTTTCCTAAGGTCTTTTCGGATGATCTTCCTGGTGTTCCTTTAGATAGGGAAATAGAGTTTGGCATTGATTTAGTTTCTAACTCTCATCTAATATTATTCCTCTTTACAGAATGGCTCCGCTTGAGTTGAGGGAACTCAAGTAGAAACATAAGAATCTCCTAGATAAGGTGTTTATTAGTCCCAGTGTATCCCTGTGGGGAGCACCGGTATTGTTTATGCACAAGAAGGATGGTTCCCTTCAGATGTACACGGATGATTGGCAATAGAATATGGTAACGATCAAAAACAAGTATTATTTTCCAAGGATAGATGACTTATTTGATCAGTTGCAAGGTGCCAAGTTCTTTTCTAAGATAGATATTTGGTTTGGGTATCACCAGCTTAAGATCATGGAGGAGGATATCCCTAAGATGGCTATTTGTACTCAGTATGGGCACTTTGAATTCTTGGTGATGTCATTAGGTTTAACTGATGCCCCGACGATATTTATGGATTTGATGAATAATGCTTTAAGGCATTTCATGGATCTCTTCTTTATTGTATTTATTGATGACATTCTGGTTTATTCCAAAATTGAGGTAGATCATGCTAACCATATCCGTATGGTATTATAGACCTTGAAGGAACAACAGTTGTATACCATTTTCTCTAAGTGTGAGTTTTGGTTTAACGTTGTCAGTTTTCATGGTCATATTATTCTAGCAAGGGGATCATGGTACATCCACAAAAGGTGGTTATGGTCAAAAGGTTGCATTGACCCACAACTCCAATTGACATTCGAAGCTTTTTAGGTTTGGCTAGGTATTATCACGGTTTATGGAAAGCTTTTCGACGATAGCTGCTCCTTTGACTAAGTTGACTCAGAAAGAGGTAACGTTTTCTTGGTCGGATGCTTGTGAGGGGAGTTTTGAGAAATTGAAAGATAAGCTAATGTTGGATTCGGTCATGACATTACCTGAGGACAGTGAGGGTTTTGTGGTTTATTATGATGTATCTAGGGGGACTTGGTTATGTTTTGATGCAACATAAGAAGGTAATTACCTATGCTTCTAGACAGTTGAAGGTACATGAAAGGAATATCCCAATCATGATTTGGAGTTATTGGCAGTGGTTTTTGCTTTGAAAATCTGGAGGCATTATTGTTATGGAGTGCATGTAGACATCTTTTCTAATAATAAGAGTCTACAGTATGTGTTCACTTAAAATAAGCTAAATCTCAGTCAAAGGAGATGGTTGGAGCTTCTCAAAGACTATGACAAGAGTCTTCACTATCCCCCAGGTAAGGCTAACATAGTTTTTGATGCTCTTAGTAGGTTATCCATAGAGAGTTTGGCTCATGTGGAGGAAGGAAAGTAGGAAGTAGTGAAAGATATTCACCGCGTGGCTAATCTTTGAGTTCATCTCTTGGACTCTAAGGATAGTAGGGAGATAGTATAGGATGTAGTTCGGTCAATGAGTAGAGACAAAGGATCTTGGTTCAGGCACATAAATTGCACTACGTTGTTAATCCTAGCTTAATAAAGATGTATCATAATCTCAAGGAGATGTATTGGTGTAATGGTATGAAAAGGGACATGGCTGGTTTTCTGGCTAAGTGCTTGATGTGTCAATGAGTTAAAGTTGAGCACAAGAGACCTGGTGGGTTATTACAAAATATTATTTTTCCCAAATGGAAATGATTGGTAATCAATATGGATTTTTTTTACCGGTTTCCTCGGTCTAAGAACCAATATTATTCAATTTGGGTCATCGTGGATAGAATGACGGAGTTTGCTCAATCTTTTCCAGTGAGGACTACCTTTTCAGCAGATGATTATGAGAATTTATATCTTTGGGATACTGTAAAGCAGCTTGGGGTACCTATTTCGATCATGGTACGCAATTTTCATCTCATTTTTGGTGTGGCCTTTTCAGAAGGACTTGGGTACTAAGGTAAGTCTAAGTATTGCTTTTCATTCTCAGTTGGATGGGCAAGCATAGAGGACTATTCAAACATTGTAGGATATGCTTAGGGCATATGTGGTTGATTTTGGTGGTGGTTGGGTTGAGCATCTACATTTGGTAGTGTTTTCTTATAATAATAGTTATCATTGTAGTGTTGGCATGGCCTCTTTTGATGCATTTTATGGTAGGAGGTGTATATATCCTATTAGTTAGTTTGTGCTTGGTGAGGCAGATATGTTCAGTCTAGATTTGGTCTATCAGACTATGGAAAAGGTGAAGGTGATTTGGGATAGGCTTAAGGCTGTCAAAGTTGCCAAAAGTCCTATGCGCATGTAAGGCATAAAAACTTGAAGTTTTAGGTCAGGGATAAGGTTTTCCTCAAGGTATCTCCCATGAAGGGAGTAATATGGTTTGGTAAAATATGGAAGCTCGGTCCCTAGTATATTATTACTTATGTGGTTTTATGGAGGGTTGGAAATGTTGCTTATTAATTGGTGTTTCCTTCTAGTTTGAACTCCATTCATTCGATATTTCATGTTTCCATGTTAAGGAAGTATTTTGGTGAGCCTTCTTAGATTGTTCCTTTGAAGGGGTTGGGTATCTCGGACTCTATCTTATGAAGAGGTCTCGATTGAGATCTTAGATAGGTAGGTTCATAGAATGCAAACCAAGGATGTCGCTTTGGTTAAGGTTTTATGGAGGAACTATATGGTGGAAGAAGCTACTTGGGAAGCAGAGAAGGACATAAATTCCAAGTATCCGCATTCTTTTGATGTTCTTGGGATTCGTGCAAAAGGTATGTGTCTTCAACATATCTTGAATTTCAGAGTTTGTTAAAGGAAAGATTAATATTTTTGCCTCTTTGTTTTCAAATGTTGTTAAATATTAGAAATATATTTGACAAGGCAAATGACTCATGCATGTGATTACCCCTACCTTGTCTGTCATTTGGGGATGAATGTTCCTAGTGGGGGAGACTGAATCACCCTGGTTTCTAGACCTTAGAAAATTTTCCTAATTTCTGGTTTTTGCGAAGTTATGACTTAAGGGAATGAGTTGTACACTTAGGTATTGGTGGTATGGTCCAGTCGTAAGGTGACTAGTATTTGTTGGTGGGATGGATGTAGTTACTGGAATGGGTATAATTTGGGTAGTATGAGTCATATAGTTGTGTATGGGTTGTTTGGTTATTTCACTTAACCTTAGAATTGGTAACTTAAGATTGGATCTGAGTACGAGTGGCTCACCATGAGCCGTAAGCTAGGGTATGAGTCGTACCCAGGACTAGTATGGTGGTCAGTGTTCAAACCTCATGGATTCTCTTCTGCTAGGGGTACTATTTATGGGTACCAGTCGTAAACTTAAATAGGACTTTGACATAGGTGTGTCGTACCTTTGACAATATTGGGTCCTAAGGAAAAGCCTAGGGTACGAGAGGTGGGTACCACTCATACAGGATGGGTACAACACATAAGGGTCAGTCGTATGTTGTGACAAAAATTTAATGCAGCTTAAGATAAGGCAATTCGGATATTTCCCCACATATCCTAATAACGTCCCACAACTTATATTACACTTGGAAGGTTATTTGCTCTGATATTCTATTCTTAAACACTTGGAAAACACTCTTAAATCCTCTCTAGAGTTCTAGGGAAAAAGAAGCTAGGGGTTTTATCTTAAGGAGTTAATTGGGACTTGTCTTGGTTATTTTTCTCCATCATCATCTTAGTTTAAGTCATGTTCTCTTTCGTCATTGTTAGTTCCAGCTAAAGACATGGTTTTGTACAATGTGTTTACATGATTTGAAAGTTGAATGATTTTGGTTTTTCAAATACAATTTGGGGGTTTTGGTTATAATTGCTTTGTTATGGTTTTCCCATGTTTTACTTATAATTTATATTCAGTACTGGTGGTTTTGTCTAATTGGTTGCTTGGGAATAGTTCTTTTGTAATGGACTTTGGATTTGGAAATACTATGCACCCAATATGTTTGATAAAATGCCTTTAACAATGTTTTCACTATAATATTAGTTTGTCAATGGAACTTATGCATGGTTTAAACTTGGTATTGGAACCCTGAATGAAATAGATGGTTTAAATGGTTTTAAATTGATTGGAAAGGCCTTGATGGCCATGATTTTTGTTAAATATGATCTATGGGTAGATGGAAATCTCTTGATCTCAAATAGGTTTGACTAAGGACAATACTTGCAAGTCATAATCGGTATGACAATACCACTATCTAATAGCCTTGGTTAATAAATGATTAATGGTTTGGTTGGATGGTTAGTAATAGTTTTAATTGTGCTTAAAAGAGAGATGCGTAGTAAAGCCATAGAAGGTGGACGTCCTAGGGGAATCTAAACTGTAAACTCATATTTGTCGATATGAGGTTTGGTCCTAGTGACCGTGTGCATTATGTCACACTATATACTTTGGGGGATGTACTAGTCATCCCAGGTTTTCATCCCTGGTCATGTGGCTTCACGCATTAGGGCCATTTCAACAGGGGGAGCTGAACCTATATAGCCCGTGGGTGATTTAGGACATTAGAGTTACACAACCCAGGGAAAGATTTTAATAGCATGTTAATCCTAGTCCCATTTTTTGGCATGCTTATATATATATATATATATATATATATATATGTATGTATGTATGTATGTATGGTTGTGTGCATATAGATGGTTTTTATTTGGTTTTATAAATGGCATTATTTTATCCTTATTCTGAGTAAATGTTTGTGTTCTTTTGCTAACCCATCTTCGGGCGCTGTATCCCCACGCGGTGTAGGAACCGGTCATTCCACTCCTTCTACTTGGTGATTCATACTTTGGGGTAAGCATCTGGATTGAAGTGGTGAGCTTCCACCATTCTAGAAGGCTCCATTTCATAATTGTTATTTAATAATTTTGATTATTTATGGACATTGGTTTTGGCAATTGTTGGGGCATGCCCCAATCAGATTTTGGTATTCATTTGATCATAGGCTTTGTGGTGCTGCTATGGGCTGGTATGGGCGGTATCGGTATTGGTGTCTGCCTTAATATTGGGACTGGTATTGGGGATGACATCATTGGACATAATTTCTTACTGTTCCACTTTACTTCATTTTCGGATTAATCATTTCATGTTTTGGAGCTCATATGGTTATGGCCTGGTTTATGGCCCTTGGTTCGGTATTGGTTTGGCTTGGGGGTTTGGTGGACACGATCACATAGTAGGGTTGTTCTATGAATAGACCTATCCCAAAGTTAGTCCTTGTCTAGTTACCCTATCTTATTATATGTTTAAAATTCAGCCAACTCAGGGTAGGTGGTTGGAGGTTGGAATGGGTAAAGGGGGTGTCTTGGATCTCGATTAGACATGGGATGCCTATTACGACAAGGCCCTTGGGTCAGGTCGGGTCAATCATACTCTCTCCTTCTTTTAACAACCATTCTAGGTATGTGTCCCTTCTTGACCCCTCTAACTTGAACATGAGGACCACCGAGAATTACATCCATCAGCTCACTGTCCTCAACCATAATGAAGTCATGCATACTTATTCTCCACCATCCATAGAACTTCCCATTAAATCTAGGTGGTCAAGTGGTAGATTTCCCTTCTTTTGGATTAGGTACAGCAGCCATGATAACCAAATCACTCTAGGTGTTAACTTTTTAGACTATTCTATCTCTGATTCCAATTGTATAAACGAGAAGGGGTTACACCACACTATAAGGGATCAGGTCCCTTAGAGTCAGTCATAGGCTATAAATAGTAAAGCACTAAGAAAGTAAAATCTTTTAAGAATATAAAGAACACAGTGATTTAACGTGGAAACCTCCTTGCTCAAGGGTGAAAAACCCACATCTTGCCCTCACAACTACTCAGCTGTCTACTATAATCAAAATCTTGATTACAGACACCAATGAACATAATTCTAGGATCCACCATTTTGTAATTACTCTACTACAAACCTACCTTGACAAATCTTCCAAGAACACACCTCAATACTGATTACCTCTAACCAATATTGAGATCAAGTAACTCTACCTAAGCACTCTCTAGAAAGGGAAGAAGGCATTACTCATATAACATAAGTAATTCAGTTATAGACCATAACTTGACTCAAGAACACTCACTGTTTTAGTAAATACACAAAGCAAGAACTTGAACAATATTTCAAAGTTATGTTTTTGCCTTTCTCTCACTTTTGTATTCTGATTTTGCAAAAACTTACTAATTGAGAAGCAATATTTGCCTTTTATAGTGCAATAATGATTACAGTGGAAATCTGATTAGGCCAGGTGACCTGAAAGGTACAAGCTCACCTGCATAGTTTGTTGTACTAAAAGATAAAATTGTGTAGGCGTTGTGGCAGTTGTATTTATCCATGAAGGCCCAGGTACGTGGTCCCTTCTTGTCAGCTAAACATCATTAAAACACGATTTACCATGATCCTTCTTTGGTTGTTCCTATAGAGGGTTGGTATTTTTAATTTCTTATATTATGATGAAGTCCCGATTAAGATTTTGGATCGTCAAGTTCGTAGATTGAGGACTGATGATAGGATAATTTACACGCCTAAAGTACTATATTTTACCCATATTTTAGCTAAGTTTTGAGGACAAAATATATAATTCATGCACTTTTAGTCCTTTTTCCTGTAATTGAGCTAACAAACGTGATTAGCAAGCTTTCAGGTATAAATGATGCAGATTTCAGCATTTTATGGATAACTTGACGCCAAAGAAAGCTTCACGAAAGAAGAAAGGGAAAGCTTACACGCCAAGGACCAAAAGTGGCGCATGGAAAATTTGTCCCGGGCAAAAACAGCAATTCTGAAGACTTTGGGGACTAGCAGTAACTTAGTAGGATTAGGATAATGATACATTAACCTAGTAGGATTGGGTTAAGTAATGCAGTAGCTTAGTAGGAATAGGATATGGGTGTTATAAATACCCTATTTTGCTAGAGATTTTAATTCATTCCTCACAATTCCACACAATTCCCCCATTCCATCAATTCCCATCCATCCACCATCCATCCATCCATCAAAACAATTCTCTTTATTAATTCATTGTTGACATTATTTTTCATCTATTCGACTTTTAATTTTACAACAAGAGAATCTCTATTTTGCAAGGAATTCACGCCTAACACCACACCATACTACACGTGAGATCTTTTATTGTGGTATAATAATAATGTCTTTTGTGATTTCCGTTGCACTCATGAATAGCTAAACTTCTCTGTTGGGGTTATAGAAGCCTTATGAGATACTATCTATTGCTATGAGTTTGTGAATTCGTGACACGTATGCTGCTTATATCATTATTCTCTTCATCTTAATGCAAACTCTTGTGGCTGCAGACGCATAGAATACCGCCAGTATAGCAGTAACTTGTTCGAAAGAAAAGTTATATGTCTGGAAAAGAGATAATGTCAAGGTAATAGGGTCCCATCCCCTATTAAAAAGTTAGTGCGGTAACTGGATTAACCTCTTAGAGAATTTGTACCGTTAGATACGCTTTAAGATCGAAAGAGTTAAAGTGAAATAGTCCTTGTTGAGGTCGAAAGACGCTTGGATTTACCATCGAATACAATTCTCTATAAGCACATGCATGTCTGAATTCCGCATAACTCATAGCCAATAGAGACATAAAACTCATAAGGTGGACATAACCCCAACTTCTCAATTCTCATTGTTTTACATTTTACCAAACATTCTTTCTTTTTACTTTGCTATTTTCTATTTTTACTTTACTATTTTGATTACATTACTTGCACGAAAAAACTCCCCCATTTTTACGAGACTTGCACTAACAGTCTAGTAATCTTTGCTTACTTGTTGACCAAGCTATTCCCTGTGGGATCGATACCCAACCCAGTTGGGTTATATATTTGACAACGATCGTTTTACACTCCTACGAGAGATGTAGATTAAGCGTTATCAAGGACTAAGGAAGTGGCTTTGGTAAAATTCCTTTAGAGGAATCAAAAGGTGGATGAAAATACGTGGGAAGCCAACAAGTACATGAATTCCAAATATCTATTCTTTTTCCCCTTTTAGGATCAAGATGTTTTAGATATTGGTTCCTTTGCATTCTTAGCTTTTTCGAATTTTGTTCATGGTTTTGTGGTTGCATTCCTTCTTGTATTGTGCTAATGAGTGCCTTGACTTCTAATTCATTGATGAATGATCCTATGGGGTAATGTTACACCTTAAGTTCAAAACTCTAAAATTCTATTGGTTTTGTACTCACTGCTCAGGATACAACTTAATTGATGAGTCGTAAAGTCTCCTCGTGAGTCATAAGGTGCTAATTGTGCCATAATTAGTAAGATTGCCCATAGTTTCTATTGAGGTCATATTTAGACCTCATGTGTCGTATGGTGAGGTCACGAATCATGATGAGGGACTCATTACCAAACTAGTAAAATGGCCTTGACTTTCTGTCTGGGCCATGAGTCACGGTGATGACTCGTGACAAGTCCTCACGAGTCGTGAGGTGACCCATATTCAAAGCCTATAGTTATCCTGCATTTTAATTAGGTGAACTTTGTTAATTTCCTTCTTTGTCAAATTAAAAACCACGGCAAAAAACAACCTAATGGACCCCACAACTCTTTATTACTCAATCACATAAACTACTCTTCTCTCTTAAATTCCCTAATCAAAAGCAAGGCTAGGGTTTCTAGGGATTGGTCATCTAGGGATTAAAGAGTGATTTCTTCTCTAAATTCTTGGCATTTTCAAGCATTATTTCTTCCCTAAACTTGTATTTTTTATGGCATGCCATGGTTTGATAGTTCTATGGTTTTGATGTGTGGTTTTAGAATTTGGGTTGGGGTTTTATGATGGTTATTGTTTAATTTATATTTCCATAGTTTGAATGTAATTTTATGCCTTATTGATGTATTTGGGAACTCATTAGGTACATGGGCATGGTAAATGGAATGAGGGCCATGGATTCCCCCCAATTTTTTAAAGGATTTTGGTATAAAATGGATAATAACCTCAACCAACTTGCATAATTGATTTTGAAATTTGGATAATCATATGGTTTTGCTTACTCTTCTAATATATTGCATTGTACTAATGGCTAAACTAATAAAATAGTTTGGAAAGGCCTTGGTGCCATTGATTGGTTTCTAAGTGGAAACTTCAGAGTAAATTAAATTGGTAATGGAATTGGCTTGCAAGCTTAACTTAATTGGAATGAAGATACCAATTGGTAAATGCCTAAATGGACAACACCTCAATTAAATGGATGGGTTATGCACAAATTTTGTAATTGATCTTAAAGAGGGTTGTGTAGCTCTCCGTGAAAGGTAGAGGTCTTGGGGGACCGATACTAAAAACCATGTTTTCTAATGTGGGAGCTTTGGTGGCTATGTGCATTGGTCACACTTTATATATATTTTTGGAATGATTGGAGCCTCGGTGGATTTTTAGCTCTTTGTCGGATTGCTTTATTTCATGCTTCTAACATGCACTAGGGACCTTCCAGTGGGGATATTCGGACCCATAAATCCCATGGGTTGTTTTGGGACAGTTAGAGCGACACAGTTCAAGTTAGTTGTTTTAGAGTTCATGCTTAAACCTTGTTACCTATCCCAACATTAGATATTTATGTATATACTTATGTATGTAAATATGGACATTGAGTATGGACTAAGTTTGAAGTGTTGAGCTTCCATTCTTCAGAAGGCCCTCATTCCATGGTCTTGTTTCATTTATGTCATAGACTACTTATATGGTTTTCTTGGCAAGGGTTGAGGGCATGTCCCAACATAGGTTGATGTTTGGTTTTCTTAGAGGCTTTTGTGGACAAAGTGTGGGTCGATTGTGTTGTAGATTCTTAGTTCCCTCTTGTTATTTATTTATCTATCTTGTTATATGTTCGGTACTCTTTTGTTTTTAGTTATATTATGTTTTGGTTGGCTAGGTTAATAGGGGTAGTGTCCAATCTGTTGAGGACTAGAAATACCTATCACGACCAGGCCCTAGTTCGGGTCATGACAGATATATATAGGCACACACTAGTGATAGGCAATGCACATGTAAGGATGAATTCAAAGTGAATCCATAATAAGGTAACCGATCTAAGTAAACTAAAGTAACCCAGTGTATACACCTCCTCCAGCTCGATGGCTCACAAAGGCAGGACCTATAATGATCTTTTTACCCAACATGATGACTCACAAATTAAGGGTCTCCTAGAGAGTTTGGGAGTACACGTATACATTGACCTAGTCTAAAAATATGATTTCAAATAACAATCATTGTCATCAATTCACTTTGTCCAGTACCATATATATATATATACACATACATACATACATACATGCATATAAAATACACGAGCTAGAACCATGGCTTAAAGAGTGTATGTTTGTAAATGCATTGCTCGGGGTAAACTTGGAGACTAAATCATCATAAAAAGTGTTTAAATGGTCAAAATCTCTCTCGGCTGAGGTAAATAGTAGTAGCAAAACTGTAGATTGAATTCCATCTGGGTTAAATCTATAAAACATCATTTTTAGTTTCAAAGTCTCAAAAGTTATTCATTAAGATGGTATGATTCTCGTTAAGAAGAAATCCATTTTAACAATGAAAAGTAGAAATACATCCCTTTATTTTGGAAACAGGGTAATAAAACCATATTTTCGTTGGAATCCTACCATTTACCGCTTTAGTGATGATTAATGTACCAAATCTATGCTTTCCATCTCCAGTATCCAAACAATGCAATCAAAAGCATCAAAACATCTATCAATTACGGCCACATCCCTTACAAGGACAAACCAGTTCCGGAAATCTAACCAATATCATAAACACGATCTTAGGACCAAATATATATATCTAACATAACCATACCATCATAATCTAGGAAAAACCCATCGCAATCCACCGAGTAAAATATTAATCTTATACTAAAGGATCATTAGTCGCAACTATGCCAAACATGATAGCAACTTAAGGTAATAGGACCATAGAAGTATAATAAGTATTTCACTTTAAGGGTCAATTACCCTTCAATCCCCAAGCTCATAAATTAGGCTAATCAATGGTGTTCAACCTAACATAACATCCTAACATCCCTATATAACATGCAACATATATAAAACATCATCTCAAGAAGAAGCCTAGGACGATGCTGAACTGCAAACCCTTGAATCATCCATGAATCGTTTTTCTTCTTTTTATGATCCCATAATACGATCACGCTATGAAAATAGTAATCTAAACATTGTTAAGAATAAAATGAGACCCATATTTCTATTATAAGGGTCAGATCAAATTTTTTGCCAAGAAGGGCCTTTCAAGGCTTGCTAACTGAATCCAAAGTTAAACCATCACGATGTCCCTTAAATGACAAAGAATATATGTTTAAAAGCTGAGCATAAACATAGTGTAAATCGAGTCTCAAATAAATTCTTAAAGCTTTGGAATTCAAGACCTAATTTCTAAGAATTTACAATGAATTAGGATGGAAATTAAAGGAAAATTAATAGGAAATGACCAAGGAGAGTTAGGATAGCTTACCTTAAATTCTATGGATGATTACCTATATTTTCCTTACTTTGAGATATCAATTTAGTGTTAAAATGGTGGAAAATTAGGTGAGGAAATGAGATTGAAATAGCTACAGGTGCTGCTACAGCTGACATAAAGAGCCTATCAATATAGCGGCATCTCGACTGCTTTAGCAGCCTGGTAAAAAGTCGTGGGTGTCTCTAAATTAACCCAAATGGCGCTAAAGTGGGCACTTGTTTAGCGACCATTAGGCACTAAAGTTCACCACTGCCAATGGGCTAGAGTCACTAAAGCGGCCCATGGGTGCTAAAAAGCATAGTAATACAGAGGCCCAATAGGTGCTTCAGTGGTCCTATTAGGAGTCATGCACCAAATTTTTGCCAAGCCCAAGATGGGCTTCCATTGGGTGCTCACATTCGTTTGGAACCCCTTGTGTGAAAACAATCTAAGCTACTATACAAAATTTGACATTTCAGATTGAATGAACCGTCTAAACTTTAATCTAAGATCGTTTTGAATAAATGTAGGTCCTACACCTATAGTTCCATTTGTCACATAATCCGCCCATTATCCCAAACAAGTATGGAAGCCTCGAGACCTAAACCAAGGGTCCCCCTAACCTAAAATAAATGTTTCAAAGCTGATGGCACTATCAAAATTCATATCCAAAGTCATATACTAGGATTTGTGTTCGAGACCAAATCCTAAACAACAAAATTTTCAAAAAAAAAAAATGAGCCTAAAATCCAAATGAACTATCCGATAAATAAATTGATCGTTCCAAACCTATAGTTGTTGTGGTAACACACAAAACATTAGAAAAGCATTTAAATCTAGTAAATTACCTAGATTTTTATTACACTCGTGAACATATTTCGTGATCCATACTATGGTTCATGGGATGAACTAAAAATTATAATTATTTAGGACATCATCCCATGACTCTCCGTATGGATCGTGGTTCCATACATAGGTCGTACATTGACTCGAGAGAACCTATGAATATTTAAATTCTCATCTAGTTTCCTAAGTTAAGTTTTAAACAAATCATAAAAGAAAATATGAGTGTTATAATATCTCTCCCTTGGGATCATTCATTCTCAAATAAGGACAGAGGTTAGTTTAAAAAGAAAGGAACTACTAGTACTATCTAACTAATTATTGAAATGAAATATTTAATATGATTATTGTTTTAAACTAATAGTAGATACCCAGGTGAAATTCATAGAGCATGAATGTGTACATAGAAATTGCAAGTAACTGGTGAGGACATAAAACTGAGAAAAGTAACTATAAGAGGAAAGCTAGAACCTCAAGTTGTCTCGGTGCTAGGTGGGAAACGATGAGGATACTCAGTATTCTTGACTTCGTATACTTAACACTTCACCCTATTTACCATAGCTTAAAATTTGTAACATAATTATACAAAATAATCCCATCTATTAAACTATTTTCCTTGAAAAAGCTCTAGTAAAACCACCATACTAAAACACTAACCCTCTATAGAATCCTTTATTTACTTAAAGGAGGCAACATTTACAAAAGCTTGTCCTCTTACACCTTTAATAGAAGTATTCACTATTTCCCACAGATTACACTAATAAATCATAGCCCTATTAAATATATATATATATATAACTACCTTAGACCTGCAATACTTCTTTTATAGCCTAAATCTCTTCCTAATCTAATAGAATTAGCCTCAATATTTATATCCTATCTAGGGGATGCATAAACCACACTCAAGTTCTTTCAACCTATCCTTTGTAATTAGATGTAAAACTTCAATAGACCTAACCCTCACAGATATCACTACCACTTTCAATAATACTATTATCTTATACTATTCTTTTGCATTCTAAGCTAAGATAACTCACATCAAGAAAAGAATAACGGTCTATGGTATACAAATGTATACAAGGAGAAATCTAACAACATACCTATCACAGTGTTAGAAGGAATTTCTTGACTTGGATGGCTAGACTAGGCATAAAAACTTAGCACTACCTACCAAAATTGGAGTCACATCTTCTCTACTAATCCATCTTATTAAAGGACAATCCTTTAGAATGTGACCTATATGTCTGCACCCAAATGACCCATTTGTTTTTATCAGCATTCTCTTGAATAAGACTTACTACATTAATTTTAAGAAGGTTAATTTAAGGATCTCAAAGAAAATCTATTACAAGACTAAGAATCGGGCATAAGTATGCTGGTTGAAATAAAGTTGGTTCAAATAAATTCTACTGGAAAGATGATTGATTCCCACCACTCCCAAAACTTGAAGTTTCTAGTTTTAGTCCTTTTGTTCTCACCTTCCCTCTTCTTTAACTTCTCCTCCTATATCAACTGGCATGAGTCAACAATTAATATATCCAGATTCCCAATCAATATATCAATCTTGCATTCTTTTTACACTAAGTCAGAAATTCCAAATATGAACTTACGTATCCTAGCCCTCAGCTCGACCACTATATCTAGAGCATAACTATATAATTGAGACCAAAAAAATAGCTAACTAAAGCAGAAATTGACCCACCATTTGGTTAGTTGGAGCTACTACATCTTGATTCACTTCGGTTGTTGTTTCTTGAGTCAATATCTAAATATCATTATGGAAATCAGTATTAAAAGCATCACTATTTGGGAGCTAATTTAGTGGTGCTAGAGGATTACTATTATTTTCATTTCTCTATCGAGTCAATTTCTTTAATTCAAAGAGATTGGGTTATAATAGAATATAGGGCTAAAATCTAATACACAGTAAAAAACAAAAGGGAGGGGAGGTTTTCTTTGACTTTCATATCCTCTCCCTCATAAGTATGGTGTGCTTCACAAACATGAAAGAGAATCTATGAAATGGATCTTTGTAAGACACCCTAGGACTCTTGCACCTAGTTCCTCAGGCCAATTATGTCATGATCCAAGTCTGCACCCTATAGGAGACACATTACTTAGAATAACATGTGATCCCTAGAAAATCCTTGATACTCACATATTGCTAGATTAAATACTTGAAATATTGAGTGGAAGCATAATCATATAAAATAGACGGTTACTAACAAATTGACTATTTTAAAATAATAAATATTTTAATGCTTAATAACTAAAAAAATTGTGTGATAAAAAGTCCCTATGAAAAAATAAGGTGGGTTGTTGGGATAGGACCCCCTGCCAACTCTAAGTAACTGATATAAATACTTAAATCAATCAAATAGTCTAAACTAGTAAAAATGATCCTCAAATGATAAAAACTCACTAAAATTTTGCTAGAACATATGCAAGTTTGAGCTAGTCACAAGTTTAGGAAGAAGCACCTCAATCTATATAACGATGGGATAAAGAAAAAAGAAAAGGTATGTGGTCAGTACTATATGATGTACGAAGTATGTGTGATATGCAAAACAAATATGTAAAACATATGAATAATTCTTTCAAACTAAAATTCAGCGTAATGAGTGAGCTAAAGATATCATGCAAAAATCTAAAATAAACAACTCAAAAACTATGAACACAAATCATTTTATTGTGCATAATTCAAACCTATAGGAAAGATACTTTTTGTAAAGTAAGTTAAAACTTTTCTGAGCTAAAAATCTACGGAATCATAAATAGTTAATGCAACTAAAAACTAATACAATTGAGTTTCCCATAAACAACATAAACCAATTGAGCATCATGGAGTCTAATTTCTAACCCATGTTAGGAAAAGTCGCTAGACACATTGACAACAATATAAAACTATTTCCCTAATGTCAATTAACTAACTGATCCTACTAGGCTAATTATGTCAATCTCAACTGGAAAAAGACTTGTATCCTTTGGTGGCACATAGTTCTTGGAACTTGGGTTATCGGTACCCTATGTCTACTCCATGCTAAATATCACTCACTAAACTATATTACTATTTTCTCGTAAAATATAATTGGTTATCTAGGAATTAGCATGATCTAGTTTAACCAACTGATTAACAGGAGCGCTAAATACTAGAACTAGTTATGCAAAAATTTACCGATTTTTAGGATTATGAGTCTAAAACAAGCCAAGTTATGAGAAAATAAGCTTAAAAAGTTTTAATTATACATAGCTATTAAATTATATAATTACTAAATTCAAACCATTGGAAACATGTATATTCATTATTAACAAAAATCCATAACCATGGAATAACTTGGGGAAACTAAATTTCAAGAAATAAGCATAATTGGTTATGAACCCTAATTCACAAAATCATAAAACCATCGTTTAAAATAGGAACTTTTGGGACTAAGGTTGAAATAAAGACCTTATCAAAACACCACATATATTCTTTCTAAGAGATTTTGCCTAAGGGCTTGAATTTGAAAGCTTGAATATGAACTGAGATTTGCCTACTGAGAGGAACCTTATCTCTAATATTTAAGATTCTAAATATGATAATGAAGGACTAACCGGTTCTTTAGTCTTGATATCATCTAAATAATACTTAGATTTTTTTAGTATAAGGCTTAGAAAGATAGGAAAAAATATTAGACATCCCTTTTAAAAATCACCTAAATGTTTTTTTAAAATGGGACTTCATGAGTCAGGCTACAATGCATACACTCAAACCACTACTTGTGATTTAACTTGAGAGCCCTAGGTAATTTTGGAAAAATTTCTATTCTGGAGCCACGAGTGCATTAAACGACTCGTACAATGATCTCATGACTCATCATTTGAGTCATGGTATATTTGATAACTTTTGGGAGGGCTATATTTAGAGGAACCTTAAATTCATGTCAAAATTTTTGAACTGATTTCAAGACTCATGCTATGGTTTAGTGTTTGAACTAGGAATAGTAATTATTAAAAACTTGGTTTCACAACTGTCAATTCACATAATGTCCAATTTCCTTGTTATTAAAAATATCTATAGTAAAGGCATGTGATTCTCATTTGTCATAAGTTTTAGGATTAATTCATTAGTATGAGATTTCATTTATTATATACTACGGTCAAATTGGTACCCCTCACACAAATTTAAGGTTAAAGTGTCCTTACCAATTTTGTTTTTGGCAAAGTTTACACTATGGTAAACTTTAAACAAGTACTTTTCCTTGAATATAGAGATTTAGGAGTCCTAGTACCCACCAAATTAAATATCGATAAGTCCTATTTCTAGCATAACCAACCAATTTAATGATTCGTAAGTCCTCTTTTAAACATAACCAACCTTTTATTAATCCTCTTCCTGAGTAAAATGTCATGACCGTATTACTTAATACAACCCGTGTTAAAATATTGAGGGTGTCATAGCGGGTTCATATACCTATAGTGATATTTCTATAGAAACATATACATCAATATAGTGATGTAACACTGGTTTATAACATAATTTTAAGGGTTGTCATCCCCAAAACTCCAAAATTTCAATCCTATTACCTAGAGGGGAAATTTTCTCTTAGTTTGAATGGAAATCCTTTGATGAGGTTAAATTTCTTACTATTTTTTAAAAATAATTAATTTTTTTATCTTCTAAAATCACAAGAATAGGGAATATATGTGAAATTCTTATGGTTTAGAACCCTAGGGTCATGAAATTATGGAGAAAACCCATGCGTATATGTATATTCACCTAAAATTGATTTTAATTTATGAATTAACTCTTCCTAATATGAAATTATTGTTTGAAAACATAAAATTTGATAGTTGGGGACCTTGAATTGAATAAAGGTGGGATATTTAGCATTAAACCCCATTAATGGAGTTGGGTTGAGCTTGATAAAACTAATTTGATTATTAATTGACCCTTGGGTGAACTTGTAGGCCATGATTAAGGGAAAAATTAGTTTGTTTGAATTCCCAAGTTGTTTTTATAAATAGTGGTTTATTAACTACTTTTGTAGTTGTTGTTTATTAGATGATTTAGCCTTAGGAAATGTGGAGAATAAGGAATAGCATCCATGGTATATCTTATTTGTTGCAGCATCTTAGCTCCCAAGTAGGTTATGGTTTATGAGTAGTAGATTATGATAAGTAATCATATCCATAATATAGATTTGATGGGAGAAATAATGCTTAAGCCTTTGGTCATGGAGTTTGGAGGTATAAAACATGAAATTAATGTAATAAAGGCTTGATTTCATATCATTATATTATGTATGAATCCTTGATGGGTGTTGTGTATTTTTATAACTCCGTGGAGGATTGTAATAAGAATTATGTGAATATAGATGATGATAAGGAGTTTTTAAGATCTTATAATCTAGGGACTTGGTCTAAATACCATAAAAGGGTGAATTTCATATTATTTGTTTAGGAATATAGGATAATCTTACTTAAAGTTAGTGATGAAAATTGATTAACGTATGACATAACTTAAGATCCTAAAGTCAAGTTAGGTAAGAGTTAAAAAATAAAAGGTATAAAGGTGTATTAATAAATTTATATTTTAAGTTGAACAAAATTAAAAGATTTGCTATTGAGGTAGGTCTTAAACATAGTAATGACTTGAATGTAAAGGTTTCTAGATAATATCAGAATCTCCAGCGTCAATATCGATGAGGAGGATTGAATTAGTGATTAAATTTATGAATGTTGAACTAGATTTTAGACACTTTTATGTTGAATATGCTCACCTAAAATAAGTACTTAGATTTAATGGATATGAATTGATAGTGCTTATTTGAATATATCATGGATTGGTCTTTGGATATGTTGTAATTGATGAAACAAAAAATTCAAATATACTTATGATTTGGTTTGTTAAAGTGTGACTGTTGTTTATATGAATTAATTAACAAGAGTTGACCACGTATTTGGGTAATTGTGTATTGCTACAATGAATACCTTGGGAATTTATGTTAAAGGATATCTTAAGTGGTAATCACATATCATAAGGTTATATTAAAGTCTTGTTGACTTACAAGTATGATTTCTTATTCTCACTATGGTTGTGATTGTCGTCATATCTATTCATATTATGGGATATATGATATTTGGGCTTATTTACGGGATTGATTGATATGAGTAATGTTTTGGCTCGAGTAGCACACTAGTACAATACATAGATATGATCTCATCCTCTGCAAGCCATGGATTGTGCGAACTAGAGGACCCTTAGCATGTGTGTATAAGGTATTTATGAATGTCAGTTCCTTCAGTGGATCAGGTTTATGATTACTATTATTATTGCTATTTACATTGGTTACTTGGGTAGATCGGGCCTATGTGCTTAATTACTAAAGGTGGTTTCTCGTGTAATTCAAAATTTATGTTAATTGCCATTATTATTTATGTATCCTTAGGTTGATTCGAGTTAAACTGACAAATGCTTAGCATATTTTCCATCGATATTTTGATGTGAAAATTGATGTCTGAATCTTATTAGATTCATGGATTGTTCATTTAAATATTTTTTTTTGAGTCATAGTTGTACTTGTTACAAGGTTATGTTTATTATGCTCATTTATTATTAAGTTTAATCAAAATTGATTGTCTTATAACAACTTTGGGATTAAGAAAGTAAGAGTTATGAAGGATGAAATTTAATGTTAAGGGTGATGTATGAATACTAAGATCAAGTATGAAAGGTATATAGGGAATGTCAATGGTTTATATTATGTACTAGAAATGGATTAGATGTAACTAAGCCAGCATGAATAAGAATGGAAACTCGTAGATAACACATGTGGATGGAATTGTTATATTAGTTGACATGGTTTATTTGTATGATCTCTATATTTTGTTAATAAGATCTAATGTTGGTCGAGTGATGATACATACTAGTATATGTTGTGTGTACTGATTCTAGATTATTTGATGTTTCTTAGGTGATATGGATAGTGATGCCAATATCGTCTAACCCTTTCATTCATGATGGAAGTTGTGACCAGTCTTATTTCTTAATTTAGAAGATCTTGTACCGTTTTAAATGAGGTCCTTGGGGTAGTTTTTTTATGACATAAATTTTTAATAAAATATGTGAAACATGCATTTTTGTGTGATTTGACTATTTTACCCTTACCTACAGTTGCAATGAGGTATTTGTGGAGTGTGGGTTTCATTGACATGATTTCCAATGAATTTTGGTGCTATTTGTGCAATATTATGGCTTTTGGTGTCTTCAAGAGGCTTATCATAGACCTTTGTGGTTATCTTTTGGTTCATGTGATGGATGGCCGAATAGACTATGCCAGTATATTTGAATGGTCAATCTTAGGGTGGTAACATGGTTGGTATGGTTTTAGGACTCATAAATCTCATTTCAACCCTCGATTTGAAAAATTGTGATTTTGGATTTTGGGTGTCAACTTTTGAAAATAACATCTTTTCAAAAAACTGATATTCCCATTAAGTCCAAAATATCAAATTTGATAAGGGTATCATAGGTTTTTGCATTCACAGGATTCTAGATGAATCCCTAAGGGCTTGCTGGGACTCAAAATGATTTAAAATCCCCAGGTGGTGCACCAGATATCTCGTGCAACTGTAATTACAATATGGTACAGCGAACACGATAGAGCCAACAATCACTATGTCATGATAGAGACCCTTTCAGGAAATCATGATACACCTGACAGACAAGATACCACAATCACAACCAGTGGTTTGCGATCGTGGCTACTGAGTATAAATACCCATGTTTTATCATTTTCAACATTTTTCAGACTTGGAGATTACGATTTGGTTGTATTCAGCATCCTTTTCCACTTCTAATCTTGGGTAAGCTCTATTAAACTTATTTCAACAACTTTATTCCATCTCTAACATTAGATTCTTTTCTTAATTCGAATTTGAAAGTGAAAATTGGGATTTTGGCCCCGAAGGTCAAAAATTGTGTTTCTTTAAATTAAGCCCCAATTAAACATCTTTTCACTTTAATAATATTTCTAATCCTATAATTATTAACTTTTTCTTAATTTCATCCTCAAAATAACTTTGATTGTAAATATTTAAATGGATTTCAAAGGTTTTACCCAGTAAAGATTAAAAATGGATTTTCTTTGATTTAGACCTTATTTTTAACTCATTGTTTCTTGGGATTTCATCTGTAGACTCCTAAAAATACGAGAAACATACTCTTGAAATAAAGTTATGATTTTATTCTTATTTTTCAAAAACCCATTTCAGAAGTTCGTTTTAACCCTAATTTGAAACTAAGAAATATGGGTGTTGTTGGCTTCCTTTTGATGCATAGATTCTATATTTTTATTTTTTATTCACTTTAGGTCCATTCATGAGGTGTAAGGGATTGAAGTATAGTTGACTAATTTCAATATTTGAGTTAGGTCATGGCTTAATGCTTTTAAATTGGGTTAGATAGTTAATTTGTATACAAAATACATGTTAAGGGTGTGGATACTAAGCATGAAAATGGCTAACTTATTGCGTTGAGCCCGTACGGGGGCCTATATGTGATATTATATGGTGGATTTGGTATATTATGTGCTACGTGTGATCGTGTGGGGTTCTATGTGATGTTGATGGACAATATACATGAGAATAATTATGTTTTATTGATGAAAAGCATATTGTAGTACAAAATTTGTATTGTGATGGATTCATAATCTATTGGCAATATGAATTATGTGGAAATTCATGAATGGTTGGAAATATTGAGTGGATATTTTACTAACATGATTGGCATATTGGTTGGTTGCGAAAATACTCATATGGTTAGTTGTGGAAATACTCATTATGTTTGGTTTTGAGCATTACATTCGCATATCATACTTATTCATTAAATAAATGGTACCACTATGGAAATACTGAGAAACACTTGCAACACCTTTTTAAGACCCTTCCTGAGGGATGTGTCTGGGAAGAGATATTGTGTCATCTTATAAAACCATCCTTGAGGGATGTACTAAGGAGGAGATATGATATATGAATTGTATATGGATTGACAAACCTTGTATGGGACCTACGACTTGTAGATTTAGCTCCGTAGGTGTATACAGAGACTATGCAACAGTTTTGGAGGATGTACGATAGACTCAAGGTTTAGCAACAACCTTATGCATTCTATCATCATCATTATCATATTTATTTTTTTGATTGTATTATGCTTAGGATGTGATTGCATATTCAATTTTGACTTGTTACCTATTGTATAGTGAGTTTTTATATTATATGGAGATATTGTAGATCTTTTAGTGCAAGTGGTATAGGCTACCATTGTGAGACATTTTTGTATTCTGGGTGATGTGCTCTTAATGTGTATTTTGTAGGCTTTACTATCTACTTTGCTCGATCATCATATGATACCTATTGAGTATAAGTGGATCGTACTCACACTTACTTCACCCTTTTAGTATAAGTCCTAGTCTGTGCATACCCAAGCTTGGTTGATTCAGGTAACTATTGGATCTTTGAAGGTAGAGGTTGATTTCATGCATCCAAAGTTCACTTTAATCTTATCTATATTAGATTATATCTTTATTGTATTTTAAAGATAGAGTTTTATCCTATTTTAGTTGTCCTTGTAGTGGATTCTTTGATAGTATTAATAGTTCTTACACTATTTACACCAGGCCGGGGGTCTATCGGAAACAACCTTTCTACGTCTTTAGAGGTAGAGGTATGGACTGCGTACATCTTACCCCCTCCCCCCCAGACCCCACTAGGTGGGAATACACTGGGTTTGTTGTTGTACACTATTTATACCAGGTTTTGGGAATTTATGGTATTTTGGTTTATTTTATTCTACATTTGTGATATTGTTGGATTTGCTTCATTCTAGAAGCCTTACCTTGGGGTTATTATTATTATCTTTCTCCACCTTGAATATCAGTTTGGGTAATAGGCGTACTTGTCACGGTTCACCGCGATAAGAGCCATCATAACCCTTGTTTTTGGGTCATGACAGGTTAGTATCAGAGAAAATTGGTTCATTGGTCTCAAAGGTGTAAGAACTGGATGTCTAATAGTGTTTCATGGATCAGTGTTTAGACATTCGTATCTATCTTCAAGAGGCTATAGGATGTCTTTAGTAAAATTTACCTCACTTTGTTCTTTATCGCGAATTTCTTTCATACCATATGTTTTAAGTAATGTGTCATCCTTTCTACACAGATAGTGTTGACTACGTCCCGTGAAGTAGAGATGCAGAGCCTACACCCAAAGGGCGAGCCTCGAGTCCTGGATGGACTCAAAAGAGTGGACGGGCTCATGGATCCCCCGTTTAGGAGGAGTGCTTGGGGAATCTCCCATGAGCCTCAAGATGAGTATGTTGGGGGTACAGTTTCAGCTCCAGTTCCTTAGAGTTCATCTCCCTAGTCTTGAAGGGGTTCTTAGTGTGTTTATTTACCCGCCTAGAGGTTTCTTTTTTAGTTATGTCGGTGTTTCTCTAGTTTTGTAGATCCTCCAATTTCACTTACTGTAATTTTGGGTACTCCTCAGACCCTAAGAACTATTCCATCATCTGTGTTAACATCTGAGTATGGTTTTCCATGATCAGGAGTTCAACGTTAATCTATGTTACCTCTCCAGATAGGATCTTAGCCTTCTAGATTCACCATGACCCCTCTTACAGCGATTATTGTTATGTCTTTTGACAATCAGCATATGTTCAAGAGATTTACTTATTTTGGTCCGCCTAGATTAAGTGGCGGAGTGGATGAGGATGCCTATGAGTCCCTAATTGATTAATAAGAGTAGCTTCATAATTTTGGTTTATATGATTCACATTGAGTTGCTTATACTTCTTAATAGTTGAGAGATACTACTAGATATTGGTGGAGGTTGCCTGTTGGTTGTATACCTCTTAATTCTCCTGAGGTGATGTGGGAGCAGTTTGTTGATGCCTTTTTAGAGAGAT
Organism: Capsicum baccatum var. pendulum; assembly: GCA_030864225.1. Lineage (NCBI taxonomy): Eukaryota > Viridiplantae > Streptophyta > Magnoliopsida > Solanales > Solanaceae > Capsicum > Capsicum baccatum. Next base: position 120,618,893 of record CM061553.1, read on the forward strand.
TTATGCCTTACTATCTGAAGGATCGAATACGATATAAGTTTGATCACCGAGAAGGGCTTCATAAATATTGCAGAGTATGAGGCATGCTTCCATTCCTTGTCAAGATATTCTTATGCTAGTGTTTCCACTGAGTCTAAGAAGATTTTTATGTTTGTGAAGGGATTGGAATATTTTTCTTCAGTTAGCCACGTATCAGATGGTTGTATATAGAGATTCCTTTTGGAGTATAGTGGATCATGCTAAGATGATTAAGGGTATTATGTAAGCAGGAGGCGCCAAGAAGGTGTGTTATTTTGGTGAGTTCAGAGGTCAGGATTCTTGAGTTTAAAATTTTAAAGGTTCTCATGGATATTATGGTAGACCAATACAGGCAGCCTTATAGATTTTGGGTAGTGGTTATTCTTGTCCAGTAGTTCAGGGTGGCTATTTGGGCCTAGTTGTACCTTTTCCTATTAAGTCAGGCCTTAGAGTTTGCTTTTTGTGTTAGAGATGCTTTTATTTCAGTTATGAAAGGTAGGGGTTCTACCAGAGGTACGAGGGGCAGAGGTGGAGGAGCTTGTGTTTGTTATTGTGGGTCTACTCAATTGGTTGTTCGTCATGGACAGTTCTATGCTATATCATCCAGACCTGAGGCAGAGGCTTCAGATGCTGCGATCACATGTATCTTCACCATTTATTTTAGATCTACATCTGTGTTATTTGATCCTGGGTTGACTTTTTCCAATATGTCTGCATATTTTTCTTTTGATTTTGATTCTATTATTGAGCCTTTTTCCATGCCTATTTGTGTATCTACCCTAGTAGGAAATTTTTTAGTGGTGGATCGGGTGTATTGATCCTATGTTGTGACTTTTTTAAAGTGTGAGACTTGGGTATATTTTCTTGTGTTAGATATTATTGATTCTGATGTTATTTTGGATATGGATTGGTTGCATCTTTATCATAGTAATACCCCAAAAGTACACCCTGGGCGTCACACGGTGCTTACAATCCCGAGGGACCACAAGCTAACCCATGAGCTGGTACCTACTGTGAGCACTAAATAATAATATCATAATTGCGGAAGAACAACTGATATGCCATAAGAATTTAATAATTGAATTCAAAACTGAAAGATGAATCTATAAAAATCATTAACTGAATCTGATAAAATATTAATAAATTGAATAACTGACTCTAATTCAGATAAGACTCTAAAATTGAATGACAGTGAGTTGATGGGACAGGCCCCAACTAACTCCAACTAACTACTAAATTGAGACATGAAATAAAGTAAGCCTATCTTTGAAGTATGAGGACTCACCACTGCTACTGCTGAGGATCTGATAAGTCTAATCACAAGCCGAGAACTGAGCGTCAGAACCTATAATATAATACATCACTGCGCAAAAGAAAAGGTATGAGATCAGTACTTTGAATGTACTGGTATGCTAAATGAGGTAGACTTATATGCATGGTTTCATCAACAGAACTAATAATTAAATGAATATGCATATAAATCATGGGGTACTGAATAAAGAGATAAAATCTGTAGGTAGTGGAAATATGTGGAAATTTGTAAATACTGAGTATGCATGAAAATCCATAAATATTAGGATACGTGAAAATCTATAGATACTGAGGATGCATGACTAAGCATATAACATGAACTGAGTAAAATCTATAAACTGAAATAACTAAAATATGTATGCTTGGGTCAAACAGCACTAAAACTGAATAACTGAACTGGGATTGTAACTAAGGTTGTATCCGTGATAGTGGGTGGTATCATCTAACTGACATTCCATAATTTAAGTTAATTGAGGTCCAACCTATAACCCCAGTTGGAAGGGTGTTAATATTATGCCACGGATACTAACATTGGTTGTGTGGATCCACTAAATTTATATAATGTCCAAAGGACTAAGGATGTCAAGCCTGAATTGGCGGCTGACCTCTGCAAAATAGTCAAGCCTAATCTGACGGGTGACTTATCATATCCTATGCTGTCTACATAGTTCTAGAGCATAGGGACTGCTACTACCGACTCTGCCTATCAAATGGGGAAACCGTTGTCCCTACACTCGCTCAGTGCTAACTCCTACTCCCATCTGAAAGACACTGAAATAAAAGAATATTTTGAATTTAACTGATTGTTATTTGACTATTCTGATAATGCTCATAGTATGTTCTAAAGACTATTCTGAAATGTACTAAAACTAGTCTAAATAAACAGCTATGGTGTTCGGGTATTCACTACCCCCAGGACTCAATACAATAATAGTAAAATGACACTAAAGCTTGTGGGACAAAACATGAAGGTTTTTATTAAATCAATCACTCTTGTAGGCATTTTATCAAACACTTATAGTTCATGGTTTAAAACAATCATAAGAATGTCATGGAACTTATACAAATAGCATGAATTTGATATAATGGTATTAAATCATGGTTTAATTCAATAAATAATAATATTAAAAGATGGAGGGTTGAATAATAACAATAATTTTATGGTAACATGGTATAAATTCAATAGTACATGGAGATTCGTGGATGAAATCATAATTTAAAATCAAATAACTTGAAAAGAACAAAACTTAAAATTTCAATAGGTTACTTGGACTCCATGGATGAATATCTAACATACCATAATTGATGGATTTCTTGAAGTTCTTGGTGAATTCTTGAGGATTGAACTTGAATTTGAGAGCAAGGGCTCTTGATTGGGAGAGAATGCCTTTAGATTTGGGGAAAATTAATTAAAGATTGATTTTAAAAGTGCTTTTAGGGCTTAAATATCAATCCTGGGCAGACTAAAATAATGGGGAAAGAACTGGTTTATCCCTAAACGAAATATTAATTTTTAACCAAAAATTTCCGAAAAACATCGTCACTGGAATTGGATAGTAGGGAAAATGTACGGTGGTGCAACACAGTGCAATCACGTTGCCACCTTGTTTGCGACCTGGAATCTCACCGCGGTGGGGTGGAATCAAGAAGAAACACTGGAAACTGCCAAATGCCAATTTGTCTTTTTGCGCGATGCGCTAAGATTGCGCACCATCACTGGAAATTACCAATCTTCATTTAGACTAGCTCCATGATGCGTTGAGGACTAAAATGACACTGTTTTATGACTTAAACTTAAAATCGTCATAACTGCTTTCTCGGTTATCGGATCTGGGAGAATTTTATATCGTTGGAAAGATAATTCAATTTCCTATGTAATGGCAGGATCTAAACCGAAAAATAATGAGTGTTTCAAAAATTTTATATACTAATACTCGTGATTGGAACTTAGATTACGCTAAGGAAATATGTGGTATTATAATATCTCTCCCTTGGGATCATTCATCCTCGAATGAGACTGGTTAAGCTAAGGGGAAAATGATGGACTGAGCTTATACACAGAACATGCATTTCTGATGAATGGCATACATGACTGAACTGACTCATGAATGCACGACTTGAAGATGATGTACAACTGAAACTGAGCATGATAGAGAGAAATCTTTAAGAAGATTAGAACATTATACTGAATCTGGATTCATGGAGAAAAGATGAGGGTGCTTGGTCCACATATTGGCCTCTACTTCCCAAGTGTCTCCCTCAATGGATTGATTTCTACAAAGAACTTTAACCAATGGAACTTTTTTGTTCCTTAGTCTACGAACTTGATGATCAACAATTTTGACTGGAACTTCCTCAAAGGAAAGAATGTTCTAAATATATACACTTTCTAAGGGAACAACTATACTGGATCACTAATACACTTTTTCAACAATGAGACATGGAACGTTGGGTTTACTGAGGCTAAATCTAAAGGCAACTCAAGCTCGTAAGTTACCTTTCCAAATCGAGTAAGAATTCTGAAGGAACCGACATATTGGTGACTGAGTTTCCCTTTCTTCCTGAATCTCTTTACTTACTTCATGAGTGATTTTCAAGTACACAAAATCACTAACCTCAAAATCGAGTTCCTTTCTCCTCACATCAGCATATTATTTTTGTCGTCTTTGGGCATCCTAGACCTTTCTCTGACAAACTAAACCTTTTCTAATGCATCAAATACCAATTTAGCCCCTACTAATGTGGCCTCACCTACTTCAAACCAACCAATTGGAGATCCACATCTACTACCATAGAGAGCTTTAAAGGGAGCCCTCCGGATATTGAATGATAGTTTTTATTATTTGCGAATTCAATCAAAGAAAAGTGGTTATCCCAATTACCTTTAAAATTAACTTCACATGCTCTCAACATATCTTCTAGAGTCTGAATGGTCTATTTTTCTTGACTATCTATCTCAGGGTAGAAAGTTGTACTGAGATGGACTTGGGTATCAAGACCTTTTTGGAGTGCTTTCCAGAAGTGATTGGTAAACTGGGTACCTCTATCTGATATGATAGATAAGGGAACACCATACAACCTAACCAACTCTCTAAGATAGAGTTTGGCATAGTCCTCACCTGAATAAGAGGTATGGACTGGCAAGAAATGAGTTGATTTGATCATCCTGTCTATAATAACCAAAATAAAATCATGTTGATGATGGGTATGAGGTAAACCTATCACAATATCCATGTTCTCTTCTTTCTATTTCCATATGGGAATACTGAACTCCTGTATGAATCCACTAGGCTTTTGGTGCTCAATCTTATCATGCTGACATGTAGAGCATTTAGCTATAAACTCTACAATATCCCTCAACATTCCACTCCACCAATAGATCTCTTGCAAATCAAGGTACATCTTAGTGTCCCCTGCATGAATAGAGTATCATGCACCATGCGCTTCTTGAATAATTCATTGCTTTAAATCTTCCACATCAGTCACACATAATCTACCCGACCAATGCAAAACACTATCTCCCCTTTGGGAGAAAACCTGTATTTTCTGATCTCTGACTGATTCTTTTAACTTAACTAGACTGGATTCTATCCTACTTTTCCTTCACCTCAAAATCTTGAGACGATTCGGCGCTAATCTACACCCACACACTACCCTCTGCTGAGTCAACTAAGTGAACACCTAGTCGATCAAGCTGATGAACTTACTTAGCTAACTTCTCCTTACCATTTTCAACATGAGCAACACTACCTATAGACATTCTACTGAGAGCATCAGCCAATACATTGGCCTTGTCTGGATGATACAGAACATTTTCTGATCTCTGACTGATTCTTTTAACTTAACTAGACTAGATCTCTATCCTACTTTTCCTTCACCTCAAAATCTTGAGACGATTCGGCGCTAATCTACACCCACACACTACCCTCTGCTGAGTCAACTAAGTGAACACCTAGTCGATCAAGCTGATGAACTTACTTAGCTAACTTCTCCTTACCATTTTCAACATGAGCAACACTACCTATAGACATTCTACTGAGAGCATCAGCCAATACATTCGCCTTGCCTGGATGATACAGAACAATCATGTCATAATCTTTTTACAACCCTAACTACTTTCTCTGAAGCAGATTCAAATATTTCTGAGAGAACACATATTGCAGGCTCTTATGGTTAGTGAACACATTAACGTGCACCCTATAAAAGTAATGCCTCCAAATCTTTAAGGCGAATACTACTGCTGCTAACTCATGATCATGAGTTGGATAATTCTTCTCATGGGGTTTAAGTTATCTAGAGTCATAGGCTATGACCTTACCTATCAGCATGAGGACATAACCCAAACCTACTCCGGATATATCACAATACACAACAAACCCATCTAAACCATCTGAAAAGGTAAGAACTAATTATGACGTGAGTGGAGTCTTTAACTCCTAAAAATGCTTCTCAAGGGAATCTGACCGTTGAAACTTAACTTTCTTCTGATTCAATCTAGACATGGGGGATACAATAGAAGAAAATCCCTTAATAAACCGATGTTAAAAGCCAGCTAAACCCAAGAAACTACTAATGTCTGATGGAGAGATAGGTCTAGGCCAGTTTCTCACTGGCTTAGTCTTTTGATGATCAACTCTAAAGCCATCACCGAAATTAATATGGACAAGGAAAGCCACTGATCTTAGCCAAAATTCACACTTACAGAATTTAGCAAATAACTGGTGAGCTCTAAGATTTTGTAACTCTATTTTGAGATGGTCTGCATGATTAGTTTTCCTATAGAAGTAAAAATGAATGTCATCAATGAAGACTATGATGAACATGTCAAAGTATTGCTTAAACACTAGGTTCATCAAGTCTATAAAGGTTGCTAGGGAATTCGTGAGACCAAAGGACAAAACTAGAAATTCAAAATATCCATACCGGTTTGGAAAGTTGTTTTTAGAATATCACATTATCTGACTCTAAGCTGATGATAACCTGATCTGAGATCTATCTTTGAAAAATAGTTGGTGTTCTAAAGTTTATCAAACAAGTCATCAATTCTAGGAAGTGGATATTTATCCTTGAAAGTGACTTTGTTCAATTGACGGTAGTCTATGCATATTCTGAGAGAATCATCTTTCTTATGCAAGAATAGAATAGGTGTGCCCCACGAGGAGACACTGGGTCTGATGAATCCATTATCTAGGAGATCCTTTAACTATTTTTTTAAATCCTTGAGTTCTATTAGAGCCATTCTGTATGGAGAAATAGATATGAGTTGAGTGTCTGAGGAAGAAGGTCTATTTCAAAGTTGATTTCCCTTTAGGGTGGAACTCCGAGAAGAAATTTAGGGAACACATCTGGAAATTCCTTGACTACTAAAACTCAAGGTTTGAAGTTTTTGAGCTACAGTCTTTGATTTGAACAAGATGGTAAATACACCCCTTCGATATCATCTTTCTCGCTCTAAGGTATGAAATTAAGTAACCTTTAAGAGCTATGGTACTACCCCTCTATTCAAAGATTGGTTAATTTCAGAACTAAAAATAAACTATTCTGTTTCCACAATCAACTGAGGCATAGCATGAGTGGAGAAAATCCATGACGAGAATGACATCAAAATAGATCATCTCTAATTCCATGAGATCAATTGAAGAAACTTTCTGAGATATTATAACTGGACAGTTCCTGTATACCTGTCTGGCTACAATGGAAACATTTACTGGGGTAGACACTAAAAAGGGCTCTGCTAGATTTTTGGGATTGACTCCAAAATTGATAGCTATATATGTAGTTATAAAAAAAAGCTCCAGGGTTTTGTAAGGCATAAATATGTAAGTGAAAGACCTTCAACGTACTGGTAACTATATCTGGAGAATTTTCCTGATCTTGTTGGGACTAAAGACCATATAATCTATTCAAACGCTGACCACTGGTAGCACTAGAAGTGACACCCTGCAAAGTTATATAATCGGATAGAACTGACGGCAAATGAGACTCACCCTATTGGCACATATACCTACCTTTCTGAGTAACTACCTAACACTCCTGAATTTGATGGCCTATGTAACACTATGATTTTCTGAACTGGAATGCTACACGATGCTCATGACCCTTAGGGATTACAAGCTAACCCATGACTGATATCTGTACCTATACATTGTATAATATATGAATATAAATGCAAAAACATGAACTAAAATTCCATAAGGTTGAATACTGAACATAATCTAAATCATAACAATGTCTGAATAAAGCGGTATCATAATATCAAAACAAAACCGAAATACTAAAGTCTGAATCTAGTTTGTAATCTAGTCTAAAAGCCTCTAACTATTTGAAGTAGGGAGTGCAAGGAACATGTCTCCAACTAACTCCCGACTACTGAAAGCTAAATTAAAATACTGAAGTAATAAAGTAGTTACCATTACCTCAGAGAATAAGGACTTACTACTAAATCTGGCTGCTGAAATCTGTAAGGCTACTGCTACTCTAGAACTCGTGCCTTTGAACCTATGCTGTAACATAAGAGAAAGCACCATAGCTCAAATATGTCAGTACGTCTGAATGTACTGAGTATATGAGTGAGGTAGGCTAAATATAAAGGGGTTTATATATATGAACAATGTGGACTAATATGAATATGAGAATACATATATGCATAAGTAACTGAAATTGTGCTCGTGCTGATAATAAATACTGAGTCTGAATACTGACAACATAAGTTTACTGATACTAAGATGCTGAATAGATAAACGATTATGCCTGACAGTTCGAATTATGAAGAATTGGTCTGATTGACTGTGTCTAATAGTCCTGAACTGAATACTAATAACGTAAGCTATGATGACTGATATAATTAATACATTTGTGATGACCATCATAACCGATGTAACTGATACTGAGAGATTGTATCTAACAGTCTAAATATTTTAATAATCATTATGAGTGACTAAGCTTGATATCATGCCTAACTAATGGGTGATCTCGGGAACGGATATTGAGAATACTAAATCTGAGACTGAGATCAAGCTGATCTGATGGGTGACCTCTGTAAGTACTAATACTGATTAACTTTATGTTATACCAAGCTTATCTAGCGGGTGGTCTATGAATATGTGGAACTATCTGAGTTCCTTACTAAGATTGATGTTATATCTGACAGTCCTGATTTCTGAGTTCTACTCTAAAAACGAATACTGAAACTGTAACAGTGGGAGTTCTCAGTTAACCAACATGCCCCAAATCTGAACTGGTAGGGTCCAACCTATAACCCCAGCTAGAAGGGTGTCTACCATGCCATAGGTAAAAACCTCTCTGTTCAGGCCTATCTGACGGGTGACCCTCGTATGAAGTCAAACCTAAGGTAGTATAATAGTCAAGCCTCTCTAACGGGTGACAAGGTTTTTTCTAACGGGTGACTCCTACATCCTGCACTGGCTACACAATTTTGAAGTTTAGGGATTGATCCTAATGACTCTGCCTCTATGATGGGGATCTGCCATCTCTGCACTCGCTCGGTGCTAGCTCCTACTCCTAACTGAAAGACTCTGAACAAATTCTTAGAACTTGTACTTGATCAAACTGAAGTTGTTACTGAGTTTCTTACTTGACTGAGCTGACGGAGTTCACTTGGTTTCATTATCTGACAGAATACTACTGAATCTATTATCTGACTGAATCATACTAAGTTTTGAATTGATTTCTTGAATGCTACTAAGATCTGAGTGGAGTACTGAACTAAAATTGGAATGATAATGATACTTAGATTATTGATATTTCTTAAGTTCTACAACTGTTTGAGAGTTCTGAATTTTTTAATTAACTGAGTTCTACTGATCATAGCATGACTGAGATTATCTTGAGATTGACTCAGCTCTAGGTAGACAACTATATTTTTTAGGTACAAGTACCTTGAGGACTCGATGGAAGGAAACTGCCACACATGATACTTCTTGATCATAGGAATAACATCCACAATTCATAATACCATGAGTAGGGGATTTCATACTACACATGGTTCTCAACACCTTATACATATAAGGGAATACATATAGCATAGGTATACTTGCATACCTCAATATCATGGACATTCCATATCACAACAACAACTCATAACAACAACACATATAAATAACATGGAATTCATGTGGAAACATAAGTAGTAGAACATGGACTTGTTATTTAAGCACTATTAAGCCATAAAAACAAGGATTCTATCATTCTTGGCATTTTATCAAACACCTTACATGCACAACCTTAGGCATAGGTGTACTTATCAATTTGACAATCTTAATCTATCCAAAATTCATGGGTTTCAACTAACCTACTCACATACTTCATGAAAAACACATCAAGATACAACCTTGAATCCAAATAACAATCATCAACATAAATATAGTCATAACACACAAGAAAATCACAATTTATAATTTAAAACATGATTCTTGTGTTCTATGGATGAAAGGGATCCATGGATAAACACTACGCATACCTTAGAAAGAAAACTTTGATGAGTTGCTGGAGAGTTCTTGTATTGGGAAACTTAATTCTTGATTATCTTGGAAAAAGGGCTTAAATCTTGCTTTTGGGTGATGATTTTAATAAAAACCCTAATCTTGTGGTTAAAAGTATAAAAGAGGATTTTTGAGAAGTTTAACTAAAGAAAAATAGGAGAAAGTTACGTCCCTTGAGGGTTTTAAGTCATGGGAGGTAAAGGAAAAAGTCCAAAATACCATTACTAAACTGCTTCCCAATTGCGAAAAATATAAGGCTAACGACATTTGTGATAGTCAAACTTGTGATAAGTCATCACAAATGCCATCACTGGGGGCTGGAATTGATGAATTTATGCCTAAGGCTGACAACATTCGTGATAAGTCATCACACTTATGATAACTTATCATAAATGTCATCACTGGGGGCTGGATTCTGCCTAAGGCTGACGACATTTGTGATAAGTCGTCACACTTGTGATAAGTTATCACGAATGTCGTCACTCAGTTTTCCAGGCTGACATGCTAAAGTAAAATGGGCATAACTTTTTAGCTTGTATTATATTTGGACGAAATTGGTATCATTGGAAAGATAATTCAAAGAGATAATTTGACATATAGTAGGTCTTCTAATTATATATATACAAGGAGTTATGGTCGATTGAATTTGAGCTAAGTTTTGATGCTCACTAAAACTTGAATGATTGGAAATATTTCAACTTGTCCTTGAGTTAGGGGACCTCTATGATCTAAATTCATGCTCAAATAGATTCCTATACTACATAATTGATTAACATACTAAATTTACATAGGATTTAAGTCTTTTGGAATATCTACGTATATGAATGATGGATTTTTATTTTATTCCAAAATATGGAGTGTTACAGCCTGGCTTGCCATACCCAAAGCATACATCACTACCTGCTCTACACTTACCCTAATGGTGTTTTCCATACTTTTGACTTAGAGGGTTCGTACAGGCACTACTAACACTAACTTGGGACTTAGATCTTGGTGCTTTGTCCCTATTGTTGTTTCTGAATTGGGGTACGAGAGCACTGGCTGAAGAGGATGCTGGGGCTGAAGACCTCTAATAAACTTGAGGATGGTTACCACCCTCTGAATTTGGCTAACTAAAATTAAAACTACCTGTCCTTGCCCTCTTGTTTTCTCTCTCTTTCTCCTTAATCTTCTCTTTCTTAATTTGGTGAGCATGAACAGTTATCATACACAAGTCTATCTCAGTAAGAAACATTGCAGTCCCGCACTCCTTGACTACACTATCAGATACACCAAAACTAAACTTACTCATCTTGGACCTATTATCAGCTACCACATGAGGAGTATATCTAGCTAACTGAATAAACTTAAGGGAATGCTCCCTCACGCTTATGTTGCCCTTCCTCAAGTTAATTAACTCTAACACCTTGGCCTCCCTCAACTCCAATGGGAAGAATCTGTCTAAGAAAGTTGTGGAAAACTCTTCCTATTCTGTAGGTCCTACATCTACACCCCTATTATACTCTTACTACTTTAACCAATTATGGGCTACATCATACAACTAGTATGTAGCCAACTCAACACTCTAACTAGATGTCACCCCCGTAGCATCTGTGACCGTCTAAACCATATCTTAGAATTCATGTGGATTCTCTTCATACTTGGATCATATGAAAGAAGGAGAATTCATCTGGGTAAAATCCCAAATTTTTGTTGCAGCAGTATTAGCCACTTAGTTGGCTGGACCAGCAGCTGATTGTTTATTCTGTGCTTCTATAGAGTTTGCTAGAGTAGTGAACACAGCTCTGTATTTTGCGTGAGAGATATTCTCATCAAGAGGATCTTCCTGGATGGGCTGAGGGGCTGGTTGGTTTCCTATTCTTCTTCCATTCATCTTGGGAGGCATGCTCTACAAACGAAAGGAAGAAATGGATTAGACAAGGAGTTTAACTTGAGATCATGTGTACTCACATGACATGAATACTGAAAGAAGGGAAACTTTTCCTAAATGCCTTATTGACTCCTGCCCATAATTATGGCGCGCTACACACCCATGCACAAGACTCTACTTGATGGGGCTTTTAGACTTCCTAGGATACTTTAAAACATTAGGTTGTGATACAAAGTTTGTAACGCCCTGAGAGTACACTCTAGGGGTCACACGGTGTTTACAGTCCCAAAGGACCACAAGCTAACTCATGAGCTAGTACCTGCTATGAGCACTAAATAATAATATCATAATTGTGGAAGAACAACTGATATGCCATAAGGTTTTAATAACTAAATTCAAAATTGAAATATGAATATATAGTAATAACTGACTTGATCTAATAAAATACTAATAAACTGAATAACTGACTCTAATGTTCGATAAGTCTCAAAAATTTAATAGCTATGAGTTGATGGGATAGGCCCCAATTAAATCTAACAAACTACTAAACTGAGACATGAAATAAATTTATCCTGTCCTCAAAGTATCATGACTCACCACTGCTACCTTTGAGGATTTGATAACTCTAATCACGAGCTGGGAATAGAGCATCAGAACCTATGATATAATATATCATAGCGCAAAATAAAAAGTATGCAATCAGTACTTTGAATATACTGGTATGCTAAATGACGTAGGTTTATATGCATGGTTTATTGAATAGAACTAATAATTAACTGAATATGCATATAAATCATGGAGTATTGAATAGAGAGAATAAAATCTGTAGGTACTAGGAATATGTGGAAATCTACAAATACGGAGTATGCATAAAAATTCGTAAATACTGAAGATGCATGAAAACTGTAGATACTGAGGATGCATGACCAAGAATATAACATGAAATGAGTAAATTCTATAAACTGAAATAACTTAAATTTGTATGCTTTGGTCAAACAACACAAAGAATAAATAACTGAACTGGGAATTTAACTAAGATTGTATCTAATATTATGGGAAGTATCATATAACTGACATTTCCTAATTTGAGCTAATCAAGGTCCAACCTATAACCCCAGTCTGAAGGGTGTTATGCAACAGGTACTAACACTGCCTATGTGGATCTACTAAACTAATATAATGTCCAATGGACTAAGGGTATAACGCCTGAACTGACGGGTGACCCATGCAAGATAGTCAATCCTAATTTGACGGGTGACTTCTTATATCCTATGCTTTCTATATAGTTCTAGAGTATAGGGACTGCTACTAATAAATTTGCCTATCTGACAGGGAAACCACCATCCTTACACTTGCTCGGTGCTAAATCCTGCTCCCAACTGAAAGACACTAAAATACTAGACTGTTCTGAGTTTAACTGACTGATATTTGACAATTCTAATAATGTCAAAGTATGTTCTGAAGACTATTCTTTAATGCACTAAGACTATATTAAATAAACAACTATGATTTTGGGGTATTCAATACCTCCAGGACTCAAACAACAATAGTAAAATGACACTAAAGCTTGAGGGACAAAACATGAAGGCTTTTATTAAATTAGTCTCTCTTGTAGGTATTTTATCAAACACTTGTAGTTCATGGTTCAAACCAACCATATGAATGTCATGGAACTTATAGAAATAGCATGAATTCGATATAAAGGTATTAAATCATGGTTTAATTCAATAAATAATAATATTAAAACATGGAGGATTGAATAATAACAATAATTTTATGGCAATATGGTATAAAATCAATAGTACATGCAGATTCATGGATGAAATCATAATTTAAAATCAAATAACTTAAAAAGATTTAAACTTGAAACATCAATATATCACTTGGACTCCATGGATTAAAGGAATCAATGAATGAACATCTAACATACCTTAATTGATGGATTTCATGAAGTTCTTGGTGAATTGTTAAGGATTGACCTTGAATTTTAGAGCTAGGATTCTTGGTTGGGAGAGAATGCATTTGATTTGGGATAATTAATTAAAGAATGATTTTAAAAATGTTTTTAGGGATTAAATATCACACCTGGGCAGACTAAAATAATGTGATAAAGGACTTTTTTATCCCTGAATGAAATATTAATTTTTTATCAAAAATTTCTAAAAAACACCCCTAGCGTGGTGTCGCGCTATCTCGCCGTGTTACTAGAATTGGATAATTGGGAATATTTATGGTGGCGCAACACGGTGCAATTGCATGGCCACCTTGTTTGCGACCTAAAATCTCACTGCAATGCGGTGGAATCACGGAGAGACACTAGAAACTACCAAATGCCAATTTGGTCTTTGGCACGGTGCCCCAATATCATGCACCTTCACTAGAAACTACCAATCACCATTTAGACTAGCTCTGCGATGTGCTGCGGACTAAAATGATGGTGTTTTATGAATAAAACTTAAAATCACGATAACTTCTTACCCGATTATTGGATCTGGGCAAATTTTATATCTTTGGATAGCTTATTCAATTTTCCATACAATGGTAAGCTCTAAATTAAAAAATAATGAGTGTTTTAAAAATTTTATATACAAATACTCTTGTAATTGGACTTAGATCATGCTACAGAAATACAGGGTATTACAATCATGCTTTCCTATATTATTTTGCTAAGACCATGACTTTAGCTTCACTGGGTATATCGAGTATAGCTTTGAAGGGTACGCTTTATTCAGGTTCTAATAGGATTATATCTTATGTTTAGGCTCGTAGATTGGCTATGAGGGGATGTTTATCTTACTTAGGTCATATTCTTGATACAACAATTCTTTTACCTTTTTTTTAGGATTCTGTTCATGTTGTCAATAAGTCCATGGATGTGTTCCCTATTAATTTGCATGGAATTCCTTTAGATCATGATATTTATTTTTCAATTAATTTTAAGTCGGACATTAAGCCCATTTCTATTCCTCCTTATAGGATGGCCCCAACTGTATTAAAGGAATTAAAGGATCAGTTATAAGAGTTGTTGGATAAAATATTTATCCTACTTAGTATATCACTTTAGGGTTCTTCTATCTTTTTGTGAAGAAGAGGGATAGTTCTATTGGTATGTGTACTGATTATCAGTAGTTGAACAAGGTGACGATTAATAATAAGTACCCTTTTCCTTATATTAATGATCTATTTGAGCAGCTTTAGGGTATCATGGTATTTTTGAAGATTGATTTGAGATCTAATTATTACCAGTTTAGGATTAGGGCTTTGGATATTTCAACTATCGACTTTCAAATTCGATATAGTCGTTATGAGTTCTTGGTCATGTTCTTTAGGTTGACTAATACCCTAGCCACATTTATAAAGTTGATAAACTAGTGTGTTCTAATCGTATCTCAACTCTTTTATCATTGTATTTATAGATGATATCTTGGTTTATTCCTAGAGTAAGGCTGAGCATGAGGAGCATTTACAGATTGTTCTTAGATAATGAGAGATGAGAAGTTGTATGGCATGTTTTCCAAGTGTGAGTTTTGGTTAGATTCTATTTCTTTCTTTTGTCACATGGTGACTAAGGAATGTATTATAGTTGATCTAACCAAGGTTGCAATGGTTCGTTGTTTGGATAGACCTATTTTACCCATTGAGATTTGGAATTTTATTGGCTTGGTAGGTTATTATCAGTATTTTGTTGAGGGTTTCTCATCTATTATAGGTTCATAACCAAGTTGACTTAGAAGAATATTTCTTTAAGTGGTCTGATACCTGTAGGACGAGCTTACAAAAGCATAAGGATTTATTGACCTTATCTCTTATCTTGACTTATGCTAAGGAGGGCATGGGTTTAACCATATTTTAAGATTCTATAGGTTTTGGGCTCATTATTGTGATGATGTAGAAGGTTAAGGTAATTGTTTATGCTTCTCGTTAGTTAAAGACTTATTAGAGAAATTACCCTACCTATGATTTGGATTTGTGCGCAGTTGTTTTTTCTTTGAAATTATAGAGGCACTATTTTTATGAAGTTTGTTGTGAGATTTTTTTGAATCACCATAGCCTTCGGTACTTTTTCACCTAGTGAGATCTTAATATGAGGCAGCTTCGTTGGCTTGGGTTGTTTAAGGATTATTACTTGACTATTATTTATCATCCGGGAAAGGCTAATGTGGTTGTAGATTCCTTAAGATGGAAGTCAGCTAGCATGGGCATCTTGGAGTATCTTTTGACATAGGAGAAGCCTTTGGCCTAAAAGGTTCTGTCTTTAGCTAACCAGATGGTTTGGCTTGATATTTCGACACTTGGGTTTGTTTTGGCATTTACGGAGGTTAGTTCTTCTTTCATAAAGTAGATTTGAGCTTATTAATTTGATGATTAGATTAAGGGTGATTAGGGATTAGGTGTTCAGTGGAGAGTCTAAGAAAATCTCACTTGATTCATATGGATTTTTTAGGATCAGGGGTTGAGTTTATGTGCCGAGAGTGGGTGATTGGTTTCAGTTGATTTTGAAGGAGGATCATTGTTCTAGGTATTCTATCCATCAGGGAGTGACTAAGATATATCATGACTTGAGACAACATTACTGTTGGGGTGGTATAAGGAAGGATATAGCAGATTTTGTAGCCAGTTGCCTTTGTTGCCAATAGGTAAAGGCCAAGCATTTGAGGCCTATTGGATTACTTCAATGGTTATCCATTTTGGAGTCAAAGTGGGAATGGATCACTATGGATTTCATGACCAGGTTTCCTCATACTTTCCATGAATCTGATAGTGTTTGGGTCATCATAGATCGATTGACTAAGTTTGTACATTTCCTTTTGGTGTAGGTCTTCTTCAGTATAGAGAGGTTGAATCGTATCTATATTTACAAGATTATGAGACTTCATAGTGTATCGATGTTTATCATATCAGATCAAGGATCTGTGTTCACTTCTCACTTTTGGAAGACCTTTTAGGATGAGTTGGGTACACAAGTTGACCTTAACATAACATTTTACTCCAAGACTGACGGTCAGTCAGAGTGGACTATCCAAGTTTTAAAGGATATGCTCCGTCCTTATTTGATGGATTTTGGTGGCAAATAGGAGCAGAATTTGTCTTTAGCGGAATTTGCTTATAATAATATCTACCATTTCAGCATTAATATGGCTCCTTTTGTGGCCTTGTATGGTAGGCATTGTCGCTATATAGTTGGTTGGTTTGATATTTCTAAGGTTAGACCTTGAGGTACAAACTTGCTTTATGAGTCTTTGGGTAAAATGGATCATTCAAGATAGATTTTGGGTAGCTTAGAGTAGGCATAAATATTATACTGATTGAAAACTTCATGCCTTGAGATTTGGTGACGTTGATCATGTTTTTCTTAGAGTATCACCCATGAAGGGTGTGATAAGGTTTTGAAGGAGGGGCAACCTTTGCCCCAGGTATATTGGTCTATTTAAGATTCATTGGATAGTTGGTCAGGTTACTTATGAGTTAGATTTTCCCCAAGACTTATCGACTATTAATCAAGTTTATTATGTTTCTAAGCTTCGACATTACATTCCTGGTGAGTCTCATGTCATTCATTGAGTGTCAGTTCAGTTAGATGAGAGGTTGTATTTTGTTGAGGAATTGGTCTCCATCTTTGCTAAGGATGTTAGATGTTTATATTCTAGATTTATCCCTGTGGTTAAGGTCCAGGAGCGACATCGACCAATATATGAGGCTACTTGGGTGGTCAAGTCTAATATGTGTTGTTATTATCCCCAGTTCTTTGTCAATTCAGGTATTTCTTTTGCCATTAGTTTGAGGACGAACTAGATTTTTAGTGGTGGGTGATGTAATGACCTAAATATTTAATAAAATATGTGAAAGATGTGTTTTGTGTGATTTGATTATTTTTTCCACTCCCCATAGTTATATAATGGAATTTCTATGTGTAGGGTTGATTGGCATGGTTCCCAATGCATTTTGGTGCCATTTGCATAACAATCTAGTTTTTGGAGCATCGAATTTGATAGGGTAGAATATTTTTCTTCCATTTACGAGATTCTAGGTAAATCTCGAGGGGCCCACGGGGAATCAAAATGATCTAAAATCTCCATCTTGTGCACCAGATATCTAGTACACCCAAGATCATGAAATGGTATCATGATCGCAATAGGGCCAGCAGTCAGGAAGTCACGATCACGACCCTTGCACGTGATCATGATACACCTGATGGATGAGATACGACGATCACAACCCGTTGTCTGCAATTGGACCTTATTTTTAACTCATTTTCTCTATGATTTTTATTTTAAAACTCCTAAAAACATAGGGTGTATATTTTTTAAACAAAGTTATTATTTTGCCCTTCTTTTATGAAAATCCACTTTAGGGGTCCGTTTTGACCCTGTTTGAAAACTAAGCAATATGGGTGTCATTGGCTTTCTTTTGATGTGTAGATTCTATATTTTGATGTTTTAGTTGATTTTGGGTCCGTTTGTGAGGTTTAAGGCTTTGGGATTGAAGTGTAGCGGACCAATTTCGGTATTTAAAGTATGTTATGGCTTAACTGTTTCAGAATAGATTGGGTAGTTAATTTGTATACAAAATTCATTCTAAGGGTTTGGGAACTAAGTATGAAAAATGTCTATCTATTGTTTTGATCCTGTGTGGGGCCTATATGTGATAATTGTTTGGTTGATTTTGTATATTATATGCTACATATGATCGTGTGGGGTCATATGTGATGTTGATGGCCTATATACATGAGAATAATTGTGTTTTGTTGATAAAAATCGTATTGTGGTACAACATGTGTGATGTATTCATTCTATGTTGGCATATGCATTATGTGGAAATTCAAGAATGGTTGGAAATATTGAATGGATATTTGGCTCACGTGATTGGCATATTGGTTAGTTGTGGAAATACTTATGTGGTTGGTTGTGGAATTACACATTATGGTTGGTTGTGAGGATTAAATCCTCATATCATACTTATTCATGAAACAATTGGTACCATAGTGGAAATTCTGAGAAATACTGGCAACACCTTTTAAAAACCTTACCAAGGGATGTGCCGAGGAGGAGATATTGTGACATCTTATAAAACCTTCCTAGAAGGATGTGCCGGGGAGGAGACATGATATATGGATTGTATATGGGTTGATGAAGCCCCCATGGGTTCTACATATTATAGCTTTAGCTCCATGGGTGTATACAGAGAATGTCAGCCTCGATGTTGCGCAATAACCTATTGTATTACATAATCATCATCATTAAGGATGGAAATGGGACAGTGTTGTGTGGGTGTGGTGAGGTTTTTTCTAAACCTGTGAATTTAGAAACTACCCTTCACCACCAACATCACTTTTAAACATGCATAAACTCGCCCCACCCTCATACCTGCACTGCATCGCCCCACGTTTTTTTCTTATTTTTAAAAATTTGTAACTCTATCGGAAATCATAATATTTCTAAATCTACAATTATGAAGTAGTAACAACCAATTTTTATTATAAAATTTTTCACTAAGATATTGTCAGAGAAGTATTAGGTGTACAATTAGTTTATCTTATTATCTAAGACCTTGCTATATATAAATTAAATAATCTATGCACGGCAAAGTAATTTAATAAGGAAAAAACCTTAAACTTTAGTTTGATATATTGTGTTATAAAATTATTTTACCGGTTTCAAAAGAAAAGTTGCGAAATAGTTTATTTGTAGTGTTATACATGTCGTTTTAAGTATGATAAAAATTTATGTAACTAATACATATTATTTTAGGTATATTCATGAGAATAATACCAAATTTTAGCTTTTTTGGTTTAACCCGCAACATGCCCCACATCGCATCATTTTAAGAAAACTTAATCCAACCCTCCCCACACCCACATCGTTGAAAACCCGCATCGCCCCACATAGCCTAAAATACGTACCGCCTGTTTCCATCCCTAATCATCATCATCATCATAATATTAATCATATTTATTGTGTTTACTTTATTGTGCTTGTGATGTGATTGAATATTCTGTTTTGACTTGATACCTATACATTATTCTAACTTCTCTTACTTGTACTTAACACTTCCATATATGTTGTTCTCCTTGTTCCTTGATCATATGTGGTATAAATGTATACTCGTGTTCTTTTTTTATTCTTTGTTATATTATATGTGGATATTATTGAACTATTAGTTCAAGCGGTATGAGATACCGTTGTGGAATATTTTCTTATTGCAGGTAACGTGCCCTTTGTATGTATTTTGTATGTTTTACTATCTACTTTGCTCGGTCAGCCTATGATACCTACTAAGTACAAGTTTATTGTACTCACGCCTAATGAACCCTTACAAGGTAGGTCGTAGTTCGAGAGCACCCTAGCCTGGTTGATTCGGGCGACTATTGGTGCTTTCAAGGTAAAGGTTAATTACAGGTGTTCGAAGTTCACTTCTATCTTATTTGTATTAGACTATGTCTTTATTGTATTTCAGAGACACAGTTGTATCCTATCTTGGTTGTCCTTGTATAAGTAGCTTTTCCACTAATCACACCAGGTTTTGAGTATGTATGTTATTTTGGTTTATTTCTTTCCACATTTGTGATATTGTAGGGTTCGGCTTCATTCTAAAACCCGCTCCATAGGGTTATTATTTTCTTTTTTCCCTTTGAATATCAGTTTGGTGATAGGATTACCTTTCAAGGTTGGTCATGACGGGTGCTATTATGACCCTTGTTTTGGGATCGTGACAAGGTTTCATTCCGAATTCAATATTTGTAAAATCTGTTGTAATAATGACTAGAATTTGGTCATTTATTAAAAACTTCCATGTATCTTCTTAAAGGGTGGTAAGTTGTTCTCCTATCAAGATGAATTAGAATAGTCTACCTTGCGATCTGGTAATTTAGGCTGACAATATGACTCATGGTTCCATAGCATGGGTCATATATTGACTAGTGATAACCTGGGAAAGCTTAAAATTTCATATGGTTTATTGAGTTATGTATGAAATGACTCATGAGATAAAATATGGGGTGTTACATCACCCCATCCTTCGAAGGTTCCCTCATACATATGTATTTTCATCACAATCTAAACTCCATTATGAGTGGCACCAATATTAATCATTCGATGGGAGAAACAGTTAACCAAAATAATTACTATCAACACTTTGTCATTTTTAATAAGAGCATAGTAAATTCTCATTGAAAACATATAATATCTATAAAATATAACCAAATGCTAAAACTAAAACAGCATGTCGAAAACGCCCCCAGAAACTAAATATCATCATGCTAGAACATCTACTTGTAACAAAACCATGGGTACAACCCAGAAAAATATTAAAATTCTAAAATTGTTTGTATTCAAATCAAATAGATGAAACATAAAATAGGAGCGGCCCATTGCTGATCGAAAGATGATGTTGACCCTTGGATTAGAAATTGGTCACTGTATGTAAATGAGGTCTCGTCTCAGTTGCTAAAGTATGCTCTACACTCAACAAAAAAGGAGCACGTGGGAGTATTAGTACAAAGCTACTACATTCTAGTAACGTCATAGACCAACTCAACTTAACAAATGTAAACACTTAACTAACAATTTGTAAACAAGAAGAAACCATGTAATATTAGAAATTATCAGTTCAATTAGCCTTTTCATCGCAAATTCTCTTTAACCAATCAATATAGTAGATAAAATAAATCATTTACAAGTACAATAATCTCAAATCAAGTCAGCTACCACAACTCATAAAATAGACAACTCAACTCTAGAATTCTCTATGAACTCCCTAGCCTCTTGGCTAGCACATTATGGTCTTAAATCATAAATCCATTCACCTATCCTTATAGTATATATCTAGACCACACCACAATAGTAATTTGTCCTAGACTAGACTAGCCAGAAACTTTTAAAACTTCATCCAAGATGAATTATAACCTAAATTTTGGCATGCTAAGCTCTACCATAATAACGGAGAGGTTGTTACAACACGTGCCAATTTACCAATTGTTCTTTCCTAAATAATATATCAAGAAAATAAAGGTAAAACTAACAGGGGTTAGGGTTACTTGAATCATCAATCAATTGAGGATACTTATTTCACTCTTCTAAGTTAATTCCTGTATAAGATGGGGCTTTAACGGGGCTTTCATGGATCTAATCTCTCCAGTCCTCAAATTCCAAACATCCTGGTAAAGTATTTCTACCAGTTCCTTATCATAAGAAATATCCTTATCAAGAAAAACCTACTCCCAATGAATGATGTAATCACCATCCCTATGGGATTTCTTAAGATTGGAGACATAGAACACTAAATGTACTCCAAAAAAGCTTAGAGGTAGTGCCAATTTTAAGCCACTAGACTCACATCATCTTGAATTTCAAATGGATTGATATACCTAGGACTAAACTTTCCCCTCTTACCAAACTGCATCACTCCCTTCAATAAAGACACCTTTAGTAGCACATGTTCCCTCGACTTAAAGTACATCTATTGACCATGAGATTCCAATAACTTATCTTGGATAAACCTCACCTTCTCTTGAGCTTCTTTCATCATGTTTGCACCCAAAGGTTTCACATCACCAACTTCAAACTAGCATATGTGTGATCTATATCTCCTATTATAAAAAGCATCGAGTGGGACCATGTCAATTCTAGTGGAAACTATGGTTGGAAAAACTAACATAATGGTAGAAAATGACCCCAATAACCTCCAAAGTCAACAACACATGCTCAAAGCATGTCCTCAAGCACCTAAATTATCCTCTTAGACTACCCGTCAATCTGAGGATGAAATGCGGTGCTAATATCAAGCATTGTGCCCGCCTCATGCAATTTTTTCCAACATGTAAAGGTAAGTTGTATACCTCTATTGAATGTGATGGATATTGGAACCTTATGTAACCTCAAAATCTCCTTACAATAAATTTTGCCTAACTTTTTTGAAATATAATTCACTTTAATTGGAATGAAATGAGCGGACCTTGTTAGCCTATCCATAATTACACAAATTGAGTCATACTATCTCAAGGTATTAGGAACACCAACTAAAAAATACTTGTCAATTCTCTCACATTTTAATTCTAGAATGGGCATTCTCTAAAGTAAATTTCAAGGCTTTTGGTTTTCATAATTTACCTACAAACAATTCTAACATTTGTCCACATACTCAACTATATCACTCTTCATTCGAGGCCACTAATAAAGTCATCTCAAGTTACGAGTCACCTTTTTCATATACAAATTTATAGAATATCAAGGACCATGACCTTCTATATGGAAACAAGGAATCACATCATAAACAAATGGCACACATACATGCTCCATCACACTCAACACTCCACTAGAATTAGTGTGGCTTCCTAGGCCTCACTACACACCACCTTGTTTCAAATCTTGTTCAACTTTAGATCTTTAAACTGCTTAGCCTTGATTTAATCAAGAAATGTTGACTTTGTCTCAACACTAGCCAACATTCAACCCTTCTCTGATACCTTAAACTGCATTGCTAAAGTTCGGATCTATCTATCTAAAGGACGTCTTGTCATTCTCAAACAAGCTAAACTCCCTATACATTAGATTTTCTTCTTAATGCATCTTCTACAACATTTTCCTTTCTTAGATGATAATCAATGGTTACATCATATTCTTTTAGTAACTCCATCATCTGCCTATGCATAAGATTCAAGTCCTTCTAAGTGAATAAATGTTATAAGCTATGATGATCTATGAAAACCTCACTCTTGGACCCATAAAGGTAGTGTCTCCATATCATGAGTTCAAAAATCACTACCTCCAACTCCAAGTCACGAGTTGGATAAATCCTCTTCTAAAATTTAATTAACTTAAAGCATAGATTATCACAAAATAATATAAAATCGTTACCTTCAACAGGCAAAGCAAGGATAGTAGTTGTGTTCAAAAGAGACTTGATAATTTTAAAGCTCTCTTCACACTTTTCAGACAAAAAAAAAGTTACCTCCTTCTATGTTAGTCTTTTAAAGTGAGTGGTAATAGAGGCAAAGTATGTGACAAATATCTGATAATATCTAGTTAGACCCATAAATTTCTGACCTCAGACATAAAGAGAGGTCTATCCCAACTCTTAAAAACATCAATCTTTTACAGATACACCATTACCCCCTTTTTTATAAACCACATGCCTCAATAAGGACGCAGACGACATCAAAAATTCACACTTGGTGAATTTTGCATAAACGTTTTCTCTCTCAATATATTCGAGAGTATTCGTAAATGTCCAACATGCTTCTTGTTTTTCTTAAAGTAAACCAAAATCTCATCAATAAATGCAATAGCAAATTAATTCAAAAAAAAAATTAAAATGTCATTCATCAAATGCATGAATGTTGTTGGTGCATTGTTAACTTGAAGGAAAACACTAAGAGCTCGCAATATCCATAATGAGCTCAAAGAGATGTTTTAGGAATATCCTAAGGCTGGACTTTTAACTAATGATACCCTAACCTTAAATCTATCTTAGAAAACATGAAATCATCCTATAACTAGTTAAGTAAATCATCTATCCTGGGTAACAAGTACTTATTCTAGATAGTGGCCTTATTCATTTATCAATAGTCTATACATATTCTTATACTACCATCTTTCTTTTTAACGCCTGGCAAATAAGCATTCTATGATGAAGCACTATAGTGATTGAAATGCTTCTCATGGAACTCCTATAACTGATTTTTAAGCTCTCTTAAATTAGTTGGAATCATCCAATAGGGAGGAATAGAGATTGGGAAAGTGTCTAGCTCTAAGTTATACAAAAGACAATGTCCTAATCCGGACGTATACTAGGTAGTTCAATAGGAAATACCTCCTCAGATTCAGACACCACCTAAAATCAATAGAGGTAACCTCTGCACTTGTGTCCTACAAATATGCCAAGAAGGTTGAACAGCTTTTTCCCACTAAATTTTTAAAACAAATGAAGGAAATTATTTTCATAGACTAGGCTTATCGACAATATTGCATTCTAACTTGTCCATCCATGGATTGTTTAAGGTCATAGTATTGGCATTAAAATTTAAAATATCATGATGTAGGGACAACCAAGTCATACCCAAGATCATATAAATATCTAGCATATCTAGGATCGCCAAATCTACCTAAGTCTAGAAGCCCATAAACATCATAAACCAAGCACGATATACTGGATTCACTACCACAAAATCTCTAATCAAAGTATGTACATACACAAGTGATTCAAGTATATCATAAATCATGTCTAGTATAAGGCAAATTCAATAGAAACATACAAAAAAGTAGAACCCATATCAACTAAGATTGTATCGATCATATCATGGACAAAAATAGTACCTATAATAATAATGTTTGAAGCCTACACCTCATATTTATTAAAGAAGGAATAGAAATGGGATCTATTATCATTCTAAAATCCTTACTAGTAGTTTTCACACCACCTCTACAAATATTACCATCAAAACTATTTATACCATGACTCGCTTGACAACCATTACGCCCACCTTATGGATGACCTCTACAATTTCCTGTACGTTTTATTCTAACTAGAACCATAGCTGTAGACTTTTTTGAGTTTGAAAACTAGACTGCCTACCATTAGGAAAGTCTTTCTTGAAATTCCCAACTTCACCTAAAGTATAACAAGCTAGATCTAACAAATGTTGACTAGTAGAAAAATATGAAGCCCCTTGGCTTTCCACATCTGAGGCTATTGAGTGGTCCCTAATGCACATCATATAGAAATTAATTAATTTGACTGTATCATACAAGAAAAATAGGTTGGGGAGTTGTGGCCTCTAAAGTAAGCTGCACTAAATTGCCTATATTGTCGTCCTTCTTCATGCTATTTTTGCATACCCTGCCTATTTGACGCATTCTACTTTCTTCACAAACTCATATTTATCATTAAAGGTCTTGCATGAATAACATGTTTCCATGTTTAAACCTACAAGTCCATACTTAAACACTTAACAAAGAGGTAAATCATTTCCTCTTCAATATCAACCAACTAAGTGGCATATCTAGAAAAGGCAAGGGACTTAGCTACATAAGATAAAACAGTCATATTTCTAGCTCAAGGGCAAGAAATTCATACTTTTTCTTGTCACGCAAAGAGCATGGTACATACTTTTCTAAAAATGGTGTATAGAACTATGACAATGTCAAAGGAGGCAATGCTGAAGACTGGCATTCTACATAAGCCCTCCATCATTACTTATCATTTCTTCAGGCTCTTTGTTTGGTTAAGAAAGTTTATTTGACCTATTTGGATCATGTCCATGATACTAGTGTTTCTTCACCTCCTTCCTTGAATTTTGTTCGTGTAGTTCAAGAGTTCATGGATGTTTTACCCATAAATTTGCCTAGAATACTTCCTAATCATGTTATTGACTTTGCTATTGATGTTGAGCTAGACATCAATCACATTTCTATTCCACCTTATAGGATGGACCCAACAAAATTAAAGGAATGATAGAGTCAGTTGCAAGAGTTATTTGATAAGGGATTCATCTAACCTAGTGTATCACCTTGGGGTACATCTGTCTTGTTTATGAAGAAAAAAGATAGGTCTATGTGTATGTTTATTGATTATCGGTAGTTTCAAAACTAATAATTTATAATAAGTATGCTCTTTCTCATATTGGTGATTTATTTGATCAATTTTAGAATGATTTGGTGTTATTAAAGATTAGTTTGAGGTCCAGGTATTACCAGTTGATGATTAGAGCTTTGGATATTCTAAAGATATCTTTCCAGACTCGATAAGGTCATTATAAGTTCTTGGTCATGTCTTTTGGGTTGACAAATAACCAAGTTACATTCATAGAGTTGATGAACCTGGTATTTTAACCCTAGGTTGACTCTTTTGTCATTGTATTTATTGATGATATCTTAGTTTATTCTATGAGTGAGGCCGATCATAAGAAGTATTTGATGATTGTGCTCCAGGGATTGAGGGATGAGAAGTTGTATGCTAAGTTCTCTAAGTGTGAGTTTTTTTTGAATCTATCTCTTTCTTAGGTCATGTGGCGCCAAGAATGGTATTATGGTCAATTAGAAGAAGATTATAGTAGTGCGTGATTGGGCTAGACCTACTTCTTCTACTGAAATATGGAGTTTTGTTTGTTTAGTAGGTTACTACTAGCATTTTGTTGAGAGTTTTTCATCTATTTCATCCCCATTGACCAAGTTGACTAAGAAGGACATTTCTTCATAGTTGTTCAATGCTTGTAAGGCGAGCTATCAAAAGCACAAAGATTTGTTGACTTCAGCTCATATCCTTACTTTTCCTAAAGAGGATGTAGGTTTTACTATCTTTTGTAATACTTTTAGTGCTGTGTTTATGTAGGAGGATAAATTAGTTGCTTACACCTCTTATATGTTGAATCCCCATAAGAGGAATTACCCAACCTATGATTTGGAGTAGTGCGCGATTATTCTTATTTAAAGAGTTAGAGGAACTACTTTTATGGAGTCCATTATGAGATTTTCCTAGATCATTATAGCCTTCTGTATTTCTTCACCCAATGAAATCTTAATCTGAGGCAGCATTGTTGGCTTGAGTTGCTTAAGGATTATTACTTAACTATTTTCTATTGGCTTGAGTTGCTTAAGGATTATTACTTAACTATTTTCTATCATTGTGGCAAGGCTAATGTGGTTTTGGATGCCTTGAGCTATATGTCGACTAATAAGGATAGCTAGGTGCATCTTTTGACCCAAGAAAGGCCTTTGGCCCTAGAGGTTCAAACCTTAATTAACTAAATGGTTAGGCTTGATATTTTGACATGTGGATGTGTTTTGCATTCATGGAGGCTAGGTCTTCTTTGATGGAGAAGATTCAAGCTCATCAGTTTGATGATGTTAAGTTGAGATTTATTTGGTATAAGGTGTTGAGTGCTGAGCCTAAGGAAGCCTCGCTTGATCCAGGTGGTGACTAGAGAATTGATGGCCGAGTTTGTGCCAAGTATGGGTGATTGGGTTATATTGATTCTAGAGGAGACTCATTATTCCAGATATTTCATCCATCCAGGAGTGACTAATATGTATTGCAATTAGAGATAGCACTACGGTTGGGGGTATGAGGAAGGATGTAGCAGATTATTTAGCTCATTGCCTATGTTACAAGCAAGTGAAGGTCAAGCATTTAAGACCAAGTGGTTTTTTTCAGAGGTTACCCATTCCTAAGTGAAAATAGGAATAGATCACTATGGATTTTTTTACTGGCTTGCCTTGTACTTCTCGTGGTTCTTATAGTGTTTGGGTCACTATCAATTGATTGACCATATCTGCCCATTTCATTCCAGTACAGGTTTCCTTCAATGTTGAAAGGTTGTCATATTTCTGTATTCGTGAGATAGTCCATCTTCATGCAGTTCCAATGTCTATTATATTGGATTGGTGTTCTATGTTCACATCTCACTTTTGGAAGACTTTTTAGGAGGATTTAGGTACTCAATTGATCTTAGCATAGTATTTCACCCCCAGATCTATGGTCAGTCGAAGCGGACCATTTAGGTTTTGGAGGATACGTTACGCACCTATGTCATAGACTTTAGAGGACAATAGGAGCTGAATCTAGCCTTGATGGAGTTTGTGTATAATAACAGCTATCATCCAGTATTGAGATAGTTTTTTTAGGCTTTGCATGGAAGGCTTTGGAATGATTCCAAATGCATTTTGGTGTATAATATGTGAAATTGTAGTTTTCGATGGTTTGAAAATCCTTATAGTTGAGTATGATCAACATTTTTTGATCTGTGCATCGAATGACGAAATAGACTGTGTCGGTAGGTACAGAATGTTAATTTTAGGTTGATAACATGGTTGGTTTGATTTTATGGCTTCTATATCCCATTTCTACCCTCGGATTGAAAAGGGTCAAAATGGGTTTCGGGGCTCTACTCTTAGAAAAAGACGTCTTTTTCAAATTTTGATATCGCCATTGAGTTTGAAGCATTGAATTTGATAGGGTGGCATAGTATGTTAGAATTCTCAGGATTCTAAAGGAATCCCGAGGGGTCCACAAAGACTTGGAATTCTCCAAGACTCCAGCTGGTGTACAGTTGCTGGTGTGATCGCTAAAGTAGCCCTTTGGGCGCTTTACCAGAAGGAGCTTTAGTGGCCCTTTTACGATAAAGCGTTAATGCTCACCGCTAAAATAAGGTTCGCTTTAGTGGACTGTTGATGATAGGCGAATTTACACACCTAAAGTACTATATTTTACCCATATTTTAGCTAAGTTTTGAGGACAAAATATATAATTCATGCACTTTTAGTCCTTTTTCCTGTAAGTGAGCTAACGAACATAATTAGCAAGTTTTCAGGTATAAATGATGCAGAATTCAGCATTTTATGGATAACTTGACGCCAAAGAAAGCTTCACAAAAGGAGGAAAGCATATCTTGGACGCCAAGGACCAAAAGTGGCGCATGGAAAATCTGTCCCGGGCAAAGACAGCAACTCTAAAGACTTTGGGGACTAGCAGTAACTTATTAGGATTAGGATAATGATGCAGTAACCCAGTAGGAATGTGTTAAGTAATGCAGTAGCCTAGTAGGAATAGGATATGGGTATTATAAATACCCTATTTTGCTAGAGATTTTTATTCATCCTTCAATTCAATCTTACCTTTTCAATTAATTCTTTTATTCAACATTCAAAACAATTCTCTTTCAATTAATTCTTATTCACTTCTCTTCATCTATTCGATTCTTAATTTCCAAAACAAGAGAAACGCTATTCTAAAAGGAATTCACGCCTAAAGCCATACCACACCATACTACACGTGAGATCTTTATTGTGGTATAATAATAATGTCTATTGTGATTTCCATTGCACTCATGAGTAGCTAAACTTCTCTGTTGGGGTTATGGAAGCCGTATGAGATACTATCTATTGCTATGAGTTTGTGAATTCGTGACACGTATGTTGCTTATATCATTATTCTCTTCATCTTAATGCAAATTCTTGTGGTTGCAAACACATAGAATACACCAGTATAGCATTAAGTTGTTCGAAAGAAAAGTTATATGTCTAGAAAAGAGATAATGTCAAGGTAATAGGGAACCAACCCCTATTAAAAAGTTAGTACCGTAACTGGATTAACCTATTGAAGAATTTGTACCGTTAGATACGCTTTAAGCTCGAAAGAGTTAAAGTGAAATAGTCCTTGATAGGTCGAAAGACGCCTGGATTTTCCATAGAATACAATTCTCTATAAGCACATGCATGTCTGAATTTCGCATAACTCATAGCCAATAGAGACTTATAACTCATAAGGTGGAAATAACCCCAACTCTCAATTCTCATTGATTAACATCTTACTAAACATTCTTTCTTTTTACTTTGATATTTTCCGTTTTCACTTTGGTTACATTATTTGCACATTAAAATCCCCCCTTGTCACGAGACTTGCAGCAAAAGTCTAATAATCTTTGCTTACTTATTGACCGGCTATTCCCTGTGGGATCGATACCCAACCCAGTTGGGTTCTATATTTGACAACGACCGCTTACACTCTTACGATAGCTGTAGTTTGAGCGTTATTAAATTTTGTCGCCGTTGCTAGGGAATACGGTTGTCAGCTAAGTTTGTGATAATTATTAGACCCTTTGGTCAAAGATTCTCAGATTTTACTTTTTGTTGTTGTTTTTGTTTTATTCAGGTTCTATTGACAGAATGGACGCACAACGAGAAATTAAAAGAAGGGCTGCTCAACAGGAGTAGGCTAGATTAGCTACATTGGCAGCTGCTCAAGTGCACCAACAAAATATTGATAATCCAGGTTGTGCAACAAATCCTGATGATGAGGACCTGGGCGATGAGAAGCTACTAAACCCACGGCATACTGCTCAGATGGCGGCACCCATAGAGAGGAGAGATCGTCAAGCGCGATTGAGGCCTGATCGCCGAGCTGTACTGATTCCTTTTGATGACGATGATGACGATTTGGATAAAGCTGGTTCCACAGGAGCTATTATTCTTCCACCATTGGCACCTGGGGGCAAAGTTCAATATCACTAGCACAATGATTCAACTACTGCAGCTCAAGGGATTATTTGGTGGACTTGCAGGTGATGATCCGAATATGCATCTGATCAACTTTATCTCTACATACAAGTCATTCGACAATACAGGCGTTGGGCAGAATGCAATTCGGCTTTGCTTATTTCCATTGTCTCTATCTGGGGAGGCAACTCTATGGTTGAACGGACTGACTCTTGATTCTATCACTAATTGGAGGCAATTGAAAGACGCTTTCCTAGAAAGATTCTTTTCGCCATCCAAAAGAGCACAATTGAGAGATGAAATCACCAATTTTCGACAACTTCCAACTGAAACTCTCCACGAAACATGGGAGAGGTTCAAGATGAAGCTTATGAGGTGTCCAAATTATCACATGACAAATGTCCACTTGATGGAGATATTATACTGGGCTTTGAATTCGGTGACTAAGCCAGTGGTTGATAATGCTGCGGGTGGTTCATTCATGGACCTTACTTTTAATGAGGCAAGTGGTATGCTAGATCGTATGACAAAGCAGAGTAGAGCTTGGCATACCAGGATTCTGAGGTAGCAAGCCCCACTTCATCTATTGGCATGACTGTAGACCAAAGGAGAAGAGAAGAAGAACGTGATCAAGATATGGCGCACATGAAAACACAAGTGGATCTTCTTACAAAGCATCTATTATCAGGGAAGACCAAAAATGTCAAAGCTGTTGCGTTAAAATAAAGAGACGAATCTGATTCGGAATAAGAAGCTAACTACTTGAACAATCAGGCGAGTTTCCGAGGCAATACCCAAGGAAACCAATGTCAGAACTATTATGATAAATCTGGAAACAAGGACCAAGGTAGTTGGAAGAACAAGAATGACAAGAGTGGTCTGTATGTTCCCCCAGGAAGACGTGACACCACTGCATCTGGTTCTGGAAATATGGAAGATTGATGGCTAAACTGTTGAAATGAGTGGAGGCAACCATCGCGGGAGTAACGGAGGTAATACATGATTTATCCTCGATGAAGCAATTGGTTGACTCACATTCCACTTCAATAAAACAAATAGAGCAGCAATTGAGCATACTTTCAGCAGCACTCAATCAAAGAAAGGCTGACACTTTACCTAGCAACACTGTGCAAAATCCAAGAAACAATGGATCATGCATGGCTATTACTACCAGGGGTGGTAAGGTGCTGGCAAAATTCATCCCAAAGCAAGCAAGTGGCCGAAAATAAAGAAGATGAGAACGTCATAAAAGCTGACCAAAACGTCCATGACGTTATCCCTAGTAGGTTACAGCCTGAAAAGACCAAAATACGGAAGCAAGAAGAGAAGAAAGCCGTGGAGAGAACAATCCTACTTTCACCACCACCTTTTCCCCAAAGATTGCAGAAAAAGGCGGATGATACAAGGTTCAGCAAATTCATGACTATGTTAAAGCAGCTGACCATTAATGTTCCATTGGTGGAGGCACTAGAACAAATGCCTGGGTACGCAAAATTTATGAAGGACCTTTTAACAAAGAAGCGGGTGGTAAGCTATGAGCCGGCAGATAATGCTCATCATTGCAGTGCAATCTCTACAAGATCGCTAGTTCAGAAAAAGGCCGACCCTGGTGCCTTCACTATTCCTTGCACTGTTGGATCTTTGAATTTTGCCAAGGCATTGTGCGATCTAGGTTCTAGCATCAATTTGATGCCACTATCTGTCTACAGGAAGTTGGGGTTAGGCGATCCGACACCAACCAATATGAGGCTCGTGATGGCTGATAGGTCGGTAAAACGACCTGCGGGTATCTTGAATGATGTGTTAGTGAAGATTTCTTCATTCATATTTCCTGCAGACTTCGTTATTCTGGATTGTGAGGTGGATTCTGAAGTTTCCATAATCTTAGGACGTCCTTTCCTTGCAACAGGAAGTATGCTTATTAACATGAGAGCTAATGAGCTTTTATTTCGGCTGAATGACGAAGTGGTCCGCTTTGATATATACAAAGCAATGAAGCAGCCCAACGATATGAATGTGTTCTCTGTAGCTGATGTTCATTATGAGGATAAGAAAGCATTATCTATAGCGAAACAGCTTACTATTGAGCCATTGTCTGCTGCGCTACTGAATGTTGAGCATGAGGATGATGAAGATTATGAAGAAACTATGTGTGCTCTAACAGAAATAGGGTCCTATTCTCATACTCCTAAACAGCCGGACCTTGATCGTAAGGAGCAACCATCACCAACAGCGAAGACTTTCATTGAAGAGCCACCAAGGCTAGAATCGAAAGAGCTCCCCGATTATCTAAGGTATGTGTTCTTGGAAAGTGGAAATATACTTCCAGTAAGTGAGGCAGATGATTTAAGTGAACAGCACGTAGAGGCTCTCATCTCTGCTCTGAAGAGATACAAGAGAGCTATGGGTTGGACTATTGATGATATAATTGGTATCCCTCCTAGGATAGGCATGCACAAGGGTCATCTCGAAGAAGATTGCATGCCTACAAGTAAGCCTCATTGTCGTCTGAATCCATTCAGAAAATGATCCACCATCTATCTCGATGAAGTCTAAGTAATCGAGATAGCTATGTCGTGCCGCAACAATAAATCAAGCGCTTGGTGGGAGGCAACCCATCGTTTTTCATTTTTTTTTCCTTTCTTTCGTTCTACTAAGTGTTTGCTTTTGATAAATAAAAATCCAAAAATAAGCATCGTGCCATGACCAAAACTAAGGCGCTTGATGGGAGGCAACCAATCGTTCTAATCATTTTTGTTGTCTTTGAGTAAATATAGGTGCTAGAAGTGTAAAGGAGGAGATTGGTTTCAAATTTTGATTTGGAAGTATTACATGTTAAAGGTGGTAAGTTAGGAATGAAGAAGCAAAAGGCTATGGAGTGGGCATTGCTTATGAAAATATAGGCAACGAACAAGGCTAGGCCTATGTAAAACTAGGCCACGAAAAAGGCAAGGCCTATGCTATAGCCTAAGCTCTCGGAATCTAGTGTGCCATAGCATAGGCGCCGCCCATGCCCAAGTATACCATAGCATAGGTGCCGCCTATGCCAATGCCATTTGTCTCTGAATCTCATATGCTATGCAAAAGGCGCCGCCTATGCCTAAGAATACCATGGCATAGGCGCCGCCTATGCTCAATTATGCTAAGCAAAAGGCGCCGCCTATGCCAAGCATAGGCAAAGCAAAAGGCGCCGCCTATGGTCACTTCTTGTCTCCAAATCCGATTTTAAATGGGTCAAAACCCGACCCAAGCTTGTCCTATAAATAAGAGACATATTCTTAGACCAAAAATACATTGCAAACCTAGCATAAGCGCTGCCTACCTCTCCAAATCCTCTCAAAAAAATTTCCTTTTGCTCTTTTTCTTCACAAGAACATCATCCAAAGGCATCAATCAAGTAAGTACTACTTTGCTCTTCATTTATATTCCGTAAGTACTACACTACTATGCCTATTATGAATTGTTAAATCTTGAAGTAGTATTGGTGATTTGAATGTGATTGAATTGTTGTGATACAACTAAGTAAGTAAATGAATACGTAAGGATGATCTTAACTTGTTTCCAACTTGTATTTGATTATGATGCACTGTCATACTTTTGCGAAATTGACATGGTCACAAAAATTGCATACTCTTGTCAATAGAATGCTTACATGATGGAATGACTTGTTCATCGAGATGAGAATCATGGTTGACTACCAACATATGATGTTGTGATTATTTCTAAATGCTATAACTTGATTCAATCTCTATGTAGTAGTCTTGCTCAAAAGATATATCAAACATGAAAGTATTGCCAATATTTCATGAAGTATGACTGCACTGATTATATTGTTGGAACATATCACCTAAATGTATGTCGATGAAGTCTGAGTAATCGACATCATTTACTTAATTAGTTTGTGTCAACAAATTAAGTGTGGGGTAGTGCCACTATTGTCTGTTTGTTGATTGAATCTTCCGAGATGAAGCTAACATGACTCTATTGATATCTCAGGTACAATGGCACCAAAAGACAAGAAAAGCAACCACTTCACAAAAAGTCCAGAAAAGGGGAAGAAAAGAGCAAGGTGGATCCTCCGTGCTGCAAATACCTGGACACACTCTTGGAATCAAGTGGGGTACATTTTGAGGAACTTCTGAGGATGACGACTCTGATGATGATTCCGATGCAGGGGGTATGACCCCAGACAAAGAGGATGAGTCCGACTAACCTGGTTCTTCTTATTTATTTTCCACTGAGGGCAGTGTGTCCTGTCTAAGTGTGGGGTGCTGGTATTTGTATACTATACTTCTTTATCTACATTTGCTTATTTATGTTTGTTTGTTTTCTTTTAGTAGTTAAATTTTTTATTAAAATTTTTTTAACCTTGCATGAAATTGTTATGATAGGCAGCATGAGATTATGACAAGAGTTTGCGATAAAACCATTACTATTGAGACGTTTAGGCTCCAAGTGTGACTCACTATGTGATAATCGTATGGCTCAATTCCTTCACCTTTTGGGTCAAGAGTCTATACTACTTCCAATAAAGTTGACCATGTGCCTTGTGTGTGTGAGATGATAGTATATTCAATGTTTGTGGCTGATGCTAGAACTTGCCTGGTATGTATGTAAAGCTAAATAAAGAATGTGAGTTTAGGAGATGATTTAGGCATTTCTTTGGCAGCCTATGATTGTTTACCTTTATTTTATCTACCCATGTACATCATCCTAGATAACCCCCTTTGAGCCTTTAGCCTATTTTCTTTGACAACCTCATATGTAAGCCTAATCCATTTTTTTCAAGACCATAATTTGATCCAAATTTCTAAGTGTTTTAAATTGTAAAGTCACGTGACAAAATAAGAGGAAATTGGGTAAGAGTGATGCATTAGAGTGTATTGGTACTTGAATTCGGTATGAAAATGAATGGTTATCATAGAGGTGTGTTATAAAAAAAAGGGAGAAAAGAAAAAAAAATAGAAAAACAAAAAGATAAATTGTGTTAATAAAAAGATAGTGATGTTTGGAAAAAAAAAAGTGGTGGAAGATTAAAATAAAGTAGAAAGGTTGTTTGAAAGAAAGTGTTAATGGCATAATGTGATGTATTAAAGTACTTAGGAACATAGTCACTATTTCTCGCCAAAATAGTCCTACCCGTCCCTTAGCCTACATTACAACCAGTAAAAGACCTATTTGATCCTAAGCTTAGCATTCTGATATTTAGTGGAGCATTACACTAAGGGCAAGCCTATGGTCATCAATTGCAACATATGAATTCTTTGTGAGAGTGAGAGCAAGGATAATCTTATACCCATGTTCGAAATATATACAATACTTGAGAGTGATTATGGGTTATATATTGTGAGACACACATGGTTGATGAGTTTTGGGTAGTCGTGTAAGATTCTTTGCGCCTTAAATTTTGAATACGAATTAACCATCATCACGATTCTAGGTTGGAGGTTGAATTGTTTCTAGTAGTGATCAGAAAACTACTCTTTGTTAATGATTGTCGTGCTTGTCTTGATGAATATTTTGTGTTGTTACTGTGAAACCCAAAGTAGATGTTTAGAAGGACATGATATTTTGTTCGAGGACGAACAAAGCTTTAAGTGTGGGGTGTTGATGATAGGCGAACTTACACGCCTAAAGTACTATATTTTACCCATATTTTAGCTAAGTTTTGAGGACAAAATATATAATTCATGCACTTTTAGTCCTTTTTCCTATAAGTGAGCTAACGAACATGATTAGCAAGTTTTCAGGTATAAATGATGCAGAATTCAGCATTTTATGGATAACTTGACGCCAAAGAAATCTTCACAAAGGGAGGAAAGCAAAGCTTGGACACCAAGGACCAAAAGTGGCGCATGGAAAATCTATCTCGGGCAAAAACAGCCATTCTAAAGACTTTAGGGACTAGCAGTAACTTATTAGGATTAGGATAATGATGAGGTAACCCAGTAGGAATGGATTATGTAATGCAGTAGCCTAGTAGGAATAGGATATGGGTATTATAAATACCCTATTTTGCTAGAGATTTTTATTCATCCTTAAATTCAATCTTACCTTTTCAATTAATTCTTCTATTCAACATTCCAAACAATTCTCTTTCAATTAATTCTTATTCACTTCTCTTCATCTATTCGATTCTTAATTTCCAAAACAAGAGAAACGCTATTCTAAATGGAATTCACGCCTAAATCCACACCACACCATACTACACGTGAGATCTTTATTGTGGTATAAAAATAATGTCTATTGTGATTTCCATTGCACTCATGAGTAGCTAAACTTCTCTGTTGGGGTTATGGAAGCCGTATGAGATACTATCTATTGCTATGAGTTTGTGAATTCGTGACACGTATGCTGCTTATATCATTATTCTCTTCATCTTAATGCAAATTCTTGTGGTTGCAAACGCATAGAATACACTAGTATAGCATTAACTTGTTCGAAAGAAAAGTTATATGTCTAGAAAAGAGATAATGTCAAGGTAATAGGGAACCAACCCCTATTAAAAAGTTAGTGCCGTAACTGGATTAACCTCTTGGAGAATTTGTACCGTTAGATACGCTTTAAGCTCGAAAGAGTTAAAGTGAAATAGTCCTTGATAGGTCAAAAGACGCCTGGATTTACCATAGAATACAATTCTCTATAAGCACATGCATGTCTGAATTCCGCATAACTCATAGTCAATAGAGACGTATAACTCATAAGGTGGACATAACCCCAACTCTCAATTCTCATTGATTAACATCTTACTAAACATTCTTTCTTTTTACTTTGATATTTTCCGTTTTCACTTTGGTTACATTATTTGCACATTAAAATCCCCCTTTTCACGAGGCTTGCACCAAAAATCTAATAATCTTTGCTTACTTATTGACTGGCTATTCCCTGTGGGATCGATACCCAACCCAGTTGGGTTCTATATTTGACAGCGACCGCTTACACTCTTACGAGAGCTGTAGTTTGAGCGTTATCAACTGTCACCCTAGGGTGGGGACCATTTTAGCGGCATCTGGGTGCTTTAGCACCAACCACAAAGCAACCCATTGTTCGCTTTGGCGGCACCTAGTATATTTAAATACCTCTTTTTGCCTTTTTCACCATTTTGGGGACTTGGAACTTGGGGTTTCAAGATTTTGACCAATTTATTCCTTTTCTAAGATTGGGTAAGCTCCAAAACACCAATTTCAACTATTTTTCATCAACTTTACCATTTAAATCTTGTTTAAATGCGAACTTAAACATGTATTTTGGGGATTTGGGCCTGGAAGGCCTAAAAATTATATTTCTTCAATATTAACACCAATTTTAACCCATGCGCACTTGATTTATCTTCTATGAGTTTCTTTAATCGTGGGAAATATATTTTTAAACTAAAATCCTAATTTTACCCTTTTTTTAAAACCAATTTCAAGCGTCCGTTTTGACCCTGATTCAAAATTGGTCAATATGGGTATCAATGGCTTTCTTTTGATGCATAAATTCTATGTTCATATGTTTTAGCTAATTTTGGGTCCGTGCATGAGGTGAAAATTCAGCAATAAAGGCCAAATAGTTTTGGTTTTAAGCATTTGAGGTAGGTTATGGCTTAAATTTCTTCAAAATAGGCTAGGTAGTTAATAATAATGTAAAATAATGCTATGTCTATCTGGTTGTACCATGGAAAATATGTTAGGTGATTTATATGCCTGTGTGGGGGCCTATGTGAATTATATTTGATGGTATGAGACATTATTTGTTGTGTCTGACCGTGTGGGATCTTGTAGGATGTTGTTGGCTGGGTATTGATGAATGTATCTTTGATTTCACTCCTTTTGGTTGGAAAATATTAGATTTTGGAAATCATGTGGTATCAATGACATTTCCATGTATGTTTCACTTGATTGATTTTTGGATTGTATTAGATCATGGATGGTTGGTTGACTTGAGTTGATTTTTCTCTCACGTGGTTGATATATTTATTGAATTTTGGATACTCTCATTTTTGTTGGTTGTGAGCATTACATCTTCATATCATATTCATTCATGAAACATTAATAACATAGTGGAAATACTAGAAATACAGGTTTTTTTTTAAAAGAAAATCTGATATCTTGAAAACCCTCTACTGATATATGTGCCGAAGAGGAGATATGGATATTTATTTCATATGGGTTAATAAACCCCTCATGGGTCCTACTTTTGGAATATTTATCTCTTTAGGTTTATACAGAGGTTATACAACAACCTCGTTTCTCACATCATCATTATCATCTTCATTTCACTTCATGTATTGTGCCCTTTATGTGACTGTATTTTAAGTCCTTGACTTAATCTTTGTCTATTTTTTTACCTTCCTATACTTATATTTTATGTTGGTGTATACTTGTAATCCTTTCACTACTAGTAGTTATTTATGTGTTTATAGTAGAACTGTTAGTGGAGATGGTGTGGGATACTGTTTGGGACATTTTTCTGATTGTAAGTGATGTGTCCATAGTTTGTGTTTATTCTTTATTATCTATTTCACTCAAACAACCTATGATACTGCCTAAGTACGAATGGACCTGAAACACCCTGGGTTTTGGCCCTTGGAAATTTCCTGAGTTTTGGAATCATTGTCTTAGTAAAGACTCGCCATACGAGTTGCATGGTTTAGGTATGAGTCAGGTGACCCTAGTAATAAGGAGTCCAGTGGGTGGTGGTTGGGATTCTTCTAGGGTTACGATTGGAGTGGTAGGAGCCGTTAATGGTGGTGATGGTTCATTTGGTCAGTCCCTTTATCAAATTAGTAACTTGGTGACTTGACTTGGCTCTGAGTATGAGTAGCTCACTAAGTGCCATGAGGATAGGACACGGATGGTAAGGTTGTGTCACATGTTATCCAGATTCTAATTCCTTTGGTTTCTGTCCTGGGTATGACTAGACCATGTGAGTAGTATGGTCTAGAACTAG
Organism: Capsicum baccatum var. pendulum; assembly: GCA_030864225.1. Lineage (NCBI taxonomy): Eukaryota > Viridiplantae > Streptophyta > Magnoliopsida > Solanales > Solanaceae > Capsicum > Capsicum baccatum. The sequence goes on from CM061553.1 coordinate 120,658,510, forward strand.
CGGTATCATGGAGTTATATGGTAGACAGTGTATCGGAGTCCAACTTACTATCATGTTGAAGACTGAAGGTTATGAGTCATACATTGTGGTCATGAGTCACGAGGATCAACTCGTAACCACCTGCAATATTTTACATTTTTAAGTTGGGGGCATTCTAGACATTTCCACTTTTAACTTCCTTTAAGGCCATGACATAAAGCACCTTTGGGGGTTCATTAACCTATTGTTCCCAATCAAACACTCTTAAAATCTCCCTCAAATTCTCTCTTAATCAAAAGGTTAGGGTTTTATCAAGATAATCAATTAAGGCTTTCAAGAGTGGTTTCTCTTCGTCTGTCTTGGTGTCTAAGGCATATGACTCGTCCCTCGTTGTTAGTTTACTAAAGGCATAAGTTTTAATGTATGATTTTCATGATATTGTGATGGTTTTGAAATAAAGGTTGGGGGTTTTGGTTGTTCATGGATGAATATTGTTTTTCATGGTTTGATTATGGTTTCACTTGTTTTAATTATGGTTTTCCACATAAGGGTGCATGGGAATGGTTATTTAATTAAGGGGTCATGGATGGACCCCTAATTATGATGACTTTGGCTTTGTTGATGGTATGCCATCAACTTGTTTGTGAAATTGTCAATGAGAATGATTTTTCTCATATAGTTTGAGCATTCTTGGAGACCCTGCATTGCATAATGTTTAACAAAACATGAATTTGTTTTGGTTGGTTTCACATGATTTTGCAAAGGCCTTGTTGGCCATGATTTTGGTTTAAATTGAAAATGGTGGATTCAAATTGGTTTAATGGTTTTTATGATATAAGGTAATAGACTTGCAAGCTCTATTTTTGGTATGATGATACCGGTTAATGCCTAACTAAAAGACTCCTCGATAAATGTTTTAGTTATTTCTAAAAGGTTTAATTAGGATTAAAAAGGGTTGAGTAGCAAATTCGTAGAAGGTGGAGGTCTCGAGGGAGGGGATGCGACATTAGAAAATCATGTTTTATGATGTGAGGGTGTCCTTAGTGGTTGTGTGCATGATGTCACACTTTATATTTTAGTGATGTACTAGTCATCCCAGGTTTCTTTCTCCAGTCTTGCGGTTAACATACATTGGTCATTTCAGCAGGGGGAGCTGAACCTATATAGCCCATGGATGGTTTTAGGATACCAGAGCTACACAACCCAGGTTAAGATTTTAATTGCATGCTAAACCTTTTTCCCAATCCCGGTACGATATACATATGTATATATGTGATTATATATGGTTATTTGATTTGGTTTTGAATGATTGCATTATTTTATATTTATCCCTGTGTTACACGCTAGTGTTTACCCTGCTAACCATCTTTGGGCATTGTATACCCAGGAAATGCAAGAATAGGCCGTACTACAATTCCTCCTGCTCAGTGACTTGGAATTGGGGACAACTTTGAGTCAGATTGAAGTAGTTGATTAGGGGTGATTTTACCACTCAATCACACTAATCATTTGTGCACATTAACCTATTTTGAATGAATAAAATGAGACATAATTTGTACTTAAATGCACTAATATCCACTCTTTGCAGAGAGTTCATGAAATCAAAAGATGTGGAAAAGAGCTTAAAATGATCAAAAGGAAGCAAGAAAATGCAGCTGAAGACTTAGAGCAAAAGGCCTCAGGTACAGCAATTGCGATCTTCTAATCGTAATCGCGGTAGTCAAGCAAAAGTCTGTAAATTGCGGTCGTATAGACACGATCATGGTCAAACCGGCGTGATTGCGGTTCAGTGGGATTATTCCCGGGGGAAGATTTGTAAAATTATAGAGACGAATTCCAAACCATATATAGGCAAAAACCCTTTCTGCTTGGAACATAGCTCACCTCATAAGATATTACGAATTGAAAGCTTGAAACCCTAATTGGGCAAGTGTGTAACTAATTTTTGAAGCTTGATTTCTTAGAATTTTTGTGAAGAATGAATGCTTTGGATAATCCTTATGGTATATCTCTCTTTACTTTCTTCATGAGTAGCTAAGTAATTTGTCTTCGGATTATGTTAAGCTAGAGTGTAAATTGTGTGTAGGTATCATTGTGTTTACATGATTGTTAGTCGTTAAGTAAGGATCTCACCATTTCTTGAACTTATGAGGTGGAATTTGATCAGTGAAAACCCTAAATCTCCAAACGGTTTTGATGGGCAAAAACCCCAAATCTAAAAACCCATTATTATCTTTGAAGATATATGAAGGTGAATATAAGGTAACCCATAATATCCTTGAAAGAGGGTTATTGAGGGACAAGGCAATGGTTGAAAATTAAGACTATGACTTGCTTCCTTTTGCAATCTTAGAAATAAGTGTATTAGGAGTATAAATCATGTCAAGAGCATCATCCTAGAAATAGGGAAGCTTGATTGAGGTTTTGGGTTATTACGAATTTCACACTTGTTAGGTGCTCGAAAGAGCCAATGAGTGAAATCGTTGTGGTTTTATTGAAAGATTAACTACAATGACCTTCGACCTAACCTATCCTTTAGTTAATAACTAAACTTCATTCTAAACCATCATTAACCCCCATTCTTTTACCTTTAAGTATACATAATCCCAAGATTCCCCCAATATTGTTGCTTAAAAAAAAGTGTTATCTCTTGATTATTTACTAAAGATTGTACAAACAGTTCCAAACACACTTTTATTTTACATGTCATTTTTGTTAGCATTCTGGATAACCTCGTAGTAATTTGAATACCCATAAGGTTTGAAGTCTATAATTCGCTCCTTGAGATTCGACCCCAATTCCAATTAAAATTGGGTTACTTGACAACGACTCCCTAACCTCTCAATTATGGGAGTGAGTTGAGCGTTATCAAAATGGTGTCGTCGCCAGTGAGTGAAATATAGATTTTGCTTGTGTGGTGTTATTCTTACTTGGGAATACCCGAAGTAGCATACTTTATTCAAGTTGTTGTTTTTGGATCTTTTGTAGGTAATCCTAGCATGAACGGAATTATGAGTGAAAGGCACTCTTCACACGGAGTCATTTGATGTTCCCTTTTATGGAGAGAGCCAACTAATGGAGGGGGTCATACGGGTAAAACCCGCATCCCACCTCACGATGGGAATAGGATATTCCATGTGACTAGTACCTTGCTTTATATGTTTCAAGTAAAGGGGATATACAAGGGTCAAGATCATGAAAACCCATATATTCATTTATGGAATTTTTTGGAGGTGTGTACACCATTCAACATTTCTCATATCACTCAAGAGTCTTTTCGACTCCATCTCTTTCTGCTCTCAGTAATGGGTGAAGTATTGTTGTGTTTCTGTACACTCCCTACGGCTTCACTCACTTCATGGAACAAGCTCACAAAGGTTTTTTTAGATTAATACTCCCCTCTATCTAAGGTGTGTCACCCAAGAGATGAAATCATGAATTTTAGACAAAGAAACAGGGAGCCACTTCATAATGTATGGGAGGGATTTCATAGCAAAAATTCCAAATGACCAAGCCACGAGATTCCAGGGAAGGCACTTCTTCAAATATTCTATCGGGCACTAGAGCCTTTGAACTAACCAGTGGTAAACAATGCGGCAGAAGGTTCTCTCTTATACCTGCACTTCCATGAGGCTACAAAATTGTTGAGAGAGGCAACAAAACATAATCGGTATTGTCATACCCAAGAAATCAATATTTCCAATAACTCACCACCCAAGAGCATAGTTAGTAGAGAATAAAGAAAGCGAGACAAGGATCAAGAGTAAACCATGGAAAAGATCTTGACCGAACTTGATCTCCTAACCAGGTATATCATGGATTCACCTATGAATATGGCAAACCCTATGACACCAAGAACCCATTATGAAGATGAAGAAACTAGGAGAATAGAGGAAGAAATTTTATACCTAGCTAACCACTCGGGGCTTCTCATCCAGCCTATCATAGGCAAGGTAGGAATTAAGGTTGGATAAATCTGGGTGGTTGTCAAGTTTGGAGAGATCGAGAACATGGGTATTTCCATTTCACGCCTTACCATGATCGGGATTAAAACAAGGAGCGAAGCTTTATTGACACCAATAGAGGTAGAACGGAGGATATGCTTGTAATAATTTTTAATACAGTTGAATGAACGGACAAAATGTTACATAAATTAAAAGAGGACTTCATTTCACTCTCTGAAATTTTGGCCTCCCATATGGCCTCTATCAAAAAATTAGAGATCCAAATGGGATAAATCTTTATACGACTGAATGCTAAATTAAGGGGAAATCCCACTAGTGAGAAAATTGCTAACCCCCAAAATGAAGATCCAATCTTCGCAATATATGCGGGGAGTGAAAAAAAAGAGCACTTGATAGAGGACTTAGGAGGAAAAATGCTCAACACTCAGTAGAAATATGTAGAATGCATTATTGGAAGGTTAATTGATGAGGGAGAGTTTTATAAGTGGGGACCTGTGGACCCACCTTGAAAAATTAATGCATGCCAATGTCATGCCAAGGTGATAACCAAAGCATTGTGTGGGAGGCAAACCACAAATTCCACAAGGATGGGTCGTATTATTTCTATCATATTTTTATAGTATTGATATTAGTTTTCGCATATGAATAATAACTCATGCATGTGTAACACTATGGAGTGCTTTGCATAAGCTTAGAAAGGGAAAAGTGTGCAAATTTGAGTTGAAAACCGATTAAAAGATAAACAGGCACCAAGTGAGCAGAAAAGTTGGACAAGGGAAAATACGGGAGCAGAAATGCCTTCGATTACCGCGATTGTAGTCCCCAAGCGTGATCACAGTTACCCATTTTTCCGCATTCACATTCAGTCAGTCGCGATCGCAGACACAGAAGCTAGTTGATTCACCAACTACCTCCCTAATTTTATCACACTCTCGCTCAAGTTTTTGCATGCAGGAATGGGCTGATCTCAATGTAAATGGTGATGGTGCAGAGTATAAAAATGATAACGGTCTTTGATGATATTACAGGAAGCATCCTTATCTCTTTGTTATCCTTGATTATTTATGGAGTTGAACACTACTACCTTTTTAGTTAGGGTTGTTTCCTTATTCATTCGATTTGGGCTTGTATTATTGATATTTTTGCTTGCTCTTCTTCTTTTTTAGATGATCCTTATTTTTATTCGGGTTGTAATATTCGGACACTCTAACGGTGCCCATACTTGAATGAATTAAGTACCTTGGTCTTGAGTTGTTACTTTATTTTAATTCTAATGAATGAGTCGTGATTGGACTTTAATCATGGATGCAAGGGAAGTCTATGTACCTGTGGATTCAAGGCCATAAGATGCAGGGGAAGTCTGATACCTATGGCATTAAAAATTTAAGATCGCACTTATACCCATTGGTGAAGCCTAAGTAACCATATAGGTGGTTTGCCCGTACTAAAGCTCATAATGGTAGACTATAGCTTTGGTTGTTTCCATGATTAGCAAATTATGCATGGTACAGATATTAAAGCAAACAACCCCCACCCCCCACCCCAATCCAAAATTTAGCAAAACTCAAAGGCATGGATATGACCAACCTGTAACACCCCGTAAAAGTCGTGCATGGATTAGCCTTTAATAGAGTGCTCTTAGACTTAAAAACTTGAAAATTTTTCTAAGTGTAACTTAGAGTCATTTTAGCTGACAACCTTCGGGATACAACTTCTCGACCTTCTCGACCTTCATTTTTAGATTTTCAAGTTGCGTTATGATCGGAAAATCTCATAGTACATCTCGGATAAGTTTTGGAATTTTTCGGAATGCATAAGGCTGCGTTTGGATTTCAAAACAGTAGCAAAACGCATAGCCTGTTGCCCAGTTTTTTTCAGCATTTCAGGGTCAACTTCAAATGATCACAACTCCCTGTATATAATGAACTGTGTGAGCTATAATATATCAAACGAAAGATCTTTGAGTCCTCTTTCCACTACAACTGGTTTCATCCAAATCCAACATCTTAGTAAGACGTTATATCCGTTTTACTTCAGCCTGTCAGTTTGTCAACTGAGGGATAGTTTCGACTTTTCTTGTTTTCTTAGGGGCATTTTAGTCATTTCACTTCACCCAATTCCGTCTATAACACCAGATTTAGCCCAAATTCAGCAGAATACAATCCTTTTTTCTCAAATTCTCTCAAGAACACCTTTTAGGTTCCAAACAAAAATCCCAAATAACTCAAGATTCAACCGTAGAAAATTCAAATTGGTTCCGTAGTTGTGTTCACCATCTCGAAAGCTTCGAGAAGCACCCCATGGTTATGTAAGGAGGATTCCAAATACAAGAGTCCATTGTTAAGGTATGAATATTGTTTATTCTTGATTCTTATCCATGAATAAGTATTGATAAAGGATTATGAGTATTGTCTTGATGTTGGAAGATAACTAGAAACATAGTTATGAATTGTTGTGTATAAATTGTTAGTAGTAAATTATGGAAGTTACTGTATTGGATTATGAAGGATGAATTGTGGTGATATATCATTATATTAGTGGTTATGTATGCCTAGTGATCATGTTGGTATTGGATGGTTTTAAGAAGGGAAATAAAGGCTAAGAGTGATGTTGAGGGATATTTCATGAAAATTCATGATATGTGAATGTAATAAGAGTATAAGAGGATGTATGTAGTACTCTTATTGATGAGCTAAAGGATTACTTCCTAGACGTTAATTGGTGAAGTTAATACCTAAATGGTAAGGTTTGGTTGCTAATGTTAGTTTTCCACAAATGACTTATTGTAGATAAGTGTTCGAAGAGTACGGGAAGTCACTTGTATTGAAGTGGTTATATCAAGGTATGTAAGACATACTCTATCTACTCTTTGGCATGAATAATGACCCATGGCACTCTCAAGTAAGCTTCCAACATTGTCCTACGACACATGACACATACTAACATCATATGATCTTCGACACTACCAATTGAACTTGTTTTCACTTTTAAGATGTCCGGCTAGTCAAAAAAATATCCATATACTATTTTTGACTCCGAAATGGTTTAATGAGGTATCCATGATTCTCTACTTCATTTTCATGATAATGATTACCTATTTACATGTTTTTCCTATTGAGGTATCATGGTTTCAAGTTCCATAAAGTGTGACCACAAAGTAACAAATCTCAAAGATTAATTGAATTAAGAAATGGAATGTCTATGTTTTAAATTGATAATATGATGTATTATATTAGTACCACTGATCAGTTGGCCATTGTATTATAAAGATTATGTATATATATGCTATTCCAGGGGTGGTCCCTGATGTATTGTATTAGTACCACTGATCAGTTGGCCATTGTATGACATATGTTATGTATTGATAAGGATTACGGGAAGTAATGATATGAAAGTAATGTGCAGGTATCCCATCAGTTCTTTTAAGTGTGGTCCACTCATACTGTTTATTTACTGGTATCTGGGTTCTATTGATCTTTTGTATCTCATGTTGATACTCCCTGCCTTACATACTCAGTACATATTTCCGTACTGACGTCCCTCACGGGGGACCTGCATTCATGCCTGCAGGAACAGGTACTTCAGGCCATACACCTCCTCAATTAGAGCCAGGATATTCTATTATTAGTGTTGAGCTCCAGTTGTTTCGGGGCATCCCAAGTCGTCTCTATATGTACCTTTGGTATTTGTATAAAAGTCTTTTGTGGGCGGGAGTTCGTCCCGACCCCAACTCGGTTGTGTATCTATGTAGAGGCTTTTGTATACATATTGTACAGCCATAGGAGTGTTTGATTGATAGACGTGATGGCTCTGACGGCCAATTACTGTTCATATATATATTTATGCGTGTCTGCTGGGTTGATACAGGTACTGTTTTCTTCTATTTACAATGAAGTGCTGCCCAAATTTCTAATTTTCATAAGTAATGTAAATGTGAAAGTATAGGTTTTGAACGGGTTCTCTCGGGCCTCCTCGGATACAGGTGCCAGTCCGCTCCAATGGGATTTGGGGTGTGACAGAAGTGGTATCAGAGAATTTCGTCCTAGTGAGTCTACAAAGTCGTGTCTACGTAGAATCTCGTTTATCGGTGTGTTGTGCACCACATCTATAAACAGGAGGCTATTGGACATTTAGGGATTATTTCCACTCTCCATTTCTTAGTTCGTGCAATAGAGTCAGAATGTTCCTCTTTCATACTCTTATTCGTGCTTTGATGTCACCCATATGAAAGTAAAAAGTCATCCCAAATTCTTTCCTTACTCTAATGTCTTCCGATATGTCTCATTATTGAGGTGATTCAAGTGTAGAAGTTTAGAATCTAATGGTATGGTCCTTTCTGATTGAACCATATAAGAGTTAAAATTGTGCAAGGACGTGACAATTGCATTTAGTCCCTTTCAAATTTATGTTACAAATGTCTTGCTTAAGGGAGGATGATGTGTAGTAGAATGTTGGAACTGTATTTCCACCCGAATAGTAGTATGCGTTAAAGTGTTGTTGTCATGACCTATTGGTAGTATAATTAGACCAAGAAGTTGGTGATGTGAAGTCTCAAAGTTAGAAGTCAGAGTGAGGGTGACTTTTGTGTAAATGAATATTTTAGTTGAATAACCAATGTTCGAGAATGATTTACCCCCCTTATGGTGATAGACTAATGTGGTAACTAGTAGCATGTGTGGATGGTATGGTAGTCCTTGGAGGAAGTGTTTGAATCTGATTTTATTTATACAGAGTAAGATGTGTATTCATAGTTCATTGGATATTGCGTATTAAATTTCTATCTCATGTAATCTTGTCATCAAGGTGTTGTTGAAAAAAAAAATAATAAAGTCTAGTGAAGCCGTGTGGGGCTCTTTCGATTCACTAGCATAGTTGACTTGTCATTCATTTCATTTTCTTGTTCAAAAAATACAAAAATCAAAGTCTAGTGAAGCCGTGTGAGGCCTATTTCGATTCACTAGCAACTTGTTGTCCAACTTGTTGTTCTTGTGTTGGTTTAATAGATATATAGCTGAATTTGTTTGCATGAGATTGAGTTGGTAAAGAGGTGATTCATCCTTGTGTGTTGTTTAGTAGATGGTAGAGAAGGAGTTGTTAGTTAGGATGATTTGTAGGTTGCTTGAAGTGTGAAAATGGCTATATTAGCCAGTAAGTTGTAAGTATAGACTCATGGTTGTTTGTGGAACTTGAAGGTAGTCTAAATGTATACTTAAGTAAGTAAGCGTGATGTGAGAGTCCGTATAAGTAGATAAGATTGTATGGGGTTACAGTATAAGATTAATGTCGATCATGTCTATTATGTGACTTTACCCCTTGACCTTCTTTTCCTTGGTAGTTATAAACTAGTACTACTAGTGAGAAGATATGTAGTAGATTTTTGAGGTATAGTAGTAATGTTGTAAAGGTGCTTTGGTCGTGGATAGTATCTAGATAAAATCAAGTATTTGGGGTAGAATGTCCCAATTTGATGGACTAGTAAATTATGTTGTATTCTTCATGGGTGGTATTTACTGAATAAAACAAGTATGAGCTGATGCCTATGATGCCTTACAGCATGTATTTATAGTACCTAAAAGTCCCTAAGTCAACAAGGTACAAAAATGCAAGCTATTCAATTATCAACTGCAAGCTGAAAATCTGAAAATCCTGCACATGCATGCTGAAATTTCTGCACATGATTGCCAACCTTTGTGGACCTTTTAAAGTGGAAAATTTGCAGTTTCATACCAGCCCGTGTGAACTTCCTAAAGTCTAATAAATGTGCTGCCAGACTATTTTGACCATCTAGAAGGTGCTGGAACGTTGGCAGCAATGCGGAGCATTTATCGAAGCCCCGCCAAGCTCGAAAATGCGCCCGAATAGTCCGAAACATGCCGAAAATGTGAGGAGTTTAATGGGTTGTGACGTTGACCGTCACAATGTGGTTGTAAAAATAGTGACTTAAGATTATGATGTATGTTTTGTAAGAATTATGTATAAGGTTGGGTTGTAAATCATGTTAAACACTAGACATTAAGTTTGAACAATTGATGTCCATGAAGGTGGATGTGATGATTTCTTGGTTAATGATACTAGTTTTATGGAAGTAATCTAATAGGCTTGAATGGTGTATGCAAGAGCCTAAGTTTATTTGATTCGTAGTGAAGTATGATGTTGCATATATAATGCAGAAGTATGCCCAAGGTGATCTGAGGTTGCGGTATTTTCTAAGACTATTACACGTTTTGTGGGACGAGTGGTACCGTTGATTTGCTAGGTGGAGGAAGACTAGTTAGATGGTATATGGTGTTCTAAATAGTCAAGTTAAGGAGTTTTGATTGATAGTGTTGAGCCTTTTATATGATCTTGATTCTCATAGTATAGAGATGTAAGTTTGGACTCGCGATATTGTTAGGCTATGTCGGAAGTAGTATGATTCATTGAAAGCTTGGTGACATCCATATTGAGTGCTAGATTCTAAGTTTGAGTTTTTGAAGGTTGAACTAATAGAAATAAGGGTTAAAGCACTAGACGGCGTGCACTCCGACTATGGGGATACTCATGAAGACCCGAAGTTAGTAAGTGTGCAAGTATTATATGATGACTGCTGGGTCTATAGAATGATAAAGTGTATCTCAGAAGGTAGAGTTAACAGTGTATCTTCCACTTTCAGGTGTGGTCATTTGGGTTAAGTGCCATGATATGCGTGTATAGTAGTTTTTCAGACCCCAGAGTGTAGTGAGTGTACTTAAGTTTAAAGTCTAGTAAGGGATCTCCCAAACTTAATATCATGGTTTGAAGCTAAGGGGGAGATGATAGAGCGAATAACCAAGTCAGGCCTTCAGATTCTAGTCGTGATGTCATGATGATATAGAACGTCAGAAAGTGAGGGTGAGACAACCCATTCTTATCTCAGTATATTTTTTTTTTTCAGTTATCCCAATATCTACTCATGCCTTACGTTTCAGTCCAATGATCAAAATTCATGTTCATGCTTATGATAGAGAACCGTGTACTCTTCGAGTTCTAAAATGAGAAGTTTCAGTTCATTCAGTAGTCGGAATCCCATTCCATAAGTTATGAACTCCAGTTGAGGTCATGTAGCTCATGACTCATGTACTCCCGCTTTATAGTATGCTTGTTTTAGATAAGACCATAAGTGTGAAGTAAGATCTGGGGCCATGTTTTTGATATATGTGAGTTTTAGTGGAAATTTGTATGTGCATATTCTTGGGGTAGCACGTGGGAGTTATATTAAGAGTGGTTTAGAGAATATGAGAAGTGTTTCTTCATGGGTGTTTGGGTTGAAGTTCATATGAGGTTATGAAGATAGGCTTGAATGACATGTTGGGATTTTAGTGAAGTGACGCAATATGCGCTAGTGAATCTATAGTAAGAGTTCAGAGTTAAGTCATTAATGTAGGAAGGCATGATATGCTTAGGGTGTAAACTTTAAAAGGATATAGAAGATTGAATCATATTGTTTAGACTAGTATCATGGTATGACATGTTGTATTTTTGGGACTTGGAGTTAGGCTTGATCGCAGTGAAAGGATTTAAGCTATATAGACATTGTAGAAAGAGCTATCAATACCCATATGAGAATTATAAGTTGAATCGAATGAATGTGGTATCTAAGGGAAATAGTACAGTTAAGGGAGTATTCGTGGAGTGTGCTGATCTTGGAAGTAATAAATCGCATTGACTAAGGACTGACAATTCTATCATGATTTATGAGTTATATGTCTATATTCCAGGCTGCAGAGTAATGTCAATGTTGGGATCCTATAGTTGGATGTCTTGTGTGACTCATGCCCAAGATCTTTTGCTGCCTAATGCTACTAGAATTTTTTTTTTCTATGAAGAGTGTTGATAAGATACTCCAGATTGGGTATAAGTTTCCTGTGTAGTTCAGTCTGTTCAGCCAGCAAATCAGTTCAATAGTCAGAATGTCAAATTCTCATGATTTGTTTGCTTGTTTTTTTCAATTAGTCATGCTACCCGAATTCTCAGATATGTTACTATTCCAAGATTGAGTATACTAGTAGTTGCGAGTATAATTCAGTTCATGCGTCATGTACTAGATTCAGATTCCAGAGGTTCAGTTATGAATCAAAATCGTAGGTGCCGTGTGCATTTCCTCCATTTTCCAAGTATCTTAGTGAATTGAACACTCATAGAGGGATATAGGATCCCAAGGGGGAGATACCCCATTTGGTTGTGTGCATAGACTCTTATTACAAGCTTCACATCAATTGATATTGCATATTCAGTCATACGTTCTTGTGTCAGCTCAGTCAGATATGCCTGCATTAGAAATGCACGTTCAATAGAAAAAGTTCATCTTATCTATGTATTCAGCTCTGCGTTAATGAGATCAACTCAATAACAAATCCATACATTAGGTTTGCATGTTCATTATGAGAACTCAGCTTATGAGTGGCTCCAGTCGTGTATTCCATGCATCAGATATGCATGTCTGATATAAGAATTCAGAATATCAGTAGTTATATCCATATGGTCATGTTTCAGATCAGTGTATTCTTTATTAGAAGACATGTCGTGCCTGCGTTATTCCATACCTTTAAGGCTTCAACATTTCCAATCCATCATTCGGGGATGAATGATCCCAAGGGGGAGATAATGTAACACCCCGTAAAGGTCGTGCATGGATTAGCCTTTAATAGAGTGCTCTTAGACTTAAAAACTTGAAAATTTTTCTAAGTGTAACTTAGAGTCATTTTAGCTGACAACCTTCGGGATACAACTTCTCGACCTTCTCGACCTTCATTTTTAGATTCTCAAGTTGCTTTATGATCGGACAATCTCATAGTAAATCTTGGATAAGTTTTGAAATTTTTCGGAATGCATAAGGCTGCGTTTGGATTTTAAAACAGTAGCAAAACGCATAGCCTGTTGCCCAGTTTTTTTCAGCATTTCAGGATCAACTGCAAACGCTCATAACTCCCTGTATATAATGAACTGTGTAAGCTATAATATATCAAAAGAAAGATCTTGGAGTCGTCTTTCCACTACAACTGGTTTCATCCAAATCCAACATCTTAGTAAGAAGTTATATCCGTTTTACTGCAGCCTGTCAGTTTGTCAACTAAGGGATAGTTTCGACTTTTCTTGTTTTCTTAGGGGCATTTTAGTCATTTCACTTCACCCAATTCCGTCTATAACACCAGATTTAGCCCAAATTCAGCAGAATACAATCCTTTTTTCTCAAATTCTCTCAAGAACACCTTTTAGGTTCCAAACAAAAATCCCAAATAACTCAAGATTCAACCGTAGAAAATTCAAATTGGTTCCGTAGTTGTGTTCACCATCACGAAAGCTTCGAGAAGCACCCCATGGTTATGTAAGGAGGATTCCAAATACAAGAGTCCATTGTTAAGGTATGAATATTGTTTATTCTTGATTCTTATCCATGAATAAGTATTGATAAAGGATTATGAGTATTGTCTTGATGTTGGAAGATAACTAGAAACATAGTTATGAATTGTTGTGTATAAATTGTTAGTAGTAAATTATGGAAGTTACTGTATTGGATTATGAAGGATGAATTGTGGTGATATATCATTATATTAGTGGTTATGTATGCCTTGTGATCATGTTGGTATTGGATGGTTTTAAGAAGGGAAATAAAGGCTAAGAGTGATGTTGAGGGATATTTCATGAAAATTCATGATATGTGAATGTAATAAGAGTATAAGAGGATGTATGTAGTACTCTTATTGATGAGCTAAAGGATTACTTCCTAGACGTTAATTGGTGAAGTTAATACCTAAATGGTAAGGTTTGGTTGCTAATGCTAGTTTGCCACAAATGACTTATTGTAGATAAGTGTTCGAAGAGTACGGGAAGTCACTTGTATTGAAGTGGTTATATCCAGGTATGTAAGAGATACTCTATCTACTCTTTGGCATGAATAATGACCCATGGCACTCTCAAGTAAGCTTCCAATATTGTCCTACGACACATGACACATACTAACATCATATGATCTTCGACACTACCAATTGAACTTGTTTTCACTTTTAAGATGTCCGGCTAGTCAAAAAAATATTCATATACTATTGTTGACTCCAAAATGGTTTAATGAGGTATCCATGATTCTCTACTTCATTTTCATGATAATGATTACCTATTTACATGTTTTTCCTATTGAGGTATCATGGTTTCAAGTTCCATAAAGTGTGACCACAAAGTAACCAATCTCAAAGATTAATTGAATTAAGAAATGGAATGTCTATATTTTAAATTGATGATATTATGTATTATATTAGTACCACTGATCAGTTGGCCATTGTATTATAAAGATTATGTATATATATGCTATTCCAGGGGTGGTCCCTGATGTATTGTATAAGTACTACTGATCAGTTGGCCATTGTATGACATATGTTATGTATTGATAAGGATTACGGGAAGTAATGATATGAAAGTAATGTGCAGGTATCCCATTAGTTCTTTTAAGTGTGGTCTACTCATACTGTTTATTCACTGGTATCTGGGTTCTGTTGATCTTTTGTATCTCATGTTGATACTCCCTGCCTTACATACTTAGTACATATTTTAGTACTGACGTCCCTCACGGGGGACCTGCATTCATGCCTGCAGGAACAGGTACTTCAGGCCGTACACCTCCTCAGTAAGAGCCAGGACATTCTATTGTTAGTGTTGAGCTTCAGTTGTTTCGGGGCATCCCAAGTCGTCTCTATATGTACCTTTGGTATTTGTATAAAAGTCTTTTGTGGGCGGGAGTTCGTCCCGACCCCAACTCGGTTGTGTATCTATGTAGAGGCTTTTGTATACATATTGTACAGCCATAGGAGTGTTTGATTGATAGACGTGATGGCTCTGATGGCCAATTACTGTTCATATATATATTTATGCGTGTCTGCTGGGTTGATACAGGTACTGTTTTCTTCTATTTACAATGAAGTGTTGCCCAAATTTCTAATTTTCATAAGTAATGTAAATGTGAAAGTATAGGTTTTGAACGGGTTCTCTCGGGCCTCGTCGGCTACAGGTGCCAGTCTGCTCCAATGGGATTTGGGGTGTGACAGAAGTGGTATCAGAGAAGTTCGTCCTAGTGAGTCTACAAAGCCGTGTCTACGTAGAATCTCGTTTATCGGTGTGTTGTGCACCACATCTATAAACAGGAGGCTATTGGACATTTAGGGATTATTTCCACTCTTCATTTCTTAGTTCGTGCAATAGAGTCAGAATGTTCCTCTTTCATACTCTTATTCGTGCTTTGATGTCGCCCATATGAAAGTAAAAAGTCATCCCAAATTCTTTCCTTACTCTAATGTCTTTCGATATGTCTCATTATTGAGGTGATTCAAGTGTAGAAGTTTAGAATCTAATGGTATGGTCCTTTCTGATTGAACCATATAAGAGTTAAAATTGTGCAAGGACGTGAGAATTGCATTTAGTCCCTTTCAAATTTATGTTACAAATGTCTTGCTTAAGGGAGGATGATGTGTAGTAGAATTTTGGAACTGTATTTCCACCCGAATAGTAGTATGCGTTAAAGTGTTGTTGTCATGACCTATTGGTAGTATAATTAGACCAAGAAGTTGGTGATGTGAAGTCTCAAAGTTAGAAGTCAGAGTGAGGGTGACTTTTGTGTAAATGAATATTTTAGTTGAATAACCAATGTTCAAGAATTATTTACCCCCCTTATGGTGATAGACTAATGTGGTAACTAGTAGCATGTGTGGATGGTATGGTAGTCCGTGGAGGAAGTGTTTGACTCCGATTTTATTTATACAGAGTAAGATGTGTATTCATAGTTCATTGGATATTGCGTATTAAATTTCTATCTCATGTAATCTTGTCATCAAGGTGTTGTTGAAAAAAAAAATAATAAAGTCTAGTGAAGCCGTGTGGGGCTCTTTCGATTCACTAGCATAGTTGACTTGTCATTCATTTCATTTTCTTGTTCAAAAAATACAAAAATCAAAGTCTAGTGAAGCCGTGTGAGGCCTATTTCGATTCACTAGCAACTTGTTGTCCAACTTGTTGTTCTTGTGTTGGTTTAATAGATATATAGCTGAATTTGTTTGCATGAGATTGAGTTGGTAAAGAGGTGATTCATCCTTGTGTGTTGTTTAGTAGATGGTAGAGAAGGAGTTGTTAGTTAGGATGATTTATAGGTTGCTTGAAGTGTGAAAATGGCTATATTAGCCAGTAAGTTGTAAGTATAGACTCATGGTTGTTTGTGGAACTTGAAGGTAGTCTAAATGTATGCTTAAGTAAGTAAGCGTGATGTGAGAGTCCGTATAAGTAGATAAGATTGTATGGGGTTACAGTATAAGATTAATGTCGATCATGTCTATTATGTGACTTTACCCCTTGACCTTCTT
Source organism: Capsicum baccatum var. pendulum (assembly GCA_030864225.1). Lineage (NCBI taxonomy): Eukaryota > Viridiplantae > Streptophyta > Magnoliopsida > Solanales > Solanaceae > Capsicum > Capsicum baccatum. The sequence goes on from CM061553.1 coordinate 120,674,813, forward strand.
TTCCTTGGTAGTTATAAACTAGTACTACTAGTGAGAAGATATGTAGTAGATTTTTGAGGTATAGTAGTAATGTTGTAAAGGTGCTTTGGTCGTGGATAGTATCTAGATAAAATCAAGTATTTGGGGTAGAATGTCCCAATTTGATGGACTAGTAAATTATGTTGTATTCTTCATGGGTGGTATTTACTGAATAAAACAAGTATGAGCTGATGCCTATGATGCCTTACAGCATGTATTTATAGTACCTAAAAGTCCCTAAGTCAACAACGTACAAAAATGCAAGCTATTCAATTATCAACTGCAAGCTGAAAATCTGAAAAATCCTGCACATGCATGCTGAAATTTCTGCACATGATTGCCAACCTTTGTGGACCTTTTAAAGTGGAAAATTTGCAGTTTCATACCAGCCCGTGTGAACTTCCTAAAGTCTAATAAATGTGCTGCCAGACTATTTTGACCATCTAGAAGGTGCTGGAACGTTGGCAGCAATGCGGAGCATTTATCGAAGCCGCGCCAAGCTCGAAAATACGCCCGAATAGTCCGAAACATGCCGAAAACGTGAGGAGTTTAATGGGTTGTGACGTTGAGCGTCACAATGTGGTTGTAAAAATAGTGACTTAAGATTATGATGTATGTTTTGTAAGAATTATGTATAAGGTTGGGTTGTAAATCATGTTAAACACTAGACATTAAGTTTGAACAATTGATGTCCGTGAAGGTGGATGTGATGATTTCTTGGTTAATGATACTAGTTTTATGGAAGTAATCTAATAGGCTTGAATGGTGTATGCAAGAGCCTAAGTTTATTTGATTCGTAGTGAAGTATGATGTTGCATATATAATGCAGAAGTATGCCCAAGGTGATCTGAGGTTGCGGTATTTTCTAAGACTATTACACGTTTTGTGGGATGAGTGGTACCGTTGATTTGCTAGGTGGAGGAAGACTAGTTAGATGGTATATGGTGTTCTAAATAGTCAAGTTAAGGAGTTTTGATTGATAGTGTTGAGCCTTTTATATGATCTTGATTCTCATAGTATAGAGATGTAAGTTTGGACTCGCGATATTGTTAGGCTATGTCGGAAGTAGTATGATTCATTGAAGGCTTGGTGACATCCATGTTGAGTGCTAGATTCTAAGTTTGAGTTTTTGAAGGTTGAACTAATAGAAATAAGGGTTAAAGCACTAGACGATGTGCACTCCGACTGTGGGGATACTCATGAAGACCCGAAGTTAGTAAGTGTGCAAGTATTATATGATGACTGCTGGGTCTATAGAATGATAAAGTGTATCTCAGAAGGTAGAGTTAACAGTGTGTCTTCCACTTTCAGGTGTGGTCATTTGGGTTAAGTGCCATGATATGCGTGTATAGTAGTTTTTCAGACCCCAGAGTGTAGTGAGTGTACTTCAGTTTAATGTCTAGTAAGGGATCTCCCAAACTTAATATCATGGTTTGAAGCTAAGGGGGAGATGATAGAGCGAATAACCAAGTCAGGCCTTCAGATTCTAGTCGTGATGTCATGATGATATAGAACGTCAGAAAGTGAGGGTGAGACAACCCATTCTTATCTCAGTATATTTTTTTTTTCAGTTATCCCAATATCTACTCATGCCTTACGTTTCAGTCCAATGATCAAAATTCATGTTCATGCTTATGATAGAGAACCGTGTACTCTTCGAGTTCTAAAATGAGAAGTTTCAGTTCATTCAGTAGTCGGAATCCCATTCCATAAGTTATGAACTCCAGTTGAGGTCATGTAGCTCATGACTCATGTACTCCCGCTTTATAGTATGTTTGTTTTAGATAAGACCATAAGTGTGAAGTAAGATCAAGGGCCAAGTTTTTGATATATGTGAGTTTTAGTGGAAATTTGTATGTGCATATTCTTGGGGTAGCACGTGGGAGTTATATTAAGAGTGGTTTAGAGAATATGAGAAGTGTTTCTTCATGGGTGTTTGGGGTGAAGTTCATATGAGGTTATGAAGATAGGCTTGAATGACATGTTGGGATTTTAGTGAAGTGACGCAATATGCGCTAGTGAATCTATAGTAAGAGTTCAGAGTTAAGTCATTAATGTAGGAAGGCATGATATGCTTAGGGTGTAAACTTTAAAAGGATATAGAAGATTGAATCATATTGTTTAGACTAGTATCATGGTATGACATGTTGTATTTTTGGGACTTGGAGTTAGGCTTGATCGCAGTGAAAGGATTTAAGGTACTATAGACATTGTAGAAAGAGCTATCAATGCCCATATGAGAATTATAAGTTGAATCGAATGAATGTGGTATCTAACGGAAATAGTACAGTTAAGGGAGTATTCGTGGAGTGTGCTGATCTTGGAAGTAAGAAATCGCATTGACTAAGGACTGACAATTCTATCATGATTTATGAGTTATATGTCTATATTCCAGGCTGCAGAGTAATGTCAATGTTGGGATCCTATAGTTGGATGTCTTGTGTGACTCATGCCCAAGATCTTTTGCTGCCTAATGCTACTAGAATTTTTTTTTTCTACGAAGAGTGTTGATAAGATACTCCAGATTGGGTATAAGTTTCCTGTGTAGTTCAGTCTGTTCAGCCAGCAAATCAGTTCAATAGTCAGAATGTCAAATTCTCATGATTTGTTTGCTTGTTTTTTTCAATTAGCCATGCTACCCGAATTCTCAGATATGTTACTATTCCAAGATTGAGTATACTAGTAGTTACGAGTATAATTCAGTTCATGCGTCATGTACTAGATTCAGATTCCAGAGGTTCAGTTATGAATCAAAATCGTAGGTGTCGTGTGCATTTCCTCCATTTTCCAAGTATCTTAGTGAATTGAACACTCATAGAGAGATATAGGATCCCAAGGGGGAGATACCCCATTTGGTTGCGTGCATAGACTCTTATTACAAGCTTCACATCAATTGATATTACTTATTCAGTCATACGTTCTTGTGTCAGCTCAGTCAGATATGCCTGCATTAGAAATGCACGTTCAATAGAAAAAGTTCATCTTATCTATGTATTCAGTTCTGCGTTCATGAGATCAACTCAATAACAAATCCATACATTAGGTTTGCATGTTCATTATGAGAACTCAGCTTATGAGTGGCTCCAGTCGTGTATTCCATGCATCAGATATGCATGTCCGATATAAGAATTCAGAATATCAGTAGTTATATCCATATGGTCATGTTTCAGATCAGTGTATTCTTTATTAGAAGACATGTCGTGCCTGCGTTATTCCATACCTTTAAGGCTTCAACATTTCCAATCCATCATTCGGGGATGAATGATCCCAAGGGGGAGATAATGTAACACCCCGTAAAAGTCGTGCATGGATTAGCCTTTAATAGAGTGCTCTTAGACTTAAAAACTTGAAAATTTTTCTAAGTGTAACTTAGAGTCATTTTAGCTGACAACCTTTGGGATACAACTTCTCGACCTTCTCGACCTTCATTTTTAGATTTTCAAGTTGCTTTATGATCGTACAATCTCATAGTATATCTCGGATATGTTTTGGAATTTTTCGGAATGCATAAGGCTGCGTTTGGATTTCAAAACAGTAGCAAAACGCATAGCCTGTTGCCCAGTTTTTTTCAGCATTTCAGGGTCAACTTCAAACGATCATAACTCTCTGTATATAATGAACTGTGTGAGCTATAATATATCAAACGAAAGTTCTTTGAGTCCTCTTTCCACTACAACTAGTTTCATCCAAATCCAACATCTTAGTAAGACGTTATATCCGTTTTACTTAAGCCTGTCAGTTTGTCAACTGAGGGATAGTTTCGACTTTTCTTGTTTTCTTAGGGGCATTTTAGTCATTTCACTTCACCCAATTCCATCTATAACACCAGATTTTGCCCAAATTCAGCAGAATACAATCCTTTTTCTCAAATTCTCTCAAGAACACCTTTTAGGTTCCAAACAAAAATCCCAAATAACTCAAGATTCAACCGTAGAAAATTCAAATTGGTTCCGTAGTTGTGTTCACCATCTCGAAAACTTCGAGAAGCACCCCATGGTTATGTAAGGAGGATTCCAAATACAAGAGTCCATTGTTAAGGTATGAATATTGTTTATTCTTGATTCTTATCCATGAATAAGTATTGATAAAGGATTATGAGTATTGTCTTGATGTTGGAAGATAACTAGAAACATAGTTATGAATTGTTGTGTATAAATTGTTAGTAGTAAATTATGGAAGTTACTGTATTGGATTATGAAGGATGAATTGTGGTGATATATCATTATATTAGTGGTTATGTATGCCTTGTGATCATGTTGGTATTGGATGGTTTTAAGAAGGGAAATAAAGGCTAAGAGTGATGTTGAGGGATATTTCATGAAAATTCATGATATGTGAATGTAATAAGAGTATAAGAGGATGTATGTAGTACTCTTATTGATGAGCTAAAGGATTACTTCCTAGACGTTAATTGGTGAAGTTAATACCTAAATGGTAAGGTTTGGTTGCTAATGCTAGTTTGCCACAAATGACTTATTGTAGATAAGTGTTCGAAGAGTACGGGAAGTCACTTGTATTGAAGTGGTTATATCAAGGTATGTAAGACATACTCTATCTACTCTTTGGCATGAATAATGACCCATGGTACTCTCAAGTAAGCTTCCAACATTGTCCTACGACACATGACACATACTAACATCATATGATCTTCGACACTACCAATTGAACTTGTTTTCACTTTTAAGATGTCCGGCTAGTCAAAAAAATATCCATATACTATTGTTGACTCCGAAATGGTTTAATGAGGTATCCATGATTCTCCACTTCATTTTCATGATAATGATTACCTATTTACATGTTTTTCCTATTGAGGTATCATGGTTTCAAGTTCCATAAAGTGTGACCACGAAGTAACCAATCTCAAAGATTAATTGAATTAAGAAATGGAATGTCTATATTTTAAATTGATGATATGATGTATTATATTAGTACCACTGATCATTTGGCCATTGTATTATAAGGATTATGTATATATATGCTATTCTAGGGGTGGTCCCTGATGTATTGTATTAGTACCACTGATCAGTTGGCCATTGTATGACATATGTTATGTATTGATAAGGATTACGGGAAGTACTGATATGAAAGTAATGTGCAAGTATCCCATCAGTTCTTTTAAGTGTGGTCTACTCATACTGTTTATTCACTGGTATCTGGGTTCTGTTGATCTTTTGTATCTCATGTTGATACTCCCTGCCTTACATACTCAGTACATATTTCCGTACTGACGTCCCTCATGGGGGACCTGTATTCATGCCTGCAGGAACAGGTACTTCAGGCCGTACACCTCCGCAGTAAGAGCCAGGACATTCTATTGTTAGTGATGAGCTCCAGTTGTTTCGGGGCATCCTAAGTCGTCTCTATATGTACCTTTGGTATTTGTATAAAAGTCTTTTGTGGGCGGGAGTTCGTCCCGACCCCAACTCGGTTGTGTATCTATGTAGAGGCTTTTGTAGACATATTGTACAGTCATAGGAGTGTTTGGTTGATAGACGTGATGGCTCTGACGGCCAATTACTGTTCATATATATATTTATGCGTGTCTGTTGGGTTGATACAGGTACTGTTTTCTTCTATTTACAATGAAGTTCTGCCCAAATTTCTAATTTTCATAAGTAATGTAAATGTGAAAGTATAGGTTATGAACGGGTTCTCCCGGGCCTCCTCGGCTACGGGTGCCAGTCCGCTCCAATGGGATTTGGGGTGTGACACAACCTTATGACAAAACTTTCTCTATTTTTATCACTCCAGAAATTGACTTCAAAAAAATAGTACGCACTCCATTTTTGTATCTAGCGGGTAGAACAACAGAACCCCCTTCATAACATTTGCATTCCATGTATGTGAGATTCATTGTCTACATCTAATGTGTACTTGTATCATCTAGAACATGCCTCATTAGTCTTTCAAAGCTAAATTTTGATTATGGTTTGTTGGTAAAATGATCATTGGCCATCTTGTTATTTTGGAATCCTTCTTTAGCCAAACAATCCTACCAATACAAAGAAGTTACACTAGTCACCCTTTTTGAGCCTTTGGACTTTTATTTGGAAAAAATGCATTATAAGTCGTGACCCTTCTATTCATCCTCTCTTGAACCCTATCCTCTTTGAACTTAAGAATACAAATTGAGGCTAAAATTCTAAGTTAGGGTGGTGGAAAGAGAAAGAAAGTGTAATTAAGCCATGAAGTCCTAAAAAAGTGCCTACGATCTTAAACAAGTAAGCTTTTTACTTTGAAGAAAGAGAAGATCTGCCAAATGAAAGAAATCCATAACAGTTAAATACTTACATTAAGAGTAAAGAAAAAGAGGTTAAAATAATATGGGTAAAGCAAAAAGGGAAAAGTAGGTTAATTTGTAAAAGAAAGAAGTGGCCCAATAACAATGCATAAAAATATTTTGTGTAGAAGTTCAAGGAGGGTTTAGCCTTATCATTCTGAGCTAATATCCTACCCTACCCTAAAACCCACTTTGCAAGCTCAAAAAGCCCTTTATGATTCCCAACCAAGTGTGGTCATTGTAGTAGTGATTGAAAATAGGGGAAATCCTATGGCATGGTACTTGTTAACATGGAGAATTTCTTGAGAGAGTAAGTGGTTGCACTAAAAATTCCTTTGTGCATGATTGGTAACTAGGTGTGTGAATTTTTCCATTCTTGTGAGTAGGCATGTGAACTGTTTGAGGTAGGTGATTTTGGAATCTTCTTCAAAATGAGACAAACGGGGGTAAAATATGATTATAGTCAATATATGAGCCATTTCTAGAGTATTAGTAGATGCTACATGGTTTCTTCTCAAAGTCCATTGCATTTTTTTCTATTCTAGTTTACGATAATGAGAGTCATGGAAATCCTCTAGTCCATGTGTGAAAAACTTTTTATCGTAGCAATCAAGTTGGAGTCTTCTTGATCATTGGGAGATAAATTGGGGCATACATGGAGAATGTCTCTTGATAAAGGGCATGGTTCTTGAGGGAAAACAAGGTCTTCAGTTGGGGGTGTTGATGAGTGGTGACTTTACCACTCAATCACACCAATCATTCTTGCACATTACCCTATTTTGAATGAATAAAATGAGACATAATTGTAATTAAATGCACTAATATCCACTCTTTGCAGGCATAGAGTTGATGAAATCAAAAGATGTGGAAAAGAGCTTAAAATGATCAAACCGAAGCAAGAAAATATAGCAGAATACTTGGAGCAAAGGTCCTCAGGTACTCAGTTGCGGTCTGATGACCGCGATTGTGACATTCAAGCAAAAGTCAGTAAATTGCGGTCGCATAGCCGCGATAGTGGTACAGTGGGATTATGCACAGTGGAAAATTTGTTACATTACAAAGACGGATTCCAAACCATATATAGGCAAAAACCCTTTCTTCTTTGATCATATCTCATATCATAAGATATTTTGAATTGAAAGCTTGAAACCCTAATTGGGCAAGTGTGTAACTAATTTTGGAGGCGTGATTTCTTAACATTTTTGTGAAGAATGAATGCTTTGGATAATCCTTATGGTATCTCTCTCTTTACTTTCTTTATGAGTAGCTAAGTAATTTAGTCTTGGGATTATGTTGAGTCGTGTTTACATGATTGTTACTTGTTAAGTAAGGATTTCACCATTTCTTGAGATTATGAGTTAGAATTTGATTGGTGAAAGCCCCAAATCTCCAAATATGTTTGATTGGTGAAAACCCCAAAATCTACAAACCCTTTATCATCCTCGAAAGAGGGATAAAGGTGAATATGAGATAACTCATAATATCCATAAAATAGGGTTATAGGGGGACAAAGCAATGATGGACAATTAAGCCTATGGTTTTCTTCCTTTTGCAATCTTATAAATAAATGTATTAGGAGTGTAAATCATGTGAAGATCATCATCCTAGATATAGGGATTCTTTAATGAGGATTTGGGTGATTACGAATTTCACACTCGTTAGGTGCTCGAAAGAGCCAATGGGTGAAATAGTTGTGGTTTTATCAAAAGATTAACCACAATGACCTTCGATCTAGCCTATACTTTATTTAACAACTAAACTTCATGCTAAACTATCATTAATCCACATACTTTTACCTTCAAGGAGACATTACCCCAAGATTTCCCCCAACATTGTTGCTTAAAATAAAAGTGTCATTTTTCTTGATCATTTGCTAAATATTGTACAAAAAGATTCCAAACATATCCCTCCATTTTATTTTACATTTAATTTTTGTTAGCATTCTAGGTAACCTAGTAGTAATTTTAATAAGATAGGGTTTGAAGTCTATAATTCGCTCCTTGAGATTCGACCCCAATTAAAATTGGGTTACTTGACAACGACCACCTCATCCCTTAATTATGGGAGTGAGTTGAGCATTATTAGTTGTGTGCTTTCATACTATGAAAGAATCCATTTCATGCTATGGAATTTTTTTCAGTATTTTTGTTTCTTGGATTTTGGTTTTGGTTATGGTCAGGGGAATATCCTGACCAAATGTTATTTGATTCTGGTAAGAGTCTTTGTCAGACTACCAAGGGCATGGATGGTGTCAGTGTTGGTGTCATCATTAGTATTGTATTGGCATTAGAGTTGGCACTGGTTGGATATTTTATTGAGGTTTTTAGTTTACGAATGTAGACTTTATTTAATGTCTTTGAACTATTAGTGATTTATCTTGTTATATATTCGTAATTCATCTAACATAAGGTGCAGTATGGTTACAGTTGGGTGTTGAGGGTGGTCTCCGGTCCTGGATGGACTTGAGATGCCCGACGTGACTAGGCCATGGTTCTGTTCATGTCTGGACATTACTCATCCCTTTCCCTTTTGGTGCATATTAAGGTATGAGTGCACTACATGGATAGTTGATTCAGGTGCTACTTGGAGCCCATTCGAGGTAGTGGTTGATCTATGAATTCGGAGTTGACTTATATATTATCTTTTCTAGACTATGTATTACTTGTATTCAGAGATAGATTTTTGCTCTTGTTGGATATCATATGTAGTTTTGACCTCAAGTTGTACTACTTAGTTCGTTCACTATGATACCAGGTTTTTGGATTGGTTGATAACTTGATTATAATTTTTCTATTACTATATATATGTGGTTCGACTCTATTATAGAGGTCTTGCCTTGGTTTGGTATTGATTTTTCTCATTTTATATTAGTTTGGGTGATAGGCTTACATGTAAAGCCTTGTCACGACAAGTGACATCATGACCCTTGGTTTTTGGGGGGTGACATTTTCCTTTTCTATACTATGTCCTTCTTGTATTCTGAGACAGAGTTGTTCCTTTTTGGATATGTTATGTATATTTTGACTTCGAGTTGTATTAGTTAGTTCTTATACTATGACACCATGTTTTGGGATATTTTATGGTATCTTTGGTTATGTAGGGTGTTGCTCAGACCCTGACCCCCTCAAGGGTCATTAAAAAAAAAAATTTCATCTCTCATTTCTGCTTTACAAATGTGGTTCGACATTGTTCTAAGAGTTTTTATGCACTAGCTTTCATTTCATATCAGTTTGGGTGACAGGCTTACTTGTCAAGGCTTTCCACAAAAGTGTCATCATGACCATTGGTTTTTAGGGCGTGACACACCCTCCATAGTTATATGTTGTGAGGCTGGAGCCATAGGGAACTCACGATTTTCATATATATTATTTGGAATCCTATCTCAAATGAAATAAAAAACAGCCCAACATCTTAACTCAATATACACCCTACCCAAATGAAATCAACACAAGATGATTCATTTACTTTCAAAAATTGGTATTTTTGTAGTAAAATCTAGTGATCCATGAGATAAATGAGTATGTATGATCAAAATGTTTAGATGAATCCCGATACAACAGATATGTAAAATAAAATCTCAAGAAAACATTCAATGCATGGACATGGGCCACAATCCTTAATATAAAATCAGAAATCCAAATCCCATATAAACTAAATAGCATAAGACCCAATTCAGGCAACACAATAACAACCCATTCAGTTTCCTACTAAAATCCACTAATTCATCCATCAGACAACATGATTTACAGGATAAGGTCTCACCCCAATAAAGTTTGAAGAGAGCAAGGACATAACTTAACTCAAATCCAAACAAACACACCACAAAGCACCACCCAAACGTATTCCCTTCCAAAAAAACTTCAACTCACTCTCAATCTATTAATTACAAGTTTTATGCATTAATATGAGTCCATCGATATCCTTATTGTTATAATTTTATTCTAGATCCAAAAAAGTCAATCCAAAAATCAACTCAGAATCTACAAGTGTAAAACCAGTATTTTATTTGAGAATTCCATTATTCATAAATTAAGGAACTGAAATATGAAATTTCATTAAAAACAAAGTTTAAATCTACCATTAAATCATCAAATATGATTTCTTAGCCTTAAGCTCAAAATCTCAAATATCTATATCTATACACGTTTTAAAAAAAAAATACTTATAAATTTAGTAAATTGATGCCAAAATCAATATTTTCATACTACAAGAACCTTAAATTTGAAAAATTGAAAAAACATCATAAATTGATCCTTCAAAGGAAAAATATTTTATTTCTTAACGTTGGGATTTCAAATCTCAACTTTGTGAAACAAAATCATAAAAAGTGAAATGAATATTTAAAAAAAAATAATAATAATGGTAGATTCATAGATCAATATTTATACTAAAAAATGCACCAATAATCATCGTCTCACAAATATTGAAAATCAGAAAAAATCATGACATGTCTATTTAAATCTCTACCCAGGGGATTTTTTTCTTTGAATTCGTGAGACCTTGCTGCATTTGTGAAGAAAAAAATTCGGCATTGACCAATCAGGAAAAAAATCCCTTATTTTTATTCACTATACAACCAACATGTTCGTGAAAAATAAATTTCACACCATAAAACTAGCAACTATTGTTTGTACTAAATGGTCATATCTCCCTTATATGGACTCAAAATATGTCGATTCTTCTCTTCATAGTTCTGAAATTTTGATATGGATCTAATGGTACCATCCAAACTCCATAAAATAGCTTAATTTATTTATTTGTTAATATTGAAACTCATTTATAACAAACTTCAAAATTTGAACAAGTACTCACAACTCATTTGAGAGCTCCCAAACGTAAACCAATTATGAAAACCACTTGTAAAACACATTTCAGACCTGACGAAATTATTCAAACACCCAAACAAGGAGATATTGACTAGATGTTGATTGAATTAAATTCTTAACTTGGAAACATATAAATTTCCAAAAAAAAAACTGCTCAAACTTCATCCAAAAGGCTTGGAAACTAAACCAAATCTTTAACTATCCTAAAAGTCACCCTCCGGCCCTAATGGAGTTATCAAAACTCATAAATGTACAATTTATCCTCAAATATTAATTTTGGTCAACTATATTAGGTTTACAACTTTTAAAACTCAAAATTCAGTCAAATGTCTTAAGTCCCAAACCAAGAGTCCTACTGACCCAAAAAATTTGGAGTTGACAACATTGATAAAACTTGGATACGAGCTCAAATTCTATGGATGTTGTCTAAGGTAAACTATATCAAATTTTTCAATTTCAAGATGAAAATCTAGTATATTACTCAACCAACTACTTTAGGGTCCATATTATCCATGTAGACTAAAATTACCACCTAGAAACTATGACAAATGATAAAATAGTTATAACACTAGGAGATCAAAAAACAACCCTAAGGGTGCTATAGCATAACTATTTAGAAAGTCATTATTCTTGAATGGAAAATAAAAGTACAATGATGGTTAAGCAACTACAAATATCTATAGTAAACCTTATACAAGTTCTTACAAGCGATGTTACATCTATAGTACTACTTGTTCACTCTATATGTCAAACTCCTTTTGTTTTTACTTTTAATACTATGTCCTAGTATTCAAACCAAAACTTCTCAAAATAATTTATTTTCATATATTTGAAATTTGTTTGTACACCATAACTAAATTAATCATAATCATAGTTTCAAACATACCTGATTCACTCAAACCTAATATAGTCAGTACAATTCATAATTGAATCTAAAATCTAGTACCAAATCTATAGTAACAATATACCATAACCTTATAATATATCACACTTCTAAAACCTTCATTAGTACCAAAACCCATTAGAAACACATTTCATCTCACTACAAGCCCTAATCATGACTTTTCTTACTCTGAAAAAGAGAGTTATGTTTCTTCAAAGCTCATCCTAAGCATTTCCTATCAGAAATTAGACTTATTCCAAGATTGATACTAATAATTCTAAGTTTGATAGTGAAATTTCTTTAAGCTGAAGCTACTAAGTCAAAAACTCATATTAAGTCCATTCAGATCTTCATCATACTTCCATTATTATCTAAACCATTATATTCTCATTTTGATTCTTAGGAAAAATGATTGATCGCCGCAAAATATTTCTATATATACCATAAGAATGTACCCTTGATACATCACAAAATATATATGTAACTCATAATGATAGCCTATGTAGTTTTCACCAACAAGGTAGCATCATTCAACATGATATCCTCAATAAACATGTAGAACTATGAGTTTTTCTGAAAAATGCACCTATTAAAAATTACATAATTTAAACAACACAACCCAACATAAGAACCAAAGATAACCCATATATCATTGTTCGTCAACCAAACTAAAATCATATCTTCAGACAAGTCATTACTAAGACCTTTAAAAGTTTGTATTAAACCATTCCGTTGTCTATAAATAAATATTCCACCTTACATTAATATTTCTGAACTTATAAATTCAAATCCATCAAAATCTTCAACTTTGCACAAGGATCTATATGTAGTCTCTCAAATTTCTCAACTTGTCGTAATCATGCAATGCTAATAGAACTTCATATAATTTTGCATACCTCTAATTCTTTAATGTAAGAGTACCTTGTTCTTTTATTTAACTAGTTCACCACTTTAACCTCTTTGACACCAAATACATGGAACATTACCACATGCTCTAAACTAATAACTTTGAGTGCAACGCTTTATTATGCCCTTTAATGTTCCAAAGTTATAAATTCTACAACCCATGTATTTTTTCATGCACAAGTCCTTCAAAGTCCTTTAAAACTAAAATGCTCAATCTTTCTTATCTTGCAAATCCTTATTCTAACATGATATATTATCATAAATGTAGCCTTAACAAAAAAAACATATATTTTGATCTAATCCATATAGACAACTTTCTTGACTGAACCAACATCAACTTATTCACTTTTGGATGCTAAAACCACCACCAATCATATTTCATAAATGTTATCATATATGTCACTTGAACCCAACTAGTTACCAAACTCAAAACTGCCATGGAACTTACCATAACACTTGACCTAAAATTATATAGCCTAAGAGCAGGTCCAAACTATTAGAAGGGCAAGAGAAGTGAAGGTAGAGAGAGATTTTCAAATCATACTTTAATTAGTTGAGTGGCATTTTAGGAAGGCAGAGACCACCCTAAGCTTCTCCCTAATTACCATCTAAGGCTGAATTAAGATTATATTAGTCTTGATAAATTAATTCTTGAATGATTCATTGATGGAATTATACCTAGGTGTAAAAAAATATCCTTTGATTCCCCTTCTTTCTTTGTGGGGTATTCATAGAATAAAATTCAGCAAAGGAGTGGTAGATTTGAATGGAGTCTTGCTCATAGAGGAAAAGTATGCATGCTAGTGCTATACTCAACAGTTTACGACCCAAATGAAAAACACATGATAGTATCATCATAACCTGAATGAGACCCCTAGTAACCATGTTGTTCTGAACTCAAGATCACTTATTAAAGATGAATTCTTATCCTTTAAAATCAAAATAGATACCCTCATCTTATTTCTAAAATGTCATATTCTATTTTTGATCACTTTTACCTTTATAAGTTGAAAATATTTTAAATATACTTGAGAGAGTGTCTCAAAATACCATAAGAACTGGACACCTAAAGGTCTTTCCTACCTCGCTTAGATCTTTTAGTTAAAAACCTTCCAAATAGATGCATCACAAGTACAACCCATCACAAAGTCTACATACCAAATTTACCGAGTAGCCCTGGTCATCCCACAATGTTTTTTCGATCATCAATATTATACCTCAAACCATATATTCACTAGTTCAATCATGTAAAATAATTGGTTACTACATACACATCACTATTCATGTTTCAGTCACTTTCAAACAAACATACCGATTAAAAACTTTCTTTATCTATGAGCTTATCATCCCAATACTAATTCGCTCCTCTTGGTCTTAGTTTATATCACTAGCACTCTTTCTAAGTTATACTTTACAACTAGAACATTTTAATACCTACCATTGATACACCACTTTAATAGTCTTTACAAACTAAAGCCTCACTCAAGTGTTTGTAGTGAAAATTAGTTGGCTCTTTGAATTTGAATGCAATGTAGAACTCTATTATCTATATAGGTGAAACATGGGGTAGCTCGAAAGTAACACTTAAAGAAATCCCGCCAAATCCAACACTTATTCACAATATAACTATCGAGAAGGTCATATCCAGATCACACCATCCATTTATTCCTATTAAGTAACTATAATTTATTAGACAAACTATTTAGTCTCTAATGCTAAATCATATGTACCCTTATCTTACAAACATGTAAACATTCCATTTAAGAAATCTTAACAATTGGTATTCAATTATTTTTCATATCCCCTCATACATAATCTATTTATCGTTTTGAAAAATCCCAGTCAATACCAAATTTAGCAAACCTCCTGACTCTACACTAGTTAACACATGTCCCAATGCGGCAATCAAGTTCTCTTTATTTTACCTCCACTTCATATGATAGAAAATATACTCTTCATATATATCTAAAAAGTACTCATGCCACCTCAAACCACATTATAAGAAACTCTCCTCTATACCTTACCATAATTACTATTTTTTACCCAATCCTCTAGTTATTCACAGCTTTAACTATTCCTTAAATAATGGTACTAGATATCCCATCATCGAATAGTTAAATCCTTGTAAATGCATTCTTTCCCTAAGTTTGTTGTAGAAATTCAGACCTCTTCTTAAGCATTTTCATTCTCATCATACACTGAGCTATCATCCTTGTTAGAAGTAAACTTCCTTAATTATAGATTTTCAGGTTACCATGCTTATTAATTGGTTATCTTTTTCATCGTACTATTTCTAACCATCAACACAATTTTTGATACCTTCTAAGCCACATATATATTTTTTCCACTACTGAATAATTAATCATAGAAGATAATGTGATCACAAAGTTCTTTAAACCATTAATCATATTTTCATACAAATATCCGTAAAATACATAATCTAAGTGACAACCTTACACAATTTTTATCTAACTTATAAATAGAGTCTATATCTAGCTATACATCCTTCGCACAGTCTACCACTTCTTTCTTGGTACCAGGTATTGCATCATACCATGTGATGTCACCTCAGTTGTTAGTACGTGAATCTGAGAAAGTGTTCTCACTAAAAGTGAGAGAATCAAATGAGTAGAGTTTAGGAATTAGATCAGACCAAGAATGCATGATAAGAAATAAATGAATTGAATTTATAGAGTCTTATAGCCTCTTAAAAATAGAAAAAATATGTCTTTTGAATCAATCCGCAAGACTCTACTAGACACTTTCTCTGATACTCGTGAGGCTGATAAACCTAGTACTCTAATATAAACTTTTCATGATCCAAAATAGCAAGGGTTATGATTGAACCTACCCTAACCCAACCATGATAGATAAGCCAAATTTAATAAATGCAATGAATTAAATAAAGGAAAGTGTAAAACACCAATGTGGTTAACTAATAATAACTTTGAACATACACAAACTAAAGTAAGATAGTTTTGCAAGAATAACCTAAGGCACAATTGTCACAAGTATAAGAATGACTCAATACATGGTGTCATAACTAAAAATACAAAAATATCTAATAAATTATTGGATAGAATTAAAGGATAGGGTAAGTCAGGATAGTCTTTAAATATAGAAGCTCATCACATTTTGAAAATAGCAACTCCGCATGATCAAGGGTCACACTAGAAATCATATTAGGATCTATATTAAAAGGATGAATAAAAATAAGGGTGAGTATAACCACAAGTTAATAATAGGCATCATAGATCGACTAAGCTCAAATAGATACTATATCAAATATAGAACACTATGATATACGTACATGCTAAAAAGTATAGTAGTTTAATATCAAAAATCATAAAATATCACCTCAAGACACAATAATAATCACAAAATAATACAATTCAATGATATGCAATGATATGTAATGGCCAATTCTTTAAAAATTTCAATACGGATCTAATGGTACCATCCAAACACCAAAATGACCTCAATTACTTTAAGTTGTACTATTAAAACTCAATAAAGAAAACTCCAAACTTCACATAAGTACTCAAAACTCATCTTAAACCTCCCAAAAATAAACCGACAATACAAACCACTTGTAAAATACATTTCAAACCTAATGAAATTATTAAAACACCTAAGTAAGCTCATCTTGACAAGTTATTAAACAAAGTTAACTCTTAACTTAGAAATCTTCAAATATCCAAACAATCACTAAACTCATCTAAAAGCCTTTGGAACTGAACCAAACCTTTAAATAGACTAGAAAACATCCTCCAGACCTAATGGAATCTTTAAAACTCAAAAATAAACTTTGTAACTTTGATTGTTGACTTTAGTAAACTTTAAAAAGTAAAAATTCTTCCAAAACTCATCTGAATATCTCAAGATCCAAACCAACAGACCTACTAACTCAAATAAAACAATCTAGAGATGATGGCCCTGATAAGATTTTAAGACAAGCTTACCCTCAATGAATTTTGACTCGAGTTAACCTTAGAAATTTTTCAACCTTCTAAAATAAAAAAATTCACAGATTTCATGACCAACCACCTCAGGGACTATGTCATTCACCCTAAAAGACCACCAATACCACCAAGCAACTACAGAAAATATAAAATGATTAAAATATACAAAAACAAAAAAAACAATTATGAGATTTTTTACAAATAGTTCCACAAAATATCTTTCTCATTATCTTTGGATACTACATATGCATCAACTATAGACTCTACATCATCCTTAAGATGTATAGACATTTTTCTTGATAGAACCTATAGTCTGCTTGATAAATCACCTTGTATAAATCTAAGAAAAATAAGAGGTTCCTATAAGGCCAATGTGATAGAAGGAACTTGTGTCTACTATCTATTCTTATGCAAAAGCATTGAATAATAGAGTAGTGATACATGCTATATTAGAAACATATTTAGGAGACTTTTCTTTGCCTATTATATCCAATAACTAATTGTATTATTGTTCTATGAATAGGTTCCCTATGTAAGAAGAGAGATATGATTCACATTCAATTGTGACATCAGCTTATAAGTTGAGATCCTTGACTATCAAGTTCGTAAGTTAAAAAATAAGGAAGACACTTTGGTAAAGGTTCTATGGTGAGATTTGTTTGTTGAGTAAGATACTTAGGAAGCATAGGGAGATATGATGACCAATTAACCCCCATTTTTTCTATTCAAACTCAGTTTAAGCTAAAGGATTTTCTTATTAATCTATTCTTTCTGTTTCATGTTTTGTGGTTAGTCTCATGCTATACCATGCGTTCATTAGTTTGGTTAAGTCCATGTTTCAATTACAAACTTAGTTAGCATATCAATAGTCAGCTCTTAGAAATTCAATATTGGAATTATAGCTTTATCCCTAACATTTCAGCCTAGTTAGTTTTCATTCGAGGACGAATTAACCTAAAGGAAAGATATTGTAACACCAAGAAAATCTAAGATAAGATTAGAATCATTCTTAAAGTACATGAAAAATCATAAATCATGTTTTAGTTGTATGAGAAGTGATGTAGATATGTATTAAGACTACAAGTAACACCTAACTCTTAGTAAAGTTGAAATATCCATGGATGATTGATTTCTTGTGAAGAATCTTTCTACAGTCAACCTTAAATAGGCCTAAATCCTAGATTTTAAAGTATTTTTAAGATAAAAACCTTCTAAATAAAATATGTTTGATCTCCAACTCCAACTCATCTAATTTCTCCTTAATCTGATCTTAGATCTAAGAGATATGTCCATTTTAGTAAATTATTGTCCAATAGTGAGATATTATGATTGTAACCATGATCGTGGGTCAGATGTACGAAAGTAAAATCTACTTGACAATATGAAACATCTTAAAAACAAAAACATTTATAAGTATACCTTCCAACCATGAATGGGTACCATGATCTTGGTTAGAAACCACAATCTTGGGCATAATCTTGACTCCTAAAGTTCATTTGACATGGACTACCAACCTAAAAACCAAGGTATGATCGTAGAAGGGTCCCATGATGATATGAAGGATTATATGATCAAGTATAGAGATTTTCCAGTCCTAACACCCAACAACAAGCACAACCCATAAGCATAGGTTGTCCCATGATTGTAAGATAGTCCGCATAGCACCTTCTACCTCTTTTTCAATGATAAATTTAAAAGGATACATTAGTCTTTTTCCGTTTTTTTAACATAAAAAATACATAGTTTAAGATACCCCAAAGCTTAGTATTAAGACTAACAATATCCTAATTTCTTCATTACTCAAAAAACACAGGACACTTAGCATCACATAGAAAGGAAAAGTCAATTTCATCTCTTTAAGGCAAAACTAGGGTTCTCCAATCTCATGCTCAAATTTCAAAGATTTCTTCAAGGTTCTCATATCTAGGTATGTGGGATTTCATCTTTGGGTTTTATTTCACCCACTGAGTCATAGAGTTAACCTAAATTCCATGATTTAAATTCTTCTTCAAACCTTATGGTTCATGAGTAGCATGAATTCTTTTATACTCGTTCCTTGCCATAATTGAGCCATGGACCCACGTTGCCCATACATTTCAGTATCATACATGCTTATACTTATGAACCCTCAGTGTAACATATAATTCTTAATTTTAGGCTTGAGTTACAAAATTTTTTATTTCATTCCATTTATAGAAATTGTCATAATAGTTTCATTCTTCTAAGATAATGGGTTATAATCTGATGGAAACAAATGTCATGCATATATATGTAAATGTGTGTGGCGGAGAGAGAGTATGTATATATATATACATATATATATTGCTTTAATATAAAGTTCTTATTTTTAATTTTCAGAATATTATTATTAATGAGTATTTTAGTTATCTTTTATTATTCAGTTGGGAGTAGTACTTAGCATTAAGTGAACAAAGTGATGAAGTCTTACCCATCAGTTAGGCGAAGTGAAATATCCTAGGTTTTGGTCCTTAGAAAATTTCTTGGGTTTTAAGTCTTTGTTGATAGTATAACTCACCATACGAGGTTTGTGGTGAGGGTACAGGTTGTCTGACCCAAATAGTATGATAACCAGTGTTTGGTGGTTGAGTTTCTTGGTTGGTTATAGTTTTGTGGGATGAGTCATACGGTTGGTGATGGGTTGGTTAATTGATCCTTCACTTAATTTGAAACATCGTGATTTGACTTGCCTTTTGAGAACAAGTGGCTCACTAACAGTCGTAAGGATAGGGTATGAGTGGTATGATCTAAATCGTATATTGTCCAGCATCTAACCTCAATATTTCTACCTATGGTGCGGGTTGAAGGTACGAATCATATAATTATGGTATGACTGGGATAAAAGGAGTTGTATGGTGGATAGTTTATGATGTACAACATCCTATCTAGGGTACAAGTGGTGGGTACTACTCGTATAATGTGGGTACAATATAAAGGGGAGTCATAACTTTTTGTGGGAATTTTTTAATTTAAGTTGGGGGTATTCTGGAAATTTCCCCTCTTAACACCTTATGATGCCATGACCTAAAACACTATTGGGATATCATTTACCCTATTATTCTAATCTAAAATACTTATAAACTCTGTCTAAACTCTCTTAAGCTCTTTGGTTAAGCAAAGGCTAAAAGATGGTCAACTAAGGCTCTAAAGGGGTGATTTCTCTTCGTCTTCTTCATAATCTAAGGTAAGTACTCCTCCTACATTGTTACTTCAATTAAATGAATGTTTTGTGAATGATTTTTTTGGCTTAATTATGATATAATTTTAGGTTTTTAATTATAAGTTTGGGGTTTTGGGTATTAATGATTAATTTATGTGTTCCCGTGTTTTTACTTATAGTTTTCATATTATAATGGTACTTTGAACATGTGGTTGCATGGGAATGGTCAGTTAGTACTTTGTTTTGGTTTTGGGAACTATATTCCCTCAACATGTTTGTTAAAATACCTATGAGAATGCTTTTACTATATAGTTGGACTTTCATTAAAAACTTTGCATGGTATAATATGCTAATGGAAACCTAAATTGGCTAAATGGTTTTAATTGCTAAATCATTAGGCCTTGGTAGACATGGATTTAATTTAAAACCTCATGGAGTACACAGGAATACCCCTAAGTGGATCTAATAATGGAACATATGGGGTACATGAAAACCAACTAGGTTATTGGCTAAGGACATTGCTTGCAAGATATAGTCGGTATAACGATACCACTTTTTATAAACTTAGTTAATAATATATGGAATCGGTAGTTAGGTTGTGTGCTAATGGTTTCAATTGGGCAATAATAGTGAGTTGTAATAGCTAACCATGAAAGTGTGAGTCGAATGGACGAACACTAGAAACACATGTTTGTCGACATGAGGATTGGTTACAATGACCATGTACTTGTAGTGTATGCAGAAATAACATAAGTTATACTTTTTTCTACGTATCATAGAGGGTGAAGGGTACAAAAAAATCCTCTTTTCTTTTGATATCTCTGGGTCGTGTGGCTACATACACAAGGGCCCATTCAGGGGGTAACACTGGACCCATATAGCCCGTGGGTAGTTCTAGGATAGTTAAACTACACAAACCCAAGTTAATGGTCTTAAATAAATACTAAACCCAGTTTCCCTTCCCAAAATAGATTATATATGTGTATATATATATATATGCTAACCCATCTTTGGTCATAGTATCCCCACGTGATACAGGAACAAGTTATATTACTGCTCCTGCTTAGTGATCGAATTTGGGAACAGCTTAGAGTTGGATTGAAGTGGTGAGCTTTCATAATCTGGAAGGCTATATTTCATGTTATGGTATTGTCATTATATTTTAGTTATTTCTTTGACTTTGGTTTTAACTACGGTCGGGGGCATGTCCCCACACTCATAAGGGGAAGGCTAAAACACATGTAGGAACTTTTTACTTCTTTGTGTTCTGCTTTCAAGCTTTGCGGTCTAAGTCATGAAATCTTCTCTAATTTCCATTTTTTTTCTTTTCAAATCATGCCTCAATGATCTGATGCTCACAAAAACACTTTTGTCCCAACGGGCAATAATGTTGATGGGACACGCTCTATTCATGGGATCCATACTCGGTCTAGGGGTCCATTTTTAGCTTATTCTAGAGTTCCATCGGTTCCCTCTAGTCCTTCCCAGACTCTTCAGGCTAATCTGATAAACACTGAGTTTAGTTAATCTATTCATATATTGACACAGTTGGTCTCTACTCAGTTTAAGTGTGGTATATCTATTGCACTATCTTCTAAGGCAACAAAAGTTAGCCAGTTCATGAGGTTAAACCCTTGATCTTTATGAGTGATAAGGTGGAAATGGTCCTCAGGGTTTTTTAGATGAGATGGAAAATATTTTTTGTGTTATTCATACCACAAATTTAGAAGGGGTGGATTTTGCATCCTACCAGCTAAAAGATATGGCGTACCAATAGTACGAGGAATGGGATTAGGCAAGGGGTGACACTAATGAGTTATCACTAAGGGATGATTTTACTAATGCATTGTGGATAGCTTTATTCCTTAAGAGGTAAGAGAAGTGAAAGCAGAGGATTTTGTTAGTCTAAATCAAGGGAAGGTATCGATCAAGGAGTACGTGTTAAAGTTTCATTTGCTGTCTCCATATACTTTGGATATGGTCTTTAATATAAGGTCCCATATGAGAAAGTTTTCTTCGAGATTGTCTTGTGAGTTAGTCCTTAAAAGTAAGGTTGCCTTGCTAATCAAGGACATGGATATCTCTAGGTTTGTTATCTACATGCAACAGGTAGAGAAAGAGAAGAAAAAGAAGGCTGAAATAGGAGAGTGGCATGGTAGGAAGTTAAGGTTCTCTAAACAGTATGGTGGACAACAGCAGAGTAGCAGGTATGGTAGTAAGTGTCCCATAAAGAAGTAGGGCAACTTTGAGTCTTATTCGGCGGTTAGTGTCCTCTACCAAAAGTTGTTAGGTGTATATGTTTTCATGGTGGCAACAACTTCAAGTCACAGGGTACCCAATCTCAATATAATGGTGCTCAGTCAGCTCCATCATGTGTTCTATGTAGGTTTTATAGTTATTTGCATAAGCGTTTCTGTGATGAAAAAAGGGGCAGGTGTTTCATCTATGATCATCCAGGACATATGATAATAAACTATCTTATTGGTAAAGTTTCCTCGTAGTAACAAGGTTCTGATTGCTTCATCACCAGCTCCAGCACCAAAGGGTGCACCCTCTAGTTCTGATATTGGTCAAAACCATTTTTATGCTCTCACTACCCGATTGGAGTTTGAGGCATCACCTGATGTCGTGATTGGTATGTTGTAACTCTTTACTCGTGATATATATTGTATACTTAATTTAGGGTCCACTGTCTCTTATGTGACCCACTTTATGGCTGTGCATTTTGGTTTTAGTCTGGATTGTGTTTTGGACTCTTTATTTATTTATAGTTGTGTAGGTAACTCTGTGATTTCTAAAAGAGTCTATAGGGGGTGCATGGTATTTTTTGGTAGTAAGGAGACTTTGGTGGATTTTTATGAATTAGATATGGTTGATTTCAAGTTATTCTGGGCATGGATTGGTTGCACTTGTTCTATGCATCCCTAGATTGATAGACCCATAGGGTTGTCTTTAAATTTTCTAATGAGCCTGTTATTGAGTGAGGGTGGTTCTCTATCTCTTAAGGGGATGTTTGTATTATATGTTAGATCTTGAACATTAATCTCCAAGGGGTGTGTTTATCATCTAGTCTGGGTTAGAGATTCTAACTCAGAGGCTCCTTCTTTGCATTCGGTTTTGGTGGTGAATGAATTTCCTGAGGTCTTCCCTAATGACCTTCCTAGTGTCCCTCTAGATAGAAGGATTTAGTTTGGGTTTGATCTTGTTCAGGACACCCGTCTAATTTTTATTCCCTCATATAGAATGGCTCCAGAAGAGTTGAAGGAGCTCAAGGAGAAACTCAAAAATCTTTTGGATAAGGATTTCATCCGTACTCGTTTGTCCCCATGGGGTGATCCGATAAGGTTCATGCATAAGAAGTATGGTTCCCTTCAAATGTGTACTAACTACCAATAGTTGAATAAGGTGATTATAAAGAACAAGTATCCTCTTCTAAGAATAAATGACTTATGTTGATCAGTTACAGGGTGCCAAATTCTTTTCTAAGATTGATATTTGATCTGAATAGGGTCTTCCGTCAGTTTCTAGATCTATTTGTCATTGTGTTCATAGATGACATTTTAGTGTACTAGAAGAGTGAGGTGGATCATGCCAATCACCTCTGTGTTATGTTATGTTGTAGACTCTGAAAAGATAGAAGTTGTATGCCATAAATATGAGTTATGGTTGATCGTTGTCACTTTTTTTAGGTCATAATATTTCTAGTTAGGGGATCATGGTAGATTCGTAAGAGGTTGTTGTGGTTAAGAAATGGCCCAGACCTACGACTTCAACTAATATTCAAAGATTCTTGGGTTTAGTTGGCTACTACTAGAGGCTTGTGGAGAGTTTTTCTTTTATAGGTTACTCGTTGAGTAAATTGACTAAAAATAAGGTTAAGTTCATATTGTCGGATGCATGTGAGGGTAGTTTTGAGAAGCTTAAGGATAACCTAACTTTGGCTTTGATTTTGACTTTGCTTGAAAGTACTGAAGGGTTTGTGGTTTATTGTGATACATCCCATATGGGACTCAACTGTGTGTTAATGCAGCATGGCAAGGTGATAGCCTATGCCTCTAGAAAGTTGAAGGTGCATGAGAGGAATTATCCTACTCATAATTTGAAGCTATTAGCTGCAATGTTTGCATTAAAAATCTAGCATCACTATATCTATGTGGTGCACATGGATATATTTACGGAGATCATAAAATCCTGTAGTATTTGTTTACTCAGAAAGAGCTTAACCTCATGAAAAGAGGATGGCTTGAGCTTTTCAAGGACTATGACATAAGTCTTCACTACCACTCAAGTAAATCTAATGTAGTTGTTGATGTTCTTAGCTGGTTATCTATGGGGAGTCTTGCTCATGTGGATAACGAGAAGCAGGCGTTTTGAAGGATATTCACTATTTGACTAACCTAGGAGTTCGTCTCTTAGACTATAAGTATGGTGGTGTGCTTATTTTGAAAGTGGCCCAGTCATCTTTGGGGGCTGAAAATAAGAAGAAGCAAGTGTTAGATCCTATGTTGATTAGGATTAAGGGTGATGTTAGTGGGTAAAAGGTAATAGAATTTTAGATAAGTGGTGATGGTACTTTGATGTACAAGGAAGGTTACATGTCCCTGATGTGGATGGTTTGCGAGAAAGGATATTGGCTGAGACAGATGAATCACACTATGCTATTCATCCTGTTTCGATAAAAATGTATCATTATCGCAAGGATATGTATTGGTGGAATGGTTTGAAGAAGGATGTGGCTAATTTTATGGCCAAATTCATGGGGTGTCAACAAGTGAAAGTTGAGCTCATAAGGCTCGGAGGATTGTATCAAGAAATTGAATTTCCTGAATGGAAATGGGAGATGATCAATATGTATTTCATTACCGGTCTTCCTTATTCTCGAAATCAATTTGATTAAATTTCGGTCATCGTGGATAGATGACAAAGTTTGCTCACTTTTTACCAGAAAGGACTAACTTCTCTACTGAGCATTATGCAATTTTGTATCTTTATGAGATTATGAAGCTGCATGGGGTAACTATTTCTATCATCTCTGATCATGGTACACAGATTATAGCTCACTCCTAGCAGTCATTTTAGAATGGGTTGGGGAGTATGGTGAGTCTGAGTATTGTTTTTTATTCGCTGTTGGATGGGTAGGCAGAGAGAACTATTTAGATATTGGAGGATATTCTTTGTATGTACATGATTTACTATGGTAGTATTTGGGTTGAGCATACACCTCTTATAGAGTTTGCTTACAATAATAGCTATCACACTAGCATCGGGATGGCTCATTTTGAAGCTTTGTATAGTAGAAGGTGTAGATATCCTATTGGGTGGTTTGATCTTTGTGAGGCAGATATTTTTTTTCCCAAATTTGGTTTACAAGGCCATGGAGAAAGTCAAGGTAATTTGGGATAGACTTAAGGCTGCCCAAAGTCGCTAAAAGTCCTGTGTGGATAAAATGCAATGATAGTTAGAGTTTGAGGTTTAGAATAGGGTGTTCTTAAAGGTATCTCGCATAATGGTAGTGATAAGATTTGGTAAGAAAGGAAAGCTCAGTCCTTGGTATGTGGGTACTTGGTTTTATGAAGGGTTGATAAGAGGTTTCATATAAGTTGGAGTTTCTTTCTATTTTGAGCTCCATTCATCTAGAGTTTCATGTTTCTATGTTGAGGAAATGTATGTGTGATCTATCTCAAATTGTTTCTATTATAGATATTGGTATCTCAGATTCTTTATCTTATGAGGAGGTCCGAGTTGAGATCTTAGATTGGCATGTTTGGTGGTTGCGACCAAGGATGTAACTTTGGTTAAGGTTCTATGAAGGAACCACAAGATTGAAAAGGCTACTTGGAAAGTGGAAAAGGACATGAAGTCCAAGCATTTGTTCCTATTTTCTTCTCCCAAAATTTATGCAGAAGATATGTGTTCTTCATTTTAACTTTGTTTTCAAACTTGGTTAAAGGAAAGAATGATTCCTTGTATCTTTTTTCTAACTTAGTTTAAGCTTTAAATACGAGTGTGGATGATTAAATCATGTTTGTACTACCTTGTTCTATCATTCGATGATGAATGATCCAAGTGAGGAGAATTGTAAGACCCTAGGTTTTGCTTCTTAGAAAATTTCTTGGGTTTTGAGTCTGTGTTGATTATATAACTCACCATACGAGTCATATGGTGAGGATACGGGTTGTGTGACTCAATTCATATGTTAAGTATTTCTAGTGGTTGAGTTTTTGGGTTGGTTACAATTTGGTGGTAGGGTCATATAGTTGGTGACAGGTTGGTTGATTGATCCTTCACTTAATCTGAAAATTGGTGATTTGACTTGTCTCTGAGTATGAGTGTCTTAGTAAGAGCCATAAGGATAGGGTATGAGTGGTATGATCTAAATTGTATGTTGGCCAATGTCAAGCCTAAATGTTTTTTCCTAGGGTGCAGGTTGAATGTACGGATTGTATAATCATGGTACGACTGGGGCAAGGGGAGTCGTATGGTGGAAAGATATGATGTCCAACATGATATCCAGGGTAATAGTGGTGGGTACCACTCATATGATGTGGGTAGGATTCAAGGGGGAGTCGTACCTTCCTATGGGAATTTTTACAATTTAAGTTGAGGGTATTATAGATGTTTCCCCTCTTAACCCCTTATGACCCCATGACCTAAAACACTATTGGGACATTATTTACCTTATTATTCTAATCTAAAACACTAATAAACTCTCTCTAAACTCTCTCTAGCTCTTGGGTTAAGCAAAGGCTGGAGTTTCCTTCAAGGTGGTCAATTAAGGCTCTAAAGGGGTGATTTCTCTCTATCTTCTTCGTAATCTAAGGCATGTTACTACTCCCTCATTGTTAGTTCAATTAAAGGAATGTCTTATGAATGCTTTTCATGCCATAATTGTGATATGGTTTGTGGTTCTTAATTATATGTCGGGGGATTTGGCTATTAATGATTGATTTGTGTTTTCCCATGATTTTACTTATGGTTTTCGTGTTATAATGGTGGTTTAAATGTGTGGTAGCATGGAAATGGTAAATTGGTACTTGATTTTGGTTTTGAGAACTATATGCCCTTAACATGTTTGTTAAAAATACCTATGAGAATGTTTTTACGACATAGACTTTCATTGAAAACTTTACATGGTATATAGTAATGGAAACCTATATTGGTTAAATTGTTTTAATTGCTAAATGGTAAGGCCTTGGTGTCCATGTCTTTGATTTAAAACCTTGTGGGGTACATGGGAATCCCTCAAGTGAATCTAATAATAGAACTTACGGGGTACATGGGAATCCCCTAGGTTATTTGGTAAGGACATTGCTTGCAAGCTATAGTCGGTATGATGATACCACTTCTTATAGCCGTGCTTAATAATATATGGAATTGGTAGTTTGGTATTATGCTAATGGTTTTAATTGGAAAATAATGAAAGGTCGTGATAACGAACCGTGAAGGTGTGAGTCCAATCGACGGACACTGGAAACACATGTTTGCCGCCATAACGATTGGTCATGGCGACCATGTTCTTATGTGGATATGGGAATCCTCTAAGTTATACTTCTATATATGTATCATGGAGGATGAAGTGTACACGGGAATCCCCTGCACTTGTGATATCTTCAATTAGTCCAATAACACACACTAGGCCTGTTCAAGGGGTAACACTGGACCTACATAGCCCATGGGTAGTTCTAGAACGATTAAGCTACACAAACCAAAGTTAATGATTTTAATTGCATGCCAAACCTAATTCCCTTCCCAACATAGACTTTATATTTATATATATATGGATGTGAATTCCTATGGTTATTTACTTAGTTTTAAACATTGGCATTATTCTATCATTATCCTGAGTGCATGCTAGCATTCACCCACTAACCTGTCTTTGGGTGTTGTATCCCTATGTGATGCAGGAACCTATTATACTACTCCTTATTCTCAATGATCAAATTTTGGAATATCTTAGAGATAGATTGAAGTGGTAAGCTTCTATACTCCTAAAGGCTCTATTTCATGTTATGGTCATGTCATCATACTTTGGTTATTTCTTAGACTTTTGTTTTGTCTATGGTTAGGGGTATGTCCTAATCAAATTCTATTTTACTTTCGGATAGAGGCTTTGTGATAATACTATAGGTTGGTATGGGCGGTTTCGGCATTAATGACAGCCTTGGCATTGGTATTCATATTATGGCTGATAGAGGTTTACTGTATTTGATTTATGATTGTTCCATTTTGTTATGATATATATATATGATCGAAATTTATCTGACTTAAGTTGTAGGGCAATTTTGGTTGGGTATTGTGGGTGGTCTGTGGTCCCGGTTTGGCTTGAGGTACTCGACACGACTAGGCCCTGGTTTGGGTCATGGCATAAAGACCTTTAGTAGAAGTCCCTAAGTTACAGAACAATGGCACCTTCATAGATTCTAAAGGGTCACCCGTCATACCGATCTTGAGACCTTAGTCGATTTGGACATTAGTTTAGTTGATATGTGTCAATTAGTGTTCGTACCCTTGACAAGGTACTAAACATCCTTCCAGTTGGGGTTATAGGTTGGAGCTTGGTTAGCTCAGTTAGGGGCATGTCAGTTAATGATAGCTCCCATAATAACAATTCTAAGTTAGATAGTTACAGGAACTCGTATTCATTTATTTAGCTTAGCATACACCATGGGTTCATTACTTGGTCTTGCATCAATTTATCATGTTACATACATCATGTGCAGTCTATATCTGTTATTTTTTATCTCACATACATAATAAATTCAAAGTACTAATCGCATACTTTTTCTTCATTATATTGTCTAATAATATGGGTTCTAATGTTCAATATCTTTATCATGCATATTATGGTCTGTTACTTCATCAATAGCAGGACTTTGGTGAGTCCTCATGTTTTGAAGGATAAATATCAGTATCTTTCATTTATGTCTTTTCAGTTTTTAGACAATTGAGGTTAGTTGGTAGTTTGTCCCAGCAACTCATCTTAATAGAGGCATTTAGACAGACAGGTTATATTCAGCTTTATGTTATGCTCAGTGATTTTCATTTTGTTTTAACATTAACATTTGATTTTTCATAAAGCATTCAGACTTTTGTTATCCCATGATGGTAATCATTTTTATACAGTATTTTTAGTATTATGCTAGGTCATGGGTCAGCTTAGGGTCACTTGTAAATCTAAGCATTATGCTACGACTAGGGGGTAGTCTCAGGTTGTAACAAAAGTTTCAACTTAATGGAACCATTGAATTATTGAAAGGAGATTGTGTACAATGATTTAGCCCCTGGGATCCCCTTTTAAGATAAATTTAACTAATTTTCATTTAAGAGGTCAAAATGTAAAATAAAGGCTCGGGGCCCAAACTAACCATGCTCCTAACAAAACATAAACATTCTGGAACGAAGTCATCATCCGAAGCTCGAATCATAAAATATTGATCAAAGTCAAACTAATCACTTTAAGTCTAATCCAAAATAACTAACTTATATAAATCACTCTCAAATGCATCAGGATCATGCAAACTATTTTCACAACTCATAAATGATACAAATCAACCATGGAGAAGGGAAAAATAATAAAAACATAGAAAATTTTAAAATCACTGTGAGAGTCATTAAATATTATGTCTAATTAATGTCATAAAGCCTTCAATGTTGAGTAATAGGTAGTCATAGAATCCATACCTTATTGTAAAGATGTGATTCGGTTCAAAGATGATAAATCCTTATCAAATTGGATCTATCCAAATGTTCTTTAGAAATAAATCCAAACCTATTTGAATTTGAGGCAAAAAAAATGTTAGGTGTCACCTCAATAGTTACTTTGCATCCAATATATAAAAGAACTATTGAATTGCATTACTCCCTCAATCAGCCAATTCATCATCGTATCCATGTTTTGCACATGATCCGTGTAATTCCCCGTAAAAGTCATGCATGTATTAGATTGTAATTTCTGAGCTTTAGACTTAAGTTTTAAATTCTTCTAAGTGTTGAAATGACTTAGACTCATTCTTAGCTGGCAACCTTCGGGATACAACTTCTCGACCTTTCCGACCTTCATTTTTGGATTTTTTTGTTGCGTTATGATGGGGCAAGGTTGTAGTACGTCTCAGAGAAAATTCAAAATTTTTGGACGATCCTAAGGCCTCGTTTGGATTTCGATCCAGTGGCAGCGCGCGATTAGCCCGCGCCTCCTGCTGGATCGCGCCCGGCCAAAATGCTCAGCCCATCCGGATTTTAATGGCATTTCCATAAATACTCATTCTCCTATCAACTTAAACATGGGATTAAATCCCTAAAGAGCCAAAATATCATTATATTCTTCAAATTTGCTCAAGAACTCTCCCTAGGGTTTCAACATTAAAACCCAAGCAACTCAAGATTTAACCGCGGGTTCGTGAAACAAATTACAGATTTGGAATCCTCTCGACATAGGCTTCGATGGACACCCAAAATTCGTGGAGAACAAGGTACGCGGGGTTTTTCCTAAATTCTCATGGGCATAGAAAAATCATGTTTTAGAATGGGGTTTTAAATTATGTATATATATTTATGTATAAGATGTTTTAACATCATTGTTTTGGTCTTTTGACCATTTCCAAAGCGATTTGACAGTTTATATACATATATGAATGAATGTGTTTCAATTTTGAATACATGAACTTGCTAAAGACATTTAACCACCAGGTGTTTGATGAAATTTCTACATGAATTGAACTTTAAGTTTCGGAATATGAAATCCTTTACATCAGTTATATGTTTTGGTGGTCTAAACTACGTTTTGAATGAAAGCTCTTGCTTAATACATTATAGCTCAGAAAGATCATGACTTGCAATGTCTTGGTATGACGATACTAATTCAGACTAATGTCATCTCAGACTCAGACTAACAGACATTTCGGACTTTCATGATTTTAGACATTCAGAATGTTGCATGTACAGAAAAGGTTAAAAATGGGCATACAGAGATATTAGGTGGTTCCCCAAAGAGGGTTTGAGTTCAAGCGACTCATTGCCTAAAACCGTGGTTTGCCGACACGGGTATACTATTATACGCTGACTTATATGTCCTGTGGCGTATCAAACTCAGACACTCCAACCCTTGCGGCATACTTGGGTTGGGGGCTTCCCCACCGAGTCAATGGCGGATTCCATACAGCCCGTGGAATATCAGACTTGTAGGGGAATACCACCTAACTCAGAAGCAAAACACAGATCATGATTTGAAATGAACAGACAGGTTTCATGTTTTCAGAAAGTGCCCATGTATTTTTCAGAAACAGTTTTATACATGATGTCTTGATGAAAAATTGCTTTCACCTAATATATATATATATATATATATGTATGTATGTATGTTCCATTATACTTTTTTTGGATTGCTTCGCGTGCCAGTACTTTTGTGCTGACCCCCCCTCCTTCCAGGTTCTGAGGCACAGTCTAGGGGTCCAGCTACTCAGTAGACATTCTCAGATTTGCAGACTTGATCTCACAGTGGTGAGTCTTCTATTATTCGAAAGGCCTAATTATGTCAAACATTATCTTATTTATTATGTTTTTGGTTTACTGGGGCTTTGTCCCAGTTTTTTTTCAGACAGATGTTTGTGTTCGTAGTAGAGATTTCGCAGACTAATGTCAGATAGTATTATTCAGAAATGTTGCAGAACTTGACCATGTTTTCTGTACTCAGTTTAAATTCCGCATTTTATTATGATTACGAATGTTGTGCATGATAACCAGATAGAGAATGGGTGTTCCGGGCCTTCATGGTTTGGGATGCTCATCACGGCTAGGGCCTAGGCTCGGGTCGTGACAAACTTGGTATCAGAGCACGGTTCATGGCCCAGGGTTTCTGCAAAATCGCGTCGAGTAGAGTTCTGTTTATGGGTGTGTAGCGCGCCACACTTATAAACAGGAGGCTACTAGGCGTTTAGGAATGTTTCCCTTCTTTGTGATTTAGTTCGTGCTTCAGAGTCTAAACTTTCCCCTAATCAATGACCTCTTCTATTTCAGAAACATGACTATGCCTCCCCGTCGCAACATCAATCAGAGTACTCAGGCAGATGTGGTCCGTCCCACCCATGGGATGCGGACCCATAATAGAGCTTCCACGCCAGAACCTATCCCTACTCCAGGAGTCCCTCCAGTCCCAACAAGTCCACCTCGGGCTCCGCGGACTAATGTCAACCTTCCACCAACTGCTCAGATAGATATCTCAAATGCAGAGTTCAGACGGTCTATCCATATGCTGACCCAGCTGGTAGCTAACCAGGCTCAATGATCGAAAGATGTTGGGTCTGTATCCGTTACGTCTGAGGCTACTAGAGTCGGGCATTTCATGAATATGAATCCACCTAAGTTCACTGGTACAAAGGTGGAGGAAGATCCACAGGAGTTCGTGGATGAGATGGAGAAGATCTTTAAGGTAATGCATGTAGATGAGATTGAAGGAGTGGAATTGGCAACTTATCAGCTTAAGGATATTGCAAATCAGTGGTATGCAAACTAGGAAGATGCAAAAGGTGAGAGTGTTGAGCCTACAGTTTGGGGTGAGTTTGTAGAAGTTTTCCTTGACAGATTCTTTCCTCTGGAGTTGAGGGAGGCCAAAGCAGAAGAGTTCATGAATCTGAAGCAGGGAAGTATGAGTGTACAGGATTACACTTTGAAGTTTAATCAACTAGCCCGCTATGCACCAAATTGACTAGCAATATGAGAGCCCGGATGAGGAAATTTGCATCCGGCCTTGCTGATAACCTGGTACTTGAGTGCCAGGGGGAAATGTTGAATAGGGAGTTAGACTTTGCTAGACTGACAGTCCACATGCAGCAGGTGGAAGAGAAGAAGAGAAAGATCACTGAATCTAGAGAGAAGGACAGACAGGCCAAGAGAGTCAAATCTGTGGACCAGCACCAGAGTCAGCCGCAGAGTGGTAACTGGGGAAATAGGTGGTCGAAGAAGATGAGGTTTTGGAATAATACACAGTCAGCAGCCAGCGCCCCAGCGCCCAGACCCCCTGCAGACAGACAGACTCAGAGCTTTCAGACTCCTCATGGATCTAGAGCACCAGATACTTAGTCGCAGGGTAGTGTGGCTCAGCAGCATCGCACTTACCCGCGATGTGAAAATTGTGGTAGGAATCATCCGGGGAAATGTCATTTGGGCAAACTTGTATGTTATTCATGTGGTTAGTCAGGCCACTTTCAGAGGGATTGTCCATCTGCTAGGAGGATTACTGGTGGTGCGAAGTTTCAGGGCAATTCCACAGTGACACCCCCTTCTCAGAAGGGTGCCACATGAGCTGTCGGGAACAGTCGCAACCAATTATATTCCTTGACCAACCGCCAGGAGGTGGAAGCTTCCCTAGATGTTGTTACCGGTACGTTACAAATCTTTTCCTGTGATGTCTGTGTGTTACTTGATCCCGGATCTACCTTATCCTATGAGACCCCTTATGTGGCTGTTGGTTTCGGGTTTGAGCCCAGTGTGATTTCTGAACCCTTTTCTGTTTCTACCTTGGTGGGGGATTCTGTTGTTGCTAGAAGGGTATATAGGGGTTGTGTGGTGACTGTTGGTAGTCGGGATACGATGGTAGACCTTATAGAGTTAGACATGGTTGCATTTGATGCTATCTTAGGTATGGATTGGCTCCATTCATGCTATGCCATATTGGATTGTAGGACCCGTAAAGTTACCATTTCTTTCCCGAATGAACCAATGATAGAATGGGAGGGACATTCTTTAGCACCCAAAGGGCACTTTATATCTTATCTCAGAGCCCAAAAACTCATTTCTAAGGGTTGCTTATATCACCTTATTCAAGTCAAGGACTCTAAATTTGAAAATCCTCCTCTTCAGTCTGTCCCTGTGGTGAATGAATTTCCAGAAGCCTTTCCCAAAGATCTCCCACGGATACCCCCTAATAGTGAGATAGAGTTTGGTATTGATGTGTTGCTGGATACCCATCCCATTTCTATTCCGCCACATAGAATGGCTCCCGCAGAGCTAAAAGAGTTGAAAGAGCAGCTAGCAAACCTCCTAGATAAGGGATTTATATGCCCCAGTGTATCTCCTTGGGGTGCACCTGTACTTTTCGTGCGTATGAAAGACGGTTCCCTTTGTATGTGCATAGATTACCGTCAGTTGAATAAGGTCACAATTAAAAACAAATATCCTCTTCCTAGGATTGATGATCTTTTTGACCAGCTTCAGGGTGCTAGATGTTTTTCAAAAATAGACCTTCGTTTGGGCTATCATCAGTTGAAAGTTAGGGAGTCAGACATTCCCAAAACAGCTTTCCGAACCCGATATGGTTACTATGAGTTTCTTGTCATGTTTTTCGAGTTAACTAATGCCCCTGCAGCCTTCATGGATCTTATAAATAGCGTTTTCCGTCAGTTTCTTGACTCGTTTGTCATTGTATTTATTAATGATATTCTAATTTATTCTAAGAGTAAGGAGGATCATTCCGATCACCTCCGAATCATTCTTCAGACCCTTAAGGATCATCGGTTGTATGCCAAATTTTCCAAGTGTGAGTTCTGTTAAGATGTTATTGCCTTCTTAGGGCATATTGTGTCCAGTGACGGGATTAGAGTGGACCCCCAGAAAGTTGAGGCAGTGAGAAAATGGCCCAGACCCACGACTCCAACCGATATTCGAAGCTTCTTGGGTTTGGCAGGTTATTACAGAAGGTTCGTAGAGAGTTTTTCATCCATATCGGCCCCACTCACTAAACTGACTCAGAAAAAGGTAAAGTTTGTGTGGTCTGATTTATGTGAAAATAGTTTTGAGAAGTTGAAAGACAGACTGACCACTGCACCTGTTTTGACTCTTCCCGAGGGTGTTGATGGTTTTGTGGTTTACTGTGATGCGTCCCGTGTGGGACTTGGCTGCGTTTTGATACAACATGGTAAGGTGGTAGCTTATGCATCTAGGCAGTTGAAGGTGCACGAGAGGAACTACCCTACTCATGATTTGGAGTTAGCAGCTGTGGTGTTTGCCCTTAAGATTTGGCGGCACTACTTGTACGGTGTTCATGTTGATATCTTCACTGATCACAAGAGTCTACAGTATGTTTTCTCGCAGAAAGAATTGAATCTCAGGCAGACGCGGTGGTTGGAACTTCTAAAAGACTATGATATGAGCCTGCATTACCATCCGTGCAAGGCAAATATTGTAGCCGAATGTCGACGGGCTTCAAGAAAGAATTCTTGATGAAGCTCACACCTCGAGGTATGTTGTTCATCCTAGTTCTACTAAGATGTACCATGATTTGAAATCTATGTTTTGGTGGAATAATATGAAGCGAGATGTGGCTAACTTTGTTTCTAAGTGCTTGAATTTCCATCAAGGGAAAGTAAAACATTTGAGGCCAGGAGGTACTTCCCAAGAAATAGCATTGCCCTTGTGGAAGTGGGAAATGATCAATATGGACTTTATTACAGGACTTCCGAAGTCCCGAAATCAGTATGACTCTATATGGGTGATTGTAGATAGGCTGACCAAGTCAGCTCACTTTCTGCTTGTCAGGACTAACTATTCGGGGGAAGATTATGCCAAGCTGTTCATTGCAGAAATTGTCTGTTTGCATGGAGCGCCTGTCTCCATTATATCCGACCGAGGTACGCAGTTTTCTTCTCAGTTTTGGAGATCGTTTCAGAAAGGTTTAGGTACCCAGGTGAACTTAAGTACAGCATTCCACCCTCAGACTGATGGGCAAGCTGAACGCAACATCCAGACCCTGGAGGACATGTTGAGGGCCTGTGTGATTGACTTTAAAGGTTGTTGGGTTGATCACTTGCCACTGATAGAGTTTGCCTATAACAACAGTTTCCACTCTAGTATTAAGATGGCACCTTTTGAGGCATTGTATGGTAGGAGATGTAGGTCTCCAATAGGTTGGTATGAAGTAGGTGAGATGCAGATGTATGGGCCTGATCTTGTTCATCAGGCAATGGAGGATGTGAAACTCATTAGGGAACGACTTAAGACAGCTCAGAGTCGTCAGAAATCCTATGCCGACGTCAAAAAAAGAGAGTTAGAGTTTGATATTGGAGATTGGGTTTTCCTCAAAGTTTCTCCCATGAAGGGAGTTATGCATTTCGGGAAGAGGGGTAAGCTAAGTCCTCGCTATATAGGCCCGTATCAGATTGTAAGAAGAATAGGTGGAGTTGCGTATGAATTAGAATTGCCTGCAAGTTTGGGTTCTGTTCATCCAGTATTCCACATATCCATGTTGAAGAAATGCATCGGAGATCACTCTTTGGTGGTGCCCATTGATGAGATCAAGGTGGGCGATTCCTTGTCTTACGAGGAAGAGCCCGTGGAAATCCTAGATCGACAAGTGAGAAAATTGAGGAGTAAAGAGATAGTCTCAGTTAAAGTGTTATGGCGAAATCAGAAGGTTGAAGAAGCAACTTAGGAGTCGGAGCATGACATGAAAGTGAGATACCCAAGCCTATTTGAACCAGCAAATAACGAATTGGAAGGTACACTTCTTGCTTTATGTTTCCTTCTATGTGTGAATCTGCTTAAAATCGTGCATGACTATTCCCGCGTTATCATTCGTGGACGAATGATCCCAAGAGGGGGATAATGTAACACCCCGTAAAAGTCATGCATGTATTAGACTGTAATTTCTGAGCTTTAGACTTAAGTTTTAAATTCTTCTAAGTGTTGAAATGACTTAGACTCATTCTTGGCTGGAAACCTTTGGGATACAACTTCTCGACCTTCCCGACCTTCATTTTTGGATTTTTTTGTTGCGTTACGATGGGGCAAGGTTATAGTACATCTCGAAGAAAATTCAAAATTTTTGGACGAGCCTAAGGCCTCGTTTGGATTTTTATCCAATGGCAGCGCGCGAT
This sequence comes from Capsicum baccatum var. pendulum, assembly GCA_030864225.1. Lineage (NCBI taxonomy): Eukaryota > Viridiplantae > Streptophyta > Magnoliopsida > Solanales > Solanaceae > Capsicum > Capsicum baccatum. The sequence goes on from CM061553.1 coordinate 120,711,731, forward strand.
TAGCCCGCGCCGCCTGCTGGATCGCGCCCGGCCAAAATGTTCAGCCCATCCGGATTTTAATGGCATTTTTGTAAATACTCATTCTCCTATCAACTTAAACACGGGATTAAATCCCTAAAGATCCAAAATATCATTATATTCTTCAAATTTGCTCAAGAACTCTCCCTAGGGTTTCAACATTAAAACCCAAGCAACTCAAGATTTAACCGCGGGTTCGTGAAACAAATTACAGATTTGGAATCCTCTCGACGTAGGCTTCGATAGAACCCAAAATTCATGGAGAACAAGGTACGCGGGGTTTTTCCTAAATTCTCATGGGCATAGAAAAATCATGTTTTAGAATGGGGTTTTAAATTATGTATATATATTTATGTATAAGATGTTTTAACATCATTGTTTTGGTCTTTTGACCATTTCCAAAGCGATTTGACAGTTTATATACATATATGAATGAATGTGTTTCAATTTTGAATACATGAACTTGCTAAAGACATTTGACCACCAGGTGTTTGATGAAATTTCTACATGAATTGAACTTTAAGTTTTGGAATATGAAATCCTTTACATCAGTTACATGATTTGGTGGTCTAAACTATGTTTTGAATGAAAGCTCTTGCTTAATACATTATGGCTCAGAAAGATCATGACTTGCAATGTCTTGGTATGACGATACCAATTCAGACTAATGTCATATCAGACTCAGACTAATAGACATTTCGGACTTTCATGATTTTAGACATTCAGAATGTTGCATGTACAAAAAAGGTTAAAAATGGGCGTACAGAGATGTTAGGTGGTTCCACGAAGAGGTATTGAGTTCAAGCGGCTCATTGCCTAAAAGCATGGTTTGCCGACCCGGGTATACTATTATGCGCTGACTTAAATGTCCTGTGGCATATCAGACTCAGACACTCCAACCCTTGCGGCACACTTGGTTTGGGGGCTTCCCCGCCGAGTCAATGGCGGATTCCATACAGCCCGTGGAATATCAGACTTGTAGGGGAATACCACCTAACTCAGAAGTAAAATACAGATCATGATTTGAAATGAACAGACAGGCTTCATGTTTTCAGAAAGTGCCCATGTATTTTTCAGAAACAGTTTTATACATGATGTCTTGATGAAAAATTGCTTTCACCTAATATATATATATATATGTATGTTCCATTATACTTTTTTTGGATTGCTTCGTGTGCCAGTACTTTTGTGCTGACCCCCCCCCCCTCCTTCCAGGTTTTGAGGCACAGTCTAGGGGTCCAGCTACTCAGTAGACATTCTCGGATTTGCAGACTTGATCTCACAATGGTGAGTCTTCTATTATTCAGAAGGCCTAATTATGTCAGGCATTATCTTATTTATTATGTTTTTGGTTTACTGGGGGCCTTGTCCCAATTTATTTTCAGACAGATGTTTGTGTTCTTAGTAGAGATTTCGCAGACTGATGTCAGATAGTATTATTCAGAAATGTTGCAGAACTTGACCATTTTTTTCGTACTCAGTTTCAATTCCGCATTTTATTATGATTACGAATGTTGTGCATGATAACCAGATAGAGAATAGGTGTTTCGGGCCTTCATGGTTCGGGATGCTCAACACGGCTAGGGCCTAGGCTCGGGTCGTGACAATCCGTCTATGAATATCGGTTTTTCTTTTTCTTGAAGAGCCAACCTCATCTATCTACTTCACAAGAATAATTCTTAGGTCCTATAAATTAAATTAGTAAAATCAATCATTTAACCCTTCTCCCATTTCAATATAAAGGATTAGTCAGTCAAATAATAGATTCAAACTTGAAAAGGATCTTCCTTATTCTTGAATGCTTGAAGATATAGAAGGTGATAATTATCAATAATCACAAAAGAAGTGATTTCAACAGTTTTTTCTTCACGTTCCACCATGCTAGATTAAGATGAATAGAAACTTCAACTTCTCTATGAGTCACAGCGAAGATAATGATCACCTCTCAGATACTATGTTAAAATTAGTTGTAAAGAACGCTTAGCTACATCAGTTCTCTATATTAGTATAGAGTAAACCCTAGTACACAAGATAACAAAAGGGATATTATTCATTTGTTATGCTCAATTGTGTTGTGCTATTATAGAGAAGATTATATAAGTTCTACTCTGTTAGTTAGGCTAGCTATCATTCTACGTGCACACTATTTATTCTCTAACCAACTTCCAATTGACCTTCAAATGACATGTCACGACCCAAAATCCAAAGGGGTCATGATAGCACTTCGCAAACCTTGACAAGTAATCTTATCACCCAAATAAATACACAAAGAGGAAAATACAATTATAACCCAAAGTAAGGCTTCTAGAACGAAGTTGTACCATACAAGTATAATAAGTGCGGAAGGAAACACAACAATGCAGCCCAAAACTAGGTGTAAATAGTATAAAAACGTATCTTGTTCAATTCGAATCCAAAAAATACAAAAGATAACCACTTACGAGAGAAACTCTATCTCATAAATGAAAGTAAAGATATAGTCTATAGAGAAAGGTAGTAGAAGACATCTGGATGCCTAAAACTTATCAACTACCTTGAAAGCTTCAACAATTGCCCAAGTTAAGTAACGTGGGGCACACCCGAATCTGAAGCTATATCGAAAGAGTATAGTAGGAATGAGTATGATCCACTTGTATTTAGCAGGTGTCATTGACCGACCGAGCAAATTAGAAAATGAAGTACACAAAATACACACTAAGGGCACGTCACCTGCAATCAGAAAATATCCCACAATGGTTGTGCATATCACTTGAACTAACAGGTCTAATATATCACAAATACAACAACAACATAAGAAGTATAACACAAGTATACATTACATCATATACAGGTATAAACACAAAATAGCATGTATATATAAGATTTTCAAGTATAATTAAAAGGATATAGAGCAAGTAGACATATAACAAGTAAATATGGAAATTCAATCACAACCTCAACTCAATAAAGCAGATGTAATATATAAGATAATAATGTTGATGATGATGCATGAAGTTAGAACATATATACCCACGGAGATAATCCCTAATTTAGGGCCCATGGGGGGTTTATCAACCTATATACCACCAATAACTACGACTCTTCTCCAGCATAATCCTTTGAAAAGGTCCATAATATTTAATATCTGATACTGATATCCAGTGTTTCCAGTATTTTTGGTGTTTTCAAAGAACATACATAATATAAGACACAAATCAAGTACACATACATGACAACAATTATATATAAAGCAATAAAACAATTAAGTGAAATAAAGTGTATAATGACATGAAAATTATAATGCAATGTTCACAAACATTCAAAATGAGTATTTCCCCAACCAATGCACATAATGTATTTCCACAACCAACCATAATGTTACAATTCCACAACCATGTGAGCAAATATCCACTCATTTTTTCCACTATCAGTGAATTCTCCACATGATTCATATGCAAACACGGTATAAATATATCACATGATATCTCAGATTCAACAATTACATCACATTCAAGCCCCCGCACGAGCACAACATATATATATCCATATTTCATGATTAGTTCCCACCCTTAACATGTATTTTGGTATACAAATTGACTACCTAGTCGAGTCTTAAGAGTTAAGTCATAACCTACCTTGAAAGCTGAAAATAGGTTTACAACACTTTAACCACAAGGCCTTACTTCTCATGAATGATTCCAATAAAAACAAAAACTAAGAAATTTAGAATCTAAATGTCAAAATAAATCTAACAATACCAATATTGCCTACTTTTGGTTTGGGATCAAAATGGACCTCCGAAATGGGTTTTCAAAAAGGAATAGCAAAATCAAAACTTTATCACAAAAAACATGTTTCCCATACCTTTAGGAATCTATAATTTAAAATCCAAGTCAAATTAAGTTAAAATGAGGTTTAAATCAAAGAAAAACTATTTTTAACCTTTACCGAGTAAAACTTTTGAAATTAGTTTTAAATACAAGAATTGAAGTTATTTTGAAGGTTAAATTGTGGAAAATCTAGTAATTATAGGATTAGAAACATTATACAAGTGAAAAGGAGTAAAATTTAGGGATGAATCAAGTAATACGGTTTGTGGGGTTTTGAACAATAAATCAAGAATTAGAGTAAGAATAAGATGAAATCTTACATTAAATCCATAATCGAATCAGGAAATAGATGTTAATCTAGCTTCCCAATCACCCATAAGCTTCACTTTTAAGCTCTCACACTATTTTAGGGTTTATCTCTCAAGAGGCTAGGTGGAAAATACCCAAAATCGCCACCTAAAGGGTCTATTTATACCCATACCAGGTAATCAGGTCTTGCTATCACACAACTAAGTATATGATTGCACACCCTATCACAGAAGGAGATACAATATACGCATGTGTGATCATCATACCTTCTATACAATAGGTGTGATCGCAGGCCACATAGATGACAGCTGAAAGTTGGTAATTTGCTAAGTTTTTGCTAAGGTACCGAGATTGATTAAAAATACGAAATAAGAAAATGAACTATGTAAGCACACTGAATTCGATGCTCCAGACTCAATGGAGTTGTTAGATTTTTGAAAAGAAATCATGTCACAATGTTGATCCCAAAATCCAAAATTATAATTTTTCAAAACCAATGGTTGAGACGAGATTTAAAAGTTGTAAAAAAAACCAAACATGTTAACAAACTAAACTTAGCATTCCAGATCTTTTGGTATCATCCGTTCAGACATATGTCACACGGATCAAAAAAAACCACATAAGTCCATAATAAGGCTTTGAAGTCGCCAAAAACCATAATAATGCACAAAAGGTACAAAAATGCATCAGAAACCATAGTTTGAAATTATAAATATTATCATACCATGGAGATGCATAATCTCTCGTATGTAGATATAGACCAACCTCTTGGCATTGAAGGGAACTTAAACTAGTACGAAATGGTCTGACTTTGTCAATCGATGCACGATGACCCAAACTTTATTGTTACCATAAGAAGTATGAGGAAACACAATTACAAAGTCCATAATAATCAGTTCCCACTTCTACTCAGGAATGGGTAACCTCTAAAGTAATCCTCCTGATCTCATATGCTCGACCTTTACCTGTTGGCAACAAAGGAAAATAGCTACAAAATGTGTTATATCTTTTCTCATAACACCTCACCGGTGATGTTACCTCATATTATGATACATCTTAGTCACACTCGAGTGGACTGAATACCTGGAACAACGGGCCTCCTCAAAAATCAGTCAAATCTAATCACCCACTCTCGGTATACAACTCAAACCCAAATCCTCAAAAGATCATCCAAATCAAGAGAGGCTTCCTTATTATTGCCATTCAACACCTTATATCAAATTAACCTTAAACGTACATTATTAAATTAATTAGCTTGAATCTGCTTCATTAAAGAAGACCTAGCCTCCATTAAGGCCAAAACACACCTAGGGGTAGAAATATCAAGCCTAACCATCTGGTTAGCTAAGAATTGAACCTCTAAGTCTAAAGGTTTTGTTGGGTCAAAAGATGAGCCAAGCTACCTATGCTAGTCAACCTTTGGCTCAAGGCATCCGCAACCACATTAGCCTTGCTTGGATAATAGAGAATAGTTAAGTCATAATCCTTAAGCAACTCAAGCCAATGATCCAGGCTCATATTATATCTCACTAGGTGAATAAGTGTTGAAGGCTATGATGACCCAAGAAAATCTCACTATGGACCCCCACAATAAGTAGTGTGTCTACTACTTCAAAGCAAAAATAACCATGCACAACTCCAAATCATGGGTGGGATAATTCTTCTTATGGGGCTTCAACTAACGAGAACCATACATAATTACCTTACCCTTCTGCATTAAGACAGCACCTACCTAACACCTAAAGGATCATAAAACATGGTAAAACACACACCCTCCTTGGACAAAGTCAAGATAAGAGCTGAAGTCAACAAATCCTTAAGCTTTTGACAGCTCACCTCACAAGTATCAAACCACTAGAAGGAAATTTTCTTATGAGTCAACATGGTCAATGGAGCTGTAATAGATGAGAAAACCCCTAAATACGCCAATAATAACCAGCCAAACCAATGAAACTCCAAATCTCGATGTGAGAAATTGGTCTATCCCAATCACGAACTGTTGCAACCTTAGCTTAATCAAATATAATACCTTCCTTGGTCACCACGTAACCCAATAGAGAAATAGACTCTAACCAAAAATCACACTTGGAGAACTTTAGTGTACAACTTCTCATCCCTCAATCTCTGAAGCACAATTCGCAAATTCTCCTCATGCTCAGCCTCACTCTTAGAATAAATCAAGATATCATCTATAAATGCAATCACATAGGAGTCAAGATATGGTCAAAACACCTAATTCATTAACTCCATAAACGCGAAAGAGGTATTGGTCAACCCAAAAGATAGGACCAAGAACTCATAATGACTACATCGAGTATAAAGAGTTATCTTTGGAATAACCAAAGCTCTAATTCTCAATTGGTGATAACAAGATCTCAAATCAATCTACAAAAATCCCACAACACCTTGAAGCTGATCAAATAAATCATTAATACAAAAAAGTGGATTCTTATTCTCAACTGTCACCTTGTTCAATTACTATTAATCAATACATATATGCATAGATCCATCCTTATTCTTTACAGACCAAACCATCATACCCCACAGTGATACATTAGGTTGGATAAATTCCTTATTAATAACTCCTGCATTTGATCTTTTAATTTCTTTAACTCAGTTAAGGCCATCCTATAAGGAGGAATAGAAATAAGCTTGATGCCCAACTTAATATCAATAGAAAAATCAATATAACAATCTAGAGGCATACCAAAAAAATCCATGGAAACACATCAATAAACTAACAGACAACACAAATAGAATCTAAGAAAAAAGGTAAAACAACACTAGTATCATAAATATAATCCAAATAATATAAATTTCCCCTCTCAAATAATCTACAATCCTAAACATAAGATATAAAATCCTAAGGACCCAAATGAAGTGCACCCTTCCAAGCAATCCTTGGTACATGGGCGGAGCTAAAGTCACGGTCTTAGAAAAACAATCTAAAACAACATGATAAGGAGCCAATCTAACACCCTGAGTTTTTGGTCCTTGAAAAATTCCTAAAATTCTATCTTCACTGCCTTAACTATGGCTTACCCTATATCGTAGGGAGTCGTGATGAGTCATTACACTCAAATCATAACCCAAATAAAAAGTATGTAACAAAGTTCTACTCTAAAAATGAGTGACTCACTAAGAGTTATAAGGACTCATTATGAGTCATTTGGTGCAAATCTTAGGATGTCCAGTGTTTACCCTAAATGGTTTTTGTGTTGACTAGGACTAGACCTTACGAGTCGAAGGGTCCCATTATGAGTTGTACTAGTTGAGTCATAGGGTCATCAGTGTATGGGTTCCATGAAACTATCTTGGCTATGACTCATAGTAATGATCCATAAAGCGACCTTAGTAGTTGTATAGTGACTCATAGTCACTAACAACTAAATTCCAACTTTTAAATTGAAGGCACATTGGATAATTCCCTTCTTACCCATTTAAAAATCCACGTTCAGAAAGTATTTAACCTAGGTTATTTCTCATTCATAACATAATCAAATACTTCTAAAACTCTCTCAAATTTGTCAAGCAGCCATACTTAGGGTTTCTAAGATTTAGATCGCCTAAGGATTCAAGAGTGGAATTCTCTCCTTAAACTTAAATATTTTAGGCAAGTTACTCATCTCTAATTTCTAATTTGTTATAAGCATAAGTTTTAAAGTTTTGTTCATATGATATTAATGTTAATTTTGAAATATATATTGAGGGTTTTGAATAATTGTTGTCTATGTGATGTTTTATATTTATCCCTGTATGGATTATATTTAATTAGTGGTATTAAAATCAGTTTGGTGCATGGGTATGGTGAATAAATAAGGAGATTGTGATTTCCCTAAATTTATGACTTTTCAAGTTGTTATAACCTCAACCCTATTTTTTAAAAGTGGTTTTGAATATGAAAAGTATGCATATTAAACTACTCGTGAACTATTGCATAATATGAAAGTCAATGAAGCATAATGATTTTTGGATTTAACACTAACTGGTTGTGTAATCCACCAAAATAATGTATTATTGAACCAAGGGTGTTGTGAATTACCCAAGTGATGTAATTAGTTTGGCATATTGATGTTACCGTGAAAATATAGTTGGTATGATGATACCAACAGTGTATGTCTTAATGTAATATGGTTCAATGAATGGGAATGTATGATAAATGATTTTATTGGGCTTCAAGAAGGGTTGTGTAGCTGAGTGTGAAAGATGAGGTATCAAAGGACCAATATTGGAAACTGTGATTGCCAATGTGGGGGCCTAAATTAGCGGGTGGTTTGAGTCCCCCTATTATTATCATATTATTAGGAGGTTTTAGTCCCTCATATTATTTTACATGATTGGGTGCTTATGTCACATTGATATGTCAGGTGGTTTGAGTCCCCTATAGTGTATATGTATACCCCCTGGTTTGTGTGGCCACATATACACTAGGGCCACTACCGGATGGGGGAGAGCTGGCACCATATAGCCCATGTGTGCCTTCTTATGTGATGATGGTTGAGATAAATAATCCAAGCTAAAGTTTTAAGTTGTATGTTAAGCCTTGTCCCCTATCTCGGCATGTGATATACATGTATAAGCATTTGGTTATGTTCATTGGTTTTGATTAATTTTGAACTATTGATCACAACATTATGTCATCCATATCCCTGAGTTACATGCTAGTGATCTACCTACTAACTATCGTTGGACACTGTATCCCTATGTGATGCAGGCATTGGAGATACTTTTACTTTTCCTGCACATAGTTAGGTGGATCAGCTCAGTTCGTTGGTTTGTCATGGTGGAGTGGTGAGCCTCTATTCTTTGAAAGGGTTAGATATTTCATTAGTTCTTATCTTATATTAGAATTGACATTTTACATTATCATTAACATTATTATTATCATTGTCAAACTCGGGGACATGTCTCAACCAAGACTAGTTTTTGATTCTTTTATTAAAAGTCTTTGTTGAATTACTGTGGACTTAGGTAATTGGTAAGTTATTGTTTGGTTACTGGTTTTGGTTATTGACATGATCTAAATATCATTAAGATTATTCTTATGGCATCTTATTATATGTTCAGAAATCATTTGACCTTGGGGATGTTATGTTCACTTGGTTTGGTGCAGGGGGTAGTCTCCAGTCTATATGGGACTGGAGATACCTATCACGGCTAGGCCCTGGTTCAGATTATGATAAAGATGGTATCAAAAACTAGGTTTGGTGTAATTGGGTGTCCAAAAAGTCATGTCAAGTAGAGTATCTTTTATGGGTATGTAGCATGCCCACTTATAAAGGAGAGGCTACAAGGTATTTAGGAATGTTTCCCTTTGTTGTTGTTCTATTTTGAGCTATAGAGTTTAAGATCTTGAATTACCTCTACTTCTAATATGTTCACTTTTTATATCATGACTCACTAAGATTTGATATTCGTGGAAAATCTTCTATTCTATCTGAGGATAATGTGGATGGAGCTTATTCTACTCTAGGAGTTCAGACCCGATCTAGGTCCCAACTTTTGATTGCCCTGATAGAGCTTTACCGATTCCCCTTCCCTCTTATGGCACCTTGAGTTGATTTATCTAATGTTGAGTTTCAATAGTTGGTTTATTTTATTAGACAATTGATGGCCTCCCAAGCTGAGCAGGTTTCTTCTATTGCTCCATCCTTCGAGGCCATTAGAGTTGGCCAATTTATAAGGTTGAGTCTTCCTATTTTCCCTAATTCTAGAGTTGAGGAAGACCCTCAAAATTTTATTGATGATATGGAAAAGATCTTCTCCCTGATGTATCCTATGATATGAAGGGTGTAGAATTCGCTACTTATCAGTTAAAGGGTATTGTATACCAATGGTATGAAGAGTAGGAGTAGCTTAGGAGAGATGATGCTAAATTCTCTTTATAGAGTGACTTCTCTTGTACTTTTCTTGATCACTTTTTTCCTCAGGATTTGAGGAAGGTGAAGGATGAGGAATTCATAAATTAAAATTAAGGTAGGATGACAGTAAAGGAGTATGCCTTGAAGTTTTATTAGCTCTCGCTATGCTCTAGAATTAGAGTCTAACATGAGGGCTAGAATGAGGAAGTTTGCTTTTAGGTTGTCCTGTGATTTGATTATAGAAAGCAAGGCTGCCTTTTTGAACAAATATATAGACATATCTAGACTTATGGTGTATATTAAATAAGTGGAAAAGGAAAAGAAGAAGCAAGCAGAGGTGATTGAAACGAATAATAATAAGTTTTGATATTTGAATCAGGATGGAGGTCTGCAGCAAAATATTAGAGACAGTAGGAAATGGTCTAAAAAGGAGTAGGGCAATTTTAGTTCCTACTCTACTACTAGTGCTCTTTATCCAAATCCATCAAGTGATCATCATTCTCAGTGTAATAGTAGGTTTAGAGTACCAGGAGCCCAACCTTATGTTAGTGAGGCTTAGTCATCTCCATCATATCCTCTTTTTAGATTTTATGGTCAGGCACGTCATGGTGTTTATGAAGTAGGGAGGAACAAGTGCTTTAAATGTGGTCAGATTGTCCATACACAGAGGGATTATCCTTCTAGAGCTGGTTCTGGGGAAAATAAAATTCCTATTACTCCTTCATTAACTCTTTCATCAAAGGGTGCTACTTCTACTTTCAGATCTGACATTGGACGAAATCGTCTATATGCTCTTGCCACCTACAAAAATTCTTAAGGCATTCTCCAATAGTGTTACTGGTATGCTCAAACTCTTCTCTTGTTATTTATGTTGTCTACTTGATCTCGGGTCAACCCTCTCTTATGTGACCCCTTATGTTTCTATTCATTTTGGTTTCAACCCTGATCATATTTCAATCCCTTTTATGTGTCCATCTCAGTGGGTGACTTAAATATTTCTAAAAGGGTCTATACATAGTAGAAAGGCCTTGGTGGATCTGGTAGAGTTGGACTTGGTATACTTTGATGGGATTGTAAGGATGGATGGATTGCATTCATGCTATGCGTCTCTCGATTGTTAGACCTAGAGGGTCAGTTTCCACTTTCCTAATGAGTCGGTGATCAAGTGGGAAGGTAGTTCCTTAGCACCTAAAGGAAGGTTTATTTCATATCTTAGCGACTGAAAATTGGTTTCTAAAGGGTGCCTCTATCACTTAGTGCATGTTAAGGATTCTAGATCTGAAGGTCCTTCTTTGTAAATTATCTCTGTAGTTTGTGAATTTCTTATGGTGTTTCGCAATGATCTTTCAAGTGTTCCTCCCGATAAGGAAATTGATTTTTGGATTGATCCTCTTCTGGAAACTCATCCAATTTCTATCCCTCCATATAAAATGGCTCCTGCTGAGTTGAAAGAGCTCAAGGAGTCATCAAAAGATATTCAAGATAAGGGTTTTATCCTTCTTAGTGTATCTCAGTGGGATTCTCCAGTTCTCTTCGTTCGTAAGAAGGATGGTTTCCTTTGGTTGTGTATAGATTACCATTAATTAAATAAGGTGACTGTCAAGAATAAGTATCCCCTTTCATGGATTGATAATCTCTTTGATCAGCTTTAGGGCACTAAGTATTTTTCTAAGGTAGATCTTTGGTTTGGGTACCATCTGTAACGCCCCGAGTTTGGCATCCATAAATGCTACACGGTTTCGATGAACTGAATCCTAGTCACAGCAGTATTGGCCACAAGATTGGCTGAAACAGTAGCTGGCCGTTCATTCTGAGCAGCAACTGAATTAGCAAGAGTAGTGAATGCAGCTCTAAACTCGGCATGAGTAAGGTGTTCGTCCATGGAATCTGCCTGAACGGGCTGAGGGGTAGACTAATTTCCCATTTCGCTTTCCTGAGTCCTCTTTGGAGACATGCTCTGTAACGGAAAGGAAGAAAGGTATTAGATTGAGAATTTAAATAGAGCTCATGCTCACTCGCACAACATGATTACTAATAGAAGGGAAACTGTTCCTAAAATATCACATAGCCTCTTGTCCATAAGTATGGTGCACAACATACCCATGCACAAGACTCTACTAAATGCAGATTTTTAGACTTTCTAGGACACTATTGAATCTTAGGCTCTGATACCAAGTTTGTAACCCATGACTGATAGTTGTAACTGAGCACTGTTGATATACTGTATAAATGCAGAATATAAGTTGTCATGCCGTAAGGTTAAAAACTATAACTTGTCTAATAAAACAATATTTGAATGGGGTATAGAAATACCCAAAATATAAATAAAGTATCTAAAATACTGTAGTCTGAAATCCTCTAAATTTTCTAAGAACTATGGAGTTGATGGGACATGTCCCCAACAAACTCTGAACTACTGAAATAAACTAAGTACTGAAGGAATAAAATAATCAAATAATAATATCCTAGAATGATGAGGACTCACTGCTGACTCTGACTACTGAAATTGGAATGCTGCTAATGCTCTGGAGCTCATGGTTCTGAACCTATAGTATAAAAACACCATAGCACAAATGTATGTGAAGTAGGCTAAATGCAAAGGGTTTTTATAAATGAACAATACTAACTGACTGTATAACATTAATGTTAGAATACATGCATGTATAAGTAACTGAAACTAAATACGTGGTACTACTGACTACAGAGTCTGAATACTGATAATATGAACTATTGATAACTGAGATAAATGATACTAAGTGACTGTATCTGAGAGTCTAGATTCTGATAAAACTAGCTGAGTTCCATATTGTACTAAGTGATTGTATCTAATAGTCCTGATATCTGAAGAACTATCTGAGTTCGATTACTGAGATAGAGTGATAGTATATGGTAGTCCTAATTCTGTAAATGAAACTGTGGGAGAATACATCTCACTGGCATGCCCCTAATAAGCTATTATAGCTGATTTAGGGTCCAATCTGTAACCCCAATTGGAAGGGTGTCAATACCACGCCACTAGTAAGGACAAGCTGTGAGTGACCCTCATCTGACAGTATCCCCAAAGCAGTATGGTGGGACCCTCATCTAACAATGTTAATCCACCTCATCAACCGTCAACTGATAGTGTTAATGTCTCAACCTATGCTGGCTACATAGTTTTGGAATGGAAGGATTGCTTTTAAAATCACACCCTCTGCTGACAGTGTGTGTTCCCATCCTTGGGTTCTCTAGGTGTTGAATCCTACTCCTATTTGAATAGACACAGAACTAAACTGGACTGATCTGTTATAGATTGTACTAATTAACTGGATTGAACTGAGTTCACTGGATTTCATTGACTGATGGGATACTACTGAGATCTTATAATTGAATAAGATTTCTATGATTTTTAAGTACTGAGATTACTGGATTACTGAGATTATTGAGTACTAGATTGATACTGAATTTACTGAGTTTTCCTGAGTCATGTGATTGACTGAATTCTACTGATTGTGGCTTGACTGGGAGTAACTTGAAAACTAACACTAGCTCTAGACACAGAGCTAAATTGTCGGGTACAAGTACCCCCAGGACTCGATAGAAGGAAACTTACAAGGCATGACATTCTTGAATACATGACCAACATCAAAAATTCATAATACAATAAGTTGGGGATTTCATGAAGTACATGGTAATCTTAATGTTGTACATGATAAGAACGCATATACTCAATATCATAATTTCATACTCTAACATCATGAGAATTCCAACAAACATCTACATTGCACATCAATAGCATAGGAGTCATTTGAACATAAGCGTAAAACATGAATCCTTCACTTAAGTCACAATTGAATTATATTACATAATTTCTAGTATCTTAGGCATTTTTTCAAAAACTTAGGGTGCATGACTTAGGGTATGGCATAATCATCAAATTAACAAATCATAACCAACTAAAATTCATGGTTTTCAACTCACATGCTAACATATTTTCATAAAAAAACATAAAGATTCCAACTTGGGAATCATACAACAGCAACAACCACATGAACATAATCGACACATAGCATGAATATCATAATTCATATTTTAAAACTTAAAATTCTTAGGCTTCCTGGACGAAAGGAATCCATGAATGAACATGATGCATACCTGAGAATGGAAACCTTGAAGGTTCTTAGAGTTCTTGGATGGATTTCTTGAGATTGACCTTGATTCTCAAGGGTTAGGGTTTTGTTTTCTTGATAGAGAAAGTTCTTGATATTGAGGAAAAATTGAATAATAAGTATCTAAGGACGTTTTTAGGTCTTAAATCCCACATTTGGGTGGAGTAAAATATCACTCCTACTTCAACAATAATGAGGCTATGATGGCAGACCGGTCTATCAAGAGACTGGTTAGAGTTTTTTTTTTATGTTTTGGTAAAGGTGGATCGCTTTATTCTTTTGGTGGACCACATTGTGCTTGACTGTAAAATTGACCAAGAGATATCTATTATCTTTGGGAGACCTTTCCTTGCAGCTAGAGGAGAAATTATTGGCATGAAGCAAGGATAAATTAAATTTTAGGTCCAAAATAATAAAGTGTCCTTTTGGGTTTATAAAACCAAGAAATAACTAATGGAACTGCAAGTGATGTCCGTCATTAATGTGGTGGACAAGAAGGTGGATGAAGGATCTCTCAAGGATACCCCTTGAAATTTGAAGAACGTCATGCCGCGATGAGAAATTAGGCGCTAGGTGGAAGGCAACCCACCAATGCCATAAAAGTGGCCTGTATATTTTGAACTTTGGTTGTTAGAGAAGGTTTCCTTTTTTTTTGTGACTAATCTATGAAATTATGGTACTATAAGTTGTTTTGAATGAGATTGAGAAAGGAGAGTGTGGTGTATTTGAGTAGTGGGTTGAATAGTTGAAAATAGGGGACTAGAATATCCCTCGGTTGTCACAAGTAAGATAAGACGGGTTTGCGATTCCGATTTCATGGGTTTTGCGAACGCGGTTAACCAATCGCGATTGCGGTCAAGTTAGTTTTAAAAACTAAACAATCAACCAATTCTGCCCATACTCTTTTACAATTTTCTCTCAATTTGTAACTATCTTTTATCGTGTTTTGGTCATCCAAATTATTCCTTGCATCCTCTAATTTGGTATGTTCTTTAATTCCTTCTCTATATATGTATTTGTAGGCTTTAGAACCCATGTATTAGGAATGGCCTAAACGTGTGAATGGCATGCTAAATGTATACTTTATTGTCCTTGTAGGTGTGGTTTGCTGTTGAAATTGGTGTACTCATACTGGGGAAAGTCTTGATTACCTAAAACTATTCAAAAATGATAGAAATATATTGTGCTCACCAAGTGTTCGATTAAATTCCCAAACGAAGTTCTTATTAGTTTCCCTATGTTCCAAGGGAATAAATGAACATCTAGACGCTAAATTTCATATTTATAATATTAATTTTTGATTTAAAACACAAATGGCCATTGAAATTGGAAGTTTAGAAATCTGAAAAATTTGATCAGATGTGCCTCAGCTACCGCAGTTGTAATTTGATGGTCCCAATCGTGGTAACTCAATCGCAAACTAGACATCATGATCACAATAACTCAGAGCATAATCCTGACCCAACTCGGGAATCATGACTGCAATCCAGGAGAACCATTATCACGATAATCAAGACAAGTCTGATAGACTGGTCCAATCTCAAATTTTGAATTTTAAGCCTGCCCATGTCCCATAAGCTCTTCCTTCAATTCAATTAAGTTAAATAACACATTATTCCTCAAAGTGACCTTATGCACTAATGCTTTGTGTGTAAATCCTAGGTACTAAATAGCATCCTACGATACTCATTGCTTTATGTCACCAGAATGTGAGACGAAATACTATAAGGACCTCATAAGAAAGAAGTTGTTTCCTGAGAAAGGAATCTCACTAGAGAAGTTGCTCGAGAAACTCCCGTCCTTTTATGAGAGGCTAGAGGCCATATAATGGATATGATTTGCCCTAAGACTATGCCAGGCAAATGAGCTCTATGTGAGGGAGTTCTACACGAATCTCAGCATAGTAGATCTCTCTAGTCTTAACCTAGTGATAAGAATCAGGGGAAAAGAGGTTCATTTTAAGGCTGAGCGGATTAATGGAGTCTATGGGATGGATAATGTTGGCATGAGGGGCTAGTAGCTGGCAGTTGAGCATTGATGCCCGGGGAGAGAGGTCACATAAGGTACCACTAAGACTGAGATATTGATGAGTGACTTCACTACCAAAGCGAGGATCTAGTTGACCATCATTTGCAGCCAACCATCCTCTTCCACCAACTTGACAAATGTTCTAACTATGCGTGCTCCGATGGTGGCCTGCCTCTAGGAAAATATCACTCTGAATATTGGCCGGTTTGTGCTTATGAAAATTTGGCATTATAGAAACAAGGGGGTCCATTCTCTTATTCCCATTATTGATCATAGAGTTTTGTAGGTAGGTAGGGGTTGATGAGTTCCTGGAAAATAGTTGGGTCTCTCCCAAGGCTCCCAATCACCTATTGAATATCTGAAGAGGGGGAGCTCTTGGGAAAAATAAGAAGAGGAAGGTTGACTTAGGGAGTCTAGTGCAGGATGATATAGATTCATACAGGCCATCCATAATAGGGCCAATTGATGATATCTCAGTCAAGATGAGAGTGATCAAGGAGCTAGTGTCAAAGCTCCCTCAGGGGCCGAGAGAGTCTTCCACCACCCGTCATTCCTACATTACTCAGTTCAACTATGAGAAGTACTTGGAGGATCAGAAGAAGTATGGTTTCAGTGTTTCTAGGCTTGAGACGGCCTACTCATATTTAGCACATTTACACAGAGAGCTCAGGGACTCACATGAGAAGATAAAAAGGAGGAAGAATAAGAGAGATAAATTTTTTCACGAAGATGTGGAAAGGGGTGAAGGGCCTTTAGAAGGTCCTGAAACCCAGAGATAGACTTTCTTCTCATAGAGATAATAGTGATGATAAGGTCCTAGCTGAGTGGTAAGACTGAAATGGTGCTAGAGGTGATGTTGAGATCGAGGGTGACAGCAGTTCTTGATGCGGTCTGTGGTCATGGTCAAAAGTGGGGTTGAATTATGTGATGTAGAAGTTCAATAAGGGTGTAGTTACTTTTTACCCTTTCCCGAACCTACATTACAAGCTTGAAAAAATCCTTCGAGATCACCAATCAATGTATTTATTGTAGTGGCGATTGAAAATAAGGGCAACCATATGGTATGATACTCTTTTGCATTAAGAGATTCTTTGTGAGAGTAAGTGTTAGAACTTATATACCTTGTTTCATAATAGATACTTTCGTGTGTGGAGTTTCCTTATTGTGAGAAGTCATATAGACAAATTGAGGTGGGTGAAATTATTATCTTCCAAAAAATAAGGCAAAAGAAGTATAGTGGAGTTGTTATCGATAGAGATTCACTTCTAGAGAGTTAGTGATTGTTGTATTATTATTTATTAAAATTGTTGGTTTCTTTGAGGTTGTGCTTTATATTGAGGGGAGTTATGAGAATAGCTTTACTTATGCTTAAGAGCTACTTATAGGTATTAATAAAGTTTTGAAGTCATTGTGATAATTTGGTCATCTAAATGGGTTTGAATTTGCAGAGTTTCATTATGTAAGAAGTAGTTTTGCTTGAGGACAAGCAATATATAATTTGGGGGTGTTTATGAATGATAAATTTACCACTTATTGATTCCCAAATTCATGTACACTACTATGATAAATGGTGTTAATGAGATGATTTTTTCATTACAATGCACTAATTCCCATGTTTTGTAGATATATAGGTAATGGGAAGAAAAAAAGTCAAGTGAGCTGAAAAGAGATTAAAAAGGGAAGAAGTAGTGCAAAAGTTGGAAATCAGGGGAAGGAACTGACCTTCAGTTACCGCAATCGCGGTCTGAAGGTCAAAATTGCAACAAACCTAAGTCAGTCAAATTTCGTGACCACAATGGATTCACCGCAATCGCGGGAGCCACAATTGTAATCAAGAACCAGCAATTGCGATGGAGCAGAAAATAGCTAGGGATAGTTTTGTCATTTTCCACAGCTGGTTCCAATTCCCTATAGGACAAAAACGCTTTCACTTTGTGGAGATCATCAACTAGAATTCAAGTTTTTGCTTTGTAAAAACCTACCAAATTGGGCAAGATTCTTGTGGTTAATTTTTCAAGTATTTTAGTTGTAATTAAAGTCAAATTGAGGAATACTCTTGCTTGCATCTTCAATGGAAGCTCTGAATGTGAATTTAGGTATAATTTTTCTCTTAAAATTTTTAAGTAGCTAAATATCTATCTTGGGGTTATGTTTGAATAGGGTGCAAATATGTGTGGGTTTTGATTATTAGTGTAGATTCTTGGTTAATGATGTTGGGTTTCACTAATGCTTACTTGTTGAATTGGAATTTGTGGGTAGAAACCCCAAATTTTCAAAATTTCACATCATCCTTGAAAACGGAATGTGGGTATGCTTTTGGATCCTATATCATCCTTACAAAGAGGGATATGGGTGACAATTTATTAGTGAATAATAACTAGATGTTAGCGTATTTATTTAGATTGTCTTAGAAATAAGGATGGATTGTGAATTTTCTAAGTCTTGGGCATTCCTAGAAATAGAGATGCCCAATTGAGGCTTTGGGTGGATTTGTTTTCCATACCCATAAGGTGTCTGAAATGGTCCATGGGTGGTTTTTTGGTGTTCGGTTAAAAGGCTGGCATCAAAACCCCTAACCTAGTCTACCCATATAGTCATTAACTAGAATTTGCATTTGATTATCATGAACCCATGCATTATTTGCACCTAGAAAAACATAATCCCAAGACTCTTTTCATTTTGAAGTTCATATACAATTGTTGATCTTAATTGGTAGTTTGAGTAGATTTTGTTAAAATAACCTTCCAAACCATACCCTCAAATTTTAATCTATGTTTTTCATTACGTTTACATTACGGGTATATCTTTAGTAGTTTTCAGCACCCATAGTATTTGAACACTAAGTACACTCCCCGTGGATTCGACCCCAACTCAAGTTGGGTTAATATATTTTACAACAATCGCCTTGCCCATGGAGTAAGTTGAGTGTGATCAAAAATGCCCAAAATTATGACCTAAGGGGTCTATGTATACCTATACTAGGTAATAAGGTCTTGCTATCACTCAACAAAGTGTGAGATTGCACACCCTATCATAGAAGGAGATATTGTAATTGCAACACTCCCTTGTACGATTAAAATATCCTCTGTACAAGAGGTACGATCGCAGGCCATACAGATGATAGTTAAAACTTGTAAACTTTTTAAGTTTTTGCTAAGGCCTCAGGACTCATTCAAAATTTGATATAAGCAAATGAACTATGTAACCACACTAAATTCAATGATCTGGACTCAATGGAAATATCATATTTTTGAAAAGACATCATTTTCATAAAGTTAACCTCCAAAATCTAAAATTGTAGTTTTTCCAAACTGAGGATCGAAATGAGATTTAAAAGTCATAAAATCAAACCAAACATGTTACCATCCTAAATTTGATGTTTCAGATCTGCTGACGTAGTCCATTCATTCATCCATCATACGGATTAAAAGATAGCCACATAAGTCCATAATAAGGCTCTTGAAGCCACCAAAGACCACAATATGGCACAAAAGGCACCAAAATACATTGAAAATTGTGTCAATCATTCCACACCCCAGAAATATCATAATACAACTATAGAGAGGGGTAAAATAATTATTTCATGCAGAAACACATATTTTATATATTTCACAAATTTTGTGGTCATTGCATGACAATTAATAAATCCACTTGCTACTCTTCTAATTAACCATCTAATTAACTTTGGATATTTTTGATATGGTCAAATGTCATTTACTATACCAAAATACAATAAGGAGAACTTATTTGTTAGATAATTTTACTTTTATTTTAAGGGGTTAAAATTATGGATATTATGTAGCTTTACCTAGCCATGTTATTTTGGATGTACAATTCAATTGTAATAGTAATAAATATTTCATTATAGTTGGAAAATAGTCAAATATTTGGGGTAGAGTAAATGATCAAGGTGCTGTGAAGCATAAACACTTTATCCTTATCTTGTATTCAAAGATAAGATCAAACCACCTTCTTATTCACTATCTCATGATATATATATATATAGCACCGAAGCCAAACGCAGTATTCCTGGACTTATACTGAACTCTATAAATGATTGCTACTGGGAGAGACCCAGATTTGGTCTTGTAATTGGATGTCTTAACATTGAGCGTTACTGAATCTAATATGTTTAGATCCTTCAAGGATTGAGTAAAATTCGAAAAATAGTCAAAATAAATTAGATCATTACAAAGACTGGTTTCAACCATTGCTAGCAAGGAATCATTGAAGTTTAGGAACCTAAAGTCCCTAAGACAATGGAGTAGAGAGGTATCCAAACCTTCTCATGAAAGAGGTTTAGCTACTATTTGGACTAAGCTAAAATAAAAGTAATTGTACATATGCCTACATCTCTCTATAGTCTGAACGTTTAGAAGTTTAATATCCTCGTGATCTGATTCAATAGAGATGATTTGTTCAATAGTTGAAATATGGTAGTCACTTATTAGAGACCGCCATCTGGAAAGATCTTCATAAATTTGGTCTTGGGATGTCTGTGAATTTGCCAGTCATCAATTAATTGTTGTAAATCAGAGAAACTAATCTCTTCTTTGAGCTTTGAATTGGGGGATTATAGGAAGTCGATGAGGAATTTTTAGAAGGAGAAGAGAAGGGTCAGAGGAATGCCATAGAATAATTTATAAAAGATTAAAACAACAATAACTTAAATGTTTCCTATCCTTGGATCAGGAGACCATTGGGTTCCATAAACAAAAATATTTAAGTGCTTAACTTAATATTATATGGAAGAGTCATATCTAATATTTAAACTAGTGAAATCATGTCTCAATTCTACTTGTCTTAGATAGATCAATTTTAACTAAAGGTTCTTTAATTAGACAGTCCAAAGGTTATAAATAACCATCCGTAAGTCATTAAGTCTCCATCGGTAATCCAGTCATTAATGCTTAGACAATTTGCAATATTTGGCAATATGATCAGGTTGGTCACATTTATAGCATTTGCCATTATTGGGGGCAGGGAGAGTTGGTTTTGCCATCGGACTCCATTTAGGATGGAACGATTTTAGTTTTTGAGAAAAATCAAGCTTGGTAGTAGAAACTTCCCTTTTTGAGGTCGGTTTTCTATAAACTTTCTTCTTACAAAATGGTAGGCCGAATTATTCACAAAAAATCCCTAAGTCCCATCGGGTTTGTGCCCTATCCTTAGCTATTTACCTTAGTATCTTATCTTGTTGACAGATCTTTAGGACGGTATTGCTTCTGTGTACTTGGTATCAAAGCCAGGGGGAAGTAAAGATTATTATTATTGTATGGAGCTATCCCTCTAGATGTAGCTTTAGAAGAAAGACCTAATGTTATGCAGAATAACTACAACGCCAATAATATGTATGAATGGAACATAGATGGTTATTCTGAATATAACATCCTATACAAACTTCAGCAAATGACAATGGTTGCCACTGCTTATAGAACTGCTCATAACTGCTCAGATCAACTCACTACTCATATCCTCATAGCTAATTTCATAGGCTATCTTAAAGGATGGTGGGATACCCATCTTAGTGAGGAATATAATCAAAACATCTTCAAACAAATTTCCTAGGAAATTTCGTATTTCAACATCAAAAAGTTTGTAACTGATTCATAGTTTACTGCCATTTACAACTCTAAGGGCTTTTGTAGTATTTTCAAAGAATTTGGTAGGGATAAGTTCCTCTAGGACGAAATTGAGGTCAGCACCAGTATCAAATAAGGCAATGATATCTAAGAAAAATATCTTGTTAATGACCAAGTTTATTCGAATGTGCCATCTCCTGATGGTAATTTTTGTAATGTATTGAACAAGGAAATCACCTTCTTCAATTTCTTAATCCACTAGATCAGTGACACCTATCGGCTGAGACTATTCATCCTTCGTAGAGAATTATTAGAGAAAAAGACAATCTAAGTCTTGTCTTGCTTTGATTTGCCTAATTTCCTCTTTAAGGAGTACTATCTCAGATTGGAGGTCTTGAATATTTATCGCCCTAGGTTTACTATATGGGAACCGATTCATAACATCAGTGGTGTTGTAAGTATTTGTAATCTAGGGATAATAAAATACTCCAGATGAAGACATAGAAGGCTTGTCTAGAGTCTTTTTGAATTGGCCCAGATAATACTTCTTCTAGCCGAAATCCAATAAATTCCTAGTCATTTCTAAGAGGAAATATTGTACTTTAGTTAGAACATTAATCTTTGGTTCGTCTTCTTGGTCAGACTCGGAAGATTATAAGTCATCATTCTGGATTTGGTTGAATTCTTGGTCAAATTTGTCATTAGCAATATCTGAATCTCAATTTTCTTCCAATAGGAGGTGTTGGGTTTGGCTAAGAACAGAATCATCAAGGTTAAGATTCCTAGCCTTTGTATCCAATTTTTAATATTTGGCAATATGATCAGGTTGTCCACATGATCTGCTCCAACGGCTCTATGCTGCAACAATTTTCTCAAAATTTGATCTAAAGTCAGGATTTTGGCAAATCTAGATTGATCCAAGAGATCGCTACAAGACCGCCTTTACAGGACTATTTGGGAAATATGAATGGAATGTAATGCCCTTTGGACTGAAAAATGCCCCTGTAGAATTTCCAAAAATAATGAATGAAATTTTTATTCTTTTTTTCAAAATTCATTGTAGTCTATATTGATGAGGTCCTAGTGATTTCCAATGGCATTGATCAGCATTTTAAACATTTAAGAGTTTTCTCCAATATCATCAGAGAAAATGGCTTAGTTTTGTCAAAAAAAGAACAATCTTTTTCAGGTCGATGTCAGATTTCTTAACCAAAAAACCTGTCATGGTACTATTACCTAATTCAATGGTCTATCCAATTTACTGACAAATTTCTTGATCAAATCCTTGATAAAACTCAACTCCAACCATTTTTAGTATGTGTTAATTATATAGCAGATTTTATTCCCGATCTTAACAATTTGTTAAAGCCACTCCATGACAGGTTGAAAAAGCCTCCTCCTCCATGGACCCCAATCCATATCAATATAGTCAAGGATATCAAATTAAAGGGGAAAGACCTTTCCTATATTTCCTCCCTGATCTCTCTGCATTCAAAATAGTTAAATAGATACATCAGTCATAGGCTATGGCGATATTCCAAATAAAAGAAAAATGATAAAGAACATATAGTTGCATTTGCATCCAAGTATTAGAATAAAGCTCAACAAAATTATCCAACTATCAAAAAAAAATTTAGCAACTGTGTTATGCATTTCTAAATTTCAAGCTGATTTGTTAAACCAATAATTTTTACTAAGGAATGATTGTAAAGCTGCAAAATCTGTTTTACAAAAGGATGTGCAAAACCTAGCCTCTAAGTATATTTTTGCTAGGTGGCAAGCAATTGTATCTATTTTTTATTTTGATATTAAATATATCAAAGGGAGCTGCAACTCTATACCAGATTTTCTTACCAGGTAATTCTTGCAGGTAAGATAAAATACCAAAAAAAAAATTCCACCTCCATAAATTCTAGCTCTTCGACCTCCAGAAGAGACCACCAAAAAAATTGTCACCCCACAGCAAAAAAATTGTGTTGCATCAAAGCAACTTTCAAATGTAGTGGCTGACACAAATCAGCCAAGATATCAAACCCCATTTGATTATGTCATGAAGGGTTTACCTCAATCTTTCATGATGCAAACAAGTACAAATCCAATCTCAATTTCTAACCTCAAGAAATGGGCTAATTTAGTCAATGGAGAAAAATAAGAGACTCAATTAGATCAAACAGTGTTTGTCCCCTAGCCAGAGGATAATTTTTAAACAATGTTGCTTACTTATAGGTCTTAAAGATTCATCCAGGATGGCAGGTTCCAACAGAAGGGATTATCTGAGAGATTTTCAGATCTTCGAAAACATGTTTTCACTAGCGAAGACCTCAAGCCACACATCATTTTCTCATTTTGTGGTTGCTAAAGGCACCATGAAAAATCTAGTGGAGGTAGAAAACCTCATTAATTTTTCCTTTAGTTTTCCACAAAATAATTCAAATATTTATCCTATACAAACTAAAATAATTTCCTCACCTATTACACAACCAATTTCCTCCAATAAAGGATCCTCCTCAGATGATCCAACATATTATAAAAATTATAGTGTTTTACCGATAATCCAAATTGAACTTGAGTATTGGCACTCCAACTCTTGGGAAGTAGCTAAGCAAATACTTAGCCCTGCAGTAAATTTTATCCAAAAAACTTTTGCCTATACCCAGAAGTTTTATGAATTCATCCTAACAGATACAAAGTCCTTCTCGTTCAAACCACACAAAGACAAATAAACCCAATCTTGTGCTACCCATACCACAATTTGGATTAACAAAATTATCACACCCAAGGAATGGGGTATGCATCTGGAAAAATATCAAATGCTTACGAAAGCTTTTAACCCTCAATATTATAACTATTTTGATTATCAAAGAGTGTGGATGAATGGATTCATCTTTCAAAATAAAACTAATAAACATTCTTGATTTTTCCTATGGTGAAAGCAACTGGCTTCGGAATTTCCCCAGTGGTTCCTGTACCAGTGGTGGTTGATTTATGGTCACAAGTGTGAGATTCTTTCTCTCCCAGTTAGATAAGGATATGAATATTTTACATAAAGATTTCATGATGGTCACCAAATTCTTCTATTTTTACAATTTTCCAATAGGTTCTATATTTCATGAATATTTTTCATGGAAATTTGCCTTCCACAAACCGAAGAAGCATAAGGGGCTTCCATGGTTAGCTCTCCAAGGTTAATGTAAATAGTACAAGACCTGGTAGTAAATGGAGGCTTATGTACCGGACATAGAAAAATGGTTCTGACGCAATCCTGGATATCTGGCTCTAACAGATGTTGTCCAAGTCTCATTTCTACAACAGAAATCAATTGCAACTGCACAATTAGCTAAGTTAGGTAGCTGGAGAGATTTTATTCAACAAATGAAAAAAATACTCCAACAAATCAAAGTTGAAGTTCCCTAGGCGGCAGGGCCGACCATGTGTTAATGATGCAATTAATTAGATAAAGTAAAGAGAGAACATATCTAGAAAAAGTGAATTTTGATATTAATATCAAAAGTAAATTTAAAGATTACAAAGAGAGATAGAGAGAGAGCACTCTAACCAAGATTTCTAGTATGAGAGAGCTTCTTCCAAATAAAATAATGTGTCCTTCTCAAGAGGAAAAGTGGGTTATTTATAGCCAAAACATGCTACAATAAAAATGCTACAGTAACACCAGATCTTTCTTATTTGAAATAGGATACCTAATCCATCGAAGAGCAGAATTAAGAGTTCTGTAAATGATAACCAAACAAGAGGATCCTCGTTTGATTTTGAAACTTTTATAGACTTAAAAGGCTGCACAACTCTAAGGAGATTTACTTGGCGAGATGATCTGCTTTTGAAGAAGATCATTGATTTTTGTCTGGTAGTGGATTATCAGGTCATATTTATTTAAATTGATCGAGGTTTGATGAGGATGGTTTTCTCACTAAAGTCCAGTTTGTAAGGAAGCCTGACCATATGCTCTTTGCGATTCCAAAATGTTATGGTCAAGTCATCATAAAAAAAAATTTCCAATCTTTGTTTCTAAGGCCTTGACCTTAGATTGAAAAGAAGACTCCTAAAAATTTGTTCCAGTATTTAGAATGCAATTTCTTCCTTAAGGAATTTGACTTGAGCCTCTTTGTTATCCAAGAAGGATAAGATTTTGCGAATGAGAAGTCAAAGGGGAGAAATATATTGTTGGCTTCAATAATTATTCTCATACAAGTAACCCTGAAAGGGATTAAAGTTTCAATAAAAGGACTGGCAATAATATCTATGAATGAAACATAGATGGTTATTCTGAATATAACAACCTGCCCAAACTTGTATATATATAACATTCCTTAACTTGAAATTAAAAGAAAATCATTTTGATAAATGATTTTTTATTACATAATCGAATTTCTATACTCAAAAAGTTACAACACTGCAATATTTGATTAATATACCTAAATTATATGAGAGGATAGGTTGGAGAAAGTGGTCATTATGAGGGTGCAAGTAGAGGTGGACCTACATTGAGAGTAAAGGGTGCACGTGCACCCGCTAGCCTCGAGAAAAAACTTTGTATATATAGTTTATATATTTGTATATAAGGGATTTATGTTAACTATATGTCGTGTATCCCCAAAAATAATTGGCTTGATAGGTGAGATGGTTGAGCATGACACTTAAAAGTCTCCCTTGTTACGCGGAGACTTGGGTTCGAAACCCATCAACAACATTTCTTTATTTCTCTTTTTTTTAGATACATGTTACTTAATTATCTGCATCATTATTATTGTTTTCTATGTTTCACCCTTCAAACAACATTGTCTACATTATTATCTTTTAAATTTTTTATCTATTGGAATTTTAAGTGCATGTATATATATACCCTAAACCCAAGTAATATATTAGAGAGTTTTTGTTGCAGACATGTCTACAGGGAAGCTAATTATGTTGCAGATGTCTTATCTAAGCATAGCCACATTCTGGATAACATTCATCAATTTTTTTATCATCATCATTTACCTGAAGAAGCAAGAGGATATTTCAGAATGGACAAGCTGGGGATACCACATTTCAAAAGAAGGAAGTTGAAGCGAATAAAGAAACCACCCTAGATGGTGTTGTTTTTCTGGTACGAGTTCTTATTTGACTATTGCATCTCTTCTCATCTTCTTCATCTACGCTATTCTATCTAGTTATAGCTTTTATGAAGTGGCCTATTTTTGTTTTCTCTTTCTTCTTACTCTGTAAGGGGAGAGTCTCATTTGTTTATGCGTTCCAAGATTATATTGTACTGAGAGGAGTCCTCTCTTATAGGTGCTTAGATCTAGGTTTCATCTCTAGTATCGGGGATGAGTTGACCGGCCTTAGTAAGCTAGTTGACTTTGAATCACCATAGGATCAGAAGTAAGGTCTATGTCCCCCTCATGTACTTACTTTTATTTTATTTATGATAAGGCTTGGGGGTGTGTGGCTCAACCCCTGACCGCCACGGGAGGTGAGAGCCCCAGGTAAGGTCTGTTTCTCAAAAAAGAAAAAAGAAATATATATATATATATATATATATATATATATATATATATATATATATGATTAAGAAAAATTTCCTACTTAGTAGTCATTTATTTCACACTTTTTCTTTTTTCTTTTAGGGAAAAAGGTGCAAAATATACCCAAACTTTAATAAAATTTGTTGTAACACATGTGAACTTTGCGGGGATTCTATGACTCTTCTAAAATATTTATTACTGTATTTTAGTGGCAATTATAAGCTAATAAATAAATTAAATATTATAAAAATAATTAATTAAAAAGGAGTTTAGTGCAAATAAATGTCAGTAAAATATGCTAATAAATAGTTAGGGGAGTCATAGGACCCCCGGAAAGTTCTAGAGGGGTCATGGGACTAACGCAAAGTTTCGGTGTCTTACAATAAATTTCATCAACATTTAGGTATATTTCTAACCATTTTCTCTTTCTTTAATGTATCGTGGACATTATTTACGTATTTTTTATTTTATTTCAAAATACAAGCTTCCTCAACTTCAAAAGATAGATATTCTCTCTATCTTATATTTTATAATATTTATTTTACTTTTATCTTTTGACCGTTGACTTATTTGTTATTTAAAAATAGCAATTTGCAATTTCGAGATAGGTTTAAATCAAACGTTTCTCATAGCAACGATCTAGCAAACAAATCTGTAGAATTTTATATTTTTCAAAAACTTTATACTATTGTTCAAAATATAAAAGTGCATTGAATTTAAGTATGATGGATAACACACTTTTGTCATATTAAATCTAATTAATGATATTCAACAATATTAAAAATTTGCTTATAAAATTCTATAATTAATAAGTTTTTAAAGAATCATATGTCAAACTTTGGGACTATTAATTACTATATTTAAATATAGAGATGCACCCATTAAGCTCAAATCCTGTGTTCGGCTCTGAGTGCAAGTTGAGTGCTATCTCATTCTTTTTACTAAAAATTATACAAATACACAACTTATGTATTCAATATTACAAAAAATTCCAACTCCCTAAACATATTACAAAAATCCCACATATACATAGAACGATATGTATATGTCAGCTATGTTATGTATATTAATAGCGAGAGAGAGTAAAGTAATTAAAAAAAAATGAGAGAGAATATAATTACTTTTAAAAGGTTGGTATTTATGGTATTTATACTTCTTTTAAGTGTTAATAACAGGGTCCAAAATGTGTTACCTTAAGAGAATAAGTGCTTGCACAAGTAAAGGATTTTATACATTGACATCGTAAAGAACTTTCACATAATTTAACTAGACTACATATACCAAGTAGTACTTATTTTATTCTTCCGCTTACCACAGAAGAGTTGTTAATAAAAATTGAAATTATATTATATGCACTTATAGATTTTATATACAATATATTAGTAAAGTTTAACTTGTGATGGTAAGTTATTCAATATTTTCAGCAAGTTAATTAATTATCAAATAATGTTTATTATAAATATCTACTTTTATATAAAGCTAGAATTTAAATTTTTTAAATTTAGCTATTATCGTAACTTAACCACGTAAACAAATTATATACTATTGAGGCACAAAATTAAGCTCATCAACTAAATCTAATAATTAGTATACTACTGGCACGTTGCTTGTGTCTCATTTAAGTGCCAACTAGTCCTTCATTTTGTCTTGATCCCATTTCCATAACTTATTTTTTTTAAGAGCTTAACTTTTTCTGCTTCCTCCCATCTTTGCTTTCACAATTCCAATCCTCCATTCAAGAAGCTAGCTCCAAGCAAATGGAGTTCTCTTGCGGGAAGAACACCAATAATGTAGCTCAAAGAACCCCAAAAATATTCATACTTCTAGCTATAACATTAATTATTCTAGGTATCATCCCTCTTCACCACACTTTTAAGTGGTATCATGCTACAAATTTAGCAAACCATGAGTCTGAAAAATCATCCACATATCATGTGGAAGATATGGAGATAAAGATTATGGATGATGAAACATGTGATATCTCCATAGGAGAGTGGATTCCGAATCCGGATGGTCCATATTATACGAACACTACTTGTTGGGCGATCCACGAACACCAAAATTGCATGAAGTATGGAAGGCCCGATACCGGCTTCTTGAAATGGAGGTGTGTTGGGAATTTGGATCATAGGACGACCAATATTAATCAATAATTTTCTCTCAAAGATAAATAGAAAAAAGATTATTCATCTTTGCTTCTATTAAAATGACTTTAATAAATTATATAGCTATAGTACATATGTATATATTTATAGTTACTTTTCTAACATGAATGGGCTAGCTCCCTTAGCACCTACTCCTATCAAGAGTGAGGGAGGAAGAATGAAAAGCCCTTATTCTTTTGATCCCTTTTCTCTCTAATTAATCTTCCCTTTTCTCTCTAATTAATCTTCCTCGATTCTAGTTCAGAAAAGAGTTTCGCAAGGATCTTATTTGGAAGTTTTTTTTTTTCTGAAGCTTTCTAATCTAGTACAATATGCATCATAATTTAATTTCAAAAGTTTTTTTCTTTTGTCCTATTTCATGAATGAGTATTTTACATTGATCTTTTAATACATGAAATAAGAAAATTCATGTACTCGAAATGAATCTAATTAATTTTATATTTCCAACAGGTGGAAGCCCAAGGAATGTGAGTTGCCTATCTTCAACCCATATCAATTCTTGGATATGATGAGAAACAAGTCATTGGCATTCGTTGGAGACTCGGTTGGAAGAAACCAAATGCAATCATTAATTTGCCTCTTGTCCCGGGTACCATTTTCCTCTTAATACTTCTTATTGTTCATTGCCTACATACTTCCTTCGATTTTCCTACGATTTTAAATTTTAATTACTGATTGGCATTACGAAAAAAATCTAGCATGAACAATAATTGATACTCTAATAAAAATGATAACTAACCACTATTGCAAGAATAAATTATACTAATTGTGAGAAACTTTTCCATACATATCGGTGTATATAATTTAAATTTTGTTAAATGATATTTGCATATTTGTTAGTATTAATTACTATTCTTGTTTCAAAATAATGACCTACTTTCTATTTTAGTTTGTTTCACAAAAAAATAATGACTTACTTTCTATTTTAGTTTGTTTAAAAAAAATGATCCCTTTCCTTTTTTGATAACACATTAATTTAAACTTTTCATCTGACATGTTTAAAACTATAAGATTAAAGAGTATTTTGGTACATTTGTAATAACTTTAGTTTAAGATCACAAGATTCAAAAGTCATTCTTTATTGTCTCAAACTATGTGTTAAGTCAAAACATGTCATTCTTTTTTAAACGGAAGGAGTACCTTCTATGGTATCCTGTTATGAATTTAACCAAGTTGGAGGTCTTATTTGTGAAGATGTCAAATTATATTTGGGACCCCGGGAAGATGTCTATATATAGTAGAGGAATAGTATCTATTAGGGCTTATGTTATGAAGTTGTCTTTTATTTTGTTAGCTAAAGTTTTAACATTCTGGAATCTCCCCTTTCTATTTTGCTTTTGTTTGTATGATGAATTATTATCTCAGTATATGTGAATATGGTTCTCCTTATCGATATGATTTTCCATTATTACAATGGTGCTTTCATTGTCCCTCCTCTACCAAATGGGTATCATCTTCCTTTCAAACTCCTCCAGCCTCATACAACCTGCATTATCTTACTACACCTTTATCACCGAGCCCCACCTATCCTCCTGTAATTTTGGAGAAGATCTACACCTCCCTCAAAATCGTGCAAGATTTAGTGATAGAGTGCAAAAACGTAGCAAACGTATGGTCTTTTCTATTTGCCATGTGTGTTCAGTGTTGCATGAAGAGATGCACTTGGACTCGACTTCCATTGATACTCTAGAGATTTTAGATTCTATAAATATCACCTATGTGCTAGAGTCAACTTACAATGATAGTGATACCAAGGTGACTGATATGGTGAAATCCCATTTGGATTCACAGCTTCTTGTTCTTGGTGTTGAAGATACAATACCGCAATGTGCTTCTATTGATGCTACCGAGATCAAACTCTCACATGTCTTCTTATCAGTTAAGGGACCACTAGATATTGAATGCAAGGTGTTCGATAGAGTGTTGTAAAGGGATATTTCCACAGAATTTCATAGCCCTAGTGTACCTATTAGCTTGTTTTTACCTGTTTTACGCATTAATAATTGTAAGTGGGTGGATACTGGGCAGTTAAGTGATTCATTTAACCGGCTCCAATACAACCAAATTAAGCTCTTAGATAAGAAGTTTCATACTGGTCGACCACCTGCTGGGCATAGTGGCATCTATTTGAAAGGCTATTATTTACTTGTTATTTATTGTTCTTTGACCAATTGGATTGACATTGGGCAAGAACTTCTGGATGTTTCAGGTTGTGCTCCTCTTTTGATTAATCCTTTAAGTTCCTCATCAGATACGTCTAAACTATTTGATAAAATGGCTGAAAGAAGTAGATGGCTTTCCATGTTGCATGACTCTAAGTATATAGATGAGGTCGAAGTGCTAATTGAATGCAGTGATAATCTTACAAGTTTTTGTAATTCCTACAAGCTATTGGGTACATCTCTAGATAACTTATTTTTATATTTTCTTGATTGGGCCGCTACTTCTCGTGTGGAGAGGTACGCAATTGATCAATTCAAGCATGTTAGGGCCAATTGCAAGAGGGATATTAGTATGGAGAGGTACATATTAGAGAATGCAAATAATTTTCGTGGAAATTTCAGATCTTATATATGTCCATTGTCTAATAATATGTCACGTGCAATAATTTTATCTTTATTGATTGGGCTCTGTTCATCCGAACAAGTAGAACTAGGCTTGCCTCATCTGTTGCCTTTTAATTTTTGGTGTAAGATTGGAAATTTTACACAGAAAATTAATTTGAAATTAGTGATTTCTCAGCCTGTACGAATACTTGAATGGATTGATTCTCTCAAGGGTTGGATGTCACTTTCGCCTCAACAAGAGCAAGTTGAAGGAATTCTGATGCTTATTGGTCATATTGAATGGTTGTCTGACTATGATTATAACTCATGCGTGGTATATGTACCTGGCACCAAATTCTTGTCAAGAATTGACCCAACAGATGTCAACTATTAGGAGAGGTATACAGGACCCAACTTAGTGAAAGAGTGGAGGAAACATCTTAACATAATACTTCCAATGTTAGTGTTTTCTGTACGGGTCACTTATGAAGCATATATTGTGACCTATTTTATGGATGGTAAGATTTTAAAATCTACAGTGCTGTATAATGAGATGGTTGTGCAAGAAATTATATCAAATATTGTGCTATGCACCAATCATATTAATGAATTTTACAATGAACATACGCCACTAGAAACTGGTTTTGTGTTGGTTGCTGGAAGGACTTAGCTTGAGGTGCAACCTTTTTCTTGTTCCTCAATATCTTTTATTATTTTTATCGAGTTTTCAATCCATACCTTTGATTTTGGTATACTCAGTATCCATATAACTATTGATATTGACCTGGCCATGTATACACATACTAGTATTCCTGCTACAAATTATTTAATTTCTATAATGGGCATGAGCAACTTAGTGTCCTTGTGATGGAAGAAGTAGGCACTGATGCATTTGTAAATTTTGATAAAATGATCAAGTCCAATGATCTAGTGTTCTTGTTATCTGAGACGGTGATGTTTGACATTCTCAAATCAAATGGTCCTCTATCTGATGTAGTTAAGCAGTGTATTTTGATGTTCTTTGAAATATCTGAGAATAGAGCAGAACATAACAATTTGTATGAAGAAATTTCCAAGAATATCCAATTCGGTATCCTTCTTGCAACAAATAGTTTATCTCTTAGCTCTATGGTCTTAGTCGCTTAGCTTGCAGCTGGAGTGACACATGTTTTTGGTCTATCAATAGCTCTTACATATTTTACTATTGATGTTGTTTCTCATGTGCTCATCTATGCCTACACAACTATTCTAGGAATTTTTACAAAGACCACATACTTATTCAACAATATTACAAGAATACAAGAGTACTTGAAGGACCCAAATAAGTTTACTACGATTACTCCAGCTCCTGTTCCAGCTACTTTTTGTGCCCCTTATGGTACCTAGACTTGGCACAAACCACTTGATACTATTGATGCACAAGAAAAGGAAAAGCAATATTACATGATCGATAGTAAAGATGTCTTGACCCATCACCCTCGTCGCCATGTTTCTCAGAATGATTTTCATTTTTGCAAAGCAGAAATATTTATGGAGAATTATTCTAGATCCTAGAATCATTTTTCATCATATGTGTACACATGTAATTGCTGGCACATTAAACTTTCTTATCTGGAGAAAACTTGGATGAAACTCTTATGACTTTTAAATGATGCTTTCACTTGGATTTCTAGTAAGTTGGTTTTGAAAGTAACTATCCCTTGGGGTGCTTCTTGGATTGCAGAGATCCTACATATGCTGATGCCACCAATACAAACTGCTTTAGAGGAATTTGATCCAATTATTAATAGTGATATTAAATCAAAGCTCCATCAGATGTTCAATATTTGCCCTTTGGTTCTGCCATCTCTTTCCAAGGAACTCTTTGATGATTATCTTGTTAGATGTGGATGCATCCTCTGGTTTGAAAAGCAAGAATAAGGACCAATGTTGGAAGTTACTTTGGATAATGAAGCTTTTGAAGAATTCTTTTGGGTTGTTGACACTGACAAAGAGGAATAACACAACACCATAGTTTCTGTACGACTATACTCGAACCTTGAGGACAAGGTTGTTATTGAGGGTAGGAGAATTGTTATAAATTTAACCAAGTTAGAGGTCCTAATTGTGAAGATGACAAATTATATTTGGGACCCTGGGAAGATGTCTATATATAGTAAAGGAATATAATCTATTAGGGCTTATGTTATGAAGTTGTTTTTATTTTGTTAGCTAAAGTTTTAGCATTCTCGAATCTCCCTTTTCTATTTTTCTTTTGTTTGTATGATGAATTCTTATCTCAATGTATGTGAATATGGTTTTCCTTATCAATATTATTTCCCATCATTACATATCCTCTCTAGTCCAAAACAAATAATTTTTTGTCTCAATACACACCTATTGTGGAAAAGAAATTAGGATATAAATTATAGTTTACTTTTTATTTTTAGCCTTTTAGATATTATCAAACTACTCGTAAAATTCTAGCCA
Organism: Capsicum baccatum var. pendulum; assembly: GCA_030864225.1. Classification (NCBI taxonomy): domain Eukaryota; kingdom Viridiplantae; phylum Streptophyta; class Magnoliopsida; order Solanales; family Solanaceae; genus Capsicum; species Capsicum baccatum. Next base: position 120,746,188 of record CM061553.1, read on the forward strand.
CATTAAAATAAAGTCAATTAAGTCTCTTGAAACTTAACCTAGAAAGTGTAAATGAAAGGTAGAATTGAAAGAAATTCTCAACATATCTCTTGAAAAATAAATAATTGTTAGATATTAAATAATATGTTATGGATGCCCATGTGAATGTATCAAGGCATTCTTGTAAGACAAGATACACAAGGCAATCTTGTAAAATAAGATGCACAAAAGCATTCTTGTAAAATAAGTTTTTTCATTGGCTTAGTGGAAAAGTTTGTAATTTGTCTATATATATAGCCTTCCGTTGTACATAAATAGTGAGATGAGTAATGAGAAACAATAAAAGTCCAACTACAATCTTCATTCTCTCTATTAGAGTTATTACAATTAAGTTTAATATTTTTCCTTAATTATTTAACACGTTATCAGCACGAGCCTCTGCCAAAAACTTTTTAAAAGGTGATACATATGTTATATGGTGATACATATAAAAAAATGATACATTTGAAACTAACAAAATATTTATTTAAGGAAATAGTAGATTCTCTTTTATTTATTGTATTCTTTTATTTAAGAAAGATATCTAATTTCTCTTTTTTTATATTTAATTTAGGTGTTTTAGCTATGTTTCTCTTTTTCGACTTTAATTATGAATGATATATTTTTTTTTGTATTTTTTCTCTTTTTTCGTCTTTAATTTGGTCTTTAATTTTAGTCTATTTTTTTTAGGTTTAATTTTAATTATGTTTCAATTCTACTTTTAGTCTTTTTTTAAAAATATTATTACTTTTGTTTCCTACACTGACTACACCATTACCTTTCATTAATAACGTATCAATCGCTCAATAATGGGGGAATCTTAGTAGCTTAGTAGGTTAGTTACCTGAACTTCCACCTTGTTGGTAAGGGTTCGATTCCACACATTGTAATCCCCCCATTCCCTTTCTCTTACCCTCAATTTAAAATCAAAAATAAAAAAATATATATGAATCACCCAATAATTGAAATAAATAATTGTATCAACCATATGAATCACCACCATATATATGAATCACCCAATAATTGAAACAAATAATTGTATCTATCATATGAATCACCATAATACCATATATATCACCCATTAATATCATATGAATCACCCAATAATTGTATCTACCTTATGAATCACGTGAAAATGGTCAAAAACCCCTTCCAACCTTTATCCCAAATCCCAACTACACACTTATACTTTGTGGGGGTCCTATGACCCTCTTGAACTATTTTAAAATGAAATTATTACCCCCAAAATGCTGACATGGCAAGAAACTGTGTTTCACTTTCTTTAAAGAGAGTGAGAACAAAAATAATTTATTAAAAAATTATTTTTAATATTTATTTAAATAAATATATATAATTTTAATTATTTTGTTTCTTTCTTCTTCTTTATTTCTTCTTCTTCAATGACATCAAAAAACCCATCAATGGTAATTATTATTTTTCTTTCTTCTTCTTCAATTCTTCTTCTTTATTTTTTCTTCTTCTTCAATTCTTCTTCAATGGCATCCAAGAACTCATCAATGACTTTTCTTCTACAATGGCATCCAAGAACTCATCAATGGCATTCAAGATTAATTTATCATCTTCCTCATCTCCAAGAACAAAATCTACTTGTTCCGACTTCATAGAACTGTTTAGATTGACGTTGAGAATGTTGAATCAATTCAGATTGAGAAATTCGAATTAATTTCTGAGTTAGAATCATTCCTTAGCTCCCCAAAAATTAATTGACATTGAAAATGCTTAAATTCATCAAAAACAAACAAATTTGGGTTGTGACAACATTAAGGAAACTAACATACAAAGTTTAGTATATATATTGGATCCTGAGAATCCCACGATAAGAGCAAAAGGAAAAAGTGCATGTTTAAGTGTTTGTCCATCCATTTCCTATTAAAATAATTCTCTTGATGACTGGAAATTGATTTATGGATGAATTTGGTCCTGCGACTTAATTGATTATTTACTTGAAACAAGTAATTAGCAGCATGACATGGAGTATATGTAAAGACTAGGTAAGTCCAAATAAGGATTTTGTTCTAATTACAGATAAATAGTGACTATTTTGTGAAAATTGATTGACGCCATTTTGTGAAAATTGAATATTTTTTGGACATTAATTGTTGATTTGATTTTGATAAGATTACCTATCGTGTGAATTCCATATGATTTATTATGCCACTGAAGAAGAAGAAGAATTGAAGAAGAGAAAAGGAAAAGTAATCAATTTTTTATAGTAAAAAAAAGTAATATGACATGGAATTACGTGGCATGACACGTGACAGCGCGTGTAGATCATAAATTAAAATAAAATTTGGGTATAAGCTTTTAGACGGGTAATAACTTTGGGGAATAATAATTCCATTTTAAAATAGGTCAGGGGTGGTGTGTACACTTCTCATACTATCGGTTGGGTTTGGTTTTTCCAAAGATGGACATATTTCAGAGTTTAGGTATAATTCTATTGAAGGCACCAACAAGTTTTGGATATATAATATAAAGTTTAGATTTGAAATTTGTATTTTTTTTTTATGAGATTTTGAACAAAATTCAATTTCAATTAATTAAAAATTGTGATTTCAAATCAGAAATTCACCTAAAAATTTTGAACTTCAATTTCAAATTTGTGATTTTAATATTCTTAAAATTTAAAACTTGACCCACAATTTTCAATTTCTTTTTTTTAAAAAAAAAAAATAAAACTTCATACTTAATAGTTTTATCTACGAAAAAGTTTACGACAGAACTATTATTTGCGAAAGAACTCTATGACGACAATTCGGAAAAGTTTTAATAGTTTTATAAATTATAGAATTTTCATGATTATAAAAGTACACAACTTTTGAAATTTGAATGGAATGTCTAAATACAATTTCAACTTATATTAATCTTAAATTCCACTTTTTCTATGAGTAAAATCAGTAATTTAAGTTCCACTCTTTTCTTCGTTATTTTTTCTTTTTCCTTTTCTAGAATTGAGTTTTGGCTACTTTTTCTTTCTTTGTTTGGTTTATTCTTTCAAAATTTCAAATTTAATAGATTGAAATTCCTATTCTACTTTTATGTAATAAAATTTTATATAATTAAATGAAATATCTATATTTAAACTGGTGACAATTGATGATGAGCACATAGTCAATTGCTCAATAAATCTTATGTTCGAATTTTGATACAAAGTAAAATATTGCGTGAAAATCTCTAAAATTATTTCTAAAATCATTCTCTATAATTTTAAAAGTATAATGAATCAATGATAAGAGTTAAAAAATAAAAAGATTAATTTGTGGAAAGAAATTGAAAGTTAAATCAGTCAAATAATTTATGGAATCATCTTTGTAATGACACGCTTATTTAATTGAAATTCTGAATTCGACTGTAACAACCCAATTAATCTTAGATTCGAAGTTATCAATCGCTGTGACAAAATCTGAAAGAGTCCAAGCAACGGCGTGGGTTCCCAGCCAACACACGTTACTCCTTCCAAAATAATAATTCTAAGAAATTCAGAGGATAACTGTCCCTTTGCACTAATTTGTTGACTAAATAATTGATAACCAAGGTCCCAAAAAATGGATGCCTATCGTTTCCCTTTTTAAAAAATTAGATTTTTTGCTAATTTAAAAATATTAAGCTGGAGAATAAGCCAGGAACCAGCAGATTCCCCCTAAAGTATCCATTCTTTTCTTTCTCCTCTTTTAATGTCCAGGCTACTAAACACCACATGTGCTACTTCATGTGTCTAAATATTCGTTTCAGTAGACAATTTAATAATGTCTATATACTGTAAAGCTAAATATTATTTATTATATTTGACCAATTAGTTCTTGAAACGAAATGATTAGCCATGATCAGTTACAATTAGGATTAAAAAAAAAGATCTTATCCATCACATCTTTCATACGGCTCTATATCCCAACCCTTATTCTAGCCCCGGATCATTTCTATTACTCATGTAGATTGTGGGAGCATGGAGGGAGATATTTACATTTGATCAATAGAAAGCATCTTTCTATTCTTATTCATCTCTTATTTGGAAAAAAATCACAAAAACAAAACTATGCCTTTGAAAAAAGTAAAAACACTAATAAATGATTTGTTTTATAATCGTGATGGGTGATACAATATCAAAACCACAACAACAAGATCTCGGATTAACACAAAAATCAGCAACTTTCAGTCTTCAGTTTCAGCAAGAAACCGAGAGCTACAAAACTGTTTTTCAGTTTCTGTTTTCAGTTTTCAGCAAGAATAACAAACTGTTTTTGGTGTTGTTTTCGGTTTTTCAGCCACAATAACAAGAACACAAGATGGATACAATGCTAGTGAATCGAAAGAGCCACACCCGGCTTCACTAGACTTTAAGATAACAAGTAGAACAACAACAACAACCCGAGAGAACAAACTGTTTTGGTATTTTCGGTTTTGCAACAACAAGATGAACAATAACAATAAGAAAGTAAAGATAGTTAACTTGACATACAATATTCAAGAAACTAAGAACCCTAACAACATGAGAGGACCCTAAGCCTAATGAATATTAACACCAAGTTCTTACAAAGACCAAGAGGCACTCAAACTACCTCAAAACCTTTGTTTCTAGCCAAGGAGACAACACAAGGATTCCTCTCCTTGTGAGATCTAGAACCGGCTCCTCTTGAAGAAGAGAGAGTGAAATGTTATCTTTAGGTTACAAGTCTTTGTTGTGAATTCTCAAGAATCAAAGTAATCAATCTGAAAAATAGCCCTAAGGCACCTATTTATACTACTCAAAAGGTGGTCAAATGACCCTTCTATCCTCCACAACATGGGCTGGCCTTGGAGGCTTAATTATGGCCCATTAAGACCTCCTTTCTTCACACATAAAAGTCCATCCGCCCCTTGTCTTTTTGGGCCAGCATTGGAGACGAGTTTTAAGGCCCAAAACCGTGAGTTAAGACCTCCTTTCTTCACACATAAAAGGCCCATCCGCCCCTTGCCTTTTGGGCCATTGTTGGAGACTAGTTTAAGGCCCCAAAACCGTGAGTCCTCACTCCTAGATGCTCCAAGCAATCTTCCATATGCGAGATGGCTTTGAATTATGCTCAAAACGGTCCTCCGTGCATGTTCTTGTATCAACGAGGTGACCAATTCTTAAGCCTCTATGTGTTGGCCTCCAAAAATGTCGTCCAAAGATAAGGTGGCCATTTGTCCCGTATCATCCTCCCCTTCTTGAAAAGGATTCGACCTCGAATCCAAACCTTGCAAAATCAAAACAAAAGAAAAACAAGTACACATCCTCATGACATGAGGGTTAGGGTTAGTGCAACAAAATTCAATCTAACAAATAACATCATCATGCCAAGGTTGCACATATTTGCAATATAACCAAGAATCCTTTGGGTTGATCGTGGAAAGCTTAGTACAAGTGTCACAAAGGAAGTGGCTATGATGAACATCAACAAATAATGAGCATGGGCCGAGACAACTCCTACCATGCCCTAAGATGGTACCGGGATCAAATGGGAGAAGTAGCCATGGACATGGGTTTCGGCCAAGCTCACTTTTCCCTAAGGTGTCATCCTCAAAATTAGGCATACCCCTTAGCCCATTAGGGGAAATGTCATGAGCACTCAGAGGGTAGAGAAAGGTGTCACACAAGCTAACTTCAGCTATGGTGTCCTTATGCATGTACTCACTAGCTTCAAGTCCATCACCACTAGTATGTTCAACATAGGAAACACATAAAGAAGAAGTAGATGGAATTTCTAAGCATGCACCACCTTTTATTTCAAGAGAATAATCCCCACATAGATATAAATCATCATGGGCAGCAAAGGAATCATTCACAAAAATAGTTTTACAAGAATAATCATATCTCGGGTTTCCCAAGTAATCAAGCAAATCATGGTCATCTTCACCCGAGTGACTATCCCCTTTCAAGACTACACATTCCCTACCCTTAAGAGTACTTTCATCTTCCGAGAAGAGATTTCCATCTTGAGGAGAAATGTTGTCACACCATAGTGGGTTAGCATATAGGCTATAGCTTCCAAGGCAAGCTATACCATTATTTTCACCACTAGGTTCATTAGAAGTGTTTAAATCATCTTCAAACAAGACATTGTACCTAAAAAGCGTGTGATTTACCTCACGGACAGATTTGGAACCAACAAGTTCCTCACTCGCTAAACGATCAATATCAAGTTTTAAGGATTCTTCAAACACAATATTACCCCAAGAAGAGCTCTCGGGTTCATTCTCACTTTGATCAACATTTTCCACCTCATCATTCACTTGAGGTTCGTTAATGACATCAAACTCATCCTCAAGTGGTGGATAACTTTCACGCATAAGTTGATCAATACAAATTTCAGAGGATAATGTATTCTCATTCAACATAATGGTTTCAACACTAGGTGGACATGGATCGATCTTACAAGAAGAGTCTATCCGGTCATCAATAGGATCAACTAGTGTATCCACACTCACAACATGTACTTCATCATCAAGTGGCAAAGAAATAATACACTCACATATAGGCAAGCTACAACTCACACTCAATGGGCTACTAGCCACACAATTATCATTCACATGTACAAAAGTGTAAGAGTTTGTCATTTTACCTTGAAGTCCGTGAGTAGATTCTTCTTTGTCATGGTGTGAAGGTCCTCCAAAGGTTTGGGCAGCAACTTTCTTTTGGCATTGTTCTTCTTCGCTTTCCATGTTGCGACCTACACACATGTCCTTAGAAATAGAAGGACAAACAATGTTAGCATGGTTTGGTGGTAATCCTCTTACTTCGCTCCACACAACCTCTCCTTTTTCCACTCGCGGATTACCACCTTTCACTCCCTTACTCCTCTCAATCTTTTGTCTCTCATAATAATTCGGATAGGAGTAGGTAGGAACTTCCTTTTGCGGCCCGGGCAGAATGCACGTCTCGAGGAGATTTCCCCATCGGTCTCTTATCATATTAGGCCAATTTTGCACATTTGGAACCTTATGTTGTGCAAACCAATCGGCGCCTAGACTCACATGACCATAGGTTATGGGAAAAACATCACACCACACCTCCTCATGGTAATTAAATTGGGAGAAGACAACCTTTACCCTCTCGGTAACCTTAAACCTGTCCAAGAAGTATGGAACAAGTAAAGGCTCACAAAATAACCCCAAGTAATCGACCATGGACGGAACAATGTAGTTTCCATAGTACTTATCGTCTAACACAACGAGGCAGCCCGGTATCCCACAAATGGTCACCTTTCCGGAGTGTACACTCCTTCTCGGATCAACATTGTAAGGCACATGAGTACCCCTCGATTTCGGAGATGTAGATCCTCTTCTTCCCATTGGACAACCTACACTATAGCTAGTATAACCATTCACACCATATCGACCTTGATAAGAAGTACTACAAGGTGGAGAATATGAATCTTCACAATCCTCACGTGTACTCTCATCATAACTCTCATAAGGTTTGCAAATGAAAGGGTTATACCTAACACCAAATCTAGGTTCGGAGTGGAGAGTGCTAGACTCCTCACATGTCCCAACTTCGTCATAAGATCCATCACGAGGTACTACATCACCTCCAAAGTCACCATAAGCACTAGGCACTTCATTCTCCTCATTTTCTCCCTCAAAACCGAAAGTTTCAAATCTGCCTATGTTTTGGCCGCGGCCATTTTCATAGCCTCCGCAATCCCCCTCAACTTCGTAGCCATAAAAACCCTCACTACAATTATAGTCCCCCATATTGTAGTCACAATAATCCCCGGCTACCGAAGTCATTTCCCTCTTATATCACCCTTTATACCTACAAAAATGAACAAACAATATTAGTAGTAAAGCTCCTTCCATTGTCAAGGTATTAGCCGCTTAATCACCACAAGTTAGTGTCTCACAAGTGTTGTATAATTGGCTAGTAACCGTGCGATTTATAAGGTTTGAGTAAGCTCTTAGCCGGAATGGATTCTTGTTTTTGAAGACTCAAAGAATACTTGCCGGACTAGAATCAAAATTAGCAACTCATTCAAACGAATAAAGCACACAAACAACCGTAGACACGAACAAACGGCTCAAGGAACTAGTTAACAATCTAGTGGAAAGAGACTAGTTGGTTAATTAGTTCTAGGACCAAGTAAAAGAAACCAAGAATCAACAATTAGAAACTAAAGAATATCCTAAGTTGAGCTTATAGTGACATGGTAGCATGCAAAGGGTCCCACACGTTTTTCTTCCCTTCGGATTTATATATATATATTCCCTTTTTTTTTTTTTTGTCTTGCTTTTAATATTCACACAACTTGTAAGAAATTGAAAAGTGTTTTGGTGGGAAAACTTAAAAATTTGAAGTCTTGACTTTTGTTCAATCTCAAGAAAGTGGGTTTGGTGGACAATTTCCACAAAACAAGGCTCCTTGATTTAGGGGAAGTGATTGACAAGTCTACAAAGTGATGGGTGTAAGTCTTTCACAATCAACTTTATAATCTTATCACTTGATCACACAACAAGATGAATATTTCAACAAGGATGAACAATATGCACAAGTCCAAGAGATGAACACTCACAAACTTCAACACTTCTTTAACACATAAACACTACCACCGATTTTTCTTTTGGGTCTTCAACAACATACAACTTTTCGGCCCTCTTTACAACATGCAACCTTTCAAGCTCAACCTTGGATCTAGACACCTTAGTGTTGGTGAGAAAGAAACCAACACTAGGAACTTACTAAACAAACAAAACAACACTTAGATCTAAGTATACAATACTATTCTCGGATTCACTTTCTAGTGGACAGATTTTTTTTTCAGAAAGTTGTCTTGGTGTAGTTTGGTTTTGGCCGAGAACTACTAGCCCAAGATGGGTTATGTTGGAACACAACCGGTCTTGCTTTGATACCAAATGATACAATATCAAAACCACAACAACAAGATCTCGGATTAACACAAAAATCAGCAACTTTCAGTCTTCAGTTTCAGCAAGAAACCGAGAGCTACAAAACTGTTTTGGTATTTTCGGTTTTGCAACAACAAGATGAACAATAACAATAAGAAAGTAAAGATAGTTAACTTGACATACAATATTCAAGAAACTAAGAACCCTAACAACATGAGAGGACCCTAAGCCTAATGAATATTAACACCAAGCTCTTACAAAGACCAAGAGGCACTCAAACTACCTCAAAACCTTTGTTTCTAGCCAAGGAGACAACACAAGGATTCCTCTCCTTGTGAGATCTAGAACCGGCTCCTCTTGAAGAAGAGAGAGTGAAATGTTATCTTTAGGTTACAAGTCTTTGTTGTGAATTCTCAAGAATCAAAGTAATCAATCTGAAAAATAGCCCTAAGGCACCTATTTATACTACTCAAAAGGTGGTCAAATGACCCTTCTATCCTCCACAACATGGGCTGGCCTTGGAGGCTTAATTATGGCCCATTAAGACCTCCTTTCTTCACACATAAAAGTCCATCCGCCCCTTGTCTTTTTGGGCCAGCATTGGAGACGAGTTTTAAGGCCCAAAACCGTGAGTTAAGACCTCCTTTCTTCACACATAAAAGGCCCATCCGCCCCTTGCCTTTTGGGCCATTGTTGGAGACTAGTTTAAGGCCCCAAAACCGTGAGTCCTCACTCCTAGATGCTCCAAGCAATCTTCCATATGCGAGATGGCTTTGAATTATGCTCAAAACGGTCCTCCGTGCATGTTCTTGTATCAACGAGGTGACCAATTCTTAAGCCTCTATGTGTTGGCCTCCAAAAATGTCGTCCAAAGATAAGGTGGCCATTTGTCCCGTATCAATGGGTGAGTTAGCTTGTGCACATCTTGACTAATTCTACGGAATATTCACCGTCTCCACCAACAACAGGTATCAAGTAACTCTATCCATCATTTTGAATTAACTTATATAAACTGATAAGGTAAAAAAAGAAATTATACTAGAATGGAATCAATTTTAATCTATTATCTAATGGATATTATTTTTCAAGGTGAGAATCTCTGTCTAATAGAAGATTTATGTAATTGTCATTTACCTAATGTGACAGTGTAAAATTTCTTTTGCTATATTGATTTGATTTGCATAAGTTAGACTCTTTTACTTACTGAGGGACAATAGAATATACGATACTACTTGTGTGATTTGATTTGCATAAGTTAGACTCTTTTACTTACTGAGGGACAATAGAATATACGATACTACTTGTGAGGAGTGCATATTCTGCAAAATATTATAACATTAGGAGAGGTCTGGCCTGATTTGGAAAGTATTAAGTCGATTCGAATACGCTTCATTTAAGAATGTCATCAGCCTAAAAATCAATAAGAGAACAGGTGCTGAGTTACAGATTAGTAAATAAACAAAAATGATACATTACCATGGATTAAACTACACAAAGTTACAAAAGAAGTTTTTTTTTTTTCAATAGACCACCAAGGTGGTTTGCAGGGGTTTAGGCATTGACCCCAAACTGTAGATTAAAGAAGAGAATAAGTATATAAAGGAGAGACATACACCTTAGCCTCCAGAGCAATAAAAAAGATAAGGTAGACTATCTATATGTTAGAACATGCACAGCGGAAGCAACAATTCTATAGGATCAATATAACTTGCATTTAATCTAGATAACATAATCAAAACGAAAATTAGAAAACTTACCTCTTGAAGCTTTCACACGATTCATTCAACGCCTTATTTGTCAGATCTGATGCCTTCTACTATTTTCTAATTAACTCTTTTAATCAACACTTGTGTGGGCAAGTGACTTAGTATTTTACTGGAAAAGGATTATCTGACTTTACTGAAAAGGACTCTCTTATTTATCCCAATCTTCCATTGAAGAAGGAAAGGAAAAATATAAACGTTTTTAGACATTATTTCTAACTTAATGGCACTGAATGGGCAAAACATTTTTTTTAATTAGCCCTATTAAGGGCAAAACGTTTTCAGCCCTTTTAATGGTATTAAAAATCCTGTTTATTGATATTAAAGACGCTTTATATAGAAGACCAGTAATATTACTTCTTTTAAAAATAATCATTTTCCTTTCCAAAATTGATTAGTTAATCACGCATAATAGGGACCATAAATTTGTTAACTGGGGCTTCCAATTATGGTATTAATTCGATAATGAATGAAGTATCATATCATAATAAATTATAAATTATTTCACTAAATATTTGTAATTGCACTCCTCGATTTAATTTCAAAATCTATCATTACATCTTATTTAACTCCCCATATTAGAATTACCGACACCAATCAATTAAATTAAATTCTCTGAAAAATGTAACTTATTGATTAATTTAATCCTTTATTTATAATGCTTAACTTATTTCACTTGACGGATATAAAATCCACCTGCAGGGTTTTCACGTGAAAACTTATAAGCAACCACAAAGGGGTGTCTTTTATCTCTCAAGTTCGAAACATGGTTCTATCAGCTAATTAATATTTCACTAAGTGATTTGTCATCATCCAACCTACTAGGAATATCTTGACTCACAAAAGAGTCTCACATTTTAATAGATTAAAACGACAAAACAAATCACATATATCATAATAATTATATCAAGACTAAGAGTATAAGTACATGTAATGGAGTAGAAAAATCATTTATTATTATTCAAAACATAAACCAATATCTCTAATTAGTTTGTTCAATATATATGAAATGTACTAGTACAAAAAGTTAGAATATTACCACTCCCATAATTAAGATCAAATTATATTTAATGTTGTGCTACAATCATCAAGATGTTTGTCCTACCTCATCTTTGATTGTGAACGTTAATTTATTACTTATAAGAACCGACAATTTTAATATTTCGTGCATGAGTTAAAATACTTCATACACAAAATTGTCTACTATATAAACAAAGGACACACGTGTTAATACAACGATCTATTCAAATAAAGATTTTATTAATATAATAAATAGTCCTTGCATGGGATGAAAATATAATGCTATAACACAAACTACATGGTTAATAGTATATCCTAACAATCTGCCACTTAGTCTCATAACCATGAATGCACAACTTTAACACCCATTTCTTCCACATGCTTATCAAAAACCTTTTGAGTTAAGCCCTTTGTAAATGGGTCCGCCAAATTGTTCTTCGACTCAATCTTCAAAACTCTCACATCACCCCTTTGAGTTATATCCCGAATCAAGTGATATTTTCTCTCAATATGCTTGCTTCTTTTATGGGTTTGTGATTCTTTCGAGTTTACAACTGCACCACTATTGTCATAATAAAGTGATAGTGGTATTTGAATCGAAGGAACAACTCCAAGATCTTTCATAAAGTTACCGAGCCAAACAACCTCTTTAGCCACCTCAGAGGTAGCTACATATCCGGCTTCCATGGTGGAATCAGCAACACATGATTGCCTGATACTCCTCCAAATAGTAGCTCCACCTTCTAAAGTAAATACATATCCTGAGGTAGATTTTCTAGTATCTTTATCCGACTAAAAATCTGAATCAGTATACCCAATTGGTATAAGATCCCCAGAGTGAAAAACAAACATGTAATCCCTAGTCCTTTTAAGGTAATTGATTATATGCTTAACCGCAATCTAATGTTCTTGCCTAGGATTAGACTGAAATCTGTTAACCATGCCAATAGCAAAGCAGATATCTGGTCTAGTGTACAACATAGCATATATGAGGCTCCCTACAACAGAAGCATAAGGGACTGTCTTTATTCCCTTCATCTCATCGGTCGTTTTGGGCGACTGGTCTTTTGACAGAGTAATTCTATACCTAAAATAAAGGAATCTCTTTTTAGAATTTTGCATGCTAAATCTTGCAAGAATAGTATCGATATAAAGTTCTTGAGATAAGCCTAATATTCTTTGTTTACGATCTCGCATAAGCTTGATCCCAAGGATATCATCCGCTTCTCCCAAGTCTTTTATATCAAAATGTGAGGACAGCTGCTTGTTAACAGAATTCAACATGCTCACATTATTTTTTATGAGCAAAATGTCATCTACGTACAGAATCAAAAATGCTACTGTCTCCATCCTATTTTTATAAATGCATGACTCATTTTCATATTTATCAAAATCAAAAGTCTTAATCGAATTATCAAAACAAGTATTCCATGCTCTAGATGTTTGTTTCAAACCATACATGGATTTCTTAAGTTTGCAAAACTTATGTTCATTACCACTTTCCATGAAACCTTCTGGTTGTGCCATACAAATGCACTCATTAAGACTTCCATTTAGAAAAGCCATCTTGACATCCATTTGCCAAATATCATAATCATAATGAGCAGCAATGGATAAGAGAATCCTAATGGATTTAAGCATAGCTACCGATAAATTTTTTTTCTCATAATCAATTCCTTCTTTTTGAGTAAACCCTTTTGCAATAAGCCTAGCTTTAAAAGTTTCCACTTTTTATCCACACCTATCTTTTTCTTATAGATCCATCTACATGCAATGGGTTTGACTCTGTAGGTCGTTCTACAAGTTTTCAAACTTAATTGGAATACATAGACTCCATTTTAGATTTCATAAAAGCAATCCAAATTTTACCATCTTTATTATGTAGTGCTTTGACGTAATTAAGAGGTTCTGTATTAGGTTTTTTAGGGATTCTATAATATAATTATCTCAAGAGCGCAAGTCGTAAAGGTTTTCTAATAATTCTCCTACTATGATGACTAGTCACTATATGATCTGCTATATTTGGAACAAAATTTTGAACACCCCCAATGTCTTTCTATACTATGACAGGTTCCTCGACATTATCCTGAATGTTTTTCTCCACAATTGCAGGATGCTCGATGTTACTCCCACTACTTTGAGGTAGTGTAATGTCAAGTGTTTGCTCTTGTGTAACCTTTTTCCTATTGACATTTCTCCCACTATGTGAATGTAGTGGTATGTCAATATCGGTTTTTAAAAATTATTCTTGCGTTTTATTATTCGTTATTCTATTGCCCAATTTCTATAAAATAATTTTACTTCTAGGAACGTGGTTCATCTAATAATCCTCTTCAAGAAATCTGATATTTGTCAAAATAATTACCTTCTATTCCTTAGGACAGAAGTGTGAAACCTGATATACTATGGGGTTATCTAATAAAAATGCACACTTCTGTCCTAGATTCCAATTTATCAGTTTTTCCTTTTAGCACATGTGCTGGATAACCCCAAATCTGAATATGCCGTAGGCTAGGATTACGCCCACTCCATCATTCAGATGGGGTTCAAGGTACTAATTTTGAAGGAACCAAGTTCAGAATATAATTTGCAGTTTCTAATGCATAACCCCAAAAAGAAAAGGGCAAATCGAAATAACTTAACATTGATCTAACTATTTCCATAAGAGTTCTATTTTAGAGTTCTGCCATATCGTTTTGTTGTGGTGTTCCCAAAGCAGAATATTGAGATGTAATTCCTGATTCTGATAAGTATTTAATGAATTTCACAGAAAGTTATTCACCACCATGATCAAATCGTAATATATGGATATGTTTTTTATGTCGCTTTTCCGTTTCCATCTTAAATTCTTTGAATTTTTTAAAGCATTTAGCTTTACGGTGCAATAAATAAATATATCCATATTTCGAGTAATCATCTGTGAAAGTCACAAAATACTCAAAATCACCTTTTGTTTGTATATTCATTGGACCACACAAATAAGTATGAATCAATTTTAACTTATTACCGACTCTATTTTCTTTGGAAGAAAAATATCTCTTGCTCATTTTACCTTCTAAATAGGATTCACAAGTTGGAAGTGCCTTCACTTTCAATGAACTCAAAGGTCCATCAGAAACCAACCTTGAGATCCTATTTAAGTTACTATGACCTAGATATAAGTGTCATAAGTATGTTTCACTTAATTTTGAAATACGTTTTCTTTTATGTGATTGATCAACATTATTAAGTTCCATTGTTTGTAGCATATTATGGGAAACATCAAATACAAACAAATCATGTATTCTAGGAGCAGAAATAATAAAATGCTTATTAAACTTAATAATTCATAATTATTAGCAAAATAAATATTGTAACCAGCATCCATTGTTTTTTAAACTGAAAGTAAATTCCTTCTTATAGAAGGTACGTAAAGAACATTATTCAATCTTAAAACTCTAGAACTACTAAACGAAATAGAAATATTTCCTATAGCTAAGGATGGTGTTGGTTCTCTATTTTCGTGAAACACGTTCAGTTCATTTTCACTTATGCACCATGTTTTCTGAAACCCCTGGAAGAATGTGCAGATATGATTAGTGACTCTCGAATTTATAGTCCAAAATTGGGTAGAAATAGCTGCTAAAAATATTTCAATGACATATAACAAAATGTACCTTATTTCTATATTTTAGCTATGTAGCCGGGACACTGTTTCTTATAATGACCACGTTGCTTGCAATGATAACATTTTCCTTTAGTCTTAGCCACACCACCATTAGCACCTGAAATCTTATGAGGCTTCTTTTTCTTTTTCTTTTTGCCTTTTGACTTAGAAGTCAAAGACGAAGGCTTGTCAACCATCAATGTTGCAGGAGCATCTTGTTGCTTAATGATAGATTCTGCTGCTTGCAGCTCATTCAATAATTTTGCAAGAGATAAGTCCATTTTATTCATGTTATAATTTAAGCGAAACTACTGAAAACTGTCTGGCAGAGTTTGTAAGACCATCTCAACCTGAGACTTCTTATCAATAAATGCACCAAGAATTTCTAACTCGTTCAATAGACTCATCATTTTAAGAAAATGTTCCCTTATCGAAGTTCCTACAATCATTTTTGTGGTCAAAAGAGCTTTCATGGCTGTCTATTTTGCAGCACGATTTTGCTCACCAAACATCTCTTTGAGAGATTCAATCATATCATAAGAAGTAGTCATGGATTGATGTTGATGTTGCAACACATTTGCCATAGAGGCAATAATATAGCATCTTACCATCTTGTCAGTCTTAACCCACTTATCGTAGGCTTTAATCTCATCATCATTGGGTTCAGTCAACTTAACAGGACATTTCTCAACTAGTACAAATTTAAAGCCCTCAGCAGTAAGACGAATATCTAAATTACGTTTTCAATCCACATAGTTAGGGCCTTCTAATTTATTTTGAGTCAGGATAGAAGTTAAGGGATTGAATGAAGACATGATTAATCTGTTATATAATTAAATTAAAATAGATCTTTAGACATGCGAGCTGAATAATAAAATTTATCTAAAACACATCACACATATATCCATGCACATAAACAGTTAGAATAGTTAGGGAAACTTAACCATTTAAGCAATTATACATGTAATGTCAGATATTTTGTCTCTTAGATGAAACAGAACCAACTCAGTTAGAGAGTCAACTGTTGACTTAAGGTAGATAAATATCACATTTCATAAGTCTCTGTACCATTGAATCAACATGTAACTTAGTTGGAAAGTTAATACAAGTCACAAAAAATAAGAGACTATAAAACAATATTACAATATACAAGTTTATCCAATGATAAAGATGACCGATGTCAACATGTAAAGTCATATTATGTACTGTAATTAACTACTAAAAATCATAAGAAATGATCCCTATCACCATTGGTTTGCCAAAAATAATTTTTTTAGAATTTTAAATTTTTTCGAAAACATAAAAACGCCCAAAAAACTCATCAAAACGACCCCGAATGGCCAAAAATTGGTCTAGTACACAAAATTTGTGAGTATTGTTCAGTGGGTCATTTCCAATAAAGGTACCAAATTTTAGGTCATTTGGAGTTCGTAAAAAATAGAAAAACTCCAAAACCGACCAAATCAGCAATTATTGGCTGAGCTATTGCGAGGGACAGCAGGGCTTCCTGCACTGCTTGGCCTTACTGCTACTGTTCATACAGTGAGTAACCACTATAGTTGGTCATAGTCGAGACTCATCATCGATTTGCCCTTAATCTACAAAACTAATTTTCACAAAACTATGCAAAATTTATTTTATGCTTTCTTGATGATAAACTTAAATTATGTTGGAATCAATAACATCATCAAAAACATGAAAAACATCCAACAACAACATGATATCAAAACATGAAAAACAGCCAGCAACAACATAATTTATACAATTATTATCCGAAATATGTACAACAAATCATGTAATTTCTTTTACATTATCTAGCAAATGTAAGAAGACTACTGATACCAATTGTTAGAACATGCACAGCGGAAGCAACAATTCTATACGATTAATATAACTTACTTATAATCTAGATAACATAATTAAAATGAAAATCAGAAAACTTACCTCTTGAAACTTTCGTACGGTTCGTTCAACGCCTTATTTGCCAAGTCTGTTGCTTTCTACTATTTCCTGATTAACTTTTTTAATCAATACTTGTGTGGGCAAGTGACTTATTTTTTTTACTGGAAAAGGATTATCTGACTTTACTGAAAATGACTCCCTGATTTATCCCAATCTTTCATTGAAGAAGGAAAGAGAAAAGATAAGCTTTTTTAGCCATTATCTCTACCTTAATAGTACTAAATGGGAAAAACATGATTTTTGACTAGCCCTATTAAGGGCAAAACATCTTTAGCCCTTTTAATTTACTGGAAAAGGATTATCTGAATTTAATGAAAATGACTTCCTTATTTATCCCAATCTTTCATTGAAGAAGGAAAGAGAAAAACGTATTTAGCCATTATCTCTACCTTAATAGTACTAAATAGGAAAAATATTTTTTTTAACCAGCCCTATTAAGGGCAAAACATTTTTAGCACTTTTAATGGTATTAAAAGTCCTATTTATTGATATTAAAGACCCTTTATATAAAATACTAGTAATATTAATTCTTTTAAAAATAATCTTTTTTCTTTCCAAAATTAATTAGTTAATCAGGCATAGTAGGAACCGCAAATTTATTAACTGTGGCATTCAATTATGATATTAATTCGGTAATGAATGAATTATCATAGCATAATAAATTATAAATTATTTCACTAAAAATCTGTAATTGCACTCTTCAATTTAATTTCAAAATCTACCATTGCATCTTATTTAACTCCCCATGTTAGAATTACCTACACTAATCATTTAAATTAAATTCTTTGGAAAATTTAAATCATTGATTAATTTAATCTTTTATTTATAATGCTTAACTTATTTCACATGACGGATATAAAATCCACCTGCAAGATTTTCACGTGAAAACTTATAAGCAATTATAAAGGGGTGTTTTCTATCTCAAGTCTGAGACATGGTTCTATCAACTAATTAATATTTCACTAAGTGATTTGTCATCATCCAACCTACTAGGAATATGTTGACTCACAAAAGAGTCTCACCTTTTAATAGATTAAAACGACAAAACAAACCACATAGATCATAATAATTATATCAAGATTAAGCATATAAGTACATGTAATGGAGTAGAAAAATTGTTTATTATTATTCAGAACATAAACGAATATCTCTAATTGGTCCATTCAATACATACGAAATGTACTAGCACAAGAAATTGGAATATTACCACTTCCATTATTAAGATCAAATTATATTTAATCTTGTGCTACAATCATCAAGATGTTTGTCTTACCTCATCTTTGATTGTGAACGTTAATTTATTACTTATAAGAACCAACAATTTTAATCTTCCGTGCATGAGTTAAAATACTTCATACACAAAATTTTCTACTATATAAGCAAAGGATACACATGCTAGCACAATGATCTATTCAAATAAAGATTTTATTAATATAATAAGTAGTCTTTGCATAGGATAAAAATATAATACTATAACACAAACTACATGGTTAATAGCATATCCTAACACTATAAACTCATATTTGACAAAAAAAAATAAGCTTAAGGGATGAAATTCTTCCTAAGACAAATACCACATAACCAAGTGGGTGTTACGCACAAAGACAAGAGCAATATACAACTATCCAAGGCTAACAACACTAGTCACAAAATGGTTATTCTTCTGTTTAAACCTGAAATTAGGAATTCCTTGTGATCCAAATTCACCAAAGCCCTGATAGAAGTAGGTATCAAACTGAACCTTTCGATTATGAGATTTTCATTAATAGATTCCCCTAAATTGGTCATATGATCAGCTACCATATTGCCCTCTCTATAAGTATGCACAAAAAGAAAAAAAAATCCCATTAGAGAGCTGATTTATGTGAGCAATAACATGACAAATCTACCAAGAACTCTTTATTTTATGATTAATCATATTGATAATTAGTTACGAGTTATCTTCCAAGATTACATTAGTGAAGCCTTTTAAAAGAAGTAGTGTATATAATTTAAATCTTTTGGTGAAATACAAATTCATCTATTCTATATATGTTTAATTATGTCGGAGGAGTAAATTTCACCCATGGTCACTTAACTTTTTTGTCTATTACACAAAAGTCATTTTTTCTTTCATTCATTTCACAAAAGTCATTTAACTTTGCTCCGACCAACACAAAAATCACGCTGGTCGGATTTTGTACAACCTTAATTAATGTATTTACTTAATTAATATATTAAACTGATATTATATAAACAAAGTCCATATAAGTGTGTTTGCATAAATTGTGTGTGGTTAGCGGCTGTAATCTTTCAATTTGTATGAGATTATTAAAGTTGATACGTGATAAAAAAAAAAGATTTCTCTAATGTGAAAATTCTATTGCTATGGTCTGAGAGTTTAAATTGGGGTGTGCCTTTTTTTTTAAAGATAAATAAATAAATAAATATTGTAACTGGTATGATATTGATGTATATCAATTGTAGTGAATATCTGTCAAGATCTAGTTGATGTTTATCAGGATTTGATGTATCTGTCTTTCAATGTGAAACTAGAAGCAAATTTTCCCTATAAATAGAAGAGTTTCCTTCATTGTAAATAATAACTCAAGAGAAATAAGAATCACTATATATTCTCTCTCTACTCTTCTTCTTTATTCTTAGTTATCTCATAACACGTTCTCAGTATGAGACTCTATCTTCTCAAATTTGAAGGCTAAGGTATTATTTTTCTTTCCTTTTTCATATGACTAACAATCTTACGAAGTGTGAGTTCGTTGCCGTTCAAAGTTCGGGCAAGAACTATATTTCATGGGTGTTAGATACTGAAATTCACTTAGATGCTACGGGTCTTGGAGACGTCATAAAGAAAGAAAATACAGCATCTA